>OY728166.1:48096038-49425538 GCA_963277665.1 Viscum album | reverse complement strand
ATGATTAAAAATTCCATCAAACATCAAACTCTCTAAACATGTACACATCCAAGAACCAAAAATCATACTCACAATCAACCAAATTCTAAAATAACCAAGGGGTGGTGATCCATAGTGGATCTCCCCACCATATAAGAATGACACTAATATGGTATATCAGATAAAAATTTACATTTCAATGGATCACTATAATGAAAATATCATGAATTTAGAAAAATATATCTATACAATAAACTCAATCCAATAAACATATACAATTTCCCCAAAAACTATCATTACTTCTCTATATAGACACAAGTTCTCAAAATTCCTAAAACATGAACCATGGATCAATGAAAGTAAAAAAGAATAGAATAATGGGCACAATGATAGAAAGGGAATGAAGAGAAGGTAATTCCTCACAATTCTATCAACCCACTATCATGGAGGAGCACAACTCAAGGAACATTTCAAAAAACCCAAAATAGAGACCATTGAAGTTCCCATAAACATTATCAAAAAACAAAAATAAAAGGAAAATAGGGGATACATAGAACATACAGAACTTAATAAAAAAAATATGGTCATTCACTCAGAGTTGGTAGTGGGGGAAGAGTAAGCTAGGATCTCAAATGTGATTCACCAACCATGGATACTCTAACAAGTCAAATAACACTAGATAAGGCATACCCTCAATTGGTGCATCCAAGGTTTTCCCTTCCCATACTCACCCTATCCAAAAACAGGTTAAATATCATCACATAATTAAAAAAATTGACATATAGGATCAAATATACATGCATAACCCATTGAACTATTTCGAAAATATTTGACACATTAGGAACCACATAAATACCTGAAGAATATTCCAATTAAAAACTAAAATCCTCAAACTATTTTCAAGCTCAAAAAAAATCAAATCACACTTAATACATCAAGGAAAATAGATTAAAACCAAACATGATTAACTATTTAATAGTCGAAGTTAATTTTACATCTAAAGATGAAACACAAAATACTAGAGATTAAAAATTAGAAATGAAAGAAAATACATTGCCAATATAACCCAACTCAAATCAACCCAGTAAAAAATTGGCCATAACCCAAAATAAAATTCCAAATAAATATCTACAAACATTGAACATGATCAAAACTTCCTATTTCTAATCCATTATAAAATTTAACAATTTTAACTTTAAAATTTCAGGATATTCATTAAAATCCAATCCAAAATTCCATACTTTAATAAAATTTCCAAAACACTATTTAGAAGTCATAAACACTAAATAGATCACAAAGTTTCTTTCCCAAAACCATTTCTAAAATAATACACTTTTGTTTTAAAATATCAATGGTCTACTTCAAAAAATAATTAAAAACATGTCATGTCATTTTCTTAAAACATTCACCCACTTTTAAACATCAAGTCCACTTTAATTATTTTTTTAAAATCTATTATAAATTTTCTAAAATCCATTTTTTACTCTTAAATAAATTATCCAAACACCAAACTCAGTTATATTAATTTAATGAAAATATCTATATTACTATCTTTTTTTAAAGTAACCCTCACCTTTTAGAATTTCCATATCCATTTATAAAACCTAATCCAAACCAATACAAACAAAACCCACAAACAACCCAAAATAATGAGGATAAAAATAAGATCAAAACATGATTTAAAAAGGGTATAGGGACCATTAATGACATTGATTCATGGAATGGTGCGCCATATGATAGTCATACCATTGTCATTGAGAGTTATTTTGAACCATGAACTCAGGCTTCCATGGTTTTCTAGTCTATGAAAGCTTATCAGGTGCCACTGGTTCAGCTCCCATTTCACCCTCAAAATATGGAAAACATTTAGAAAATCTGAATAATGTCACCATAATTCACAACACTGTAAACATGAAGAAAATATCATAATAAATAATTAAAAGTAAACATGGATTTAAAATCCAAACCCCAACATCCTATGATAACTCGGGTTTCTTCACAAGTGATGGTGATCAGTCACCCACACATGACCTACCTTTCAATCTCCAATAGTTTTATCCCCAATCAACTATGACTGCCTAAATAACAAAAGGGTTCTATGATTCTATTTTTTTCACAAACCAACCATGGTCATCCCTCCATCTGATTCTTAAACTGGTCCACAACAAATCCTTTGGGGTATTCATGATCCCAAATGCTTGAAACTAGTATTAGGGAATCAAATTATAACCAATCAAGAATGATTTCATCCAATAAATAATTAAGAAAAAAGTTGTAGAAATTAAATAAAATTTTGGAATACACCATCTGTACATCAGACATCCATGCCAAATAAAAATCCAGTAAACAATAAACAAATAGAATATAAAATCAGTAAATAGAAAAAATAAAAAAAATCTCTATCTACCATCTAATCTCCCTCCCCTACAATGAAAATACATCCAAAAATATTTCACTATATTCTTTTGCTTAAACCACTAGCAGTTATAACTATCCTCTTTTGTAGAAATAAATAAAGGCCTATGTGAAAAATTCTATAAACGAAAACTAAAATAAAATAAAACAATTGAAATACTAGAAAAAACTATCCCCTATGACCGTAGTTCACTTTCCCTCTAAACCGAAACATCAATCACTCTGTGAGTGATCAAAAGATAGACCTAAAAGTGAAAATATATATGTCTGCATGAGCATAAAAATTCCATGTAGTCCACTTCCCACCATTCCATGTGATTACCCTTTAATTAACATCCATAATAATAATAGTTTGAAAATATATTAAAGTAAAATTGGGTTTTTGATATTTTAGGAAACAATATAAAATTTATTTTTACAGTTAGTTTCTAAAATAGTCAATAATTTATTTAAATTACCAAAAAAGAGGGAGATCCGGTGATTACCAATAGAATTTGAAGGGAATATAAGTAAATGTAAAATATGGAATATAATTCAAACATAATAAAATAGATAATAGTATGGAACTACATGCAATTTAAACATCATATAATATTGTTAAGAGAACATGATTCTTATTATTTTAAACAAGGAAGAGGACAGTAAATTAAAATAGAATTTAAATATAGTACCACAAAAACCTGAGTAAATAATACAATACATAATGGAAACCCCTTAGTAGCTAGGTTAAGTGGGATCCTGGGATCCTCACACTCTTAGTGATTTAACCAAGGATTTGTATACCCATTCCTGTGCATGATCCATAATGAATCCAAACCATCATCAAGCAGTTTTGTCAGAATTGTAGGATAATCCTACTATGCAATATAGTCTATAGAAATCCTACCTCATCTCGAATAATTTTCCTAGTCTATCCACCTAGGTATTTGGGGTTCCCATGTTCCATTCCCACAACTATAATACATAAGGGATGTGTTATTGAAAAACAAAAGTTCAATCACACGACAATTCAAAGTAAATATACAACATCACCTCATCTCCATAAACTACTAATGTGAATCCCCTTTATTATAATAATGGTGACATTCAAATCATATAAAATCTAAGTCTAGAAAATAACATAAAATTATGGATTCCATTGGATTGCACCTCAATTTTTTTAAGGCTTTATAAAGTTTATACCAGGCCTATACCTTTTGCTTTGAAATTCACTTCAAGATTTTTATGAAAACCAATTTTAAATTTTCAAGGATTTCTTATTATTGTTCCCATATTAAATTACACACACATATATATATATATATCCTATTTCACAATTTCACATGATTCAATGTAATTTTTTACAATTACATATATATATTTATATGTATGTATGTATACTCATGCATATAAGAATAACCGCCAGACACCCATAAGACATATGTAGAATATTATGAAACCACTCTTGAAGAACTTAAAAAAATGGATATATATAAACATATTTAAACAAACACACAAACACAAACACACACACACACACATATATATATATAGAAGTATTGGAAAGTAATAACACAAAGGAGTTTTAAAATATATTATAATTAAACCAGATTTGAATAAATCTAATATGTTTAATTAAATTAATTTATCATTTCATATAAATATTATAAATAACCTATGAGACATTAAAATACCCAATTAAATATTAAAAAACATCACAATTACTTTTCAGGCAAGGGAATATAATTTTTTCAAAAGTAGAAGTAACCAGGATAAAACATATGGAAATCCATGTTTAAACATAATTTTATCCTTTGAGTTTTTACAATCATACATAGTAAAATTATTAGGTGTCAATAATAATAATTTAAAGTGTAACATCCTATTTCTGTTTTTAGGTACTCCTTGACCCCTATTTTTTCATGATTTGGTTGGGTTTTGTTTAATGGTACTCGGGTTAAAATTTATAAATTTATGGAACTTTTTGGGTAGTGCATGGTTTCACATGGTTTTCCCAAACCATGAAAACCCAAAAAGTGGGGATTTTCATGGTTTCTGCACAATTTGAAAAATGGTGTTCCCACCTAGTAAAAATTTTACATCCCACCAGAGGGGCACTTGGTTAGGTCACATGGTTTTGTGACCGTGAAACCCTTCCTAGATAACTATTCGTGTAGGAATTTTTAATTTTTAATTTTTTTTAGAAAATTCTAAAACCTTTGGTTTAAGTGCCTCATGATCCCATTACACCCTAACATGATTTATTATTCATTAGAGGCTACCTAGATGTGATTTTGGGTCTTCTAAACCCTTTCTATGTTCGATATAATCTAGGATATTTTTTTCAATCTCTCCCTGATAAGAGTTCTTCTACCATTATTTATCTCTTTTTATCTTCTTCTCTCCTTCATAGGGTCTGTTATATCTATGTGTTGTTGGAGGATCTAATCTCTTTTGGTTTATATCATGGATCTAGGATAGATTCTTTAATCTTATTTTTTGATATTCTTCGTTGGAGTTTCCCATTGTGGGCACTGTGAGACATGATCTTTTTGTTTTAGTAGATAGTTTTGTTTAATATTGGCCAATTTATTTTACCCTAAATGTTTTTATTTAAATAAAATTTATTTACATTATATTTTGAAAAAAAGATTCGTTGTGAATTTTTATTTGGATTTTATTTGGCTTGAAAATTGGAGAATCCCCCAATTCAAGTAAATTAGGGTGTCATTGTGGAATTTGATGGTAAATTGTCAAATTAAATTGTGAAATATCTATGTTAAATTGATTTAAAATTTTTATTTGAGAAAAAATGGATTAAATTGTTTTGATAGGATCCTTGATTGGTTTGATCATAAAAAAGGGCATTGATTAAAAACTCATTTTGTTTATTAAATTTAAATTGGCATATTGAGATGGGAAATTGGTTAATTGTATTTTTAAAATATTTAAAATAAAATTTTCAATATTTATTATTTTTAGAGAACAAGAAATCCTAGGTTGTTAGTGAATAATTTTGGAAAACACTCTATTGAAAATTTACAACTCTAACAAAACACAGTGTAGCAAGTCACATACCATATGAGATAGGTATGATTCCTCTTTATGTAGTGTCTCAGGGTGCATGTACACATATTGTTGTGATCACCTATTTGAGTGTGTAAGGATACCATAACCTGGAACTATCATACCATTTAGAAGATGACCATGTTTCTCATTTGTGATTATTTTGATATATATTCCATTCTTGTAAACTATTTTACACATTCCTTGTGAGTTTATAAAAATTGTTTTGTATAAAATTTTTATTAATCCATTATTTGAAATACCGCATTCAATTGAATATAAAATAACGATTTGTTTAAAATTTTCTATTTTACTATCATGTCTTTTTATTTAAAATTAAAATCGTTGTTTGGTTAATTAATGTGGCATATTATTATAGAATCCTCAGTGAGACCCTACCACATACATGACTTATTTTAAAGTTAAATTTAATTTAATTTCCATTCAAGCTTTGTTTTTGGGGTTTCCCATGATTTTATGGAGGAATGGGTGAGTTTTCATGAATTGGGCCAAACCGTGAGCTCAATTCCAGATTTAAAAATAAATTTTGATTTTTTTATAAATCCTTGATTTTTAAACATTTTTCATCCATTCTAATTCCTACTTGTCATCCTCTGACCTATGAGCACCACAAAATTAATTTGGACCATTTAGAAATCTATAATCATGGTGGAGTTTAGTTTTTATTTAAGGGATTGGTCCAGCCAGAAAGCCCATATCCTGCATTAGAAATAATTTTTAATTCTTTAATTACTCATTCTATATTAAATGTTTTTCGGTGATTCTAACTCCCAACCAGGACCACTTACCTAAGGAGCGCCCTCAGTTTCTCCTCCCCTAATTTCGAGCTCAAGAGAATCGAGAAATTGGGAGAAACTTCTCTGAATTTCAAAAATCGACCAGATTTGAAGAGGTAAATAGATCCTTTCATAACTCCTTATATTTTTACTATTTTCCCCCCATTATAGTTCCTATATGACCTCCTCATCCTTTTTCTAAACACCCTTAAATTTTTAGGTATTTTAAAATTCATATTCTGGTGGATTTTGGGTCATTTCCTTCAAGACTGTTTTGGTTGAGTGTTTCTCTCTTCAATTCCTTCCTTCTCCTTAGGTTTTCCTCCCTCTTTAATAAATTTATAGAGTGTCCCGAAGTTAGATTTTATACCTAGGGTTTGATTTGGGGTATTTTTGGTGAAATATTATGGTTTAGGGTTCGTTTTCACTTCCTTTTGGTGCGGCGGAGATGTGGTTGAGGTTTCGCACCAAGATTTAAGGGTTTGACTCAAAAGGTAGGTAATTCCATGTATGACTATTTTATGATGAGTTATCTTACTTGATTTATTAATTTAGAATTTTTCCAATCTGTTGTGTGTGGTGAGAAAACTATTTTTGATGGATTTGGTTAAGTGTTTAATTTTCTAGTTGCATTTTTTCTTGGAATTGGGTGCTTTTCATGCTTGGCTCTTGGGGAAATGTTTGGGTGTATTTTATAACATATTAAAGTGATTTATTAGTATTTAAATGGGATGAAAATTATATTTTGTTAATGTATTAATGTCATGTGATCGTTGTAAGGGGGTTTTTAAATGGGTTTATTGTGTGAAACCATGTTGTACTTCTTAAACGTGATTTGTGACAACATGTGTTTTTCATGTGTACCTTTTGTGGTATTGTTTGATTTATTTGTATAACACTTGGGGGTGGTTTAATAAATGTTATTAGGGCTTAAAATTCTATTTTGGATTGTTATTGGTATGGTTTTGGTCTTGTATGAGGGTGTTTACATGGGTTTTGTATGCAAACCATGGTTATACCTCTTGGGTTGGTTTTATGAAAATTATAAATGATTTAATGAGTTACACAAAGTGTTAAATGGTTGATTATGTATTGTTTTGGTGATAGTATGTTTATAAAATGAGTTTTTGAAATATAAATTGTTCAGTTATGTTGTCAAAAATTTTGGTAATGTTTTGTAATTTGTCGAGGTGATTTATTAAATTGTGATGTGGGTGTGAAACATGTTTTCGGGCTGTTTTGTGTAAGTGTGATGTGAAAAATGGACTTTGTTTATGAAAAAGGTATTATGTAACATGTGATTGGGATTTTATATGATGTTTAACATCTTGTGAAAGATTCTATAAAATTCTTAACAGATTTGTTGAATTTTGAAAGATGTGAAAAATGTGGTGTGGGCTATTTTTTGGGTGAGTATGATTTCAAAATGCATTTGAATAAAAAAGTGGATTTTTAGACTTGTGTGATGTAAATGTGGGATTTTCGGTGAACTTGTGATGTGTAAATGACATTTAAATGTGAAAAGTGTATTTCTTAACATATTGAACTTGTTTGAACACAAGGGAAAACCCAAGTATATTGGTGGGTGGACCTGTACTAGTACGCTAGTGAATCTGAGCGGTTTGGCCTTAGTTTCATGTAGCAATATTGAAACATACAACACTAACTAAACTATGATGATGATGATTGTGGACCACTAGGTTATGGGTATGTTCCCTACTAGTGGCTCATGCCTGAGAATGGATATTGTGATGGTTACTCTCACTGAGATACGAGGTACCTGGGACCCACAACAAGCTACTGCCAAGGGGTTATTTCCTATTGATTTTGCTCATTAGATCCTTTACACTTACCGTAAGAATATGGTATATTTGGCTCTAAAATTCAGTATCTTTGGAATTTATTTTAAAAGTGTTGAATCTTTAAATTAGTCCTCTTGAAAACAGATTTTTTTAAGTTTTATCTTTTAGAAATTGTAACTAGAAATTGCAAGTTTTTGAAAACTTGCATGCTTTTCATATTTGAATGTTTATCCCATGGAATATATTAGTGGTGTTATCATATTGGGCATTGGCTCACACCCTAATTAAACCCTTTGGTGTAAGTAGACTTGGTTATTTTTGTTGTCGCAGGTTGGGTACAGTTTTTAGTGCAAGTGGTTCGAGTTTCTAGCTGGTCCTTGGTGGAGAAGTCTTGTGGAGATGGCTTGAGGGTGGTTCGCCTTGCCATGAGGGTTCATGGGATGTTTCCTTTTGGTTTTGTACCTTTTTTATAGTCTTGTTGAGTTGTTTTAAAATATGTTATTCAGTTCTGAATTTTTGTAAGATATTGCTTGGTTTGAAAAATCCAGATTCGTTTTATTGGATTCTTTGGTTGTTTTAAGTTTATAAACATGGGTAAAGTGTTCCCAATTCTCATTTTATGATACCCGGGCACTTGTTTCAGCCCGTGGGGATTGGGAACACCCTTTGGGCCATGTCACAGGCTAGGTTTGGTGCCGGTTTTGGTGGCGACCAGATCTGGTTTGTGACAAAATGATATCAAAGGAGGTTCACTCTCTTTGGGTCACATTATTTAGGGAATAGTCAATCTGGGGTAAGGATTTTTAGGACTTGGAATTCTGTTTAGGAGTAGTGTGGCTGATCACCACACCTCATTACAGGATTCAAGTCGCCAGGGGAAGTCAAGACTTTTCTGAGTCCTTCGTTTTTCTTGGTTTGATGATGATTAGAGGAAATGAAAAGAGAGTAGGGTTAATGGTCTCATTGAGCTCGCAGGGTCTGGAAAGCCATTTGGAGCCAGAGATATTTCCCTAGAACACTCTCTGTGATAGTGAAGTGATTTTAATATGTCTTCCAACTATATTTCCAAGTCACCTACTGAAACTAGTTTCCTCTCGCATTGTCTTGTGTTCTTTAGTTTTGAAATCTTGGAACTTTGGTTTTAAACTGACTTGGTTTTAAGAAGCATAAAGTTTTTGTGAAATAATTATCTAATAAAGTGGTAATGGTTAGATTTTTTAAAATAGAGAACTGAATTTTAAGAATTGTATTGAAATTTAAAATGGTGTGTTTTCACCTCTTTTGAAAGCATGAACTATGTCAAGGTTGGTTTTGAAAAATTGTTTCCAATAGAGTTTTCTAAACTATTGAAAGGTGTTTTAATGGTATGATATGTTTTGAAATTGATGTGAATAACTTGAAAGTGAGTTTTCATTGGAATGATTGTGCTTTCTAAAAAGTTTTTTTTATGCGGTAATTTTGGTTCGATTTCGTGGTTAGTGGTCTTGAGAAAAAGGAAGTATTGGTTGATTTTTTTTTGGTTATTGAAAGTGGAATTAGTTATTATATTAACCTTTGGTATTTTCGTGAGTGACCACATGCATGGGGTTATATGGGATGGTGGATGGTTAATGGTATGACTGGATGAGTTTCGGGATGGATATGAGGAGGGTGCCCGGTGTGGCACAGAAACATGCAAGTGTGAGGCCCATGGGGTACCATTGGTGGATATGCTAACCGCTGAACAGGTTATTTTAAAAAAGATGATTTTAAAGTAAAATATTTGATGACTTGATGACTAGTTTGGGATGGTGTGTATTACGCGTTTTTGAAAATGTTGATGTTGTGGGATGTTTTGATTCCAAGAACCCCTCCTGTTTGAACAGTGTTTTGGGATTGTGTTTGGTCGGTAATATGTGTTAAAGGTCCGGTTAGTGGTCTCTTCTAAGAAATGTTTTGGTATGCCTTTATGATGGTTCCCTTCATGTGTTTGGAACTGGTTTGTGGTATATCTTGACCAATGGACCATCTTGGTTGGGTCGTTGGGTTCAATCATTGGATAAGTTACTCCCCATTAAGGTTTAGTGCACAACTGAAGTGAAACCCATATTGTTTCATTGTTTGAAGACCCCCTAGTTGATAAATATAAGGAATATTTTTCTTGATCTTTTTATATTGAGTTTACACCCTTTCCTTTCATGGTTTGGTGTATCCTCTTGTAGTGGGAGAGTGATCATGGAAGGTTTAAAGAGTCCTTAGCTTCTTATGTTTCCTGATTTGCTGAAGGTGGAAGTGGTCTAGGATTGTTAACATGGATGAGTATCTAGATGGTGTCTAAGAGGTCCTCTCGGCCCTTCATAGTCTCTTAGAATAAGGAGTTTACGTTAAACTACTAGTGTGGGAAATCTGGTCAAGAGAGTATATTGTGGCCACTTTCTAGAATTATGTGTTGTTTTGGGATGTTGTATAAGGTCCCTCTCCATGAATTGTTTATATCAGTAACAATGGTCATGTTTGGCAAAGCCTTGTGATGTCATGTGCTCGATTAACCGTAAAGGTGAAAGTCGTGAAATCCTCTGAGAGTCTCTGTTATACTGGGAGAATGTATCCCTTGGAAAAAATTCAAAATCTTCCATTTTAGAGGAAGGTGATTATAGTTTTTCTTTACTTCTATTGTTTCTCACCTAAAGAGAAAAGGTGTGATGTGTGTGCATCTTCTAATCCCTTGTTTCAGTGAAATTTCGGGTTAGGGTAAAGTTATTTTGGAATGTATTATATCTTGGAAATCTTATCGGGGATTACGGTATAGTTCTTGGTTGCACCGAAGGAATAATTCTCGTTCATGGGATTTCCAAATCCTAACTGTGAGGCCAAAGATGCTTCAATCATTCAGCTCCATCCATAGGTCTCGGAGAGAAGTCAGTTCGTAGTCAGGGGAAATCCCAGGGTCATTTAAACCCTTGTACAACATCCTATCCTTAGTATGAAAGATCGGAATAGTTCAAACCTCTGGTGTCTTCATGGTTGAGCACATAGTTTTTGCACGATTAGTAGTGTTCGTGTGCTAGGAAGCGATGTAGAAAGAATTATCTTCACAGTTAGTGCACAGTTTCCCAAACCGTGTGGACTAACCTTGTGCCCTTCCCAAATCATTAAAAAAAATTCTCTTTCTGTGTCGGCCCATGATTTTCGGTTAAGATGGTTGGTTATTATGGTGGGGATACCCACTATGTTTCTCATGTACATTCCTTCGTAAATTTTTGATGGAATTATACCCTTTATACTTGGGATTATATTCATCCCCCCCCCCATTCCCCCCATTAGTGTCCTGATTCTATCCCGGAAAAATATAGGTCATCTCATATAGTGGGGTGCCTATTTGTGTTCCCCCGTACTAATAGCTTAGATTTGTCCATGGTATTGGCTTGGAAGTTGGTAGTCTCATTTGGAACTATCTATCTACCAACATATTCTTTGAGTAAATGTTCGGATTGGAGAGCGCCCAATGGTTTAGTTAAAGTAATGTAAGTGTAATCTCGTTCGAAGTTGTTGTTCGTTTGGGTGAATTTCTTGAGTCTTGTTCGCATAGTGTATAAAGAGTTTTCTTTTGGGATAAAGTATGAATGTGATTTATAATTTCAGGAAAGTGGTGTAAGTTTGGGTTGTGATATTAATCCTTCCTTAATTGATCGCTGGAGGTGTTTTGACCCTTAGGGGTGAAGCTTGGCAAAGAAGTACATCTTGGTTTATCGGTTGGGTTTGGTTTTGGTATCTGGCCTTACTGTAGCTTTACGAGGAAAAAAAGTTTTCATGGTGGAGATAATTTTCACATTAATGAGTTATTTTAAAGTTAAATTTCATTTAATTTCCATTAATTCTTTGTTTTGGGGGTTTCCCAAGATTTTATGGAGGAATGGGTGAGTTTTCATGAATTGGGCCAAACTGTGAGCCTTATTCCAGATTTAGAAATAAATATTGATTCCTTTATTAATCCTTCATTTTTCAACGTTTTTCATCTATTCAAACTCCTAATTGTCATCCCCTGACCTATGAGCCCCAAAAAAATAATTTGTACCATTTCGAAGTCTATAACCATGGTGGAGTTTAGTTTTTATTTAAGGGACTGGGCCTGCCCGAAAGCCCATTTCCTGCATTAAAAATAATTTTTAAGTCTTTAATAACTCATTCTATTTTTATGTTTTTTCAGTGATTCCAACTCCCACCCGAGCCCATGTACCTAAGGCGAGCCCCCAATTTATCCTCCCCTAATTTGGAGCTCAATAGAATCGTGAAATTGGGAGAAACCTCTCTGGATTTCACAAATCGCCTAGATTTGAAGAGGTAAATGGATTCTTTCATAACGCCTTCTATTTTTACTCTTTTCCCCCCATTTCAGTTCCTAAATGACCTCCTCATCCTTTTTAGAAACTAACTTAAATTTTTAGTTGTTTTAAAATTCAGATTCTGGTGGATTTTGGGTTGTTTTTTTCAAGATTATTTTGGATGAGTGTTTCTCTCTTAAATTGCTTCCTTCTCCTTAGGGTTTCCTCCCTCTTTCATAAATTTATAGAGTGTAAAAAAGTTCAGTTTTATACCTAGAGTTTTATTTGGGGTATTTTTGGTGAAATATTATGGTTTAGGGTTCGTTTTCACTCCCTTTGCTGCGGCAGGGGTGCGGTTGAGGTTTCCCTCCAAGATTGAAGGGTTTGACTCAAAAGGTATGTGATTCCATGTATAACCATTTTATGATGAGTTATATTTCTTGGTTTATTAATTTAGTATTTTTAAAATCTGTTTTTTGTGGTGTGAAAACTATTTTTTATAGATTTGGTTAAGTGTTTAATTTTGTAGTTCCATTTTTTCTTGGAATTGGGTGCTTTTCATGCGTGGCTCTTGGGGAAATATTTGGGTGTATTTTATAACATATGAAATTGATTTATTAGTGTTGAAAGTGGCTAAAAAATATATTTTGTTAATGCCTTAATGTCATGTTATCCTTGTAAGGGGGTTTTTAAATGTTTTTAATGTGTGAAACCATGTTGTACTTCTCGAACGTGATTTGTGACAACATGTGTTTTTCATGTGTACCTTTTGTGGTATTTTTTGAAGTATTTGTATAACACTTGGGGTGGTTTAATAAATGTTTTTAGGGCTGAAAATTATGTTTTGGATTGTTATTGGTTTGGTTTTGGTCTTGAATGGGTGTTTTTAAATGGGTTTTGTATGAAAACCATGGTTATACCTCTTGGATTGGTTTTATAAAAATGGTAAATGATTTAATGAGTTACACAAAGTGTGAAATGGTTTTTTATGTACTGTTTTGGTGAAAGTATGTTCATAAAATGAGTTTTTGAAACATAAAGTGTCCAGTTATGTTGTCAAACATTTTGGTAATATTTTTTAATTTGTCGAGGTGATTTATAAAATTGTGATGTGGGTGTGAAACATGTTTTCTAGTTGTTTTGTGTGAGTGTGATGTGAAGAATGGACTTTTTTTATGAAAAGGGTATTATGTAACATCTGAGTGGGCTGTTATATTATGTTTAGAATCTTGGGAAAGATATTATAAAATTGTTAACGGATTTGATGAATTGTGAATAATGTTCAAAATGTGTTGTGGTCTATTTTTGGTGTGAGTATGATTTCAAAATGCATTTGAATGAAAAAGTGGAGTTTTAGACTTGTGTGATGTAAATGTGGGATTTTTGGTGAAATTTTGATGTGTAAATGACATTTAAATGTGAGAAGTGTATTTATTAACTTGTTGAACTTGTTTGAGCACAAGGGAAAACCCGGGTATCTAGATGGGTGGATGTGTACTAGTACGCTAGTGAATCTGTGGGGTTTTTCCTCAGTTTCACTTAGCAAGATTGATGCTTACAACACTAACTAAACTATGATGATGATGATTGGGGACCACTAGGTTATGGTTATGTTCCCTACTAGTGTCTCATGTAGGAGAACGGATATTGTGATGGTTACTCTCACCGAGATACGTGGTACCTGGGACCCACAACGAGCTAGTGCCTAGGGGTTATTTCTTATTGCTTGTGCTCATTAGATCCTTTATACTTACCATCGGTATATGGTATATTTGGCTGGAAATTTCATTAGATTTGGAATTTATTTTAAAAGTTTTTATTCTTTAAATTATCCCACTTGAAAACTAATTTTTTTTAAGTTTCATCTTTTAGAAATTGTAACTAGAAATTACTTGTTTTTGAAAACTTGCATGTCTTTCATATTTGAATGTTTATCCCATGGAATATTTTAGTGGTGCTATCCTACTGGGAATTGTATCACATCCTACTTACACCCTTGGGTGTAAGTATACTTTGTTTTTTTTTGTCGTAGGTTGGGTACAGTTTTTAGTACAAGTGGTTCGAGTTTCTAGCAGGTCCTTGGTGGAGAAGTCTTGTGGAGATGGCTTGAGGGTGGTTTTCCTTACCATGAGGGTTCTTGGACTGTTTCCTTTTGGTTTTGTACCTTTTTTATAGTCTTATTGAGTTGTTTTAAAATATGTAATTTAGTTCTGAATTTTTGTAAAAAATTGTTTGCTTTGAAAAATCCAGATTCATTTTATTGGATTCTTTTGTTGTTTTATGTTTATAAACACGGGTAAATCGTTCCCAATTCTCATTTTATGATACCCAGGCACTTGTGCCAGACCATGGAGATCGGGAACACCCTTTGGTCCATGTCGCGGGACAGGTTTGGTGCTAGTTTTGGTGGCGACCAGATATAGTTCGTGAGAGACCCTACTAGGCTTTTAGCTCACACCATACCTATGCCTTTGGGTGTTTTTAGATTATCATTTCCTAGGTTTGAAAAAGGTTAAAATGCTACCTGGTGGTGGTTCTTATTCATAATCCTTCGGACATGGGGAGCTATGAACATTTGGAATTATTTTTTTTAACTTTTAGTTTTTGGTACTTTGAGGTTATACGTTTTATTTATATACCTTTTTGACTTCTGGTATTGTTTTCCCTATGGAGTTTTCTTTTGAGAATACTAAATTAAATTTGTTTCTTCCATTATTATGTGGAAAAACCATTCACAGCTTTATCTTAAATGATTCCAAGTGCTAGTTGTTAGACCATGTGGATTGAGAATTACCTTCGGGCCATGTCAGTGCCATCTTAGGTATCAGGGTACTAGGGTATCCGAGATGTTTCATCACAAAGTGGTATCAGAAGATAAGTTTAATAATCTTACCATGATGTCACTTTTCAATTGAGTAATCTTTTCATGACTTAAGTGGTAGTTTCACTTTATTATTTGTCCATCTCTCACTGTAATGTGCCTTAAGTCAGCATGGATGGTTTTGGAAAGGAATATAGAGGTTTATTTATAGTATTATCCCCACTTTTGATTTTGGTGGTTGAAATCCAAATATTTTTATCTATCTAATGGAATTAATTTCTATTATTGCTCTGTTTGAGTGTTAATATGATCTATTCAATAATGTCTTCTGATGGTGTGTAGCATCATGCCTCTAAGAAGATATGCAAGTTGTATCCCATAGGAAGTTTTTTATGAAATACAGAGATCAAATACTCTCATGAACAAGAATATAGATGAAGTTATTGTGTTTTTTGTCCAAGCACTATGATAGTAACCTGCACCCATTCTTTTTTATTATCTATCTATAGAACCTCAGAGGGATGACTTCAGGATTCATGGTCATGAGGTCCTTTTCCAAAATCCATCATCATTCCAAGGATATAATGATCCTCAACTAGTTGGGGATTGGTTGATAAATAATGATCTTATATTTGAGTTCATTGAATCTCCTAATGAAATCAAGGTGAACTGTTCCACCTTTAAGATAGAGGGACCTAGCGGTAGATGATGGGAGACTATTGTGACAGTGAAGAATAAAAAGGGATTAGAGTGTAAAGAATTTATATTTTATTAAGTGACCATTTCTACCCAAATTTGATGGTATTGGATATGGCTATTGAGTTTTTCAAAATCAAGCAGACTGACAGGACTGTGACAAAAATATGAAAATATTTTTCTAATCCTGTGTAGTTTTAACCTAAGATTGCATCGAATGATAAGATGAATACTTAAAAATTAAATATGGGACTTAGATCTAATATTAATTCTTATGTTTTCTTGATAAATTTTACATCCTATACTAATGTGTGGGATAGAGAATTTATGGTTGAAATGGACATGATTGGTAAGTCAGGTTTGATGGGAGTTCTTTTTCCTCCCAGTAGAAATTCTGTGAGTTCCAATTAGGGAAAGAGGAATCCTGATTATTCTAATGGTTTTTATAGACATAGGGATTTTTTCTAGACCTTATATATCTCCTAGAAGAGGACCTTCTATTTTCTACTAGTGTGTCAAACCTAGGATCTCGAAATAGGTTTTCACTGAGGCACCCAAGATATGTGGTTCATGTGGATTCTCAGGTCACTTTCAAAAATTCTTCCATGTATATTTCAATCCGTGTAGTAACATGGGATAATATTCACCTAATAAAACTTCAATTTAATCATATTCTTCAATTACTAAGTGTTTCTAGTCCCAATCATCTAGATTAAAGCTTCTTCATGTAGTGGAATTGTCTCTAGAGGAAAAAGATACATGTCTAACAATCATGAGAGGCACCATCACTATTTCTTCATCTTTAGTGAAATATTTATTTAATAATTTTGAACCTCATTCATTAATTTATACTTGTATTATGAATCTTCTAAATATTCTTTTGGATATTTTATCTTATGTGATGGTTATTGCTACACCCCTCAAAAGGAAACGAGAGTAAGGTCTCCATTGTCCTGCATGTGTTTTCTCTTTGTCAGATATAGAGATTACTTGAAATTTTATGGTTCTCAAAATGAATCTTATTAATGTTATTTTTGGTGTGTATTTTATCATTTCCAATAAATCCAAAATTTATTTATATGTTCAACAGCTCTCCTTTACTACACCTGATGGGGTGTGCCGTATCTTTTAGGGAGAGTGATACTAGAGGTCTAGTAGAGCTAGACCTTCTTATCCAGAGTTGGGGGAAGTAATATTACTGTTCTCTTTTGATCTGAAGTGTGAATCCATGAGTGTTGATCTCCGTCAAATTGTCAACAAGTTTCCTGATGTTTTTTCTTCTAATTTCTCTAGTTTTATACTAGTAAGGGAGGTAGAGTTTCAATTGATTTAGTGTCAGGTACTCAACTAGTATATATTCCTTATTAATGCATGGAAATAGTCAAAGTCTCAATTGGAAGATATTTTTTCTAAATGATTCATATGCTCAAGTGTTTCACCAGGGGTAGTTCCATTTTTCTTTATTAAAAAATATGATGGTTCAATTCACCTTTGTGTTGATAATCAGAAACTCAATTGAGTGATAATAAAGAGAAAATATTCATTGCCACATATTAATGATTTATTTTACCAACTGTAGGGGATGAATTTGTTCTTGAATATTAATCTTTGATATAGTTACAATCAGTTGAGAATAAAAGAATCTAAAATTTTGAAAACCACCTTTTGGAGCAGGTGTGGTCATTATGAGTACCTTGTCATGCCATTTTTTCTAACAAATACTCCTACAGTATTTATAGATTTACTGAATAGGATTTTTCATGAGTATATTTACACTTTTGTGGTGGTATTTATGGATGAAATCCGGGTTCACTTTATGTTTGAGGAGGATCATGTGCGTTATATGAGATCAGTTCTGAAATTGTTGAGAAATCACCTAATTTATTCCAAGCTATCGAAATGTAATTTATGGATTCGAGAAGTGAATTTCTTGTGAAATATGATGTCAGAACATGGTTTCTTGGCTAATCCTAAGAAGTTTAAATCTCTTGTAACATGATAGTAATTGCATAATGTTTTTTAGATTTGAATCTTCTTGTGTTTATCAAGTTATTATTTCCAGCTTGTAAAAAATTCTCTAAGTTGGATTATTTGATGAAAGGCCTATCTCGTAAGGGAGTAAAATTTTTTTGCGATGAGAAAATTAATAATTATTTTGTTTATCTAAAATATATTTTTATGATAGCACTATATTTTACTCTTTAGGAGGCCATTCAGATCTATGTGGTCTTCTTTGATGCATTGGGTTTAGGTTTGTGTTGTGTTCTTATACAGGGTGATCATGTCATTGTGTATGGCTCTAGAAATATTTTTACACATGAGAATAATTGTCCAACCCATAACCTTGAACTCGTAGCTGTGATGCATGCACTTTAGAGTTGGTGTCATTACCTTTTTCAGAAAAGTTATCCATGTATTCTGACCACAAGATCTTGAGTTATATCACATCTCAAAAATATTTGAATCTCCAACCAATTTATTGGGAGGAGTAGCTGAAAACTTCTGAATTTAAATTTTCTTATACCCTGGGGAATGGGAATGTTATCATAGATGATTTTACCAGTAAACTTCCTACCCAGGTCGTGAAATAATCTACAAAAGAGTGAAACATGATAGATGTTTTAGTACAGTTGTATATAGGATTTCATAAATTACTGTATGAAGTTGTTTTGACCAAGGATCAGTTGAATTCTACTTTTTTCGAGTTGATACTATGGGAATAGAATCTTTATGATGAATTCCACGACATTTGGGACTCCATTTATGGTGGAGATACCATTTTTGAGTGGTCGTTCTCTACGGGGGGTATTCTATTTTTCTAGAACAAGTATGTTATTAATTTTCCTACAAGGAAATATGTTATGTGGGATTTCTATAATTCCTATTAGGTAGTGTACCCAGGAACCATGAATATGTTCTATGACATGTGGCAATGATTTTGGTGTCTAGGTATAAAATGGGGATTTTCTAATTTTTCACTCACTGTAATACATGACAACAGGACAAGGACAATCAACAAAGACCTTTAGTTTTTATTTATCCACTTCCATTACCGACTTGGAAGTGGGATTAGATCCCAATATAAATTCTTTTTGGGTTTTCGTATACCCAGAAAAAGAAGAATGTGATATGGGTTATGAGCGATAGGCTGACTAAATCAACTCAATTTATACCCATTCATGATTCATCCAATGTTAAGGAATTGGTAAATCTCTATGTAAAATAGATTTTTCATCTGCATAGAGTTACATCTATTATAATATCTAATAGAGATACTTGGTTTACTTCTTAGTTTTGGAGAGGCCTTTAGCATGCATTAGGATCTCAGGTTTGTTTGAGTACAGTATATCATATATAGTCATATTCAAAGACATAAGGAGCTATATAGATTCTTGAGGATATGATCTGCACCTATGTCCTTGACTTTGGTTGATCTTGGGATGACCATCTAGCGAAGGTTTTGTTTTCTTATAACAATAGTTACCATCCCATGATAAGTATGGATCAATTGGAGTCCTTTTATAGTCGTCCTTATAAATCTTTATTATGTTGGTTGAAGATTGATGAAATTTCCTTGGTTGGATTGAGATTTTTTAAAGATATCACAAAAATATTTAGTTTATTCTTCATGGAATTTTGATAACATAGAACTGGTATAAATCTTATGTTTATCTTCATCACATAACATTGGAATTTTTAATTAGTGATGAGGTCTTCTTAAAATTTTCACCTCGATTTGGTCATTAATGTATTGGGAGGTAAGGGAAGTTTTCTCCTAATTTATTGCAACCTTTTAATGTTTTTGAGAATGTGTGGAAACTGTATTACCATTTTTCACTTACTCAACATTTGAAATCGATACATAAGTTTTTTTCATGTATTGTAGTTGTGAAATTATATTTCTGATCCATCTCTTGTTCTGAGCTAGAGTGATCTTGATGTTGAACCTAATTTATCCATGACTGAGAATCCAGTTAGGATAGTTGATTCTGAAACCAAGGTACTTCATGAGAGGATGATTCCTTTGGTTCGAGTGATATGGTATCGTGGTTATGATACTCATGAGATTTTGGAGATAGAGATAATGATGAGATAATAGTGGCCTCATCTTTTTGACATGGAAGCTTCTTGACAATCTTTATGGGGACAAAAAGTTTTTATGGTAAGGAGGTTATGACATCCTATTATTGTTTTCAGTTACTCCTTGATCCCTCTTTTTTCATTCTTTGGATGGTTTTTGTTTAAGGGTTCTCAGGTGAATCTTTGGAAAAAAAATTTAACTTTATGGTCTATGCACAGTTGGTGCACGGTGTTCCCAAACCATCTACCCACGCAAGGTTAACTGTAAAAACCCAAATAGTTAAGGTTTTAACATATGGAACATGGTTTTCAAAACCATGCATCCATCTATTAGAAACTATGAACCCCATCTAGGGGTTTTATGGTTTGGGAACACGGTTTTTCTAAATGTGCAGCCCACCCTAGCTAACCATGCATATGAGAATTTTATGGTCTGGATTATTTAAAAAAACAAAAAACCCCAGTTTATGTGCCTGATAATCCCATTCTACCATAACATGATTTCTTCTTCTTTAGAGTCTCCCTAGTGGTGATTTCGGCTCCTCAAAACCATTTACAAGGAGGATATAATCTAGGTTAACATTATTCGATCTATCCTTGGTAATATCTCTTCTCCCATCCTTTATCTACCACTCTCTTCTTCTCTCCTCCTTAGGGTTTTTTAAATCACCATATTTTTTGAGGATATAATTTCTATTATTTTAGATCTAGAATCTAGGATTGATTCTCTAATATCCTTTACCAACATTCTTTGTTGGAGTTTCCCATTGTGGGTGTTCTAAGATATGATCTCTTTGTTTTGGTTGGTGCATCCATTTAAGATTGGCCAATGAATTTAACCCTAAATTACTTAATTTAAATGAAATTGATTTCAATTAAATTATAAAAACACAGTTCATTTTGGATTGTGATTTGGATTTTATTTTCCATAAAAAATTGGGAAAACCCCAATTCCAGTGAATTAGGGTGTTATTTTGGAATTTGATGGAAAATTGTGAAATTAAATTATGAACTTGGTTTGTGAAATTGATTTCAAATTTTTTGGATAAAAATGGGTAAATTTTTTTTGAAAGTAACCTTGATTGGTTTTACCCTAGAAAAAGGTATTGATTGGTTAAAAACATGTCTTGGTTTTTAAATGGAAATTGTAATATTAAAATGGTAAATGTGTTAATTGTATTTTGAATAGTTTTGAAATAAATTTCCCATTATTGATTGTGGTTAGAGAACATTCAAGCCTAGGTAGTTAGTGATTTCTTCAGGACAAAAATATATTTATTCTTTAAAAACAATATAAAAACATAGTGCATCATGTCACATCCTTAATGGGATGGTGATAAGTCTTATTTGACTAGTGGATGAGGGACATGTGTACACATATTTTTGTGATCACCTATTCGAGTGTGTGAGGACCCCATTACTAGAACTATCTTACCTTTTGGAATATGACCATGTTTAACATTTATGATTATTTTTATATATATTCCATTGTTGTAAACTATTTTACACATTCCTTGTGAATTTATATAAATTATTTTATATAAAAATTTTATTAATCCCTTATTTGAAATATTTCTATCAATTTAAATGAAAAGCGTGAATTTTTTAAAATATTATCTTATATTACTGTACCTTTTTATTTAAAATTAAAACCTTTATATGGTTAATTGATGCGGAATCTTATTATGCAGTCCTTGGTGAGATCCTACTGGGCTTTCATCTCATGCCCTACTTGTGCCTTCAAGTGTTTGTATAATATATTCTTCCAGGTTTAATAATGGTTAAAGAAAAACATGGAGGTGGTTTTTATTGTTGATACTTAGTACTTAGGGAGTTATGTCTATTGGGAATTGGGTTTTTTGCCTTTCAGTTTCTAGTACTTTTTTTGTTGTACTTTGGGTTTATATACGTTTTTGAAATCTAGAATTGTTCTCCCTATGGAGTTTTATTTTGAGCATACTGACTTGTATAAGTTTCTTCCATTATTTATTTGGAAAAACTATTCCAACATTTATCTTGTATGATTCTAGGTGCTAGTCACCAACCTGTGGTGATCAAGAATGCCCTTTGGGCCATGTCAGTTTCATCTCGGTTATCAGGGTACCAAGTTATCTAGTTTGGTTCATGACATAAAGGTCGACCAATTATATGTTCTAAAATTAAAAGGATAAACATAGGGAAATCCTACTTCAAAAAGTCAGAATTGAGTATTTATGGGTCTAAATATTTGATTACAGGTTGAATGAGACTCGAAGAGGACATCTCATACCCAAGAATACTAAATACATAGGAAATCAGAATAAAAAATCGACTAAGGTTAGGCTAAGATTCATTTGTAGTACAAGAGGGGAGAATAAGGGAATAAAAGAGGAAATAAAATGAAGAGGAAACCATACCTTATAGATTCAGAACTAAACTATGAAGAACCCAAGGTAGATCTATGGATAATGGAATTATGTTGAGGGGGATGCAGTGCATACATAAGAGAGGGGAGGGGGCTGATGTAGGATTATGTATGTGGGAGAGATGTTAAGGGTTATTATCTTTATATTGTTATTGTTTTTGTTATTTTTGTTGTTATTATTTTATAAAACCCCTTTTCAAGTATGGAAACACTCATGGTTTGGCCTCATGGTTTGATAAACTATTCACCCTCAAGAGGCACACCTATAAGTGGCATGGTTGGTCCACATAGTTTTACTAATAGTGTACTAACCATGTGAAACTATTCTATCAACAATGTAGGGAATCTACATGGGTTACTCACTATTAGTATTAACTGTGTTGGATAACCATACGGCCTACCCTAAACCTAAAACATTCTATAAATTTATGTATTGAAGGATCCTAATTCAAGTGGAAATAAGAAATAAATAATTCTATATATAAATAAATAAAATAAGGGTTAGGTTGTGACACGGAACCCTACAAAAATCCTCATGTTCACTATCTATTTATTTTTTGTATACCAGAGTGGGGTTAAGACTCTATAATTGAATGAATTGAATCTTTATCAGTTGATTTAATTAAAAAGATATTATAAAAATTAGAATACAATAATTCACCCCCTTCTTAGTTGAGTTAACTGATCCAATGAACTTAAATTGGTATCAGAGTATAGGTCCCTATATATGATTCATTCAAGTGATTAGAATGGATAATCTAAATTAAATTAATAGTAGTGGTTTTTGGACATTGGATGGAGAAAAATATGATAGTTGGAAGAACTAAATTTTTATACATATTTTATCCCTTTTCATGGAGGTTATAGATACTTTTTTATTTGGTTTTACACCCATTCAATAAAATGAACTACTGGATATAGAAGATAAAATAAATATTAATAATGATTTAAAACCATAATATATTATTATTGTTTCCTTTTTAAAAATTTTCTACAAAAAATATGATGGGACTTCTATCAATTAAAGAAAACTGGGATAATATTAAAAGTAGCTATGAAGTAAATTTTAATTTCATGGAGACTAAATTAAAAATCTATATAATCAAGTTTTAAGACATTAGGATTGATAAGTAAGATAGTATTGATTATTATTTCACTTAAATATATGAAATTGTTGGTAATATCTGAGGGTTTGGTGAAAAAATTAAACTCACTACAATTTTTAAGAATATTATGAGGATCTTTCAAAATAGGTTTGCTCCTAATATATAAACTATAAAATAGATAGAGGATATTTTATGGGATTAATTGAATAACATTATCATACCTTATGAAATGAAAAAAAAAATATTCCTTCAATAAAATTTAAAATGTAAAATGGATTTTGAGGTAATGAGAACGTTTAGAACTATAGAACCTATTGACATTGAAAATTTGAGTGACTCTAAAAATAAAGGATTAATGAGACTATCAAAGAATCATTTATCTTATTTCAAATAAGTTAAATAAGTGAAATAATAATGGAAAGGAAATTATCCTTTAAGATGTTATAAATACAATGGCATTGGGCACATTCCAATTAACTGTCTTGAGAATAAGGAACTAAATTATGAATCTTGAGATGCTGAGAAACCTTTTAAAATGTAGTAGGGTAAAATTTAAAAAGAATTATCTAATATTAGAAGAAGAAAGAAGATATTTTTTTAGAGGTAAGAGAAGAAACATGATGATTAAAGAAGAAGTTTTTGTCCACTCATATTGTATCAAATCTAAAAATGAATCTAATGACAAATTTACCAATTCCATGGATCATGTTGAAAAAGGATTTGATACTTTAAGTGGTGTAGAAAATTATTTGAAACCAAATGAGCTAGAACACATGCTGAAAGATGAACTTGAATCATGTATTTAGTTAAATACCATGATCAAGAAGGAAAATAAATAGGCGGGGAAAGATAAAAAATATTCTAATTGATTAAACTAATGAGTTTGAAAATAAATAATAAACCCTTGTTGATAAGATCAAAAAATTAAAGTTGAAAGATTTAAACATGAGAATATTATAAGATATCTTGATGAAAAGTTTTATTTAAAAGTATAAAAACTCCCTAAGAAATATTATATGTGTATTAAAGCTAAGAAAGTAGAAAATTTTGAATTTGGTTACAAAAAATTTATTGAATTTAAAGTTGAAAACTTTAAATAAGTTGGGAGGACATGCACAAAATATTGGGCTAAAAATATACCTGAAAAATCTATTTATAATTCCTTTTACCCTAACAATGAAATCCCTAATTCAAAATCGATTCAATCTTGGGACAATAAAAATTGGTAGAAACATTATCCCATTTCTATTGAAGAAATTAGTAACTCTATGTGATCATAAACACTAAAATAGAAGAAAATATAGACTAAAAATGTATAGTGAGTAAAAAATTATAAACCATGTATAAGGAAAAAAATTATGAACTAAGAAGATTTAAGTTTCTAGGGTACTTATGGTGTGGGAAAGTGTTTAATAATAAATCCTACACATGGTAATATAATATTTTAGTTATAGAGATGATACATGATGTTAGGTGAAGTCATACAGAGAAGTGGAAAACATATTTTTAGAGAATAAAGGGTAAAAATAAAATGTTTTAATTATAAAGACTTAGAAAATATTTGAATGTATTGAGGATGTTTGTGGAAGGTGTGAGGAATAGGGATACTACATAAAAAATGTATTGAATCCTTACTGAGATATATTACTTATGATAAGAAAGGAAAGGGAATTCAAAAATTCTAAGAAGAGATAGAATTCCCTGTTGAAGTTGTATTGATGGTCAGTGTACAAATAAGATTATGTATTCTTAATAGTTGGTTCTCCTCCCTTATTACTGGTGATAAAAATATTTTTAAGAGTACGGAAAAACAATAATGTAGAGAAGTAACCATTTGTAATTATTTATCTTTCAAAATTATGGGTGATGGCTCAACTGATATTGAACCCTGAAACATTAAATTAAATGATGATTTATATGTCAAAGGGTTGAATAATAACCAATTAAGTGTTATTAAGTTGTTTGATGATGGACATTAATTTTCTTTATGTAAGGAAACTTGTGTGATTAAATTATTTAAGGATGGAATGATCATTTATAAAGGAAATGAACTAATGAAAATCTATCTTTAGTAAGTGATCCTACCAATTATTTTTTTAGGAGAGAAAATGATTAATTTTTTGGGGAATATAAGAATTATCCATATGATCCAATCGATCTTAAGTAAAATTTTGAAGCAATATGTTGTGAGATATCCTCCCAAGTTGGGGAGAGAATAATATAATGTGTGTACAACATGTTAAAAAAATATGAATTAGAAAACCTATAATAATGTTGAAATTCTCTATATTATGCCAATTTAACTTATACATACTAATTTATGTGGTCCTACGAGACAAATGTCAACATGGGGTGATTTATATTTCATAATATTCATATATAATATCACATGAATGACCAATGTGATGTTTCTCTAGATAAAATTTGATGTAGTTGATAGGATCAATGATTTTAGAAGATATGCATAAAATTAATTGGAAATTCACATTAAGAAATTGAGATCTAATCATGGGTTGAAGTTTACATGTGATTTATTTTAAAGTTATCTTTATAAACATGTAATCTAACATCAATTCAAAACACTTTATGCTCCTTAATAGAATGGGTTCATAGAGATAAAGAATAGGATTGTTGTTGATATGGGTGGTAAAATTCTTTTTGAAAATAAAATTTCAAAGTATTTTTAGAGAGATGATATGTGTTCTATTATACACATATAGAATAAATGCCTTTTTAGTCCCAATAAAATTTTCACTCCATATGAAATTTGGAATAAAAAACCAATTATCATGAACTTTAAAGTGTTTTGAAGTCCTTTATTTATAAATATTTAAGGTAAAAAGCCATGAAATTTTGAAGATAAAGATGATAAAAGGTATATTTATGAGGTACGTATCTTATGGAAGTGGATACAAATGCTATAAAAAATTCAAAAAATCATGTAATGTTCAGATGTTAATATTTTTTAAAACCAAAAAAATCATATCAGTATTCTCAAGTGAAATTTGATATTTTAGATGTAAATAATGTGTAGATTTCAGACTATAATGTTGAAAAAGAGGCTGAGATCAAATTATTTGTTGATGAGGTTGATTCATAACAAACTAACGTTGATGAATAGTATGTGGGTAGTTATCATAAGTATTTTCATATGTTTAAAATTCATTTTGATGGTAATAACATAATTGGAGAACAAGGAGGTCAAGTTTAGACATAAAGAATGTTTACAATATTAAATCACACAACACTCATATCGCATGTTGAACCATGAACAATGGTAGAATTTGTAGAGAATGTTTAGTAGGTATAAGATATGAATGATTAATTACACCATATTATGAAAAATTAAACATGGGATCTTGCCTCAAAACCAAAATATAAGAAAATAATTGGCAATAAATGGGTGTTTAGAAACAAATTAAATTGAAAATGGGTGGTGAAAAGGAATAATACTAGGTTTTCATGAAATGGATAGACTCAAATGAAAATAATTTACATTGAATAAACCTTTTATCAAGTATCAAGGATTCAAACAATTATAATTTTTTTCCTATGGATTTACCAAGTATTAAAAAGTGTATCAAGTAGATATGAAATCGATATTTTTAAATAGTGACCTTGAGGAAGAATTATTTACTGAAAAAAATTGTTTTATTTTTTATGTTTATAGAAGCATGTTATAAAGACTGAGAATTATTTATATAGCTTGAAATAGGATCCTAGATAATAGTTCTCAATATTTTATGGGTTCTTGAAGGAAATGGATTTCGCCCAGCGAAAAGTTGATAGAAATTTGTATGTTAGAGATTTTTTTAATGGTAAATCATGTAACACCCCAACCCTAGTTACCTAGAGTCGGTGCATTATTACATAATATATGTATGATCACAAAAGATCAAGTCTCAAAATACCGATTAGATTAGTAGCCTTGGAAGTACTAGATACATTCATAAGGTTTACATTACATCCTGAAATGGACAAATACAACAACATTGTTTCCATAGAAAACATTGACATCTCATAGACTATCCCTACAAGTCAGTCATAATATACTTCTTTGCATCCTGGAAAAAATAAAACATAGAAAGGGGTGAGCTCATATGCTCAGTAAGGATAAAAATATAGCAGAAACTTTCATAAATAAGCATAAACATTTAAGGCAGTGTATAAAACTAAAACAAAATCCTTTTCAACATAAACTTCAACATAATATGGAAAATATAAATCAAAATAATTTCATTTACTTGCTCACATAGATATTCTACTAGTCGAATAATCACAAGCAATATAAATAGCCACTTTCATAATGATGGAATGCATAATGCCAAAATTTTATAACCACATAGTCAAGGCCTTGTGCCAAGACTACGAATAAGTTTTTGTCAATGCCTTGTACCAAGACACTAGTTTTTCTCATGAGACCTACTGATGCATCGAGGAGATATAGTGGGCTCCACCTATCACTTACTAAGTCTAATGCATTCCTCATATGAAAAGTTTTAAACATAACATAAACATCCATATTAAAACTAGCATACGAATTGTCAATAATTTATCCATAAACCATTAATGGTGTAAAAATAACACATCTACAGTCAAACATATCACAAAACCTTCAATACAATATGGAAGTTTTGTATCATAATAAATCAACTTCATATAATCTGAAAATCCATCAAAGGATGTTGACATAGATGAAATCAAAACCTTTTTTTAGAGAAATATCTATTTCTATTATAAAACCATTTAAGAAAACATTTATTTTAAAAATATTCTCAAAAGATTGTAAGCTAAGCTTCGATGATGTTATAACGGAGGAAAATAGTTGCACCCGCCGTATAAGTTAAAAAAACATTCTTACCTTAAATTTGTCAAAAAGGTCAAAAAGTACCTTGTTTGGAAAATGACGGAAATATTCCTTTCAAACCATTTTATAAAAATTCAAAAAAGGGTATAAATTAATTTAACCCATAGTATAGTAAATAGTAAAAATGTTTTGGAATACATTTTTAAGAAACATGGATGTGGATGATAAAGAGGTCCCAATAGATACTTACATAAAAACAACCTCGGATAATAAAGAGATTATGAAATTAACCCTTACCTTGTACGTTTCCTTGGTTGAGGGTAGATTAACCTCTTTTATAATGGTAAAATAATTGTTATTAAATTACACAAGAATCATATATATTAATATGATATCATATATGATCTTTTAACATTTCTTTGTTTATAATATCTTAGTATTATCGTCGTTTCAGTTGTTAACAGATTCGTTTTCCTTTATATTATTTGTTATGTGAGTAATATTTGTTATGGATAGGATGTATCTTATTCATATAAATAATGATATCAAGTCTTTAAATATTATTTTTAATCATCAAATGAAAATTAGTCTTGAATGGATACGATGGAGAATGAATCTCATCACGTTCGTGGAGACGGTAATCCATACGCACGCACGAGCGAAAATATCATTATTTTAATTTTAAAGTAATATATAATTGGATGATATATCATATATAAAGAATCATTATCACATTATATTTATTATTTATATCAATTACACATCATTATTATACCCATCCAAATAATAATGTATTGAATAAAAATTACACCACAATGTGGACACAGTAAGCCGTACGTATGCACGTATGGTGACATGTCATTCAAAGGATGTATAGAATAACTAATTTGGTTGTACCATATTTATAATAACATCACAGTATATAGAATATACTGGATTTATTATTTTAGAATGGAAACAACAAATAAACAAGAAGTGGAGGAACAAAGGAACTCGAGAGAGGTGATGAAATATTTACCTCTTCTTCGGGTTCTTCCTTTTGACTTGATCAAAAGTACTTCTTAGGTTGGATTTCTGACTAAAGTAATACCCATAAGATGAAGGGAGGAAATTTTAGAGGGTATTTGGGCTAGGTTTGGCCGAGCCAAAAGGCTTTGAAGGTGTGAATTTGAGGGAAGGGGGAGTGCCCTTTTATTTGAGGGGTGAGGGGCACCTTAGGAAAAGCTAGATATATTATTTTATAATAAAATGATTTTCGGTTTCTAATGGATCCAAAATGGATTATTTAAAGGATATAGTGGGTATGGGTCAAAAACCACTCAACCAATAGGTTTTAGATAGGTATGGGTTACCCTATTAACTTTATCTTTCAGATTTAACTATAAGTTAGATAGTTTGACATTTATCATGTCTCTTTGTATTTTTATATTATATGGTTAATAAAATTACTATATACATCCAAGATAACCCCAAGTGGTTCATTAAGGATACACCTATAATTATATAAGTATTTTTTCCAAACCTTAGATTTTTAGGAATACAATATCAATTAATAATATAATATTTGTTTTGAAAACTCTTTTATGTCAATTTTGACACTATTTTGTATTTTGTTTTTGATAAATTCATAACAGCATTATTACTTCGAAAAAAATTCATCTAACCAACCCTAACATGCCATATTAATCTATAAAATTAGTGTATTTCATAAAAAGTCTCAAATTACATTTATTTGGATATTTATAATATCAACTATTTAAATATTTTATTAATTAGGTAATTACTGCATCATCATTGTGACATAAATAAATTAAATTATTTAATATATAAAAATTATAAATAAAATACCATTATGTAGGAAATATTTTTAGTTTTCTAATAAATATTTATCGTCGAATTTATCTTATGAGTATCCCTATATTAAAAAAATAGTTATTAAACTTTGATTTTAACTCCTTTAACTCTGTAAGAACCCGGATCTTCGTTCAGGTACAGTTCTCCTTTTTCTGGAGTTTTTGAGAAAATTGAATTTTCTAGAAATTTCAGAAGTACATGCCGTGTAATTTCTGAGTACACGCCGTGTACTCTGTTCTGGATCAAATTCGTGTGTTGGCCATGTCCAGGCCACACACACGGTGTGTAAGGTTGAGGTGGAGGCCGGTTAATTCGGAGTACGGAAAAATTGAAGTACACATCGTGTACTCAAGAATTACACGCCGTGTACTTTCTTTTTTTCATTAAACAGAACGGGGTCGCGCCTAACCCCTATTTCCATCTTCTTATCCAGTTTTTGACCGTCTGAGAGCGACCGTACGGCCGGATCTTCGACGGAGTCCTGCCTCGTCGTCCATTCTCCGATTCGAGCATGGTCAATTGTGTTGGAAGCACAGCGGTGAGTTCTTCCTTCTTCTTGAGCCTTGTTTCTTGATTCCTCCTTGTTTTCAAGTTATCATGGGATGAACATTTTTTTCATTTTCTCAGATCTACATCGTTCTAAGGGGAATCTGTCGTCGAGGTTCACGTATATCGATCTCCTAGGATTGAGGTAGGTGGTTTTTGCATTTCCGTAGAAGGTTGATGAATATTTTGTGCACTTTCCACCAATACCCCTGAACGGGGTATTGCGTGTTTTCTGTTTTTCCCTTGTTGCTTGCCTTCTTTTCTTGATTTCTTTAGTAGAGGTTATTGCTTGTGATTGGAGTATTTTGGTGTGCTCAGTTTGTTTGCCATGCTTGTTCTGCCTGTTTGGCGTTATGGCAGTTGTCATGCCTATTTGTAGGATTGTGGATTGTTGCCCTATATTGCTGTTTGGCCTTAGTTGATAGACAAGTAGTTCTTGAGGTTTACTTGGATGATATATATATACACGCACTGATCATGTTTAGTTATTCTCAGGACTGTGAAAACCTAGAGTAGTAGACCAAAGGGATAATTGACGGAATGGCTTCTCGAGAGTGTATTTTAATTATGATGCGAGACCAATGGGAGAATTGATGGAAGGGCTTCTCCAGAGTGTCTTTTAACTACGATGCGGGCCATAGGGGGAATTGACGTTGAGTGCTTCCCTAGAGAGCCTTTAGCACGATACGAGACTATAGGGGGAATTGACGGTGAGTGCTTCACCAGAGAGTCTGCTTAATTACGTAGCTAAACCAGAGGGGTGAGACTGTGTGTGCCTCCCAGAGGGTTGCTAGTACTTAGAGGTTGAACCATAGGGGTTATACTGTGAGAGCTACCAAGAGGGTTACCTGTTTTCTCTTTTGTTGTTGGATTTTTAATTGTGTGCTATACTTGTTAGAACTGTGGATTGTAGCTGTTTGTGCTTTTTTGTTTACTGCTTCTTGTTTTAGTACTACCATGTATTCATTGACTGTTTGGCACAAATATTTGGGTGATTGCCTACTGGTATTGTATCTCACACCCTGTTTGGGCCATGCTTTTGGGACCAAGCAGACTATGTTGCTGTAGGTATAGATAAGGGAAAGCGCCCTTCTACTTCAGGATCTTGATTGCACCAGGAGCTGGGGAACATGGGACCGAGCCGTGGCTCGCGATGCTGAGGAGATTATTTTGTTTTTCTTTTACACTAGGTTTCAGTTGTATTCCAGCATGTTGTTGTGTTTGCTTCTTTCCATAGATACTTGTACCTGCTGCATTATTATCATCGTTGTTATATATCTGCATTTCTTCCGTTGTTTGGTTTCTGTTGTTATGCATGTTGGTTGCTGCTTCCGTTGTTTGGGTGATTGCCTACTGGGATTATATCTCACACCCTGTTTGGGCCATGCTTTTGGGCCCAAGCAGACTATGTTGCTACAGGTATAGACAAAGTCAAGCTCCCTTATACTTCAGGATCTTGATTGCACCAGGAGATGGGGAGCATGGGACCGAGTCGTGGCTCGCAATACTGAGGAGATTATTTTGTTTTTCTTTTGCACTTGGTTTCAGTTGTATTCCAGCACGTTGTTGTGTTTGCTTCTTTCCATAGATACTTTTACCTGCTGCATTATTATCATCATTGTATTCCTCTCGTTTCACTAAGCTGTGGCGTTTTACACCCCTTCGGGATGGGAGTGGGGTGTTCTTGGTGAGGGAGTTTGAGGATGGACTCAGTCGGGAGATCCGCTCGTAGGTGAACATATTCCAGCTAACTACCATTACTTCCATCGTCAACTAGGCACTGATTTCGGAGCACAATCTGAGAGGCTTTGGAGTTACGAGTCTAGGAAGTTCTGCTTCCAGAGTTATCTTCCCTTCAGATGACAGCAAGAAGCGTCGTAGGGAGCCTATGTGCGGTGATGCGAGGAAGCGAGATGCATCATCAGGTAGCCAGGTGACATGCTACCAGTGTGGTCGGATAGGGAACACGAGGCCGCAGTGCCACAGAGTCCCGTAGAGTGCCAATCTTGCGGCAAGATGGGTCACCTTCAGCGTTTCTGCCAGGCTTTCTCACCAACAGCAGGTGACCGGGGTTCTTCCATGACTCCTCATTCGGGAGCAGCCCCACCAGTCTCTCACTAGTCAGGGAACTGGAGTTCTTTCGGCCTTTCGGGCCGAGGTGGAGGTCGAGGTCGTGGCGGTCAGCCACAAGTCCCTCAGCACCAGTAGGGAGGTTTAGCTCAGAGTGGTCAGCCAGGGGCGCAGGGCCGTGGCATGGGCCAGTCTTTCACTGTGGAGCAGACTTATCATGAGCAGGATCCCTACCCTTCTACGGTTTGAGGTGCGATTTTAGTAGCCTCAGTTTTATCTTCAGACCTTTTCGATACTGGTTCTATTCATAGATTTATCTTTGTTGCCATTGTGGAGAGCCTTGGACTCTGCATATTTTCTTCTACCGACTCGTTGACACTAGACACACCTTTGGGAATGAGGACATCTAGTGTACGTCAGTGTTGAGAGTGCCCTCTCGAGGTTGTAGGGTATCACTTCTTATGGGATCTCTATGTCCTAGAGATGACAGGCTATGATTTCATCCTTTTCATGGACTGGTTGATTCCCTTCCAGGTATTCGTTGACTGTTATCGTCGCAGACTCAGTTTCATTTCACCAGAGGGTGAATCTTTCCTTCGTAGAGGCGAATGGGATGCTCGGGCGAGTCGGGTGGGACTCGAGCATCTTGGGCTAGGATAAGTGACAGACCAGATTGCTAGTCTTTATCTAGATGATCAGGGGACTCCACAGTTGGACTTTACTCCAGTGGTGTATCGCTTCAGGGATGTTTTTCCAGAGGACTTTTCGGGTTTTCCTCTAGAGCGTGAGGTAGACTTCTCTATTGAGCTCGTGCCAGGAGTGGCACCGGTGTCCATTCCTCCCTATAGGATGGCCACACCTGAGATTCAGGAGATCAAGAAGCAGTTGGAGGAGCTACAGGATAAGGTTATCATCCGACCCAGTACTTATCCTTGGGGTTCACCTATTCTGTTTTCGAAGAAGGCAGATGGTTCCCTTCGGCTTTGTGTGGACTATCGGAAGCTGAACCAGTTGACGGTTAAGAACTGATATCCTCTACCAATGATTGATGACCTTTTTGAGGGTATCAGCTTTGAGGAGCCCGAGTGTTCTCTAAGATCGACTTGAGGTCCAGTTATCATCAGTTGCACATTAGACCATCAGATATACCTCTGAAAGCCTTCAGAAGAAGGTATGGTCTATACGAGTATACAGTCATGCCTTTCGGACTCACGAATGCACCTGTAGTTTTCATGGCACTAATGAACTGAGTGTTCCATCCTTACTTGGATTCCTTCATCGTGGTCTTTGTGGACGATATCTTGGTGTACTCTCACACTCGACACGACCATGCCACCCATCTTGAGATCGTTCTGTGTACACTGAGAGAGCATCGGTTTTATGCTAAAATCTCGAAGTGCCACTTCTGGATGGATCAAATTCACTTCTTGGGTCACGTCATCTCAGAGGCAGGAGTATCTATGGACCCAGAGAAAGTGAGAGCTATAGTTTCCTGGGAGCAGCTGAAGAACGTTTTTGAGGTACGGAGCTTCCTAGGGCTGGCTGGATACTACAGACGCTTTATTCAGGACTTTTCTCATTTAGCAGCACCCTTGATAGGTTTGACCAAGAAGGGGGTGACATTCTTATGGTCATATTCTTGTGAGTCATCCTTTCAGGAGCTGAAAGGGAGGTTGACGTCAGCACTGATACTAGTCTTTCCAGAGCCAAGCAAGAGGTACACTGTTTACTGTGATGTTTCGGGTATCGGGCTGGGAGTTGTGCTTATACCGGGAGATGGGGTCATTGCGTATGGGTCTTGGCAGCTGAGGCCACATGAGAGGAACTAACCTACGCACGATCTGGAGTTGGCAGCTGTTGTTCATGCCTTGCGATGTTGGAGACACTATCTTCTGGGAGAACACATTGTGGTTTTCAATGACCAAAAGAGTCTCAAGTATATCTTCACTCAGTGTGATCTGAATCTGAGGTAGCACAAGTGGGTCAAGTACCTTCAGTCTTTTGACTTCGATCTCGCCTATACGCCGAGAAATATCAATGCCATGGCAGACACGTTGAGCAGAAGAACTCAAATTCATGCAGTTCAGGAGGCCAGTAGTGAGTGTAAGCTGATGGCTTCATTCTCTCAGATGCATCTGGAGGTGCATGACAGACGGGGACATACTTTTCTATCTTCTATAGCTGTTACCTACACGATACTTGATCGGGTACAGTTGAGGTAGCTATCAGACTCGGAAGGATTAGTCTTGCGGGAGAGTGTGTTAGGAGGGGACCCTCTTCCTAGATGGACAGTGGGCGAGGATGAGATCTTTTGTTTCCAAGGACGTGTATTGGTGCCATCAGACAAACGCGAGGAGCTGATGCGGGATTTCCATTCCTCAGTTTGGGCAGTTCATCCTGGCATCACCAAGATGTATCGGGATCTTCATCGCCAGTACTGGTGGCCAGGTATGAAGAATGATGTTTCTGGTTTTGTCATGAGATGTTCTACTTGTCAGCAGGTGAAAGCAGAGCATCAGCGACCAACAGGCCTTTTATAGCAGTTACTCATTCCAGAGTGGAAGTGGAACGATGTCGTGATGGACTTCGTGACCGGGTTGCCGAGATCACCTCGAGGGAACGATGTTTTTTGGGTTGTCGTCGACAGACTTACGAAGGTTTCTCATTTCTTACCGATCAAGGATACCTTCAGCGTCGATGATCTGGGACAACTTTACATCAGAGAGATCGCTCATCTGCATGGAGTTCTGCACTCTATTGTTTCAGACAGAGATGTGTGCTTTACCTCTCGGTTCTGGCAGGGACTTCATAAGGACTTGGGTACACATGTAATTTTGAGTATAGCATACCATCCTCAGACTGATGGCGAGTCCGAGTGCACGATCCAGGTGCTTGAGGATATGCTCCGAGCTTGCATCCTTGACTTTGGCGGTTCTTGGGAGAATCATATTACTCTGGTGGAGTTCGCCTACAACAACATATTTCAGGCGACCATTCAGATGGCATCATACGAGGCTTTGTACGGTAGGCCATGCCGATCACGCTTATGCTGGCTGGAGGTAGGAGAGGCAGCTTTGTTGGGACCTCGTCTTGTTCAGGAGACTTCAGAGTAGATAGAGTTGATTCGGAAGAGGATGGCTACAGCGTAGTCTCGATAGAAGTCTTATTCTGATCAACGGAGACGACCTCTGGAGTTCGAGTTCAGTGATCGGGTTTTCCTACGTGTCGCACCTAGGTTGGGACACAAAAGGATTCGGAGACAGGGTAAGATTTCTCCACGGTACGTCGGGCCCTTTGAGGTTTTGGAGAGAGTAGGGTCGGTCGCCTATCGGTTGCGGATACCTTAGAGGTATTGGGCCATGCACGACGTCTTCCACGTCTCTCAGCTCCGACGTTACTTTTCAGACCCTTCTCACGTATTTCAACCCAAGGAGGACGAGCTTGAAGGAGATGCGTCATTCGAGGAGAATCCTATCCGGATTGTCGATCGTAGTACGAAGGTTCTCTGTGGGCGGTCTGTTCCTCTGGTACGAGTGCTATGGCAGCACGGGCGAGTACAGGATGAGGCCTGTGAGAGGGAGGCTGATGTACGATCGCAGTGGTCGGGGCTGTTTGGGAATTCTTCTTCTCCACCTTGTTAGGAAAATTCGTGGACAAATTTCTTTAATGGGGGAAGTTTGTAAGAACCTGGATCTTCATTCAGGTATGTTTTTCCTTTTTCTGGAGTTTTTGAGAAAAATGAATTTTCTGGAAATTTCATAAGTACACGCCGTGTACTTTCTGACTACACGCCATGTACTCTGTTCCTGCTCGAAGCCGTCTGCTGGCTATGTCCGGGCCACGCACACGCTGTGTAAGGATGAGGTGGAGGCCGGTTAATTCGGAGTACGGAAAAATTGAAGTACATGCCATGTACTCAAGAAGTACATGTCGTGTACTTTCTTTTTTTTCATTAAATGGGTCGGGGTCACGCCTAACCCCTATTTCCATCTTCTTCTCCAGTTTTCGATCGTCCTAGAGCGACCGTACGGCCGGATCTTCGACAGAGTCCAACTTCGCCGTCTGTTCTCTGATTCGAGCATGGTCAATTGCGTTGGAAGCGCAGCGGTGAGTTCTTCCTTCTACTTGAGCCTTATTTCTTGATTCCTCCTTGTTTTCAAGTTATCGTGGGATGAACGTTTTTTGCGTTTTCTCAGATCTACGTCATTCTAAGGGGAATATGTCATCAAGGATCACGTATATAGATCTCCTAGGACCGAGGTAGGTGGTTTGTGCCTTTCCGTAGAAGGTTGATGAATATTTTGTTCACTTTCCACCAACACCCCTGAACGGGGTATTTTGTGTTTTCTGTTTTTCCCTTGTTGCTTTCCTGCTTTTCTTGATTGCTTTAGTAGAGGTTATTTCTTGTGATTGGAGTATTTTGTTGTGCTAAGTTTTCTTTCCATGCTTGTTCTGCATGTTTGGCGTTTTCCCAGTTTCCATGCCTAGTTGTAGGATTGTGGACTCTTTCCTTGTTTTGCTGTTGAGCCTTAGTTGATATCCAAGTAGTTCTTGAGGTTTACTTGGATGATATATATATACACTCACTGAGCATGTTTAGTTATACTCAGGACTGTGAAAACCTAGAGTAGTAGACCAAATGGAGAATTGATGGAAGGGCTTCTACAGAGTGTCTTTTAATTACGACGTGAGACCAAGGGGAGAATTGACCGAAGGGCTTCTCCAGAGTGTCTTTTAAATACGACGTGGGCCATAAGGGGAATTGACATTGAGTGCTTCCCCAGAGAGCCTTTAGCACGATACGAGACTATAAGGGGAATTTACGGTGAGTGCTTCCCCAGAGAGTCTGCTTAATTACGTAGCTGAACCAGAGGGGTGAGACTGTGTGTGCCTCCCAGAGGGTTGCTAGTACTTAGAGGTCGAACCATAGGAGTTAGACTGTGAGAGCTACCCAGAGGGTAACCTGTTTTCTCTTTTGTTTCTGGCTGCTTACTTGTGTGCTATACTTGTTAGAACTGTTGATTGTAGTTGTTTGTGCTTTTCTATTTACTACTTCTTGTTTTAGTACTACCATGTATTCATTGACTGTTAGGCACAAACCTTTGGGTTATTGCCTACTGAGATTGTATCTCACACCCTTTTTGGGCCATGCTTTTGGGCCCAAGCAGACTATGTTGATGCAGGTATAGACAAGGGAAAGTGCCCTTCTACTTCAGAATCTTGATTGCACCAGGAGCTGGGGAGCATGGGACCGAGTCGTGGCTCGCGATGCTGAGGAGATTATTTTGTTTTTCTTTTTCACTTGGTTTCAGTTGTATTCTAGCACATTGTTGTGTTTGCTGCTTTCCATAGATACTTGTACTTGCTGCATTATTATCATCATTGTTATATATCTGCATTGCTTCCGCTGTTTGGTTTCTGTTGTTATGCATGTTGGTTGCTGCTTCCGCTATTTATTATAGTTTTCTTACCTTGTATACCTTACCGAATGAGGGCATAGTTTCCCCACCGACTCACCAAGGCCCTCACTGCTAGTCGGAAACCTCTGGTGTTTGGGGAAACGCACTTGAGGTCATGTGGCGAACCGGGTACAGGGCACCAGTGGAGGGGCTCCGGACTCAGGACGTTACAAAGTGGATGGAAAGTGGGTGAAGATGAGATCTTGCGTTTCCAAGGACGTGTATGGGTGCCAACATATATACGCGAGGAGCTGATGCGGGATTTCCATTCCTCAGTTTGGGCAGTTCATCCTGGCGTCACCAAGATGTATCAGGATCTTCATCTCCAGTTCTGGTGGCCAGGTAAGAAGAAGGATGTTGCTGGTTTTATCATGAGATGTTCTACTTGTCAGCAGGTGAAAGCAGAGCATCAGCGACCAGCAGGCCTTTTACAGCAGTTACCCATTCTGGAGTGGAAGTGGAACGATGTCGCGATGGACTTCGTGACAGGGTTACTAAGATTACCTCGAGGGAACGATGTTGTTTGGGTTGTCGTCGACAGACTTACGATGGTTGTTCTTTTCTTACCGATCAATGAGACCTTCAGCGTCGATGATCTAGGACGACTTTACATCAGAGAGATCCTTCGTCTTCATGGAGTTCTGCACTCTATTGTTTCAGACAGAGATGCACACTTTACCTCTTGATTCTGGCAGGGACTTCAGAAGGCCTTGGGTACACAGGTACTTTTGAGTACAGCATACCATCCCCAGACTGATGGCCAGTCCGAGCGCACGATCCAGGTTCTTGAGGATATGCTATGAGCTTGCATCCTTGACTTTGGCGGTTCTTGGGAGAAGCATATTCCTCTGGTGGATTTCGCCTACAACAACAGTTTCCAGGCGACCATTCAGATGGAACCATACGAGGCTTTGTACGGTAGGCTATGCCGAACACCCTTATGCTGGATAAAGGCAGGAGAGGCAGCTTTGCTGGGACCTCGTCTTGTTCAGGAGACTTTAGAGCAGATAGAGCTGGTTCGGAAGAGGATGGCTACAGTGCAGTCTCGACAGAAGTCTTATGTTGATCAGCGGAGACGACCTCTAGAGTTCGAGGTCGGTGATCGGGTTTTCCTACGTGTCGAACCTAGGTTGTTACACAAAAGGATTTGGAGATAGGGTAAGCTTTCGCCACGGTACATCGAGCCATTTGAGGTTTTGTAGAGAGTGGGGCCGGTCGCCTATCGGTTGTGGCTACCTCATAGGTATCAGGCCATGCACGACATCTTCCACATCTCTCAGCTCCGACGTTACTTTTCAGACCCTTCTCACATCTTTCAACCTGAGGAGGTCGAGCTGGAAGCGGATTCGTCGTTCAAGGAGCATCCTATCCATATTTTTGATCGTAGTATGAAGGTTCTCCATGGGAGGTTTATTCCTCTGGTACGAGTGCTATGGAAGCACGGGCGAGTACAGGATGAGACCTGGGAGAGGGAGGCCGATGTACGATCGTAGTGGCCATAGCTGTTCGGGGATTCTTCTTCTCCACCTCATTAGGAAAATTCGGGGACGAATATCTTTAACGGGGGAAGTTTGTAAGAACCCGGATCTTCGTTCAGGTACGTTTTTCCTTTTTCTGGAGTTTCTGATAAAAATGAATTTTCTGGAAATTTCAGAAGTACACACCAGGTACTTTCTGAGTACACGTCGTGTACTCTGTTCCGGCTCGAAGCCGTGTGTTGTCCGTGTCCGGTCCACACACACGGTGTGTAAGGCTGAGGTGGAGTCCAGTTATTTCGGAGTACGGAAAAATTGAAGTACACAACGTGTACTTTATTTTTTTTTCATTAAATGGACAAGGGTCGTGCCTAACCCCTATTTCCATCTTCTTCTCCAGTTTTCGACCGTCCGAGAGCGACCGCACGGCTGGATCTTTGACGGAGTCCTGCGTCGCCGTCCGTTCTCTGATTCGAGCACGGTCGATTGCGTTGGAAGCGTAGCAGTGAGTTATTCCTTCTTCTTGAGCCTTGATTATTGATTCATCCTTGTTTTCAAGTTATCTTTGGATGATCTTTTTGTGCGTTTTCTTAGATCAACATCATTCTAAGGGGAATTTGTCATCTAGGTTCATGTATATCGATCTCCTAGGATCGAGGTAGGTGGTTTGTGCCTTTCCGTAGAAGGTTGATGAATATTTTGTGCACTTTCCACCAATACCCATGAATGGGGTATTGCGTGTTTTCTTTGTTGCCCTTGTTGCTTTCCTTCTTTGCTTGATTTCTTTAGTAGAGGTTATTGCTTGTGATTGGAGTATTTTTTTGTTCTCAGTTTGATTTCCATGCTTGTTCGGCCTGTTTGGAATTTTTCCAGTTGCCAGGCCTAGTTGTAGGATTGTGGACTGTTGCCTTGTTTTTCTGTTGAGCCTTAGCTGATAGCCAAGTAGTTCTTGAGGTTTACTTGGACGATATATATAGACATGCGCTGAGCATGTTTAGTTATACTCGGGACTATGAAAACCTATAGTAGTAGACCAAAGGGAAAATTGACGGAAGGGATTCTCCAGAGTGTCTTTTAATTACGATGCGAGACCAAGGGGGGGAATTAACGGAAGTGATTCTCCAGAGTGTATTTTAACTATGACACGGGCCATAGGGGGGATTGAAATTGAGTGCTTCCCCAAAGATCCTTTAGCATGATACGAGACTATAGGGGGAATTGACGGTGAGTGCTTCCCCAGAGAGTCTTCTTAATTACGTAGATGAACCAGAGGGGTGAGCCTGTGTGTGCATCCTATAGGGTTGCTAGTACTTAGAGGTTGAACCATAGTGGTTAGACTATGAGAGCTACCCAGAGGGTTACTTGTTTTTTCTTTTGTTGATGGCTGCTTACTTGTGTGCTATACTTGTTAGAACTGTGGATTGTAGTTGTTTGTGCTTTTCTGTTTACTGCTTCTTGTTTTAGTACTGCCATGTATTCTTTGACTGTTAGGCACAAATATTTGGGTGATTGCCTACTGGGATTGTATCTCACACCCTCTTTGGGTCATGCTTTTGGGCCCAATCATACTATGTTGTTGCAGGTATAGACAAGGGAAAGCGCCCCTCTTCTTCAGGATCTTGATTGCACCAGGAGCTGGGGAGCGTGGGACCAAGCCGTGGCTCGCGATGCAGAGGAGATTATTTTTTTTTCTTTTGCACTTGGTTTCAGTTGTATTCTAGAACATTGCATTGCTTCCGCTATTTATTCCTCTCGTTTCATTGAGCTGCAGCGTTTTACACCCCTTCAGGGTGGGAGTGTGGTGTTCTTGGCGAGGAAGTTTGAGGATGGACTCAGGCGGGAGATCCGCTCGTAGGTGAGCATCTTCCAGCTGACTTCCATTACTTCCATCGTCAACCAGTCACTGATTGTGGAGCGCAATCTAACAGACTCTGGAGCTGCAAGTCAGGGCGGTTCTACTTCGAGAGCTAGCTTCCCTTCATATGATAGCAAGAAGCGCCGTAAGGAGCCTACACGCGGTGATGCAAAGACGCGAGATGCATCATCAGGCAGACAGGTGACATGCTACCAGTGTGGCTGGACAGGGCACACGAGGCCATAGTGCCAGAGAGACCCTGTAGAGTGCCGATCTTGTGGCAAGATGGGTCACCTTCAGCGTTTCTGCTAGGCTTTCTCACCAGCAACAGGTGACCGGGGTTCTTCCATGACTCCTCATTCAGGAGCAGTCCCACCAGTCTCTCACCAGTTAGGGAACTAGAGTTCTTCCGGCCATTCATGCCGATGTGGAGGTCGAGGTCATGGCGGTCATCCACCAGTCCCTCAGCACCAGCAGGGAGGTTCAGCTCAGAGTGGTCAGCCAGGGGCGTAGGGCCACGGCACGGGCCAGTCTTTCGTCGTGAAGCAGACTTATCATGAGCAGGATCCCGACCCTTCTACTGTTCGAGGTACGATTTTAGTAGCCTCTGTTTTATCTTCAGTCCTTTTCGATACTGGTGATACGCATATCTTTATCTCTGTTGCCATTGTGGAGAGCCTTGGACTCTGCATCGTTTCTTCTTCTAACTCGTTGACACTATACACACCTTTTGGAATGAGGACATCTAGTGTACGTCAGTGTAGAGAGTTCCCTCTCGAGGTTGCAGGGTATCACTTCTTATGGGATCTCTATGTCCTAGAGATGACAGGCTATGATGTCATCCTTGCCATGGACTGGTTGATTCCCTTCTAGGCAGTTGTTGACTATTATCGTCGTAGAGTCAGTTTCATTTCACCAGAGGGTGAATCTTTCCTTCATAGAGGCGAATGGGACGTTCGAGCGAGTCAGACGGGACTCGAGCATCTTGGGCTAGGAGGAGTGACAGCCTAGATTTCTAGTCTTTATCTAGATGATCAGGGGACTCCACAGTTGGACTTTCCTCCAGTGGTGGATCGCTTCAGGTATTTTTTTTCCAGATGACTTTTCGGGTTTGCCTCCGGAGTGTGACGTAGACTTCTCTATTGAGCTCGTTCCAGGAGTGGCACCGGTGTCCATTCCTCCATATAGGATGGCCACACCCAAGTTTTAGGAGCTCAAGAAGCAGTTGGAGGAGCTACAGGCTAAGGGTTTCATCCGACCCAGTACTTATCCTTGGGGTTCTCCTATTCTGTTTGCGAAGAAGGCAGACGGTACCCTTCAGCTTTGTGTGGACTATCAGAAGCTGAACCAGTTGACGGTCAAGAACCGATATCCTCTACTGAGGATTTATGACCTTTTCGATCAGCTTCGAGGAGCCCGGGTGTTCTCGAAGATTGACTTGAGTTCTGGTTATCATCAGTTGCATGTTAGACCATCATATATACCTCTGACAGCCTTCAGTAGCAGGTATGGTCTATACGAGTATACAATCATGCCTTTTGGACTCATGAACGCACCTATAGTTTTCATGGAACTGATTAACTGAGTGTTCTATCCTTACTTGATTCCTTCATCGTAGTCTTCATGGACGATATATTTATGTAATCTCACACTCGACACAACCATGCCACCCATCTTGAGATCGTTCTGAGTAAACTGAGAGAGCATCGGTTTTATGCTAAACTCTCGAAGTACCACTTCTGGATGGATCAGGTTCACTTCTTGGGTCACATCATCTCAGAGGCAGGAGTATCTGTGGACCCAGAGAAAGTGAGAGCTTTAGTTTCCTGGGAGCAGCCGAAGAATTTTTTTGAGGTACGGAGCTTCCTAGGGCTGGCTGGATACTACAGACGCTTCATTCGGGACTTTTCTCATTTAGCAGCACCCTTGACAGGTCTGACCAAGAAGGGGGAAAAGTTCTTATGGTCAGATTCTTGTGAGTCAGCCTTTCAAGAGCTGAAAGGGAGGTTGACATCAACACTGATACTAGTCTTGCCAGAGCCAGGAAAGAGATACACTGTTTACTGTGATGCTTCAGGTATCGGGATGGGAGCTATGCTTATGCAGGGAGATGGAGTCGTTGTGTATGGGTCACGGCAGCTGAGGCCACATGAGAGGAACTACCCTACGCACGATCTAGAGTTGGTAGCTGTTGTTCATGCCTTGCGCTGTTGGAGACACTATCTTCTGGGAGAGCACTTTGTGGTTTTCACAGACCACAAGAGTCTCAAGTATGTCTTCACTCAGCGTGATCTGAATCTGAGGTAGCGCAGGTGGGTCAAGTACCTTCAGTCTTTTGACTTCGAGCTCGCCTATACGCCGGGAAAGGGCAACGCCGTGGCAGATGTGTTGAGCAGGAGAACTCAGGTTCAGGAAGTTCAGGAGGCCAGTAGTGAGTGGCAGCTGATTGATTTGTTCTCTGAGATGCATCTGGAGGTGCACAACAGACAGGGATAGACTTTTCTATCTTCTATAGCTGTTACCTCCATTCTACTTGATCGGGTACAGTTGAGGCAGCTATCAGACTCAGAAGGCTTAGTACTGCGGGAGAGTGTGTCAGGAAGGGGCCCTCTTCCTGGATGGACAGTGGGTGAGGATGAGATCTTGTGTTTCCAAAGACGCGTATGGGTTCCAGCAAACATACGCAAGGAGTTGATGCGGGATTTCCATTCCTCAGTTTGCGCAGTTCATCCTGGCATCACCAAGATGTATCATGATCTTCATCGCCAGTACTGGTGGCCAGGTAAAAAGAAGGATGTTGCTGGTTTTGTCATGATATGTTCTACTTGTCAGCATGTGAAAGCAGAGCATTAGCGACCAGTAGGCATTTTACAATAGTTACAGATTCCAGAGTGGAAGTGGAATGATGTCACGATGGACTTTGTGACCGGGTTGCTGAGATCACCACGAGGGAACAATTCTGTTTGGGTTGTCGCCGACAGACTTACGAAGGTTGCTCATTTCTTACCGATCAAGGAGACCTTTAGCGTCGATGATCTGGGACGGCTTTACATCAGAGAGATCGTTCGTATTCATGGAGTTCTTCGCTCTATTGTTTCATACAGAGATGCGCGCTTTACCTCTCAGTTCTGGAAAGGACTTTAGAAGGCCTTGGGTACACAGGTACTTTTGAGTACAGCATACCATCCCCAGACTGATGGCCAGTCTGAGCGCACGATCCAGGTGCTTGAGGATATTCTCTGAGCTTGCATCCTTTAATTTGGGGGTTCTTGGGAGAAGCATATTCCTCTGGTGGAGTTCTCCTTCAACAACAGTTTCCAGGCGACCATTCAGATGGCATCATACGATGCTTTGTACGGTATGCCATGTCGATCACCCTTATGCTGGTTGGAGGCAGGAGAGGCAGCTTTGCTGGGACCTCTTCTTGTTCAGGAGACTTCAAAGCAGATAGAGCTGATTTGGAAGAGGATGGATATAGCACAGTCTTGGCAGAAGTATTATGTTGATCAGTAGAGATGACCTCTGGAGTTCGAGGTCGGTGATCGGGTTTTCCTACGTGTCGCACCTAGGTTGGGACACAAAAGTATTCCGAGACAGGGTAAGATTTTTCCATGGTACGTTGGTCGTTTGAGGTTTTGGAGAGAGTGGGGTCGGTCGCCTATCGGTTGCGGCTACCTCAGAGGTATCGGGCCATGTACGACGTGTTCCACATCTCTCAGCTCCGACGTTACTTTTCAGACCCTTCTCATGTCATTCAACCCGAGGAGGTCGATCTTGAAGCGGATGTGTCGTTCGAGGAGCATCCTATCCAGATTGTTGATCGTAGTACGAAGGTTCTCGGTGGGCGGTCTATTCCTCTGGTACGAGTATTATGGCAGCACGGGCGAGTACAGGACGAGACCTGGGAGAGGGAGGCCGATGTACGATCGCAGTGGCCGGAGCTGTTCGTGGATTCTTCTTCTCTACATCGTTAGGGAAATTCGGGGATGAATTTATTTAAGGGGGGAAGTTTGTAAGAACCCGGATCTTCGTTCAGGTACATTTTTCCTTTTTCTAGAGTTTTTGAGAAAAAAGAATTTTCTGGAAATTTCAGAAGTACACGTCGTGTACTTTCTGAGTACACGCCGTGTACTCTGTTCTGGCTCGAAGTCGTGTGCTGGCCGTGTCTGGGCCACACACATGGTGTGTAAGGTTGAGGTGGAGGCTAGTTAATTCGGAGTATAGAAAAATTGAAGTACACGTCTTGTACTCAAGAAGTACACGCCGTGTACTTTCTTTTTTTCATTAAACGGATCGGGGTCGCCCCTAACCCCTATTTCCATCTTCTTCTCCAGTTTTTGACCGTCCGAGAGCGACCGTATGACCGGATCTTCAACGGAGTCCTGCCTCGCCATCCATTCTACGATTCGAGCACGATCGATTGTGTTGGAAGCGTAGCGGTGTGTTCTTCATTCTGCTTGAGCCTTGTTTCTTGATTACTCCTTGTTTTCAAGTTATCGTGGGATGAACATTTTTTGCATTTTCTCAGATCTACATCGTTCTAAGGGGAATCTATCATTGAGGTTCACGTATATCGATTTCCTAGGATCGAGGTAGGTGGTTTGTGCCTTTCCGTAGAAGGTTGATGAATATTTTGTGCACTTCCCACCAATACCCCTGAACAGGGTATTGCGTGTTTTCTGTTTTCCCCTTATTGCTTGCCTACTTTTCTTAATTTCTTTAGTAGATGTTATTTCTTGTGATTGAAGTATTTTGTTGTGCTCAGTTTTCTTGCCATGCTTGTTCTACCTGTTTGGCATTTTTCCAGTTTCCATGCCTAGTTGTAGGATTGTGGACTGTTTCCTTGTTTTGTTGTTGAGCCTTAGTTTATAGCCAAGTAGTTCTTGAGGTTTACTTGTAAGAAATATATACACACACGCTGAGAATGTTTAGTTATACTCAGGACTGTGAAAACCTAGAGTAGTAGACCAAAGGGAGAATTGATAGAAGGGATTCTCCAGAGTGTCTTTTAATTACGAAGCGAGACCAAGGGGAGAATTGACGGAAGGGAATCTCCAGAGTGTCTTTTAACTACAACTTGTGACACAGGGGGAATTGATGTTGAGTGATTCCCCAGAGATCCTTTAGCACGATACGAGACTATAGGGAGAATTGACAGTGAGTGCTTCCCCAGAGAGTCTGCTTAATTACATAGCTGAACCAGAGGGGTGAGACTGTGTGTGCCTCCCAGAGGTTTTCTAGTACTTAGAGGTTGAACCATAGGGGTTAGACTGTGAGAGCTAACCAGAGGGTTACCTATTTTATTTTCTTTTTCTGGCTTCTTACTTGTGTTCTATACTTGTTAGAACTGTGGATTGTAGCTCTTTGTGCTTTTCTGTTTACTGCTTCTTGTTTTATTACTGCCATGCATTCTTTAACTGTTAAGCACAAATCTTTCAGTGATTTCCTACTGGGATTGTATCTCACACCCTGTGTGGGCCATGCTTTTGGGCCCAAGCAGACTATGTTGTTGCAGGTATAGACAAGGGCAAGCACCCTTCTACTTCAGGATCTTGATTGCACCAGGAGCTTGGGAGCATGGGATCGAGCTGTGGCTCGCGATGTTGAGGAGATTATTTTGTTTTTATTTTGCAGTTGGTTTTAGTTGTATTCCACCATGTTGTTGTGTTTGTTTCTTTCCATAGATAATTGTACCTGCTTCATTATTATCATCATTGTTATATATCTGCATTGCTTCCGTTGTTTGGTTTCTGTTGTTATGCATGTTGGTTGCTGCTTCCGTTGTTTATTGTAGTTTTCTTACCTTGTATACATTACCGAATGAGGGCATAGTTTCCCCACCGACTCACCAAGGCCCTATGATGTTATTAATATTTTCATTACTTATTATATACTCCCTTTACTTGTTTTATATGAAATGTTCATAATTTGTGTGAAATATTAATGTTTTAATATTAATTATTATTTTTGAGCATTTTTAGAAGTAGTCCAATTGAGTCAATTTAATGTTTTAATACTAAATATCACTATACTGATTCAAATCGTGTGGTTCCTGTTTTGAAGGATTCTAATTTCAATATACAACATTTCAATAGAAGGTATCATGAGCCAATTATACCATTTGAAGGGTCATATGGTCCTCACAAACAAGACCAAAGAATCTGTGAACAAACTGGACAAGCCTTGAAGATTGATTTACTGGGCTCAATCCAGAAGTCCAAAAACATTAAATCTGCACAATAATTCGGGGGACACTACATTTCATCTTGGATAAAAATTTCAAGTCCCAAATCTAAGTACAAGAGGCCCAAATGAAGATTTTAAGTCCAACCCGCCATTCTGGACGAGAATTAAAATCAGTATAGTATGCATGACATATCTCATGATTTAAGCATCAAATAGAGCTGATATTTTTCAGTGTGAAAGCGGAGATATAGGCGGAAGACTTTGTTGAAGAACCCATTCGGATTTGAAGGAATCTTCATATTCAAAAACCCTTTCACATTCTGGACTTCAAAAAGACTGGATTGAAATGGACAGTTTTACTTTGTTTAATCAACCAGCCATAACTTTTTATAATTAAGTCCAAATGACTCCAACTTTTGAGAGTAGTCGGAAAACTTTATTATATACAACTTTGAAGAAGTAGATTGCTCTAGATTATTCTGTCTTGAAGTCCATATCTGTGAGCCAAGTAGAGGGGTATTTCTGGAATGTAAACAGTCCACCACCTTGGGCTATAAATACATCCCCTCCTCTCCTTTAAAAAGGGTTGGCATTTTAGAGCAAAGAAAGATTGATTGGCAGTACCAAGGCCCTTCCAAAGGCTTGGGAGGATCTTCCAAACTCAATTTTTCATTTGATAATCCCTTCCTCCTCTCTTTTTTTTCATTTACTTTTGCATTTTTCTTTGTTGTAATTTTGCAAGTGTTTGTCTTTGTAATTCTGTTTTAATGCAATTTTCTTCTTCTTAATTTATTATTCTCATCAAAATAATATAGTATAATATTAATGTTCTTATTTTAGTTTAAATCAATCTGAAATCCATCATCTTATTTTACTTTATTATTCAATAAAAAGTCCGGTTTTTTTACTCTCATCATCATTCGTGTGTGTGTTTGGCGCACAACTATTTTCTTATCCCTTTATTTTTCTTCTATTTGTAATTAATCACCTTAAAAATAATAGACCAGATTAATAATAATTTAAATGTCTGATTAAATATCTTATTGGGTTGAGTTATAATTTAGGTATGTTAAGTGATTTAGAGGTTTTGCTCGATGAGTATTCTTTAATTTAACATTGTGTATGTTGGACTTAACATGTCATGGATTATTGACATATTATGTTCAACGCATGGTTTACATGGATTATTGGAACCATAAATACACTTACACAATAAATCACTGGTTTATATTAGAACCCAAAGTAAATTTAAGGCTTGGATTAAAGGCTTAACACTTGGGAATTCCAATCAACATCAACTTTTGATGTGGGTGTTAATTTAATGCAATATAAAGCAAAGCTCAAGGATATCACATGCTTAACTCCCTAATGATGAACTCACCCCAATATTAATCAATTTTTTAAATCAAACATCATACATAAATTATTTCATAATCTCTGCAAACAAACCCCCCAATCAGAATACAATTAACTAAAAACAAACGACTATTACAAAGGTTCATCGCCGAGGATTCGACCCGAGTGCTGCTATACACATTAGCAGAGCACCGGAACCCTGACCGGTCGATAGGCGACAATCGGCCACACGTTTCAAATGGCGTCGTTGTCGGGGATGTTACTTTAAGTAGTCATTAGTTTCTGGTTATTTTCAAAAAAACAAAAAAAACAAAAAAAACAAAATTGAAAAAAAAATTGAAAAAAAACACAAAGAAAACCCCGTCTTCCTCTTTCTTCCAAAATCTCTCTGAATGCCTCGTAGCCTCCCAAACAATCCCTCGGATTTTTTTGACCCTAAAATTGAGCGAACACTTTGCCAACTTAGGAGGAACATAAGAGATACTCAAATAATTCAAGAACCAGTCCTCATCCAACCAGTTGAAATTGAAATGGTCAATCCTAGGGAACAAACTCTAAAAGAACTTGCTGCCCCTGATATGAATTAACAACCTCTTGGTATTCAATATCCAAACATAGAATCTGAATTCGAACTCAAATCGGGTTTGATTCATCTTCTCCCTCATTTTTACGGGCTAGCCGGTGAGGATCCACATCTCCACCTTAAAGAGTTCCAAGTGGTGTGCTCTACCATGAAGCCTCAAGGGGTTTCTGAAGAACAAATAAAACTCCGAGCATTACCTTTTTCCCTAGATGACACTGCTATGTCATGGATCTACTACCTACCTTTTGGTTCCATAACCACATGGAATGACATGAAGCGGCTTTTCTTATAAAAATTCTTTCCTGTTTCTCGTACTGCTTCTATCCGAAAGGAAATAAGTGGTATTCTTCAGTTCCCAAGTGAATCACTCCATGAGTACTGGGAGAGGTTCAAAAAGCTTGTTGCAACCTGCCCACATCATCAAATCCCTGAACAAATCTTGATTCGATACTTATATGAGGGGTTATTAGCTATGGAGAAAACTCTCATTGATGCCGCAAGTGGCGATGCTCTTGTTGATAAAACTCCTACAGCTGCAAGAGATCTCATAAGTAACATGAATGCAAACACACAACAATTCCATACTCGAGCACATTCTCAAGTCAAACAATCCCAAGATAATCAATCAATTGAACCGAACAAAATGACTGAGTGGATGAGTGAACTTACAGGTCTTGTGAGACAACTAGTTGTGGCTACCAAATCCCCAACCTCGTCTTCTCCGTAATCAATGTTTCCTGGACCTGTCAAAAACTGTGGAATCTGCAACTCTCCATCTCATCCAACTGACACATGTCCACAAATTCAAGAGGATCAATCCAATTCATCTGGACCAATGGAGCTCAGTATAGCATATGCTCAGCGGAACACCAATCCTCAACTATCAGGTCAGTTTGTTAAAAACTTCAACCAACCTCACTCTGAGCCCTTCTCCTCTAACTTTAACCAAGGATTGAGGTATGGTAACCCCATGTCTCACCCCCCTCAATTCCCTCCTCAAAACCCAAACCAATTTCAATATAGTCCAGGTGGTGGTAACTTCCATCAACCTTATCCTTTTGTTCCTCAACCTCAAAGGAAAAATCCTCCTCCTGGATTCCATTATCCTAGTGAGCCTTCCCAATTCCAAAACCAATACAATCGATTTCCCAAGAACCAAAATCAAGTAAATCCCAACCAGGGACAAGCCTCTTCTTCTAAGAAACCATGGGAAAGTGCAGTGGAAGATCTTGCCTCCTTCACCCTTTCTAGCCTTAAAAACATTGAAACTCAAATAGGTCAACTTGCATCCCACCTAAGCCACCAACAACAATCAAATTCTTCCCAACTCCCAGCTCAACCATTACCCAACCCCAAGGGTAATGTAAGTGCAATTGCACTTAGATCGGGAAAGCACATTGCTATGCCTCAAGATAAGCCCTCTAGCCCTCCTTTGAATGTTGAACTAGAAAATGAAAAGAAAAATAAACTTGAAAAGGATCCTGAAACCATTCCCTCACCTACTTCAATTCCACTTAGGAACCCAATTCCTTTTCCTCAAGCTGTTTCTAAACCAAGGAAGTCCCTTGAACCTAATCCTGAAATGCTTGACATGTTTAGACGTGTTGAAGTCAACATTCCCCTCTTAGATGCCATAAAACAAATTCCTATGTATTCTAAGTTTCTCAAGGAGTTGTGTACCCACAAGAGGCAACATAGGACCTTCGAAAATGTTTCCACCCAGCAGTCTATTCCCATAAAGTGCAAAGATCCAGGGACCTTTACGGTTCCATTCCAAATTGGATTTTCGAACTTTGATGATGCACTCATAGACCTAGGAGCCTCAATTAATGTCATTCCCAAATCCATATTCTCCAACCTTGGTCTAGGTCCATTACATCCAACAGGTGTTGTCATTCAGTTAGCCAATCGAAGCACAGCCAGTCCTGAGGGAATAATTGAGGATGTCTTTTTCCGAGTCAATGATCTTATCTTCCCTGCTGATTTCTATGTCCTTGACATGGAAGGTGAGACAAACTATTCTTGATCTCCCCTAATTCTAGGAAGACCATTCCTCATGACTGTGAGAACCAAGATTGATGTCCATTCAGGCATATTATCCATAGAATTCGGTGACCAACTGGTTAAGTTCAACATTTTCCAAGCCATGCGATACCCATCTGAGGATCACTCTACATTATCAATCCATGCTTATGAGGACACTTCTAAGAGTCAATCGAACCCCAATCCACCATGTTCTTCATGTTCTAATGATAAAGGATCTTGTGAAATCTACACCATTATTAACAAAGTCATAAATGGTAAAGTTGATGTGGACCTATCATTAATAGACTCCATCAATCTAGAGGAACTTGAAAACTCTCTTGAATCCCACATCAACTCTGATCTCTACTGCTTCACCTTGGACAGTATTAAGGAAAATGAATCTAAAGCAACTGAAGTCTCTGTATCCATTCCTGGGATGTCTAAACCACAAATGAGAGATGATACTGATCTAAAACCCCTTCCTGCACACCTGAAATATGCATTCCTCTTCCATGATCACTCATATCCTGTCATTATCTCTACCACCCTTACTGAAACCGAGGAGTCCAAACTTGTTCAGGTGTTAGAGGAAAACAAAAGGGCCTTAGGTTGGACCCTAGATGACATACCAGGAATCAACCCTGCCCTTTTCATGCATCAAATCCATCTTGAGGAATCATCCAAACCAATTAGACAACCACAAAGAAGACTCAATCCACTCATCCTTGAGCTAGTTAGGGAAGAGATCACCAAGCTTCTTCAAGCTGGTATTATCTACCCAATTTCTGATAGTGAATGGGTTAGTCCAATTCAAGTTGTACCTAAGAAGGGTGGGATAACTGTTGTCATAAATGAACATGGAGAGGTAGTCACAACTCAAGTGAAGAAAAAATGGTGTGTATGCATCGATTATTGAAAATTGAATGCCGAAACACAAAACGATCACTACCCTCTTCCATTCCTTGATCAAATGCTAGAAAGAATGGCCGGAAAGTCACACTGTTGCTTTCTTGATAGATACACCGGATATTTTCAAAACCCAATCTCACCTCAGGATCAAGAAAAGACTACTTTCACATGCCCCTTTGGAAGATATTCATATAGAAGAATTCCTTTTGGAATTTGCAATGCCCCTGTAACATTCCAGAGGTGTATGATGAGTGTCTTTTCAGAATTCATTGAACACTGCATGGAAGTCTTCATGGATGACTTCACCATTTATGGTGATTCATTTGAATCTTGTTTGCATTCACTCTCTCTAGTCCTTCAAAAGTGTGTCAAGTGTAACCTTGTGTTAAATTTTGAAAAATGTCACTTCATGGTTTCAAATGGGATTGTTCTAGGGCACATAATTTCAAAAGATGGTATTGAAGTCAATCCTGCCAAAATTGAAGTGATCCAGTTACTTCCTGAACCCAACTCTGTTCCAGAAATCCGTTCATTTGTCGATCATGCTGGTTTCTATCGGAGATTCATCCATAACTTCAGTAAAATTTCCCTCCCACTCACTCGTTTGCTCCAAAATGATGTCACTTTCCATTTCGATGAGGTTTTCAAGAGAGCCTTTGTTGAACTCAAAACTGCTCTAACATCTGGCCCAATAATCCAACCCCCAGATTGGTCCTTACCCTTTGAGTTAATGTGTGATGCTTCTAATAGAGATGTTGGGGCTGTTCTTGGTCAAAGAAGAGAAAAGATTCCTCATGTCATCTATTATGCCTCAAAAACATTGGATGAAACTCAATATCACTACAATGTCACTGAAAATGAACTTCTAGCAGTGGTTCTTGCCTTAGATAAATTCTGGTCCTATCTCTTAGGTGCCAAAATCATCATCTTCACAGACCATTCTACTATAAAGTTCCTATTCAAGAAAAGTGATTCCAAACCGAGGCTAATAAGATGGATCCTAATGCTCCAAGAATTTGACCATGAAATAAAAGATAGACCAGGAAAAGAAAACCCTGTGGCTGATCACTTGAGTATAATTTCTAATTCTTATCAATCTGAAATCATCGATCCTGAATTCCCCACTAAGAACCTTTCATCTCTCACTCCGAAAATACCATGGTATGCCCCAATTGTAAATTACTTGGTTTCTGGTGTTTTTCCTGAAATTTTTTCAAAAGAAAAGAAATGATGTTGAAAAGTGATTCAAAATACTATTTTTGGGAAGAAAATAAACTTTGGAAAATTGGGGAAGATATGGTAATTAGGAGATGTGTTGAAGAAAATGAGCATTCTTCCATCTTAGAATTCTGTCACTCACTTCCCGGAGGTGGACACTTTGGACCACAAAGGACCTCCCGAAAGGTCCTAGACTCTGGATTCTTCTGGCCTTTACTCTTCAAGGACTCACATGAGTTCTGTCAATCATGTCCCACTTGCCAAAAGTTCGGCACAATCTCCAAAATAAATGAAATTCCCCAAAAGCCTTTAATCTTTTGTGAAATCTTCAATGTTTGGGGCATCGATTTCATGGGACCATTTCCCCCTTCCAATGGATTCTCATACATTCTTCTTGCGGTCGATTATGTTTCAAGGTGGTTTGAGGAAAAACCCACTAGGAAGGATGATGCTCATACTTTTAGTGAGTTCCTAAATACCCACATCTTTCAAAGATTTTGCACACCACATTCCTTGATCAGTGACTTATGAACCCATTTTTCTAATAGAACCATGGAATCTCTTCTGAAAAATAATGGGGTTGTACATAAAACATCAACTGCATATCACCCTCAAACAAATGTCATGGATGAACTCTCTAATAGATAAGTGAAAAGGGTACTTGAGAGAATTGTTAAGCCCACCAAAAAAGACTGCCCTGAGAGACTTGGTGAAGCCCTTTGGGCTTATCGAACTGCCTATAAAACACCCATTGGGATGTCTCCTTTTAGGCTAGTTTTTGGTAAAGCGTGTCACTTACCAGTTTAAATACAACATAAGTCTTTTTGGGCTATGAAAACATGTAATTTTGATTGTGAAAAACCTGGTGAAGAAAGATTGTTGCAATTGGATAAAGTGGAGGAGCTTCGACTTGAATCCTATGAGAATTTCAATCTGTACAAAGAGAAGGCTAAGGTACTCCATGACAAACACATCCTGAGAAAGGTATTTCATGAAGTTGAAAAGGTAATGCTTATCAATTCTCAATTTAGGCTTCACCCAAGTAAGCCTAATTCTCATTGGGAAGGTCCTTTTGTTATTACTAACGTTTACCCATTTGGTGCAGTGAAAGTCCAAGACCCCTCCTCCAAAAGGACATTTACTGTAAATGACATCGGTTGAAACATCACCATGAGAGGAAATGAAATCCTTGAATAACATCAACTTCCATTGGATCCACAGTAGACCCACCACTGGATAGAGATGGCAACCCACCAAATCCAAACCAGGGGCACCTCTTTCCCTTTGACTCTTCTTCTCCCTCTCTCCCTCTATCTCCCTTTCTTCTTCTTCCTCTCTCTTTCATTTTTTACCACTTTATTCATCAAAACCTTTCTTTTTCTCCTTCTTCTGTGGGTGTGTATTTTAAAAAAAACCATAAAAACTAAAAAAAACCACAAAAAAAACACAATTACTTAAAAAAATACAAAAAAAGAGTCATGTTTACTCACCATCGAGTTTTGAAATTTTGTCCAACCATTTTGGGGAGTTAACAGACATGTTTTCATCTAAAAAATTTTTTATTTTAATTACGACTTTGGATAAACAATTTTGTGTCAACACCAACACATTTTGAATGCTCAATTTTTGATTTGGAAAATGTTTTTCCCGAACCGTGAGGAACAAAATTTTCTTTCATGCCAAGGCCACCTATGGCCATCTTTTCAAAATGTTTGTTTTCACCCCCATTTGTGAGTCTTGAGTTTGTGGACCTTCGAGCAGAATTTACTACCTTAGTGTGTATTAATATGATAGAGGCATTTTCTAAACCACATGAGAATCACAATAGCCAAATAGCCTCCCATTTCCCTTACATTAATCATCCTTTTGAAAGCCCCTTCGAGCCTATGAAAACCTTTTCTTTGATAGACACATTACAATCCCAATACATTTTCCCACCCAATATCAACATGGATTTTTATTGCATAATTTTTTTTTAAATTTAAGTGTGGGGGGAATGGATTTCATTGTTTGGGTACCCTATTATTGATTTTCAACAAGTTATCATCTGCTTGAGGAAAAGCATCCATTTCAGTGTGGGTTAGAGGTTGTCATTTAGTGTGTTTTGGGGAATGTAATGAACTTACATTTATGTAATTTTTTAAATTTTATTGACAAGTGTTCAAAAAAATGATGAACAAAAAATCAAAAAAAATCAAAAAAAAATGAAAAAATGGGTTGTGTCTTGGGTAGGTCAAAAATCACTCTTCCTCAACCTTTTATCTTGTTATAACTATTAAAATTAGTGTCGTGGGGAGATCAATCATGGGTTGGGTTATGAGTGTGAGATCTTTTCCAAGTTCAACTTTCGAAAAAACAGATAAAAAAAAGAGAATAAAAAAAGAACACTTGCATTATATTCTTATTGGGAGAAGTTTTGTGTTTTGTAAATATTTCATCTTCTAATTACCTTCATATTTTCATCCTCTATTGTGTCTTTCTTTACAAAATCATTCCCTTGTAAATATGTGTTTTCATTTCCTTCCATGTTTTATTTAAAAAAATGTGCATTGCTTTTTCTATGTTGGTATTTTAACCCTCTTATCACTACTACAAAAACTGGTTTCTGCGCCTCTGGGTACGGGCGACCGCCATTGGCGGTCGCTACTGAGAGTATTAGCGACTGCCAAAGGCGGTCGCTAATACGGAAATAAATGGGCGGGATTTTTCCCGCCTCATCGTTTCTCTCTTCCTCATTGCCGCGGTGGTGCCCCGCCGTCGCGCTCTGCCGTCGCGGCCCGCCGTCGCGCCCTGCCGTCGCGGCCCGCCGTCACGCCCCGCCGTCGCGCCCCGCCGTCGCGGCCCGCTGTCGCGCCCCGCCGTCGCGCTACCTCCCTCGGTCACCGCCTTCCAGTCACACCTCCCTCACATGCCATCGCCCTACCACCCTCCGGCCACCCCTCCTTCACATGCCGTCACACCCGCCCCTCCCTCCTCCGCCGTAGATCCGCCATGGCCGACCACTCAAGGTCTCTGGTTCCGCCTCGTGCCCCCGCGCGTCCGGTGTCGCACCCACACTATCCCGCGGACATGAAACCTGATTTTTTTAAATGGACCTTTAGCGGCCGCCATTGGCGGTCGCTATTGGTTTTTACCGACGGAGCAATTGCGACCGCCAAAAGCGGTCGCAAGGCGGTCGCTAAAAACCTATAGCGACCGCTTTTGGCGGTCGCTATTGGTGCTTAATCTAGTAGTGTATTCTCTCTCTTAGACATTATATTCCTACTGTCCCATAGCCACATAAAAACCCATTAAAAAGACCTCTTGATTCTTGTTCACTTGGGATAGGGATTGTAAGCTGAGAGATCTTTTCAAACTCTAATATTTTCACTTTTGGTTGGTGAAAGAGTGAACCTCCACAAATAAATTTTATCATCTTGAGAGGTGTGAGTTTTGAGTGTCCACATCTTCCATTTCAAAATTTGAGCATTAAAAATGAATTAGTTTTGGAACATTGTTTCTGTAAAAACTTGTGTTGGGTTTCAAAATGGATGAGTGAAATATTCTAAACCTCCCCTGATTGGAGAAAACAAAATTTTAATATTTGTTGGTGAGTAAAAATGATTTTGTCATGTTTTTATATTTTTTTCACATGAGGACATGAACAAAACTAAGTGTGGGGGACTTGATGTTATTAATATTTTCATGAATTATTATATACTCCCTTTATTTATTTTATAAGAAATGTGCATAATTTGTGTGAAATATTAATGTTTTAATATTAAGTATAATTTTTGAGCATTTTTAGAAGTAGTCCAATTGAGTTAGTTTAATTTTTTATTAATAACTATCACTATACTGATCCAAATTGTGTGGTTCTTGTTTTTTAGGATTCTCCTTTCAATATAAAACATTTAATTAGAAGGTACCATGATCCAATTCTTCCATTTGAAGGGTCATATGGTCCTCACAAACAAGACCAAAGAATCTGTGAACAAACTGGACCAGCCTTGAAGATTGATTTACTGGGCTCAATCCAGAAGTCCAAAAACATTAAATCTCCACAATAATTCTTGGTACACTAAATTTCATCTTGGATAAAAATTTCAAGGCCCAGATCAAAGTACAAGAGGCCCAAATTAAGCTTTGAAGTCCAGCCCACCATTCTTCCCGAGAATTAAATTCAGTATAGTATTCATGACATATATCATGATGTAAGCATCAAATCGAGATGATATTTTGCAGTGTGAAATAGGAGATATAGGTGGACGAATTTGTGGAATAACCCATTCGTATTTGAAGGAATCTTCATATTCAAAAACCCTTTCACTTTCTGGACTTCAAAAAGACTGGATTGAAATGGACAGTTTTACATTGTTTAGTCAACCGGCCATAACTTTTGATACTTAAGTCAAAATGACTCCAACTTTTGAGAGTAGTAGTACAACTTTATTATCTACAAATTTGAAGAAGGATATTTCTCTATATTATGCTGTCTTGATGTCCATATCTTCGAGCCAAGTGGAGGGGTATTTTTGGAATGTAAACAGTCCACCACCTTGGGCTATAAATACATCCCCTCCTCTCCTTTCAAAAGGGTTGGCATTTCAGAGCAAAGGAGGATTGATTAGAAGTACCAAGGCCCTGCCAAAGGCTTGTGAAGATCTTTCAAACTCAAGTTTTCACTTGATAATCCCTTCCTTATCTCTTTGTTTTCATTTACTTCTGCATTTTTCTTCGTTGTAATTTTGCAGGTGTTTGTCTTTGTAATTATGTTTTAATGCAATTTTCTTCTTCTTAATTTATTATTCTCATCCACCTTCTGTAGTTATATATTAATGTTCTTATTTGAGTTTAAATCAATCTGAAATTCATCATCTTCTTTTACTTTATTATTCAATAAAAATTCCGGTTTTTTTTACTCTCATCATCGTTCGTGTGTGTGTTCGGCGCACAACTCTTTTCTTATCCCTTTATTTTTTTTCTCTTTGTAATTCATCACCTTAAACATAATAGACCAGATTAATAATAATTTAAATGTCTGAGTAAATATCTTATTGGGGTGAGTTATAATTTAGGAATGTTAAGTGATTGAGAGGTTTTTCTCGATGAGTATTCTTTAATTTAACATTATGTATGTTGGACTTAGCATGTCATGGATTATTGACATATTATGTTCAACGTGTGGTTTCCATGGATTATTTGAACCATAAATACACTTCCACAATCAAGAACTGATTTATATTAGAACCCTAAGTAATGTTAAGGCCTGGATTAAAGACTTAACACTTGGGAATTCCAATCAACATCAACTTTTGATGTGGGTGTTAATTTAATGCAATATAAAGCAAAGCTCAAGGATATCACATGCTTAACTCCCTAATGATGAACTCACCCCAATATTTATCAATTTCTTAAATCAAACATCATACATTAATTATTTCATAAGCTCTGCAAACAAACCCCCCAATCATAATACAATTAACTAAAAACAAATGACTATTACAAAGGTTCATTGCCGAGGATTCAACCCGAGTGCTGCTATACACATTAGCAGAGCACCGGAACCTTGACCGGGTGATAGGCGACAATCGACCACACGTTTCACCCTTGCTCCTAGTCGCCAGCCTCTGGCGTTCAGGGAAACGTGCTTGAGGTCATGTGGCGAACCGGGTACGGGGCACCAGTAGAGGGGATCCGTTCTCCGATTCGTTGCATATGGGTCTCGGCAGCTGAGGCCACATGAGAGGAACTACCCTACGCACGATCTGGAGTTGGCAGCTTTTGTTCATGTCTTGCGATGTTGGAGACACTATCTTCTGGGAGAGCACTTTGTGGTTTTTACTGACCACAAGAGTCTCAAGTATATCTTCACTCAGCGTGATCTGAATCTGAGGCAGCGCAGGTGGGTCGAGTACCTTCAGTCTTTTGACTTCGAGCTCGCCTATACGTCGGGAAAGGGAAAAGTCATGGCGGACGCGTTGAGCAGGAGAACTCTGATTCAAGCAGTTTAGGAGGCCAGTAGTGAGTGGCAGCTGATGGCTTTATTCTCTGAGATGCATCTGGAGGTGCACGAAATATGGGGATAGACTTTTCTATCTTTTTTAGCTGTTTCCTCCACGCTACTTGATCGGTTACAGTTGAGGCAGCTATCAGACTCAGAAGGCTTAGTCCTGCGGGAGAGTGTGTCAGGAGGGGACCCTCTTCCTGGATGGACAGTGGGCAAGGATGAGATATTTCATTTCCAAGGACGCGTATGGGTGCCAGCAGACATACGCGAGGAGCTGATGCGGGATTTCCATTCCTCAGTTTGGGCAGTTCATCATGTAATCACCAAGATGTATTGGGATCTTCATCGCCAGTACTGGTGGCCAGGTATGAAGAAGGATGTTGCTGGTTTTGTCATGAGATGTTCTACTTGTCAGCAGGTGAAAGCAGAGCATCAGCGACCAGAAGGCCTTTTACAGCAGTTACCTATTCCAGAGTGGAAGTGGAACGATGTCGCGATGGACTTCGTGACCGGGTTGCCGAGATCACCTCAAGGGAACGATGCTGTTTGGTTTGTCGTCGACAGACTTACGAAGGTTGCTCATTCCTTACCGATCATGGAGACCTTCAGCGTCGATGATTTGGGAAGACTTTACATCAGAGAGATCGTTTGTCTGTATGGACTTTCGCACTCTATTGTTTCAGACAGAGATGTGTGCTTTACCTCTCGGTTCTAGCAGGGACTTCATAAGGCCTTGGGTACACAGTTACTTTTGAGTACAGCATACCATCCCCAAACTGATGGCCAGTCTGAGCAAATGATCCAGGTGCTTGAGGATATGCTCCGAGCTTTCATCCTTGACTTTGGCAGTTCTTGGGAGAAGCATATTCCTCTGGTGGAGTTCGCCTACAACAACAGTTTCGAGGAGATCATTCATAGGGCACCAAACGAGGCTTTGTACGGTAGGCCATTCCGATCACCCTTGTGCTGGCTGGAGGCAGGAGAGGCAGCTTTATTGGGACCTCATCTTGTTCAGGAGACTTCAGAGCTGATATAGCTGATTCGGAAGAGGATGGCTACAACGCAGTCTCGACAGAAGTCTTATGCTAATCAGCGGAGACAACCTCTGGAGTTCAAGGTCGGTGATTGGGTTTTTCTACGTGTCACACCTAGGTTGGGACAAAAAAGGATTCAGATATTGGGTTAGCTTTTTCCATGGTACGTCGGGCCGTTTGAGGTTTTGGAGAGAGTGGGGCCCGTCGCCTATTGGTTGCGGCTACCTCAGAGGTATCGGGCCATGCACGACGTCTTCCACGTCTCTCAACTCCGACGTTACTTTTCAGACCCTTCTCACGTCTTTCAACCCGAGGAGGTCGAGCTTGAAGCGGATGCGTCGTTCAAGGAGCATCCTATCCAGATTGTCGATCGTAGAATGAAGGTTCTCCGCGGGCGGTCTGTTCCTCTGGTACGAGTGCTATGGCAGCACGGGCGAGTACAGGACGAGACCTGGGAGAGGGAGGCCGATGTACGATCGCAGTGGCTGGATCTGTTCGGGGATTCTTCTTCTCCACCTCGTTAGGGAAATTCGAGGACGAATTTATTTAAGGGGGGAATTTTTTAAGAACCCGGATCTTTGTTCAGGTACGTTTTTCCTTTATCTGAAGTTTTTGAGAAAAATAAATTTTCTGGAAATTTCAGAAGTACACGCAGTGTATTTTCTGAGTACATGTCGTGTACTCTGTTCCGGCTCGAATCCGTGTGTTGGCCGTGTCCGGGCCACACACACGGTGTGTAAAGCTGAGGTGGAGGCTGGTTAATTCGTAGTATGGAAAAATTTAAGTACACACCGTGTACTCAAGAAGTACACGCCGTGTACTTTCTTTTTTTCATTAAATGGACCGGGGTCGCACCAAACCCCTATTTCCATCTTCTTCTCCAATTTCGACCGTCCGAGAGCGACCGTACGGCCGGATCATCGACGGAGTCCTGACTTGTCGTCCGTTCTCCGATTCGAGCATGGTCAATTGCGTTGGAAGCTCAGCGGTGATTTCTTCCTTCTTCTTGAGCCTTGTTTCTTGATTCCTCCATGATTTCAAGTTATCGTGGGATGAACATTTTGTGCATTTTCTCGGATCTACGTAGTTCTAAGGGGAAACTATCGTCGAGGTTCACATATATTGATCTCCTAGGATCGAGGTAGGTGGTTTGTGCCTTTCCGTAAAAGGTTGATGAATATTTTGTGCACTTTCTAGCAATACCCCTGAATGGGGTATTGCGTGTTTTCTGTTTCTCCCTTGTTTCTTGCCTGCTTTGCTTGATTTCTTTAGTAGAGGTTATTTGTCACGACCCGTCCTCGAGGCCCGTGCCGTGACTACCCCAAGCCCGCCTTCCATAGGCCAGGGGCTGGAGACTAGCACCAAGGTGTAAATCCCGGTAAAAACGGAAGGCATTGCCTTTGTAAAGTAAACAAGCACCACAAAGTAAGCAAGCGGAAAAAGTAAACACTAAGTAAAAACTGAGTACAACTGTAAGTGTGGAAAGTAAGTGGGCCAGTATACAAACCCAAACTGAAAGTAAGTACAACTCGAAAGGGAAACAGAAACTGAAAAGTAAAATCCGCTACTCCGAGTTGTCCACTGGAAATCCCACCTGAAGGGTGGGTACAGATAGCTCCACTGCTCCTCGGGTCCCGCCGTCCGCTCCGAGTGCGTCCCGCCCAGGGGTCCATCTCCAGGTACCGTCCTGCTCTGCAAGCCTCAACCACGATCAACGATGTCTGTCGTCTGCAACCAACACAACGTAGTGCGGGCATAGCCCTTGCAGGGGTGAGTATAAGCTACTCAGTAGGGACCCCGAGACCCCTGAAGGTCTCCCAAAATCCACAAAGGATGAACCACAAAGAAAATTTACAATCACGAAGTAACAACCGACACTACTTAGGTATATTCCCATACATATACCTAAGTCATAAATTCCAATACGCTCCAACCTCCGAGCCCAAGCATAACTCAGTCCACATAGGAAAGTATACGTATTTCACACAGGAAAGAAAAACGTAATCCACACAGGATAGCACAACACAATCCACACAGGAAAGTAAACAGGATTCAGCTCACACAGGTATACATCATCGAAAAGGTGAAAGAGATGATCAGACATAGATACTGAATCATCTAAGCTGGGACCCACATAGGATACAAGACCAGCTGTCTTCATTGATTCATCTAAACTGGGACCCACATAGGATACAAGACCAGCACTGAATCATCAAATCTAGGACCCACATAGGATACAAGACCAGCACAGCTAGGACCCACATAGGATACAAGACCAGTTGTCTTCATTGATTCATCTATACTGGGACCCACATAGGATACAAGACCAGTACTGAATCATCTAAGCTGGGACCTACATAGGATACAAGACCAGCACAGCTAGGACCCACATAGGATACAAGACCAGCTGTCTTCATTGATTCATCTATACTGGGACCCACATAGGATACAAGACCAGTACTGAATCATCTAAGTTGGGACCCACATAGGATACAAGACCAACACAGGATCTGTAGCACTGATTCCCGTAGGATCGCTGAGTGTTGTAGTCGTCACCGTCGAATCCACTGAGGATCTCTACACAGTCGTCGTTGAAGTCGCAGTCGCAGCCAGCACTAGGGTTCCCGCACACAGCAAGCTCGTTCAGGAGGGTCCGCTCCACGAGTCGAGAGGCTGATACATCAACTGTCACATAGTCCGAAGTTGATGTATCCAAAAGTTCTGTATCTTCAATAGGAACTCAACGTCGCAGACGGCGCGTCAATCGGACGCCCGGCCTGAGAGTTATTGGCTTTTTCGTTCCAGGGGCCCAGTTGGTTTTTAAGGCAAAACCAACCCGACCGTACTCCACCTACGTCCAAACCCCGGGCGGAGTATTCCAAAAGATCCATCTCACTAAGAGGGACTCAACCAAGTCGATGGCACGTCAATCGGACGTCCGGAGTTCAAGATATGAGTGTTTCCGCTCCGAGGGCCCGGTTGGTTTCGTGTACGAACCAACCCGGCCGAACTCAAAGTATTCCGAAACTTTGAGTGCAATATAATGAAACGACCGTCTCATTCCAAGGATCGCTACGCAACTGACGGCGCATCAATCGGAGGTCTACAGCTCAAGATATGGGCATTTGACCGAAAGTGTTCCGAAAACGGGGGGTCTGGGCCCGGGCTGACCCGGTCGGGCGGTCGCCGCGGAGCGGCGGGGGTGCGTGCCCCCCCCCCCCCCCCTCACCGCTGATTGACGCTAGCAGCAACCGCCACCGGAAACTTCTGGTGGCGCACCGCCGCCGCCTTCCGCGGACCACTGGACGCGCTCCGGTGGTCGGTTTCTCCTGCCGTCTCCGCCTATGGTCCCCCCGGGACCCCACCTTCATTGCGAAGGGATTAAAATGCCAAAACAGCCTTCTTCGTTGTCGACCATCAGTCCACACGTCAAAACAAATAGCTTCATCTTTGTAGTTTTCCAGCGCGACCCGATGGCGCCGCGCCCCTTCGCCGCGGCCCGACTCCAACCGCGGTTCTTTGGTTTTCTTCGACGCGGCGCGACGGCGTCGCGTTCTTAAACTTCCTTCCACGGCGTGGCGTGACGGCGCCGCGCATATCCTTCCGCATGAAACCGCGTGGTGCGACGGCACCACGCCTTCCCGTACCAACCACAAAGGAACCATCACGAAATTAAGGAGGAGGGTCAGCCGTGTTTGTGCGGTCCGACCCCCTCGTGTTATTCGATAACAAATGGTTTAAATCCACAAAGATCATCAAGTTGGTATTCACGAATCAAATAAATAAATAAAACTCCTACATCGATCCACATGAACGAACGATCCGCGGATCAACCCGGAATTGGTTGGTCTGCGCTCGTCGTTCTTTTCTCAAAGGTAAGAGAATACCAAAATAAAAACCCAACCCGCAACATAATCTTCGCGGATCAAATTAATGTTTATTTGATTATAAGGAAGTAGCATGGGGTTCATTAATATTTCATAAACAATTCCCTACCTCGGTTCAGGAACGGTGCACGTCAATTGAGCCGTGGAAGACGAGCGTCACGGAGGACAGGCGTCGCGGAAAACGAACGTCGATTCCGTTTTCGTCGAGGTGCGTTCGAAGAGGAAACGTCGTTGGAAGAAGACGTCGCCTTCTTCGGCGGAGATGTTCCTCGTTGAAGAACGGTGTTCTTCGTCGGAGTCCGAGATGTTCTTCACGTTCTTCGTTGAGGTTGAAGAAGAAGAAGACTTCACGCTTGCCAATCCTCTGAAGGTGGAAAAACTATAACAATAATAAAATAAGACCAAGTCTTATTTTATTAACACAACCTAACCATTTGAATTTCAAGAGTTTGAAATTCAATAACCACACACAACTCACCTCATTAAACTTATTACATTAAAGTCATAAGTTATAACTTAAGTTAACAAAATTAAAGTGGGAGTTGAGGGGGGTTAGAGGATATGAAGGGGTGGGGTTAATGTGGGCCCACCACCCTCATAACTTCCCAAGGGAGGTTGGGTGGTTACCCAACTTCCATCAAGAACTAACACTTAGAGTAAAAATAATAAAAATTGTAGAGTAATTATAAAATAAACTTCCACAATTTTTATCATCAACACTCGTGTAAACGCAACTCCGGATCGAGAGTTCCTAAGCAATCATCGGCGCTGCGGTTCCATCAGTGCCCTCAGAATTCGATTCCGGGCACCGGTTCAAAAGTTAGAAAAACCCGCTCATTCGTTCACTGGACGTACCCGAGCTAAACTTCGGAAATTAATTCCGGGCACACCGGGCCTCGGAATTAGGCGCCGTCAGAAACTGCGTTCTTGTAAAATTCCAAAGAAAATTAATAAAAAAATTCCCTTGAAATTTTCGGGTCTTTACATTACTCCCACCACAGGGCTTTACGTCCCCGTAAAGCTTCAACACAAACTAGGGATACAAAGGCGGTAGAGCTAGGCGATAAGCCACCTCGCCAATCCTGCTGAGGACCTGGAAGGGTCCGAAGAAGCATGGAGACAACTTTACACCTTGGCCAAATCTCTGTAATCCTCGTCGAGGTGAGACCCGTATAAGAACGTGATCGTCATCCTCGAACTAAAAAGGTCTCCAATTCCTCTTAGAACTGAAACTCAAAACGACTGCTGCCACGAGGGTAAGGTTGGTCGTCTCAAGAGTGATCGGTCGCACCCTCCCGTGCATGAGTTTAACTTGTGCTGCCCAGGGTTTCCTTTTCGCCGACCAAGGAAAACTCATCCCGACGTTTGCCTAATACCGTCAATTTGAGTATGAATAGTGATTGCCAAATTCATACTCAAACTAACGTCGTAAGGCCTCTACGCTGCCACCAAGAGGTCCCAACCGAGACTCTCGACTCAAGGGTCAGATCACACCGTCGGCGTAAGTGTGACTATCGAGTCTCCTCCCAAAGGTATCTCCAGACGTGAGGGTCAAGTCAACGACTTAACTGGAAACTCTAGGTCTGGGACTAGATTCATGGAAGGGATGATTCGTTTCGATGTTTGTGGCTACGGCAGCTAGTAGAAGACAAAGTCCGCACTTCGAATCATCCTTAGATCCCTTTTTGGTCGCACTACTTGACCGCAAGCAGCTAATCTCTTCCCCTTCTCTCCAACTCCCTAAGTCTAGAGGGGACTACAAGGGCGGGTGATGGTAATATGTTGAAATGTACACCACCACAAGCTGCTCTCCTTGCTCTGCCTCCATGTCTGCTGCTCTGCAGATTCATCTGTCCTTAACATTTCCTCTACTTGAAACATTTTACACGCCCAAGTCTCTGAGACTGGCGTCAGTTTCCTGCTTTCCAAACTTTTAACATTCTCTGGCTGTATTCGATCAGCAAAGAATTCTCAACCACAAAGGTTCCTTCTAGCACCCTAGCCTAAGTAGGAATGCATAGAGAAAAGGTGATGGCTCGGAAGTCCCTAAACAAACCACGCTCAAAGGTCCGAGCTCTATTGCACTAATCGAAATGCATTCATCGAGTACCCGGTATGTTCGGTACGCCTCGATGAATTCTCAGCTATAAACACGTCGTACTGCCGAAACTGTAAAAGCTCTAGAAAACTCTCGGACACCTCCTCAAGCCAGTCCTCAGCCGCCTATGAGTCAGGTTCGCCTCGGATCTTGAGGGTATCTGAAGTTAGGACACATGTAAGGTAGTAAGACTACATGTGTCACCTACCGGTACTGCTGGTTGTAACTGTTGACCAACAGGTAGTGATGTATAGCTGACACACTACCCAAAGGCACTATCTCAGGCATCAGTCCACGTACTGAAGCCTCATCACTATGCGGACCATCCTCATGGTCATTCACTGGAAAATAATAGTGGCCAAGTCCACCATCCACTCTAATGATGTCTCAGTTAGGCGGAAAACTCTAGCAATCACCTCTAGCCACTGCTCTGCTGTCTGGGAATCTGTCTCGCCTCGTAACCTCGGAGGCCTCTAATGCTGGAATTCGTGCAACGCGCTCTGCCAGCGTGCACGGTTTGCTAGTATAGTTGTTGGAATCTGCTGCCCAACAGGTGTTGGTGCTACTGGTACACCACCCGAGGGTGACAACATAGTAAAAAGGTCCCTGCACTAGAGCCTCGTCGCTCGGTGAGCCGTTATCGAGTACTCTCTCGGAACTCCAACTGACTGTCTGCGTGGAGACATCCTGAACAGATGTGACATGGTCAACGTCTTATACCTGGTGAGCTGACACAAGTAATCACAAAGAAAACCTGAAACACACATGCAATCAATGTTTTCGTGCATTAAGTCGGAAATCAGAAGTCAGGGTCCTGGTGTATGGATACGTCGGCCGCCGCACCAACACTGGACTCCCTGAACTGATAACCACACTCAATACGCTTAACACTATTGCTTCACATAGAAGAAAGATCAGAGTCCAAAGTTCTGCGGTAGAACCAACCTCCATTGATACCAATTTGTCACGACCCGTCCTCGGGGCCCGTGCCGTGACTACCCAAAGCCCGCCTTCCATAGGCCAGGGGCTGGCGACTAGCACCAAGGCGTAAATCCCAGTAAAAACGGAAGGCATTGCCTTTGTAAAGCAAACAAGCACCACAGAGTAAGAAAGCGGAAAAAGTAAACACTAAGTAAAAACTGAGTACAACTGTAAGTACGGAAAGTAAGTGGGCCAGTATACAAACCCAAACTGAAAGTAAGTACAACTCGAAAGGGAAACAGCAACTGAAAAGTAAAAGCCTCTACTCTGAGTTGTCCACTGGAAGTCCCACCTAAAGGGTGGGTACAGATAGCTCCACTGCTCCTCGGGTCCCGCCGTCCGCTCCGAGTGTGTCCCGCCCAGTGGTCCATCTCCAGGTACCGTCCTGCTCTGCAAGCCTCAACCACGATCAACGTTGTCCGTCGTCTGCAACCAACACAACGTAGTGCGGGCATAGCCCGTGCAGGGGTGAGTATAAGCTTCTCAGTAGGGACCCCGAGACCCCTAAAGGTCTCCCAAAATCCACAAAGGATGAACCACAAAGAACAGATACAATCACGAAGTAACAACCGACACTGCTTAGGTATATGCCCCAACATATACCTAAGTCATCAATTCCAATCAGCTCCAACCTCCGAGCCCAAGCATAACTCAGTCCACACAGGAAAGTATACATATTCCACACAGGAAAGAAAAACTTAATCCACACAGGATAGCACAACACAATCCACACAGGAAAGTAAACAGGATTCATCTCACACAGGTATACATCATCGAAAATGTGAAAGAGATGATCAGACATAGATACTGAATCATCTAAGCTGAGACCCACATAGGATACAAGACCAGCTGTCTTCATTGATTCATTTAAACTGGGACCCACATAGGATACAAGACCAGCACTGAATCATCAAAGATGGGACCCACATAGGATACAAGACCAGCACAGCTAGGACCCACATAGGATACAAGACCAGCTGTCTTCATTGATTCATCTATACTAGCACCCACATAGGATACAAGACCAGTACTGAATCATCTAAGCTGGGACCCACATAGGATACAAGACCAGTACAGCTAGGACCCACATAGGATACAAGATCAGTTGTCTTCATTGATTCATCTATACTGGGACCTACATTGGATACAAGACCAGTACTGAATCATCTAAGCTGGGACCCACATAGGATACAAGACCAGCACAGGATCTGTAGCATTGATCCCCATAGGATCGCTGAGTGCTGTAGTCGTCACCGTCGAATCCACTGAGGATCTCTGCACAGTTGTCGTCGAAGTCGCAGTCGCAGCCAGCACTAGGGTTCCCGCACACAGCATGCTCGTTCGGGAGGGTCCGCTCCACGAGTCGAGAGTCTGCTACATCAACTGTCACATAGTCCGAAGTTGATGTATCCAAAAGTTCCGTATCGTCAATAGGAACTCAACGTCGCAGACGGCGCGTCAATCGGACGCCCGGTCTGAGAGTTATTGGCTTTTTCGTTCCAGGGGCCCGGTTGGTTTTTAAGGCAAAACCAACCCGACCGTACTCCACCTGCGTCCAAACCCTGGGCGGAGTATGCCAAAAGATCCGTCTCACTAAGAGTAACTCAACCAAGTCGACGACACATCAATCGGACGTCCAGAGTTCAAGATATGAGCGTTTCCGCTCCGAGGGCCCGGTTGGTTTCGTGTACGAACCAACCCGTCCGAACTCAAAGTATTCCGAAACGTTGAGTGCGATATACCGAAATGACCGTCTCGTTCCAAGGATCTCTACACAACTAACGGCGCGTCAATCGGAGGTCTACAGCTCAAGATATGGTCATTTGACCGAAAGTGGTCTGAAAACGGGGGGTCTGGGCCCGGGCCGACCCGGCCCGACCCCCCCTGGGTCGGCCCGAACCGGGTCGACCCGACCCGGGTCCGACCCGGCTGGGCCCGGCCTGGCCCGACCAGCCGGCCACGGCCGGGCGGTCGCCGCGGAGCAGCGGGGGTGCGCGCAGCCCCCCCCCCCCCTTCGCCGCTGATTGACGTCGGCGGCAACCGCGGCCGGCAACTTCCGGCGGCGTTCCGCCTCCGCCTTCCGCGGACCACCGGACGTGCTACGGTGGTCCGTTTCTCCTGTCGTCTCCGCCTATGGTCCACCCGGGACCCCACCTTCACTGCGAAGGGATTCAAACACCAAAACGGCCTTCTTCGTCGTCGCCCGCCAATCCGCATGTCAAAACGAATAGCGTTATCTTTGTAGTTTTCCAGCGCGACCCGACGGCGCCGCGCCCCTTCGCCGCGGCCCGACTCCGACCGCGGTTCTTTGGTTTTCTTCAACACGGCACGACGACGTCGCATTCTTAAACTTCCTTCCACAGCGCGGCGCGACGGCGCCGCGCAAATCCTTCCGCATGAAATCGCGTGGTGCGACGGCACCACGCCTTCCCGTACCAACCACAAAGGAACCATCACGAAATTAAGGAGGAGGGTCGGCCGTGTTTGTGCGGTCCGACCCCCTCACGTTATTCGATTACAAATGGTTTAAATACACGAAGATCATCAAGTTGGTATTCACGAATCGAATAAATAAATAAAACTCCTACATCGATCCACATGAACGAACGCTCCGCGGATCAACCCGGAATTGGTTGGTCTGCGCTCGTCGTTCTTTTCTCAAAGGTAAGAGAATACCAAAATAAAATTCCAACCCACAACATAATCTTTGCGGATCAAATTAATGTTTATTTGATCCGCGTTCTTTGATTAGAAGGAAGTAGCATGGGGTTCATTAATATTTCATAAACAATTAACTACCTCGGTTCAGGAACGGTGCACGTCAATTGAGCCGCGGAAGACGAGCGTCACGGAGGTCAGGCGTCTCGGAAAACGAACGTCGATTTCGTTGTCGTCGAGGTGCGTTCAAAGAGGAAACGTCATTGGAAGAAGATGTCGCGTTCTTCGGCGGAGATGTTCCTCGTTGAAGAACGGTGTTCTTCGTCGGAGTCCGAGATTTTCTTCACGTTCTTCGTCGAGGTTGAAGAAGAAGAATAATTCACGCTTCCCAATCCACTCAAGGTGGAAAAACTCTAACAATAATAAAATAAGACCAAGTCTTATTTTATTAACACAACCTAACCATTTTAATTTCAAGAGTTTGAAATTCAATAACCACACACAACTCACCTCATTAAACTTATTACATTAAAGTCATAAGTTATAACTTAAGTTAACAAAATTAAAGTGGGAGTTGAGGGGGGTTAGAGGATATGAAGGGGTGGAGTTCTTGTGGGCCCCACCACCCTCATAACCTCCCAAGGGAGGTTGGGTGGTTACCCAACTTCCATCAAGAACTAACACTTAGAGTAAAAATAATAAAAATTGTAGAGTAATTATAAAATAAACTTCAACAATTTTTATCATCAACACTCGTGTAAACGCAACTCTGGATCAGGAGTTCCTAAGCAATCATCGGCGCTGAGGTTCCATCGGTGCCCTCGGAATTCGATTCTGGGCACCGGTTCAAAAGTTAGAAAAACCCGCTCGTTCGTTCACAGAACGTACCCGAGCTAAACTTCGGAAATTAATTTCGGGCACACCGGGCCTCGGAATCAGGCGCCGTCAGAAACTGCGTTCTTGTAAAATTCCAAATAAAATTAAGAAAAAATTTTCCTTGAAATTTCCGAGTCTTTACATTATTGCTTGTGATTAGAGTATTTTGTTGTGCTCAGTTTTCTTTCCATGCTTGTTCTGCCTGTTTGGCATTTTTCCAGTTGCCACGCCTAGTTGTAGGATTGTGGACTGTTGCCTTGTTTTGATGTTGAGAATTAGTTGATAGACAAGTAGTTCTTGAGGTTTACTTGGAAGATATATATATACACGCGCTGAGCATGTTTAGTTATACTGACGACTGTGAAAACCTAGAGTAGTAGACCAAAGGGAGAATTGAAGGAAGGGCTTCTCCATAGTGTCTTTTAATTACGATGCGAGACCAAGGGGAGAGTTGATGGAAGGGATTCTACAGAGTGTCTTTTAACTACGATGTGGGCCACAAGGGGAATTGATGTTGAGTGCTTCCCCAGAGATCCTTTAGCACGATACGAGACTATAGGGGGAATTGACGGTGAGTGCTTCCCCAGAGAGTCTGCTTAATTACGTAGTTGAACCAGAGGGGTGAGACTGTGTGTGCCTCCCAGAGGGTTGCTAGTAATTAGAGGTTGAACCATAGGGGTTAGACTGTTAGAGCTACCCAAAGGGTTTCTTGTTTTCTCTTTTGTTGCTGGCAGCTTACTTGTGTGTTATACTTGTTAAAACTGTGGATTGTATCTGTTTGTGCTTTTCTGTTTACTGCTTCTTGTTTTAGTACTTCCGTGTATTCATTGACTGTTAGGCACAAATCTTTGGGTGATTGCCTACTGGGATTGTATCTCACACCCTATTTGGGCCATGCTTTTGGGCCCAAGCAGACTATGTTGCTGTAGATATAGACAAGGTCAAGCGCCCTTCTATTTTAGGATCTTGATTGCACCAGGAGCTATGGAGCATGGGACCGAGCTGTGGCTCGCGATGCTGAGGAGATTATTTTGTTTTTCTTTTGCACTTGGTTTCAGTTGTATTCCAGCATGTTGTTGTGTTTGATGTTTTCCATAGATACTTGTACCTGCAGCATTATTATCATCATTGTTATATATCTGCTTGCTTCTGCTGTTTGGTTTCTGTTGTTATGCATGTTGGTTGCTGCTTCCACTGTTTATTGTAGTTTTCTTACCTTGTATACCTTACCAAATGAGTGCATAGTTTCCCCACCGACTCACCAAGGCCCTCGCTGCTAGTCGGCAGCCTCTGGCGTTCGGGGAAACGTGTTTGAGGTCATGTGGCGAACCGGGTACGGGGCACCAGTAGAGGGACTCCGGACTCAGGACGTTACAAAGCTGGAAATTTCAGAAGTACACGTCATGTACTTTCTGAGTACATGCCGTGTACTCTGTTCCAGCTCGAAGTCGTGTGCTGGCCGTGTCCGAGCCACACACACGGTGTGTAAGGCTGAGGTGGAGGCCGGTTAATTCGAAGTACGGAAAAATTGAAGTACACGTCGTGTACTCAAGAAGTACATGTTGTGTACTTTCTTTTTTTTCATTAAACAGACCAGGGTCGCGGCTAACCCCTATTTCCATCTTCTTCTCCAGTTTTCGACCGTCTGAGAGCAACCATACGGTCAGATCTTCGACGGAGTCCGGCCTCGCCATCCGTTCTCCGATTCGAGCACGGTCGATTGCGTTGGAAGCACAGCGGTGATTTCTTCCTTCTGCTTGAGCCTTGTTTCTTTATTCCTCCTTGTTTTCAAGTTATCATGGGTTGAACAGTTTTTGTGTTTTCTCAGATCTACGTCGTTCTAAGGGGAATCTATCATCGAGGTTCACATATATCGATCTCCTAGGATCGAGGTAGGTGGTTTGTGCCTTTCCGTAGAAGGTTGATGAATATTTTGTGCACTTTCCACCAATACCACTGAACGGGGTATTATGTGTTTTCTGTTTTTCCCTTGTTTCTTGATTGCTTTTCTTGATTGCTTTAGTAGAGGTTATTGCTTGTGATTGGAGTATTTTGTTGTGCTCAGTTTTCTTACCATTCTTGTTCTGCCTGTTTGGCGTTTTTCCAGTTGCCATGCCTAGTTGTAGGATTTTGGACTGTTTCCTTGTTTTGCTGTTGATCCTTAGTTGATAGCCAAGTAGTTCTTGAGGTTTACTTGGAAAATATATATATACACATTCTGAGCATGTTTAGTTATACTTTGGACTGTGAAAACCTATAGTAGTAGACCAAAGGGAGAATTGACGGAAGGGCTTCTCCAGAGTGTCTTTTAATTACGATGCGAGACTAAGGGGAGAATTGACGGAAGGGCTTCTCCAGAGTGTCTTTTAACTATGACGCGGGCCACAGGGGGAATTGACATTGAGTGCTTCCCCAAAGAGCCTTTAGCACGATACGAGACTATAGGGGGAATTGACGGTGAATGCTTCCCCAGAGATTCTGCTTAATTATGTAGCTGAACCAGAGGGGTGAGACTGTGTGTGCCTCCCAGAGGGTTTCTAGTACTTAGATGTTGAACCGTGGGGGTTAGACTGTGAGAGCTACCAAAAGGGTTACCTATTTTCTCTTTTGTTGCTGGCAGCTTACTTGTGTGTTATACTTGTTAGAACTGTCGATTGTAGCTGTTTGTGCTTTTCTGTTTACTGCTTCTTGTTTTAGTACTTCCATGTATTCATTGACTGTTAGGCACAAATCTTTAGGTGGCTGCCTACTGGGATTGTATCTCACACCCTGTTTTTTCCTTGCTTTTGGTCCCAAGCAGACTATGTTGCTGCAGGTATAGACAAGGGAAAGCACCCTTCTACTTTAGGATCTTGATTGCACGGAGAGCTGGGGAGCATGGGACTGAGCCGTGGCTCGCGATGCTGAGGAGATTATTTTGTTTTTCTTTTGCACTTGGTTTCATTTGTATTTTAGAACGTTGTTGTGTTTGCTGCTTTCCATAGATACTTTTACCTGCTACATTATTATCATCATTGTTATATATCTGCATTTCTTCCGCTGTTTGGTTTCTATTGTTATGCATGTTGGTTGCTACTTCTGCTATTTATTGTCGTTTTCTTACCTTGTATACCTTACCGAATGAGGGCATAGTTTCCCCACTAACTCACCAAGGCCCTCGCTGCTAGTCGGCAGCCTCTAGCATTCGGGGAAACGCGCTTGAGGTCATGTGGCGAACCGAGTATAGGGCACCAGTGGAGGGGCTCCGGACATCGGACGTTACAAAGCTGTAAATTTCAGAAGTACACATTGTGTACTTTCTGAGTACACGCCGTGTACTCTGTTCCGGCTCGAAGCCGTGTGTTGGCCATGTCCGGGTCACACACACGGTGTGTAAGGCTGAGGTGGAGGCCGGTTAATTTGGAGTACGGAAAAATTAAAGTACACGTTGTGTACTCATGAAGTACACTTCGTGTACTTTCTTTCTTTTTCATTAAATGGACCGGGGTCATGGCTAACCCCTATTTCCATCTTCTTCTCTAGTTTTCGACCATCCGAGAGTAACCGTACGGTCGTATCTTCGACGGAGTCCTGCCTCGCCATCTGTTCTCCGATTCGAACACGGTCGATTGCGTTGGAAGCGCAGCGGTGAGTTCTTCCTTCTGATTGAGCCTTGTTTCTTGATTCCTCCTTATTTTCAAGTTATCATGGGTTGAAATTTTTGTGATTTTTCACAGATCTACGTCATTCTAAAGGGAATCTATCATTGAGGTTCATGTACATCGATCTCCTAGGATCGACGTAGGTGGTTTGTGCCTTTCTGTAGAAGGTTGATGAATATTTTGTGCACTTTCCACCAATACCCCTGAATGGGGTATTGCGTGTTTTCTATTTTCCCCTTGTTTCTTGCTTGCTTTTCTTGATTGATTTAGTAGTGGTTATTTATTATGATTGGAGTATTTTTTTGTGCTCAGTTTTCTTGCCATGCTTGTTCTTCCTGTTTGGCGTTTTTCCAGTTGCCATGCCTAGTTGTAGAATTGTGGACTGTTGCCTTGTTTTGCTGTTGAGCCTTAGTTGATAGCCAAGTAGTTCTTGAGGTTTACTTGGATGATATATATATACATGCACTGAGCATGTTTAGTTATACTCAGGATTGTGAAAACCTAGAGTAGTAGACCAAAGGGAGAATTGATGGAAGGGCTTCTCCAGAGTGTCTTTTAATTAAGATGCGAGACCAAGGGGAGAATTGACAGAAGGGATTCTCGAGAGTGTCTTTTAACTACGATTTGGGCCACAGGGGGAATTGACGTTGAGTTCTTCCCCAGAGAGCCTTTAGCACGATACGAGACTATAGGGGGAATTGATGATGAGTGCTTCCCCAGAGAGTCTGCTTAATTACGTAGCTGAACCAGAGGGGTGAGACTGTGTGTGCCTCACAGAGGGTTGCTAGTACTTAGAAGTTGAACCATAGGGTTTAGACTGTGAGAGATACCCAGAGGGTTACTTTTTTTCTCTTTTTTTGCTGGCTGCTTCCTTGTGTGCTATACTTGTTAGAACTGTGGATTGTAGCTGTTTGTGCTTTTCTATTTACTGCTTCTTGTTTTAGTACTGCCATGTATTCTTTGACTGTTAGGCACAAATATTTGGGTGATTTCCTACTGGGAGTGTATCTCACACCTTGTTTGGGCCATGCTTTTGGGCCCAAGAAGACTATGTTTCTGCAGGTATAGACAAGGGCAAGTACCCTTCTACTTCAGGATATTGATTGCACTAGGAGCTGGGGAGCATGGGACCGAGCCGTGGCTCGCGATGCTGAGGAGATTATTTTGTTTTTATTTTGCACTTGGTTTCAGTTGTATTCCATCACGTTCTTGAGTTTTCTTATTTCCATAGATACTTGTACCTGCTGCATTATTATCATCATAGTTATATATCTTCATTGCTTCCACTGTTTGGTTTCTATTGTTATGCATGTTGGTTGCTGCTTCCGCTGTTTATTGTAGTTTTCTTACCTTGTATACCTTGCTGAATGAGGTCATAGTTTCCCCACCAACTCACCAAGGCCCTCACTGCTAGTCAGAAGCCTCTGCCATTCGGGGAAACGCGCTTGAGGTCATGTGGCGAATCGGGTACGGGGCACCAGTGGAGGGTCTCTGGACTGAGGACGTTACAAAGTGGTATCAAAGGAGTTCTTTTCGCTTGATTTACTATTTGGAGACCTTATCCAGGGATAGGATGGATTTAGTACTTGGCATTAAGCTGTGCTTGGGAGTAGCTAAACCGTTTACAGGGAAAATCCATACTACCTCGTTAATTTCATTTTTCTGGTTTTGAGATTTTATGCTTGGTATGTTTTCACCTAGAGTGATTCGTATGACTTGTGCGGTTATTGTTTTGATATTTCGGTTCTATTTCTGTCGCAACCCGATGAGATGAGGTTATTCCATCTCATGCATCATATAGGCACTTGTAAAAATCACATTTCATGCATTCTTTCCATGCCATCTAGGGTGGATTAGCGATTTCATGCTGTTGTGATAGGCTCTGTGTAGATTATGCATGCTGTTGTGATAGATGCTTGATAGATTCTCTACTGTTGTGTTAGGAAACTGTTTCTTTTGTTCTTTGCTTAAAGTGAATGTTGAATTTTGGTTCTTGAGGTGTTATGGGCCCTCACGGATCAGAATTTGTCACATTTTCCCTTGTTTTAGTATTTCTGGAATTTTGCGCAGTTTATGAGCTACTGCCCAGAAAAACCCAGAATACACGGCGTGTACTTTTTAGATACACGCCGTGTAGTTTTCAGGTCGTGTCACTGACCATGTGAGAAGAACACAGTGTCGTAGGAGTAACATTGGGAACACGTCGTGTACCATTGGTACACGCCGTGTGAGTTCGGAGCCGTGTACCCAGCCGTGTCACTAACAACACGGGCCGGGGAAGCTTGGGTAGGACACGTCGTGTCCGTAGGGAACATGCCATATAGTCCTGTCCAGGTACCCGGCCGTGTCACGAACAACATGGGCTGGTGTGACCTTTCTTTCCACACATTGTGTTTTCTAGGAACACGCCGTGTAGTCCTGTCCAGGTACCCGGCCGTGTCACGAACAACACGGGCCGGTGTGACCTTCCTTTCCACATGCCGTGTTTGCTAGAAACACGCCATGTAGTCCTGTACAGGTACCCGGCCGTGTCACGAACAACACAGGCCGGTGTGACCTTCCTTTCCACACGTCGTGTTTGCTAGGAACACGCCGTGTAGTCTTGTCCAGGTGCCCGGCTGTGTCACGAAAAACACAGGCCGGTGTGACCTTCCATTCCACACGCCGTGTTTGTTCAGAACACGCCGTGTAGTCTTGCCCAGGTACCCGGCCGTGTCACTAGAAACACGGGATGGTGTCACCTTCGCCTATACACACCGTGTTTGTTTGGAGCACGCCGTGTAAGGTTCAGCCGTGTAGACGGCCGTTTTCTTAACAACACGGGCCGCCGAAGCCTTGTCCAGTACACGCCGTGTTTGTTTCAAACACGCCGTGTAGTCTCAGGCTGAGATGGACCGTGTGGGTTATCCGTGTAAGGAGACTCGGGCAGGGGAATATTTTTCAAGTACACACCGTGTGTGGGGGTCAACACGCCGTGTAGTTTGAAGTGTACACGACTTGTGGGGTGAGAGTACACGCCCTTGTAAGTGGTTTTAGAAGACACGTCGTGTAGTTTTATACACACTGTGTAGTCGTGTTTTGAAATCTTGTGTGTTTTTCTTCCCCTGTTACCATTTTTGTACTCTTGTGTTCCTTGTCCTGGTTTTCATGATCAAAGGTGTGCTTTTGATCTTTCCAAGAAATTCCTCCGAGATGTCCTCTGGTCGTACGTCTGTCATCAGGCAGTGATCAGATGCCAGAAAGGGCTGATCAGGGACTTCCTATCGATCCCCCAGCCGAGCCAGCCTTGGCACCGGTTGTTGTACCAGTTTCGGGCGCTGATGCGCATTTCAGGGAGGGTTTCATGAGGATGATGCAGTCCTTCTAGGGAGCACAGCCTCCTACCTCGTCTATGGAAGACTTGACGCGGGTCTTTCAGTAGTAGCATCCTCCCACGTTCTCAGGGGAGGAAGGACCTCAGGATGCAGAGTCATGGATAGAAGCCATGCTGACTATATTCGAGCATCTGGAGATGCCTCCAGAAAGGCGGGTCAAGCTCGCCACCTACATGCTTCGAGACTCCGCCAAGAGGTGGTGGGACATGATCTCACAGGTGGGTCAGCAGCAGGCTATGGCTTGGGAGGAGTTCCAGCGTGTGTTCTATGACTACTTCTACCCGGAGACCCTAAGGGTCGATCGAGCCCAGAAGTTCATGATCTTAGAGCAGGGTACTCTATCTGTTATGGATTATTCCTCTCGTTTCACTGATCTGCAGCATTTTACACCCCTTCGGGATGGGAGTGGGGTGTTCTTGGATAGGAATTTTGAGGATGGACTCAGGTGGGAGATCCGCTCGCAGGTGAAAATCTTCCAGCTGACTTCCATTACTTCTATCGTCTACCAGGAACGGATTGCGGAGTGCAATCTGAGAGACTCTGGAGATGCGATTCTGGGCGGTTCTACTTCCAGATCTTTCTTCCCTTCAGATGACAGCAAGAAGCGCCATAGGGAGCCTATGCGCGGTGATGCGAGGAAGCGAGACGCATCATCAGGCAGCCAAGTGACATGCTACCAGTGTGGTCGGATAGGGCACACGAGGCCGCAGTGCCAAAGAGACTCCATAGAGTGTCGATCTTGTGGAAATATGGGTCACCTTCAGTATTTCTTCCAGGATTTGTCACCAGCAGCAGGTGATCGGGGTTCTTCCATGACTCCTCTTTCGGGAGCAGCCCCACCAGTCTCTCACCAGTCAGGGAACTAGAGTTCTTCCGGCCGTTCGGGCTGAGGTGGAGGTCGAGGCCGTGGCGGTCAGCCACCAGTCCCTCAGCACCAGCAGGGAGGTTCAGCTCAGAGTGATCAGCCATGGGTGCAGGGCCACGGCACGGGCCAGTCTTTCACCGTGGAGAAGACTTATCATGAGCAGAATCCTGGCCCTTCTACTGTTCGAGGTATGATTTTAGTAGCCTCAGTTTTATCTTCATCCCTTTTCAATACTGGTGCAACACATAGATTTATCTTTGTTTCCTTGTGGAGAGCCTTGGACTTCGCATCTTTTCCTCTGTTGACTCGTTGACACTAGACACACCTTTGGGAATGAGGACATCTAGTGTACGTCAGTGTAGAGAGTGCCCTCTCGAGGTTGCAGGGTATCACTTCTTATGGGATCTCTATGTCCTAGAGATTACATGCTATGATGTCATCCTTGGAATGGACTGGTTGATTCCCTTCTAGGCAGTCGTTGACTGTTATCGTCACAGAGTTAGTTTCATTTCACCAGAGGGTGAATCTTTCCTTCATAGAGGCGAATGGGACGTTCGGGCAAGTCGGGCGGGACTCGAGCATCTTGGGCTAGGATGAGTGACATCCCAGATTGCTAGTCTTTATCTAGATGATTAGGGGACTCCACAGTTGGACTTTCCTCCAGTGGTGGATCGCTTCAGGGATGTTTTTCCAGAGGAATTTTCAGGTTTTCCTCCGGAGCATGAGGTAGACTTCTCTATTGAGCTCGTTCCAGGAGCGACACCGGTTTCCATTCATCCATATAGGATGGCCACACCCGAGTTGCAGGAGCTCAAGAAGCAGTTGGAGGAGCTACAGGCTAAGGGTTTCATCCGACCCAGTACTTCTCCTTGGGGTTCGCCTATTCTGTTTGCGAAGAAGGCAGACGGTACCCTTCAACTTTGTGTGGATTATCGGAAGTTGAACCAGTTGACAGTCAAGAACTGATATCCTCTGCCAAGGATTAATGACCTTTTCAATCAGCTTCGAGGAGCCCGGGTGTTCTTGAAGATCGACTTGAGGTCCGGTTATCATCAGTTGCGCGTTAGGCCATCAGATATATCTCTGACACCCTTCAAGAGCAGGTATGGTCTATACGAGCATACAGTCATGCCTTTCGGACTCAAGAACGCACCTGCAGTTTTCATGGCACTGATGAACCGAGTCTTCCATCCTTACTTGGATTCCTTATTCGTGGTCTTCTTGGATGATATCTTGGTGTACTATCACACTCGACACGACCATGCCACCCATCTTGAGATCGTTCTGAGTACACTGGGAGAGCATCGGCTTTATGCTAAACTCTCGAAGTGCCACTTCTGGATGGATCAGATTCACTTCTTGGGTCACGTCATCTCAGAGGCAGGAGTATCTGTGGACCCAGAGAAAGTGAGATTTGTAGTTTCCTGGGAGCAGCCGAAGAATGTTTTTGAGGTACGGATCTTCATAGGGATGGCTGGATACTACAGACGCTTCATTCGAGACTTTTATCGTTTAGCAGCACCCTTGACAGGTCTGACCAAGAAGGGGGCGAAGTTCTTATGGTCAGATTCTTGTGAGTCATCCTTTCAGGAGCTGAAAAGGAGGTTGACGTCAGCACCGATACTAGTGTTTCCAGATCAAGGAAAGAGCTACACTTTTTACTATGATGCTTCGGGTATCGGGATGGGATATGTGCTTATACAGGGAGATGGAGTCATTGCGTATGGGTCTTAGCAGCTGAGGCCACATGAGAGGAACTACCCTATGCACGATCTGGAGTTGGCAGTTGTTGTTCATGCCTTGCGCTGTTGGAGACACTATCTTCTGGGAGAGCACTTTGTGGTTTTCACTGACCCCAAGAGTCTCAAGTATATCTTTACACAGCGTGATCTGAATCTGAGGTAGCGTAGGTGGGTTAAGTACTTTCAGTCTTTTGACATTGAGCTCGCCTATACGCCGGGAAAGGGAAACACCGTGGAAGACGTGTTGAGCAGGAGAACTCAGATTCAGGCAGTTCAGGAGGCCAGTAGTGAGTGGAAGTTGATGGCTTTGTTCTTTGAGATGCATCTGGAGGTGCACGACAGATGGGGATAGACTTTTCTATATTCGGTAGTTGTTACCTCCACGCTACTTGATTGGGTACAGTTGAGGCATCTATCAGACTCGGAAGGCTTAGTCCTACGGGAGAGTGTGTCAGGAGGGGACCCTCTTCCTGGATGGACAGTGGGCAAGGATGAGATATTGCATTTCCAAGGACGCGTATGGGTTCCAGGAGACATACACGAGGAGATGATGCGGGATTTCCATTCCTTAGTTTGGGCAGTTCATCCTGGCGTCACCAAGTTGTATCAGGATCTTCATCTCCAGTACTGGTGGCCAGGTATGAAGAAGGATATTGCTGGTTTTGTCATGAGATTTTCTACTTGTCATCAGGTGAAAGAAGAGCATCAGTGACCATCAGGCCTTTTACAACAGTTACCCATTCCGGAGTGGAAGTGGAACGATGTTGCGATGGACTTCGTGACCGGGTTTCCGAGATCACCTCGAGGGAACGATGCTGTTTGGGTTGTCGTCGACAGACTTACGAAGGTTGCTCATTTCTTACCGATCAAGGAGACCTTCAGCTTCGATGATCTGGGTCGACTTTATATTGGAGAGATCGTTCATCTACAGGGAGTTCTGTGCTCTATTGTTTCAGACAGAGATGCGTGCTTTACCTCTCGGTTCTGGAAGGGGCTTCAGAAGGTCTTGGGTACACAGGTACTTTTGAGTACAGCATACCATCCCCAGACTGATGTCCAGTCCGAGCGCACGATCTAGGTGCTTGAGGATATGCTCCGAGCTTGCATCCTTGACTTTGGCAGTTCTTGGGAGAAGCATATTCCTCTGGTGGAGTTCGCCTACAACAACTGTTTCCAGGAGACCATTCAGATGGTACCATACGAGGCTTTGTACGGTAGGCCATGCCGATCACCCTTATGCTGGCTGGTGGTAGGACAGGCAGCTTTGCTGGGACCTCACCTTGTTCAGGAGACTTCAGAGCAGATAGAGCTGATTCGGAAGAGGATGGCTACAGCGCAGTCTCGACAGAAGTCTTATGCTGATCAGTGAAGACGACCTATGGAGTTCGAGGTTGGTGATCAGGTTTTCCTACGTGTCGCACCTAGGTTGGGACACAAAAGGATTCGGAGACAGGGTAAGCTTTTGCCACGGTACGTCGGGCCGTTTGAGGTTTTGGAGAGAGTGGGGTCGGTCGCCTATCAGTTGAGGCTACCTCAGAGGTATCGGGCCATGCACGACGTCTTCCACGTCTCTCAGCTCCGACGTTAATTTTCAGACCCTTCTCGGTCTTTCAACCCAAGGAGGTCGAGCTTGAAGCAGATGCGTCGTTCGAGGAGCATCCTATCCGGATTGTCGATCATAGTACGAAGGTTCTCTGTGGGCGGTCTGTTACTCTAGTACGAGTGTTGTGGCAGCATGGGTGAGTATAGGACGAGACCTGGGAGAGGGAGGCCGATGTACGATCGTAGTGGTCGGAGCTTTTCGGCGATTCTTCTTCTCCACCTCGTTAGGGAAATTCGAGGAAGAATTTCTTTAAGGGGGGAAGTTTGTAAGAACCCGGATCTTCGTTCAGGTACATTTTTCCTTTTTTCTGGAGTTTTTGAGAAAAATGAATTTTCTAGAAATTTCAGAAGTACACACCGTGTACTTTCTGATTACACGCCGTGTACTCTGTTCCGGCTCAAAGCCGTGTGATGGCTGTGTCTGGGCCACACACACGGTGTGTAAGGCTGAGCTGGAGGCCGGTTAATTCAAAGTAAGGAAAAATTGAAGCACACGTCGTGTACTCAAGAAGTATATTCCCTGTACTTTATTTTTTTCATTAAACAGACCGGGCTCGCACCTAACCCCTATTTCCATCTTCTTCTCCAGTTTTCGACCATCCGAGAGCAACCGTACGGACAGATCTTCGACGGAGTCCTGCCTCGTCATCCGTTCTCCGATTCGAGCATGGTCGATTGCGTTGGAAGCGCAGCGGTGAGTACTTCCTTCTACTTGAGCCTTGTTTCTCGATTCCTCCTTGTTTTCAAGTTATCATGGGATGAATGTTTTGTGCGTTTTCTCAGATCTACATCGTTCTAAGGGGAATCTGTCGTCGAGGTTCATGTATATCGATCTCCTAGGATCGAGGTAGGTGGTTTGTGCCTTTACGTAGAAGGTTGATGAATATTTTGTGCACTTTCCACCAATACCCCTGAACGGGGTATTGCGTGTTTTCTATTTTTTCCTTATTGCTTTACAGCTTTGCTTGATTACTTTAGTATTGGTTATTGCTTGTGATTGGAGTATTTTGTTGTGCTCAGTTTTCTTGCCAGGCTTGTTCTGCCTGTTTGGCGTTTTTCCAGTTGCCATGCCTAGTTGTAGGATTGTGGACTGTTGCCTTATTTTTCTGTTGAGCCTTAGTTGATATCCAAGTAGTTATTGAGGTTTACTTGGACGATATATATATACACGCCTTGAGCATGTTTAGTTATACTAAGGACTGTGAAAACCTAGAGCAGTAGACCAAAGGGAGAATTGACGGAAGGGCTTCTCCAGAGTGTCTTTTAATTACGATGCGAGACCAATGAGAGAATTGACTGAAGGGCTTCTCCAGAGTGTCTTTTAACTACGAAGAAGGACACAGGGGGAATTGACGTTGAGTGATTCCCCAGAGATCCTTCAGCACGATACGAGACTATAGGGGGAATTGACGGTGAGTGCTTCCCCAGAGAGTCTGCTTAATTACATAGCTGAACCAGAGGGGTGAGACTGTGTGTGCCTCCCAGAGGGTTGCTGGTACTTAGAGGTTGAACCATAGGGGTTAGACTATGAGAGCTACCCAGAGGGTTACCTATTTTCACTTTTGTTGTTGGCTGCTTACTTGTGTGTTATACTTGTTAGAACTGTGGATTGTAGCTGTTTGTGATTTTCTGTTTACTGCTTCTTGTTTTAGTACTGCCATGTATTCATTGACTATTAGGCACAAATCTTTGGGTGATTTCCTACTAGGATTGTATCTCACACCTTTTTTGGTTCATGGTTTTGGGGCCAACCAGACTATGTTCCTGCAGGTATAGACAAGGGAAATCACCCTTCTACTTCAGGATCTTGATTGCACCAGGAGCTGGGGAGCATGGGACCGAGCCGTGGCTCGCGATGCTGAGGAGATTATTTTGTTTTTCTTTTTCACTTGGTTTCAGTTGTATTCTAGAATGTGGTTGTGTTTGCTGCTTTCCATAGATACTTGTACCTTCTGCATTATTATCATCATTGTTATATATCTGCATTGCTTCTGTTGTTTGGTTTCTGTTGTTATGCATGTTGGTTGCTTCTTCCACTGTTTATTGTAGTTTTCTTACCTTGTATACCTTACTGAATGAGGGCATAGTTTCCCCACTGACTCACCAAGTCCCTCGCTTCTAGTCGACAGCCTCTGGCATTCGGGGAAATGCGCTTGAGGTCATGTGGCGAACTGGGTACGGGGCACCAGTGGAGGGGCTCCGGACTCGGGACGTTACAAACTCTTCTTTAAATAAAATAATAATAAGTGTCCTAATCTAATCCAAATGAACCTAAAGGATCATATTTTATTCATACGGTTTTATTTGGTTGAATTATATGTATCCAATAGAATTATGACATGTGTTAGGGTAATAATAATATCATTTTTACCTTTTATTACCCAATTTACTTTTTACCGTGGTAAATAAAAGTAAAAAGTTATTATTCACAAAAAATTATTTTCATCCTATTGAACAAAATTTTACTTACTGATATCAACCATGCCTCTTTGATTTTTGAAATTCAACTCACAGAAGTGGTGAAATTAAGTTTTCTGTAAATTTGCAAATGCTCCTAGGAGGTGGGTAAAAGACCGTAAAAAGTTCGTTAAAATTTTTATATATCTAAAATTATTATAAACTAACTCCAATGAATTAAATTAAACTTATATAGCTATTAGGTATCTATTTTTACCTAAAATAAATTTAAATAAAATAAATAATTATTTAAATAAAAATTCGGTTTTTAAACTATAACTCAATGTTTTTCACTATTCATGAAAAATTGAATGTTTTCAGAAAAATACCAAAAAATCACCCTAAGATAATTTCGATATTCCGAATCTAAAAATGAAGTCCATTTTGAAGGATAAAATTTATAAAATTTCAAAACGTGGGTATTACTATTCATAACGGCTAGTTTGATTGGTTGTGGTGTGTTAGAATCTCGAAGTTGCGTACAATGTAAGCTAATGAATTATTCAAAGGGAAATGTATAGTGGAATCTTGGGGTGTTACATTCTCCCCTCCTTCAAATAATTTCATCCTCGAAATTTCTATAATACTACCACATAAAAAGATTCGGGTGGTTCTTCATCATAAGTTCCTCGGGTTCCCATGTTTCCCCTTCCATCTTATGGTTTCTCCATAGATATTTTACCAGATGAGTCGTCTGGTTTCTAAGCACTTGTTCTCTTATATCAAGAACCTTGACTGGCTATTCACAATAAGACAGATCGGGTTCCAGCTCTAATTTCTCATAGGTAAGTACTTTCGTTGGGTCAGGCATGTATTTTCTCAATAGTGATACGTGGAATACATCGTGAACTTTGGAGAGACTTGGAGGAATTGCCAAATGGTAAGCTACAGCCTCAATTCGTTCTATAATTTCGATAGTTACGATGTGCCAAGGACTCAATTTACCCTTCTTACCAAAACTTATAACACCCTTCAATAGAAATACCTTCCAGAAAACATGATCTCCTACCTGAAATTTCAAATCCTTCCTTCGGTTATCAGCATAGATCTTCTGTCTACTTTGAGCTACCTTGATGTGGTTTTGGATTACCTTCACCTTTTCCATCATTCCCTCCACAAGTTCTAGGCCTACGAGTTTTCTTTCACCAACATCATCCCAACAGGTTGGTGTGTGACATCTCTTTCTATATAACACTTCATATGGTTCCATCTGAATACATGAATGGAAGATATTGTTATAGAAAAATTCTACCAGAGGTAAATATTGATCCCACATACCTTGAAATTCAAGTGAGTATGATCTCAAAATGTATTATATGGTTTGAATAGTCCATTATGATTGTCCATCAATTTGAGGGTGGTAGGCAGTGCTCAAACGAAGATCAGTATCTATGGATTTCTAAAGACTTTTCCAGAATCTTGATGTAAAACAGGGATCATGATCAGAAAAAATCGACAATGGTACTTCATGAAGTCTTAAAACTTCATTAATATACAGTATTTCTAAACGTTCAAGTGGTAAATCTTCTCATATAGCAAGAAAATGTGCTGACTTGGTAAGATGATCAACAATGACCCATATTGCATCGTTCCTTCTATGAGTCTTTGGTAGTCCCATGACAAAGTCCATCGTAATATTATCCCATTTCCACTCAGGTATGGGAAGAGTTTTCATGACTCCTCCAGGATGTTGCCTTCCAGCTTTCACTTGTTGACAAACCATACATCTTGACACAAAATCAGCAAGCTCCCTCTTCATGTTGTCCCACCAAAAATGTTCCTTCAAATCTCTATACATCTTAGTGCTAAAAGGGTGTATAGAGAAATTGGAACTATGAGCATCATCTAACAATTCCCTTTTTAGATCAGGTATATCGGGAACACAAATTCTCTTCCCAAATTTCAAAATTCCATCTTCATACACAAATTCACTCAATCTCCCATCATTCACAGATTTAATATTCTTTTTAAACTCTTCATCACCGTCTGAGAACTCTTTATCCTTTCTAGTAAATATGGTTTGGAAACCATTTGAAAAATCATTGATGTTTCACCTTCCATGGTTATTCCCATATCCATATTTACTATATCCATGAAAATAAGATCCCTTTTAACTCGCATCTTGTTCAAAAATCCATGATAATTTCTACTAAAAGAATCTTCCACCTTATTTGCCTTTCCTGGGTGGTAGTGTATAGTGCAATCATAATCCTTGAGTAGTTCAAGCCGTCTCCTTTTCCTAAAGTTGAGTTCTTTTTGTGAGAAAATATACTTAAAACTCTTATGATCAATATATATCTCACATTTTTCACCATAGAGATAATGTCTCCATATCTTCAAAGAAAATATTACCACTGCTAACTCAAGATCATGCATAGGATAGTTTTTCTCATGAATTTTTAGCTTTCGTGGTGAATTTTCAATAACCCTATCATTATGTATAAGGACACAACCAAGTCCTTTCTTCGAAGCATCACTATAAATAAAAAACTCATCATTCCCCGATGGTAGATTCAATATAAGAGCATTGACTAATCTTCTATTCAGTTCTTCAAAAAATTATTCACACTCTTTTTTTCAAACAAATTTAACCCCTTTTCATGTGAGCTTTGTTAATGGTTATCCAACTGGGAAAAATTCTGAACGAAATGTCGATAATAACCTGCTAAACCAATAAAATTGTGTACCTCAGTTATACTCATCGGTGCGGACCATTCTTGGATTGCTTTGGTCTTTGAAGGATTGACGGAGATTCCATCCTTAGAGACAATATATCCAAGAAAAGAAATCTCCTAAAGCTAGAATTAACTCTTACTAAACTTCCCATATAATTCATGTCTTCTAAGAGTCTTCAAGATACTATGCAAGTGATTTTCATGATCTTCGTAGAATTTAGAGTATACCAAGATATCATCAACAAATACCACTAAAAAATCATCGAGATATTCATTTAAAACTCTATTAAGTAGATCCATGAAGAAAGAGGGTTCATTAGTCAATCCAAAAGCCATTACTGTAAACTCGTAATGCTCGTACCTAGTTCGAAATGCTGTCTTCGAAATGTCTTACTTCTTCACACACAACTGATGATATCCAGATCGAAGTTCAATATTGGAAAATTGTTGAGCTCCATGAAGTTGGTCAAATAAATCATCAATGCGAGGTAGGGGATGCTTGTTCTTTATTGTTATAGCATTGATCTCCCTGTAGTCAATGCACAATCTCATAGATCCATCTTTATTTTTAACAAAAAGTATAGGGGATCCCCATAGAGAAACACTGGGGAGAATAAATCCCTTATTACTCAATTCATCTAGTTGTTTCTTTAGTTCCACTAACTCCACAACAGCCATTATATAAGGGGTCTTCGATATGGGCCTTGAACTTGGAATTAATTCAATGGAAAACTCAATTTCTCATTCTAGATGATCTCCAGGTAAATATTTGGGGAACACATCAACATATTATTTTACAATAAGTACACCCTCTATTTGAACATTCCTTTCGTCACCCACAGTTATTTCATTCTCTTCCTCCCCAGTAATTGAATTTAGTTGAGCTACTAGGGGTGTATCTAGATAAGAATCATGTGGTGATGATTCTGCTCTAAAGATAAGGTGTTCTTTATCATTGTCATCAAAAATAGTAACCTCCTTATTCTTACAATAAATTTTTGCATCATGGTCCAAAATACAATCCATACTGAGGAATATATCAAATTCAATCATGGGTATGACGGTGAGATTAGCAGATAAAGAACATTTATATGCCCTAATGGGGACTGATTCACACAACTTTGTTGCAATGATACTTCCCATAGGTGTTTTGACTGACAACTCCCTTGTTAAATCAAATTGGAAATATCTAATTTTATTAACAAACTGGGAATACATGAAACAATGTGATGATCTAGAATCAAATAAAGCATTGGATAAAATTGAAGAAACCATTAAATTACTTGCCACTACGTCTTTCGGAGGTTCAACCTCAGTAGTAGTGATAGCATAATCTTGGCCTTGATCCCTTGGAATTTTCTAAGGTAAGTTCCCCTGATGCTTAGGACATTCATTCACATAATTCCCCCCTTTCTCTACAATTGTAGCATTCAACATAGACAACCTCTTTCTTCCCCATGCAATCATGAGCTTGGTGTCCTTTTTCACCACACTTGTAATAGACTCCCATTCCCTTCAGGAAAGTACCAGGGTGTTTCTTCCCACATTTACTACATGACAGATATTCAACTTTTCCCTTCTTCCCCTTATTTCCATTTCCAAAGTGTTCAGCAGATATCTTGTTCTATTGCTTTGCCTTAAAGTCATAAGACTTAGAGAATTCTTTTTCTGCCTTGATAGCACATGAGACAATATCTTCGTACGACGAGAAGGATTGTGAGACTAATAATCAATAGAGAAATGGTTTTAAACCATCAAAGAAACGATCAATATTACTTCTTCGATTATGTATATAATCTGCAGCATGTCTCGCTAACCTTGAAAAGTTAGCTTCATACTTTGCTACATTCTCATCCTCCTTTTGCCTCAGACTCCGAAATTATCTTTCCATATCCGCTCGATAGTCATGAGGAAAGTAATTTTCTAAGAAAATTTCTTTAAACTACCACTATTCCATATTTTAAACTTCATCATCTTCCTTTGTGTTTTGAATTAATAACTACCATTGATCGGTATAACCAGTGAGGTGGTAAACTGCCATGACAAATTTTTCCTTTTCTCTACTCCCCATGGCATAGAATATTTTTTCTAAGTAATTTATCCATTTCTCGGCTACTAGTGTATTTGTAACACCATTTAATGCTGGTGGTTGTTTCCTCATGAATTGATCTAACATTGATCCTCCACGCTGCGGATCAGGATACTCCATATGGGTAAGGATATTATTCATAACCTAAGTGAGTTGTCCCAATATGGTGATTGGTTGATCAGCACCAGTTGCATCATCAGATCCACTATAATTATCTTAATTAGGATGAAAATCCCTACATGTAGTGCGTGCATTGATATGATTTCCATTCCTTCTACTAGGTGTCATTTCTAAATAATGGCATAAACTAGATTAGTTTATGAATCGCAGTACATAAATCCAAACTTGTAAAACACTTAACAAAAATTTAACAATTTATGGGTATAATCCATAATCATAAAAATATTTTCTTTGAGGAATTATATACTCATAAACCCTTCATAATGGTTTCTGAAGAAAATGAGAATTAACCTAAGGATATCCCCTAGGAGTGTCGAAACCAATAGGGCAGCAAGCCCCGTTGTTTTCCACCAGTTCCTGTTCGAGTCTATCTCAAAGAAATGTTTTCACGTTTTACCCCTAGGTACATCTATGCTAGAGCTGCCTCTACCTGCTCGTATCCATACAGGGATGTATTTATTATAAAACTCACAAAATCTATACAATACCAAATTTCTAGGAATTTCTCTTATACTAATCCTCAAAGTCTATCTTAGGGTAATGTGCTCTAATCAGAGTTTTTTTAAATCTAGATTCCAATGTTTTTACTAAACTTTCTCTGATACAAACTGTAACGCCCCGAACCTAGTTACCCAGAGTCGGTGCATTATTATATACATTGTCATGATCACAAAATATAAAGTCTCAAAAGACTGATTATTTTAGTAGCCTTAGAAGTACTAGATACATTCATAAGGTTTACATTACATCATTAAACGGAGAACTACAACAACATTGTTTCTATAGAAAAAACTGAGATCCCAGAGACTATCCCTGTATTGTGTTCATAATACACTTCTTCTCATCCTAGGAAAAATAAAACATAGAAAGGGGTGAGCTCAGATGCTCAGTAAGGATAATAATATAGCAGAAACTTTCATAAATAAGCATAAACATTTAAGGCAATGTATAAAACTAAAACAAAAGCCTTTTCAACATAAACTTCATCATAATATGTAAAATATAAATCAAAATAATTCCATTTAATTACTCACATGGATATTCTACTATTCGAATAATCACATGCAATATCAATAGCCACTTTCATAATGATGCAATGTATAATGCCAGACTTTCATAACCACATAGTCAAAGCCTTATGCCAAGACTACAAATAATTTTTGGTCAAGTCCTTGTTCCAAGAAACTATTTTGTCTCATGAGACCTACCGATGCATTGAGGAGCTATATCAGGCTCCACCCATCACTTACTAAGTCCAATGCATTCCTCATATGAAAAGTTTTAAACATAACATAAACATTCGTATTAAAACTAGAATATGAAATGTAAATACTTTATACATAAACCATGAATGGTGTAAAAATAACACTTCCACAGTCAAACATATCACAAAATCTTCAATACAATATGGAAGTTTTGTATCATAATAAATCAACTTCAAATAAGCTTAAAATCCATCAAAGGATGTTGACATAGATGAAATCAAAACATTTTTTTAGAGAAATGTCTCTTTCTATTTTGAAATCATTTAAGAAAACATTTATTTTGAAAATATTCTTAGAATCTTGTAAGGGAAGCTTCGATGATTTTATAATGGTGGAAAATAGCCACACCTTCCGTATAAGTTAAAATAACATTCTTACCTTAAATTTGTCGAAAAGGTCAAAAAGTACCTTGTTTGGAAAACGATGGAAATATTCCTTTCAAACCATTTTATAAAAATTCAAACAAGGGTGTAAATGAATTTAAACCATATTCTAGTAAATATTAAAAAAAATTGTAATACATTTTTAAGAAACATGGATGTGGATGATAAAGAGGTCCCAGTAGATACATAAAAACAACCTCGGATAATAAAGAGATTGTGAAATTAACCCTTACCTTGTACTTTTCCTTGGTCGAGGGTAGTTTAACATCCTGTATAATGGTTAAATAATTGTTATTAAATTATAAAATAATCATATACATTAATATGATATCATATATGATCATTTAACATTGCTCTATTAATAATATCTTAGTATTCTCACTGTTTTGGGTGTTAACAGATTCGTTTTCCTTTATATTATTTGTTATGTGACTCATATTTGTTATGGATGGGATGTATCTTATTCATATATCTATTGATATAAAGTCTTTAAATATTATTTTTAAGCATAAAATGAAAATTATTCTTGAATGGATACGATGAGGAATGAATCTCATCGCGTTCGTGGAGACGGTAATCTGTATGTACGCACGAGCAACCATATCATTATTTTGATATTAAAATAATATATAATTAGATGGTATATCATATATAAATAATCTTTATTATGTTATATTTATTATTTACATCAATTAAATATCATTATTGTATCCATCCAAATAATAATGTATTGAATAACAATTACACCACGATGTGGAGACGGTAAGCTGTACGTATGCACGTATGGTGACATGTCATTCAAAAGATGGATAGAATAATGAATTTGGTTGTACCATATTTATAATAACATCAAAGTATATATAAGATACTAGATTTATTATTTTATACTGTAAACAACACAAAAAGAGGAAGTGGAAGAATAAAGAAACTTGAAAGAGGTGATGAAATATTTACCTCTTCTTCGGGTTCTTCCTTTTGATTGGATCAAAAGGGCTCCTTAGGTTGGATTTCTGGCTAAAGGAAGGCCTCTAGGGTGAAGGTACGACTGTTTAGAAGTTATTTGGGCAGGGTTTGGCCAAGAAAAAATGTTTTTAATGTGAGAATTTGAGGGAAGGGGGGGTTCCCTTTTATAAGATGGGTGAGGAGCACCTTAGGAAAAGATAGAAATATTATTTTATAATAAACTTATTTTCGTTTTCTAATGGCTCCAAAATGGATTATCTAAAGGAAAAGGTGGGGATGGGTCGAAAACCACTCAACCAATAGGTTTTATATAGGTTTGGGTCGCGATATTACCTTTATCTTTTAGATTTAATTCTTAGTTAAATAGTTTTTCATTTACCATGTCTCTTTGTATTTTTTTTATAATATGGTTAATAGAATTAGTATATAAATCCAAGCGAACTCCAAGTGGTTCATTAATGATACCCCTATCATTATATAAGTCTTTTGGCTGAACCTTAGATTTTTAGGAATAGAATATCAATTAATAATATAATATTTGTTTTAAAAACGCTTTTATATCAATTTTGACACTATTAGGTATTTTGTTTTTTCTAAATTCATAACAACATTATTACTTAAAAAACCATCTAACGCACTCTAACATTTAATATTAATCGATTAAATTAGTGGAATACATAAAAAGTCTCAAATTACATTTATTTGGATATTTATAATATCAATTATTTTAACATTTCATTAATTAGGTAATTACTACATCATCATTTTGTCATAAATAAATTAAATTATTTAATGTCTAAAAATTCTAAATAAAATACCATTATGTAGTAAATCTTTTTATATTTATAATTAATATTTATAGTCAAATTTATCTTATGTTTAACCCTATATTAAAAATGTTTTAGTTATTAAACTTTGATTTTAACTCTTTTAACTCTTCTTTAAATAAAATAATAATAAGTGTCCTAATATAATAAAAGTGGACCTAAAGAATCATATTTTATTCCTAATGTTTTTTTTGGTCGATTTATACTTATCCAGTAGAATTATTACATGTGTTAGGATAATAATAATATCATTTTTACCTTTAATTACCCTATTTACTTTTAACTGTGGTAAGTAAAAGTAAAAAGTTACTATTTAAAAAAAATTATTTTCATCCTATTGAACCAAATTTTACTTAACTATATCAACTGTGTCCCTAGGATTCTTTAAATTCAACTAACAGAAGCTGTAAAATTAAGTTTTATGTAAATTTTCAAATGCTCCTAGAAGGTGGGTAAAAGACGGTAAAAAGTTCGTTAAAATTTTTATATATCTAAAATTTTTATAAACTAACTCCAATGAATTACATTGAACTTATATAGCTATTAGGTATCTATTTTTACCTAAAATAAATTTAAATAAAATAAATAATTCTTTAAATAAAAAATCGGTTTTTAAACTATAACATAGTGTTTTTCACTATTCATGAAAAGTTGAAAGTTTTCAGAAAAATACCAAAAATTCACCCAAAGCTAATTTCGATATTCTGAATCCAAAAATGAATTCCATTTTGAAAGATAAAATTTATAAAATTTCAAAAAGTGGGTATTACTATTCATAATGGCTAGTTTGATTGGTTGTGGTGTGCTAGAATCTCAAAGTTTTGTAAAATGAAAGCTAATGTGTTATTCAAAGCGAAACGTACTATGGAATCTTGGGATGTTACACATCAGTTATTATAGTGTATTATAATGACATACTTTTACTATTGAAAAATATTTCATTTGTGAGAGCTTTTATAAGAAAGTGATAGAATGGTTTTAAATGTCCATCCTAGGAAAAATAAATTATTTAATGGGATTCAAAATTGGGATGACGACAAATTCCATATTTTTAATCATAAGAAAAATATGTTAAAGTATTATTGAAAATTTTTGGAATGAAATAATCAAGATAAGTTTCAACACTAATTTTATTTAGAACCATATTTTTTAAAGATAATAATTTCTACATGGTTGACCAAAAGGAATTTAGAAGATTAATTGGAAGTATATTTTATTTGGTAGCATCAAAACCATATATGTCCTTTTTCGTGACACATTGTGCTTGATTTCAAAGTGGTCCAAGGGAGTCATATAGGATTTTTTAAAATACGATACTGAGACATGTGAAGGGGGTAGTGAATTGTGTCCTAGTTTATAAATTCAATACATATTTGAATCTACTTGGATACACTAATGCTTACTGGGTAGGTAATTGTACAGATCGAAAATCCACATCAGGTGGGAATTTATTCATTGATGGGGGATGTGTAATATGGGATAGTAATAATTAAAACTAAGTGACACTTAATACAGTTCGGTAAGAATATGTGGAATCTACTCATGCATTTATAAGATTATTATGGATGGTTATATAATTAGATAACATGAGAGTTGAAATTGAGAATCCATTGAGTATTTTTTTGTGATAATGAGAGTGAAATAAATTGGTCAAAGAACCTTGTACAACACTCTAGATAATATCAACATTATGTAGCATTGCATTAAATAAAGAATGATAACTAGATATATCAAGCTTGAATACTTATCTACTCAGAATGAAGTTAAATAAATTTTCACAAATCCATTCCAATAGATAGATTATGTGAGTTGAGACCGAAACTCCATTTTCAAACCTATACACTTGGGAATTTTATTTTTTTGAAAAATTGGTATAAATAGTGTCACAACACTATGCTAAAGTGGAATATAATTCTTGGTAATTCATGAATTGATGGATATTTCATCTATATCACTATTCCTAATTTTAATAACATAGAGGGATGAATTCTATTAAAAAAATAACCTTATCTAGTTATGTAGTGAAAAATATTTCTCGTATAAGATATACAGTGATGTTACAAGTCTTTTATTCTTATGGATGTGTAAATGGGTGTGATTTTTTATTTTAATAGTTAATTGAGAATTTTAACTTTTAAAATGTGGAAGATTTAAATACCTTTGGAGTTATTAATGATGTGATTAATGGTTTGTATTTTTTATTAATATTATTTCATAGTTTTTTGGGGTCAATGAATTTTTTGATAGGATTTTAGTATATAATCGTAATAATTAGCTTATATGGATATACTTATAATAGGGGTGAATTTTAGTTTAAAAACATAGGTGAAAATCTTTAAACTAAATAACACACAATCCTCTTAAAGTAAATTTATCAAACTCAAACTCAGTCTAATTATCATAGTCACAAAATCAAAATCATAACATGTTTGATTATATCATAGTAAAAGAATCATAATCACAATGGATCTAAGTAATATCAAAGTATTGTTTTTATCATATTCATAGTAATACCAATAAAACTAATTTTATAGAAATATCAGTGTGAAGACTAAATTTCTATATCAAGCATAACAAAATAGAAACTTTTAAAAACAAGAAATATCTAGTAATAGTAAGAATAAATTATAATCTATATTAAAAATATTTACCTCTTTTAACCTTAAGAGTATGGTAGCCAATAACTTTTTTTAAAGATATCCACAGTTTTTTACTTACTGTCAAGTATGTCTTTCCTTACCAAGAAAGACCTCGATATGATGATTCAAATAGCTCTATCATCCTATCCCAAAAAACCCTTCAAATCATAATTAGAGTTTATCTTACAAGTTATATAATCCATCGATATGATAGATCAGATCCACCGTCTTCCTATCCCCCAAAATCCCTTGATCATGACAATGACCTGATGTGATTACAAAAGAAAATGTTCCTATGGAAACAACCCTGATAAGTATTCCTTAGAACTGAAAAATCTCAAAATAATTACAAAGTCTAAGAACAAGCAGTTCATGCTTATCAATCTTTAAATTAAATGAGTTGAAAATGAAATAACGTTATCCAAAATCTTTAAATGAATCTCTATTTATAGGTGAGTCTACAACAGTCATATTTCTATGTTTGTTATAACGGCCTTAGACAGTTGGCATTTAACATCTCATTTGTAACTAAATTTCCAACACCATATTCATTAACACTATTAGAGTGTTAAATATATTCCTTGCGATAGGAAAAATTCTTTTTATTCTGATGATAAACTTAGGTTAGTCTAATGGACTTCCTTATCTATTTTCAATATGATCATTCTTATGAGAGTCAGTCCAATTTTATTGGTACCAGAATCAGTCTGATAGTCATGACTTTTTCCAGTATGATAGAAAAGAAAAAATTCAAATGCTTTGTTTGATTAAATGTAAGTCTGATTTTTCAGACACATTTTCAATCTGATGATCGTAATGAATAATAGTAAGTTTATATTCTTAATATAAGAAAAAAGTCTATGTATGGTAAAAGATATTTTTTTCTCTAAAAAACATATTAAAACACTTGTGATATAAAAAGTTTGTAAACATTTTCTAAGAAAGTGTTTGTGATTTATAAAACTAAAGGAATAGAAAAGTAAGAAGTTATTTATCAAACTAAACAATCTCCCCATTTTTGTAAGGCATAAACTATAAAACATAAATGAAAAAAATAACTTGAAAAACTCACATCCCTCTATTCTTTTATTAACTTCATATTCAAAGTTATTATTTGAAACTTAAATACCCCTGATTTTTTACCTCTTCTGAATAATATGTTGAATATGATGGAGTATTAGAATAGTTCTTCCATAAAGAAAACTTATCCCCCTAAGGACTGTATTCCCCCCTTAATAAAGTATTACCCCCTTTGAAATAAATACTCCCCCTTTAAAAATAATTATCCCCTATAATATAATATTCTCCCTTGAAAAAAACCATATCCCCATTTTTGATTTTCCAAAACAATGTAAAAATATTTTTATGTTTCCTAAAATGTTAAAAAATGTAACATACGAAACAATACTGAACTAATTAATCATCCATGTAAATATGAAATAATATATAACTAATCTAAATTGGTAAATATTCAAAAAATTTGGATTTGGATGAAAAGATGATTCATTAATAAAAAAACATTCCAATTTTATACAAAATACATTTGAGAGTTCAAGAGAAATTAAAAAAATCAATCTTTCTTCATTAAGGTCTTTACAAAATCCTTTTTCTTTTTGAACACATGGTGGTCCTTCTTCAACTTCTCAATTCTTTCTTTTTGATTCTGATCTTGAGTCTTTAGCATTTTAACTTCCTAAAACTATAATTTATTTTATTCTATCATTATGATCAAATAATTTTTACATGATCGAACTTTTCTCATCTCCAGCTACATATCCCACATCTTTTCTTTCGTAGAATTAACATCCTCAGTCCCTTCATTAGTAGCATGTATGAACTCCAAAATAATTTACTCTATTTTCCATGAATTATGAAAACTTGTTGACATACTCAGTTTATTCTATAATATTATTCTTTAATTAATAAAATTATTCATTATGCATTCTAATATCTAAATTAACATGGTACAACCCCTTAATGATCTGATTGCACAATCTTTTGTGAGACCAAGAATTTTCTTGAAAACTTTTTAACTCTGCTTCAATCTGAATCACCAATTATGTTAAGAATTTTATTGGATCCAATTTCTAATTGATACTATCTTAGATTACATAACTCCTTGATTAAATATTTGGAAAGTATGGAATAGTTCCTTTGAATCTCCTTAAAAAATTAAAAATATAATAAAAAACGTTTTATTCTATTGTTCCTACAGAGTCTGATTGATCGGTCTCAAGATGGGTAGGCTTTTTTCAACTGGTTCTGACTTTCACTTATTTTCCTTCTAACTATATTTATTTGAAACTTCCTATTTAACCTTCTTTAGAAACTTTAGTATCATCAAAAAGTTCAAGAATATAAATATCCTTATTGGTATCAGCTTTGTCATCAAATCTTGTATTTGATTTTTTATATTATTCCTCTTTCTTTAATGACGATTCAGATTCTTATTCTGATGAATATTTTCCCTCTTAATAACTAGAATATTTTTTATCCTTATTTGTCTTGGAGGGTAAATTTTATGAGGATTAATATGATTCCAATGATTTCTTATCAGATTGAGTTTCTTCATCACCATCTTCTTCATTATCTTTATCTTCCTCCTCTTCTTCATCAACTTCAACTAATTATTATATTTATTCATATTCCTATTATTATTATTATTATTCCCTTTCTTATTATTTTCCTTCAACTTCTTCATCAACTTTCTTATTAATATCTTCTTTTAGCTGCCTCTCCATTCTTAAAGTACCATTACTGGCTGGCTTTGGTGCTAATTATTTCTATGAAATAACTAGAACTAATTCATCAACATTAACATTTCCTTTTCCCTGTTAAACAATATAAGGGATATTTTAATGAACCACTAAAGTTTCATCAAAAGTTAATATAGATTATAGATTAATTTGATTGGTATGGGAAGTGGGTAGGATTGGCTTCTGTGAAGCTCATTCAACACCTTTCAACAAATTTTCACAATGTTTTGATTCTTACAACATTTTCTTTTGTTTCTTTTTCTTTTCTTCCTATTATAACTTATCTATAGCCTAAATATTTAAATATTTAACATCAATGGGGTCATGTATAAACTATGGATCCCCATACTTCTTCTTAGCCTTATGTTTCATACACTATTCAAAAACCCCATCATACATCTTCTTTTCTTTATCTCTTTTGATAAGATGATATGTCTTAGAATTTCCTTTATTTTTCTTATCAACCTTATCAAAATTTATTGATGGTTGTGCCTATGATTTAGAACTATCAATATTCTCCAAAAACATATTTTACTTACAATAAAATACTAATCTCTTCCTAGAAATCATATCATCACTGATAAAGGTAATTTTTCTCAGACTAGATATGTTATGTTTTCCACCTTGAACACCTCCATGAACATAAAAAAATTTACTAATGAAATTTGTATACATGATAATCTTTTACTTGATGGAAGATGTTTTGATATTCTCCATATTGATAAAGATAAACATTACCAAGTCAATATTCCTCATATTGATCAAGAAATCTAAAAAAATCTAATACCTTTAAATTTTCTTGTTCTCTCTTTCTCAGAATCATATATCCATGAATCCATAAGGCTGTGAATTTTTTATCGAGTTTAAATTGAGATACCTTTACATATTTTTCATACAATGAAAATAATGAATCTTCTACCTTATTATTTTTAAAATTTATGAGGTTGTTAGGAAGCTTGTGAGAAGGAAAATGTGCATCACCTTCTAATGGAACTCCAACAAGATTAGCAAATTTAATATAAGATAACTTATACCTCTTCCCAAGCATAGTTAAATTTGAAAACCAAGAAAATATGTTAACTCACCCATCATACTCATTTCAAACCTAGACATCATAAGATCCATAAAGGAATATGTTAAAGATTGATTAGTTAAACCATATATAATTTCATCAAAATAAATTTTTAAAATCATACTTTTTTTATTTACTTATTTTATAAAAAGTTTTATATCCACATCTCCCTTAACAAAAGTGTTTAATAAGAAAAATACAATTCACCAATCATGCCATGATTTAAGGGCTTGTTTAAGTCTATATAAATATTTGGTAAGTTTGTAAAAGTATTTGGGATATATTTTATTTTCAAAATGAGGTTTTTTTTCTACATAAACCTCCTCTTGAACATACCTATTAATAAAATAACACTTCACATCTATATGAAAAAGTTTGAAATTAAGGAATGTTTTAAATGCTATAAGTATTTTAATAGATTCAAGTCTTACCACGATATCGTAAGTTTATTCATAATCAATTACCTCTTTCTTATTACAACCCTTATCAATAATTCTATCTTTATTTCTAACAATTATTCCATTTTCACCACATTTGTACCAAAACTCCCATTTTAATCTAATTATAGAAGTTTCTGTAGGTCGTTCAACTAAATTGCATACATTGTTCCTATTAAACTCATTAAGTTCATCTTGTATTACTTTAATCCAATGCTCATCACCTAAAGTTTAATCAGTATTCTTAAGTTCAAATTGGGATAAGAAAGCGAGATGTTTGATTTCATTTCATAAAGAAATTCTAGTCCTAACTAGTTGATCTGCATCACCAATGATACTTTCACTAGGATGATTCCTAAGAATAAACTGAATTATTGGGTTTTCAAAAGTCTTATCTTTAATAATAGGTAGAAAATATTCTTTAAGAATAACTTTATACAATAATTCTTGAGTTATTTCTTTATGATAATAACTTTCTAACAATGTTTCAAAATCAGTTTTAGAAATAACATCTTAGGATATTGGTTGAGGTTTTTTGAAAAAAAAGGATCGATTTCATAAAAATTAACATGTTCTTTTTCCCCAATAGTAAAATATTTTTTATTAAATATTATATAAGTCATAGAAGTACTAGAATAACATAAAAATATGCCTTCATCAGATTGGGGTGAATGTTTATGTAAATTATATTTAGTATTCAGGACGAATACTTTGTAACCAAAAAATTTTAAGTAAGAAACTTTTTGTTTTCTTCCTTTCTACAAATCATAAGAAGTTTTATTAAGAAAAATTAGAATTAAAACTCAAATTATAGTATATAATTAATTAATAACTACTTCATCCCAAAAATATTCATCAATTGAGCATTCACTAAGTAGGGTTCCAGTTATTTCATGAATAATTCTATTTCTTCTTTCAAACTACACAATTTTTATAGGGGGGAGGTTCTTGGTGCTAAAAGGTTATGTTCAATACCTTTCATACTTCAAAAATTTTCAAAATCATAATTTTGAAATTCTACACCATGATCACTATGAATAGTTATCAAGGAGCGGTTTTTCTCATTACTAACTCAAGATACAAAAGTTTTAAAATAACTAAAGTCATTGGATTTCATTGTGAGAAAATATACCCAAGTATATCTATTTTAATAATATACTAAGAAATATATATAGTATTTTCCACCAATAATCAAAGTTTGTGTAGGACTAAATAATCCTTTTTTCACTAATGTTAAATCATCAGAAGTTGAGACTTCCCTAATAGATTTAAAAATTGACTTAAATTTATATCATTATAGACAAGGACGACAAACTTTTTATGTATCAATCCTAAGTTCTGATAGATCCTTAACAAGTATTTTATTAGTCAACTTAAATATGTTTCCAAGGTTATAGTGTCCTAACATTCTATTTAATAACCAATATTGATCGTCCAAATAACTAAGTCAAGGTAAGTCATGTATCCTAATGTCATCTAAGTTAAGTGGGTTAAACATTCTCATACTGATTAGTAGAAAGAATAAATTTACCCTTGGGACTATGTAATAAACATTTATTATTCCTAAAGTTCACATGGTAACATTCATCACAAAACTGAATTATTCAAATAAGTTTGTTCTTAAGAGCTAAAACAAATAAAACATTTTAAATAAGATATTTTCCAAGAATAATAATTTTACTTATTCTGGTAATATCTCCTTGAGAATTATCTCTGAAAGTTACTTTGTCACCTTTCATCTTGATTATCTTCTTGAATAAATATTTGTTTCTATACTTGTGTCTCTAACAGCCACTATCCATGTACCAAATGTTTTTGTTTTGGTACTATCATTGTTATTCTGAAAACAAAATATTGGTTTTTCAGCAACCAAACCTTCTTGGGTATGGTATTCTTAGAAAAAAAATTAAGGTAACCACCTTTGTCTAATTTTTTTTGGAAAATGTTATTTCCTAAGTGAAATAATCTTTATGAAAACCAAAGGATTTTACTCTATTAAGGTAACAATATTTATTCTAGTTCCCACCACTTTGGAACTTTGTAAAAAAATGTTCACTTTTATTAATAAAGTAATTGTTACAAAAAATAGGTTTTTAATTTGTAAAACCCATTATGAAACTATTACCATGAGGTCTAATATTTTTATAAATTCTATCTAAATTTTCCTTTCAAGTGGTACACTTTTATAAAATTTTTATCAAACTAGAAATTTCGGATTATAGTCTTACAAAAAAATTATCCTCATCAATATTAGTTTTAGAACTAAGTTTTATATCAAAAAAAAATCTCATAAATAGATTTTTAAAAATATTTTTAAATAGTTTATTTTTGGGGATTATTTTTATCAATATATTTAGAAACAAATGATATTTAATTAGTTGAGATAGTTATTCTTGAACATTCCTTATCAAGTTTATCTTTATAATTATCATGTCTTTTTCAAATCTTACAATTTTTATTTTTCAAAAGTTTGGAAAATCTTGACCCTCATCATAACAAGGTAAATAATTATATTCTTATAAGGAATATTCTTCATCATAAGATGAATAATTTTTATCATCATGATAATTATAATTTAAAGAAATGTTAGTAAGGGATTCGTTTGTATGTACCATTTCCATGATACAATGATTTAAAATAGATACTTTACTAAAAGACCAATGTTCCTCTATCTAGAACATTCATTATTTGAAGAACTTTCAGAAGAATCACCACCACTATCACTCTATGTGTTAGAGTATTTCAAGAATTTATTTCCATTAGATTTATAATAAATCTTATCATTTCTTTCTAAAATCATCTTTTTACTGTCTTTCCTTTTCATCTTTGGACAATCAGTTTGGATATTTTTAGCTTTCTTACATTCATAACAAGTGAATTCAGATTCTTTCTAATCAATTTTATCCTTATGAATATTCTTTTATTGGTTTTGAAATTTTTTTCATAACTATCTTATTCATCCTTTTGGATAGATTAGTTAATTCATTCTCTGAATTTTGTTATGTACTAGAATCTAATTGAAAAAAAATTATTCTTCCTCAAAGATTTTACAGCTTTCTCAACTGAATAAACTTTACAAGGAACTGTAGAAGTAGTAGCAAAAGCAACACGTCTATTTTTAATTTTATCTTTCTCAAAGTATATTTTAATTATACCCACATACTGCTTAAGGGTTCCAGTTAAATCATCCAATGTAAGATTATTAGGATTTCTTGTCTAATCCATGCATTTTCTTTTGGATTCCCACTCATTAGGAATGATATAAATAATTTTTTCAATAAGAATTTCATCATCAAGACCTTCTTGAACAATAGATTATAAACTATTTATGATTTTTATGAACCTCTATCATAACTTGGAAAGTGATTCTCCATGTAAGAAATCAAAGGTCTGATAGTATGCTCTAATCATAGCTCTTCTAGTCTCAATAAATTTAAAAGTTCCAAAGTGTGTTACTTCAAGATTTTTCTAAATACTATTTGCATCTTCGCATGAAGATATCTGACTATAATTACTTATTTCAATGGAACACAACATAGTATTCCTTAATCTTTAATTTATATGATACTCTTGTTTTTCTTGATGTGTAAAATAAGTAACTTCCATATCAGGAATCTTGTAGCCTCTAGTAATCAATAAAAAATTATCAACTCCAATATTCATAACAAAAGATTTCATCCTATCTCTATAGTACTCATAATCAACACCATCAAATATAGGTGGTCTTTTTGGATTTATATTATCTATAGAGACAGCATTAATACCTTCCATCTTAAAATTAATAGAAACATTTTTCAACAAACACATTATTGTATAACAATTTATAAATAAGAAGTTTATAAAAACTTAATAAAACATTTAGTTGATACAAGAAGTTAAAACTCGGTAAGTATAAGAAGTAGAAAAACATCTCTGATACTAACTTTAGGATCATAATAATTAGGTTATATGGATATACATACAATATGAGGTTAATTGTAGTTTAAAAACTTTAAACTAATTAACACAAAAACCAATTAAAGTACATTTATCAAACTCAGACTCAGTCTAGTTCTCCGATCCACAAAATCAGAATCAGAATACATCCAATTATATCAGATTAAAATAATCATAATCACAATGGATCTTATCAAAATCAAAGTATTATTTTAATTATATTCATTGTAACATAAATAAAACCAATTGTATAGAACTACGATTACAAAGAATAACTTTATATAACAATCACATCATAATAGAAACTTATGAAAATAAGAAATAGATTGTAATAGTAATAATGACTAACAATCTATATTAAAAATATTTACCTCTTTTAACCTTAAGAGTAAGGTATTCAATAACCATGAATAATGGTATCCATAGTTTTATACTTACTTTCAAGTCTGTATTTCCTTACCGGGAAAGCCCTTGATCATAACAATGATTAGACGCAATTACAAAATAAAATGTTCTTAAGAAAACAACCATGACAAGGATTCCTTAGAAGTACCAACTCTCTAAAGAATTGCAAAGACTATGAATGAGCAGTTCACTCTTATAAATCTTCATATGACTTGAGTTTAAAATGAAATCACTCACTCCAAACTCTTAAAATGAATCAATATTTATAGGTGAAGCTCTAATGATCATATTTATGAGTTTTTTACAATAGCCATAGACAACTAGTGCTTGACAGATCATTTGTAATTGAATTCCAAACATCATATTACTTAACACTATTACAGTGTTCAAGATATTACATACTTTATAAACAAATATTTATATTATGATTATGAACATAGGTCATTCCAATGGACTTCCTTATCTATTTTAAATACGATAGTCCTTATGAGAGTTAGTCTGATTTTATCAGTACCAGAATCAGTCTAATAGTCATGACTCTTTTCAGTTCGATATACAAAAAAAGTGTCTAAGTATTGGTCTAATTAAAGATAAGTCTAATGTATTGAACACATTCTCAATCTAATGATAATAATTATTAATAATAAGATTATATTATTAATTCAATAAAACTGTTTCTATATATGATAAAATATACTATTTTCTAAAAAAATGTACTAAAACACTTGGGGTATAAAAAAGTTAGTAAACATGTTTTAGGAACGTTTTTGTGATTTTCAAACATAAAGGAATGGAAAAGTAATAAGCAATACATCTGACTCAACATCTATGTGGTTCAATATTATTTTGAAGTAGTTATGTTCTTACTTTGATCATTCTAAATTTTCACTTTAGTTTTTCTATGTGGTCGATCTGAGTGTTTCATACAGTCAATAGGTTGTTCATGTGGTCACATAAATCATGATTTACTGTCTTCCTGAACGTTTGTTTGAATCGACACTTCAAGAAAAAAAATCTTTATGTGGTCACTTTATTTTATTCTTGTGGGGGATCAGATGGTCATGTAGATGATTAAAGTGTGAATGTGGTCAAATGATCTCTTTATATAGTAGATTGGATTCAATGCATGACTGATTAAGTATATTGTGCGGTTGGTGGGATCTTTATATGTTCAATCAGTTACAATGTGAGTTCAATGCACATGTTTGATTCCAATATATGGTAGATTCACAGGTTTGATCTATCTCACGATTGATCCCATACATATGAAATTTTCAATTGAGTTTTCTAGGTGAAAATGAGAGTTTATAGACTTTTTATATTATAACTAAACTAAAACTAAATATACTAAATATAATCTTCAAGGAGTAAAAAATCACATGTGAAATTTTATCTAAGTTGTTTCATATAAGATTTTGGAGATTATGGTTATTTATTATATTTTTTTATGTTTAAAACTTAGTTATTTGAAATTTTACTAGTATGGTTCAAAGATGAAATTATTAATGAATAATCTCATGATGTTATATATGGAATGTTAATGTGATAATTTTGTGTTTTATTAAAATCAAATAATCATTTACCTAAGATCATCATGTGATTATAGCAATGTTTTTTGAGTATGAATATAAAATATGTTGAGTTATTTTTTGTTATATTGGGATATAGTTCCTTATATCTTGAACTATATGATGAAGATGAATTTTGAGTTTGTCTCAGTAAGGTTAGATACATGGGTATTTTTGGAATTCAAAAAATCACTATTTGTGAATTATTCTAAATATTAATCAAGAATGGAGAACTTTATGGAATTGATTTTCATTGACCTAGAGAAAAATGATAAGGGTATAAGTGGTATTTAGTTTTTTAATTATAGTAATTTAATGAAAAGAATATTTAGGATATAGTGGTTCATGTTTGAGAGACTAACTAAATTAGTAAAAAAAGTAGATCTTGTTGTATGATTCTATTGATATGATTTGAGAATAGTGAGATGAAATATATTTTACTGGAGTTAAATTAATTCTAGTAATTTTAAGATTCCCTGATATTTTGAGTTTATAAATAAGGAAAAATATAGATTCAGGTATATCAAATAACAGAGATAAAACTAAATGTGAGAAAAATATAGGATATGAATTTGAATATTTGTGATCATCATCTTCATTTAGTGGATTTTGAACATTCAGTGGGATCATCTAAAATTTAGAATAGAATTAAAATCTAATCTCTATTAAGTGAGAATATATTGTTGAATATTTATGTGAAGGATCTATGAGGGAGATCTACCTATACTATTTCTGATGAAACTAATATTTCAATAATATCAATCTCATTTTGGTTACATATTCATTTTAAAGGTAGTGTAAAATTGTGGTGTATGAAGTGACCATGGACAGGAAGAGTGTGAATCTATTCCATCATTGTAATCTTGTAACCAATTGTGATTATAGTGAATAATATATATTTGGGGTAAAAAACAACCATGTAAAGGATTTGGTTACTCATAAAGTGGTTGAACCTTGTAAAAATACTCATGTACATTTTCTCATTATTTTCTGCATACACAACTGAACTTGAGACTCTATACTTTAGTTAATTGAATCCCAATAGGTTGAATGGTATGATATAATTAATAATAAATGGTAAAAATATAATCCATCAAATCATCCCCCCCCCCCCATAAGTGTAGTGATTAGATCCTAGTAACTTCAGTGAACAAACAAAATTTCAAGGCTTCCTGTTGTGAACAAACAAAATTTCCACACATAACAACATTATCTCATGAGATGTGAAACCTTTACCAATGCATTTTAGTGAGATATAGGACCCCAACCATCATATAATAATCATAAAAACATATGTGTTACAATAGAAATTGAAAACATTCATTTTACAAACATCACTTAATAATCCAATGGAAAAGAGATGGGTATCAAGAAAACTTTCTAAGAACATTTCATAATACATCCAGAGAAATAAATTAGATAGTGATCCCTATATGGGATGAATCAATTCTCTCCATGAGATATCCCTAAAGTTTTCTTCTCATCCTCTCTCTAGGGTTTCTTACCCCTGGAAATAGAGCACCATTATCTATCCTCAACTACTTTCTTTTATCTTTTCCTTTGCTTCTGCTTCCTTTGGATGGATCTCTCTCCTTCCACGACCTTTGTTTCTAGCGCACTTCTTCAAGGGTGAGTATGCCTTATCCTAGACTTCTACTCACTCTTCCCTAAATTCTCCCCCTGGGGTTTCTCCTTTTCATTTTTTCCTTCTTTAGTCTTGTGCTACTTGTTTTTGGGCCTTCGACTACAAACCACTGATTCTCTGCCGACTAGATTCGTTGTATCGAACTCCATTTTTGATAATTTTTTGTGTTATTCATAGTGTTTTTGGATGTTATAGTGGCTCAAATTCATGGTTTTTTGATGAGGCACTTACCTACTCTTCCTCTGTGCTTCTGATCTCTTTGGGTTTTGGTATGCTGGTTTTTTTTTTATCCTCATCGCTGATGAATTCGATTAGTGGTGGTATTTTTACTCATAGAAAATGGTGTTTTTTTCTTGTTATGTTCATATTAGAAGGATTTTTTTTGTCTTCCTACAAATTTAGGATCATTGTTGTTCCCTTCATCCTCTTTAATCTGTCTTGGATTTAAGGTCCTACACTCTCGTCAGAATCATTCTGGTGTGATGGTTCTAAATGTGGCTTTGGGAGCTATTTCTCGAGTGGTAGATGGAATTCCAGGAGGCTCTCTAGCATGGGGTGTTCTCAGTTGTCTCTCCATGTGATTTCCCCTTCGATGATGGACAGAAATTCACCTCCAGGGTGGTGGTTCTTATCCCTTGATTATGGTTTTTTTATTTATTGGTGGTTTCACTAGGTTGGTCTAGTTCTCGGTGACCCTGTAAAAGTGAAAAGAATAGGTTCCTAGTGATTCACTATAAGTTGTATTTTTTTCAATGATAATGATGGTTCTCAACAATGATGAAGATGGATTCCAGTGGCTTCCTTTCCAGCGATTTAGTATAATGATAGGTTTTTTTTGTGTTAGGGTATGCAATAAGAGGTGGGATGTGTCCTGAGGAGGTTATGATGTTTCATTTTGAAATTATAGTTTTGAAAGTTGACTTATAAATGAATTTGGTTTTGTGGTGTATGTTTGGAAGTGAAAGGTTCTATAGATTCATGCTTAACCAAAGAGGTAGAACATTGGTGGTAAGAAAAAATATGGATATAGATGAGAAAACATCATTAAAGAGAATGATAATTATTCTTATAAATTTCATACTTTTATAGATAATAAATTCAACTAAGAGGAAGATTTGAATCAAAATCTCATTTTCCCCAGAGAGAGATAAATTCCAATATTAATTCTTAGGGTGTAATAATAAAATAATAGAAGTAATAAGTTCATTATGAAACATGATAACTCAATAAAAGTGGGTTTGAGTTAATAAAATCCCTTACAACTTCTTTATCATTCAAATCGTAAACCCGTGAATAGTATAAGATATGATAGATTTGTAAATACCTTTAATTTCATGAATAAAAATTTAAAAATGAATAAATTATAATTATATACACCACCCAAAATTTAACAAGTTTTGAATATATCATAAGTCTCAATGAACTAAAATTAAGATTAGAACCCATTTCAAACAACATATTTTTGAAGTAAAAATAATTTTAAAGGGATTTTATAAGTAAGTAGATATAATTACCATAAAAAATATGGAACACATCATAATAAAATCATAAGGAATAATTTACCAATTATATAATAATAAATTACAATAAGAAGCATTATAACTCAATGAAAGGATATTGAGTAAAGAAACACCCTTACCTTTTCTTCCCTCTTATTTTAACATGCCCTAACTTCTTGTATAAAAAACATAAATCTATTAATAAATTATTTCATAATCTCATTCATATATTTTATCTTTTATATTCTGGTAGTATGATTATTTATTTCACAATTACCTGTTAGTTATATTTTATTTTCATCATCGGATGATTGTAATTTTAATTATTTGTCACATGCTTTGTAATATCGATGTCAATCCCCATTATTTTATACAAATTTCATAATTGATATATTTTTTATGGTACTAAAAAATATTTTTTTATAAATTCTTTATAATTTTCCAATTTCATTCCATGATATTTTCAGTTACAATTCTTGGAGATGAAATCAGTGACATGCTTATTTTTGTATTTTGTATGATATTGAAGATAGAAAAGGGAGATTGCACTAGGAATATTATGTAATGGATTTTACCTTCCTGTACCATTAATTTATTGTTTTTTGTTGTTGGAGGTGTTTTGGAGGAGGCTTGAGGAGGTTTCGTGGTGGTTGGAGGTGCGACAAAGCTGCTACAAGAAAATCATGTCATGAAAGGTTTACACAACATAAATTGGCATTTCACAACTTGTGTAGATGGATGGATTCACCACTTGTATGTAGCTTAGGGGGGACACATGAAATTAATTCACATCATGAAATTTGAATTAAATATGTGTAATTAAATCATGTTGAGGCAATGTGATTTTTTGTGGAAGTTTTAATTTTGGGAAACCCATGGATTCCTTATCCTAAATGGAATACATGACATGAAACTGGTAAGATCCAAGTATTTTTATAACCCTTTCAGATGGTTATTTTCATTAAACTTCACCCTTCTCTCTCTCTCTCTCATTCCGAATAACCCTATGTACCCAAAGGATAGCTTCTAGCTCTCTTCTTCCTTTCATAGATCCACTGGTTTTGATGGTTGTTTATTGGTGATCTGTGGTGAGTTTTTATCCTTTCCAAGTGGTTTTCTATCATTATTCTCTTGGGGATTCTCTTTAGCGATGTTTCTTTGGTTTGGAGTGTGAGTATTGGATACATTTTTTAAAACCCTTAATGCGGTTTAGGTTGAACCATGGGTTTTTTTATGCATTTGTGGCATGTGGTTGTTTCTTCCTCACTATACAGTGTGCAGTGAGTTGGAAAAGCTTATTTGAGGTAAGAAATCCATCATTTCTCACATTTTTGTATCATATGTTAGGGTTTTCTCCTGTTCATATATGAGGGACTACAGTGATGTATTAATTAAAGATAAATAATTGGCTAATTAAAATTTAAGTGGGAAAGAGGAATGATTCTCATGCTTTTACAACTTTAATATTATTATGATTCTATGCTTGTACAGGCTGAATTCTTCAATGAAAATCATGGATGTTGGGATCCTTTTCTTGCACTTTAATTTTTTTGATATGGAATCCTTGTTGTATATTGTTATGATATCACCCTAAATTTAAATTGGATAACCACTTATATTTTATTGATCAAATGGTTTACCTTGGATTTATAGCTTGTCTGATAATGCCCCAAAAATAATGAAAAATGTGATAAAACCTCCCTTGTTAAATCTGTAAAATCATCTTGATGTGTTGTGATGTGTGGCCGCACATATGGAGTAGTGATGTGTGGTTGCGATGTGGTGTGGGGAAATTTTTTGTTTTTTAGCCTTGCTTTTGGGGTGGTGAGGTGGTGGTTGTTTGGTTGTTCTTTCGGGGAGTTAGGGTGATGGTTTGTTCGGTCGTTCTTTTGGGGTAGTGATGTAATGGATGTTTAGTCGTGATTTTGGGGTAGCAAGGTGATGGTTGTTTGGTTATGATTTTGGGGTGGTGAGTTAGTGGTTTGTTTAGCCGTTCTTATTGGACGATGAGTTGATAGTTTGATAGGAATAATGTGCTGCTTCTGATGTGTGGTCGCTTTATGCTAGATTCCCAGGTGGTGAAGGAGTAATTATTTATTGATTCTTTAAATAGATGGGGTTTGGTTTTGTTAATGGGATGGAACTAGCTAATGAAAAAATAAATGATAGTTTTTGTGGTTAAATGCAGTTCTGATAAATAATGAAAAGAATGGGATGGATAATGGAATTGTTTGGTGGTGTGAGATGTGTCTTGTGGATTGTGTGGTGTTATTCATTTAGAGGTGGCAGAAAAAGTGGAAGTGTTGTGAGTTGGTTAGTGATTTGTTGTGAACCCATAGGTTGGGCTTGTGTGTGGCTATATTTATATACTTGTATATTCTTTTTAATTTCTCTATTCACCCCACGCATGTCACGAACTATGTGTCGACACCCATGTTTTCATATAAAGGGTATTTTTTCTAACATCTCGGTGATGAGGATGGATGGATGGAGACTCTCTCTTTTATTCTCTCTCTTATAGGTGAGTATATATGAGCATGATGTGATGGATGGAGGTATGTTAGTGCCCTAGGAGATGGACTATGTGTTTTTTGGTGAGGTGTGATATGTTCATGTTGTGGGACATATTGTGGTGGGAGTCATGCATGGTAGGAGGAGGGAAAGAGGTTGATGTCCTTCATGTTCAAGATACCCTACTATTCTGGTTATGGCAGTGGTTGTGATTTTATGGACCATGTATCTTTGGGAGATACATGATGTGACTGTGCTTATGGGGAAGTAGCCTAGGTGCCTATGGGCATGATATAATGTGACCATGATGTGGGCGATGGTATATGTTATTTTAAAAATATGGGAGCTCTGGGATATATGATGTTGGGATGTGGGAGCAAAAAATCAGTGGAAAATCAGTTTAGTTTACCCTTTTATTGATATTCTTCTTATTATATTACAATACTTGGCTTGCGTTATTTGGTGATCATGCCTTGGTGATTTTGGGATGGATATTGGACATGTTTATGTGTTGTTGGTTCTTCTATTTTCATATGGCTTCATTAGTACACTTCTTTCACATGTGCATGAGAGAATTTGGTTTTCCTACTAAGTATACATGTATGCTCACCCTGCATATATAAACTAATTTTTTGGTTTCCATGAGGATTATGTGGATTGCGCTTGGAATTACTATCCCATGCCTTTTTGTAAGGTTGTTGTGTCACTGCTTTAGCATTGATTTTCGGTATTTATCCTTGGAGACTTTAATCTATACCTTTTTTATTTATACATACATTATGGGATTTTTTTGGTTTATTTTTATATTTTTTTCATGGAGTTGATTTATTGATGATATTATATCTTCTGATCCTATTTATTATAGAGGGTAATGACTCCCATTTATGAGCTTTTTATACCCACGATGCTAGTTTCCAGCTCGGGGCCTGCTAGAGGCGGGACACAGGGGGTCATTATCTATCTTCCTTCATTAAGGTATATTTGGAGGGATGGGTCATGATATGTTGGGAAAAACATAAAGGTCTAGAAATATGGGATTGTGGAAGCATGGATGTCCGAAAATAAGATATTTATTGCTCTCATCAACAAATTCTTTGAAAGAAGTTGACCACAGCTATGTAAAAATCCAAAGTACTTCCCCAAGTCTAGGGCATCTATTTCTATGAAAAATGGTGATGAATAATTTTAAATATTTTTACTCTATGGAAATGATATTTATTAGTATTTGTAGATAAATAGAATGTCCTTTTTCTAATAGAGGTGGGATCTAAAAGATTCAAAACCAGGATGGAAGCATTGGGAAAAAAGGACTTGGTTTCTTTGGTTTCACTAAATGAAGTTTTATTGGGAGTTTATCAGGATGATGACATCAAACCTTATGGATTCTATTGATATCTTATTGATTTTGGTTCTGATGGTGTCACTAGATTTTGGTGTACCAGAAAAATCTCAGATGTTGTGAAGGCTCGATGATAGAGTCTTCATAATCATAGAAGTTCAAAAAGATTGAGTCCATGGATATGGTTCACAATACAGGTTATTGACGGGAATTTCAACAAATTTATAGGATGAAAAATTATTCTTGATTACATTGGTGAAGTTTCACATGGAGTCATTTATATGAGTTTTTCAAAGTCAGTGGAAAATAAGATCATATATTAGGGCTCATATTGATAAAAACCCTGCCTTTTATTTTTTCGAGGGATTAGTGGTGTTGATAGGGAGTTTGGAGATTTTATAAATTCTATGAAGATTTCAGGTCATTCAAAGTGTTGTCACACCATGGTGTTGGGTGTGGTTCAATTATTGTTTTCCTTGGGTGCTTGTAAGTTGGTTTTGGGGCTTGTCATGTGGTGTTAGGATGCACCAAAGTGAGTGAAACGGTCTGGTTGATTGTATTGTTGGGTGTGGCATTAGGATGGTCTCCCTATTTAAAATGGGTGGTAGGAAAAATCTAGTGAAGGTCTTGGTTCTGGGAGTGGTATTTTGGGTTACCACCTATGTAACATGGGGAGCTCGAGTGCACCGTCCATGGTCCTGGTCATAGGGAGGAGAAAAAAGACAATATTTTTGTGTTATGTCATAGTGGATAGTTGTGGAGGGTGTCAGAGGAGCCAGCATACCTTGGACCATGTTCTATATTAGTCCATAGTATTGGTCAAATAAATATTTATAAATACATTAGAAAGGTTGAAACATAATTGAGAGATTCATATATCCTTTGACCAAGGGAGACCACGATGTAGCAAGTTGTCTCCACATCATGGTGAGGCCATTTTGTATTTCCCAATAAATATAGTGCTCAAACTCCATTTTTTATTTCCCTTCTTATCCTCTAAGATTTAACAAACTCCATACCCTCTTAGTTCCTATTTATCATCTCTCTTAAGGGTTCCAACCTCTTGTATTGTGGAGGATCAAGTTCCCTTGATTCAATGTACCTTATTCTATCCTTTATTCTCTTTTGTTCTTCCATTTTTTTCATATTTATTGTGGTTAAATCCTATATTTTAGGATGTCTTATAGTCATGTTTTATAAATGTGATGATTTTGTTAGGTTTTTTTGGTTTTCCATTCAATCTTGGTTAAGTTTGATCCCTTGATTATTCTTTTGTGAGTGTGGTCCATTTTGAATCTCCAATCGAGGTAGGGGATCATTGTTATCTCTTTATTTTCTATTCTTCTATAAAAATTCTATGATTTTTTCTTCCTTTGTATGGATATTATGGGTTTAAATAATCATATAACTAATTAGATTAATCTAAAATTGAATTGTATGAGAGTTCTCATAATTCTTTTACATTTTTGCAGTATCTCTAAAAGGATTACCCATGTTTATTTCATTGCTGAAGATCACAATTATTGGGAGCCATATTCTTGTTCTAATTGATGTGATTTTTGAAACCCTTTATTTATTGATTACTTAAAATATACATTCATAAAAAAATCAAATCACTACTTATATATGGTTAACAAACTAGTTCCCCATGAAAATTTGGAATTGTGTTCTAATACCCATACTAAATAAGACCTGATGTTAAGAAAGAACCTCAACTAAAATCATGGTAGATATGAAAGATGATATGTGTTGGTATGTGTTAATGTTCTAGTTTCATCATCTTGTGTGATGTGGGTGGAACTTTTTGGGATTTTATCAGTGATAATGGTGAAAAAGTTCTAATGTGGAATGTGTTGGATAGCGAAAGCATGGTTGTTTGGTATGGGATGTTTTGTGGGTTGATGTGTGGTGGTTATGATGTGTGGTAGTTGTGGTGATATGGTTTGGTTATAGTGGTTAAATGGAATGTATTTAGATGTTTCATTGGTTGATGTAGGGTGGATTAGCTAAGGTGTGGTTTGGTTGTGTTTTTTTCTCGGTTATCCTTAAAATGAATTTGAAATGACAAAACTAAAATTCTATGGGTTTGATTTAAATAAACATGGTATGAAATTAATGTGTGGTAATTAGATTAAATTAATTGAATGATAATTGAATGTGTTGTGTTAATTTTAAATAAAATAGATTATTAAATTGAAGTTTCTATAAAATCAATAATTCTAGAGTTAGAGGAACTTGTAATTGTAAAGTGGAATTATTTTTGGTGGTTTTTTGGTGGGATGCATTAGATGTGGCAACGGATTCTGGAAGAGGTTCTGGGATTTTTTGGTCAAGTTTTGAGATATATTGGTACTCTTGTTATGAACCCATAGGTTTTAATTGTGTGTTATCTATCTATCATGTATTTGATGTATACATTCCCCACCTAAGATGGATAATTATAACAATACTCAAATATTTTGAGTTTTGGGTGTTTTCCCCAATATATAGGATGGTGTTGAATCACATGAGTGGTTACCCCTTCACACCACTCTTCCTTCAGAAGTAGTAATGGTGATGGTTTGGTGTTGTAGATCGCCCAATGATGAAAGGATGGTGTTGAAGATATCCCAGTAATGGCGAGTTTGTGTTGTAGATTGCCTAGTAATGATGTGGATGGGATATGTAGTGGGGGTCAGTCATGGTAGGAGGAGGTCACAAGGTATATGTCTTTCACCATCATGATACCCTACTACCCATGTTTGTGATGAGGTTGGGATATGGATGTTGACTGATTCCAACATAATATTCTAAGCCCTATGGGAGGCTTGTGTAGGTAAATATGTGTCCTAACACACATCAGAGATGGATGTGGCAGAGGTATGAGAGGTGTTTATGATGAAATTGGTGTCAACATAAGGTTTTGGGCCTTGTGGGATATGGGGTAGGTAGGTATGCATCCCAACCCACATCATAGATGGATTTTATGTGATGTGATATGCATGGAAGGGATATGAGCATAGTATATTTTATGTTGAGGCGTGAGAGTGGAAAATCACTGGGGAAGTTCCTATAGGTAACTTTTTTATATTATTTTAATGATATGTAATTATATATTAATGTGTTATTTGGTGATATTTTTATAGTGAGGTTGGGATGGATGTATGTCTTGTTTAGGTTCATGTTGGTTCTACTTTTTTCACAGGTGCATTGGTATTCTCTTTTCATATATACACAAGATACATTGGGTATGATCCTACTGATTATACATGTTATGATAACCTTATATATATATACTATTTTTTAGGTTTTTAGGAGGAATTAAAGGACCAAGTTTTACATTAAAAACATTGACATTGGATCCATTGTTGAGTTGATGTCATATTATGTGTCTTTATAGTATTAACTTGAAGACTTTTATTATATTTTTTTATATTTTTTATGCATTGTAGGATGGTTTGGTTTCTCTTTTTATATCATGTGGTGGAGTTTCTTAGTGGTTATTCATTCTATCTCCCAATCCCATATTCATCATTGAGGGAAATTGTAACGAACAGAATTTTTCTCCTTAAATAAATATTGTATTATATAGTTTAATCTATATGTAACATCGAAAACTAAACAAATATAAACCACTTTAAGGAATACATATAATTAATAGGTATAAATAGTGGTAAAAAAATTATAAGATATATATAAAAGAATATATATATATATATAAGAAAAAAATCACTATAAACATTGAACTGAATTAGTAAATCTAAACAACTAATAAAATATATTTTTATGCATAAAATTTACATTATAAAATGGTTATTTTTACAAGTTTGAAATATTTATTATTATAACTAATTTTATACTAACTAAAAATCAACTTTTTAGTAAGAAAAAATGGGGAACCAACATGAAAGAGGGATCAAGGGTAAAATATTGCAGGCCAGGAGAGACTTCAATAATAAAGCTTTTGAAAACTTAGGGAAGGTATCCAATATAATATAAAACAATGATAGCGCACAACACATCACCAAAATTATAAAATATATTTATCACTGTGTTTCCTTCATTCCAAGATTGTTGTATCTTTACATTGTGAATAAGAATTTTTAATTTTTGAATTATATAATAAACTGACCAATGAGAATCTTGGAGATTGTTCCTAAAGTTAACAATCATCATAGAATCTAATTCTGCCACTTTGAGAGAAATTCCTTTATCATGGCATATAGAGAGACCATCATGAAGATCTTTGGCCTCTACAAGAATGGAATTACCTTCAACATAGAAGGAACTCAATGCTAACACCATTGAGAAAATATTATTTCTAATAATATACCACCTCTCATAAAACCACTCAAAAAATATCCATCGGTATTCAACTTAAAACTAGAGATTAGTGGTAACCATGAAACACACTAACCAACACAAGAGGGGGTAAAAAACAATGGACAATTGAAGTTGGAGTAGTTAGTCCATAGTTTGACTCTGCTTATCTGAGTAGATATATTTGCAAACTTTAAGAGAAATTTAGATTTTATACATTTTAAATTTCATATCCTATCTTTAAATCTGCTTTCATTCAAGGATTCCTAGATCAACCAATATTGGCACTAATTTAAGAAGAATAGTTAATATACCAAAAAAATGATTCCCTATAAAAAATTATTTTCAGAATATTTTATGATTTTATTTTAAAGTACAATTTATCAATTTTAGGATATTTATTTGAAAAAAATAACATTGTTTTTTATTTATCATGGTCGTATTATCCTTTGATTAATTTTTGAAATTTTTATAAAATATTTTATTTTTAATTTAATAGTGAAAAATATCTTTTTTGAAAATAATGGCGATTTTATACCATCACTTGGATATAATAATAAATAAAAAATTAGGAAACCTTTTTATTGAATGAATATATTTCTTTTAAGTGACATTTTATATTTTAAAATATAATGTTTGAATTCAAACTTATATTTGGTATTTTAGAACATAAGTAATATTTTCACAAAAAATTGTTTTAAATACATTATACATCAGTATTTTAAAATTAGTTTTTATCAATTGAATCAAATGAAATGGATTTTAAATTTATAATTATTGGATTAAAATTATTTAATAAGGGTCACTTTAGTTTTAGGCATAAATATTAATTTACCTTGAGTAAATATTAGTTACCCTAGTAAAATGATTATTTGTCAAAGAATAATACTTTTCTAAATATTATTTATTTTTAAAATTAAATGAATTGATTTTAAATTAAAACTTTAATATGATTTTTAAACATGTATATAAATAAAGTAACAATCATTTAATGGGTAATCAATTTTAAATTATCCTAGTAACCCTTAATGATTAAAATTAAAGTTTTCTAGAAAAATAGTTTCTCAACACATTATTTGTTTTTTTTAAAGTTAAGTTTTTATTGTTTAGAAATTGAATTTGGATAAATTGAACCCAAATTTGGATTCAATACATCTAAATTTGGTAATGGGGGTCATGTTATATTTTTCGTAATAAAATAATTAACATTATTAATATTTAATTAATAGTAATAAGTGTTTAAATAACTAATCTAATGTGTTTCAGATTTTCCTAAATTAACATGTCCTTTATAAATAATAGAAAAAAATAGTTTGTAAAGTCATACCTATATTTATTACTAAAATTCCCTCACCTAACTCACCCAACTTTTATGCCTTTTCATTTTTACCCCTTACTTGCAATTATTTTCCATGGAAAAGTCCCTCTTCTTCACCAATAAATGGGGGATCACTTTGAACCTTTCAATAATATATAGGATTTGATCACCTAGAACCAACTTATTATACTTTCATTAAATTTATATTCAAACATTTTAATATTAATGAAAAAATTTTATCACATATTGTTCATTTTTCTTCATGATTTTAATTTAATAAATTCATATGGTGTTTGTTTCATTGATAAGGTCATAAAAGTTCTACACTATGATGAGAACCTTGAAATTCCATGAATATGTTCTTAAATATAGTTATATGGTTAGATAAAATTCTATTATTGAGAAAATATAATGTGACTTTCAGGTGTGAGTACTTATAAGTGAATGAGGCTTCTTCTCATGAAGTTCGTACTCAGCAATCTCCAAGATGAGAGATTATGAGAACAGACATGCCAGTAGGAATTCTGTATGTTTTGGTGTCATAGTATATTCTTATCTATGAGAAATTTTAATGTTCCTTATACTTTAAGAATATTATTAAAACATGTTGCAACTCACTCGCTTGGATGTATTTTGTAAACCATTAAAATACGGTTCAGGGAAAATTGGGATATGTTGGGTGTGTCATGAGTGATGTGTTATTAATGAATAAGTCAATAAATGATTTTTCACATCTATACTTATATAAGTTGAAATCTCATCCATTTTATTGGAATAGAAATATCACATTAAATTCCATGGTCATGGTGTAATGATGTGTTTATTTCGGATAGTCAAAGAATGAGGTATCGAGCATATAGGTTGATGACACTGATGTAGAATCTTCTTGATAATATATTATGAAAAATGGATTATATTAAATAGTGATCATTAATATGTGGTTTTAGATTTTGCGATATTATGTTCTTTCTCTTGAGTGTCGTGACCCATTTATAGATATTAATATTAGGCTTTAGGAAAGCCCACCTAATGCTAATGAGAAAGAATCCTATAGGATCACACACTGAGTGTTTCTGTTGATCTAGATTAATTTTAATTTCAATTTAATTATTAGAATAAATATTATTCTCAAGACTGAGGAATAATTTTATTCAAGTTTTATTGATCTCTAATTTTCACAAGGTATAAATAATTATTTATTCATTAATAAATAGTTCATTTTATTAGATGAATATTTAATAAATATTTATTCACTCTATTATGAATAAAAATTTAATATTATTAATTGATGGATAAAATATTTGTTTGGTTATTCAATAAAGACTAGGAATTTGAGAAGACTAAGACCATGTCTAGTGATGAATATTTATTTTCAAGTTGGAAAATAATATTCATTATTTCACGTGTTAGCACACATCGTAAAATAATATTATTATTATTATTATATGGAATTTGATTTAATAATGATTATTATATTATTTTAGGTCTAGTATTAAATTAAATAATATTATAATATGAACTCTAGATCTATAAATATATGGTTATGTAAATTGTTTAGGGTTAATTGAGATTTAAGAATTGTTGTCTACAACAGAATCCTCTCTCTATTCCTCCTCTCTTCCTCTCAAGAATGATAATTGTTAGAGAGATTCCTTGAAGCTCGAAGGAATATAAATTGATGGACACAAACAATTCAAGATAATTGATTCATCATGCTTACACCCAAAAATAAATTGGTGTGCCTTAGAGATCAAATAAGTGGAAGTGGATTAATGCTAGAGGGATTCTACACTTGGATCTTCCTAACTTGATGAAGGTAATCTAAGAAGGGTTTTTCAAAAGATAAAAAACATCATCGTAGAAAATTCCTAAGATGGGTTAACTATTTATACTGATCTTAAATAAATTATTTATAAATTTAATATGAAAATATCCACTATTTGGTTTCAGGAAAATCTAAACCAAATTAATTTTTGATTTATTTCTCATCATTGGTGATTCTATTGAATCCAAAACCATCAAGTGGTATTAGAGTGACCACATTTCAAATTTATAATTATTTATTTAATTGTTGATCTATATATTCATTAGTGGTTAGATATTTCATTTATATATTATTAATTCTTTAATCTAATTATAATTAATATGTTATCGACATTTTAATTCTCATTATTCATGGTTTCATTTTCTTAAAGTTCTTAGAATATATTAAGAATGACCAGATATTCCATCAGGAAGTGCCAAGATTTTTGTTTATTAAGACTGGGTTATATGGTGTATAGTTGGATTAAAAATCATATACCCAAGTGTATAGTATATAGACAATCTATAGGATACATGACATTCCAAACAGTAACTATAAGTGGGGAATCTATTTCACACCATGTGTAGACTAGGCCAACTTGGCACACAACTTATCAGATTACATAGCATGTCAATGAAATACACATTCTATAGTCTATAGGGTTTACCAAAAAAAATTGCATCTTGTGTTGTAATAAATACAGTCAAAACCATGTCAGACTGGAATCCTAGAGTAATAATGACATACATGGCATGTAGCTAGTTTGTTCACATCATCTGATTCATTGTCTCCCACATCTGAAATACACAATGGGATATTCGGAAAGTCAATATAACACATATAAAGAGTGATACATAGTGTGTAGATGTGTTTTACATGTTGTGTGGTCCAAATGAGGAACACGATGAAGCCCCAGTCATGTAACACAATTACATGACAATCAATATACTTGACGTGTAGCTCATTATTACACACTGTGCAGTCTACCAATGAAGAATGAAATTAAAATTACATTAAATTGATAATTACACCATTAAAACCTTATTATATTGATTGGAATGTGTTGTGTTTGAAAATTTAATGATTCTTTTAAATGAATCTTAAATTTTCAATTAATTTATTGTAATTGGATATAATTATTAGTCATGCTATTTATTTTCCATAAATGCTTTAATGATGGGTATCTTCAAGTGAATTTGGATGGTCATTAAGTAAAATGGAATTAATTAATTAATTCAATTTCATTTATCTAAATAATAAATAAAAAATAATAAATGAATGTTAACCAAATTTTCTTTTTTGTATTCATTGCATATGTATAACCATTCATGAGCTTGACCAAGACCTATGTATGTATTGGATTTATTTAATTTAAATTATTTCATGGGTTTTCAATTATTAATTATTAAATTAAATATGATATCCTATGATTCATAATCCCTCTATTATTATGTAGGACCCATGAGTCCAAGGTTATTTATATAATTCCAATTATCCAATATTTTGGTTCCCCTCACATGTGTGTGAGTAATAAATACATGTAATAAATGGAGTATCTCAAGAAGCATGGAGGTAGTTCAAGATGGAACTAAGATTTTACCAACCCATTTGTTACATAGGTTGACAGGTCAAATTTTTAAACTCATGCTAAGACCGGCACATTGAGTTATTTCCCCTTGGTCAAAGGTTGATTTATTTTTCTCCCAATAAATAAACTTTTAGATAAGATCTTTATTGGGTTATTTATTTATTTATTTATTTATGTCATATGAATTATTTATTTTATAGATGGAAGATTGTGATCACATAAATAAATGAGTTAATGTGAAAATATGGAATATAAATAAATGTATTATGTGTAAAATGTTTAATCCTGCATGGTTAATTAATTAATTAAAATCCAAATAATATTTACATGACATGTAAAGGATAAAAAAAGAACAAATTTATGCATAATAAATTAAAATTCATCTACTTAATATTAAGTTAGACTTATCCTTCCATTACTTGATTGAGAAAATAGCCATAGAACTATATTTTTACATTTTAATATTCTAGAAACTTTATTTTATCGAGGAGTTCTCATGAGATTTTTGGTTTGAATTAATCAAACGTGTATTGAATTTAACATCCAGAGTTCATTCAATACAAATTTGGAGGCAAATGTTGAGGAAATCCAATTCATGATTTATGGATTGGGGAGTCCACTCAATGGATCAAGGAACTAAAATCCCACAATTGGAAAGACCGCATACCTAAATACATTCTTATGGTTTTCATGGACAATATCTGGATCATCAAGAAGGGAAATATGGATCCTTTCCATAAGAATTTATTTAGTGATGGGACATTCCAAGTTCAATAGTGATGGACATTAAGACTTGGTAAAATAGTGGGAGATTTAATAAAATTAATTTATTATTATTTCTCACACAATTTGTAATCTAGAAAAGTACTAATAATCCACTCCTTTAAATTATAGATTAAGTGGAAAGTTCATCATCCACACTATCCCTACGATCAATATTGGAGAAATCCCATCTCCTCGTTGGCAGTAACTTCTAAGAGAGGTTCATATATTTTCAGGTTGTGTTCCTCTATGAATGGAAATCCTACGTTTAAGAATCCTCATTACCTGATCTCCCAATGAAGGAGGCGAGTGATGAATAGTTACTTATATATATAAAAAATTTAGTGTTGTGGTCTACATTTAAGGTTTGATGTTATCATCTATGTCTAGTAAACTCATGAAGTCTCATGAAACCATGGATTTTTATAGCATGCTCTAGAATCTATGTGATATTTACTAGGAGAGAGTTAGATAGGAATAGTTTGAGATTTCCAAAGCACTCTTTTAGAGAAAGCTTTTGGAGGGTATTCCAGCTGGGCCTCACTTAGTCAATATCATTACCTATATTGAGTGCCTATAAGTTCTAGTGTTTAAAATCCAAAATGAACTACACATTGATTTTATTATTTGAAAACTCCCTCAGAACATCTTCATATTTTTTTTAAATATTAATATAAACAACATTGTAAAGTATCTCTTGGATCTGCTCACTCTTCTTATCCAAGTTGATAAGGGTGCAAAGCATGAAAATATATCATTCTTTACAGTGAACAAATAGAATGGGAAATAAAATATCTCTATGCCCAAATATTCTTCATTCCCTTCTAAGAAGATAAAAATCAAAAGACAAGCAAGGGAATAGGATCCTATTTTTTCATGTGGCATGAAGGTCCACTGTAAGAAAAACTTCACCCATCCAAAGAAGCAAGGGGAAGCTTCAGGGGAATTTGTTATCAAGTGTAATTTATCTATTTCTACAAAATGGGTATTAGATACATCTTGTGGTGATCACATATGTATTCAAATATAAGAACCAAATAGATTCAAAAAAAATTAACCGAGGGGATGTAGATCTATAAGATTCCAACAGAGCTAAAATTATCGTTGTAGCTATCAGTGAATACTACCTCACATTTACAATGGGGCTGATCTTGGTTTCGAAAGGTTGTTATTATGTACCAACTATTGGAAAAAATATATATCTATATAAAGACTTGATACAGATGGATTTATTTTCAACTTCAGGAATAAATGATGCTTCTTTTATAAATATAGCATTTTTTTGTAAGGAAAATTTAAATAATAGAATTTATGTGTTATATTACCTGAATCAAGTAATGGAAATCGATAATGAAACTTCTTCACATGACTCATACCACACCCAGCTATTGCCCCACCAAATTGGTCATGTAAATGAATAGTGTTTGACTAAATTACACAAATATGGATATCTAAATTCTTTTTTACTAAAAGCACATAGTCTATTTCATGCTTGTTTTCAAGGTAAAATAACCAAATCTCCATTTAGTAGAAAAGGTAAAAGTTCCAAATTGATTCTTGAATTAGTTCATACTAATGTGTGTAGACCATATCCTATTGAATCAAGGGGTGGGTACTCATACTCAATAGATTTTAATGATGGATTTAGTAGATTTGGATCTTTCTATTTGATGAGGTATAAGTTGGATTCCTTTGATATAATTTAGGAATACAATAATGAAGTTTAAAACCATCTTGGTAAGAAGATTAAGAAACTCTACTCAGACTATGGTGGAGAATATATTAATCAAAACTTCAATGATTATTTATGGTATTTTGGGATTCTATCACAACTCACTCATCCTTATACACCTTAGTGGAATGGTGTAATGGAAAGGAGTAACCACATCCTTTTGGACATAGTGAGATCAATGATGATTCGTTTGAGTCTTCCATTATCCTATTGAGGATAAGTGTTATAAGCATCATCATACATATTAAACTGAGTTCCAACTAAAGAGATATATAGTATCTCATGACAATTATGTAATAGAAATAAACTTGTGTTGGCATACTTATATGTGTGGGGATGTGAATCATTTTTTAATAACTCTTTAGCTAATAAACTTGCACCATAGGTAAAAATTTATCTTTATAGGATATCCTAAGGAGACAAAGGGGAACTACCTTTACAATCCTTCGAATAAAAAAGTGGTGGTTGAAAGACATCCCACATTCTCTAACAAGGAACATATCTCCAAAATAGATAGTAGGAACAAGATATATTTTGATGAAGTTAGGGCTCAAGATACACAAGGGTTGGCATAAGAACATCTTCCACAAATACCTATGAAAGAAGATTCTATAGAGACACAAGTATTGTATAGGAGTAAAATAAAGGTTAGAGAACCATAAAATTATGGTTTTCTAGTAATAGAGGATGGTTACTTGTTATTAGTTGATAATAATGATCCTCTAACCTACAAGGAAGCAGGAAGCGGTATAGATGTTTCCAAGTGGAAAGAATCCAGGAATTCTAAAATGGATTACATGTACCAAAACAAAGTATAGATCTTGGTAGATCCTACTATTGATGTAAATCCCATTGGTTGTAAATGGGTATTCAATAAGAAATAGGATAGGTGTGGGTAATTCATCACCTATAAAGTGTGAGGGTTTAAAAAGCATCTAGTCATTGACTACAATGAAACCTTTTCACCGTTTTCTAAGATAAAAGCCATCAAAATTTTACTTGAAATTATGGCCTTATATGATTATGAGATATGGAAGATTGATCTCAAAACAACATTATTTAATTGGAACATTAAATAAGATATTTATATGACACAACCTGAAGGTTTTTTGACTCTAAAGGGTTCTAATAATGTTGGAAAATTTAAAAGATCCATTTTTGGATTAAAGAAGGAATTCAGGTCAGGAAACATTTCTTTTGATTAGGCGATAACAGAATTTGGTTTCAAAAAGAATGAATGTGAGTCTTGTTTCTATAAATAGTTTAGTAGGGGTGCAATTGTTTTCATTATAATTTATATCTATGACATATTACTTATTGGAAATGAAATATCATTTTTAAAATCATCAAAATCGAGGTTAAATAAATTCTCCATTAAGGAATTAGGAATGTTGGTATACATTCTTGTGATCAATATCCATCATGATAGATTCAAGATAAAGATCGGCCTATTTCAAGGTACATATATTGATATGATAATTAAGATTTTTAGTGTGGAATAATCCAAGAGGGGATTGTTTCTAATTTCACATGGAATTTATCTTTCCAGGAAAATGTTTCCTTGGACACATAAGGAAAGAAAAATGATGGAAAGGATTTTATACACATCATCGATTGGATTGTTCATGTATGTTATGATATATATACTAGGTTATATGTTGTTTATACCTTGATCATAGTAGGAAGATATCAAGCTGACCTAGGTGACCACAATTGGATAGATGTCAAGAATATATTTAAGTATCTAAGGAAAACTAAGGACATGTTCCTGGTCTATGGACGAGATAAGGAACTAGTCATTAGAGGATAAACAGATTCTAGTTTCCAAATATAATAACATGATCTAAATTCACAGATGGGATATATCTCCAATTTTTAATTGAGGTTTTGTAGGCTAGAAGAGATCAAATTAAGCTATGGTTGTAGATTGAAAAGAAGAGTCTGAGTATATTTCATCTTATGAGGAAAATAATCAAGTATTTTGTCTAGGAAAATCCATCCAAGATATTGATTTGATACCTAGTAGTAAAAATCTTATCACACTCTATTGTGATAATACTGCAACAGTTTCTATTTACAAAGATCCAAGGTCACATCCATGGATAAAGTACAAACTTTATAAGTATCATATTTTGAGGGATTTTTCTCAAAAAAGTGAAGTCATGGTGAGTAGTATTTCCCTAGAATAGAACATGGTGGACCCCTTGACTAAAGCCACAACTCAGAAGAAACATGACTATCATGTGATTTCTAACATACTGAAATTCATAGGTATTTGTCTCTAGTCCAAGTTGGAGTTTTTTAGAGTTGGTTTCATAGAACCAGTTGATAAAACTTTGATTACATGTATATTCAAATATTTGAATATTAATAAAAACATATTATCACATATTTTTCATTATTTTCCATGGATTTAATGTAATGATGTCTTAGGGTATTTGTCGCATTAATAAGGTCAAAGAAGTCCCCCACTATGATGAGAAACTTGAACTGCAATGATAATATTCTTAAATATAGATCTATGGTAGGATAACATTCTATTATAATACACATAGAATGTGACTATTAGTTACGATTACTCATAATAGGATGAGGATTCTTCTCATGAAGTTCTCACATGGTAATCTCTAGGATTGGATATTATGAGAATAGACCTTCCAATTGGAATTCTACATGTTTTGGTGTCATCGAATATTCTTATATACAAGCATGTGTAATGGTCCTTATACTTTTAGATTATTATTAATTCATGTTGCAACACACGCACTTAAATGTATTTTGTAAACCATGATGATGCAATTCATGGTGAAGTTGGATACGTTGGGTGTGTCATGAGTGATGAGTTATTAATAAATAATTCAAGGAAGGATTTTCCTATTCTATCTTTATGAAAGTTGATATCTCATCCCATTGATTGGAGTAAAACCATCACATTAAATTACATGTCTATGGTGTAATGACGTGTTTATTTTAGATAGTCAAAGAAAGATGTATCGATCATATAGGTTGATGACACATATTTGAAACCTTCTAGATGAGATATTATGACAAAGGGATTGTATGACATAGTTTGTATTTGTATGTGGTTGTTGATGTGGTAACATTAAGTTCATTCTCTTGGGTTTCTTAACCCATTAATAGATAGTAATTTTGAACTTTAAGTAATCCCACCTTATTCCAACGAGAAATAATCCTAGAGGGTCACACACTAAGTGTTTTCGATAATCTTAATTAAATTATATTTGAATTTAACTATTCAAATAAATATTATTCTCAACACTAAGGAATAATTTTATTCAAGTTTTATTGATCTCTAATATTCTCAAGGTAATAAATAATTACTTATTCATTAATAAATAATTTATTTTATTATGTAAATTTTTAATAAATATTTATTTAATATATTTTGAATAAAATATTTATTTTATTTATTGATGAATACAAATTTTAATTAAATATTTATTTAGGTATTCAAAAAATATCAGGAATTAGAGTGGACCAAGATCATTTCCAGTAATGAATATTTATTTTTAAGCTGATTAATAATATTCCTCACTATGCGCATTAGCACATGCCGTAAAATATTATTATTATTATTATTATATAGAATGGGTTTTAATAATGACTATTATATTATTTAAGGTCTAGTAAACAATTAAATTAAATTAAAATATAAACCCTATCTATATAATTAGATAGTTAGGTCTATTTTTGTATGGTTAATTGAGATTTGAGAATCATTGCACACAATAGAATTCTCTCTCCATTCCTCCTCCCTTATTCCTCTCAATAATGAAAAAAATTATAGAGATCTCTTCAAGAATAAATGAATGGTAATAAATCAAAATACAAAATCTAATATAATTTATTTTCCATGCTATCACCTAAAAATCAATTGGTGTCACTCTAAGATCAAAGGATCGTCTGTGGATCACCACTATAAGGATTCTATACTTTGATCCTCCTAACGCAATAAAGTTAATCAGAAAAGGGTTTCTCAGAAAATAAATATCACAATCATAGAAAATTCCTAATATGAGGTAAATATTTCTCTAAATATTAAATAAATTTATTATAAATTTAATTTTAAAATGCCTTATATTGGGTTTTGGGAAACTCTAAGTCAAATTAATTTTTGATTTATCTCCCACAACTGGTGCTTCTATTATGCCCAGACCCTTCATAATCTACTCCTATTTAAAAATTTCCTTTAACCCCTACCCAAATATCCTCTCCTTGAAGTAATTTACATGAATTAATTCATATTTTCACCACAAATTATCAAAAGTTCGTAAAATCTTATGTCTTCATCAAGAGAAAGTTCAAGGTCTCAACATTGCTATCACATAATTCTTAACATCTATTTCCTGTTATTTACATTTTAAACCAACTATAATCATAGTAAAATAATAACATAAGAATCATTAGTGTGTTGATTTATTTTTATAATAATTTTATATCTATTATTTATTTAATTTAATCTACTAAGAAAAAAATAATCATTATTAGTGTGTGTGCATGGATTACCGCCTTCATGAAGCGATGCTTGCGGTTTTTCATCACCACCCCTCATGGATGGTCTGAATGATAATATTTAGGAGTATATATAATTTATTTAATTTATTTATTATTTTTAAATGATCAATTAATTTTCACTTTCTCCCATATCATTCGTTGAGTGACAAAAACATTAATCGTGCATTTTGCATACTACCACCCCCCCACAAAGAATCATTTTTTCATTTTTCTTCTATTTTTTCATTATTTATTAAAAAAAATAAATTATTGTTAACTATTATAAAACATATAAAAATAATATCATTATTATTATATTATAATGATATCACATCAAAATAAACACATATTTATCCTTATTCACCAATCGAGTACATTCATGTTCAATATTGGGTCGGTTTGACCACCTCCTTGAATAATGCTATGAAATTATATCATGTCTAGTTATGAAAAATTAATTTATAGTGTAATATGAAATAAATATGTAAATAATTATTTTTTTCTTGAAAGGATACAATAATTTTTAAGTCGTTAATTATGAAAATATCCTTTATAGATTGAAAATCACTAAAAAATGATCGTTTTCAGTTTAATATTCTATGATAAGGACTAAAATAATAATGAAATGAAATTTAAATTTCTTAAATAATTATAATTCACAATTTAAATTAAAATTAATGATTTTTTATGATTTTTTTAAGAATAATTAACATCGAAACCGCCCCTATGAAACTACTACAAACGGTCAAAATTATAAACAATCAATGTGGGAAAATATGAAATTACTAATGAATATACATATAGATAATGATTATAAATGAAAATTATAAATAGTTTTATTTTTGAATATGTTTATTAAATAGTATATTAAGATATTTTTGTTTTTTGTATAGGATGTTATAGTGCATTTGACTAAGCAGGGAAACAAGGTAAGAGTTTCTTTGTCATAAATTTGAATCCCTTAAGACATGTTTATTCTATACACAGTGTTTGATTTTAAATGGTGTAAATACTACCCCATTTTAATTTTGTATAATTATATCATTATATTTAATTATTTACAATGTTTTATTAAATTTTCATTCACTCTTTGGGTTTTTATTCAAAATTTACAAAGCTTGTAAGGGTTTCGTCTCAAAACATCCTTCTTTGAGACACATGTTTTTTTATGCACTAAATTTCTTTTAAATAGTGTGTATACTGACAATTGGAAATTTTATAAAATATATTATTATTATTAATTGTATTTGAATTTTAAATTAAATATTTCTCTCTTTAATGTTGTTTTAATTATGATGTTTCTTAAGCTGTAAGGGTTTTCGTCACAAATTTCTCTCTTTGAGAGATGTTTTGTATTATGCACTTAATTCCATTTATATGGTGTATATAATGAAAATTTGAGATATAATATCATGAATTAAATTTTATTCATGGTAATTTATGTTCAATTTTAATATCCCTATTTCAAAATGATTTTATTTAAATACCCCTCAAGTTTTAAGTGGTTTTCATGATTCAATTCTCTTCATTGGGTCATAATAACTCAGTTTTGTCTATTATATTTCATGATTGATATATTATAAAATATTATGATTTTAGAATATATATCAACATTATTTTATGGGTAAATCATGTTTTATAGAAAATTATTATTCCTTGATTATTTTAATGTTTCATTAAAATACATTTTTGTTAAGAATAATTCCTATTACTTTTAATGGATTTTTATTCCATTTATATATTTTTATTTCCCATAGATATTATACTTTTGTGAAATAATTTTTTTTATATAAACTGATCCTTTTATTCCACTTAATTTCTTCTAAATAAAAAAATTATTTGTTTAATGATGTGTCTGTTTGATGAGGTTATTTAAAAAAAAGGTTTTTCTAACCTTTCAAAATAAAAGGTTTTTTCATCCACTCAATATTTTATTTTGATAAATTTTATAACTTTTTCAATGTTACATTACTAATTATTGTGTTGAAAAATAAAATTATTCAAATTATTCCATTTATTCTATTTATTTTATTGAAAACTTTATGTATTTTATAAGTTTCCACTGTTAAATATTTATTTAAAAGTAAAAATTTCCAAAGTATTTTCACTTATCCTTTATTGAAACCTTTATGACTTTAAATGGACTTTCATTTGGAACTCTTTATATTAAGGCTTTAAGAAATCTTCTCTTTCATTCACAAAATTTTTTAAAAGTAATTTTCACTTCATTTTTTTAAAAGGTTTTGTGAAAACTTTTTTATTTTCACATCTATTTACCCTATGAGGTTTATCTTTCATAAAGTGATGTTTTGATCACACTCCATATTTTATTATGTTATGAATCTTTTTTAAAAATGATATTTTGATATCCTATTATTTCTTTAATTCATTTTATTTGAATATTTAAGAAACCTATTATTTTTTCAAGGTTTATTTAAGATATGTTGATGTTTAATTTTAAGTGGCATGCATTTATATGGATGATGATAGGTGGGGTCCTATATCTTCTTTAAATTATTTGGTTTAATATTAAAAATCATAAGATATCAAATCATGGAAATAATTATTTTTATTCACATAGGTGTGGGCATGATGGGTTTTCTCACATTTTAGGTGTGTACATAATAATGTTTTTCACATAGGTGTGTGCATATTGAGTTTTATAACACGGGTTTTTCTATTATTATGGTTGTTCCACATTTTCAATTTGTTCATAAATCTATGAAACATTCCCAAGATATTTATCAAGTTGTTTTAATTTTACAAGATTCAATTTATTTCCATGAAATTCCACATTTTCATTTTCATGTCTTATTTTTTAAGTGTTATGTACTTTTATCATGATCAAATGTTTTATTATTATTGATATGTGTTTTGAGCCATGTCATATATTTTATTATTCATTAATGATATTTGTTTATATTATGTTTATCTATCATGTTTTATGATTATCATACATTGTATTATGATATTTTATTAATATATTTATATCTTCCTAAAGTTTTCCTTCAGGTTATGTTATGTTATACCATTACTAGAATCTAAGATCACCCATTTCTTTTGTTTCCAATATCTAGGTTATGAAGATGATTATATCACCTTAGATATATATAAAATGTTTCAGAGGATCATTATTATAGAGACTTTTTTTCAATTATAGTAAAATAATATGTTTATGTATCTAATTTCTAAGAAACTAAACCTTTCGATCCATGGTTTGTGTGAGTGTTGTGAGATATATTATTTAATACATTATATTATTATATTGTTTATGTAGTGTTTATCTTGACTCAATTTAGTTGTTATTATAGGAGGGTTTAATTATTTTGGATATTAGTTTAGTTATTTTGTAGATTATTTTAGTTATTTTGGAGATTATTTTAGTAATTTTGGAGATTAGTTTAGTAATTTTTGGGGATTATTTAGTTATTTTAGGGATTGTTTTACATAAACTTTGTAAAAAAACTAAATATAAGTCTAAGTATGGGATAATATTCTAAAATATTGGTAAAGGTATTGATTAGATGGTCTTCATTAGAAATGCATACATTTGTGGATACTACAAGTGGATGTGATTGTGGCATAGATGCACCTAAGGGTAATCACCCTAAAATGGGTTAGATGATAATTTACTCAATAATCATTGTAATGAACAGTGAGTGGGCCTATGACTGCACAACTAGTTTTTTAATCCCAGGTGATTTGCTTTGGTTGATCACATACTCATTATGAACAACTATAAATGATTTATTTCCTATTTAATTTGAGGGATTAAGTTCAAAAACATAATATAACCCAACTTAAAATAACCTTGGTAAAACTAAAGAAACTATATGACAACGTGATAATGTAAAAGAACAATAATTTTAAAGTCAAATTCCTATTATGATTATGATCATTCCCCCATACTATTAATATTTTTTCACTCATGTAAAGCCTTTTTGGTTTTAGTTATGTCTAGAACTAGAAGGAAATGAGTTAAGATTGGTTGTTAAGGACAATGCGATTATTTCATCAATAATCAACCCATTGTAATGGTAGATATACTGAAAAGTTTTGTAATTATACCAAACCAACTATCACAAAACATGATTATCAATGTAACCATAGTTGAAATATTGAGTGCACCAAATAAGGGAATGATAGAGGCTCAAGAAAACTCGAGCAGCGAAGATGGTGATAGATAGTATATTCAACCAATTTTATATCAAAAATATTGGAAGAATCATAAAGGGAATTTCCTGAAGTGGATTGGAAGATGATTTACTTGTGTTAAATGAGGTCATAAAGAATCAAACTATCGAGGGAGAATCAAGATTTCATTTAACATGAAGAAATAATATAGAACTCTTCCAATGTAACCATTAACAGTTTATTGTCTTATGTGTATTGAACTCAGTCATTATCCATGTCAATGCCCTAATCCTAGGATTTTAGATGATGCTAGGAATCCATACCACTTATACCTAGGGATCAAGGAATAACCTATGAAATGACTATCAATGAAGAGGATAATGGTAATTAGGTGTTCACATACCCTCCACCCTAAATTAGTTGATGTATTATAGTTATATCAACCCAATTATATATAGGATGCAATATAATAACATAAAGTCACCTCCCTAAATCATTTTTATTTTAAGGAAAAAAATCGTGGTATACATATTATGATTGTGAAAATAAACTTTGTGAAAATCATAATATCCTCCTCAAAAAAATTATTCAATTTTTTAAATATAACATTTATCACCATTTTAACTCCACATTAATTTCAAGAATAGGTAAAACACATTCTAAATAAATTTTTTCTATTTATTAGTTCAAGGAAAACTATGAGTTATCTTAGAATAAAATTGAATCATTCATATAATATTTAATTCTTAGTTATAAGAAAAATTTCCATAAAATGGTTATGAAAAATAAGTGTTTTCAATTATTCCCTATGATATTGGGGATTTTATCACATTAGAGATGATATCTTGAGTCATGTTAATATTTTTTCCTCCTTTATATATTCTTAAAAGTATATGATAATTAAATTGTGAGGACATAATTTATTTAAGGGTGGTATAATGTAACGACCTGAGTTTTTCTCCGTAAATAAATATTGTGTTCTACGGTTTTCTCCATATGTAACACCAAAAACCAAACAAATATATACTATCATAATTTAGTTGTAGAATTAGTAGGTATAAATAGTGGTAATAGGATTATGAGATATATATAAATGAATAAATATATATATAAGAAAACAAAATAAAATTCAACTTAAACATTAAGTTCAATTAGTATAGGTAAGAAACTATTAAAATCACTTTTTATTATTAAAATACATTTTATGAAATGGATATTTTTTCAAGTTTTATATATTCATGATTAACACTAATTTTAGAATAATAGATAATACACAAAAAAAAGATTCCCTATAAAAAATTGTTTTTCATGATATTTTATGATTTTATTTCAAATTTAAATATATTAATTTTAGGATGTGAATTTAAAAAAAATATCAACATATTATAATTTATCATGTTCATATTATCTTAAGATTAATTCTTGATATTTTTCTAAAATAATGGATTTTTATGTGAATAATGAAAAATACCGTTTTTTGAAAATATTGTTGATTTTATAACCTCACTTGGATATAAGCATCGCCTAAATCTTATGAAAACTTTTTCTTGATAAATTTTATTTATTTTAAGTAGCATTATATATTTTAAAATATCATATTCGAGTTATAAACTTATATTTGATATTTTAAAACATAAGTAATATTTTCTCAAAAATTGTTTTAAATACATTATACATTAGTATTTTAAACTTAGATTTTATCAATTGAATCAAATGAAATTAATTTTAAATTTATAATCAGTAGGTCCAAAATATATAATAATGGGAACTTTATTTTTAGTTATAAATATTAAGTTATGCTGGGTAAATATTAGTTACCGGAGTATAATGATTATTTTTTAAAGAATAATACTATTCTAAATATTGTGTATTTTTAAAATTAAATGAATCACTTTTAAATTAAAAATATTAAATGATTTCTATATATTTATATATAAATTAATTAAAACTCATTAAATGGGTAATAAATTTTAAATAAAACTGATAAACCTTAATGATTAAAATAACAATTTTCTAGAAAACAATTTTTCAAAACATTATATGTTTTGATTTAAAAGTTAATTTTATCATATTTAAAAAATGAATTAGGATAAATTAATCTCAAATTAGGATTCATAATATCAAAATTTAGTAATAAGGTCCATATTATATTTTTAGTAATAAAGTAATATACAGGATTAATATTTAATTAGGAGTAATATGTGTTTAAATGACTAATCTAAGATGGATCGAATTTTCCTAAATTGAAATGACCTTTAGAACTTTTATAAAAAAATTATACTATAATTCCTTGCATGTATGTCTTAAAAACAATAAATCTTCTAACTCACCTAACTTTCATGCATTGCCATTTTTACCCCTTATTCACCATTTTTTCTAGGGAAAATCCATCTTCTTTGTATATATAATGGGGGTTACTTCCATACTTTAAATACATCACACCTATTTCAAAATTTATATGAACCCCTACCCAAATATCCTCTCCTTGAATCAATTTACACTCCCTAATTCCCATGGTCACTAAAAAAATATCCAAATTCCCTTAAATCTAAGGCCTTCTTTAAGAGGAAGTTAGAGGTGTCAATGTAGTTATCACATATTTCTCAACATTTCTTTATTATTATTTCATTTATAAATAAACCATAACTATATTATAATAATAACATCAGTATCATTAGTGTTTTTATTTTTTATTATAATAATGGTGCAACCATTTTTATTCACTTCCATCTACTAAGAAATATAAAAATCTTCATTAGTGAAAGTGTGCGGATTACCACCTCCATGAAGTAATGTAATTAATTTTTCATCACCACCAACTACTATAAAATTAGTTTGTATCAAAGTTTTTGAACCATTTATATAGGATAGAAATGTTTTGGTATATATTATACCAACGACTATCTAAAGTATTGGTTATAATGTTGTGGGTATTGGTTTATACCAATGGTTTACTATAAGTCGTTGGTACAGACAACCAAGGATCACATTTTACCAACATTTTTATGAAATTATTGGTATAGAGCTATGAAAATAGTTAGAAAAACAATTTTTTATAGATATATACCAACATTTTGAAAAAAAATTGTCATAGCCTTCCCTAAATACCAATTATACCAATGGTTTTATGAAACTATTGGTATATTTTTATGAAGGTACCGGGGTGCACACAAGATTCCATTGGGTCAGGAATTTAAAAAAATCATCTATGGACCAACAAAAATACTTTGTCTCTAGTCATTAGTCCTGGTACTACCTGAGGATAACACATGGTTTAATAAGATCACAAAGTTTAAACAAACAAATACCTCATTCTGATTCGAAGTGTGCATGCTCATCGCAGGTCGTTAGCATATTTTTCTTGAAGGATATGACACAGAATCTCTCTATATAATCCACACATGCTTCTTGAATCTATGCATGCACAATTTTTTGGTTTCTGGGTGCTAGTGCGGATCTCTGATGATCACTACGACGCAACGATGATCACCATGATCCTATGACTTCGATCCACAAAGTCGAACATGGATTGGTCACTCGATTAAGATATTATCTCTCTATAAATAAGGAGGATATATGACCTATAATTTACAATAAAATGAGTAATAACATGGGAATGATTTTCTCTCCACTTATATAGTGGATTTCCATAATACTTAGTTCGGGTTCTTGGCCCCCCGTGTAATAAATATCTACTAAATAAGTATAAAAAATAATTATTTATGATGAACTAAATTGTGTCATAAATATTTTTTATATTATATCACTTAATTGTAATATATAAAATATATATTACATTATATTCCTAAGTTATTAACTCGACTCACACCTCCTAATAATATTAAACAAACTAGGAATATTATATCAATATTCGTTCGTATAATATTAATCCTTGTATTTACCTAATTACTTATAAATTCAAGTAATAAATAAATTCAGTCCAATTTTTCTTTACCTTAATAATAATGAAATTATTTATTCATTGGTGATCGATATAACTTGGATAATACCTATACCCCATGGTGGGGCCCACCAAGTCCTTTATTCCTATTCAACGGAATATGGTAGATTATCAAAGTGCTATTGTGTGCGACCCTCTAGGACCTTATATCAATAATAGTGAATAACATTCACAGACCAAGAGTTGGGTGTAGAAACCCATCAAGGTCCCTAAAGAGACAAGGAAAAGTCATAACAATGTCTTCCAACATGCAAACATGAATTTTGTAATATAATCTCTTTATCATCGATATCTCAAAAAGCAGAATACACACTTATGTCATCATCATTCACTTGATTTATTATTTATTTATTTATCAGAATAGACATACCTTCGACTACCAGGGCCATGTATTTATGAATGTACTACCATCCTAATCAACCAAACCCAAGATTTCTCTTCCTCAACTCAAAATCTACAAATCACATATTTATAATCCTATCAATTTCATTCCACAAATGATGTACCCAACACAAACTACCTCTCCACGAATTCAATGTCATGGTTTTTTCCTTGCATCAAAGTATATGATCAAATGACATACATTGATAATGATCTCAATTCATAAGACCATTACACATATCCATAGATAGGAACAACCAATGAAACATGAAACATGTGGTGTTCCTATTGGTGGGTTTGTCCTCACAATCTCAACTACTAGAGATCACCAAGTGAAAACTTCACGAGAAGAAGTCTCAATTCTTATGAGCCCCAAGCACCTAATAGTCTCACATCATCTATTTCATGTCACTATGATGTATCTAGACCATAGTAAATTACATTAATATTACTTTTATAGTATCTATAGGTTCTTATTATAGTCTGGGATCTGCTATAACTCTTTAATATGACATGTAATCTAAGGAAAATTCCATAAATATAGTGTATGCATAAGTATCTACACTATTATGGTAATATTGACATGTTCATATATAAAAAACTATATACAAGTAGTGGTAATCAATGTACTTCACAAGTTGGGTCTAGGGCACTGACTTTCAACACTCCCACTTTCACTAGAGACAACTGCTAACAAGTCTTAATAAACTAGATCTCACATGTGAATCATTATTCTACTGAGATATAGATTTGGTAAGGGGGTCTTATACATTTTCCTTTATGTCTACTCTTATAACTATTAATTCACCTCTCTGAGTAAAATCCCTCAAGAGATAAAACTTCCAAAGTATATTCTTTGTCCTTTGGTGTGACCTTGGCTCCTTGGAAAGCACCACTCCAGCAATATTATCACAATAAACCAGAATAGGGTATGCACTTCTAGGCACAACACAAATTTCTAAGAAAAAGGTGTGTATCCATACTACTTCCTTTGCTTCATCATAAGATTCTATATACTCATATTGTGTTGTAGAATCAGCGACCACATATTGCTTCAAGCTTCTCCAACTCATTGTACCACTATTTAAAAAAATATAGCATGACTAAGATTTCATATCATCATGATCTATTTTCAAACTAGCTTTAGTGTATCCTCTCACTACTAGTTCCTCATCTTCTCCATACACTAGGAACATATACTTTGTATGCCTCAAGTACTTCAAAATAGTTTTAACAGCTGCCAAGTGAAGCTCTTCTAGATTATCTTGATATCTTCCCACCATGATTAAATAAAAGGAAACATCAAACCTAGTACATAGAATAGAATACATGATATAAACCACTATAGGGGAATAATAGATTCTACTCATTCTGTGAATATCCTCCTATGTTTTTGGACACATTTTCTTAGAGAGATTGATACCATGTGACATGGGCAACAACCCTATCTTGGATTGTTCCATATTGTACCTTTTGAGTACCTTATCAATATATGTACTTTTACTTATCCCTATATCCTTTGAGATCTTTCTTGATAGATCTTTATCCCTATAATGTAGGCTAATTCACCTAATTATTTCAAGGGGAATCATTCATTTAACCAAGTCTTAACTAACTCTAAGTCTTACACTTCATTTACCATAATTAATATTTCATCAACATATAATACTAGGAAAACGATGGAATTCCCATTAACCTTATTATAGACACAAGGTTCACTTACGTTTTTGACAAAACCAAATTTTCTTATGGCCTCATCAAAATGAACATTTCATGATCTTGATGCCTACTTCAACCCATAAATGGATCTCTGTAGCTTTCATGCCTTATTGGAATAATTTGACCTATCAAACCCTTTAAGTTGAATCATATAGACATCTTCAACCAACATACCATTTGGAAAAGAAGTTTTCACACCCATTTTTCAAATATCATAATCATGGAATGCTATTATTACAAGAAATATTCTGATGGATTTCATCACTACTACAGGTGAGAAGGTTTCTTCATAGTCGATACTTTGATGTTGTCTGAAACCCTTCACTACCAATCTTTCTTTATAGGTACTAACATTACCATCCATGTCTAGTTTTTTCTTTAATACCTATTTACACCCAATGGGTTTTAGATCAGCTAGAGGCTTTACCAAAATCCAAACTTGATTTTGATACACGAACTCCATCTCAGAATGCATGGTATCTTTCCATTTAGCATATTCTTTTTCTTATACTTCTTTCTTGTATGTTATAGGTTCATCATCCTTAAGGAGTAATGTGTCACATGACTCGATGACAAGAAAACCATAATGTTATGGTTCTATAACCTCTCGAGTATATTTATGTCGTATTTGTGTCTTGAGAACCACTTCTTCCACTTTAACTTGTAGAGATTTTTCCCCTACCAACTCCTATGAATATGGAGCATTAACTGCATTGAAGTAAATATTTCTCCCACTATTTACATTTTAAATGTGTTCCATTTCTAAAAATATGGAATTTATTTCCACAACAACTTTTCTATCTAAAGGTTTTATAGGTAATATCCTTTAGTTTTCTTAGGATAACCTATAAAGATGCACTTCATGCTTCTAGATGCTAATTTTTCACATGGTATAGTCTTGAAAAAAGCCTCACATCCTCATACACATAAGTATGATAGATTTGGTTTCTTTTAACACCATAAATCATATAGAATACCATATTCATATTTAGTTGGTAATTGATTAAGGGTATATGTCATTGTCTAAAGAGTGTATCCCCAAAAGGATAATGGAAGAGTTTCCTGACTCATCATTGATCTGACCTTATCTAGAAAGGTCTTATTCCCCCTTTCACTAACACCGTTCCACTGTGGTGTATAAGGAGGGGTGATTTTGGATACTATCCCACACTCATTTAAGTTATCAAATAAATCTTAAATAAGATACTCTCTGCCATGATCTGAGTGGAGTTTCTTAATCATCTTACCAATATGGTTTTCTACTTCATGTTGGTATTCCTTAAACATCTGAAAGGAATCTAACTTATACCGCATTAAGTAGATATAACACTACCTATTATATTCATAGGTAAAATTAATGAAGTAGGAAAACCCACCCCTTTCCTCTACTATAAATGGACCACATATGTCAGTATGAATTAATTATAGTAATTTATTAGATCTTTCTCCCTTCCCAAAGAAGGATTTCTTGGTCATTTTCACTTTTAAACAAGCATCACATACATCCAAAAGTTTTAACTGTACCAAGCATAAATACTCTATTTGATGTAATTTCTTCAATCGCTTCTCATTTATATGACCTAGCCTAAAGTGAAATAGGTGGGTGATATATGAGTCATGCTCACTAGTTTTTTCATTGATTTTTATTATCAATTTTTCAAGTTCAAGTATATATAAGACATTGTTAATATTTTAATACCAAAACACATGTTATAGTTATAAAAGAAATAAAATTTATTTCAAAACCAAAAATAAAATCCCATCATGTCTAAACTAGACACTAATATTATGTTTCATATTACAGAGGGTACATAATAACAATTATTCAATACTAGAACCACCCCACTATGCAAATTTAAGTGATAGTCTCATACTTCCAAGGATGGTAGACTTGCACCATTTGTAGCTCAGAGATCCACTTCTCCTGTCATAAACCTTTTTAATCTACTTGTTTCCTGTATATGAATACATATGTGAGAACTAAATGTTGTATCCAATACCCAACTTTCATATAATGAAATATTGTATTCAATGAAAAAAAAACCTGAAGTATAACTATCACCTTGTTTCTTCTTCCCAACTCTATAATTTTTCTTCCAGTGGATTTTCTTACAACATAAAAAACAGACAACCTCCTCCTCATTACTCTACCTATGAATCTTTGGATTCTTGGAAGGATGGCGCGTTGGTTTCTTCGTCCTTGACTTGGCCTTAGAACCTTTTTCATTTCCCTTCTTTCTCTTGTTCAGCATAAGTATAGAAGAATTGGTATTTTTCATATCCTTATCAACTTGGAGAACTAAATACAAAATGTCTGATGTTTACTTTGTCATATTTTTCATGTTATAATTGATAATGAAAGTTGAAAATATTGGCATTAAACAGGCAAGAATGAGAACTATTTCTTGTTCTTGGTTCAATTTGAACCCAAGGGCTTTAAGAATCTTAATATACCCAATAATATTGAGTAAATGAGGACATTCCTGGTGACCTTTTTCTATCCTTCACAAATAAAGGGAACTAGATATCTCACACCTTTACTGTCTTTCCCTATCTTAATATAATTCTAAGAGATGACATAGAATCTTCTCGTCACCCTCATCCTCATACATTTTCTGCAATTGTCTAGACATAGATGAAAACATGATTCATTGAACATATAGTGCGTCATTTATATGATTTTTTCATTTTTATTTATCCACCATACTTTCTCCTTGAGGATTATTAATGGGAACTAAGGATTCCAGCACATAAAGCTTCTTTTCTTGGCATAGTACTATGTGAAATAAAATGTACCACTCCTGGAAGTTATGTCCAGTTAAAATATTTTCTTTATCCAAAATTGATTTCATTGATAATGTACTTGTGGTGTTGGTGATTTTTATTTTAGATCTACAATAAGTAAATATTATTAGTCAGTACTTTATCTTGATTACTATTTTGACATTTATGATTGATTATTATATCATTTTAAATGTCTCCCACTATTTTATAGAACCCTAATAGCCCTCACTATTAGATTTGGAATACTCTATCACTTGAGTATTCTAGTGGAAATGATCCTTCAAACTACTCCTCATAGTCCACAATATTTGGCTATGCCACTACTTGGAGAGTTTCTAGATAGACATTAGGATGTCTAAGTGCATTAACTTGAGGTTCATTAAACTGTTGAGTATTGTCCCAGCTTTTAAAATCATACCTTTATTCCCTCAACATCATGCCTATAAAGTGATAGGAAGCTATATTTAGCTACTTCTTTGCTACCATCTTTAGTCAAGTCAACCCTTTACTCTTATAGGAACTCCCTGGTAGTATGAGGCACTCTCAACTTTAGATGAATAGAACCCCAAACACCCAGTTTTTCTCAAATTTGAGTAATTAAAGGATTTAAGACTTGATATATCTTTAAGGGATATACATATTTCTTAAAGAATGTAATACATTTCTATTTAATATGCTTAAACTAGCTTTTCGTTCTCACAACTAAATATGCAATAGAAAAATATTTTCCAAAAATTTATGAATTTTTATCTTGTTAATTGTTTAATGTGATCAATAAATAATCATGAACTTGCATAAAACAATAAATAATACATAATGGAAAACCAATTCATCTGAATAGTCTTGAGCATCTAATTATGATTGATCCACAACAGATCAATCTTGACGTAGGGGATTCCATAACTAAGTCAACTCCTGACTCATATCGCAACTTTCCCCCAGTGCAATGTACTCAACTCTTGTATGGATTATCACCTCATCTTGGTGGGGTATGAATCTTAGAACATCATCTTCTATTTACAAATATACTCACACATAGGCGAGGGGGTCTGGGGGTACAATGTACAATAGGTGCATTGGATGTGCATTCCCTTATACATATTTGAATTAAAAAAAGACGATATGTATACCGTCAATTAACTAATTAATAATTACAATCATCACATCCAATAAATAAATAATTAAATAATTAAATCCAGACATGAACACATCAGTTACTAGCTCAAGAGAAGTCGGTATAAAAATAATACATAATAAAATTAAACTTTGATAAATTTAAATAGTACGATGGTGTTTCAATAAATAAAATGAATTTAAATAAATTCAAATAATTTATTTTATCGATTCCATCTTAAATTAAATTTTAAATCCAAAAATTAAATAAAAACAATTAGTTTAATTTACTGCTCAAATTAAATTAAAATTTCATATTCTAAAATTTTTAAAACAAAATTAATTTTAATTAATTTGATTTAAAACACTAAAATTAAATTAATAAAATTTATTTATTTAATATTATTAATATCAACCGGGACCAAAAATCCTACCACGACCCTTAGCTGACTGGGTCGTAGCCCCGTTATCCAATTTGGGCCTAGAAATCTTTGTGTAGGCATATTATGGCCTAGGTAGGCCTACCCAGACCCATTTGGAGTCAAGTAGATCTGCCCCAACCCTTCAGTGGGGAAAAGGGGTCTGATTAGACCTGTGAAAAGGGTACCTCGTGATTGGGGACTTTTTTGAGGTAGTCTGGAGCTCACGAATAGTGTTGGAAATATGAATATTGTCAACAGAAAGCTTGGTAGGGCTAGGCCATGTGGGTTCCGAAAGGCTGGCGAGCTAGATCCTGATCATGAGGTCCTGTTGGTGTCGTGGTAGCCTACTTCTGGACCAGGTATGGTCATTGAAACCATTATATGCAGTCAATTCAAGGGCCAGTGGTTCCTTGGCTGCACCTCATGGTGACCCACTGATGATGAAGGAGGGGCGAGGGAAACATCACGCAGCGGCACCGACGGCCCGGATTTGGGGTGATGAGGTCTCTCGGTTGTTCGGTGAGGTTATAGGTGTATCAGTGATGAGAATCCTAGTAGAGGAAGTAGATGAATCCCAATAGGATTGATCTTGTATGGTGAGGGCCTCATGATGGTAGTGGTGTTCTGATCTCATCACGGTGTAGTGGGGGATGTGTGAGGGATAGGTGGTCGGTACTTGGTCCGGTCGGAAACTACCAAGGGAGAATGGTGGGTGACCAAGCAGTGCATGGGGTAATGCACTGATTGAGAGGGAGGGGAGGAGTCAGTCAGGTTGGGAAGGAATTCCTCTAGTGATAGAACCAAGGAGGAGAGAATCTGTGGGGGTAGCCTAGGGAGAAGGGATGATCGCACAAGGAAGGAAGAAGACCCGGGGTCGCGTTCTACAACCCCTTTTTATTTTTTTTCTTTTATTGAAAATTCACCCAACTTTTGAAATTTGGAAAATAAAAATTGACACACCTAGATGATTGAGAGTTTTGGATCTCGTGAAATAATTCACAAAACAAACAAACAAAATGAATAAAAAATAATATAATATTTTATATTATTTTAGTCACTACTAGAGGAAATCTAGTAAATGGATTCCAACCAACACTTTTCCAGATTCTAATATTTCGAAGAACAAGATTAAATATATACATATATTTAACACCACACTAATTAAAATTTAAATAAATTTAATTTATCACGGCTTATAAAAACCACAAGCTACCTCTGATACCAATTGATGGTACCGAGGAACACATTAGATGTCGATGGGATGGGAATTTAAAAAAAATCATCTCCTTTGTAAAAAAAATTATTTATCTTCGACAATCAGGTTTGGTATTTTCTGAGGATCCTACATGGTTTAATAAGATCACAAAGTTTAAACAAACGAATACCTCATTCTGATTCGAAGCATGCACGCCCATCATAGGTCACTGGCATCCTTTTCTCAAAGGATCTAACTTTGAATACCTCTATTTAGTGTACACACACTTCTTGAATCTGTGCACACACTGTTCATTAATTTCTGGGTGCTAGTTCGAATCTCTAGAGATCACTAAAACACATAGACGATCACCATGATCCTATGACTTCAATCCGTGAAGTCAAAATTGGATCAATCACTCGATTGAGCAATTATCTCTCTAGAAATCATGAGAAGAGAGAATATTTAATTTCAAATATAATGAATAATCACATGGGAATGAGCTTCCCTCCACTTATATAGTGGATTTTCATAATACCGGGTTTGATTTCTTGGCCCCCCATGTAATAAAACCCCACTAAGTAAGTATTATAAATAATTATTTATGAATAACTAAACTATGACATAAATATTTTTTATATTATATCACTTACCTATAATATATTAAATATATATTATGTGATAGTCCCAAGTCATTAAATTGACTCTCACCTCCTAGTAATATTAAACGAACATGGAATATTATATCAATATCCATTCGCATAATAGTAATAATTGTATTTACCTAATCACTTGTAAATATATGTAATAAATAAATTCAGACAAATTATTATTTATTGAATAATAATGAATTCATTTATTCATTGGTTATTGATAGAAATTCATAATACCCAGGCCTCATGGTGGGACCCACAAAGTCCTGTATTCTTATTCAATATAATAGGGTATATTCTCAAAGTGTTATTGTGTGTGACCCTCTAGGCCCTTATCTCAATAGCAGTGAATAAAATTCATAGACCAAGAGTAGGGTCTAGAAACCCATCAAGTCCCCTAAAGAAATAAGGAAAATTCATAGCAATGGCTACCAACCTACAAACACACACTATGTAATATAATATCTTTTTTATAGATATCTCATAAAGAAGGATGCACACTTTTTTCATCATCCTTTATTTGATTTATTATTTATTGATATATCCAGGTGGACTTACCTTATACTACCATGGTCATGGATTTATAAAGGTACTGCCATCTTAATCAACTAGGCCTGAGATAACTCTTCCTCAACTCAGAAGTGAAAAATTCCATCTTGATTATTCTATCAATGTCATGCCGCTAATGACGTACCCAACACAAACTACCTCACCACGAATTCAATGTCATGGTTTTCACCTTGCATAAAAGTAGACAATCAAATGATATACATTGATAATGATCTCAAGTCAAGATACCATTACACAAGTCTGTAGATAGGAACAACCAATGACACATGAAACATGTGGTGTTTCTATTGGCTGGTCTATCCTCATAATTTCAACTACTAGAGATCACCAAGTGCTAACTTCATTAGAAGAAGTCTCAATACATATGATCCTCCAACACCTGATAGTGTCACATCATCTATGTCTTGTCAGTATGATATATCTGGACCATAAGACATTACTTTAAGATTATTGTAATAGTATCTCTAGGTTCTCATTATATCTTGGGATCCAGTATAACCCTTTGATATGACATTTAATCTAAGTAAATTACCATAAATATAGTGTATACATAAGTATCTACACTATCATGGTAAGTTTAACACGTTTATATATAAAAAATTGTATACATATAGTGGTAATCAAAGTACTTCACAAGTTGGGTCTAGGGAACCCACATTCAATAGTTTATACCAACAATTTTGAAAACTGTTGGTATAGACTTGGATTACCTTGGATACCATCAGCAGCCCCACCTTGTCCTGAAATCATCAACAAACACTTGCATCCCTCCACCATGGCCTAAAACATGCAAACATCATCAAACACCTGCACTTACAAGCACAAAAACCAAAACCACTTTAAGCAAATATAAAAAATTATAGGAACTAATTAATGAAGTCAACCAGTGATAACACACATTCAAAATATGATAGATACTCATTCACATGCAATTTAAAAACATAATGTGTGATAAATATCAGTCAAAAATGTATATGATCAATCTCTCTCTCATCATAACCAATATTATCACCATCATCATCATCATCACTATCATCGTCATCATCCTCATCCTCACCATCATCCTCTACATCATCCTCACCATCATCTTCACCATTATCATCACCATCTCCATCACTAGGAGAATCATCATTATGAAAACCATTTGGACCATCACCTGGTTCTCCATTTAACATACACATCATCAACATATATATATCACAATCCAAGGTGATATCTTTTGGATGCGATAGACATAAGCATACCATAAATTTAATAAATTCATAATTGGCCTTTTTATTCCATTCACACTTTTTCATGACCATTTTTTGGCATTTTTTCCTCAGTACGAGCCTATTCTACCTCAATATGAGCCTATTCTACCTCGGTATTAGCCTATTTTACCTCTACATGAGATGTTTCCAAATTGGTGTTATGATAACTAGAACCTAAATTGGGCCAATATCTAGTGGGTAAAATAATCTTCTTTATTTGATAGTGAACTCTCCCATGGTGTTCATCTCTTAATACCAGATGCAAATGATCATTTCACCCAAAGTTGTTATCTTCCTTCTCATCAAGGGCCTTCATATCACACTGTTACAAATATAAACGAACTATTTAGTTACAAAATAAATATTAAAATTTTAAATCAATAAAGTAAAACTTACTATATTTCATTGTGTCTATTTATTTATTATGCTTATATCTTTATTTTTTCCACTCGAGAAAAATAATTTTTCTCAAGGCACATGTTCTTCAATATTAAATATTTCCCTTTATAATGATATAGTAAAGTGCTTATAAATTTGTAAAGTATTTCACAATCTAATAAAAAAAATTTCCAATTAATCAACAATAAAATAAAGGACACATCGAGTAATAAGATAAAATAGATTATAAAATTTCTCCCCTCATGCAAAAATTTTATTAACAGTTAGGTGATTTTAATGTAGATTAAAACCAAATTTCAAAGTTAGTATGCAATATTTTTGAGAGCTATAAAATCCAAAATATAATTATATTGAAAGGAAATATCTCTTGATTTGAAGCTTAACTCCTTTGGATTTACTTTAATTAATATGTGGCTATATGATTTACAAGACTATGATTTTCTTATAACATTGTCTATGGTTTTATTTTGGGCTTCCTTTCATATAAAATTTCAATATTATTTAATTTATTAAAAATTTAAAATATATTTTATAGTTATTTATTTTATATTTTTTTATATTACTAAGGTTATCATCTCCCCAAATGGGTTGTTAGTACTGATACAGTTAAGGCTATAATACCTTCAGTGATAGTCATTTACCATATTATAGTGGGTGCTATAGGAAATGGGGAATGGTCCATGTATGATCATGTTTTTGATGGTATAATTATTCCATCCAATTTATTATTATCGTCATTTTTAATTAGGAAGCCTCTAGTGTGAAATTGGTGTAGTAAGTCAGGGCCTAAGAGGCCTTTGTGTCTATCAGATCCTAATAACAATAATAAGTGTATCCTTTTTAGTAATTTTCAATGGTTTTACAATGGATTATTGTGTAAAATAGTTTGATATGGATCTACCCATTAGGAACAACCCCATGATCAACCTTATAAACATAATCCTAATAAAGTGTCTCTAAGATAAAGTAAATACTCAACCTGAAAAGAAAGTGGTCAAAAGAATAAGTTTTATAAGACCTCTTTTAAAGTTATAGCTTAATGATATAAATTTTATAGAAAATTGTAAAACCAAATAATGACGGTTTTATAATCGATGAGTTATGTGTTATATTATTCATATATAATAATAAATCATTATCCTACCTTGAAGTAATAAATAGAAAAATAAGATAAAAATGGATAGTGGACATGAATTAATAAATTTATTCTATATATCATAATCATTTATACATTAGGGGAGTATTTTCAACTAATGTATAATGAACAAGGTCTAGATGGATATTCAAGAAAAGTTGGACATGGATTGTTATGATACTACATAAAAAGGGTTTTTAAAGGATTAAGATCAGATATGGTGTTGAGTTTTTGAAAAAAAATGCTAATAGATATATTTAAATAATTTTTAAATAAAAATTATATATTAGATAACCATGAGTAATATAAAAAAGCTGAACATATCAATTTATTGATCAAAGAACACCTTAAATCATGGGATATTATTTTTAATGTGTCTAATATTTAAGTCATTGAGGATTATTTCATATTTAATATAAATACACAGAAATAGTAATTTGATATGGCTGATATTTTTTTTGTTGTTTTAATATTCCTAGAGATTATTTTTCTAGGTTCTTTGAGTTGTAGGATGCTAATGAATTTAAAATGGATTCTGTATATAGGTGTTATTTTAAATCTATAATATGAATATAAATGTCACTTTGAAATTACTCTATATAAGTTATAGTCAACTTGACACTATGTGATATTTAAGATTAACACTATGACTTTTAAGTACATGTTAGATTAAACATTTTTTTCTATGTTTTATTTATGAGTTACCATGGGATTCTTCAAAATTCATAATAATGTCTCTAATTTTATAAAGGTTACATAAGAGTTACTTTAAGAAATAAAATTTAATGTTTCATTAATAATAGATCTATAGAATATTGATTCCAAATGTTTTATGTATATGGATAATTACGTTTAGAAGTAATAATTTATTTTATATGATGTGATACGGATATATATTTCAGAAGAAACTCTATATATAGAAAAAAAATATGTTATTTAACTGAGGTGAGGATGAATATGCCTGATAAGTCCATAGAAATGAAAAAAAAATTGTCTTTGGTAATAGATCTTAGTCTAAAAAACATGAAATTACATTATATTATTCATAATCATGTAAAGGTTATGTCAAAATGAGTATGATACTATAGAATATTTATATAGAGATTTACCAAAGGATAATTGGAATGGAAAATAAGTTAGTTTATGATTTTATTTTTATTCAGTGATTGAAATATATATATTACTATTATAATCATGAGTCAATCTATAGGTTTTAGTTAATATTATTTTTAAAGTAGAAAGTTCATTCCATGATTGAAGAATCACACCAAAATGGGTTTACTACATGTGTTCAAACACATATGGATTAATTAAAATATAGGTTTTTATAATTAAAAGGAAATGGGTTATTCTAAGAGGCTTATATAAGACAACGAGGATAAGGATAGGATATTATTTATGGGATTTCAAAGATAGAAGTTTTTAATATTGTCAAAAAAATATTTTTTTTAATCAATTTTTTGTGAATCTAAATATCATGGAAGATATCATGGACACATAATATATAGTCATTAACATTTTTTATATTTATATAAACTAATCATGTAATTTATGGGGGGATTTGGTGAAACTAGATGAATGATTTTTTATTAAATATTGGATGTGAGACTTCTAAAAATGGTGATATTGAATGTTATCGTTATGAGAATGAGAAATTTTAGAGAGGCAGATAGATGAAGATTGTTATAGAGTTGATTTATTCCATTCCTGAAGTTATAAAGGGAAAAACATGCACTTTTGAACAAGTATAGAGTGAATCCACAAAATATATGATTTTTCAAACATGGAAATTCATCATATAATATTTTTTGATACACCACATAGTAGAAATTAAAATTTTATAATATAGTTAATGAATCTTGAGTATTATATAAATTGAACAAAAACTAAGATGATAAATGTTTTAATCAATTAGGGTATTAAATTAGAGAGAGATAAAACATACACTCTTCATAACAAACTATGATTTTATAGAACATATATATATAAGTATAGAACCTTTATATTGAGTAAATATGTGGCATTGAAATTTATAGAAGACCCATTTTGGATGGATTAAGAATATTTTGTATTATGATATCTCAAAATAATAAGATAAATTATAACTTGATAGAGCACAAAAAAATGATAATAAACTGAAAATATATTTGTCATGTATATTTTTTGTTGTTTCTAGTTTTTATTAGAGTATAATGGTAATGAAGTTATTGTTCTTCATCTTCATTGCTATATCAGACATGGAATCGATATGGATCTATGTATAGTGCTTCACAAATATATTCAAGATAAAGGATTGCTTTTTTCTACCTTTTTTATTATTGAAGTGAATTTTTTGATGTTTTATAATATCAATATTTTTCATGTTCCATATTTTATCCCATGGAAGATTATTTTCTTACTGTATTAATGGTTAAAATAAAAAATTAGAATGTTTAGGTTTCCAAAAATTAGTGTAAGAGTAAAAGGAAATGTAATGTTAGAGAATATGGGTTTATGTTTATGGTTTTAGGATATAAATGAACTATCATGGACCATGTTAATATTAGTAAATACTGAAGGAGTTTAATCTCATTTAAGGAAGATTGTTTTTTAGTTTAATTAGCACCATGTACATTCAAATAATTAACTAATATTTTTTTGGGTTGTTTATTTTAAATTGCTATTCTCAAGAGACCAATGAATTTATTGGGAGAAGATAAATGTCAAATTAAATTCTAAAATGATCTCATCAGAGAGGATACTAAAGAATAAGTTGGAGTGTATTCCTTTACAAATCTGCTGACATATATTATTAATATGGATTCTTATATGAGAGTAAGGATTATTTTATTCATATAGTTCTTCTAGTTGTGATTTTTTAACCAATTTTACTTCAATCCTATAATTATTCTTGGTGATTTGATAAATTATGGTAAAGCTGTGAATCTTGGTCAAGTCTAGATAAACTCAAGGTGGCTATGATCTATAAATAATTCATTGTGATATCTTCTATTAAATATGATTAATTGTTATCTTGAATTAGAATCATTCATAGATCATTAGTTGTATATAGAATAACATTTTATTTTATCTTCACTATTATTATTATTTATACTATGTGATTTCCTAACTTATATAAAATAGAATGTTTTGATTTATTCACTACTAGAGTGTGATTTCATGCTTAATAGTTACATTGGTTCCATCCTCCTATTTAAATTTCATGACCTATATTGAAAATTTAGAGTAATTATGGTTCATTTTCTACAACTTATTTATTTATTATTATTATATAATAAAATAAAAATATCTTTAGAAATGAAATCTATATTGAGATTTCATTTTATTGATATTAAACATTTAAACAATAAGAATAATTGTTTTTTAATATAAAACCACACATAGGGTGATTCAAATTAAAAAAAATATCAAGTATAATGATAATTAATTTGACCAAGGTTTTTAAATATCACATACCACTACATAAAAAGTATTTTAAGAAACTGGTATCTATTTTAATATAGGGATATTTCCTTTTAAATTATTTTTTTCTCTAAACCAATGAACCCATTTAAAAATTTCAATTATTTTCAATAACAACCAATAAATAAATTCTCTAAAAAAATTCTAAATCATTCATTCATGTTTCATAAATGAAAAATAAAAAATCTGGCATTGAATAAAATTATGAAACCTGTTTGATACTAAATTAGGAAGTGCCACTTTGGTACATTATAAGTTATTTTTTTACTATGAATAGGTGACTATTACAGTTTGTGTCCTCCTGGTCTGTTACTTTTCCATTTTTTTCAAGTTGGGGGTATTTTAGGGGAGGCTTAAGGAGGTTTCTTGGTACTCATAGGAGTCCTAGAGTGAGACTATAGGTGTTGGTTATTAAAAAGCAGAAGACATGAGGAATACACATCATGAAGAGTTTACATGATGTGAAAGTAAGGCTAATGGTTTGTAAAGTATGGTTCATAAGGTGTTACACAATGTATAATAAATTTTAGATTTAATGGTTGAGGTGGTGTGTTTTTCAGCAGATATTGAAACCTAAAATTTACAATATATGTAAATAGTACACGCCATGCAATTCCCTTATGCAGTGTGTATTTAAAGGTTACAGTGCTCAGGTTTTTTCCAAAACCTAAATTTTTCTCCCGAGATATGTTCGTTCGGTGATGTCTCTCTAGGAATCTTGGAATTCATCCATTAGGGATCGATCTTTTCCTTCCCATCTTCAATGTGTTGGTTTCAGTGGATGTCTACTTTCCATCTATGGTGAGTTATTCTCCCTTTAACATGGTTTTCATATGTTATTATCTTAGGTATTCAGTATGGAAATGTTTATTGGGTTTGGTAAGATTCGTGGGATGAATTTTGATAACCCTTTGGTGTGGTGTAGTTTTATCCATTGATTTCTTGTTAGATAATGGTTTTTGGAAAGTCTCTTATTCTATCTGTGATTTTTAGTGAGATTGGAAATCTTATTTGAGGTAAGGGATATTTTTCTCACTCTTTTACATGTTATGTTTGGGGTATTTATGTTTTTTATTACCTTTGGATAGATAGTAAGGGTCTATGTAATCATATAATAAATTGTAACATCTAAAATTTATGGGTATGGGGAGTTATCGCATGCTTTACTACTTTATTATATGTTTTTAGATTATAATGCATGCTTATTCCCAATTCTAAAAATAATGGTTGTTGGGAGCCTTGTTTTCACTATAGTTATTATACTGTAATAACCCTTTCTATGTTGTTGTGTGATCACACCCAAATAAAAGGTTAAAGAATTTATATTTGTCTAATAATTGGTTTCCCCTGGACATATGTTTTGTGTGATAATATTGATGCTAATGTAAAAAGGTATTTTGATAAATCCCCTAAATAAATATGGAAGATAAAATGTTTGTTGTGATGTTTTCTTATTTTTGTTGTGTTTACCTATGTGGATTTCGTGGTTGTGTGATGATATATGTGATCGACGCGGATGTACAGTGTATGGGGCAATGATGTGGTGGTTGGTTGGCATAGATGTGTTGTGGTCTATTGTGTGATGCGGTGTGATGAGGTTGTGGTAGAGAGGTTGTGTCGTAGTGGTTATGGTATAGAGGTTGTGGTGTAGTGGTTGTGGTTAAAAGGTTATAGTGTATTGGTTTTGGCATAGAGGTTCTGGTGCAGAGGTTGTGGTGTGGTGGTTGTGGCATAGAGGTTGTGGCATAGTGGTTATAGTGCATTGGTTGTGGTATGTAGAATTTTGTGGTTATTTGATGGGTGAGATGTTTGGTTGTTGTGTTTTGAGATGTATTGGTCAATTTGGAATGACAATTATGTTGGATGTATGGTTCTGTGGCAATGGTAATGTGAGTTGGGATAGCTATTACGTGGCGTGGTTGAGTTACTTTCATTGTCATCCATGGAATAAATGATGATGCTAAATTAATATGAATGGGTGAAATTGATATGTCATAAATGGATAAAATTTAATTGAATTAATGATTGGCGTAATGTTAAATGAAAATTATAACTAATAAAATTTGTGAAACATGTAATATGAAAGTGGAAAATGTTGTGTGGCTTGTGTGGTGGTTGTGTGGTGTGTTTCATATAGTGGTGGAAATAGTTCTGATGGTTGGTGTATGATACATGGTGGTGATGTGTTGTATTCTAATTTTTATGATGTGAACCCGTATATTGGTTATTATGTGATATATCTATATCATGTATGTTTATTTTATTTTATACTCACCCCACATGAGTTCAATAACCTTACCAATGCTCAGAAGTGCTAAGTTTCGGGTGTTTTCCCTAACATCTAGGATGGTAGTGATATAGATGGATGGATCCCCCCTCTCCCCCGCTCTTCCTTCTATAGTGATGTGTTTCACAGGCGTCTTCAGGTGAGATGTGATGTATTAGACTAAGTGTCTTTGGGTGGGATGTGATGTGTTGGCCCAGGTGCCTTCAGGTGGGATGTGATGTATTGGCCCAGGTGTCTTCGGGCGAGATGTGATGTGCTAGACCAAGTGTCTATGGGAAAGATGTGATGTGGCATGATATTATATAAGGTGGAGTTCATGTGTGTTAGGAGGAGGGAACGAGGTTTATTTTCTTCACATTCATGATAACCTACTTCTCTAGTTCTGGTTGTGATGTATTGGCCCTGGTGTATGTGGGTGGGATTATGAGGTTATGTGATGTGATGTGTGGAGTAGGTTTTTGTGGGTGGGATTGTGATGTGATGTGATGTGATGTGTGGCCCAAGTTTCTGTGGGAGGGATGTGATGTGATGTGGTGTGATGTGTTGTGGTGTGATGTGATGTGGTGTGGTGTGGTGTGATGTGATGTGATGTGATGTGATGTGATGTGATGTGATGTGATGTGATGTGATGTGATGTGATGTGATGTGATGTGTTGTGATGTGATGTGATGTGATGTGATGTGATGTGATGTGATGTGATGTGATGTGATGTGATGTGATGTGATGTGATGTGATGTGATGTGATGTGATGTGTTGTGATGTTATGTTATGTTATGTTATGTTATGTTATGTGATGTGATGTGATTTGATTTGATGTGTATATAAGGGAGGGTAGCATGGGACATTTGATGTTGGGATGTGAGAGCAGCAAATAATTAGGAAGAGGTAGCAGGGCACCTTTCTTTTTAATGATCTCAATGCTATATTATTACATTGGATTCAAGATTTGGTGAGTTATCCATATTGAGGTTGGGTTTGGTTAGATTACCTGTATATGTGCTTATTGGTTCTGATGTTTGTTAACGAGTGTATTAACATGCTCTTTTCACATGTGCACTTGAGGCCTTGGTTATGTTCCTATTGAGTATACCTTTTATTTTTACCCTATGTATAAAAATGGTTTCAAGTTTCTAGGATTAATTTGGGGGTCAACATGGACATTACTATTTTTTTAGAGTTTTTGTTGAGTTTCTTCTGTAGACATGACTTTTTGGTATTTAGTTTGGAGACTTTATATATCAGTGTCAATTTATTCATGCATTGTGAGATAATTTTTTGTTTACCTTCATATGGTTTGTTAGAGTTTTTTGGTGATTTTTTTATCATATCTCCCAATCATGTTTCATTTATAAATGGAAATTCCTCCCATATTGTGACATTTGTATACCCTCGGTGTTAGTCTCCAACTCGAGGCCTACTTGAGGTGGTACTTAGGGGTTATTATCTATCTCCCTTAATTGCGGAATCTTTGGTGGTAGGGGGTCATGATAGAGTAGTATCTGAGCTGCTTGTTGGGAGATCGTATGCAATTTAGAGTTTTTCACAGTGATGATTCCATGGGTTGGTATTTCAACAGTGCTAGTTGACCTTGGTGTGTAACATAGTCTTGGGAGATCGGCTAGGACATGAGATTTTAGGCCCCCCCGTGATCCAATGCATGGACTCTTATCCTATCAAATGACCATTTTAGGTGGACCTATTTGAAGGGTAAATCACTAGGAGAGGTACATGGATCATGATTCCTTGTGTTAATGTTTTAATTGGTTGTTTTGGGAAAATAAAATGAATAAATTAAATAATCTTTGATAAAATTTCATGCCATTCAGCATAGGATGTTCTCCTTGTTTCTGGGAATGGATCATGTTCAGCATCTTCAAGTTTCTTATGAATTTTAGGTTCTATAGTCTTATCCAGTTGATCGTTAGAGGGTTGACCTAATAGATGAGGATTAGGCATGTTAGTGGAATTTTCATGCCTTTTAATGGAAGAGTTTGGGTAAGTATGAGGGGAGTGTCTTGGATCTAGAGACTGAATGCTAGATAGGGGATATCAAGATTAATTTTGGTATGATCTAATCATGAGATTTGTTTTGGGTGAAACTAGTAGTTATTCAGATGTGGGGAACTATGCGTCTGTGGTGGATATTGTTTCTTGGTGACTATAGGGAGGTAGATGTGTGGTAGCCTAAATTTCAGAGGGAGTTCCAGTCAGAATTTCTATTGTTGATTATTAAAGAATCCAAGAGGTAGGAGATTCTATAACTTCATTAGGGAATTCTGAACATGCGGGATCTTGGGATGAATTTCAAGGACCTCATGAACTTTTCTTCATATGTTTTCCCATATAAGGAGTCTAGAGGGTGGTGTTCAGAGGATGCTTTTTTTTAGTGATCAAGTGTACGGTCAGACTGTTTGTGCTCCCAATGTATTTATACGTGTAGAAAAAGGATGAGGTTATAAATAATATTATTTAATTGTGTGTTGATCCTCATTATGGTGTCCAGCAGGGTGTTTCAATAAGCAGATCTTCAGTCAATGGGTTGCGGGTGTTCATGCGGTCAAGGTTCCATTCAGTAGGGAACTGACCATGGTAGTTTATTTCCATACCATTAGGGACAGGTGGTTTCCAAGTGTATTTTGGTGTTTTCTATTTTCATTCCATATCTATGGGAGGTATGGGAACCACCAGGCTCAGGGTATGACCACTCAGGGAGGTCAATTTCAAATGGGCAGTCAGGGCCCTTTTCAGCAGCATCAGTTGCCTCTGAGGCAGTTCCAGCAGCAGGGTCCATAGGTTGTTTTTCAGTAGTTGAGAGTAGGAAAAATTATCATAGGATAGCCTTTTTATACTCCCCATCAATAGGGACCCAGTCTATAGAGCATCTTTTAAGGCTAGCAGGAGAGATTTAGGGAGATTTTCATGGTCATATGCACACGTTAGAGGCAACAGCGCTAGCAGAGCTGGGAGTTGTTCAAGGTACAATTAGTTTATCATCTACCCTTGTGTGTTCTTTGTTTTATTTTGGTTCCTCTCACTATATTGTTGATACTTATTTAGTTTGTATGTTGGCACTAGATGTGGAGAGGCTTCCAGTGACCCTTGTGTTATCTACATCAGTTGGTGCTCAGGCTTCTATATTTGATGTGTGTTGGGAATGTAGACTGGTGATGGGGTAGCACAAACTAGTGGGGGACTTCTTTTTATTGTAGATATAACCATACAATTTTATCCTTGTTAAGTATTGGTTATATTCCATGTGAGTATTCATCAACTTATTTTAGAGAAGAGTCTTATTTTCTGATGTGGAGGGATAGCGAGTGGTGTTCATTGATGAGTGAGGTTATTGGTTGGAAGGTAGAAAAGTGGATCCTTTTTTTCATAGTTGTAAAATCTTTCATTAGAATCCTAATTTGGGGGAGTCCCCTGGTTGTGGGGTATTTTCTGGTTGTTTTCACAGAGGAGGTTATGATACTACCTCCTCGATGCGACGTTGAGTTTAGGATAGAGTTGTAGTTGGGTGCATATCTAATTTTTATGGATCTATATTGAATATATCACACAAAATTTCATTAATTGAGGCTAAAAGTCTATGATATGATGAAAATGGGTTTCATCAGACCCAATGTGTTGTCATGGGGTGCTCCATTGTTTTTCTTTAAGAAGGAGAACAGTTGTCTAAGGGTTTTTTTAGACTACCGAAGTTTGAATCAGGTAAAAGTAAATAATTTTTAACCTATTCCAAGGATTTTTAATTTATTTGGACAATTGATATGAGATATTGGGTTCTAAAATATTGATTTATGGTCTAGATATCACCAGTTGAGAGTGAAAGATGAGGATATTCAGAATATTTCCTTTAGATGTAAGAATAGTCACTTCAAGTTTATGTGCATGTCATTTGGTGTTACGCACACACCATCCATGTTCATGGGGCTTATGAACTCCATATTCTATGATTTACTATACTGGTTCACTGTTGTATTCATTGATGATATCTTGGTCTACTTGAAGTCATAAGAGAAGCATTTCGAGCAAATTAGAGTTATTTTGAAGGTCCTTCAACACCACCATCTTTATGTGAAGTTTTCTAGGTGTGAGTTTTGGATGTGATATGTGCATTTAATTACACATGTGGTGTCTCGGTAGGGTGTTTATGTATACCCATTTAGGGTCACATTAATTATTACTTGGTCAGCACCCAAGAATGTGGCAGAGGGTTCATAATTTCCTTGATCTCACATGCTATTATTAGAGGTTTATACCTGATTAATCTCAATATATAGACCCAATAATATTTTTGACTTGGAAATACTAGGTTTTTGTATATAAAATTCAGTTCCATACATCATTCAATTACCTAAAGGAGAAGTTGGTAAGTGCTCTAGTGCTTCAGTTTCTCAAGAAGGGTGTGTTGTTTGAGGTTTTTTGTGATGTATCCCATCTAGGATTGGGATGTGTGTTAATTAATTAGAGTTAAGTGATCTCTTATGGGTATAGTTTTTTAATTCCCCATTAGTGTAAATATTCCACCCATGATCTAGAGTTGGAGGCAGCTATGTTCATGCTAAATTTATGGTGGCATTACCTCATTGGTGAGTGTTTTGCTGTTTTCATGGATCAAAAGAGCCTGAGATATGTTTTCTCTCAATGTGATCTGAATATAGGACAAAATAGGTGGATTTAGTTTCTTCATGATTATAATTTTTAGATCTATTACACCCCAGGTAAGGTTAATCTAGTTGTCTATGCATAGATTCGGAATACCTAAGAGGATGTGGCTTGAGAGTTTGTGGTTGTTTGGAAAGGAATGGAGGATCTTTTGGGGATGCATCTTGGTGTTGGAGAGAGAATTGGATGGTTTTTTTCTTCATCAGATGATCATGGAGTCATATTTGATGTAGTAGTGGAGTATTCTCAGTGGGGAGACGCATAGGTTTAGGTGATGTGTGATCATGTTGGCCATGGTGACGCTCTTGAGGGATGGTCAGAGGATGGTTGAAACCATGTGTTATTCTGAAAAAGGTTGTTTTTTCTATGGTCAAGCATGTGGTATTTCTCTATGAGTTTTATATATCACCTTTAGCAGTACATCTTAGTGTGAAAATATGTATCATGTCTTGAGGAGGAATATTTGGTGGCCAGGGATGAAACAATCAGTGGCAATTTTTGTGGTAAATTATTTGTTTTTTCATCAGGTGAAAGCAGAGCAATGTGTTACAATAGGTTTTTTTTGTCCTTATAATTTTAGAGTCTAAATAAGAGGATATATCGATGGATTTTTTCATATTTTAACCCCAAGATCAGGGCAGTTGTGATGTGATTTGGTTGATAGTGAACCGACTGAGGAAATCGGCTCACTTTATAGTGATCTTTGAGTCGAGTGTCGTGGATGTTTTAGCGAGGTGGTATGTAGATGATGTGGTTAGGATTCATAGGGTACTGAGTACCATCATATTTGATTAGGATCCTCTTTTTACCTTTCTATTATAGAGGGTATTTCATAATATTTTGGCTCCCAATTGTGCTTTATCACTGCTTTCCACTCTCAGAAATATGGGCAATTGGAGCGGACCATATAGACACTAGAGGATATGTTTCAGGAATTACTTTTGAAATTTTGGAGACCTAGTAATGAAACATTTTTTTGGTTGAGTTTTCATACAACAATATATATCATTCATACAATGGTATGGCTCTATTTGAGGTGTTTTATGGGTGAGTGTGTCATTTTGAAATGTGTTGGATGGATGTTAGAGAGTCGGTAATTCTTGGTCCTGATGTGCTGTAGAGCATGACCAAGAAGATCCAATTATTTCATGAGTGGATAAGGGTATCATAGAACCATCAGAAGGCCTATTATGATTATAGTTGGAGGCCCCTAGAGTTTGAGGTTGGATTCTATGTATTCTTGAGAGTATCCCCTTATCATGGGTAGCAGAGGTTTAGTAGGGGGAGTAAGCATTTTCCCATGTTTTTTGGGACCTTTGAGGTATTGGGGAATGTTGGAAAGGAGGAATATTAGATGTAATTTACACCATGGTTTGATAGAATCCATGATGTCTTACTTGTGTACCAGCTTCAACGATATCTTCACGGTGAATCCCACATTATTGACTATGGAGAGTTGGATGTCAAGCATAACAAGATGTTTGTGAAGTGGCCAGTAGAGATCCATGATCATCGAGATAAGGTGTTGTTTGGTTGGACAATTTTCTTGGTTTGAGTGTTGTGGATGCATGGTGTCCTAGAGGAGAGTACTTGGGATTGAGATACGCATATGTGTGCCCAGTACTCGAAGTAATTTTTATTTTTTCCTTTCCCTATTTTACTTTATGTTGTGATGTTTGGATCTTTCTATATTATGAGATGTGTTGTTTTCCTTAATGTGTGATGTGTAATAAAACCCTCTACATATGCAAATGAGATGAACTTATTCATAATAGAGATACATTAACTACAATGTGATAAAAATTCTGCAGTAGAGTTAGTTCCACCCAGAGTAGATAGTATCTTTACATGGAGGATGGAATTACCTAATTCATATTTTTGGTATAGTGTGGTTCATTATTTGTGATGGTTATTGGTTTATACTATCTAGAGGTTGGATGGTTGTGCAGGTGGTTGTGTGGTGTGTGGTGTGTGGTGTCATTTGGTCAATATCATATGTTGAGGTGATGTGGTTGTGTATTGATGAGATTGTGTGAGATGTTTGTGGATGTTTGGTTTGGCGTGTTTAGTTGGTAGTAGCATCAAGTAATAACAAGATACTTGAGAGTTATCTCACGAGGTGGTTGTTTGTACCCCTTTTTCTGGGTTTGGTCTTGGATTCTTGAGGAAAAGAATCATTTTAGAGGTATCTAATATAATGGTCTATGTTCTCCTGGTCTGTTACTTTTCTAGTTTCAGGTGTTGGAGGTTTTTTAGGGGAGGCTTATGGAGGTTTTATGGTACTCGGAGTTGGCCAAGAGTGAGACCTGAGGTGTTGGATGTTAAAAGGATAGAAGAGGTAGAAATGCACATCATGCAAAGTTTACACAATGTAAAATGAAGTTTCACATCTTGTGAAGGATGGTACATGGGGTGTTACACGATGTGTAATAAATTTTTGAAATAATGGTTTAGGCAATGCATTTTTTATCAAGACTTGAAACCTAACATTTACACAACATGTAAATGGTACATGCCATGAAATTCCCCTATGTATTGATTCTTTAAATGAATTAGTGCTCAAGTTGTTTTCAAACCCTAAATTTTTCTCCTAGAGCTCTGGGTGGATAGAAATGTCTCTCCAGGAATCTTGGAATTTCTAAATTAGGGATCAATCCTTGTCTTCTTGTCTTTGATCTGTTGGTTCTGGAGGATTCTTTTTTTCTATCCATTGTGATATATACTCCCTTATCCATGGTTTTCATTCTTTCTTATCATGAGTATTCTCTATGTAAATGTTTCTTTGGTTTGGGAGTAGTTGAGGGTTGTGTTTTGATAACCCTTTGGTGTGGTGTAGGTTGATCTATAGGTTCCTTGTGTGGCAATGGTTTCTGGATAGTTTATTCTTCTCCCTACAATTTACAGTGGGATTGGAAAGCTTCTTTGAGTTAGGGGATCCTTTTTCTCACTCTTTTACATTCTATGTGTGGGATATTCATGTTTTTTCTTACCTTTGGGTGGATAATAAGGGTTGGAATAATCATATAATAAGTTATAATGTTTGAAATTTATGGGTATGGGGAGTTATCACATGATTTACTTATTTTTTATATGTTTTTTAGATTGTTATGCATGCTTATTTCTAATTCAGAAAATAACGATTATTGGGATCCTTTCTTACACTATAGTTGTTATGTTTTTATGACCCTTGTTGTGTTATTGTGTGATCACACCCAAATAAAAGGTTAAAGAATGTATATTTGGTTAATAATTGGTTTCCCTAGTGATTTGGTTTGTGTGATAATACACATGCTAATATAAATAATTAATGTGATAAATACCCGCAATAAATATGGAATCCATAATGTTTGTTGTGGTTTGTAATCATTCTTGTTGTATTTCCATGCATGTCTTGGGCTATTGTGTGACGATAGACATGACCGGATGGGTTGTGTAGTGTGTGTGGTGGTGACATGGTGGTTAGTTGGCATGGATGTGTTATGGGAAGTTGTGTGATGTGGTGTGATGAGGTTGTGGTGTAGAGGTTGTGGCATAGTGGTTGTGTCGCAGAGGTTTTGGTGAATTGGTTGTGGTGAAAAGGTTATGGAAGAGTGGTTATGGCACTGAGGTTGTGGCATAGAGGTTATAACACAGTGGTTGTGAATCAGTGGTTGTGGTATGTGGTGGTTATGGTTATGTGATGGATGATATGTTTGGTTGTTGTGTTGTGAGATAGATTAGGTGGTGTGGAGCGGTGATGATGGTGGATATGTGGTTCCATGATGGTGGTTATGTGGTTTGGTCTAGCTATTTCATGCCATGATTGGGTTAGTTTCCTGGTCATCCATGTAATAAATGATGATTCTAAATAAATATGAATGGGTGAAATTCATTTTTGATAAATGGATTAAATTTAATTAAATGAATGATTGGTGTAATGTGAAATGAAAATGATAATGAATAAAAGTGGTGTAACATGTAATTTTAAAGTGGAAAATATTTCATGGATTGTGTGGTGGTTGTGTGGTGTGTTTAATATAGTGGTAGCAGCTGTTTTGATTACTTATATATGGTACATGATGATGATGTGGTGTGAACTAGTGTTCCTAATGTGAACCCTTAGGTTTTCTATTGTGTGTTATCTCTATATCATGTAAGTTTATGTTATTTTATACATTCCCCACCTGAGTTGGATAACCTTACAAACACTCATAGGTTTTTAGTTCCAGTTGTTTTCCCCAACATCAAGGATGGTCCCCCTCTCCCCCACTCTTACTTCAGTAGTGATGTGTGGCCTAATTGTCTTTCAGTGAGATGTGATGTGTTGTCCCAGGTTTCTTCAGATGAGATGTGATGTGTTGTCCCAGGTGTATTTGGGTGGGATGTGATTTGTTGGCCCAAGTGTATTCTAGAAAGATGTGGTTTGTTATCCCAGCTGTATATGAGCGAATTGTGATATTGTGTGGTGTAATATATGGTGGGGATCATGTGTGGTAGGAGGAGGGTATGAGATTGATGTTCTTCATTTTCATGATACACTACTGCTCTAGTTCTGGTTGTGATGTGTTGGCCTAGGTGTATGTGGGTTGGATTTTGATGTGATGTGATGTGATGTGTGACCTAGGTGTCTCCATGAGGGATTATGATGTGATTTGATGTGATGTGTGGCCTAGGTGTCTATGGGTGGGATGTGATGTGATGTGATGTGATATGCGTAGAAGGTATGGGAGCATAGGACGTTCAGTGTTGGGGAGTGTGAGTGTCAAATTATTGAGGAATATTTAATGGGGAACCTTTATTTGTTATGATACCAATGCTATATTATTATATTGGGTGTGTGATTTGGTGAGCGAGCCATGTTGAGGCTGGGTTTGGGTAGATGGACTGTGTAAGTGCTTGTTGGTTATTCTATTTTTCATTGGAGATTTAACATGTTCTTTTCACATTTTTATTTGAGGCCTTGGTTGTGTCCCTAATGAGTACACCTATTATGATCACCCTATATATATAAACTATTTTCAGGTTTATAGGATGACTTTGGGGACCGATCTGGACATTACAAGTTTAGTTGGAGTTTCTGTTGATTTGTTGTCATAGACTTGTATTTTTGGTATTTACTTTAAATACTTTTTATGTATTGGTATCACTTTATTCATGCATTTTAGAATGTTTTTTGGTTTACCCTTATATGGTCTATTGGAGTTTTTTGGTGATTTTTTATCCTATCTCCTGATCCAATTTTACTTATAGAGGGTAATGCCTCCTATAATATGATATTTTGATACCCTCAGTGCTAGTCTCTAACCCTGGGCCTACTGAAGGCGGGACTAGAGGATTATTATCTTTCTCCCTTCATTTTGGAATCTTTTGTGGGAGGGGGTCCTCATAGTGAAAATGATTTAGTAATCAAATTAACTCTATCTCTAGGCTAGTTTCCAAGTTTTTCATACATCATAACCCATAAATTTCCCCAATTTTTTTTATTTTTTGGTTAATTTATATAGTATAAAACTATTTCACACATCATGATTCATATTTATTGAATACCATATTAGTACTCATTATATTATTTAAAAAATCTATTCTGGTTTTAAAAAATCCATATTTTCATTACTGATGTTATTGAACAACTAAAAAATATTCAATTTCATCTTATAATCCATATTTTCTTACTTTTATCATTGTAAAACTCTATTTATTACATCTATAAATCGCATCACAAAGAATCCATAGAATTATTTTGACTATTTTGACCCTAAAGTTTATTGTATGTTCAGCAATAGAGTTAAAATGGGTGAGATAGAAAGTGATAGAGAGATTATAAATTGTTAGAATAATATTATGGGTCTATAATTTTTTTATAATAAATATCTATTTCTAGGCTTGAAAATTTAAAAAAACCAAAACTTGATGGTATAAAACTATAATAAATCTTGGATAATAAACGAAAATTGATGAAATAATATAAAAAGTACTTATATAGTCCATAATTTTTCTTAGTATCACATGAATACTATGGTAGATTTGAATTAAAATCTAGATAAATTTATCATTTACCAAAAAATCAAAGGTGTTCAAGATAATATCCATATAAACATATCAATTAATTCCACTTTGTGGGTGTTATAATGAATCCTCAATGGGTGTATGAAGATCTAACACAATTTTTTAATTTTTCCATTTTCTTTAAATAGTGAATCTAAAGTGTCCTTATATGACACTTCGTCAGCTCATATAGGAAATTAAATTTAAATAATTAAGATCTTATTAAAAATAAATTTTCCTATATCTAGTATAGCTAATAGAAGGAAGAATATTTGAGGTAATGAAAATTGGTATGTAATTTTTTTTCAAAACCCGTAATTTATTGTTGAAGAAGAAGAGATCCCATGAATTTTTACATCTATATTAGGTGAGTGATGATTGGGAGGCACATTTTTAAAGTTGGTATTTGAATTTTATTAGATTTTTTATATAAAAATGAATAATGAAAATATAATGGGTATTTCTTTTAGATGTGTTGAGAGATCCTTTATGGTAAATTTTTTTTTGATTATTTTAGGTTTCATAGAAAATTTATAATGATTATTTTTTATTGAATATATTTTATGATTTGGAAATATATTTTTATGAACTATTAATTAAAAATAAGATCATTGGATTTAAAATACCTTATTTCTATCATGTTCCGGCATTTTATTCCAACCCAAGGTGTGGAAGTATTTTATAGAATCCATTTGTTTTTCTTTATGACTATAACATCATGAGATTTTATGAAATGTATTCTTTCAAATTAATTTAAATTCTTTGATAACTTTTGTTACATGGAATGCACAGTTTATCTTGTGTTGTATGAAACACCAGTTTTATCTTGTATTGCACACAACATCGTGTTCCTTTGATGAGTTATGTTACACACAATACTTATTGAGTCAGAACTTTCACTTCTAAATTATATATTCCTTTTTGTTTTGGAAATCAAAAAAACTTTATTTATACTTACTCTACTAACTTTTTATGTCCAAAGATTTTTATAATTATTATATAAAAAACATAATATTTTATCATACTTAGAATTAGTTTTTAATTATTTATGAATATAAACTAACTCTCTCCATTACAATTATCATAATGGGAATGGATACAATAAGAATCACATTTACCTTTATCAGATCAGATATAAGACTTTATGTCTTGTCTTTTGTACTGAAAAGTGTTTATAATCAGATTGATAGATGAACCAATAAACATCAAAATCATACTTATTAAGATCATCATAATGAAATTTATAATAAATTCTACTAGACTGACTTAGTTTAAATTATGAATATGAAAATTTTATTTTTAAATTTAGGAATTTATTTTATACTTTTATTTTGTAAATTAATACGACGTCATACAAATAGTTATAAAAAAGTTTATGAAGTTTTAGGTGTCTAAGTAATTTTGAAAAACATAGATAAATGTTATCATTGGGGAAATATTATTGTTGGGAATATTTCCTATAAATAGACATTTATTTGAAGATTTTGGAGCTGATGGTTCCATTTTTCTCTCAATTTTTCTAAAGTCTAAAAATCATGAACAACTTGTTCTTAGTCTCTTGTATTTATTTAGAGAGATTCTTTATTAATATAACCTTGTTAGCTTGTCTTCTTAAGAATTATTTTGTAATTTATTTGAGTATCTGATTGTGTGAATATGATCAAGGACTTATGAGGCTAGGAAGATGGAGATACCGATCTACTTGATCGAGGGCACATGAGGATAGTGTTGTAGTATCTTCTCTATCGGATCAAGGATTGTTAGGGATAGGCAAATAGAGAATCTAATATTCATATCAAGGTATTTCCTTATTGAGGAAATACATAATTTCTTGTAAGTATAAAATAAGTAAAACCTTTAGGTAGGGATTGTGTCTACCTTACTATTAATGTTTAAAGAGATCTATTCAATTTTAAATAACTGTAAGTAATTATTTTATTTCTATAATTTTTTTACTTGTTTTTTCAAGTCTTTTAATTCTACTGTGGATGTATGTAATAGTTTTATTGTAATGACCCAAAATAAAATACACACAATCTATTTTATTAATCGGATCTACTGTGAATCTGAGACATATTGTTATAATCATATCTATATTGAATATGATCTATTTACTCTAATTTAATAATATAATTTTTGATTATGACTTTTCAACTGAGATATATTGAAATTTGTCTTGATTATGATACTTTGATAATCCTACTGATCGAATACCGAATCTGATCCTTTTACATAAAGAGTTTTTGTGAATTTTTTTAGTTTAAATTATTTTAAACTAAAGTTTTTAAAACTACAATTCACCCCACCTTGTAATTTATCCATCTAGAATATATTATTTGATCCTAATATCATTATAACTAATATTTTTATCCAATAATTGGTATCATAGGAGTATTCCACTACTCGAGTTCTTGTTATAATTTTATCATCTTTACTATTGAATGTTTATTTGAATTTTGTTATAAAACTTTTGTTTATAAAACATTATTACACTAACATGTATTGTGGAAAATAATTTTTGTATCTATTTTTGAAATATGGAAGGTTTTAATGTTGGATCCATTGAAAATATCAATCCCAATAGACCACCAATTTTTGATGGTGCTAATTATTAATATTGGAGGGTTAGAATGAATACTTTTTTAATTAATATAGGAGTTGATAACTTTTTAATATTAACAGGTGATTATAAGATTCCTAATGAGAAAGTCACTACTTTTGTAAATAAAGAGAAGCAATAATATCATCTTAATTACAAACTCAGTAATACTTTGTTGGGCTCAATTACTAGAAGCATCTACATTCAAATATCATCATGTAAAGCAGAAAATAATATTTTGAAAAAGTTAGAGGTTACTCATCTCATAACTTCAAAAGTTCTTGAATCTAGGAGATCCATGTTAAGAACTTATTATCATGATTTTTAATTTTTTTCTTAGAGAATCGGTGTTTAAAATGAATGAGAGATTTATGATTATCATAAATAGTTTACAATAAATCAGTGAGAAAGGATTAATTGATGATATTCTCATGGAGAAGATAATAGATATCATGCCTAATGAATGGTAATAAAAAATAACTACTATTTATAAAATAAGAAAGATTAATAATATCACTTTGTATGATCTTATTGGAACCTTGATGCAGTGTGATAGTAGATTAAAAAGAGATGTACAGAAATACAAGAAAAATAATGGAGGTTTTTATTTCAATACTACTTCAATTCCTACTAAAGTTCAGACACTAGAAAAAGTTGTTAAGACTTCAAAAAAGAAAAATTATTCTATACAATCTGATTCTAATTCTTCTGAACAAAACTAAAATGAACTATTTAATCTTGCTTGAATGATGAACAAGATAATTGTTAAAAAATATTTTTAGTATTGATATAAGAAAAGTAACAAGGACTGGAATGAAAAGAAATATTATGAAGTTACTTATTATGACTGTAAAAGAGTTGGATATATCAAAACTGATTGTGCAAAGATAAAAAAAGGAAAGATAGGAAGGAAATGAATTCTAATAGAAATCAGAAAAACTATTAAAAGTAAAAAAGGAAAGAAAGTGATTAAATAAAATGATTCTTGGAGTGAAATTGGAGGATATTCCTTAGATAATACTTCTTATAATGAATTTCCTAGACATAGGAACATTGGTCTTCCTACAAGATTACCCAATGAAAATATTTTTTTTAATTTCTAAGGTACGCACCACTGAAAACCTTACAAATCTATCTTCAAGTGAAAAATATTATGAACCTGATATTAAAAAAACTCATAATCTTCGAATCAAGAATCTTCATCAAATAATGAAGATAATTTTTTACCTTATTAATAATAAGTTTCTGGCTTTGAAGATTTATTAGAAAATGAAAATTGTAAAGTTAGTAAAAAAAATGATAATGAATATTCAAGGATAAATGTTTTAATAAAATAAGTATTATATCTTTCTAAATATATTTATAAGGAATATTTTGAAAAAGAAACCATTTCTAGAAACCTTGAAAAATATATTTCTAAAAAATAATCTTTACAAATTAGTTCTGATAAATTAAATTTCGAAACTATTAATAGTAAATATTAGGAAATAGTTATTAAACTAAAGTCCAAAAAAATCTCTCATGAAAATTTTATCAAAATTTACCACTGGTAAAAAAATTATAAAATGTATAAAAAAATAAATCCTTATAAAGATAGTATTAGAATTTATTTTACTAATAAAAACCCCTTTTTTAATAACAATTACTTTGTTCTAAAAGGTTCACCCTTTTGTAAAAAATGCCAAATAGGTGGTTACTAGAATAAAAAATGGTCCTTAAATAGAATTAAATCCTTAGGATTTCATAAATCATATCTTTTGAAACAATTTTGGTTACCTAAGATTTTGTTTTCTAACACCAGGTCAAGAAGGTTTGGGTTCCAAAAGTCTAATTATTTTCTTTTCAGGAAAAAAAGGTAGCACCAACAATAAAAATATTTGGTACATGGATAGTGTTTTTTCTAGACCTATAAAAGGACACAAATATTTCGTTGAAAATATTATCAAGATGAAATATGGAATAGTTAACATAGAGATAATGCTCAATGAGAGGTTATCGGTATAGGTAATATTATTCTTCTTGGAAAACATTTAATTTCAAATGTTTTATTGTTAAAGGACCTAAGAACAACCTTATAAGCATAAGTCAATTATGTGATGAAGTTTACCTTGTGAACTTTAGAAATTATAAATGTGTAGTACACAATTCTAATGATGAATTTATTCTTTGTGGCAATCTATATGAGAATGTTTACACACTTGTATTAGAAGACCTTAGGATCCAAGACTCACCTTACCGTAGTGTAATGTAATTTCACTCTTGGTTATGGAATAGAAGGATAAAAAATGGTAACCTTATAAACTTATTTAAGTTAACTAAGAAAATACTTATTAAGGATCTACCGGAACATAGGTTTGATTCTTCAAAAGTTTGTGACCCTTGTCAATACAATCAGAAACATAAGTCTATTTTTAAATAGATTTGTGAAGCCCCAAATTATGATTATTTATAGTTAGTGAATATGGATTTATTTGGTCCTACACAAATTGGAAGTATTGGTGGAAAATATTATGTATTTTTTTAGTTTAATATTACTGTAGATATACATGGGTCTATTTTCTAACAAAGAAATAAGAAGCCTTTTTTTATTTCAAAAATTTAATATCCAAAGTTAAAAATGAGAAAAAACTTCCCTTGATAACTATTCATAGTGATCATGGTAGATAATTTGTAAATTATGATTTTGAGACTTTTTTGTAATAATAAAGTCATTTAACATAACATTTCATCTCCTAGAACTCCTCATTAAAACAGTGTTGTTGAAAGAAGAAATCATATTATTTAAGAAATAAACCATATGGGGTGAATAATCAATTGACAAAAAAATTTGGGATTAATCCATTAGTAATTATTATTATACAATAAATCGAGTTTTAATAATACCTTTTCTTAATAAAACACCTTATGAGTTATGGAATAGTCAAAAACCAAAAGCTTCATACTTCATAGTTTTTGGATGCAAAGTATTCATCCTGAATACGAAACATAATTACAAAAATTCACAATAAAATTTGATAAAGGAATATTTTTAGATTATTCCACTAATTCTAAGTCAAATATAGATTTTTATAAAAAAATTTGTATTGTTGAATAAATAGTACATGTTACATTTGATGAAATCGACCCTTTTTTTTAAACAACCCCAACCAAAATCCTCAAATTTTATTTCTAAAACATATTTTCAACCTATGTTAGAAAATTCTTCTTGTAAGGAAATAACCTAAGAAAAATTTTCTAAAGTTATTCCTTAGGAATATTTTTTACCTTATGTTGAAGAATAGTTTTTTGAAACCCCAATAAATCAGTTGGTTCTTAGGAATAATCCTACTGATAATATCATTGGAGATGCCGATCAACCTGTTATGACTGAAAGTTCTTTAATAAAAAAAATTGAGCATCTATCTTTCCTTTCTCAATTTTAACATAAGAATCTTGATGTGACTTTAGGTAATGATGATTGGATTAAAGTAACACAAGATGAACTTAATGAATTCAAGAGGAGAAAAGTTTGGACCTGATCATACCCCAATTCAATGTTTTATTGTCACCCTTCCACTATTGTATTAAACTGAATTTATATTGAAACATAATCCACTACCAAAATAATTTACAGGTTACCAAATTAATTGGTAAATAGTTACATAAATTCAATGCCCCAAACATCAAAAATTTCATGGAAGAGAAAGGGTTTTTGTGGTATCTCATTTCTTTTAGATGAATTCCCCATTCTTTGATAGTGAAGACAAGATTTACAGAAGTCATGGGAATCCCAAATCAATGTAGGCCAAAAGAGACCAAAATCGAGGACCTTGTGAGAAGTCCATTGTGGACCAAAGTGGCCCCCACAAGCAAGAGTGTGTAAAAACCTAAGGATGGACTAAAACTCTCTATCGGGAACACAACGCATGAGGACTTGATCACTACAGGTTTGCTAAAGGTAGGGGTCATCCAAAATGTACCAATGGGATGCATGTTTTAGATGGTCATCCTGGTTTTTGTTGAAATCATTAGGATTGCAAGATTTTACCAAATAATTTACAATTTCAGCATACCAAGGAATATAATCTTGCACTTGGTAAAGTTTCTTATCAGGAAACATGTCATTTATGGGAATATAGGGGATGATTCAATGTCCGAGGATGGGTGAATCCAACTGATATGTTCATACACCACATTCTCTTCTACTTTTTTATCCCTAATTTCTAAATTTAATTCCTGAATGAGGAGCATCCATCGAATGAGATGTGATTTGGCTTCTAGTTTCTTAATGAGATACTGGAGGGCTACATGGTCTGAGAACACAATGACTTTGGACCCTAAAATATATGACCTAAATTTATTCAAGGAAAACACAATGGAAAGGAATTATTTTTCAGTTGTGGTGCAGTTTTCTTGGGCAGGTTCCAGTGTACATGTAGCATAGGCAATGACATCTAGAGCTCGATCGACCCTTTGTGATAAGACTTCCCAAACAACATAGTTAGAGTCATTTCACATGAGCTAAAATGGTAAATCCCACCAAGGTGGTTGGATTACCGGGGGTGACATGACACTCCATTTTAACTTATTAAAAACCTCTTCATATTCTTTATCAAAAACAAATTCTTTTTCTTTTTGGAGTAATCGGGAGAGGGGAAGTTCAATTTTACTAAAGTTTCAAATGAAAATATGGTAAAATACAACATGAACTAGGAAATACTACACATTATTTTTATTTTTAAGTAATGGTAAGGAAGAAATGACATCCACTTTTGATTTATCTACTTGGATACCATCCCCAGAAATTACATGTCCCAAAACTATACCTTGTCGCACCATGAAATGGAATTTCACATAATTTAATATGAGATTCTTTTCAATATAGTGACATAGTACTAAATCAAGACTACTCAAACATTAATCAAAAGAGGATCCATAAATAGTGAAATCATCGATGAATAATTCCATGCAATTCTCCAGGTAATACAAAAAAATACTAACCATGCATCGTTGGAAAGTACCCAGAGCATTGCGTAGACCAAATGGAATCCTCATATATTCAAATGTGCCAAAGGGACAAGTGAAGTTAGTCTTTTCCTAGTCCTTGGTGGAAATATTTGTAACACCCCAAGCTTCCACGGTACGTTTCCCTTCGAATAATGTGATAGCGTGTGTTGTACGCAACCTCGAGTTCTAACACACACCACAACTAATTAAACTAGCCGTTGTGAATAGTAATACCTACTTTTTGAAATCATATATATTTTATATTTAAAAATGGACTTCATTTTTGGATTCGGAATATTGAAATTATCCTAGGGTAAAATTTTGGTACTTTTCGGATAACTTTTATATTTTGATGAATAGTGAAAATTACTAAATTTTAATTAAAAACAACTTTTTTAATCAAAATAATTAATATTGATAAATTATGAATTTGAGTGGTTTTAAAGTATATTTATAATATGTTTTTACCATTTAATTTAATGTTTTTAATTGGACATAATTTCACAATTAAATCAGACATAAACAAGTGTCAATCTTTTGATAGTTATTATCTCTTAAAAACACGCTTTTTTATTTTAACAACGGGAATTAATTTTAAATTAATTTCTTCCACTTATGTGTTTTGAATTTGGAAAAATGGATTACAAATTTGGAATCAGGATATAAAAATTATGTAAATAGGTAACTTTTATTTTTACACATTTTGAATAATTACTGCGGTAAATATTTTATTTACCATGGTTAAAGGGTAAATCCGGTAAATAAGGGTTAAAAAATAATATTATAATAATACAAAATTACCCTAAAACGTGTCCTAAACTTATTGGTGGACACATAACCGACCATGGGCATCCTTGGGTCTATTTGGGGACCCCTTGGAGCCACTTGTATGTGGTAGGGACACATTATATTAATAAAGTTAAAATAAAAATAAAAATGGCATAAGCTTACATCTTTTAGAAGAACAATTTTTACATAGGGTTATACATGTTGTATTTTCGATTATAAATATTCATTAGAAAGGTAAAAATATTTCCTACATAATGATATTTTATTTATAATTTTTAGACATCAAATAATTTAAATTATTAATGACACAATAATGATGCAATGTTTACCTCATTAATAAATCATTTAAATAAATAAGATTATAATGATTAAAATATTATCTAAAACCTGTCCAATTCTTATTGGTTGATGTTATTTAGAATATGAGTCATATTATCTTTGACCTAAATGATTTTTGGACCATTATAAACCGAATATAATTATATTATAAAGTAATACTTTCACTCTTTCCTAAAGAGCCCCTCCTCTCCCTTATAAAAGGAGACCACTTCTACTCATTCCTCACACCTCTCAAGACACTTGGCTCGTCCAAAACCTGCACAAATAAGCTCCCCACATCCCTCTCCTCCTCTTTGAAGCTTCCCCTTAGGCAGAAAGCATTTCAAGAAGTCCTTTGGTTCCAACCAAAGTGAGTTACCTAAATTAAAGGTAACGATTTCTCTTAAATTATTTTCATTTATTTTTCTTCTCCAACCCCCAAAATATTTTTATTTCCTTTATTTTGTAACAACACCAGTATCCAAAATATACTAGGATGTTTTTATAAGAAGGATTCAAACTACACATACACACAACTCCATCTAATTGATGATGAACATAATGTTTCTGTGGATGGAAAACTAACGCCTCACGAAACGATGATTGTTCAAATACATCTTACCGCCTCTCATGGTGGCCATTATGATGTCACTGTAATTAAATATGATATTAATGATATATATTTTATATATAAGCTTCTGTAATTCCATTTTATTTCATACCATTATTCGTTTCATGTTGTATATACATACGATAATTTCATTTGAGGAAGTGCGGACTACCGCCCCCTTAAAATGATATGACTCGTTCATACCACACATGGAAGGTATAAAGGATGGAGTTAATAAACTTAAGTAACATATATAAAATATTATATTATACTGTAATAGTAATATACCTATTTATCATTTGGATTCGATTCTTTTAAAATAAAAATTAAATGGAAGTAGTGTTCATGCGTACGTACGGACTACCGTCTCCACGAACGCGATGAGATTCATTCTCCATCGTATCCATTCAAGTCTTATTCTCATTTTAGGGTTAAAAATAATGTTAATATCATTCTGATTATGAATAAGATATAATCTATCCATTACAAACATGTCTTACGTAACCAAACATTTAAGAAGAACGAATCGATTATCACCCGAAACGACGATAATACTAAGATATTATGTTAAAAGATCATATATGATATCATATTAATGTATATGATTCTTGTATAATTTAATAATAATTATTTCACCATTATACAGGAGGTTAACCTACCCCAACCAAGGAAAAGTACAAGGTAAGGATTTATTTCGCAATCTCTTCATTATCCGAGGTTGTTTATACATAATTATCTACTGGGACCTCGTTATCATCCACGTCCTGTTTCTTCAAAATGTATTTCAAAAAAATTTTAATATTTAAAAGAATATGGGTTAAAGTCGTTTATACCCTTGTTTGACTTTTTATAAGAAGTTTATAAGGGAATCTTTCCGTCGTTTTCCAAACAAGGTTCTTTTTAACCTTTTCGACAGAATTAAGATAAGAATGTTTTTTTTAACTTATACGGCGGGTGCGGTTATTTTACGCCGTTATAAAATCTTCAAAGCTTACCTTACAAGATTATAAGAACATTTTCAAGAAAATGTTTTATTTTATATGGCTCTTAAATGATTTCAAAAATAGAAAGAGATATTTCTCTAAAAAGTGTTTTGATTTCATCTATGTCAACATCCTTTGACGGATTTTACGCTTATTTGAAGTTGATTTATTATGATACAAAACTTCTATATTGTATTGAAGGTTTTGTGATATGTTTGACTGTGGATGTGCTATTTTTATACCATTCATAGTTTATGGTGAAATTATTGACATTTCGTATGCTAGTTTTAATACGAATGTTTATGTTATGTTTAAACCTTTTCATATGGGAATGCATTGGACTTAATATGTGATGGGTGGAGCCCGCTATAGCTCCTCGATGCATCGGTAGGTCTCATGAGACAAACTAGTGTCTTGGCACAAGGCCTTGGAAAAATATTATTTGTAGTCTTGGCACGAGGCCTTTGCTATGTGGTTATGATAGTCTGGCATTATGCATTCCAACATTATGAAAGTGGTTATTGATATTGCATGTGATTATTCGATTAGTAGAATATCCATGTGAACAAGTAAATGGAATTATTTCATTTTACTTTTGCCATACTATGTTGAAGTTCAAGTTTAAAAGGCTTTTGTTTTAGTAATTCATTGCCTTAAATTTTTATGCTTATTTTTGAATGTTCTGCTATATTGTTGTCCTTACTGGGCATTTGAGCTCACCCCTTTTCTATGTTTTATTTTTCCCAGGATGTGAAGATGTAAGTTATGAATGACCTGCAGGGATATTATGAGGGGATTATAGTGTGGACTGTGGAAACATTATGTTGTTGTAGTAGTTTTCATTTTATGATGTAATGTAAAACTTATGAATATATCTAGTGTTTCCAAGGCTACTAAACCAATCGGTCTTTCGAGATTTGATCTTTCTTGCGATCATGCCAATGTTATGTAATAATGCACCGACTCTGGGTAACTGGGGTCGGGGCGTTACAGTTGGTATCAGAGGAAGTTTAGTACAAACCTTGGAAGCTAGATTTAGATAAACTCTGATTAGAGCATGTAAACCTAAGATGAAATTTGAGGATTAGTATAGAAGAACTTCCTAGAATTTTGGTATTGTAGAGATTTTGTGAGTTTTCCGAGCAATACATCCCTGTCTGGATACGAACAGGTAGAGGCGGCTCTGGCACAGATGTACCTAGGGGTAAAACCCGAAAACACCGCTTTGAGCTAGACTCGAACGGGAACTGGTGCACGACAACGGGCCTTGCTGCACTCTTGGTTACGACACTCCCGAGGGATATGCTTAGGATAACTCTCATTTTCATTACAAATCATTATGAAGGGTTTATGAGTATATACTTCCTCAAAGAAAACATTTTTATGATTATGGATTATATCCATAAATAGTTCAATTTATGTTAAGTGTTTTATAAGTATGGGATTATGTATTTTGATTCATAAACTGATCTAGTTTATGCCATTGTTTAGAAATGGCGCCTAGTGGAAGAAATGGAAACTGTATCAATGCACGCACTCCATGTAGGGATTGCCCTCCTGCTCAAGATAATTATAGTGGGGCTGGTGATGCAACTGGTGCCGATCAGCTAATCATCATACTGGGACAACTTACTCAGGTTATGAATAATAACCTTACCCGTATGGAGCACCCTGATCTGCAGCGTGGAGGATCAATGTTAGATCGATTCATGAGGCAACAACCACCAACGTTCAATGGGAATACAAATCCCTTAGTAGCTGAGTAATGGATATTTTACCTAGAGAAAATATTTCAGGCTTTGGGGAGCAGTGAAAGGGAAAAAGTTATCATGGCAGTTTACCACCTCACTGGAGATGCTGATCAATGGTGGTCATTGATTCAAAACATGAAGGAAGATGATGAAGTATCAAATATGGAGAGGAGGGAGTTCAAAGATCTGTTTTTAGAAAAATACTTTCCTCGTGACCATCGAGCAGATATGGAAAGGCAATTTCTAAGTCTGAGACAGAAGGAGGATGAGAATGTCGCAAAGTATGAGGCTAACTTTACAAAGTTAGCAAGGTACGCTGGTGATTATATACGCAACCCAAGAAGTAAGATTGATCGTTTCTTTGATGGGTTAAAACCATTTCTCCGTCGAGCATTAGTCTCACAATCCTTTTCATCGTATGAAGACATTGTCTCATGTGCTATCAAGACCGAAAAGGAATTATCTAAGTCTTATGACTTTAAAGAAAAGCAAGAGAAGAAGAGACCTGCTGATCAATCTGGGAATGGAAATAAGGGGAAGAAGCGAAAGGTTGAATATCCATCTTGTGGTAAATGCGGGAAGAAACATCTTGGTACTTGCTTGAAGGGAATGGGAGTCTGTTACAAGTGTGGTGAAAAAGGCCACCATGCTCGTGATTGCAAGGGGAAGAAGGAAGCTACCAACGTTCAGTGCTACAACTGCAGGGAGATGGGAAATTATGCAAATGAATGTCCTAAGCGTCAGGAGAACTTACCTCAGAAAAGGACAAGGGATCAAGGCCAGGCTTATGCTATCACTACTGCTGAGGTAGAAGCTCCGAAAGACGTGGTGGCAGGTAATTTAATGGTTTCCTCAAGTTTAGAAAATGCATTATTTGACTCTGGATCATCGCATTGTTTCATATCTTCCCAGTTTTCTAAGAAAATTAGATATTTCCAATTTGATTTAATAAGGGAATTGTCAGTTAAAACTCCTAAGGGAAGTATCATTGCAACAAAGTTTTGTGAATCAGTCCCCATTAGAGCACATAAATTTTCTTTATCTGCTGATCTCATCGTCATACCTATGATTGAGTTTGATATAATACTCGGTATGGACTGGCTTTTGGACTATGATGCGAAGATTTATTGTAAGAAGAAAGAGGTTATGATTCTTGATGATAATGATAAGGAACACCTTATTTTTAGAGCAGAATCGTCACCACCTAATTCTTATTTAGATCCACCCTCAATAGCTCAACTAAATTCAATTATTGGGGAGGAAGAGAATGAAAAAACTGCGGGTGAGGAAAGGAATGTTCAAATAGAGGATGTACCTGTTGTGAAAGAATTTGTAGATGTATTTCTGGAAGATTTACCTGGACATCCTCCAGAACGAGAAGTTGAGTTTTCCATTGATTTGATTCCTGGATCAAGGCCTATATCGAAGACCCCTTATAGAATGGCTACTGTAGAGTTAGTCGAACTAAAGAAACAACTAGAGGAATTGAGTAATAAAGGATTTATTCACCCTAGTGTTTCTCCATGGGGAGCCCCTGTTCTTTTTGTTAAAAAGAAATATGGATCTATGAGGTTATGTATCGACTATAGGGAGATCAATGCTATAACGATAAAGAACAAGTATCCCCTACCTCGTATTGATGATTTATTTGACCAACTGCATGGAGTTCAATACTTTTCAAAGATTGAACTTCGATCTGGATACCATCAGTTGTGTGTGAAGAAGGAAGACATTCCGAAGACATCATTTCGAACCAGGTACGGGCATTACGAGTTTACCGTAATGCCGTTTGGATTGACTAATGCACCCTCTGTATTCATGGATCTGATGAATAGAGTTTTCAAAGAGTATCTCGATGAATTTGTGGTGGTATTTATTGATGATATCTTGGTATACTCCAAAACCTACGAAGATCATGAAAATCACTTGCGCATTATCTTGAAGACTCTGAGGAGGCATGAATTATATGGGAAGTTTAGCAAGTGTGAATTCTGGCTTCAGGAGATTTCTTTTCTTGGCCATATTGTCTCTAAAGATGGAATCTCTGTTGATCCTTCTAAGACCAAGGCAATCCAAGAATGGCCAGCACCTACGAGTATAACTGAGGTATATAGTTTTATTGGTTTGGCAGGTTATTATCGACGTTTCGTCCAGAATTTTGCCCGATTGGCTAACCCATTAACGAAGCTCACACGTAAAGGGGTTAAATTTGTTTGGACAAAAGAGTGTGAAGAATGTTTCGAAGAACTGAAGAGAAGATTAGTCAATGCTCCTATATTGACTCTACCATTGGGGAATGATGGGTTTGTTATTTATAGTGATGCATCAAATAAAGGACTTGGTTGTGTCCTTATGCAGAATGATAGAGTTATTGCCTATGCATCACGACAGTTGAAAATTCATGAACAAAACTATCCTACTCATGATCTTGAGTTAGCAGCTGTGATCTTTACTTTGAAGATATGGAGACACTACCTCTATGGTGAAAAATGTGAGATTCATACTGATCACAAGAGTTTGAAGTATATTTTCTCACAAAAAGAACTCAACATGAGGCAAAGGAGATGGCTTGAATTACTCAAGGATTATGATTTCACGATACACTACCACCCAGGGAAAGCAAACAAGGTGTCAGATGCTTTGAGCAGAAAAGACCATGGAGTTTTGAACATGATGAGAATTGAAAGGGATCCAATTTTCATGGATCTAGTGAAGATGGACATGGGAATAACCAGGGAAGGTGAAACATCAATGCTTTTTCAAATGGTTGCCAAACCATCTTTACTAGAAAGGATTAAGAGTTCTCAGATCGATGATGAAGAATTCCAAAAGAAGATTAAAGCTGTGAATGATGGGAGATTGAGAGACTTTGTGTATGAAGATGGAATTTTGAAATTCGGGAAGAGACTTTGTGTTCCCGATTTACCTGATCTAAAAAGGGAATTGCTGGATGATGCTCATAGTTCCAATTTCTCTATAGACCCTGGGAGCACAAAAATGTATATAGATTTGAAGGAAAATTTTTGGTGGGACAACATGAAGAGGGAGATTGCTGATTTTGTGTCAAGATGTATGGTTTTTCAACAAGTGAAAGCTGGAAGGCAACAGCCTGGAGGAGTCATGCAACCTCTTCCCATACCGGAGTGGAAATGGGACAATATTACGATGGACTTTGTCATGGGGCTACCAAAGACTCCTAGAAGGAATGATGCAATATGGGTTATTGTTGATTGTCTTACCAAGTCAGCACATTTTCTTGCTATAAGAGAAGATCTACCCTTGGAACGTCTAGCAAGACTATATATTAATGAAGTTGTGAGACTTCATGGAGTACCCTTATCAATTGTTTCTGATCGTGATCCCCGTTTTACTTCATGATTTTGAAAAAGTCTTCAGAAATCCCTGGATACTGAACTTCATTTGAGCACTGCTTACCACCCTCAGACAGATGGAAAATCAGAACGGACTATTCAAACCCTAGAAGACATGTTGAGATCTTGCTCACTTGACTTTCAGGGTATGTGGGATCAATATTTACCACTGGTAGAATTTTCTTATAACAATAGCTTCCATTCGAGTATTCAGATGGCACCATATGAAGCGTTATACGGAAAGAGATGTCATACACCAACCTGTTGGGATGACGTTGGTGAAAGAAAACTTGTAGGCCCAGAACTGGTGGAGGAAACGGTGGAAAAGGTGAAAGTAATCCAAAATCACATCAAAGCAGCTCAAAGTAGGCAGAAGAGCTATGCCGATAATCGAAGGAAGGATTTGGAATTTCAAGTCGGTGATCATGTTTTCCTGAAGGTATCTCCATGGAAGGGAGTCATACGTTTTGGTAAGAAAGGTAAATTGAGTCCCAGGTACATCGGACCCTTCGAAATTCTAGAACGAATTGGGGATGTAGCTTACCGATTGGCAATGCCGCCAAGTCTCTCCAAAGTTCACGATATGTTCCACGTATCTCTGTTGAGGAAATACATGCCTGACCCAACGCATGTACTCACCTATGAAGAATTAGAACTGGAACCCGATCTGTCTTATTGCGAAGAGCCCGTCAAGATTCTTGATATGAGAGAACAAGTGCTGAGAAACCGGACGACGCGTCTGGTAAAAGTTTTGTGGAGAAATCATAAGATGGAAGAGGCAACGTGGGAACCCGAGGAACTTATGATGAAGAACCACCCGAGTCTTTTTATGCAGTAATACCCTAGAAATTGCGAGGATGCAATTATTTGAAGGAGGGGAGAATGTAACACCCCAAGCTTTCACGGTACGTTTCCCTTCGAATAATGCGATAGCGTGTGTTGTACGCAACCTCGAGTTCTAACACACACCACAACTAATTAAACTAGCCGTTGTGAATAGTAATACCTACTTTTTTAAATCATATATATTTTATATTTCAAAATGGACTTCATTTTTGGATTCGGAATATTTAAATTAGCCTAGGGTGAAATTTTGGTACTTTTCGGATAACTTTTATATTTTGATGAATAGTGAAAATTACTAAATTTTAATTAAAAACAACTTTTTTAATCAAAATAATTAATATTGATAAATTATGAATTTGAGTGGTTTTAAAGTATATTTAGAATATATTTTTACCATTTAATTTAATGTTTGTCATTGGACATAATTTCACAATTAAATAAGACATAAACAAGTGTCAATCTTTTGATAGTTATTATCTCTTAAAAACACGCTTTTTTATTTTAACAATAGGAATTAATTTTAAATTAATTTCTGCCACTTCTGTGTTTTGAATTTGGAAAAATGGATTACATATTTGTAATCAGGATGTCCAAATTATGTAAATAGGTAACTTTTATTTTTACACATTTTGAATAATTACTGCCGTAAATATTTTATTTACCATGGTTAAAGGGTAAATCCGGTAAATAAGGGTTAAAAAATAATATTATAATAATACAAAATTACCCTAAAACGTGTCCTAACCTTATTGGTGGACACATACCCGACCATGGGCATCCTTGGGTCGATTTGGGGACCCCTTGGAGCCACTTGTATGTGGTAGGGACACATTATATTAATAAAGTTAAAATAAAAATAAAAATGGCATAAGCTTACATATTTTAGAAGAACAATTTTTACATAGGGTTATACATGTTGGATTTTCGATTATAAATATTCATTAGAAAGCTAAAAATATTTACTACATAATGATATTTTATTTATAATTTTTAGACATCAAATAATTTAAATTATTAATGACACAATAATGATGCAATGTTTACCTCATTAATAAATCATTTAAATAAATAAGATTATAATGATTACAATATTATCTAAAACCTGTCCAATTCTTATTGGTTGATGTTATTTAGAATATGAGTCATCTTATCGTCGACCTCAATGATTTTTGGACCATTATAAACCGAATATAATTATATTATAAAGTAATACTTTCACTCTTTCCTAAAGAGCCCCTCCTCTCCCTTATAAAAGGAGACCACTTATACTCATTCCTCACACCTCTAAAGCCACTTGGCTCATCCAAACCCTGCCCAAATAATCTCCCCACATCCCTATCCTCCTCCTTGAAGCTTCCCCTTAGGCAGAAAGCATTTCAAGAAGTCCTTTGGTTCCAACCAAAGTGAGTTACCTAAATTAAAGGTAACGATTTCTCTTAAATTATTTTCATTTATTTTGTTTCTGTAACCCCCAAAGTCTTTTTATTTCCTTTATTTTGTAACAACACCAGTATCCACAATATACTAGGATGTTTTCATAAGAAGGATTCAAACTACACATACACACAACTCCATCTAATGGATGATGAACATAATGTTTCTGTGGATGGAAAACTAACGACTCCTGAAACGATGATTGTTCAAATACATCTTACCGCCTCTCATGGTAGCCATTATGATGGCACTATAATTAAATATGATATTAATGATATATATTTTATATATAAGCTTCTGTAATTCCATTTTATTTCATACCATTATTCGTTTCATGTTGTATATACATACGATAATTTCATTTGAGGAAGTGCGGACTACCGCCCCCTTAAAATGATATGACTCGTTCATACCACACATGGAACGTATAAAGGATGGTGTTAATGAACTTAAGTAACATATATAAAATATTATATTATACTGTAATAGTAATATACCTATGTATCATTTGGATTCGATTCTTTTAAAATAAAAATTAAATGGAAGTAGCGTTCGTGCTTACGTACGGACTACCGTCTCCACGAACGCGATGAGATTCATTCTCCATCGTATCCATTCAAGTCTTATTCTCATTTTAGGGTTAAAAATAATGTTAATATCATTCTGATTATGAATAAGATATAATCTATCCATTACAAACATGTCTTACGTAACCAAACATTTAAGAAGAACGAATCGATTATCACCCGAAACGACGATAATACTAAGATATTATGTTAAAAGATCATATATGATATCATATTAATGTATATGATTCTTGTATAATTTAATAATAATTATTTCACCATTATACAGGAGGTTAACCTACCCCAACCAAAGAAAAGTACAAGGTAAGGATTTATTTCGCAATCTCTTCATTATCCGAGGTTGTTTATACATAATTATCTACTGGGACCTCGTTATCATCCATGTCCATGTTTCTTCAAAATGTATTTCAAAAAAAATTTAATATTTAAAAGAATATGGGTTAAAGTCATTTATACCCTTGTTTGACTTTTTATAAGAAGTTTATAAGGGAATCTTTCCGTTGTTTTCCAAACAAGGTGCTTTTTAACCTTTTCGACAGAATTAAGATAAGAATGTTTTTTTAACTTATACGGCGGGTGTGGTTATTTCCCGCCGTTATAAAATCGTCAAAGCTTCCCTTACAAGCTTATAAGAACATTTTCAAGAAAATTTTTTATTTTATATGTCTCTTAAATGATTTCAAAAATAGAAAGAGATATTTCTCTAAAAAGTGTTTTGATTTCATCTATGTCAACATCCTTTGACGGATTTTACGCTTATTTGAAGTTGATTTATTATGATACAAAACTTCTATATTGTATTGAAGGTTTTGTGATATGTTTGACTGTGGATGTGCTATTTTTATACCATTCATAGTTTATGGTGAAATTATTGACATTTCGTATGCTAGTTTTAATACGAATGTTTATGTTATGTTTAAAACTTTTCATATGGGAATGCATTGGACTTAATATGTGACGGGTGGAGCCCGCTATAGCTCCTCGATGCATCGGTAGGTCTCATGAGACAAACTAGTGTCTTGGCACAAGGCCTTGGCAAAATATTATTTGTAGTCTTGGCACGAGGCCTTGGCTATGTGGTTATGATAGTCTGGCATTATGCATTCCAACATTATGAAAGTTGTTATTGATATTGCATGTGATTATTCGATTAGTAGAATATCCATGTGAACAAGTAAATGGCATTATTTCATTTTACTTTTGCCATACTATGTTGAAGTTCAAGTTTAAAAGGCTTTTGTTTTAGTAATTCATTGCCTTAAATGTTTATGCTTATTTTTGAATGTTCCGCTATATTGTTATCCTTACTGGGCATTTGAGCTCACCCATTTTCTATGTTTTATTTTTTCCAGGATGTGAAGATGTAAGTTATGAATGACCTGCAGGGATATTATGAGGGGATTATAGTGTGGACTGTGGAAACATTATGTTGTTGTAGTAGTTTTCATTTTATGATGTAATGTAAAACTTATGAATATATCTAGTGTTTCCAAGGCTACTAAACCAATCGGTATTTAGAGATTTGATCTTTCTTGCGATCATGCCAATGTTATGTAATAATGCACTGACTCTGGGTAACTAGGGTCGGGGCGTTACAATATGGATTTGAAAATATCCAGAATACCCATCAAGGAAACAGTATTGGGACCTACCCTCTAGCCTCTCTAGAATTTGGTAAATGAATGGAAAATGTAACGCCTAACCCTAGTTACCCAGAGTTAGTGAAATATTACATAACATTGGCATGATCACAAGGGATCAAATCCCAAAAGATCAACCAGTTTAGTATCCTTTGAGGTACTAGATACAAACATAAGTTTTATATTACATTATGAAATAAAAAACAAACAACATTGTGTCTCCTTTTAACACATTCATCTCCCTTATAATATCCCTATAGGTCAGTCATAATATACGTCTTCACATCCTGGGAAAAATAAAACATAGAAAGGGGTGAGCTCAGGTGCTTAGTAAGGATAACAATATAGCGGAAACTTTCATAAATAAGAATAAATATTTAAGGAAATCTATAAGACTAAAACACAAGCCTTTTAAACTTAAACTTCAGAATAATATGGAAAAAATAAATCAAATAATTCCATTTACTTATTCACATGGATATTCTACTAGTTGAATAATCACATGTAATATCAATAGCCAATTTCATAAAGATGGAATGAATAATGCTGAACATCATAACTACATAGTCATGGCCTCGTGCTAAGACTACAAATAAATATTTTTTCAAGGACTTGTGTCAAGACACTAGTTTGTCTCATGAGACCTACTAATGCATCAAGGAGCTATAGCAGTCTCAACCTGCCACTTACTAAGACCAATACATTCCTCATATGAAAAAGGTTGAAATATAACATAAATATTCGTTTTAAAACTAGCATATGAAATGTCAATACTTTAACCATAAACCATGAAAGGTATAAAAATATTACATCCAAAATAAAACATATCGCAAAACATTAAATGCAATATGGAAGATTGTATCATAATAAATCAACTTCAATCAAGCGTAAAATCCAACAAAGGATGTTGACATAGATGAAATCAAAACTATTTGAGAGAAATATCTCTTTCTATTTTGAAATCATTTAACAGTCCTATAATTTTAAAATAAAATATTTATTTTGAAAATATTCTTATAATCTTGTAAGGGAAGCTTCAAAGGTGTTATAACTATGTAAAATAGCCGCATCCACCATATAAGTTAAAAAAACATTCTTTCCTTAATTTTGTCGAAAAGGTCGTAAAGGACCTTGTTTGGAAAACAGTGGAAAGATTCCTATATAAATATATTATAAAAATTCAAAAAAGGGTATAAATTACTTTAACCCATATTCTAGTAAATAGTAAAAATGTTTTGAAATACATTTTTAAGAAACACTGATGTGGATGATAAAGAGGTCCTAGTAGATACTCACAAATAAACAACCTCAGATAATGAAGAGATTGTAGAATTAACCCTTACCTTGTAATTTTCATTGATTGAGGGTACTATAACCTTCTGTATAATAGTTAAATAATTTTTATTAAATTATACAAGAACCACATACATAAATATGATATCATATATGATCCTCTAGTATTGCTTTGTTGATAATATTCTAGTAGTATCATCGTTTCGGGTGTTAACTAATTCATTATACTTTATATTCTTGGTTATGTAAGCCATGTTTGTTATGGATAGGATGTATTTGATTTATATCCAGAATGATATTAAGTTTTTAAAAATTATTTTTAATCATAAAATGAAAATTATTCTTGAATTGTTATGATGGGGAATGAATTTCATTGCGTTCGTGGAGACGGTAATCCATACGTACGCACGAGCGACAATATCATTATATTGATGGTGAAATAATATGTAATTGGATGGTATGTAATATATACATAATAATTAACATGTTATATTTATTATTTACACCAGTTATACTCATTATTATACCCATCCAAATAATGAAGTGTTTGAATAACAAACTACACCATGACGTGGAGACGGTAAGCCATACGAACGCATGTATGGTGACTTGTCATCCATAGGATGGATAGAATAATTAATATGGTTGTACCATATTTATAATAACATCACAGTATGTATAATGTACTGTAGTTATTATTTTGGTATGGATATAACAAATAAATAAGAATTGGAAGAAGAAAAGAACTTTGAAAGAGGTGGTGAAACTATTTCCTCTTCTTCGGGTGTTTCCTTTTGAGTTGATCAAAAGGTCTCCTTAGGTTGGCTTTCTGATCAAATTAAGTCCTATAGGTTGAATTAAGGGTATTTGGGAGGATATTTTAGCAGGGTTTGGCCAAGCCAAATGGCTTTGGAGGTGTGATCTTGAGAGAAGGGGAAGTACCCTTTTATAAGAGAGGTGAGGGTCACTTTAGGAAAAGCTTGAAATATTATTTTATTATACAATCATATTCGGTTTATAATGGATCCAAAATGATTTATTTATAGGATAAGGTTTGTATGGGTCGAAAAATCTCAACCAATAAGTTTTAGACAGGTTTAGGCAACCATATTAACCTTATCTTTTAGATTTAACTTTTAGTTAAATAGGTTAACTTTTACCATGTATTCTTGTATTATTATAATAAATGGTTAATAAACTTACTATAAAAAGAAAAGAGAACAAAAATTGGTTCATTATTAATATATCTATCCTTATCTAAGTCCTTTGGCTGAACCTTATATTTTTAGGAATATTATATCAATCAATAATATAGTATTTGTTTTAAAAACTCATTTATCTCAATTTTGACACTATTTGGTATTTTGTTTTTGTGAAAGTCAGAAAAACATTATCACTTAGAAAAAAAATATTTAATCAACCCTAACATGTCATATTAACCTTTAAAAAAATTTTAATTCATCATAAGTATCAATTTACATTTATTTGGATATTTATAATATCAATTATTTTAATCTTTCATTAATAAGATAATTACTACATCATCATTTTATCATAAATAAATTTAATTATTTAATGTCTAAAAAATATAAATAAAAAATATAATTATGTAGGAAATATTTTTATATTTATAATTAATATTTATAGTTGAGTTTATATTATGTATAACCCTATATTAAAAATGGTTTAGTTATTAAACTTTGAATTTAACACTTTTAACTCTTCTTTAAATAAAATAATAATAAATGTCCTAATCTAGTCCAAGTGGACCAAAAGGATCATATTTTATTCCTAAGGTTGATTTTGGTTGAAATACACTTATCTGGTAGAATTAGGACATGTGTTAGGGAAATTATAATATCATTTTTTACCTTTAATTACCCTATTTACTTTTAATCGTATTAAATAAAAGTCAAAAGTTACTATTCACCAAAGATTATTTTCATCTTGTTGAACCACATTTTATTTACTGATTTCAATAGTGTCTCTCATATTTTTGAAATTAAATTCAAAAAAGTGTTAAAATTACGTTTTATGCAAATTTGTAAATGCACCTAAAAGGTAGGTAAAAGAAGGTAAAAAGTTAAATAAAATTTTATATATCTAATATTATTATAAAATGACTCCAATGAATTACATTGAACATATATAGGTATTAAATATCTATTTTTACCTCATATAAAGTATATAAAATAACTAATTATTTAAATAAAAAGTCGGTTTTAAACAATAACGTAGTGTTTTTCACTATTCATAAAAAATTGAAAGTTTTCAGAAAAATACCAAAAAATCACCCTAAGCTAATTTCGATATTCCGAATCCAAAAATGAAGTCCATTTTAAAAAATAAAATTTATAAAATTTCAAAAAGTGAGTATTACTATTCATAATGTCTAGTTTGATTAGTCGTGGTGTGTTAAAACTCCAAGTTTCGTACAACGCAATCTATTGCATTATTCAAAGAGAAACATACCGTGGAAGATTGGGGTGTTACATTCTCCCATACTACAAATAATTTTTTCCTCTAAATTTCTTGAATATTATTGCATAAAAATATTTGGGTGGTTCTTCGTCATAAGTTCTTTGGGTTCCCACATTGTCTCTTCCATCTTATTATTTCTCCAAAGAACTTTCATGAGAGGAGTCGTCTGGTTTCTTAGCACTTGTTCTCTGGTATCAAGAATCTTGATAGGCTCTTCACAATAACACAGATCAGGTTCCAGCTCTATTTATTCATAGGTGAGTACATGCTTTGGGTCAGGCATGTATTTTCTTAACAGTGATACATGAAATACATCATGAACTTTAGAGAGACTTGGAGGAATTTCCAAATGATAAGTTACAAGTCCAATTTGTTATAGAATTTCAAAAGGTCTAATGTACCTAGGACATAATTTTACCTTATTATCAAATCGTATAATACCTTTCCATAGAGATACCTTCAAGAAAACATGATCTCCTACTTGAAATTCCAATTCTTTACTTTAGTTATTGGAATAGCTCTTTTTCCTACTTTGAGCTGCTTTGATATGGGTTTGGATAACCTTCACATTTTCCATTGTTTCCTCAACAAGTTCTAGTCCTATGATTTTTCTTTCACCAACATCATCCAAACAAGTTGGTGTGCGACATATCTTTCCACATAATGCTTCATATGGTGCTATCTGAATACTTGAATGGAATCTATTATTATAAGAAAATTCTACCGTAGGGAAATATTGATCCCATATACCTTGAAAGTCAATTTAGAAAGATCTAAACATGTCTTCTAAGGTTTGAATAGTCTCTTCTTATTTTCCATTAGTTTTAGGGTGGTAGGAAATGCTCAAACGAAGTTCAGTATCCAAGGCCTTTTGAAGAATTTTCCAGAATCTTGATGTAAAATGGGGATCACAATTAGAAACAATCGATAGGGGTACTCCATGAAGTCTTACAACTTCATTAATATATAGTCTTGCTAGAAGTTCAAGTGGTAAATCTTCTCTTATAGCAAGAAAATGTGTTGACTTTGTAAGATGATCAACAATTAACCATATTGTATCATTCCTTCTAGGATTCTTTGGTATCCCCATGACAAATTCTATCATAATATCATCCCATTTTCCACTCAGTTATGGGAAGAGGTTTCATGAATCCTCTGGGATGTTGTCTTCCAGCCTTCACCTGTTGAAAAACTATACATCTCAACACATAATCAGAAATCTCCCTCTTCATGTTGTCCCACCAAAAAATGTTTCTTCAAATCTCTATACATATTAGTGCTACCAAGGTGTATAGAAAAATTGGAGCTATGAGCATCATCCAACAATTCCCTTTTTAGATCAGGTATGTCTGTAACACAAAGTCTCTTCCCAAATTTCAAAATTCCATCTTCGTATATGAAGTCCATCAGTCTCCCATCATTCAAAACTTTAATTTTCTTTTCAAACTCATCATCAGTTTGAGAACTTTTTATCCTTTCTAGTAAATATGTTTTAGCAACCATTTGAAAAAGTATTGATGTTTCACCTTCCATGATTATTCCCATATCCATCTTTACAAGATCCATAAACATAGGATCCCTTTCAACTCTCATCTTGTTAAAAAATCATAATCCTTTCTGCTCAAAGAATTTTCCTCCTTATTTACCTTTCTCGAGTGGTAGTGTATAGTGAAATCATAATCCTTGAGTAGTTCAATCCATCATCTTTTCCTAATGTTGAGTTCTTTCTGTGAGAAAATATACTTCAAACTCTTGTGATCATTATATATCTCACATGTTTCACCATATAGATAGTTTCTCAATATCTTCAAAGTAAAGATTATAGCTGCTAACTCAATATCATGAGTGGGATAGTTTTGTTCATGAATTCTTTTCTATTGTGATGCATAGGAAATAACCCTATCATTATGCATAAGTATACAACCAAGTCCTTTCTTTGAAGCATCGCTATAAATAACAAACCCATCATTCCCCAATGGTATATTCAAGGTAGGATCATTGACTAATATTCTCTTCAGTTCTTCAAAAAATTATTCACACTCTTTTTTTTAAATAAATTTAACCAATTTACGTGGGAGCTTGGCAAATGGGTTAGCCAATTGGGAAAAATTCTGGACGAAATACAGATAATAACCTGCTAAACCAATAAAACTATATACCTCAGTTATACTCGTCAATTCTGGCCATTCTTGTATTTCTCTTATATTAGACGGATAAACATAGATTCTATCCTTATATACAATATGGCCAAGAAAATAAATTTCATGAATCTAAAATTCACACTTTCTAAACTTCCCATATAATTCATTTCTTATGAGGGTTTTTAGAATATTTTTCAAGTGATTTACATGATCATCATAACTTTTGTAGTATACCAAGATATAATCAATAAATACCACTAAAATTCATCAAGATATTCCTTAAAAAATCTATTCATTAGATCCATGAAAATATAGGGTTCATTATTCAGTCCAAAAGGCATTACTGTAAACTCATAATTCCCGTACCTGGTTCAAAATGCTATTTTCAGAATTTCTTCCTTCTTCACACACAACTGATGATATCCAGATCGAAGGTGAATCTTTGAAAAATATTTAGCTCCATGAAGTTGATAGAATAAATCATCAATGAGAGGTAGGGGATACTTGTTCTTTATTTTTATATCATTAATCTCCCTCTATTCAATTCATAACCTCATAGATCCATCTTTCTTCTTAACAAAAAGAACAGGGGCTCCCCATGGAGAAACACTAGGGTGAATAAATCCTTTATTACTCAATTACTCTAGTTGTTTATTTAGTTCCACTAATTCCAAAGTGTCCATTCTATAAGGGGTCTTCGATATGGGCCTTGAATCAAGAATTTAATCAATGTGAAAAAATCAATTTATCATTCTGGAGGATGTCCAGGTAAATCCTTTGGAAACACATCAACATATTATTTCACAATAGGTACAACCTCTATTTCAAAATTCTTTTCCTCACCCGAAGTTATTTAATTCTCTTCCTCCCCAATAATTGAATTTAGTTGAGCTACTAGGGGTGCATCTAGATAAGAATCAGGTGGGGATGTTTCTACTCTAAATATAAGGTACTCCTTATCATCATCAAAAATTATAACCTCCTTCTTCTTGTAATAAATTTTTGTCTCATGGTCTGAAAGCCAATCCATACTGAGGATTATATCAAATTCAATCATGGTTATTACGATGATATCATAAGATAAAGAACATTTATATTCCCTAATGGGGGATTATTCAGAAAACTTTGTTGCAATGATACTTCCCTTGGGAGTTTGGACTAACAACTTCCTTATTAAATCAAATTGGAAATATCTAATTTTCTTAGAAAACTGGGAAGATATGAAACAATGCGATAATCCAAAATCAAATAAAACATTGGATAAATTTGAGGAAACCATTAAATTACATACCACTACATCATTTGAAGCTTCAACCTCAGCATTAGTAATCGCATAAGCTTGGCCTTGCTCCCTTGTCCTTTTTTTAGGTAAGTCTATTTGGCTCTTAGGAAATTAATTTTCATAATTCCCCATTTCTCTACAATTGTAGCATTCAACATTGACAGCCTCTTTCTTTTCCTTACAATCAAGAGCTTGGTGTCCTTTTTCACCACACTTGTAAAAAACTCACATTCCCTTCTGGAAAGCATCAGGGTGTTTATTCCCACATTTACTACAGTATGGAAATTAAAATTTTCCCTTATTACCTTTATTTCCATTTCTAGAGTGTTCAGTAGATCTCTTTTTCTCTTAATTTTCCTTAAATACATAATACTTAGAGAATTTATTTTCTGTATTGATAGCACATGACACAATATCTTCATATAATGAGAAGGACTGTGAGACTAATGCTCAACATAGAAATAGTTTTAACCCATCGAATAATCTATCAATATTACTCCTTTTGTTATGTATAAAATATGTTTCATGCCTTACTAACCTTGTAAATTTGCCTCATACTTTGTGACATTCTCATCCTCCTTTTTCCTCAGACTTAGAAATTGTCTTTCCATATCCGCTCAATGGTCACAAGGAAAGTATTTTTCTAAGAAAAGTTCTTTAAACTCCATCCTTTCTATATTTGATACTTCCTCATCTTTCTTTGTGTTTTAAATTAATGACCACCATTGATCTTCATCTCCCGTGAGGCGATAAACAGCCGTGAAAACTTTTTCCCTTTCGCTACTCCCCAAAGCATGAAATATTTTCTCTAAGGAACTTATCCATTCCTCATCTACAAATGGATTTGTATTCCCATTTAATGTTGGTGGTTGTTGCCTTATGAAGTGGTCTAACATGGATTCTTTGTGTTGTGGATTAGGGTGCTCCATATGGGTAAGGTAATTATTCATAACCTGAGTGAGTTGTCCTAGTATGGTGATAAGTTGATCAGCACTAGTTGCATCACTAGCTCCACTATAATTATATTGAGTAGGAGGTCAATCCCTACATGGATTACATGCATTGATACGGTTTTCATTCCTTCAACTAGGCTTCATTTCTAAACAATGGAATATGTTAGATTAGTTTATGAATCGCAATACATAATTCAAAACTTGTAAAACACTTAACATAAATTGAATAGTTTGTGGATATAATTCAAAATCATAAAAAAAATGTTTTCTTTAAGGAGGTATATACTCATAAATCCTTTATAATGGTTTTTAAATAAAATGTGAATTATCCTAATCATATCCCCCAGGAGTATCATAACCAAGAGTGAAGCAAGGCATGTTGTCATGTACCAGGATTCCCCAAGTCAAGATCGAAACGAATTGTCGGAGTTTTCACTCCTAGGTACATCTGTGTCAAAGCCTCCTCTACCTTCTCATATCCAAACAGGGATGTATTTCTTGGAAAAATCACAAAATCTCTACATTACCAAAATTCTAGGAAGTTTTTCTACACTAATCCTCAATGTTTATCTTAGGGTAATGTTCTCTAATTAGATTTTTTCTAAATATAGCTTCCAAGATATGTACTAAACTTCCTCTGATACCAACTGTAATGCCCTGACCCTAGTTACCCAGAGTCGATGAATTATTACATAACATTGGCATGATCACAAGAGATCAAATCCCGAAAGATCAATCAGTTTAGTAGCCTTGGAAGTACTAGATACAAAAATAAGTTTTACATTACATTATGAAATTAAAAAAAACAAAATTGTGTCTCTTTTTAAAACATTAATCTCCCTTAGACATTCCCTACAGGTTAGTCAACATATACTTCTTCGCATCCTAGTAAAAATAAAACATGGAATGGGGTGAGCTCAGGTGCTCTATAAGGATAACAATATAGCATAAACTTTCATAAATAAGGATAAACATTTAAGGCCATGTATAAGACTAAAACACAAGCCTTTTAAACTTAAACTTCAGCATAATATGGTAAAGATAAATCAAATAATTTCATTAACTTATTCACATGGATATTCTACTAGTCGAATAATCACATGTAATATCAATATCCAATTTCATAATGATGGAATGCATAATACCGGACATCATAACCACATAGTCAAGGCCTCATGCCAGGACTAAAAATAAATATTTTTTCAATTCCTTGTTCCAAGACACTAGTTTGTCTCATTAGACCTACCAATGCATCAAGGAGCTATAGCAGGCTCCAAACGTCACTTACGAAGTCCGATACATTCTTCATATGAAAAGGTTGAAACATAACATAAACATTTTTATTAAAACTAGCATACGAAATGTCAATACTTTAACGATAAACCATGAATAGTATAAAAATATCACATCCATAGTCAAACATATCACAAAACCTTCAATACAATATGGAAGATTGTATCATAATAAATCAACTTCAAACAAGCCTAAAACTCAACAAAGGATGTTGGCATAGATGAAATCAATACTATTTGAGAGAAATATCTCTTTCTATTTTGAAATAATTTAAAAGTCCTGTAATTTTAAAAGAAAATATTTATTTTGAAAATATTATTATAATCTTGTAAGGGAAGCTTCGAATGTGTTATAATGGTGGAAAATAGCTGCACCCATCGTATAAGTTTAAAAAAACATTCTTTCCTAAATTTTGTTGAAAAGATTGTAAAGGACCTTTTTGGAAAAAAATGGAAAGATTCCTTTATAAACATCTTATAAAAATTCAAAAAAGGGTATAAATGAATTTAACCCATTATCTAGGAAATATTAAGAATTTTTTGAAATAAATTTTTAAGAAACACGGATGTGGATGATAAAGAGGTCCCAGTAGATACTCACATATAAACAACCTCAGATAATGAAGATATTGTAGAATTAACCCTTACATTTTAATTTTCCTTGATCGAGGGTAATTTAACCTACTGTATAATACTTAAATCATTGTTATTAAATTAAACAAGAACCACATACATAAATATGATATCATATATGATCCTCTAATATTTCGTTGTTAATAATATTTCAGTAGTATCATCGTTTTAGGTGATAACTGATTCATTTTCCATTATATGATTGGTTATCTAAGCCATTTTTGTTATTTATATGATGTATTTGATTCATATCCATAATTATATTAAGTTTTTAAAAATTATTTTTAATCATAAAATAAAAATTATTCTTGAATGGTTATGATGGGGAATGAATTTCATCGTGTTCGTGGAGATGGTAATCTGTACGTATGAACGAGCGACAATATCATTATATTGATGGTGAAATCATATGTAATTTGATGGTATATAATATATAAAGAATAATTAACATGTTATATTTATTATTTACATCAGTTATGCTCGTTATTATACCCATAAAAATAATGAAGTTTTTGAATAACAAATTGCACCACGACGTGGAGACGGTAAGCCATACGTACGCACGTATGGTGACTTGTCATTCATACGGATTGATAGAATAATGAATATGGTTGTAAAATATTTATAATAACATTATAGTATTTATAAGGTAATGGATTTGTTATTTTTTTATGGAAACAACAAAGAAAGAGGAAGTGGAAGAAGAAAAGAACTTTGAAAGAGGTGGTGAAATTATTACCTCTTCTTCGGGTGTTTCCTTTTGAGTTGATCAAAAGGGATCCTTAGATTGACTTTATGATAAAATTAAGGCCTCTAGGTAGAATTTAGAGTAGTTGGGAGGATATTTGAGTAGGGTTTTCCCAAGACGAATGGCCTTGAAAGTGTGATTTTGAGAGAAGGGGAAGTACCCTTTTATAAGAGAAGTGAGGGTCACTTTTGGAAAAGATTGAAATAATATTTTATTATACAATCATATTCGGTTTATAATGGATCAAAAATGATTTATTTATAGGATAAGGTGGGTATGGGTCTAAAACTCTCAACCAATAGTTTTTAGACAGGTTTAGGTCACCATATTAACCTTATCTTTTAGTTTTAACTTTTAGAGAAATAGTTTAACTTTTACCATGTATTCTTGTATTATTGTAGTAAATGATTAATAAATTTACTATAAAAATACAACAGAACCCCAAGTGGTTCATTATTAATATATATAACCTTATCTAAGTCATTTGGAAAAACAATATATTTTTAGGAATATTATATCAATTAATAACATAGTATTTGTTTTAAAAACTCATTTATGTCAATTTTGACACTATTTGGTATTTTTTTGTGAAAGTCATAACAACATTATCAATTAAAAAATAATAATCATCCCTAATATTTCATATCAACCTAAAAAAAGTGTAATTCATCAGAAGTATCAATTTACATTTATTTGGATATTTATAATATCAATTATTTAAATCTTTCATTAATAAGGTAATTACTGCATCATCATTGTATCATAAATAAATATAATTATTTAATTTCTAGAAAATATAAATATAATACCATTATGTAGGAAATATTTTTATATTTATAATTAATATTTATAGTCGGATTTATCTTATGTATAACCCTATATTAAAAATGGTTTAGTTATTAAACTTTGAATTTAACACTTTTAACTCTTCTTTAAATAAAATAATAATAAATGTCCTAATCTAATTCAAGTGGACCAAAAAGGATCATATTTTATTCCTAAGGTTTATTTTGGCCGAAATACACTTATCCAATAGAATTAGGACATGTGTTAGGGTAATTCTAATATCATTATTACCTTTAATTACCCTATTTACTTTTAACCGTGGTAAATAAAAGTCAAAAGTTACTATTCACCGTAAATTATTTTCATCTTATTGAACCAAATTTAACTTAATAATATCAACTGTGTCTCTCATATTTTTTAAATTTAATTCAAAGAAGTGGTAAAATTGCGTTTTATGCAAATTTGTAGATGCGCCTAGAAGGTGGGTAAAAGATGATAAAATGTTCAATAAAAATTTATATATCTAATATTATTATAAAATGACTCCAATTAATTGAATTAAAAATATATATTTATTATGTATCTATTTTTACCTAATATAAATTAAAATTAAATAACTAATTATTTAAATAAAAAGTCAGTTTTAAACAATAACGCAGTGTTTTTCACTATTCATTAAAAATTGAAAGTTTTCAAAAAAATACCAAAAATTCACCCTAAGATAATTTTGATATTATGAATCCAAAAATGAAGTCCATTTTGAAAAATAAAATTTTTAAAATTTCAAAAAGTGGGTATTACTATTCATAACGGCTAGTTTGATTGGTCATGGTGTGTTAAAACTCCAAGTTTTGTACAACGCAAGCTATTGCATTATTCAAAGGGAAACATACTGTGGAAGCTTGGGGTATTACAGAAAAGCGAAATGGTCCTTCCTAGTGTGTTTATTTAGTCAAATATATTCTATATAGAAATTCCAACTATTCTGCACATGAGTTGGAACCAATTCGTTGTTTTCATTTTTGATTACTATATGGCCGGTTTTTTTAGGAACTAATTGAATGGGACTGACCAATTAGCTATCAGATATGGGGTAAATGATTCTAGTAGCCAATAATTTTCTTATCTCCTTTTTAACAACATCTAGGAGGTTTGGGTTTAGTCGACGACATGACTTCCTCACTGTTTTAGCCTCATCATTTAACAATATATGATGTTTGCAAATTTATGGGATAATACTAGGAATGTATGCAAGTGTCCATCCCAATGATTTTTTATACTCCCTCAAGAGTTAAATTAGTCACAATTCATTCTCAGGATGGAGTGAACTAGAAATGATTAAAGGAATCTAGTTTACATTCTCAATATATGAATATTTTAAATCTTGAGGCAGTTGTTTTAGTTCCAATTCGGGCAGATTTTGGATTTATGGGAGTGTGTGTGAAAGTGAGATGTCACTAATCTCATCTAACTGCTCAATGGTATCATCCTCAGGTGAGGAATGAGCTTTTATAATCTTAGTAGTATCATCGATGGTTATTGGATCCTCAGTTTTCAAGAAATTATCAATTAATAAATATGCATGACACTTTTCTAGACCACTACAACAATAAATACATGATTCATTACTAATAAATTCAATCAAGTATGAAAACTCATAAAGGGGATCAGGTTAATTAAATGAAGTATTTTCATAGGAAGGGAGTACATCAATTGAATTTACTAAGAGAGAGGGATGTCCTTCTAATGGGTACTTTATGGCATCAAGGTTGTTAAAATGGACTATGTCACCACTAAACTCTATAGATAATGTACCATTATGGAAATTAAAGTATGGTTTTGGTGGTTTTTATGAAATTTATCTCGAATATAATTGGGGTGTGTCCATTTATCCTATCATCTTCCATTTTTAGCACATAAAAATCAGCAGGAAAAATTAAATTTTTCACCCTCAAAAGAACATCCTCTAATACACCAGAAGGGTGTGATGTACTCTACTTTTCTAGATGAATGACTATTATATTGGGATTTAGTTAACCAACTTAAAAATAAGAGTGAATGGAGTGAGGAGTTACATTAATAGAGGCACCCAAATCAAGCATAGCATTAGAAAAAGAATACTCCCCTATGGTGCATGGAATTTAGAATGTTCCAAGATCATTGCATTTGGTGGGTAGTGAAGGCTCTATTAATACTGAGACATTTATTTCCAATCTCATATTCTCATAACCTTGTAGTCACCTTTAGTTTGTACACATATCCTTCAAAAACATTTCATATCATGGAATTTGCTTCACAACATCAATTAAAATAATGTTAACCTGCACTTTTTTGAAAGTTTTGAATATTTCCTTATCAAGTTCAGTTTATTTTTTTTTCTTGGTTGGGTGGATATTTGGGGAAATGAAAGAGGAATGGTTGGGTAAGGGGACTCATCAATAGACACACTCTTTCCTTTGGAAGGGCTTCTCTCAGGACAAGGATTTTCTTCTCTTTGACCATTTTTAGCTGTTTTGATGGTGGTTTCCTCAGGAGGGGATGACTCTAATGTAGGTTTCATTTGGTTTTTAAATTGTTTCCCACTCCTAAGGGTGATGGAACTAACATTTCCCTTATCCATAGGGTTAACTATAGGTTGAGAGGAGAGTTTACCTGACCCATGACTTTGAATTTCCCCCACAGAGTTAGCTAGTTTTCCTAATTGGTTTTTTTGGTCTTGTATGGTTGCTTGAGTGGTTTGATAGAATTGGAGATTCTTAGTATCCATTTGTTTCATCATATATTCTAGGATAGGCTCAAGTTTTGGAGGGGTTTGTTATAAAGTCCTTTGTTGTGGTTAAGGATTTTTGGGTTGTGGTGGATGACTACTCTGTCCCGGTTGGTTCCACTGTTGTTGAGGTTGGTTTGAATATCCCCCTTGCTTATAGTCTTGGTTTTCATTCCACCGAGGGTTGGATGGATAGTAAGGTTCTTTCATAAAGGGTTGGTTATAGGGGAGGCCTGGAAATATTGTCTCATAAATCTTATAAATTCCTCTCAATTGAGGATATTGTTCAGAGTAGTGGGTATCAGAAGAGCATATACTACAATGGATGGGAGGAGGAGATTGGGATTTCCCTTGGGAAAGAGAAAGTTGTATTAGAAGGGTACTTACCTCTTCAAACTTTATGTCCACCTTATTCTATAATTTAGTACTTTTCACCTCATGGACACCTCGAATGGGTACACTAGACCTTAAACCAAATTATTGAGTGTTATGTGCCATGTTCTCAATCAAGGTTCTTGTAGAAATTGGGATCTTATCAACTAGCGCACCACCTGTAGTAGCATCAATCATATTTCTATCAATATAAATTAAATCTTCATAAAAATCCTTAATTAAGAGTTGATCACTTCTTTGGTTGTGTGGACAGCTTGAATATAACCTTTTAAATCATTCCCAATATTCATGTAATGTTTTCCCTTGTGATTCCCCAATTCATTTACTTTTGTATTTTTTTCTTCGTTTTTAATCTCATAAGTGTTTATTTTTGTAATTATATTTTAATTAATGTTTATTCTTAATATTTTATTTTAATATTACAACCTATTTTATTAAATATTAATGGTCTTAAAATAGTTTAAATCCAGTAAAATTCCATTTTCTATTTTTCTTTCTCATTCAATCGAAAGTATGTGTTTATTTATCTTCATCACTCATGTGTGTGTTTGGCGCACCACTCTTTTCTTATCCCTTTATTTTTCTTCTATTCATAATTCATCATTATAAAAATAATAAACCATATCACTAATCATTTCAATGGATGAGTAAATCTCTCCTTGGTGTGAGTTATAATTTAGGAATGTTAAGTGATTGAGAGCATTTGCTCGATGAATATTATTTGAATTAACATTGTGTATGTTGGACTTAACATGTCATGCATTAATGAATTGTTTTGTTTAAATAATGGTTTACGTGGGTTATTGGAACTATAAATAAACTACCATAAACAATATATGATTAATATTATAACCCTAAGTTATGTTAAGTAATGGATTAAATCCTTAACACTTGGGAATTCCAATCAATGTCAACTTGTGACATGGGTGTTCATTTAATGAAATATAAAGCAAGGATCAAGGATATCACAAGAATAAAAACCAAATGATGAACTCACCCCAATATTTATCAAATTTTTAAATTAATCTTAATCAATCAATCATTTCAATTAAGCTCTGCAAACACCCCCCCCCCCAATCATGGAAAATGATGCCTGCTTAATCATGGATGTTATTGAAAATTCATGTGGAATTAACTTCATATTTGATTCAATTATTTTGTTTTTATCACTGTTAAAAAGGTCAATGTAATTTTTTTTGATAATTTCTTTGAAGGTGTAGGTGATTTGGAGGACCCATGATGAAGTCCAAGAAAAATTGGCCAAACTACACAGGATCCAAGCACACCATTGGATTAATCCATACACTTATACTAGAAAGTGAATAAAAAAGAGATGAAATGTTGTGGGATAGTAAAAAATTTAATATTCTGAATTTCATATCAAGGAAACAAATCCCTATTCAGCTTATAAGGGGCCCATCTGAACTGATCTTTCCAAGCCACCGAATCTGCAAAAAGTCAAAAGTGGCATTCTGTAATATGTTCCTATCTCGGTATTTGATTGTCTAAAAGATAAAAACTTTGATTGGTGATAGTAAGGAAGTGGGTATATAACTTTCTGGTTTTTTAAAAATGGATATTTGACTTTTTAATATCCAAAAAGCATCCTCTAAGTGGTTATCAAAATCTGGGTTCCCAAAACCACTTCCCAATTTGGCTATAAAAAGGTACCTTGGGCACCCCATTTGAGAGTTTGAACCAGAAGTGAATATCTACCATTTTGGAGTCCTATAGGAGTCTCCTCCACATCTAAGAATTTATTGAGGGCCATATCCTCATATGGGGATCAATAATAAATAAGGAGTTCCACTCGAGCTTCCTCCTCCTCTCGATGTCGAGCTAAATGGTGGGTGATCATTGCGAGGGAGCTACACACTTGAAGATGGAGTTTTGTAAACTTACATTATATTGGTTTTGTGTGATTTGTGTTTTAATTATTTCACTTATGTTTAATCTTTATATTATTCTTCTCTGAATGCATTTATTTGGTTTAATTAAGCGAAATGTTTCTCATTTCAATACCGATTGGGTTGAGATTCAAGTATGAATCTTGGGTTGTTCCGATTGGAAAACACAAGAATCCTATTTATCTCACACATAAATGAGATTTAATTATGCTTTGGTAGACCTTACTCTATGTTTGAGGTCCAAACCTTGACAACATGGTTTTTATGTCAAGGGGTGGTTCTTTGTGCATCATTTTAAGAGAAAAGAGAGGAACCAAGATCTTTGTCATCCCTCAACCAAAGTATTACAACAAAACCTAATAACTAATTGAGAACAAATAACTCTTAAATTTATATAGTAACTTTCCAATGATCACTTATTTATATCATATTTTTCAAAATCCACATTGTCTTTCAACTTTACAACTCTTTACATTAAGTTACTTTCTTAAAATTGTTTACAAAATCACGCCCCTTTTCTACTTTTTATTAAAGACACATACTCTAAACTTATTAATGCTCCTTGAGAGATGACATATGGTATAAACTATACTTAAAATCAACCTTAAAATCATAATAAATTTTATTTTTCATGACAACACGGTCAAATTATGGAACCGTTTCTGGGGATCGCTTTGGTTTTTAGTGCGTGTATTTGATAAGATTTTTGTAAATTTTGTGAATATTTATTTGTTTTATATTATACCTCTACCTATATTTTTGTATTCTGATTTTTTTATTTCGTAGGTTTTTTTAATGAATATTTTAACTCTAGGATACCTACCACCTTTCAAATCCGAATAGGAGAGGATCCTATATCAAAGACACTAAGATGCACAAGAGAACCCTTCGAAGGATGACATGCAAAACATAGACACTCATTTTGATCCTTCCTCTTCTTATTTAGGAACCAATATCAAAACTTAAATAAACTTTCATAATATGGCTGAAAAAAAACTGAACAATAAAAGAAATAACCTCACCTAATGTTGATATCCATCCCATCTATATTCAAATTCAAGGTGAGGCCCCCAACTTTGAACTAAAATCCCATTTAATTCTTTAATTACCAAGATTTCATGTAATCACGGGAGAAGATTCACATAAGCACTTAAAATAATTTCATATTATGTTCTACACTAAAATTAGAAAATGTGGATGAAGAAAAAGTAAAGCTAAGTTCATTCCCTTTCTCATTAGAAGATATTTCAAAATATTGTATTTTTTATGTTAATTCACCAATTAGAGGTTGGGAGGACATGAAACGCCTTTTTCTTGAAAATATTTCTCAGCCTCTAGAACTGAAACTATAAGGAAATAAATCTTTTGTATAAGGAAATCACAAGGGAATACATTACATGAATTTTGGGAACACTTTAAAAGGTTATATTAAAGCTATTCACACCACCAAAAAAGTGATTAAATCTTAATTTAGTATTTTTATGAAGGTTTAATTTCTATTGATTGAAATATGATTGATGTGGCTGTAGGTGGTGAGTAAGTTGATAAGTCCCCAATTACTACAAGAACCCTGATTGAGAACATGGTACAGAACACTCAACAATTTTGTTCAAGGTCTAGTGTAACCATTCGAGGTGTCCATGAGGTGAAAAGTACTAAATTCGAGAAGAAGGTGGAAATAAAGTTTGAAGAGGTAAGTACCCTTCTAAGACAACTTTCTCTTTCCCAAGGTAAATCCCAATATTCTCCCCCCATACATTGTGGTATATGCTCTTATGATACCCACTACTCTGACCAATGTCCTCAATTAAGAGAAAATTCTGAGAGTTGTGATGCAATCTTTCCAGGTCGCCCCTATAACCAAACCTTTAGGAAAGAACCTTACTATCCATCCAACCCTAGGTGGAAATAAAAACAAAAATATAAGTTAGGGGGATATTCAAATGAACCTCAACAATAATGGAACTAACTCGGGCAGAGTAGTCATCCACCACCACCCAGAAATCCTCAACCACAACAAAGGCCTTTCCAAAAAACCCCTCCAAAACTGAATCCTAGCCTAGAAGACATGATGAAACAAATGGCTTCCAACAATCTCTAATTCTAAAAAACCACCCAAGCAGCCACAAAAGACCTAAAAACCCGATTAGGCTAACTAGATAACTCTGTAGGGGAAATTCAAATTCATGGGTTGGGTAAACTACCCTCTCAACCTATAGTTAACCCTAAGCATAAGGGAAATGTTAGTTCCATCAGCCTTAGGAGTGGGAAACAACTTAAAACCCAAATAAACCCTCCATTATAGTCATCCCCTCCTAAAAAACCACCTTACCAAATGTTGAAAATGGTCCAAGAGAAAAAAAATACATCTCCTAAGAGAATACCTTATAAAGTAAAGACTGCATATGTTGATAAGTCTCCTTGACCAACCATTCCTCTTCCATTTCCCCAAAGATCCACCCAACCAGGAAAATTAAAAAAAACTGAACTTGATAAGAAAATATTGGAAACTTTCAAAAAAGTGCAGGTTAACATTCCTTTAATTAACACTATGAAGAAAATACCACAATACACCAATTTTTTGAAGGAGATGTGTGCACACCGAAGGAGACTAAGAGGTGATGAAAATGTGAGCTTGGGTAGAAATGTCTCAGCATTGATATAGCATTCACTACCCACCAAATTCAATGATCCTGGAACATCATCAATTCCATGCACCATAGGGGAGTATTATTTTTTAATGATATTATTGATTTGGGTGCCTCTATTAATATAATGCCTCACTCCATTTACCCTTATTTGCAGTTTGGTGAACTGAATCCCACTAGAATATTCATTCAGCTAGAAAATCGGAGTACAGCACACCCTTCTGGTGTGTTAGAGTATGTTCTTTTGAGGGTGAAAAATGAATATTTTCTTACTCATTTTTATGTGCTAAAAATGGAAGATGATAGGATGAATAGACATGCCCCAATTATATTGGGGATACCTTTCTTGAAAACTACCAAAACTATAATTAATGTCCATAATGGTACATTATCTATGGAATTTGGTGGTGACATATTCCATTTCAACATCCTTGATGCCAGGAAGCACCCCTCAAAATAACATTCCTCTCTCTCAGTAAATTCAATTGATGTACTCCCTTCCACTAAAAATACTTCATTTCATTACCTTGATCCCCTTTCTAAGTTTTCATCCTTGATTTAATTTCTTGGTAATGAATCATGCATTTATTGTTGTAGTGGTCTAGAAAAGTGTTATGCATGTTTATTAATTGAAATTTTATTGAACACTAATGATACAATGACCATCGATGATACTGCTAAGATTTTAAAACCTCATTCCTCATCTGAGGATGATACCCTTGAATATTTAGATGAGATTAGTGACCTCTCACTTTCACACACACTCCCTTAAATCTAAAATCCACCTGAATTGGAACTAAAACAACTACCTAAAGATTTAAAATATTCATATCTTGATAATGGAAACAAGATGTACATCATCATTGCTAGTTCACTCCCTCCTAAGCATGAATTGCGACTACTTGAACTTTTGAGATAGTATAAACAAGCTTTGGGATGGACACTTATAGACATTTCTATTATAAGCCCATAAATTTGCACACATAATATATTGTTAAATGATGAGGCTAAACCAGTGAGGCGGTCATAACTTTGACTGAACCCAAACCTACTAGATGTTGTTAAAAAGGAGATAACAAATTTATTGGCTTCTAGAATCATTTACCCCATCTCTGACAGCCAATGGGTCAGTCCTGTTCAATTAGTTCCTAAAAAAACTGGCCTTATAGTAATCAAAAATGAAAACAGTGAATTGGTTCTAACTCGTGTGCAAAATAGTTGGTGTGTCTGTGTATACTCTCTCTGAATAAATCAATACACTAGGAAGAACCATTTACCTTTTCTATTCGTTGACCAAATGCTAGAGAGGCTAGTGGGTAAGTCCCACTACTATTTCCTTCATGGGTATTCTAGATATTTTCAAATCCATATTGCCCCTGAGGACCAGGAAAATACTACCTTTACTTTTCCCTTTGGCACATTTTTATATAGGAGGATTCCATTTGGTATGTGCAATGCTCTGGGTACTTTCCAACGATGCATGGTTAGTATTTTTTCAGATTACCTGGTGAATTTCATGGAAGTATTCATGGATTATTTCACTGCTTATGGATCCTTTTTGGATGAATGTTTGAGTAGTCTTGCTTCAGTCCTATATCATTGTATTGAAAATAATCTCGTATTAAATTATGATAAATGAAATTTTATGGTGAGACAACGTATAGTTTTGGGACATGTAATTTATGGGGATGGTATCTAAGTAGATAAATAAAAACTGTATTTCATTTATTCCTTACCATTCCTTAAAAATGTACAGGATGTGCATTATTTACTAGGTCATGATGGATTTTATGATCATTTCATCCATGACTTTAGTAAAATTTGATTTCCCCTCTCTCGATTACTCCCAAAAAAAAATTTGATAAAGAATGTGAAGAAGCTTTTAATAAGTTAAAATAGAGTATCACATCACCCCCGATAATCCAAACAACTCAGTGGGATTTACTATTTGATATCATGTGTGATGCCTCTAACTATGTAGTTGGTTTAGTATTATCATAAAGGTTCGATCGATCTCCATATATCATTGCTTATGCTTCATGTATACTGGACCCTGCCCAAGAAAACTACACCAGAACTGAAAAATAATTCCTTTTCATTGTGTTTTCTGTGGATAAATTTAGGTCGTATCTTTTAGGGTCCAAAGTCATTGTTTTCTCAGACCATTTTACCTATGATATCTCCTTAAGAAACTAGAATCCAAAACACGTCTCATTCACTGGATGCTCCTCCTTCAAGAATTCAATTTAGAAATTAGGGATAAAAAAGGAGTAGAGAATGTGGTGGCTAACCATATCAGTAGGATTCACCCATCCTCATACATTGACTCATCCCCCTATATTCCCATAAATGACATGTTTCCTGATGATCAATTATAACAAGTTCATTATGTTATTCCTTGGTATTCTAAAATTGTAAATTATTGGGTAGCATCTTGCATTCCTACTGATTACAACAAAAACCAGTCTGATCATCTAAAACATGAGTCTTGTTGGTACATTTGGGATAACCCCTGCCTTTGGCACGCCTGCAGTGATCAATTACTCAAGTGTTGTGCTCTCGATATCATGTTTCAATCCATAGGTTTTTTCATACTCTTGCTTGTGGGGGCCACTTTGGTCCCCAACAGACTGCTCGCTAGGTCCTCAATTCTGGTCTCTTTTGGCCCACATTGTTTTGGGATTCCCAAGACTTTTGTAAATATCGTCCTTGCTGTCAAATAATGGGGAATGTATCTAAAATAAATGATATGCCACAAAAATCCTTTCTCTTCTATGAAATTTTTTATGTTTCTGGAATTGAATTTATAGGGCCATTCCCTAGTTGATTTGGTAACATGTACATTCTTTTGGCAATGGATTGTGTTTCAAAATGGGTAGAGGTATGAGCTATATGGACTGATGATTCTATGGCCATTGTGGAATTTTTTAGAACCCAAATTTTATATAGTTTTGGATTACCTAGGTTTATCATCAGTGACCAGGGTTCTCATTTCTACAACCGAACAATTCAATCTCTTTTGAGTCGGTATAGGGTCAGGCATAGAGTGTCTACAACTTATCACCCACAAACCAATAGTCAAGTTGAGGTGTCAAATCGAAAGGTAAAATAGAATCTTGAAAAAATATTTCAACCTAATAGAAAATATTGGAGACTTAGACTCGATGATCCCTTATGGGATTACCCTACTACTTTCAAAACTCTCATTGGAATGTCACCATATCGGCTAGTTTTTTGGAAGAGTTGTCACCTCCCTGTTAAAATTGAGCACCGGGCCTAATGGGCCATAAAATAATGAAATTCTAATATTTATTTTGTAGGTTCTCAAAGGAAGTTTCAAATTCAAGAGCTGGAGGAAATGAGAAGAGATTCATATGAGAACTCTCAGATTTATAAGGAGCGAACCAAGGCTTCCCATGAATGTCTCATCCTTCATCATCAGTTCCACATTAGTCAGAAGGTCCTCCTCTATAATGAAAGGCTGAAGTTGCATCTAGGTAAGCTTCATTCCTGTGGGTTTGGACCATACACTGTTACTAATGTCTCTTTATTTGGTGTTATTCAAGTTCAAAATTAAGTGACTAAATAATCCTTCACTTTCAAAGGGAAATATCTAAAGCACTTCCACGAAGCCATTCTAGAGTCCCTGATGGAGGTACTCAAAGTTCTAGAAGTAGCGTACAAATGACACCCACCAAGTTTTCTCTTTCTTTACCACATTATCTTTACTATAGTGAAGACACTGCACACTTTAGGTCTTGGGGGATGGGTACATTCCTAGGTTAGTTAGAAATTTTCATCGTCTTTTTATTTCTTCTTTTTTTTCTTGTTGAATAGTATTGTCACTCCTCCCCCCCCCCTCATTCCCCCCCCCCCCCACACACACACTTATGTGATAGAGTATTTATTTTTTATGCCAAATTTATCATGTAAAATGATGCCCGCTTAATCATGGATGTTATTTAAAATGCATATGGAATTTACATATTTCATATTGTTTTAACATTCAAAAAAATCTGATTAAATTTTCATTTTAGCAAGAATTCAATACTATGGTGTGACTTTATTTTGAAATTTGGTTCTTTGTTGATTATATAAATGATTTTATCATTTAAAAACCTTTGAGAAGAATGGTACCCTTTTTGTGAATAGTTTAAGGGAAATTTGTTTCACTTAATCTCTCCACGCATATTTCCACCCAACCATGAAGTGTGAAACTTTCTTACTTAATGGAAGGTAAATACAAGTTAGGTTTATTTTTCTCTACATTCCAAAATCATTTTTCCATAAGTTCATTCCTTATCTGATCTATTTCATTATTGTACCAGATTGACCTATGCGTCTGTACTTATTATCTGACTATTGTACGCCCACAAAAATAAAAAAAAGGGTTATATATTGGGCAGGTCAAAAAACACCCTTCCTTAACCTTTGATCTTATTATAACTATTACAATTAGTGTTGTGAGGAGATCAAACATGGTTTGGGATAAGAGTGTGAGATTTTTTCTAAGTGAAACTCTTGAAAAAAAATGAGAGGAGTGATGAAATGTGAAACATATGGGGATATCTAGGTCAGGATCTTATGGTTTAACTTCTGGGAATGCTTAATTGAGTGGGTCTTGAAATTTTATTGCAAAGGATGTGGGTAAATTTCAGTGGAATAGATATTGTAAGTAGAAAATTATTAAAATAACTTATATTTACTCAATAGAAAGTGGAAAGAATAACATGAAATGGTTGTCACACACACACGTGGAGAATTAGTGATATGATTAACATTTTAACTGTTTTCTTTTATTGGTATTATGAATCTCTTTGAATTTCAATTGGATAGAATTTTTGAGACATCTTTTTCAATGATCATTGAGAATAACTCCACGGTGTGATTTTTTCTTTGATCACATTTTTATCAGGAATTAAATTTTCATTGAATGTTAAATATTTATGAAGTTTTAAATATATACATGCATAATTTTTGGAAATATGACTTTTCCCAAGAGTGAAAATATTTAGGTGTGGGTATGGGATCGTACTATGATTCAGTGTTTCATTTTCACCCTTCCACCATTCTATTAAACAGAATTTGTATTGTAAATTCAAAAAATAATAAAAAAACACTTCATTTTTTATTCAATTATTTTTTTTATCACTGTTAAGAAGGTAAATGTTACATGTTTTGATAATTTCATTTAATGTGGAGATGATTTGGAGGACTTTGGATGAAGTCCATAAAAAATGGGCCAAAATCCGCAGGATCCAAGCACACCAGTGGATTAATCCACACACTGCTACTAGAAAGTACATCCAAATGGGATGATATTTTGTGGACAGGTACAAAATTTAATAGTACACATTTCATCACAAGTAACCCAATCCTGATTCTATTTTTAAGGGGACCAACTAAAGTGATTTTTCCAAGACACTAAATCTGCACAAAGTCAGAAGTATATTTCTGTAATATGTACATATATAGAGCTTTAATTGTCTAAAATATGACAAACATTCAGTACTGATATTCCGGAAGTGTGGATACAACTTTCCAGTATTATAAAAATAGATATTCACTATCTAGTATCCGAAAACTATCCTTTAAGTGGTTTATCAAAATCTAGGTTCCCAAAACCACTTCCCATTTTGGCTATAAAAATGCACCTTGGGAAAACCATTTGGGAATTCGAACCAGAAGTAAATATCTACCATTTTGAGTTTTATAGAATTCTCCTACTCATACAAGAATTTTTGGATGCTCTTATCCTCATAGGGGGTAGATAATGAAGAAGGAGTTCCACCTGAGCTTCCTCCTCCTCCCGATGTCGAGCTAAATAGTGGGTGATCATTGTTAGGGAGCTACACACTTGAAGAGGGAGTTCTGGAAACTTATATTCTACTAGTTTTTTGTAATTTTTTTTTGAATTATTTCACTTATGTTTAATATTTATATGATTCTTCTTTGAATTCATTTATTTGGTTTAATTAATTGAAACATTTCTCATTTCAATACTGATTGGGATGAGATTCAGGTGTGCATCATGGGTTGTTCCGATTAGATAACACAATAATCCTCTTTATCTAATATGTAAATGAGATTTAAATATTCTTTGGTAGACCTCACTCTATTCTTGAGGTCCAAACTTGACAACATGATTGTTGTGTCAAGGGGTGGTTCTTTGTGCATCATTTTAAGAGGAAAGAGGGGAACTAATATCTTGGTCATCACTTAACCAAAGGATTAAAAAAACCTAATAAAAAATTTAGAACAATGAACTATTAAAGTTATATAGTAAAATTGAAATCATCACTTATTTATCTCATATTTTACAAAATCCACTTTGTCTTTCAACTTTGCAGCTCTTTACATTAAGTTACTTTCTTAAAATTGTTTACAAAATCACCCCCCTTTTTGGTACTTTTTATTAAAAACACATACTCTAAACCTATTAAAGAACCTTGAGAGACGACCTAGGGTCTTCACTATACTTAAAATTAACCTTAAAATAATAATCAATTTGACGTGTCATGACAACGCAGTCAGGATCCTTGTTGAATGACCTAAATAAAATTCTGCAATTTGAGTAAAATGGGTATTTTAGAATAAGTGTGATGAAAACATAATAATAATTATAAATAAATAAGACTTATTACTAAGGTATAAAATCAATAATAGATAATAGATTATGAATAAACATATTCTCTAGTATAAAGACTTAAATCTATTCATATTCTACTATCCTTTACAGAATTATTCAATTTAAAACTTTTTCAAATGGATGTAAAGTGTTATTTTCTTAATGATTATGTTTAAGTGGAAGTTTTTATTGAACAAACTCCAGTTTTTGAAGATAAAAACATACTATTATGTTTATAAACTTACCAGATCTTTATATGGACTTAAAATATCCCCTAGAGCTTCATATGATAGATTAATTGTATCTTTATTACAAAACAATTATGTTAAGAGAACCGTTAATCCAACTCTATTTATAAAGAAAGTTAATAAAATGTTATAATTTTTTAAATCTATGTTGATGAAATTATATTTAGATAAACTCAAAAGTATTTAATAGATTCATTTATGGATATTATGAAATATGTGTTTGATATGAGTATCATGGGTGAGTTAACTTACATTTTAGGTTTTCAAATTTCTCAAAAACTAGAAGTAACTTTCATATCTCAATAAACGTATATAAAATATATTCTTAAAAAGTTTGTATATGATAACACTAAAAGTATTAGTACTCTTATAGGTACATCTAATAATTTATATCTTGATGATTTTGGGAATCCAATTGATCAAAAAACTTTTAAATGTATGATAGGAATTTTACTTTAATTGACAGCAAGTCATCCAGATTTAATGTTTTTGATATAATTATATGCAATGTATTAATCAAATCCAAAATATTCCCACCTTAAATATGTAAAATGAATTTTTCATTATCATAAGGGAACAATGGATTTAGTACTTTTCTATTCTTCGGGAAATGTTTTTGAATTAAAAAAAATTGGATGACGACTTTGGTGGTTATAAAATGGATATAAAAAGTACCTCAGGAACATGTCATTTATTAAGAGATTCACTAGTTTCCTAGTCTTGTAAGAAACAACACCTAGTATATATTTCCACTAATAAACCTTAATATGTAGTAGCTAGAAGTTTTTGTGATCAAGTGTTGTGGATGCAACACAAACTCACTGATTATGGCATGAGTTTTAGAGAAACTCAAATATTATGTGATAACACTAGTTCCATTGCTTTAAGTAAGAACCGTGCACATCACTCCCTTGAAAGAAACATAGATATTAGGAATCACTTTATTTGGGATTACACACTAAAAGGATATATCATTTAATAATTTATCGGAATGCAAGATCAACTTACTGATATTTTTACAAAATCATTACCTTTCAACAGATTTTAATACATTAAATAAAATCTAGTAATGATCAACATAAATTAATTATTAATATATACTTCTTGTTTTACCTATCTCCAAACATTAAGTTAAACCTCTTCATAGAGGGAGTACATATGTTTGTTATTTTTTTCAAAACTTCTAGTTTTTCTAAAAATAATTAGTTTTCTAAAAAAAATTATCGTAATGAGTTTTCAGGACTCAATTTTTTATAAAACAAATTGGATACATAAAAAATATCATAATGGGTTCTATTTTTATCGTATCCTATTTCATTTAAAAAATTATGTTTTATTTCCAAACTTCTATGTTTCATTGTTATATTAAAAAATATCGTATTCAATATTTTCAAATCTATTTTAATGTAATTAGTTTAGAATTTTAAGGAGAACATCTTATTTGTACTGAAGACACTTTCTACTCCAAAAGTTATTCTTTTTATCTTTTAATTTTTTTCATTATTTCATTATGATTGGTTATGATTTCTATTTTTATTATTATTTTTATTTTTCATAAAAACTTTGTTTTTTTTCTCGAAATATTATTTTCCTGATCACTAGAAATATGATAAAATTTCTTAAAAGCCTCAAGATTTCAAAACTTTTTAAATCATTCTTCTTAAAAATTTCAACCATTAGATCAAAATACATATCATATCAGTTGTTTAATTTGTTTTCAAAGATGAACCTTTATCTCAACCACCTATATAAAGAATTGACCCCTGTCCCACATTGGTTTCTTGAGACTTTTTTCATTGAAAAAATGATTCCAGAAACAGTACCTAATCTGAAAGTATTCATTTTAGTCCGACTCATCGTATTCAGTGTTGATCTGGTGGTTCAAAAACTTGATTATGAGAATTGGTTTTTCTTCAAAGAAATATTAATAAAAAGGGATTTATTTTTAAAATATGACTCAAATTTAAATAATTTCATTATGTTTCTAGGGTGATAATCTATTTTTTGTAGAAAAATAAAAACTTTAAATTGATAAGAATTACCCAAAACTTGTCCTGGGTCTTACCGTACAACAATATAATATTAATATTTAATAGGATAGTTATCACCTAGTCGTTGGAATTGAGTGATTGAATATGATTAAATAAAACATGAATAAATTATTTACACATATTTATATAATTAATTAATTTGAATATAATTAATTATAAATTAAAATAAAGTCAAATTAAATATAAAGGATGTGTTTTTATAAAAACTATTTTGATGACCATAATGAATTTTTATCTTAGTAAATTAAATTAATCGCTATCAGTAAAATTTATTAATAAAATTTATTTTATATATATTTAATAAAAAAATTAAATTCATTAAATAAGTTTTATATCATTTAGATAATTCTAAATTCAATTTTAAGCATAAAAAGTATATATTTTTTAAAGGTATTTTTACTGCCTTTTAATGGTGCACCTATTTTAAATATATATTTTTACAATTTTAAAATTATTAATTGAAAAAATAAAATTCATTTTTAAAAAAAAATATATATATTTACTTTGGATGAATTTTTGGTATTAATCTGAGAACATTCATATTTTGATTTATAGTGATAAATATTGAATTTTAGTTCAAAACTGCATTTTCATCCAATTTATTTATATAGTTAAATTATATTTTTAATTTTTTTAAGTATAATTAGATAAATTTTATATAATTTAAACTGATTTAGTTCATTCGAAACAATTTCACATTGAATTTAGATATAAAAACTTAGAAAATTTTTGATTTTTACGTAAAAAAATTCGCTTTGTCATTCTGTATTTGGGATTAATTTTAAGTTAATTTATGCCACTTATGAAATTGGAATTTGGAAAAATTTATTCCATATTTATAAAAATAATAATTTATAATTTATAATAAGTTATTCTTAGTTTTTTACCAAAAATATTAGTGAAAGTAATTAAAATTAATTATAGTGGTTAAGGTAAAAATGTGTGTACTTGGTGGTTAAACTTTAATCTTAAGAGTCCAAAATGACCTAGAAACTTTTCCAAAATTCATTATACAGAAATTATGTGACCATATACCCCTTATTATATAATATTTATCATTATGTGAGTCACATGATGTAAGGGATACCTCTCGATAGTGTTTACCTTTTTATATTTAGAGTAATGTCACTCCCCCTTCACTATAAAAAGGCACTCACCCCCCTCACTTATTCACACCTATCAAGAACCTTTTTCTCATCCAAAAACTACCCAAAAAATCTCAAAACATACCTCCTATCACCCTATAGTCCTAAATTTGGGCAGAAATCCAACCAAGGAAGCCCTTTGGTGCAAACCAAAAAGAGTTACCCGAAAAAGAGTTAATATTCTTCAACATGTATTTATGTTTTATTTCGTTCTCCAGAAATTAAATTATTATTATTTCAAGATTATATAATAAAATTAGTATAAAAATGTTACTTATATTTTTTTATGTTAATGGTTTTACCTATACCTACACACACTTCCATTAAATGGGTAATGAAATTACCGTTCGTGTGTACGGCGGACTACTGCCTCACGAAATGATGTTGTTTGTTTTTCCTTTACCACATATCATAGTTGGAAATTATGATAGAAACACTATTTTTATATGATATTTATGATATTTATGTTGTATTCATACTTCGGTAATTTTTATATAACACATACCTTCATGCTCTCCATTTTCTGTAAATAAGATAACATTGTTTTTGGACGTGAGGACTACCGCCTCCTCAAAGTGATGTGATATGTTCACACATTACATGGAATGTATTAAGGATGGGTTTAATAAATATGTGTAATATAAATGAAATATATATGATATTAATGATATAACTAACTTTATTTAATTATAATATATCATTTTACTTATTACCCTTTTCACACAAAGAAAAATTGATAACGTCATTCATGAACGTGTGGACTATACCCTCCTCGATGCGATGTGATTCCTTTTACATCACAAGAATTTTATATATTATGTAACATCCCATTACCAATATGATAGGTATTCCTTTAAACTTGTCATGGATTTTCTTTTTCATTAACTGGGTAGAGTTGAGAATGAATTGAGAGGATACCTATAATGGTGAACTTAGAGATTTGTTGGACTCTCATATTTAACCAACCTTTTCTACAGGTTGTCAGAGGGTTACACATTATGTAACAAGATTACACAAAATGTAATGGTTTTTCATATATGTCATGAAAGTATCCACACTGTAAAGGGTAAAATAAATAAAGATCATTTACATATCCTGGATGAATTAAAGATCAGTTATCAATTCAAAAAATCGGTTTTTAAATCAAGGCAATGTGTTTTTTGGTGGTTTCGGATATTAACTATTTCAAAACATGTAGTGGGATTACACATCATGAAATACCCCCAACTTAATTTTTTAAAATGGAATCATGTTTGAGATATCTTTTCCCCTCCTCTCCAGTTTTTCTCTCTCAGCCCAAATCCTTCCCCATGCAATTTTGAAGCTCTCCAACCCTTGTGGATCCTCTTGTTCAACATTCGATCATCGTTGGGCTTGCGGTGTGAATCCCAAAGAAGTGTTCTACTTCATTATTAATATTTATCTATATATCCTCCTTTGTTATTTCAATATATCATCCTGAAATTGATGGATTTATGGTCCATGTGGTTGGATCTCATCTCTAGGTTATGTTTTCAGGTCTTATATGCCTTAGTTCTCGTTGAAGGGTGTTGTTACGAGTGTTGAGTTTTAGGAAAAGGTAGGTGGTTATATCCTATTTGGGAAAATTTATTAACTTTGAATTGACTGATTTATTTCAATTATTAATTTAAATTCAATTTTTTAAACTTTATTTAAATTTATTTGATAAATCTCAATTTCAGTGAATTCAGAGATTTGGAATTGTTTTGGAATGAAAATTGGGAAAACCCCCCAATTCCATTGAATTTTTGAGCATTTGTGGAAATTGGTTGATTTAAATTTTTTAATTTAAATTGTAAATTTGATGAAATATATTTCAATTAATTTTTTGTATTTAATTATGTAAATGAATTTTGAAATTGATGTAATTGGTTTTGAATTAATTTCAAACTTTTGAAAATGGATTAAATTTTTCTGATAAAAATCCAGTGCGTTAATCTTGTTAAATAGGAATGTTTTTTTATTAAAAACCATTTTGGATTTAAATGGAAAATTTGCATTAAAATGGAATAATGGGATTTAATTGTATTTTAAGCAGTTTTAAAATAAATTTTCCTTCATTGATTGTGTAAGATAACATATAATCCTTAGTTATTTGGTGAGTTATTTGGACATACTCTACACTATTACAACATTATAAAACATACATGCAATTAGTCATATCCCTGATGGGATGGTGATGAGTCGCCTTTGTCTAGTTTCATGGGGATGTGTGTATGCACATATTGTTTAGATCACTAAGAGATTGTGGATTCATATAGCCTGAATCATTTGTACCTATTTGGTAGATGACCATGTTGCTCTCTTGTTTTATATTTGAGTTATAAATGTATGAAAATATTGTAAAATGGATTTACATTTCTTGTGAATTTATATAAACTATTTTTTATAAAAATTTAATTTAATACATAATTTTAGAAATAGTCCATCACTTGTAAATCCTTTGCTTAAAGTATTTTTCCATCATTTGAACGGTATAGCACGGTTTGTTTAAATATGATTTGAAATTTACAAACCAATTTATTTTAAAAATTGAAAGAATTTTTTTGGATAATATATTATTTTTATCTATTATGAAATACTTGGTGAGACCCTACTGGGATTTTTATCCCACACCCTACTTGTGCCTTCGGGTGTTTTTAGATTATCTCCTCCCAGGTTCGAGCAAGGGGAAAGAACCACTAGGAGGTGGATCCAAATGTTGAAATTTGAAAATAGTGAGTTGTTTCCTTAGGCACTTTGGGTGTTTACCTCTACTTTGGTACTTGGGTTGTAGTGATTTGGGCTTTACTTCCTTTATGAATTTTGGTATATAACTTCCAATGGATTTTCTTTTGTATGTATATTGACTTTCTTATCTTGGTTCCACTATGTCTTGTGGAAAATTTATTCCCACTTGAATGTTGTATGATTCCATGTGTTAGTTTCCAACTTGTGGGGATTGGAAACTCCCTTTGAGATGTCTCGGGGATAGTTTAGTTATCATATTACCAGGGTACCTATTCTGGTTCATGAAAAAAATGGTATCAGAGGAGGCTGTTGAGATTTTGTCTTAAAGTCAATATGCAATTGAAATCTTGTCAGAACTTAGGAGGTAGTTCTGATTGAGTGCCTAACCATCTATCACTATAATTAACCTTATGTATCCATGGGTGATTAGAAAAGGACGTATTGTGGATTAATAATAGTATTTTCCCTTTTTTGATTTGGATGGAGTGAAATCGAAATCTCATTGTTCCATATGTTGGAAATAATTTCCCTTTTTTCTTAGTTTGAGTGTTAGTCTGATGACTTCCTTGTTTTCTGCAGATGTTTTATAACAACATGTCTCCAAAAAGATGTGCAAAACAAATCTAGGAGGAAGCTGTTGTTGAAACACCATGATCGAATCCTCCAATAGACCCAAATCTAGTTGAGGTGATTGTGCGGACTGTCTAAGTTCTGGGAAAGGCACCACCTTCAGTTTCCATTTAGGCTCTAACTATGAATCCTTAGGGGGTGTTATTTAAAATCATTCTCAAGAGTTCCTTCACCAGAATCCATCAGTTTTAAAAGTATACACTAATCCTTAACATGCTAAGGAATAGTTTGGAAATATATAACATATTCTTGAGTTCATAGAGACACTTAATGAGATCAAAAAAAATGTCCCACCTTCATGCTCTAAGGACCGAGCAGGAGATAATGGGACACGATGCTCAAAGAAAAGAAACATGAGGGATTAGAGTGGATGAACTTCATGTTTATTTTCTCCAACTAGTTATATCTAGAGTCTATGGTGTTGGCCAAGGTTGTTGAGTTTTTCAATCTTGATAAGGATTACATAACCATGACTGAGTATTCAAATCTCTTTGTTGAACTCATATAGTTTCAACCTGAGATTGTATATAATGATAGGATGAAGTCTCAGTGGTTCGATTTGGTACTTAGATTAGACATTTATTCTCAGATTTTCTTTCTAAATATTCTCACTTATGTTCATGTACTATATAGGGTGATGATGGTCGAGATGGACCTAGCTAGTAAGTTAGGTTTATCAGGAGTTTCTTTGTCCCAGTGGTGGTGTGAGTTACTTCAATGTAAAGAGTAAGTGTGATGATTCTCATGGAATTTCTCATTGTCAGGGTCATTCCAGACCTCCAAATATTATGGGAGGAAGTCCTTTAATTTTCTATCAGTGTGGTAAGCTAGGAAATTCTAAGAGGGTTTTTCACTGAGGCACCTAAGAACTGTAGCTCCTACATATGTTTAGGACACTTATAACGATTCTTCCATAACTTTTCTACTCATTTTAGTGGAACTGGATCATCAAATCCCCCTAAAATTTTTAGGCAATCAGATGTTTCAAATATAGAAGGGTTCCATACACAGGAATCTAGAATGAAGCTACTTTACATAGTGGAAGAGTCTCTAGAAGAAACAAACATGGATCCAACCACTGTGAGATGTACCATTATTATAGCTTCATCATTAGTGACTAATCTATTTGATATTGGTGCATATCACTCATTTATTTCAACCCATATTGTTAATCTTCTTACTCTTCCTATGGAACTTTTATCATGTGCAATGGATATTACTACACCTCTTAGAACAAAGAGAGAGTGAGGTATCCATAGTCCTACTTGTGTCTTATCTATATCTGATATTGAGATGGTTTGGATTTTTCTATTACTCAACATGAAATATCTTGACATCATATTTAGGATGTATTATATCATTTCCAATAAATCCTAGATTTATTTTGATCTTTGACGGGTCTACCTTACTGCACCCAGTGGTGTGTCTCTTGCCTTTCAAGGAGAATGGGACCTAAGGACGAGTAGGGAAAAACCTTCTTATTAAGAGTTGGGGAAGGTAATATCAGTGTTTTTTTATCTAGAGTGGGGATATTTTAGCAGTGACCTTCCTCCAGTTTTCATCAAGTTTCCTAACATGTTTCCTTGTGATTTCATAGGGTTGACACCGATTAGGGAGGTAGATTTTTTCATTGACTTAATGTCTAGTACTCAACCAATTTCTATTCCCTCTTAATGCATGGATCCTTCATAAATGAAATATCTAAAGTCCCAGTTGGATGATCTTCTTTAAAAACTCTTTATACACCCGAGTGTATCACCTTGAGCGGTGAAGGTTCTCTTCACTAAGAACACTGATAGTTCTCTTAGCCTATGTGTTGACTACCAAAATCTCAATAGATTTATGATAAAGAACAAGTATTTTTTTCTATGGATTGATGATATTTTTGATCAGTTGAAAGGGTTGAAGTGGTGTTTAAAGATCAAAATTTGATCTGGTAACCATCAGTTAAGGATAAAATAATTTGACATTTAGAAAACCGCCTTTCAGAGTAGGTATTTCTAATATGAGTACCTTGTTATGCCCTTTAGTCTAAAAAATTCTCCTATGGTTTCCCTGGATCCAATGAATAGTATTTTCTATTAGTATCTGGATACCTTTGTGGTTGTCTTTATAGATAAAATACTCATTTAATCCAAGTTCAAGGACGATCATTTGCATCATCTGAGAATAGTTATGAGTCTACTAAGAAATCACCAACTTTATGCCAATCTTTTGCATTGTGATTTTTGGATTCAGGAAGTGAATTTTTTGGGTCATGTAGTGTCTGATCAGGGTATATTAATCGATCATGATAAGGTAAAGGCTATTATGACTTTGGAGAAACCATGAAATGTATTCAAGATTATAAAATTCCTAGGATTAGCGGGATATTATCATCGGTCCATGAAGGACTTCTCTAATTTGGATTCTCTAATGACTGCTCTGACTCAGAAGGGGGTGAAGTTTGCTTGGAATGATAAATTTCAGATTTATTTAGTTGAAATCAAATGCCTTTTTATTATTTTACTAGTGTTGACTCCTCCAAAGGTCGGGTAGGGATATGCAGTCTTTTGTGATGCATCAGGTTCAAGCTTGGGTTTTTTTCTTATTTAGGGAGATCATGTAGTGGCTTATGTATCTCATCATCTTAGGACACACAAGAATAATTATCCTACCCATGACCTTGAACTTTTATATGTGATGTTCATGCTTAAGTGTTGGAGACACCGCCTTTTTGAAGAAAGGTTTACTGTGTATTCAGATCACACAATCTTGAGTTATATATTCTCTCAAAAAGATTTTAATCTCCTCTAGAGGAATTGGGTGGAGTACCTAAAATCATTCAACTTTTACATCTCCTATACCCTAGGGAGAGATAATGTCATTAAAAATGTGTTAAGTAGGAAACTTCCAACCCAGGTAGTGAAAGAATCTTTGAAATAGTGTAATTTGATGGATCTCTTTGCATAATTGCATATTAGAGTTTGGGAGAAAGGGGATGAAGTTTATTTATCCATAATTTGGTTGAAATATTCTCTTCTAAAGATGATTCTTTAGGATCAAGAACTTTTTGGTGAATTTTGTATCATTAGAAACTCTCTTTATGGTGGTTAGATAGTTTCCCTGAAATAGTTCTCCAAAGAGGGTATTCTATGCTATTGGAATCACTTTGTTGTGCCATTAGCAGCAAGAGCGGTTGTGATGGGGGATTGTCATAATTCCTAGTGGGATATATACCCAGGAACCACTATGATTTTATATGAAATGTGGCGGTAGTTCTGGTTCCCAGGGATGAGATGAGGCATTGTTGAGTTTTTCTCACGTTGCTTTTTATTAGAGTAGGTGAAGGTCGAGCATCAGAAACCTTTAGGTTTACTTCATCCACTTCTAGTCCCTAATTGGAAGTGGGATGAAATACCTATTGATTTTTTAGTTGAGTTACCTCATACCTAAATAAATAATAATGCGATATGGGTTGTGATCGATAGGCTAACCAAGTCGTCTCACTTCATACCCATTCAAGATACAATCAAAGTAGAGGAGTTGGGAAGTCTCTACATGAAGGAGATTGTCTGTTTTCATGGAGTTATATCTATTATAGTTTTTGATAGGGATCCTCAATTCACATCTTGATTTTGGAGATTCATTTAGAAGGGACTGGGATCTCAGGTCAATTTGAGTATATCCTACCATTTGCAGTCAGATGGCCGAACAGAGAGGGTTATACAAATTCTAGAGGATATTCTTCGTGCTTGTATTCTCTATTTCAGTGGGTATTGGGATGATCATTTGGTTAAGTTTTTATATAAAAATATTTACCAATACATGATAATATTGGAACCTTTTTAGGGCTTTTATGCCCATCCTTGTAATTCTCCATTGTGTTGGTTAGAGATTGGTGAAAGTTCATCGGTAGGACCAAGCTTGTTGCAAGAGACAACAACAAAGATTCTGATAATTTATCCGAGAATGTTGTTAGCACATATCTGATATAAGTCTTATATTGATCATCATTGTAGACCTTTGGATTTCTTAGTTGGTAACTAGGTTTTCATAAAATTTTTACCCTGGTTGGGTTATCCATGGCTTGGGAGGCGATAGAAGCTTGTTCCTCATTTCATGGGACCTTTCAAGGTTTTTGAAAAGGTGGGGAAAGTTGTATATTGTTTATAAATTCCACCATAGTTGACATTGATACATAACATGTTCCATGTGTCATAGCTAAGAAATTATTTATTTAATTCATCTCATGTTTTGATCTGGAGTGATCTTTAGATTGAACCTGATTTATCTTTGACTGAGCGGCAAGTCAAGATAGTTGATTCTAAAACCAAGGTATTTCATGGGAGTATGACACCTATGGTTTGTGTGATATGAAATCATAGTTCTAATAATCGTGAGATGTGGGAACATAAATCACTAATGAGAGAGTAGTAACCTCTTATTTTTAGCATGGAATGTTCTTCATAGGATTTCTAGGGATAGAAAGTATTTATCATGGGGCGGTTGTAACATCCCATTAGCAATCTGACAGGTATGCCTTTAGCCTTTTCATATATTTTCCTTTTCTTTGACTGGGTAGGGTTGAGAATGAATTGGGGGGATACATACAATTTTTTAGTCAGATATTTATTGGACTCTCATCCTTAACTAACCTTTTCTACAAATTATCAAAGGGTTACACATTGTGTAACAAGATTACACGTTGTGAAATGGTTCTATGTATATGTTGTGAAATGATTTATGTTCTGAAGGGTACATGAAGTGAAGATCATTTACATGTAATGAATGAATTAAATATCAATTTTTAATTCAGATCGTCAGTTTTTAAATCAAGGCGATGTGTTTTTCCAGTTTAGGATATTAACTATTTCATAACATGTAGTGGGATTACATGTCGTGTAATACCCCGACTGCATTTTTTTAAACAGGTCGCATAGCTGAGATCTTTTTTACCATCCCCTCTAGTTTCATTTCTCTAGACCTAATCCTTCCCCAAGTGATCTTGAAGCTCTCCAACCCTTTTTAGATTCTCTATTTCATCATTCAATCATCGTTGCACTTGTGGTGTGAATCTCAGGTAAGCGTTCTCCTTAATTATTCATCTTTATCACTTTATTCTCCTTTTTGGATTTTAATCGATCATCTTTAAATTGATTTATCTATGCTCCATGTTTTTTATCTCATATATAGGTTGTGTTTTGAGGTGTTCTACACCTTTTTTCTTATTGACGGGTGTCGTTGTGAGTGTTGAGTTTTTGGAAAAGATAGGTGGTTTTGTACCCTTTGGCCAAATTGCTTAAGGATCCAATGACCATCGATGATAATATTAAGATTTTAAAAGCCCATTCCTCATATGAGGATGATACCATTGAGAAGTTAGATGAGATCAGTGACCTCTCACTTTCACACACACTCCCATCAATCCAAAATCCACCTGAATTGGAACTAAAACAACTACCTCAAGATTTAAAATATTCAGATCTTAAGAATGGAAACAATATTTCTATCATCATTGATAGTTCACTCCCTCCTAAGCATGAATTGTGACTGCTTGAACTTTTTAGGGAGTATAAACAAGCTTTTGGATGGACACTTTCATACATTCCTAGTATAAGCCCATCAATTTGCACACATCATATATTGTTAAATGATGAGGCTAAACCAGTGAGGTAGTCAACACAATGAGTGAACCCAAACCTCCTAGATGTTGTTAAAAAGGAGGTAACAAATTTATTGGTTGCTGGAATCATTTACCCCATCTCTGACATCCAATGGGTCAGTCTTGTTCAATTAGTTCCTAAAAAAACTAGCCTTACAGTAATCAAAAATTAAAATAATGAATTGGTTCCAACTCGTGTGCAGAATAGTTGGAATGTCTGTGTAGACTATCACCGAATAAATCAATACACTAGGAAGGACCATTTCCCTTTTCCATTCATTGACCAAATTCTAGAGAGGATAGCGGGTAAGTTCCACTACTATTTCCTTGATGGGTATTCCGGATATTTTTAAATCCATATTTCCCCTGAGGACTAGGAAAAGACTACCTTCACCTGTCCCTTTGGTACATTTTCATATAATAGGATTCCATTTGGTCTATGCAATGCTTCGGGTACTTTCCAACAATTCATGGTTAGTATTTTTTGGATTACCTGGATAATTTCATGGAAGTATTCCTGGATTATTTCACTGCCTATGGATCCTCTATTGATGAATGTTTGAGTAGTCTTGCATCAATCCTATGTCACTGTATTGAAAATAATGTCTTATTAAATTATGAGAAATGACATTTTATGCTACGACAAGGTATATTTTTGAGACATGTAATTTATGGGGATGGTATCCAAGTAGATAAATCAAAATTGGATGTCATTTATTCATTACCATTCCTTAAAAATGTACGGGATGTGCATTCTTTCCTAGGTCATTCTAGATTTTACCATTGTTTCATTTGTGAATTTAGTAAAATTTCACTTCCCCTCTCCCGATTACTCCAAAAAGAAAAAGAAATTTGTTTTTGATAAAGAATTTGAAGAAGATTTTAATAAGTTAAAATGGAGTATCACGTCACCCCCAATAATCCAACCACCTCGGTGGGATTTACCATTTGAGCTCATGTGTGAGGACTCTAACTATGCAGTTGGGGTAGTCTTATCACAAAGGTTCAATCGATATCCACATGTCATTGCCTATGCTTCATGCACACTGGACCCTGCCCAAGAATACTACACCACAACTGAAAAATAATTCCTTTTCATTGTGGTTTCCTTAGATAAATTCAGGTCGTATCTTTTAGGTTCCAAAGTCATTGTGTTCTCAGACAATGCTGCCCTTCGATATCTCCTTAAGAAATCGAAATCCAAACCACATCTCATTTTCTGGATGCTCCTCCTTCAAGAATTCAATTTAGAAATTATGGATAAAAAAGGAACTAAGAATATAGTTGCTGGCCATATTAGTAGGATTCATCCATCCTCATACATTGACTGATCCCCCTATATTCCCATAAATGACATGTTTCCTGATGATCAACTATACCGAGTGCAAGATGTTATTCCTTGGTATTATGAAATTGTAAATTATTGGGCAGCAACATGCATTCCTACTGATTTCAATAAAAACCAGTCTGATTGTCTAAAACATGAGTCTCGTTGGTACATTTGGGATGACCCCTACCTTTGGCGCACCTACAGTGATTGATTCCTCAGGCGTTGTGTTCTCGATAGCAAATTTCAATCTATCCTTAGGTTTTTTCCACACTATTTCTTGTGGGGTCCACTTTGGTCCCCAACGGACTGCTCATAAGGTCCTCAATTCTGGTCTCTTTTGGCCCACATTGTGTTGGGAAGCCCATGACTTCTATAAATATTGTCCTCGCTATCCAAGAATGGGGAATGTATCTAAAATAAATGATATTCCACAAAAAAAACCTTTCTCTTTTGTGACATTTTCAATGTTTGGGGCATTGACTTTATGGGACTATTCCCCATTTAATTTGGTAACATGTATATTCTTTTGGAAGTGGATTATGTTTCTAAATGGGTAAAGGCATGAGCTATATGGAATTATGATTCTAAGGCCATTGTAGAATTTTTTAGAACCCAAATTTTTTATAGGTTTAGATTACCTAGGTTCATCATCTGTGACCAGGGTTCTCATTTATACAACCAAACAATTCAATCTCTTTTGAGTCGGTATAGGGTCTGGCATAAAGTTTCTACTGCTTATCACCCACAAACCAATAGTCAAGATGAGGTTTCAAATCAGAAGGTAAAACAGATTCTTGAAAAAAAAAATCAACCTAATAGAAAAGATTGGAGTCATAGACTCGATTATTCCTTATGGGATTACCATACTACTTTCAAAACTCCCATTGGAATGTCACCATATCAGCTATTTTTTGGGAAGATTTGTCACCTACCTGTTAAAATTGAGCACCAGGCCTATTGGGCCATCAAACAATGCAATTCCAATCTTTATGTTGCAGGTGCTCAAAGTAAGTTTCAAATTTAAGAGTTAGAGGAAATGATAAGAGATTTATATGAGAACTCTCGGATTTATAAGGAGTAAAACAAGGCTGCCCATGATCGTCTCATCCTTCATAGTCTTTTCCACATTGGTCAGAAGGTACTCCTTTACAATGCAAGGCTGAAGTTGCACACAGGTAAGCTTCATTCCCGCTGGTTTGGACCATATATTGTTACTAATGTATCTTCATTTGGTGTTGTTCAAGTTTAAAAGGAAGAAACCAAACAATCCTTCACTTTCAATGGGCAGCGGCTGAAGCACTTCCACGAAGCCATTACGGAGTCCCCGATGGAGGAAATCCAAGTGCAAGAAGCATTATGCGAATGACACCCACAAATATTTATCCTTACTTCCCCCATTATCTTTACTATAGTGAGTACACTGTGCACTTTAGGTATGGGGGGATGGGTACATTCCTGGGTTAGTTAGGAATTTTCATCTTCTTTTTATTTCTTCTTTTTTTCTTGTTGAATAGTATTTTCACTCCCCCCCCCTTATGTGTCAGAGTATTTATTTTTTATGACCACATTATCATAGAAAATATTTCCCGCTTAATCATGGATGTTATTTAAAATGCATGCGGAATTTTTGTATTTCATGTTGTTTTAACATTCAAAAAAATTCTGATTAAATGTTCATTTTAGTAAGAATTCAATATTGTGGTGTGAATTTATTTTGAAATTTGGTTCTTTATTGATGATATAAATGGTTTTATCATTTCAAAACCTTGGAAAATAATGGTAACCTTTTTGTAAAAAGTTTAAGGGAATATTGTTTCACTTAATCTCTCTACACATCTTTGCACCCAACCATGAAGTGTGAAACATTCTTACTTAATGTAATGTAATTATAAGTTAGGTTCATTTTTCTTTACTTTCCAAAATCATTTTTCCATATGTTTTTTCCTTATCCGATCTATTTCATTATTTTACTAGATTGACCTATACATGTGTACCTATTATCCAACTATTGTACGCCCTCAAAAATAAAAAAAGGGTTGTATATTGGGAAGAACAAAAACCACCCTTCCTTGACCTTTTATTTTTTTATAAATATTACAATTAGTGTTGTGAGGATATCAAACATGGGTTCAGATAAGAGTGTGAGATTTGTTCCAAGTAAAAATCTTGAAAAAAATTGAGAGGAGTGATGAAATGTGAAACATATGGGGATATCTAGGTTAAGATATTAGGGTTTGTCTTCTGGAAATTCTTAAGTGAGTGGGTCTTGAAATTTGATTGAAAAGGATGTGGGGAATGTTTAGTGGAATGGGTCTTATAAGTAGACAATTATTAAAATAACTTATATTTACTCAATAGAAAGTGTAAAGAATAGCATGAAATGGTTGTCACATGCACATGTGTAGAATGAGTGATATGATTAAATTTTGAATTATTTTCTTTGATTAGTATCACGAATCTCTTGGAATTTCATTTGGATACAATTTTTTAGACGTCATTTTCAAAGATCATTGAGAATAACTCCTCGGTGTGATTTTTTCTTTGATCTCATTTCTATCAGGAATTAAATTTTCATTGAATGTTAAATCTTTATGAAGTTTGAAATATCTACATGCATAATTTTTTGAAATATGACTTTTCCCACGAGTTCAAATATTTAGGTGTGGGGATGTGATAGTACCACGATTCAGTGTTTCATTTTCACCCTTCCACCATTGTATTAAACTGAATTTGTATTGTAAATTAAAAATATAATAAAAAGTTCAGTTCATGTTTGATTAAATTATTTTATGTTTATCACTGTTAAAAAGTTAATGGTTACTTTTTTGATAATTTTATTTAAGGTGGAGATGATTTGGAGGACCCATGATGAAGTCCAAGAAAAATGGGCCAAACTCCACAGGATCCAATCACACCAGTGGATTAATCCGTACACTTCTACTAGACCGTTCATCCAAATGGGATGGAAATTTGCGGGCATGTCCACAATTTAATAGTCTACATTTCATATCAAGTAACCCAATCCCGATTAGGCTTTTAAGGGGACCATCTTAACTGATCTATCCAAGACACTAAATATGCACAAAGTCAAAAGTATATTTCGGTAATATGTACATCTTTCAAGATTTGATTGTATAAAATATTCCAAAATTTTGGTGCTGATAGTCCAGACGTGTGGCTAAAACTTTTTAGTTTTGTAAAAATATATATTCGAATGTCTAGTAACCGAAAACCATCCTCCAAGTGGTTTATCAAAATATGCACTACTACAAAAACGGGCAAGCAAAGCGCCACCTTTATCAGCGCTAATCAAAAAGCGCTGATAAAGGATAATCTTTATCAGGTCTATTTAAAAGCGCTGATAAAGTGCAGATTTATCAGCGCTTTTCTAGCACTGATAAAGGATTGTTTTTAACAGCACTGTTAAAACCTGTCCCCGATTTTATTAAAAGGAGGCATACAGTCTCCTCTTTTTTATCGTGCCCTAAGCTCTCGCGGTACTATACCCTTGCGACTGCTTCCCTCCCCCTGATCTTCCCTTTTCCAGACCTCCTCCATTTCTCCTTATCCTCGACCCTCTTCTGCTGATCTTCCTCCCTTCCGAACCCTACTCCTCCTCTTCAACGGTTGGCGGCTCCTCCTGTGCACCCCCACTCCAGCGGTCGCGTCTTCCAGGCAGCGTCGAAGGCTCCCTCACCTTGAGTTTTCCTTGGACTTCCAATTTCTTCACCCAAGGTCACTGGATGCCCTAAATATTTTTTTGAAGTGTAGGTTGATCTTTAGGTTTTTCATGCGGTTTTCATTTATTGGCATTTCTTGTTCACAGTGAGTTGGAAAACCTTCTTTGAGGTTTGGAATTCCTTCATTTCTCACTTTTTTGTTTCATGCAGGAGGGGTTTACTCTTGTCTATCATTGGGGATGGTTTGCACTAGCCACCTTTATCAGCGCTAATCAAAAAGCGCTGATAAAGGATAATCTTTATCAGTGCTATTTAAAAGCGCTGATAAAGTGCAGATTTATCAGCACTTTTCTAGCACTGATAAAGGATTGTTTTTAACAGCGCTGTTAAAACCTGTCCCCGATTTTATTAAAAGGAGTCATATAGTCTCCTCTTTTTTATCGTGCCCTAAGCTCTCGTGGTACTGTACCCTTGCGAATGCTTCCCTCCCCCTGATCTTCCCTTTTCCGAACCTCCTCTATTTCTCCTTATCATCGACCCTCTTCCGCAGATCTTCCTCCCTTCCGAACCCTACTCCTCCTCTTCAACGGTTGGCGGCTCCTCCTGTGCACCCCCACTCCAGCGGTCGCGTCTTCGAGGCAGTGTCGAAGGATACCTCACCTTGAGTTTTCCTTAGACTTTCAATTTCTTCACCCAAGGTCACTGGATGCCCTAAATATTGTTTTGAAGTGTAGGTTGATCTTTAGGTTTTTCATGCGGTTGTCATTTATTGGCATTTCTTGTTCACAGTGAGTTGGAAAACCTTCTTTGAGGTTTGGAATTCCTTAATTTCTCACTTTTTTGTTTCATGCAGGAGGGGTTTACTCTTGTCTATCATTGGGGATGGTTTGCACTAGCCTAATTAAGATAAATTAATAAGTTAATTTAAATTCAAGGGGAAGGGTTAATGATTCTTGTACTTTTACAGCTTTTGTAACAACTGAGTCCCGGTAACTGCACAGCCACCCCACCTTAACATGGCCATCGGGTCCTGGCCCACCAAGTACCACCAGTTGCCCCGCAGACATGTGGGGCCCACCCCAGGGTCAACCCACATGCTCGAACGGGTTATCTGACTAATGAATGTCCCCACAGGCCAACACATGTCCTTTCCAGTGTGGTTTGTCCTCACTCACACACATCTTGGGAAACTTCCCAGAAGGTCACCCATCTTGATCACTACTCCAGGCCAAGCACGCTTAACTGTGGAGTTCTAATCAGACAGGCTCCCGAAAAGGAAGGTGCACCTTGTTGACAGGAGTCATATCATTTAGTCATTTAACCCTTTAACATTTGGGGATGTTACAATCACCCCCCACCCCTTTAGGGCACAACGCCCTTGTTGTGGGCCCTACATCTCAACCCAGGCAGTGCACCGCGCACTTAAGGCTGAGTTCCTCCTCTGATACCAAACCAGGTACCACCAGTTGCCCCCGCAGACACGTGGGGCCCACCCCAGGGTCAACCCACATGCCCGAACGGGTTATCTGACTAATGAATGTCCCCACAGGCCAACACATGTCCTTTCCAGTGTGTTTTTTCCTCACTCACACACACATCCTGGGAAACTTCCCAGAAGGTCACCCATCCTGATCACTACTCCAAGCCAAGCACGCTTAACTGTGGAGTTCTAATCAGATAGGCTCCCGAAAATGAAGGTACACCTTGTTGACATGAGTCATATCATTTAGTCATTTAACCCTTTAACATTTGGGGATGTTACAACTTTGATATAATTGTGATGTTGTGTTTGTACGAACTGAATACCCCGCTAAAAATCATGGATATTGGGCGCCCTTTATTTCACTGTATTTGTTGTCATATGGAAGCCTTTTTTCATGTTGTTGTGATATCACCCCAAAATGGAAATTGGATAACCACTTATATTTGGCTAATGAAATGCTTTCCCCTAGATTTATGGAATGTGTGATAACACTCTTAAAGTAAAGTGAAATGTGCTAAAAGTACCTTTGGTAAATCTATAAAATTGTCTTTGATGTGTTGTGATGTGTGGTCATTCTAGTGGGGGTCACGATAATTGGTTTTGATGTGGTGTGGGATGATGTATGGTTTTTTTCATGCTTTTGGTTTGGAGAGGTGATGGTTTGTTTTTCCATGCTTTTTGGGTAGTGAATGGATGATTCATTTGGTTTTTCTTTTTGGGTGGCAAGGTGATGGATTGTTTGGCCATGCTTTTGGGGTGGTGAGGTAATGATTTGTTTGGTCATTCTTTTGGGGTGGTGAGGCGATGATTCGATGGGAATGATGAGCTACGTTTTATGTATAGTTTCTTTGTGCTAGAAGCCTAGGTAGTGAAGTAATAATTATTTAATAATTATAGAAATGGTTGGATTTTGGTTTGGATAATGGGATTGGTTGGAAATTATAAATGTGTCTTGTAGATTTAACCCCTTTCCAAGATCCACCAAGACTCATCCATAATCAAGAATATGACTTTATATTATAGGGAACATATATCCTAAACATGGATTTAACCCCTTCCAAGATCCACCAAGACTCATCCAAGATGTTTAATGTTTATTATAAATGATTTGACTAGTAGGAGTGGTTAAAAGGATGTTTAATGTTTTGTTGCAGGGTGGTGGGTGCTATAACTATTGGTAAGGGGGCTGGAAAGTGGGTTTATCCTGTTTCTGTTGATTTCCAAATCTTTATTGAAAATGGTTAGGCTATATTAGTATCTATTTTTATAAGGAAGTGGTTCTCTTCTACTTTGTATTTGGAAGTCTTGTTTTGTGTATTTGAATCATAAATAATAATATTTCATATTCAAATAGGATGGAGATGAATAAAGATTGTATGGATGCTAATCGTTTGACAATAGAGTATGAGAACGGAGTGAAAGAGTTCATCAAGTTTGAAAAGTATCATGCAAAGGATCCTTCTCAAATCCTTTGTCCGTGTTTACGTTGTTGTTATTCTAGACTAATTACTCCAGAGGAGTTGTAAGAACATTTGATATTTCACGGAATAGATCGGAGTTATAAATGTTGGAATAAACACGGGGAAAAAGCGAATGTAGCTACTGGCTGGAATAAAACTGTATTTTATGGATCATCAGATATGATTACAAATAAGGATAATGAAGAAGACCGTATAGAGGATGTGATTACAGATGTCAATGATGATGAAGATCGTATTGAGGAAATGACAAGGACAGTTGAACATGAACTCCGTGATTGCCCAAAATTGTTTGAGAATTTAAAGAGTTGTGCAAAGACGCCATTGTATGCTGGTTGCACTAAATATACTGCATTGTCAGCTGTACTGAAGTTGTATAAATTGAAAGTAGGAAACGGATGGAGTGATGTCAGTTTCACGGAACTACTTGCTCTTTTGAATGACATGCTTCCAGAATATAATGAGCTCCCAAGTCGGACATATGAAGCTAAACAAATGCTATGCTCGATGGGTATGATTTCTGAAAGAATACATGCCTACCCAAAAGACTGTATATTGTTTCTCAAGGAGAAAAACTCACTTAAAGAATTCCCAAAGTGTGGTGCTTATCGATACAAGAAATATGAACGCAGTACTACGAAATTTGTATGGTACTTTCCAATCATTCCAAGGTTTAGGCGTCTATATGGAAGTGAAGAAACTGCAAGACAATTGTCGTGGCATGCAGATAGAAGAAATAAAGATGGAAAATTATGTCACCCAGCCGACTCTCCTCAATGGAAGATAATTGATCATGAGTATCCTGAATTTGGAAATGAGCCGAGAAACCTGCGTCTTGCGTTATCTACCGATGGAGTGAATCCTTTTGGTTTTCAAACCAGCACTCACAGTACTTGGCCTATTATGTTGGTAAATTATAACTTTCCACCACGGTTATGCATGAAACGGAAATTCATTATGTTATCTTTGCTTATATCAGGACTAAAACAACCAGGTAACGATATTGATGTATATTTGGCTCCCTTGATCGAGGATTTGAAGTTACTGTGGGATTCAAGTGTTATGTTGTATGATGATTATGAAAAAGAATACTTCATGTTGAGAGCGATGTTGTATGGGATGATAAATTATTTCCCTACTTATGGAAATTTTTCAGACTATAGAATTAAAGGAACTCAAGGGTGTCCTGTGTGCAAAGAAGATACAGAATTAATTAGGTTGAAACATTAATCGAAATCTATGTTTCTAGGACATCGTAGATTTCTACCCCATCGACATAAGTACCGATCTTGGACGACATCATTCAATGGAAGTTCAGAACAACGTAAAACACTATCTCCACTAACAGGTGATTAGCTATTTGAGAAAGTAAAAGACGTGAACACTATTTTTGGTAAACCATTTTTGAAAAACCTTACGAAAATCGGTTGGAAAAAGAGATCAATTTTTTTTAATTACCATACTAAAAATGTCTGTAGTCAGACATTTTCTTGATGTGATGCATGTGGAAAAAAATGTATGTGACAGTGTTATCGGAACATTGCTAAATGCGCCTGGAAAAACAAAGGATGGAATAAAGGCAAGGTTGGACATGGTTGACATGGGAATAAGAGAAGAGTTGGCTCCCGTGAAGGGTGAAAAATCGAACGTTTCTTCCTCCAGCTGCGTACACTCTTTCCAGGGATGAGAGATATCAGTTTTGCAACTTATTCAATGATGTAAAGGTTCCAGAGGGATATTCATCAAATATCAAAAACATTGTGTCAATGAATGATTTAAAGTTAAAAGGTTTGAAATCACATGACTGCCATGTTTTGATGCAAGATTTAATTCATATAGCTTTACGTTTCATTTTGCCCAAGAATGTTCGTCATACGTTAACCAAACTTTGTTTATTCTTCAAATCTATATGCAGCAAAGTTTTAGACCCAGCAAAATTGCCATCTATGGAAAGAGAAATTGTCATCATATTATGTGATTTAGAAATGTTCTTCCTGCCAAAATTCTTTGATATGATGGTTCATTTTATGGTTCATTTGGTGAGAGAGGTTCGACTTTGTGGTCCTATGCACTATAGATGGATGTACCCTGTTGAACGGTATATGAAGATTTTGAAAGGGTATGTCAAAAATCGAAGTTGGCCAGAGGGTTGTATTGTGCAGCGATATATTGTTGAGGAAGCCATTGAATTCTGTACCGAATACCTATCTGATGTGGAAAGCATTGGTATGCCGAAATCTCATCACACTGTATGCATTGAGGGTAAGGGAATTTCTGGAAGAGATGTTGTGACAATCAATATTACAGATCGGGAGCAGGCCCACCTTTATGTTTTGCATAACAGTTGGGATGTTTCTCCATATATTGAAACCCACAAAGAAATTTTGAGAAAGTTGAATCCATCAAGGGCTGAAAAATGGATATCAAATACACATAATCACCAGTTTATAGGATAGTTTCGAGACCATATTTTTAAGGAGTTAGATGAAAATCCAAATTCAATTTCAGAACGACTTCGATGGCTAGCTGTCGGACCAAGCGTGTATGTATTATCTTACAATGGTTATGTAATTAATGGTTATACATTCTATACAGATAAACATGATGAAGATAGTACCATGAAAAATAGAGGAGTAACACTTGTGGCTGAAGCGATGCATGTTTCTGGTAGTAAGGATAGAAATCCAATTTATGCAAATATGTCATACTTTGGCATTATCAAAAGAATATGGGAGTTGGATTATACGACATTCCAATTGCAGATTTTTTAATGCAACTGGGTTGATAACAACAGTGGTGTTAAAATAGATGAATTGGGATTTGTGAAAATTTATTTCAGTAAATAAGGGTACAAAGACAAACAATTTATAATGGCATCACAAGCGGTACAAGTATTTTATGTGCCAGACCCCGCAAACCGAAAGTGGTCGATTGTTCTATTATCGTCCAAAACTACTGAAGGGTCCGATGAAAATTCAATTGAGGATGATCCTTTCAGTGGGACGTCGCAATAATTTCGCAGCGGTCCCAATGAAGACGACGTTTTGTATGTTAGAGGAGACCACAATGAAGGGATTTGGATTATCGATAGAGGTTTCAAATCCCTTCAGCCTTTGAAAAAAAAAGAGAGTTCAATAAATAGGTTATATTTTATTTGTAATATAGATCTTGTTATCTCATGTTATTATCTTATCATTATTGCATTTATTTAATCCAACTTAAGTGTTAAACCTTTTTTGTAGATAATGACTTCTGCATGTTCTGGTGCTCCTAACCTCGAGGATGAACAAGCCTCTCAAGATGCTGCTGCTGCTTCTACTGCTGCTGCTCCTGCTGCTTCTGCTTCTACTGATGTTGCTTCTACTGCTGGTGATTCTAAACAAGCCTCTCAAGCCTCTCAAGCCTCTCAACGTCAACCTATTGTTGTTGGTGGTGCTGCTGCTATTGGTGCTCCTCTTGTTGAGGTCCAACAACCATCTGAACATGCTGATGCTAGGATTTTAGATGAAAACATTGATGATTCTGATATAGACGAAATTGTTGGGGATAAAGGAGCAGCATCGGAGAAAAAATAGGTGCATCGTATTTTAACAGTGTTGGCTAATTTTTTGAAGGCAAAGAGCAATGGAATCAGATTTGATGTTGGGTGGAATGCACGGGGCCAACACGTTAACCCCAACAAGGCAATGTTTAGCAGTTACATTGGAATTGTCACTCGGCAACGCATGCCGATTGACATAGCTTCATGGAACCATGTTGCGTCCGGCCTGAAGGCTGTGATGTGGGAAGAAATTACGGTAACATTTTGATTTCATTTCTTTAATTTACTAGCAAATAAAATAATGAAACAGTGTCCTACTCTTCACAATCCATTGCAGAGTGCATTTATAGTAGATGATTCACACAAGACTTATGTACTAAGGCTTGCGGGAAGGTGTCATCAAGGTTTTTTCACTCTTCTTACAAAATATCATCTGAAAGATTCCAAGGGTAAAATAAACCCACACCCACCCATTGTCTACACTCACTTGATATCCCAAGAATCATGGGATTCATTTGTTCATCATCATGGGGATCAAAAGTTTCAGGTACATTGTGACTGATAATATGTTGTTTGAGGATATACATATATTCATCACTTTGATTGTCAATATTTCATTTATGAAACAGTAACTCAGTACTGAAAACAAGGAACGCGCATCAAAACCGACGTACCCTTATCGTAAAGCAAGGATGGGGTACGCCTCACTAGAAAAGAAAATGGTGCGTATTTTAAATTTACAGTGATATTGTTATGTGTCAAGAAACAACTTTATAAAAATCTTTCTCTATTTATATGTAGATTGATGCCTATGAAACCAAACACACATCCATCCCTCGTCATGTTCTATGGAAGGAGGCATGTGTGGATAAGGAAGAAAATCTAGTTGATGAAAACACACAAAAAGTGTGGGAAATATGTGTAAGTATGACATAATAAAATGTTTTGTTTTAAATTGCTATTACATAATAATAATTACTTATTTTCTTATATCTGACAGTCATAGGAGTCAGGTACTCCTGCAGCTGGTGCAGACATATTAGCGACAGCTTTGAAGTGACCAGAACAATACGGTTGCGTCAGAGCTGGGGGTTTGGGGTGACACCCCGAGTATATTATGAGAAAAAAAACAAGAGGATGAAAAAAATGAAGAAATGACAGCAATGAAAAATAGACTAGGAACTCTTGAAGAACAGTTTCAATGGCAGAGAGTGTTGCTAGAAACTTTAATGGGTGAGAATCCAAGAGAAGAGACAACTCAGGAACAACCAGCACCTAAAGATCCTGCCCCACACCTCACCAGCTTTTAGGCGAGCCATTCCCCTCAAAGAGTTGTCTTAGTCGTGGTAATCAATATTCTATTAATTGTTCTGATGAAATGTGAATCAGGAAAACACTGATTTCTTCCTATACTGATCTTCTGTAGGGTGATAATGATTGTGATTTATATCTTTCAACACCCACATATCGCCTTGTAGCGAGGGCTATAGTATTCAACATCTCAAAAGACATGCTGCACAATAGAACACTTCCAAAAGATCATCTGAAAGTGACGATTACGGTAGCTCATGAGCCAACAGCACAACTACATGTTCCACTTGATGATGATGATATTTGTATAGTCGAACAGGATATTGGGACATTCATTGCATGGCCATCACAACTTGTGAGACTACATGTTGAAAAAGAGGTATTTATTTACAGTTTTTTAAGACAAACCTTTAACAAAAAAAAGGTCTGAACCAATTAATTTTATTATAGACGAAGAAAGGGGATGAGGTGAAAGGAAACTTGGGAGCATCGAAAGGATCGACCAGTCGATCCAAAATATCTACTGAAAGAGGAATTACACCTCCTATTATCTATCCACATTTAATTGCATTGAAGACTCATGTGGATATGAAGTTGACAAATGGTAGTAGCCATGTAGTTTTTTTTTAAGAGAATATGTATGGAGAGGAAATACAAGATTTTTTTGCTGCTGAGAATGTAAATGAGATCCTTCAGTATCAGTGGCTCGGCGTCACAAGTGTAAATGTGTATATGAGGTATGTTTTCAACCCCATCACTTTTCCAAAAGCTAATATATTATGCTAATTATGATTAAATACATTTTATATTATTGGTAGACGTATATATGAAAAGTAGTTGAAGGGTTTTCCTCATGAGCCAAAGTTTGGACTCGTCAGTCCTCATATCACATCAACACAAGAAATACAATTATCAGAATCAAAAATTAAGGAAAGAGCAACTGCTTTGCTGAAAGCATTTGATAGCATGATAACGGATGACAGACTCTTCCTCATACCAACCATGCAGGGGTAAAACTCTACGATTAAAGCATATCAATTATATTTTCATTTCTTTCATTACTTATTCCTTTTTGTGTATTTAGGCAACATTGGATACGAATTGCGGTGAATTTGGATACTCCCAAGATTTATTTTATGGATTCAAAGCATGGATATCCAACAAACCGACCGCATGTGATGCAGTTTGTCAATCTGTAAGACACTACATCCTACATTTTAGGTCTAAACATCAAGTTATATAATATATACTATCTTTTACTGAGGATTCTGTTATGATAGGGCGGTGTACCAATATCGTCTAAATCATGGTATGAGGATAGGGGCTAAGCATAAGGAGCCGAGCAAGTACTACATCTGGACAAATATCAGGGTATATATAATAAAATTGCACTATCCAAATATATATCAAAACATGTTACTTACTCGCCTCATGATCAATGTTTCTGCAGTGTCCAAAACAAAAAAATGACAAAGATTGCGGTTATTATGTTTGTAGATTCATGAGAGAGATTGTTGTCAATGGACAAACTATCATCCCTAAAGAGGTATTTTCAAAACCAAGTACTATTTCATTTAAATTATTTATTAATTCTTTATTTATATATTTTTCAGTACTTTTATGAATGCCGAAAAGAGTCATATTCACAAGATGATGTAGATATGTTCAGAAACGAGTGGGCCGCATACCTGATGCAAGATTGTCTAGAAATAACATGAATATATGACTTTTATTACAAGAGTTGCGGACGCGTATAATTGGTGGAAATTTTTAGAGGGGTTCATGGGGATAAAAAGATGAAACATTCTTGTATGTAAATGTTTGTAGAAAAATTGTAAGTATTATTAAATAAAACATTCTTTCTCCAATGGGTCATTTTTCCATTTTAACAGATGAAATGCACCAGAAACATGCAAGAATGATGAACCACATTTCTTTGTCCTTTGGACAAAAAAAACCAGTAAAATCTCCAAAATACCTCCATATCATGCATGAACCAGTAAAATATCCAATCATTAGTTTCATGTATGCGGAAACTACCATGATAGATTAGAATTTCACCAATCCATTTGATGAACAAGATGGGATGTTAAATCTGGCATTTAGAACATCCAATGCAGTAAATTGTTCCAATGATTTGGCAATTGATGCTACATTTAAAGATCTTTCCTCTATTTCATCAAGCGAGTGAAAATTGTATTGGATAACTAGAATGGCAACTCACCCTTGTGATTTTGCATCTCTACTTGTCTCTTCATGTGTGAAACTATTTCCATTCTAGTTAAAATGGACAATATTTTACGTACATACGCCAAACTGAGGCGCGGTGTGACCGGTATCACTCCAAGTGTATGTATTTTGTTTAAAATGGGCAATATTTTATGTACATACGCAAAACCAATATAATGGATTCTGATTGTGTTGATACTTTTTCACAATGATCCATGACTCATTTGTGACGTGTATGAGTCAACCCCGCATCAATCTGAGGCCCGGTGTGGCTGACACCACTCACAGTGTCACTGTTTTGTTAAAAATGGACTTAATTTTAAGTGAAATCAACAACTGACATACAGAAAACCGACCAAACGCATTGGGATTCTATTTAAACTTAAGGAAAACGATCCATGGGTCAAATGTGACATCTACGAGTCAACCCCGCCTCAATCTGAGGTGCGGTGTGACCGGTATCACTCCAAGTGTATGTATCTTGTTCAAAATGGACATATTTTTAAGTGAAATCAACAACTGACATACGGGAAACCAGCCAAACGCTTTCGGATTGTGTTAAAACTTTATTACAACGATCCATGGGTCATATGTGATGTGTACGAGTCAACCCCGCCTCAATCCGAGGCGCAGTGTGACCGGTATCACTCCAAGTGTATGTATTTTGTTTAAAATGGACAATATTTTACATACATACGCCAAACCAACCAAACACATTCAGTTTCTATTGAAACTTAAGTAAAACGATCCATGAGTCAAATGTGACGTGTACGAGTCAACCTCGCCTCAATCCGAGGCCCGGTGTGGCCGACACCACTCAAAGTACCTCTATTTTTGTTAAAAATGGACTTAATTTTAAGTGAAATCAACAACTGACATACGGAAAACGGACCAAATGCATTCGGATTCTGTTGAAACTTTAGAAAACGATCCATGGGTCAAATGTGACGTGTACGAGTCAACCCCACCTCAATCCGAGGCGCGGTGTGACCGGTATCACTCCAAGTGTATGTATTTTGTTCAAAATGGACTTATTTTTAAGTGAAATCAACAACGGACATACGGGAAACTGACAAAACGCCTTCGGATTGTGTTGACACTTTAGGAAAACGATCCATGGGTCATATGTTTCATGTACGAGTCAACCCCGCCTCAATCTGAGGCATGGTGTGACCGGTATCACTCCAAGGGTATGTATTTTGTTCAAAATGGACTTATTTTTAAGTGAAATCAACAACTGACATATGGGAAACCGACCAAACACTTTCGGATTGTGTTTACACTTTAGGAAAACGATCCATGGGTCATATGTGACGTGTACAAGTCAACCCCGCCTCAATCTGAGGCGCAGTGTGACCGGTATCACTCCAAGTGTATGTATTTTGTTTAAAATGGACAATATTTTACATACATACGCCAAACCGACCAAACACATTCGGTTTCTGTTGAAACTTAAGGAAAACGATACATGAGTCAAATTTGATGTGTACGAGTCAACCCCGCCTCAATCCGAGGCCCGGTGTGGCTGACACCACTCAAAGTGCCTCTATTTTTGTTAAAAATGGACTTAATTTTAAGTGAAATCAACAACTGACATACGGAAAACCGACCAAACGCATTCAGATTCTGTTGAAACTTTAGAAAAACGATCCATGGGTCAAATGTGACATGTATGAGTCAACCTCGCCTCAATCCGAGGCCCGGTGTGGCCGACACCACTCAAAGTGCCTCTGTTTTGTTCAAAATGGACTTATTTTTAAGTGAAATCAACAACTGACATATGGGAAACCGACCAAACACCTTAGGATTGTGTTGACACTTTAGGAAAAATATTCATGGGTCATATGTGACGTGTACGAGTTAACCCCGCCTCAACTATCATATATGCATACTCATTTTCAAATTCATGGGTGCAAGTACAAGGCACAGATGAAGATAAACAATTTCCAAAACAAGTTGACCAACATGCATCATCCTCGATGGAAGTAAGATAGAAATTCACATGGATGTTCTTAAAGATATGATTTTGATGTATATAGTGAAAGGGTGGTGGATGTTCATTGTTGATGTTGTTCGTCTACGGGACTTTCACCTTCTCTTCTCCGCTCGCTATGTTTAAACATCATGCAATAGCCTTATATCATGTGGGGTTCTAGTGGTTCTTTCCTGATGATGGAGGTGTTAAACATCAGATGGTGGTGTTTGTGAGCTAAAGCGTATAGTGGGGAGCACCATAGAAATTAAGTGGTCAGTTGATGACATGATCGACATTTTGAATTAGATAGTCTTGGGTAAAATCCATCTTAAGTGTTTAGATCGGTTGAGTACATTGAGATGAAGGTTGTGGTTATGGTTGGGTTATGTTATGGGTGTTTGGGGCAATGTAAGTATTTAATGGTTGGGTTGTGATCGGTTTATGACATGTTTGTGGTTGATATACTGGTTTTTCTACAGGTCTGTTCGGCTGGCTGTATTGATGTAGATTTTTTATCTGCAGCAGGCAGGGATTTAACAGCGCTTTTTTAGCACTGTTAAAGGTGTCCTTTAACAGCGCTTTTTTAGCACTGTTAAATGTAACCATTAACAGTGCTAAAAAAGTGCTGTTAAAGTCATGGATTTAACAGCGCTTTTTTAGCGCTGTTAAAGCCCCCCCCCCCCTTATCAGCGCTGAGCTTTACAGTACTTTTCTAGCGCTGTTAAAGCCTGATTTTAGCACTGATATTGCCCGTTTTTGTAGTAGTGATGGGTGCCCAAAGACACTTCCCATTTTGGTTATAAAAAAGGCATCTTGGGCACACCATTTGGGAGTTCGAACCAGAAGTTAATATATATCATTTTTTAGTCCTATATGATTCTCCTCCTCATCTAAGAAGTTATGGATTCCCCTATCCTCATAGGGGGATCAATAATGAAGAATGATTTCCACCTGAGCTTTCTCCTCCTCCCAATATCGAGCTAAATGGTGGGTGATCATTTCTAGGGAGCTACACACTTGAAGAGGGAGTTCTGGAAACTTATATTCAATTGGTTTTGTGTAATTTGTGTTTGAATTATTTCACTTATGTTTAATCTTTATATTATTCTTCTCTGAATTCATTGATTTGGTTTAATTAAGTGAAAAATTTCTCATTTCAATACTGATTGGGTTCATATTCAAGTGTTAATCTTGGGTTGTTCTGATTGGAAAACACAAGCATCCTCTTTATCTCACATGTAAATGAGATTTTAGTATTCTTTAGTAGACCTCACTATATTATTGAGGTCTAAACCTTGACAACATTATTGTTGTGTCAAGGGGTGGTTCTTTGTGCATCATTTTAAGAGGAAATAGGGGAACCAATATCTTGGTCATCCCTTAACCAAAGGATTACAAAAAAAATAACCAATTTAGAACAAGGAACTATTAAAGTGTTGTAGTAACTTTGAAATTATCACTTATTTATCTCATATTTTTTAAAATCCACTCGGTCTTTCAGCTTTACAGCTCTTTGCGTTAAGTTAATTTCTTAAAATTGTTTACAAAATCACCCCCCATTTTAGTAATTTTTATTAAAAACACATACTCTAAACCAATTAATGCTCCTTGAGAGACGACCTAGGGTCTTCACTATATATAAAATCAACCTTAAAATCATAATCAATTTGACATGTCACGACAATGCAGTCATGACCCTGGTTGAACAACCTATATAAACTTCTACAATTGGAGTAAAATAGGTATTTTGGAATAAGTGTGATGAAAATATTATAATAATTATAAATAAATAAGACTTATTACTAAAGGATATAATCAATAAGAGATAATAGATTATTAAGAAACCTATGAACCAGTATCAAGACTTAAATCTATTTGTATTCTACTATCCTTTACAGAATTCTTCAATTTAGGAATTTTTCAAATGGATGTAAAGTGTTATTTCCTAAACGATTATGTTTAAGTGGAAGATTTTATTGAACAAACTCCTGGTTTTGAATATAAAAAACATATTAATTATGTTTATAAACTTACCAAATCTTTATATGGACTTAAAAGATAATCTAGAGCTTCATACGATAGATTAATAGTATCTTTGTTACAAAACAATTATGTTAAGAGAACTGTTGATCCAACTCTATTTATAAAGAAAGTTAATAAAAACGTTATAATTTTTCAAATATATGTTGATGAATTATATTCAGATCAACTCAATAGTCTTTAATATATTCATTTATGGAACTTATGAAATTTGAGTTGGATATGAGTATGATAGGTGAGTTAACTTACATTTTAAATTTTTAAATTTCATAAAAACTAGAAGTAACTTTCATATCTCAACATAAGTATATAAAATATATTCTTAAAAAGTTTGTATATGATAACACGAAATGTATTATTACTCATATTGGTACCTCCAATACATTATATCTTGATGAGTTTGGGAAACCAATTAATCAAAAAACTTTTAAATGTATGATAAGAAGTTTAATTTACTTGACAGCAAGTCATCCAGATTTAATGTTTTTGATATAATTATATGAAAGATATCAATCAAATCCAAAATATTTCCACCATAAATATGTAAAATGGATTTTTCATTATTATAAGGGAACAATGAATTTAGGACTTTTCTATTCTTCTGGAAATTTTTTTGAATTAAAAAATGTTAGATGACGAATTTAGGGGTTGTAAAATAGATATAAAAAGTACCTTAGGAACATTTTATTTATTAAGAGATTCACTTGTTTCCTCATCTTTTAAGAAACAACACCTAGTATATCTTTACACTACTGAAGCTTAATATGTAGTAGCTAGAAGTTTTTGTGATCAAGTGTTGTGGATGCAACACACACTCACTGATTATGGCATGAGTTTTACAGAAACTCAAATATTATGTGATAACACTAGTTCCATTGCTTTAAGTAAGAACCATGCACATCACTCCCTTAAAAGACACATAGATATTAGGAATCACTTTATTTTAGATCATACACTAAAAGAATATATCATTTTATAATTTATCGGAATGCAAGATCAATTTACTAATATTTTTACAAAATCATTACCATTAAATAGATTTTAATACATTAAATAAAATATAGTAATGATCAATGTAAATTAATCATTCATATATACTTCTTGTTTTACCTATCTGCTTACATTAATTTATTCCTCTTCAGAGGGGGATTGCATATGTTGGTTATTTTTTTCAAAACTTTTAGTTTTTCAAAAAAAAATATTTTTCTTAACAAATTTATCGTAATGAGTTTTCAGGACTCATGTTTTTATAAAAAAAATTGGATTCATAAAAAATATCATAATGAGTTCTATTTTTATCATATCCTATTTCATTTAAAAAATTAAGTTTTATTTCCAAACTTCTCTATTTAGTTGTTATATTAAAAAATATCATATTCAATATTTTCAAAACTAGTTTAATGTAATTAGTTTAAAAGTTTTAAGGAAAACATATTATTTGTACCAAAGAAACTTTCTACTCCAAAAGTTATTCTTATTATCTTTTAATTTTTTTTCATTATTTCATTATGATTGGTTATGCTTTCTATTTTTATTATTATTTTTATTTTTCATAAAAACTTTGTTTTGTTTCTCAAAATATTTTTTTCCTGATCACTAGAAATATGATAAAATTTCTTAAAAACCTCAAGAGTTCAAAACTTTTTAAATCTTTCTCTAGAATAATTTCAACCATTAGATCAAAATACATACCATATCAATTGTTGAATTTATTTTCGAAGTTGAACCTTTATCTCGATCACCTATATAAAGAAGTGACCCCCTGTCCCACATTGGTTTCTTGAGACTTTTTTCACTGAACAATTTATTCCTACAACAGTACCCAATCTGAAAGTTTTTTTGTCTGACTAATCGTATTCAGTGTTGATTTGGTGGTTCAAAAACATTATTATGATAATTGGTTTTCCTTTAGAGAAATGTTAATAAAAATGGATTTATTTGTACTGAGTCTTACCAGATAACAAAATAATAAAAATATTTAATAGGATAGTTATCACCTAGCCGTTGGAATTGAGTGATTGAATATGATTAACTAAATTATAAATATATGGTTTACACATATTTATATAATTAATTAATTGGTTTCTAATTAACTAAAAATTCAAATAAATTCAAATTAAATATAAAGGATGTGTTTTTATAAAAATAATTTTGATGACCATAATGAATTTTTATCTAAATAAATTAAATTAATCAATATTAGTGAAATTTATTAATAAAATATATTTTAGATATATTTAATAAAAAAATTAAATTCGTTAAATAAGTTTTATATGGTTAATATAATAATAAATTCAATTTTAAGCATAAAAAGGTATATATTTTTAAAAGGTAGTTTTACTGCCTTTTAATGGTGCACCTATTTTAAATATATTTTTTTACACTTTTAAAATTATTATTTCAAAAAATAAACTTCATTTTTAAAATATAAATATCAATAATTACTTTGGATTAATTTTTGGTATTTTTCTGAGAACATTAATATTTTGATTTATAGTGATAAATATTGAATTTTAGTTCAAAACTGCATTTTCGTCCAATTAATTTACATAGTTAAATTATATTTTTAATTTTTTTAAAGTATAATTAGATAAATTTTATATAATTTAAACCAATTTAGGTCATTTTAAACAATTTCAAATTTAATTTAGATATAAAAACTTATCAAACTTTTGAACTTTCACTTAAAAAAATTTGTTTTGTCATCCTATATGTGGGATTGATTTTTAATTAATTTCTGCCACTTATGATATTATAATTTGGAATAATTGATTCCATATTTATAAACAGAATAATTTATGATTTATAATAAGTTAATATTAGTTTTTTAGCAAAAATATTAGTGAAATTAATTAAAATTAATTATATTGATTAAGGTAAAAATGTGTTTTCTTAGTGGTTAAACTTTAATCTTAAGAGTCCAAATGACCTAAAAACTTTTCCAAAATTCATTATACAGAAATTATATGACCATATACCCTTTATTATAGAATTTTTCTCATTATTTGAGTCACATTATGTAAGTAATACCTCTCAATAGTGTTTACCTTTTTAAATTTAGAAGAACGTCACTCCCCCTCCACTATAAAAAGGCACTCACCCCCCTCACTTCTTCACACCTATCAAGAAATTTTTTCCCATCCAAAACCTACCCAAATAATCTCAAATCATACCTCCTATCACCCTAGAGTCATAACTTTGGGCAGAAATCCAACCAAGTAAGCCCTTTGGTGCAAACCAAAAGGAGTTACCCAAAAAAGAGGTAATATTCTTCAACGTGCATTTATGTTTTATTTATTTCTCCACCCATTAAATTATTCTTATTTAATGATTATATAATAACATAAGTATAATAAATTTACTTATATTTTGTTATTTTAATGGTTTTATCGATACCTACACACACTTCCATCAAATGGGTAATGAAATTATCGTTCGTGTGTACGGCGGACTACTGCCTCACGGAATGATGTTGTTATTTTTTCCTTTACCACCTATCATGGTTGGGAATTATGATGGAAACTATATTTTTATATGATATATATGATATTTATTTTTCATTCATACTTCAGTAATTTTTATATAACACATACCTTCATGCTCTCCATTTTTTTTAAATATGATAACATCATTTGTGGACGTGTGGACTACCGCCTCCTCAAAGTGATGTGATATATTCACACATTACATGGAATGTATTAAGGATGGGTTTAATAAATATGTGTAATATAAATGAAATATATGTGATATTAATGATATAACTAACTTTATTTAATTATAATATATCATTTTACTTATTACCCTTTTCACACATAGAAAAAAGTGATAACGTCGTTCGGGAACGTGTTGATTATCGCATCCTCGATGCGATGTGATTATTTTTACCTCACAAGAATTTTATATATAAGTATATGTAACATCCCAATACCAATATGATAGGTATTCCTTTAACATTATTTTGGATTTTCCTTTTTTTTGACCGGGTAGGGTTGAGAATGAATTGGGAGGATACCTATAATGGTAAAGTTAGATATTTTTTGGACTCTCATATTTAACCAACCTTTTCTACAGGCTGTCGGAGGGTTAAACATTATGTAACAAGATTACATGACGTGTAATTGTTTTTCATATATGTCGTGAAAGTATTCACACTGTGAATGGTATGATACATAAAGATAATTTACACATCCTGGATGAATTAAAGATCAGTTTTCAATTTAAAACATCGGTTTTTAAATCAAGGCAACGTGTTTTTTGGTGGTTTCGGATATTAACTATTTCACAGAATGTAGTGGTATTACACATCATGCAATACCCCCAACATAATTTTTTAAATGGGAATCATGTTTGAGATATCTTTTCCCCTCCTCTCCAGTTTTTTTTCTCTTAGCACAAAGCCTTCCCCAGGTGAGCTTGAAGCTCTCCAACCCTTGTGGATCCTCTTGTTCAACATTATATCATCATTGTGCTTATAGTTTGAATCATGAGTAATCATTCTCCTTCGTTATTCATCTTTATTTATTTCCCCACCTTTGTGATTTCAATATATCATCTTGAAATTGATGGATTTATGATCCATGTTGTTGGATCTCATCTCTAGGTTGTGTTTTGAGGTCTTCTATGCATTTGTTCTCATTAAAGGGTGTCGTTACGAGTGTTGAGTTTTGGGAAAAGGTAGGTGGTTCCATCCTGTTTGGCAAAATTTATTAACCTTGAATTACTTGATTTATTTCAATTGTTAATTTAAAATAAATTTTTCAAACTTGCTTTAAATTTATTTGATAAAGCTCAATTCTAGTGAATTTAGAGATTTGGAATTGTTTTGGTATGAAAATTGGGAAAACCCCCAATTCCATTGAATTTTGGAGAATTTTTGGAAATTGATTGATTTAATTTTTTTAATTTAAATTGTAAATTTGATGAAATATATTTCAATTAAATTTTTGTATTTAATTATGGAAATGAATTTTGAAATTTATGTAACTGGTTTTGAATTGATTTCAAACTTTTTAAAATGGATTGAATTTTTTTGATAAAAATCCAGTGATTTTATCTTGTTAAACAGGCATGTTTTTTATTAAAATTCATTTTGTATTTAAATGGAAAATTTGCATTAAAATGGAATAATTGGATTTAATTGTATTTTAAGTAGTCTTAAAATAAATTTTCCATCATTTATTATGTCAGATAACATGCAAGCCTTATGTAGTTGGTGATTTATTTGGACACACTCTCCACTATTACAAGATTCTTAAACATACATGTGATGGGTCACATCCGTGATGGGATGGTGATGAGTCGCCTTTTTCCAGTTTCATGGGGATGTGTGTTTGCACATATTGTTGGGATCACTTAGAGATTGTGGATTCATATAGTCTGAATCTTTCATACCTATTTGGTTGATGACCATGTTGCTCACTTGTTTTATATTTGAGATATAAATGTAAGAAAATGTTGTAAAATGGCTTTACATTTATTTTTAATTTATATTTAATGTTTTATATAAAAAAATTATTTTATCCATTTTTTAGAAATAGCCCATCACTTGAAAAGCCTTTGCATAAAGTATTTTTCCATCATTTGAACAGTATAGCATGGTTTGTTTAAATATGGTTTGAAATTTCCAAACCAATTTATTTTAAAAATTGAAAGTATTTATTTGGATAATCTATTATTTTTTCTATTATAGAATCCTTGGTGAGACCCTACTTGTATTTTTAGCTCACACCCTACTTGTTCCTTCGGTTTTTTTTAGATTATCTCCTCCCAGGTTTGAGAAAGGGGAAAGGATCACTAGGAGGTGGATCCAACTGTTGAAATTTAAAAATAGTGAGTGGTTTCCATAGGTACTTATCGTATTTACCTCTATTTTGGTACTTGGGTTGTAGTAATTTGGGATTTAATTTCTTAATGAATTTTGGTATATAACTCCGAATGGATTTTCTTTTGTATGCATATTGACTTGCTTTTCTTGATCCCACTATGTATTGTGGAAAATTCATTCCCACTTTCATTTTGTATGATTTCATGTGATAGTTTCCAACTTGTGGGGATTGGAAATTCCCTTTGAGATATCTCAAGGCTAGTTTAGTTATCAGATTACCATGGTACCTAGTATGGTTCATGACAAAATGGTATCAGAGGTGGCTATTGAGATTTTGTCTTAAAGTCAGTATGTAGTTAAAATCTTGTCAGGGCTTATGAGGTAGTTCTGATTGAGTGCCTAACCATATATCACCGCAATTAACCTTATGTATCCATGGGTGATTAGGGAAGGATGTATTTTAGATTAGTTATAGTATTTTCCCTTTTTCATTTGTATGGAGTGAAATCCAAATCTCATTGTTCCATATGTTGGAAATAATTTCCCTTGTTACTTAGTTTGAGTGTTAGTCTGATGTCTTCCTTGTCATCTGCTGATGTTTTATAGCCTCATGTCTTTGAGAAGACTTGAAAACCAAATCCAGGAGGAAGCTTCTATGGAACCTCCATGATATAATCCTCCAATATACCCAAATCTAGTTGAGGTGATTGTACAGACTGTCTAAGCTCTGGAAGAGGCACCACCTCTAGTTTCCATTCAGGCTCCTGCTGTGTATCCTCAGGGGGATGTTCAACGAAATCATTCTCATGCGTTCCTTCATGAGAGGCCACCAGTTTTCAAAGGATTCACTAATCCTTAACATGCTAAGGAATATTTGGGAAAGATATCACATATTTTTGAGTTCTTGGAGACACCGGATGAGATCAAGGAAAAGTTTTCACCTTCATACTGGAAGGATCGAATAGGAGATGGTGGGACACAATGCTCACGGAAAAGAAAAAAGAGGGATTAGAGTGGATGGACTTCATGGTTATTTTCTCCAACTAGTTCTATCTAGAGTCTATGGTGTTGGCCAATTCTGTTGAGTTTTTCAAACTTGATCAGGATGAAAGAACCATGACTGAGTATTCAAATCTCATTGTTGAACTCGTGTAGTTTACACCTGATATTGAATCTAATGATAGGATGAAGGCTCAGTGGTTCGATTTGGGACTTCGATCGGATATTTATTCTCAGATTTTCTTTCTAAATATTACCACTTATGTTTATGTACTAGATAGGGTGATGATGGTCGAGATGGACCTAGCTGGTAAGTCAGGTTTATTAGTATTTTCGCTATCCAATTGGTGGTGTGAGTTACTTCAAGGGAAAGAGGAAGCATGATGGTTCTCATGGAATTTCTCAATGGTAGGGTAATTCTAGACCTCTTAAAATGTTGGTAGGAAGTCCTTTAATTTTCTATCAGTGTGGTAAGATAGGAAATTCTAAGAGGGTTTTTCACTAAGGCACCTAATAACTGTAGCTCCTACAGATGTTCAAGACACTTAAAAATATTCTTCCATAACTTTTCTACTCCTTGTACTGGGACTGGAACATCAACTCCTCCTAAAACTGTGAGACAATCAGATGCTTCACATATAGAATGGTTTCAGACATAGTCATCTAGAATGAAGCTACTTCATATAGTTGAAGAGTCTCCAGAGGAAACAAACATGGATCCAACCACTGTGAGAAGTACCATTACTATATCTTCACCATTAGTGACTAATTTATTTGATATTGGTGCATATAACTCATCTATTTCAACCCATATTGTTAATCTTCTTAATATTCCTTTGGAACATTTATCATGTGCAATGGATATTACTACACCCCTTGGAACAAAGAGAGAATGAGGTATCCATAGTCAAACTTGTGTCTTCTCTCTATCTGATGTTGAGATGGCTTGGAGTTTTCTAGTCCTTGGCATGAAATCTCTTTACATCATATTTAGGATGTATTGGATCATTTCCAATAAATCCTAGATTGATTGTTATCTTTGACAGTTCAACCTTACTACACCCAGTGGCGTGTCTCTTGCCTTTCAAGGAGAATGGGACCCAACGTCGAGTAGGGCCAGACCTTCTTATCAATAATTGGGGAAGTTAATATCAGTTTTTTTTATCTAGAGTGGGAATATTTTAGCGGTGACCTCCCTCTAGTTTTCATTGAGTTTCTTGACATGTTTCCTTGGGATTTCGCTGGGTTTACACTGATTAGGGAGGTTGATTTTTTCATTAACTTAATGTTTGGTACTAAACCAATTTATATTCCCTCTTACCACATGGACCCAATAGAAATGAAAGATATGAATTCCTAGTTGTATGATCTTATTTATAAAGTCTTTATACACCCGATTGTATCACCTTGAGCGGTGAAGGTTCTCTTCACTAAGAACATTGATGGTTCTCTTAGCCTATGTGTTGACTACCGAAATCTCAATAGAGTTACGGTAAAGAACAAGTATTTTTTCCATGGATTCATGATATTTTTTATCAGTTAAAATGGGAGAAGTGGTTTTCAAAGATTGACCTTCGATCTGGTAACCATCAGTTAAGGATAAAAGAATCTAACATTCAGAAAACCGCCTTTCGGAGTAGGTATTTCCATTATGAGTACCTTGTTATGCCCTTTGGTCTAACAAATTCTCCTAAGGTTTTCATTGATCTAATGAATAGTATTTTCCATGAGTATCTAGATACCTTTTTAGTAGTCTTTGTAGATAAAATCCTCATTTAATCCAATTCCGAGGAGGATCATGTGCATCATCTGAGAACAGTTCTGAGTCTGCTAAGAAATCACCAACTTTATGCCTATCCTTTGAATTGTGATTTCTGGAATCAGGAAGTGAAATTCTTGGGTCATGTAGTGTCTGAGCAGGGTATATCAAATGATCATGATAAGGTAAAGGCTGTTATGACTTGGGAGCAACCGTGAAATGTCTTCGAGATTAGAAAATTCTTGGGATTAGCTAGATATTATTGTCAGTCCATGAAGGACTTCTCTAATTTGGATTCTCTAATGACTTCTCTGACTCAGAAGGGGGTGGAGTTTGCTAGGAATGATACATTTCAGAGTTCTTTAGTTGAACTAAAATTCCTTTTTATTATTTTACTAGTGTTGACTCCTCCAAAGGTCGGGTAGGGATATGCGGTCTTTTGTGATGCATCGGGTTCAGGATTGGGTTGTTTTATTATGTAGGGTGACCACGTAGTGGCTTATGGATCTCGTTAGCTTAGGCCACATAAGAATAATTATCCTACCCATGACCTTGAACTTTTATATTTGATGCATGTGCTTAAGTGTTGGAGACATTACCTTTTTGAAGAAAGGTTTACTGTGTATTCAGATCACACAATCTTGAGTTATATCTTCTCAAAAAAAGATTTGAATCTCTGCCATAGGCATTGGGTAGAGTACCTATAATCATTCGACTTTGACATCGCATATACCCTGGGGAGAGATAATTTCATTAAAAATGTGTTGAGTAGGAAACTTACAACCTAGGTAGTGAAAGAATCTTCGAAATAGTTGAATTTGATGGATATCATTGCACAATTGCATATTAGAGTTTAGGAGAAAGGGTATGATGTTTATTTAGCCATAATTTGGTTGAAATAAGCTCTTCTTGAGATGATTCTTTGGGATCAATAACTTTATGGTGAATTTTGTAGCATTAGAAACTCTCTTTATTTTGGGCAGATAGTTTCCTTGAAGTCGTTCTCCATAGAGGGAGTTCTATTCTATTGGAATCGCTCTGTTGTTCCATTAGAAGCAAGAGGGGTCGTGATGGGGGGTTGTCATAATTCCTAGTGGGATATGTACCTAAGAACCACTAAGATTTTATATGGAATTTGGTGGTAGTTCTGGTTCCCATGGATGAGATGAGGCATTGCTGAGTTTTTCCCATGTTGTTATATGTTTGAGCAGGTGAAGGTCGAGCATCAGAAACCTTCGGGTTTACTTCATCCACTTTTAGTCCCTACTTGGAAGTGGGATGAAATATCTATGGGTTTTTTAGTTGGGTTGCCTCATACCCAGAGAAATAATAATGCGATATGGGTTGTGATCTATAGGATAACCAAGTTGTCTCACTTCATACCCATTCGAGATACAATCAAGGTAGAGGAGTTGGGAAATCTCTACATGAAGGAGATTTTTTGTTTTCATGGATTTCCATCTATTATAGTTTCTAATGGGGATCCTTAATTCACTTCTTACTTTTGGAGAGTCCTTTAGGAGGGATTGGGATCTCAGGTCCATTTGAGTATGGTATACCTTTTTCATTCAGATGGACGAACTGAGAGGGCTATACAAATTCAAGAGGATATTCTTCATGCTTGTGTTCTCAGCCTCAGTGGGGCTTGGTATGATCATTTGGGGTTGTTTGAGTTTTATTATAACAATAGTTACCAATACATGATAATAATGGCATCTTCTGAGGTATTTTATGCCCAGCCCTTTAAATCTTCATTATGTTGGTTGGAGATTGTTGAAAGTTCCTTGGTAGGACCAAGCTTGTTGCAAGAGACAACAGCAAAGATTCGGATAGTTTATCAGATAATTTTGATATCACAGATCTGGTATAAGTCTTAAGTTGATCTTCATCATAGACCTTAGGATTTATTATTTGGTGACTAGGTTTTCATGAAATTTTCACCTAGTTGGGTTATCCATGGCTTGGGAGTCAAGAGAAGCTTGTTCCTCATTTCATGGGACCTTTAAAGGTTTTTGAAAAGGTGGGGAAAGTTTTATTTTGTTTAGCACTTCCACCACAGTTGATGTTGATACATAAGATATTCCATGTGTTATATCTGAGAAATCATTCATCTAATTTATCTCATGTTTTTATCTAGAGTGATCTTTAGATTAAACCTGATTTATCTCTGACTGAGCTGCTAGTTAAGATAGTTGATTTTAAATCCAAGGTACTTCATGGGAGGACGATACCTCTGGTTTGTGTGATATGGAATCATGGTTCTAATAATAATGATATTTGGTAACATAAGGCACTGATGAGAGAGTATTGGCCTCATATTTCTAGCATGGAATATTCTTTATAGGCTTTCTTGGGAAATAAAGTTTTTATCATGGGGAGGTTGTAACATCCCATTACCGATCTGATAGGTATGCCTTTAACCTTGTCATATATTTTCCTTTTCTTTGACCGGGTAGGGTAGAGAATGAATTGAGAGGATAAATATAGTTTTTAAGTCAGTGATTTATTGGACTCTCATCTTTAACTAACCTTTTCTATAGGTTGTCGAAGGGTTACACGTCATGTAACAAGATTACATGTTGTGAAATGGTTCTGTGTATATGTTGTGAAAGGCTTCATATTGTGAAGATTACATGAAGTGAAGATCATTTACATGTCGTGAATGAATTAAATATCGGTATTTAATTTAGATCTTCGGTTTTTAAATCAAGTCGATGCATTTTTTTCTATTTTGGATATTAACTATTTTGAAACATGTAGTGGGATTACATGTTGTGTAATACCCTGACTGCATTTTTTTAAACATGTCACATAGCTAAGATCTCTTTTCTCCTCCCCACTAGTTTCATTTCTATTGACCCAAATCCTTCCCCAGGTTATCTTGAATCTCTCCAACCCTTTTTTATTCCCTTGTTCAGCATTCAATAATCATTGCGCTTATGGTTTGAATCTCAGGTAAGCATTCTCCTTCATTCTTCTTCTTTATCACTTTATCCTCCTTTTTGTATTTTAATATATGATCTTTAAATTGATTTATCTATGCTCCATGTTTTTGTATATCATATCTAGGTTGTTTTTTGAGGATTTCTACACCTTTTTTCTTGTTGAAAGGTGTCGTTGTGAGTGTTGAGTTTTTTGGAAAAGGTAGGTGGTTTCGTCCCCTTTTCCCAAATTGTGTAACCTTGAATTTCTTGATTTATTTAAATTATTTATTTAAATTAAATTGCTCAAAATTGTTTTAAATTGATTTTATAAAACTCAATTCTAGTGAATTTGGAGATTTAGAATGGTTTTGGAATGAAAATTGGGAAACCACCATTTCTATTGAATTGGGAAGCGTTTGTGGAAGTTGGTTGATTTAAATTGTTTAATTTAAATTGAAAATTTTATAGAAGCTATTTTAATTAAATTGATAAATTTAATTATGGAAATTAATTTTGAAATTTAAGGAATTGGTTTTGAATTGATTTCAATCTTTTGAAAATAGCTTAAAAAGTTTTGATAGATACCCAGTGGTTTTATCTTGTTAAAGAGGCATGTTTTTTACTAAACCCCATTTTGGTTTTAAATTTAAAATTGCAATTGAAATGGAGGAATGGAATTTAATTGTATTTTAAGCAGTCTTAAAAAAAATTTCCCAACATTTATTGTGTGAGATCACATGAAAGACTTAGGTAGTTGGTGAGTTATTTGGACACACTCTACGCTATTACAACGTTCTAAAACATACATGCAGCAGGTCACATACTCAATGGGATAGTATTGATTCACCTTTGTATATTGTTAGGGGTATGTGTGTATACACATATTACTGATAATACTTAGATATTATAGATTCATATATCCTGAATCTTTCTTACCTATTTGGAAAATGACCATTTTGCTCGCTTGTTTTATATTTGAGATATAAATGTATTCCAATGTTATAAAACTGCTTTACATGAATTTTGAATTTATATAAATTGTTTTTTATATATTTTTTATTTAATCTATTGTTTTATAAATATTCTATCACTTGTAAGTCCTTTTCTTAAAGTATTTTTCCATCATTTGAACGTTATAGCATGATTTGTTTAAATATGCTCTGAAATTTACAAACCTATTTATTTTAAAAATTATAAGAATTTCTTAGTTTAATCTATTATTTTTATCTATTATGGAATCCTTGGTGAGTCCCTACAAGGATTTTTAGCTCAAACCCTACTTGTGCATTTGGGTGTTTGTAGATTATCTCTTCCTAGGTTCAAGCATGAGGAAAGGATCACTAGGAGGTGGATCCAGCTATTGAACTTTGGATGTGATGAGTTGTGTCCTTAGGGACTTGGGGTGTTTAACTCTATTTTGGTACTTGGGTTTTAGTACTTTGGGCTTTAATTCCTTGTTGAATTTTGATATATAACTCCCAGTGGAGTTTCTTCTGTATGCATATTGACTTTTTTGTCTTTTTTTGCTATGTTTTGTGGAAAATTTATTCCCACTTGAATGTTCTATGATGCCAGGTGATAGTCTTCGACCCATGGGTATCGAGAACACCCTTTGAGTTATGTCAGGTATATTTTTTTAATCAGATTACCAGGGTACTTGGGTTGGTTCATGAAAATGGAGGGTTATGGAAATCCTACATTGAAGGAGGAGCACATGAGCCTCAGCCCAGTTGGTGAGGTATCATTAAGATCATCCATAAGGCCCAAGGTTAAAAAACAGGTAGAGGCATATTTTCGGGGGTATTGTAGCATTATTGTAGCAGGTACTGTAGCAGGCACTGTAGTAGCACTGTAGCAGTACTGTACACTATGTGGGACTGTAGCAGAACTGTACACTGTACAGGTACTGTAGCAGAACTGTACACTGTACGGTACTATAGCAGGCACTATAGCAGTTACTGTAGCAGGTACTGTTCGGTACTGTAGCAGCTGGAACTATTCACCTTAGGCCACCGGTTTGGGCTTGGATTCCTTAAGGCTTTCGGGACACCTAGGACTTCGGGTCAGTAGGGATTTCGGGCCACCTTTAAGGCCCTCGGGCCACCCCAAGGCCTTCGGGCCACATGCAGTTGCCCTAGACACACTACAAAAAAGGAGCAACCCCAAATGAGGATTCAGAGCAGGTGCACTCACCAGAGTAAAACCAAATGGATTGTCAGAATGAGAGGGTATGGTTATGCCATCGGTACCAGTCTGTTCTTGCACGGGAATCCTAGCCAGACGGTCATGCAAAGGTGGAGATCTACTATCATGATGCAGATGCTGGGGAGGGGAAGTTCCTTGTAGATAGTCTGGTTGAATTCCCTAAGACCTCCGGGTCATGTACTCTCCTAAGCCTGTGGGCCTTGTAATCTCTGATCCTACGGTCCTTGTAAGGGTTCCCCCTCATCCCTTTAAAGGGGGGGTTATCAAAATCAATAAAAAAAATAAAGGCCTTCGGGCCATTCGGGCTATATTGAAGGAGGAGGAGCATGAAGCATCCCTTTATAAGGTGGTATTGATACCTCTCCCATCATGAGGCCTTTTGATGGGGAATTCCTAAGGTCCAGATCCTCGGGAAATAAAAACCATGTATTCTAGGCCCAAAGTTGATAATATCATGATCATGGGCTGGACTGGGCCGTTATAAATGGCATTAGAGCCAATGTTCATTCAGTGTGTCAGTGAGGATGCTAGGCCCTTCTAGGGGGGAGGATTATGGCAATACCGAATTGAAGGAGGAGGAGGATGAAGCACCCATTTATAAGGTGTTGTTGATACCTCTCCTATCATGAGGCCTTTTCCAATGGGACACTTAAGGGCTAGAGCCCAGGGAATGTAAAGTGGTGCAGGCTAGGTCCAAAGCGGACAATATCATAATAATGGGTTGGAATGGGCCTTTATTGTATATATTATTAAATAACATGGTATTTAATATATAATTGTCCTTATTTAAATATAAATTTTACTTACCCTCTTTTCAATATGATCATTAAAAAATGAAAATGTTACTCATGTGTACATATGGCCTATCGTCTCCATAATTGTAATGTTGGTTAATTTTTCATAACAATCATTCATGATTGGTTTTAAAAGTAATAATAATGTATAAATATGATAATTATGTCATGATTATTATTCTGTATATGTTTTAATAATTATTCCTTTGACCAAATTTGACCTACTAAAGTCGTTTTTGACTCATAAACCGAATATGGTCAAAACATCTGACTTAAACATTATTGATTAAGTAATTGTATATAACTTTTTTATAATTGAAATAAAAGTAATAAATAACTTGTAAAATGTTGTGAAATAATTAAATAATTTACATTATTTTATTATTTAGGAAGATAGAGGACAATCATGATAAATCAGACTCGGGGTAAGAGATTTTTGTCTCACTTTTACTTTTGTGAGGAATACATCATAATCACCACTTATTTATTTTGTGTGTTGTATATACTACCCATATTGTATTTTACATCATGAATAAATTTATCTTAAAGGTTTTTAATGTTTTATTTTATGTTACTTATTTCATGGGGATTATGATTCAAAAGTTACCAAGTAGTAAGGGATTTCTAAACTCAATTTCCATTAATTGGGTTAAACTTCTATGTCATTGGTTTTGTTATGTCAAGAATCTATTTCAAATGACCACTGATTATATTATTATGTATTTAAACTTTTATTTTTGGATTTAAAATTTTCACACATAATTATTTCATTGATTTATTCTCACTCCAATGATGGGATATTTGTAAGGGTTTTTCTCATTTAACTTTTATTTATGTGAGATATATTCCATATTCACCACTTTTTTTGTTATATGGTTTATATAATTCCCATGAATGTCTTTTATGATTATTAACCTTAAATTTATGAGTTTTTACATATCATTTTTATTGTCTCTATTTCATTGGTTTTATGATTTCAAAGTTACCAAAGCGGTAATGCATTTTTTTGACAATTTCCTTTTTTTGATACATTGGTTATGTTATACATCTGTCTTCTTTTATAAGGTGTATATACTAATCCTTTGACATTTTATATCATTATTCTCATGATATTATAAGTTTCATTTATTTTTATTCCATTCATAGGGTTAATTATGAAAATTTATCAAAGTGGTATGGGATGCTTAGGAATGTTTAAAGATTATTTTCCTCACAAATTTTTTTTAATGACATTTTAATGGTTTTTGCATCATCAACATCAACAAAACTTGTTTTTACTTATCCTACAATGGGGATATTTTGTATTTATTCCATCCTCATTATTTATATGGATGTATAATTATTGTTTCATAATGATTATTATAGAACCCATTTCTTTTCCATGGGTTATTCATGTTTCAGAGAGATTGTCATGGAACCCATTTCCTTTCCTTGGGTTACTCATGTTTAAAAGAGATTTATATGGAACCCATTTCCTTTACATGGGTTATTCATGTTTCAAATAGAGTTATATGGAACCCATTTAATTTAATTGGGTTATTCATGTTTCAAAGAGATTGTTATAGAACACATTTCCTTTCCTTGGGTTATTCATGTTTCAAAGATATTATTAGGGAAACAATTTCCTTTCCATGGGTTATTCATCTTTCAAAGAGACTATTATTGAATTAATTTATTTTCCATGGGTTAATAATGTTTTAAATATACTATTATTGAACCCATTTATTTTACATGGGTTAATCATGTTTCAAAAATATTGTTATTGAACCCATTTATTTTCTATGGATTAATCTTTTTCAAAGAGATTATTATAGAACCTGTTTCCTTTCCACGGATTAATAAAGTTATAAAAGAGGTGATTGGTTTCTCTAATGAGTTTATACAATATTTTATGTGTTATGATCTTTTAATGGTAATTTGACATTTGATGAGTGTTTATGTGATAAACCAATAACAGGTGGTTCTATAATAGACTAAGGATGGGTGGGTTTGTGATAGCCCTGAAATGCATTGGGTATGGAAGTCATCTATATGGATATTCCATTTGTAAGAGTGGCATGTATAAAATTCAACTGCATGGTTACTCCATTTATAAGAGTTAAAAGTATAATTATGTCCAAATATACCTTTATGTGTTTCTTTATACTTTTTATTGTTTTATAATGTTTCAAATGTTTGAGATTGATATCACATGGCTCATGATTATTGATTCTGATGACTCTTTATTTTTTCCTATTTTCATATTTTATGGTCCGGGTATTGATGGGTATGATTTATTTTATGATTATCTCAAGCACTTTTATTATTTCAACATACCCTTATACACTATTATTCTCATTGATGAAATTTAATTGTTAATGTTTATGATTATACTTATTGATTGTTTGACACCACCCTTCTCATGTTTCCCTTTCCCTAAGTTTTAAATAATGATGTTGAAGGATTTATATATATAAAGGATTTCAAAATGATGATATTGATGACCTATAGTGAAATAATAAAAGCTGGGTTAAATGGGAGAAATTTTATTTTGAAAACTTATGAGTCTAAGTTTATATGAGTTATTTATGTAAGAGTTTTTCCTAATTCTATAAAACTCTAAACTTAAAAGGTACTCTAGTATATAAGTGATCTAAGTTTTCCTTTTGATGTTGTAAGGTTTTGATGGAAAAATTCATGTCACAATTATCTACATCATATCCAGAAATGTAAAGTTGTTGATTTCAACACAGGATCTGAAAGTGCAGGTTCTGGGATGCTATAGTTGGTATCAAAGGTCAGTTTAGATAACTTTGGATATTATGATGTTTTTATGTGAGGTTATCCTAAGAGTTATGGATACCATCATAGGTCTATAATCTTAAGGATGATGATATGTTCAAAGTATTAGACACCCCATTGAGGTTTTAAGATATGAGATCATAAAGTGATTTTTGGAGACGTTTTTTTGTGATGTGGTATTTTTATCCCCTTGGATAAAAATGAATTGTTTTAGGGAGGAATTAGTTTTCCTATTTAAATAAAAAAAGGGACAAATTTTATTCATGGTGACAACTCGTCGCATCCGGTAAGGTGGTGGGGATTGAATCCATGATTGAAGGACATTAAGGTATTCACACACTACCACTGGACAACACAATTTCTTGGTTAGCATGACATTTTTTACATGTAAATATTATGTTATAAATACATGAAATTTTATTTGAGTAATAATGGTTAATTTATATTGGAAGAATATATGATCAAATCCTTCTAATCTATATGTTTCAAACTTAGTCAAGAAATGTTTGAATAATTTTAAGGATAGTTATTTATGGAATAATTTAGTTTGAAATTTGGGTATTACTATTGAATTTTTAAGATTAGTGTATTATTTAAATTTTTACTCATTTTGGGAATTATATTACACTTTTGGTTTTGGTTAATGTCTAAATATGGGTGTAATAGATTGACTATACCTTTTAGGATTATTTAGTCTTTAAAATTTTACTTTAGTGCTTCATGAGTTAAAAATGAATCTTGAATACTCATAATTTGGAGAATAGATGAGATTTTGGTGTAAATTGACTAAATTATAGATCTCTACTCATAAAGTAAGTATATTTCATTATGCTCTTAGTATGGATGTTGAAGGAATCCTTCAAATCTAGGAAAAGGATATTGAAATAAAATTTCATCTTATTACCATATTTTCTAATGATATAAATAACCTCTTCAAAAAATATTGGTCTTTTTTTCATCATTGGCATCTTATTGACCACGTTCTCTATCTGTCTCTATTATTCCTTGGGAATTAGTTTTTCCTTCAAAATCAATCATTTAATTTCCCACCAAAGTTCTCCCTATGTTCAATACTAGTTATGCGTAAATTCTATTGAATTTTATGTTTACCAACTTCCCTTTTTAGTATAATGTTTTATTAACCCTTTTTATGATGTGGGTTTCAATCAATTAATTCTATAAATGTTCAAAGTTTGATAACCAAGATGAATTTCGAGGAAGAACTTCATTTTAAGGGAGGTAGGATGTAACATCCTGGAATTTAATTAAATATATTCTTTCAAATTAATTTAAATTATTTGATATCTTATGTTACACATAATTCATAGTTTATCTTTCATTGTATGAAACACCAATTTTATCTTGTGTTTCATGAAACATTAAGTTCCTTTGATGACTTGTGTTGCACAGAAGCCCGAGTCTTACCATACAATAATATAATATTAATATTTAATATTATAGTTATCACCTAGATATTGTAATATAATGATTTAATATGATTAACTAAATTATTAGTATATGGTTTAAACATGTTTATATAATGAATTCATTGGTTACTAATTAATAATAAATTAAAATAAAGTCCAATTAAATATAAAGGATGTGCTTTTATGAAAACTCTTTTTATGACCAGAATAGAATTTTATATTAATAAATTAAATTAATCACTATTAGTGAAAATTATTAATAAAATTTATATTATATTAATTTAATAAAAAAATTTAAATTCATCCAATAAGTTTTATAAGGTTAAGATAAGAATAAATCCAATTTTAAGTGTAAAAAGTTGTATATTTTTTAAAGATAGTTTTACCGCCTTTTAATGGAGCACCTATTTTAAATATAATTTTTATATGAAAAAATAAAATTAATTTTTTAAATTTAAATATAAAAATTTTCTTTGGGTTAATTTTTTGTATTTTTCTGAGAACTTTCATTTTTGATGAATAGTGAATACTACTGAATTTTAATTCAAAACTACATTTTCATCCAATTTATTTATATAGTTAAATTATGTTTTTAATTGGTTTTCAAGTATAATTAGATAAATTTTATATCATTTAAACCAATTGATTTTATTTTAAACAATTTCACATTTAATTTATATATAAAAACTTAGCAAATTTTTGAACTTTTACTTTAAAAAACTTGCTTTGTCATCCCGTCTGTGGGATTAATTTTAAATTAATTTTGTACACTTCTAAGATTTTAATTTGGAAAAATAGATTCCATATTTGTAATAATAATACTTTATAATTTATAATAATTTAAAATTAGTTTTTGAACAAAAATATTAGTGAAAGTAATTAAAATTAATTACAGTGATTAAGGTAAAAATGTGTTTACTTAATTGTTAAACTTTAGCCTTAAGAGTCCAACTGACCTAGAAACTTGTACAAAACCAATTTTATGGAAATTATTCTTCTGTATCACATATTTTATAAAACTTTTATCATTATTTGAGTCACATGATGTAAGAGAGACCTCTCAATAGTTTTCACCTTTTTTATATTTACAAGAATGTCACTCGCCCTCCACTATAAAAAGGCACTCACCCCTGTCACTTATTCACACCTATAAATCCATTTTATATCAGAAAAACATGACAAAATAATCTCAAAACATCCCTAAAATCACCCTAGAGTCTTCAATTTTTTCATAAATCTATCCAAGTAATCTCTTTGGTACAAACCAAAAGGAGTTACCTGAAAAAGAGGTAATATTCTTCAATGTGCATTTATGTTTTATTTCTTTCTCCACCCATTAAATTATTCTTATTAAAAGATTATATAATAAAATAAGTATTATAAATATACTTAAATTTTTTATTTTAATGTTTATACCTACACCTAAATACTTCCATCAAATGGGTAATTAAATTACCATTCATGTGTACAGCGGACTACCGCCACGCAAAATGATGTCATCCGTTTTTCCTTTACCTCCTCTCATGGTTGAGAATTATTATAGAAACACTATTTATAAGTTATATATATGATATTTATGTTCTATTAATACTTATTTAATTTTTATATAATTCATACCTTCATGCTTTCCATTTTTTATAAATACAATAACATCGTTTGTGGACGTGTGGACTACTGTATCCTCAAAGCGATGTGATACGTTCACACATTACATGGAATGTATTAAGAATGATTTTAATAAAAATATGTCATATAAATTAAATATACATAATATTCATAACATAATTAACTTTATATAACTATAATACATTGTTTTATTTATTACCCTTTTCACACACAGAAAAAGTGATAACGTCGTTTGTGGACGGGTGGAATAACGCCTTCTTGACATGATGTGATTCTTTTTACATCACAGTAATTTTATATATAATTATATATGAATAAATAAAATGTTATTTATGATATAATTATCACTATGTAAAGATAAATTTTACTTACCCTTTTTCCATAATTATCATTGAAAAATGAGAATGTTACTCATGCGTACATATGGCATATCGTCTTCATGATTGTAACATTGGTTCATTTTTCATAAAAATCATTCATGGTTAGTTTTAAAATTATAATTTATGTATAAATATGATAATTATATCATTATTATTGTTTTGGATATGTTTTAATAGTGAACTCTTTGACCCCAGTTAACCTACCAAATTTGTTTTTGACACATAAACCGAATATGGTCAAAACATCCGACTTAAACATTATTGATTAAGTAATAGTATATAACTTATTTATAAGTGACATAAAATTAATAATGAACTTTTAAAAGTTTATTAAGTAATTAAATAATTAACATATGTTTATTATTCATTAGGATAGAGTACAATCATGACAAATCAGACTCAAGGTTAAGGGATTATTATCTCACTTTTACTTTCATGAGGCATACGTCATAATTACCACTTATTTATTTTGTGTTGTTTATATACTGATCCTATTTTATTTTATATCATGAATAAATTTATATTAATGGTATTTAAAGTTTAACTTTAATTTATTTCTTTCATGGGTCTTATGATTCAAAATTTACCAAGGAGTAATGGATTTCTTAACTCAATTTCCATTCATTGGGTTAAACTTTTATTCCATTATATATGTTATGCCAAGAATATGTGTGAAATAACCTATGATTGTATTATTATGTATTTAAACTTTTATTTTATGGAATTTTAATTTCCACACATAATTATTTCATTGATTTATTCTCGCTCCAATGATGCGATCTTTGTAAGGGTTTTTCTTATTTCACTTTTATTTATATGAGATATATTTCATATTAACCACTTATTTTTGTTGTGTGGTATATATAATGACCATGAATGTATTTAATTATTATTAAACATAAATTTAGGGGGTTTGACATATCCTTTTTATGATATCTCTTTCATGGGTTTTACATTATCAAAGTTACAAAAGCGGTAATGGATTTTTGTTACAATTTTATTTCTTTGAGACGTTTCTTATGTTATACACCTATATTATTTTATGAAGTGTGTATACTGATAATTTGAAATGTTATATGATTAATAAATTTATTATAATTATATTATAAGTTTAATTTAATTTTATTCCATTCATGGGGTGAATTATTCAAATGTTTCAAAGTGGTATGGGACGCTTTGGAATGTTTAAAGAGTATTTTCCTCATAAATGTTTTAAATGAAATTTTAATGGTATTTCCATTCATCAAATTCAATAACCATTGTTGTCACTTATCCTACACTGGGGATATTTTTTATCAATACCATAATCGTTATTTTTTGGATGTATTATGTTTATTTCAAATCTATTTTTAGAGAGAATGTTATGGAACCCATTTTCTTTCCTTGGGTTATTCATGTTTAAAATATGTTGTTACAGAACCCAATTATTTTACATGGGTTATTCATGTTTAAAAGAGATTTGTATGGAACCCATTTCGTCTAATTGGGTTATTCATTTTTCAAATAGATTTTTATGGAACCCATTTTCTTTCCTTATGTTATTCATGTTTCAAAAATATTTTTGTGGAACCCATTTCCTTTACATGGGTTATCCAGGTTTCCAAGTGATTTTTATGGAACTCATTTCATTTCATTGGGTAATTCATCTTTCAAAGAGATTTTTATTGACCCATTTCTTTTCCATGGGTTTATCATGCTTCAAAAATATTTTTATGGAACCCATTTCATTTCTATGGGTTAATCATATTTCAAAGAGATTTTTATTAAACCCATTTATTTTCTACAGGTTAATAAAGTTATGAAATGGGTTATTGGATGATCAAATGAGTTTATAAAAGCTTTTATTTGTGATTATTTTTCAATGGTGCTTGGAAATTTTATGGGTGGTTATGTGATAAACCAATTATGGGTGGTTCTATGATAGACCAAGGATAGGTGAGTTTGTGATAGCCCTCCAATGCATTGGTTATAGAAGTAAGTCGTATGGATATTCCATTTATAAGAGTAACATGTATGGAAGTTGACCGCATGGTTATTCCATTTATAAGAGTTAAAAGTATAATGATTTTCTAAGATACTTTTATGTGTTTCTTTATGATTCTTATAGGTTTATAATGTTTATAATGTTTGAGATTGATATCACATAGATCATGATTATTGATTCTGATGACTCTTTCGTTTTCCATGATTTCATATTTTATGGTCCAGGTATTGATGGGTATGAGTTATTTTATGATTCAGTCATACAGTTTGATTATGTCATCATACCATTATGAACTCTTATTGTAATGGCCCGAACCTCTCTGGTCCATTCCTTTGTGAAAATTTGGTGTTAGAGGTGTCTCGGGGGATTGAGGCAGCTTGGAGGTGCGTTTGGTTGGCCTTTTAAAAGAAAACTGGAAGTCCTGTAGCTTCCGCACGGTTGGCGCATGGTTTGTTAAACCGTGGGGCCAAGCCGTGTGTAGCTGGCCTTGATGGTAGTAGAGACCGCATGGGAGGCACACGGTTTGTCTAAACCGTTTCTCCAAACCGTGTGAGCTGAGTGGCTAAGGTAGTGGTGACCGCGCGGTTAGCGCACGGTTTGTCTAACCGTGTGACTAGGCCGTGCGGGCACTTAAAGTTAGATCCTAAATTTTAGGATCTTGACAGTTTAGCCTTTATCTTGCTCGTTTAAGCCCCAAATCAGCCATAACTCAGGATTAACCTTCCTTGGAGGTAGAATAACCTCTCCCAAGCGTTTTGGAGGTGATCTGGAGGCTTCTCTTCACGAATCGAAGCCGGTTTCTTGAGGTATGTGGCCGTTCTTCCTCGTTCTTGTTTGATTTCTTAGATCTACTTAGATATACTCCACCTATTCTCTCGTCTTATTAGATCTATTCCCATTATGGGTAGATCTAGGTTTTTGGATGTCGAAAATGATGAGCTTTGGTCTTGGTTGTGTTAGGAGAGGAGATCTAAGGAGGATTCGTAGAGAATCGACCCTGTTGCTTGAGTGTTCCTTGACCGTTGAGGTAGGGGATTTGTGGATTCTCTATTTTTTTATGTGAAATCATAGAGTTAGCATGATTTAGCCATTTGGATCATAATAGAATTGACCTAATTAAATATTTAAACCGGATTAAGAAATTTCTTTGAACGTATGTTGTTGCCTCGTGTTTTCTAGATAGTGTGATATCTATGCCTTGCTTGTTAGCATGTTGTTCTTGATGAATTGGTAAAGAACGTAAAGATGGAATTAATTGATAATTAATTGGCTAAAAATAAAGAGGCATGAAAAAGAATCAGGTTCTTATGGTAATTTGATGTTGATTAAGTTGGCATAGTAAGCATGTTTAATCTTTGTGATAGTGTTGGAATCCTCATGTATTAATCATGTTTTAATGATCACAAATCCTATTACTTGTTAATTAATCTCAATCTTAATTGAACATATTGCTAATGCTCTTCAATCACAATAATAACTACACATCATGTTTTAATGATAGCAAATCTTATTGATGTTAATTACTCTATTTATTATTTACAAGTCTTGTGCATGATCACAAATCTCACTTATATTATCAAACCTTTATATTTATGTTTCAACTTCTCTTGCTTTCTAATGATTAAACTTAATCCATATTCTGTATATTACTGTTTAAGTATTAATACAGATATTTGTCTAAGTACTTAGACACCGTGAAGGACAAACTGTGACCCAGACACCATGAAGGGAAAACTGTGACCCAGACATCGTGAAGGACAAACTGTGACCCAGACACCGTGAAGGAAAAATCGTGACCCAGACACCGTGAAGGACAAACTGTGACCCAGACACCGTGAAGGACACACCGTGACATGGAGACACTGTGAAGCACATGCCATGAACAACATACTGTGAAGCACATACTGTGAACCACATACCGTGAAGCACATACCGTAAACCACATACCGTGAAGACCATACCGTGAAGAATACACCGTTTACATAATCATTGTTACATTGTTTATTAACTTTTTGTCAATATTATTTAAATAATGCTAACGGTCATATTTGATGTTTTTAATGAAATTAATGTTATTTAATGATAGTTTTTGGCATGTCAGGAAACCGTATCTCGTACCTATAAAAAGGGAATCATTCCTACTGCTAGAACTCGTGGAATATAAGGAAGATTGAGATGCAGTAAATGTGTGCAAGTGTGACGATACAACAAGAATAACTTACATACGCCTGAGAGCACTGTGCTGAACAAGTAGAACAATCCTGAGCAAGAAGTAGATTGCAAGATTTTCAAAAAAAACTCTCATGAGTGAAATCCAACACCACTGAAGAACACACGATGAATCAAGAGGTCATTTTCACTCCTGTAGAACACAAGATGAACTACGACACTCTATTTTTCAATAGAAAAACCAGAGAAGGACTCAGAATCATTCCTGCTGAATCCAACGAGTCCAGAGCTGCATTGCTAATCACTAGATCTCTCTAAACTCTTATCTGTCTTCTCTAAGTGATTTGTTTATTTACTTTCGAGCAGTGTGGTGTAATCTGTATATCTTACACATACACACTATCTCCTACACTGAACTGGAGGATATCAAAATCCTCACTCCAAAACTCTTAACTCTTGTTTTCTCACGTCAATTGTGGAAGAGGTCCTTGTGTGTCCTGGTCTTTGTTTTGTTTCCCACAAAGAACTATGGTAGAGGTCCCTGCGTGGCCTAAATAGTTTTGTAAACTGTTGTTAACCCCGATACATGGTGTGGATCAAATTTATATAAATTTGAGATGACTAAGTCTCGGCTTGAGACTGAACCTCTTGTTATATCTGTTGTGCATCTTTAGTTTAAGTTTAAAGTATACTACAGATATCTTTTATATTCCGTTGTTATTACTTTGAAATACAAAACTATTTTAAAGCTACATTGATAGTTAAATTAGAAATTGTTTATAATTATTGTAAATCAGTAGGTTAGTTTCAAAAGTTAGTTTAATCTTATGGTTAAATTAACTGAGACCTAATCAATCTTTGAGAAGTTAAGTGAACATCTACAATCCATATATATTCACTACAGTTTAACTTGTTTTATAAATTGGGAGATTTTAAATATACAATATTTTAACAGAAATTTTAATTGGAACTCAATTCACCCCCCTCTTGAGTATCCACTCTGACCAACATTTGGTATCAGAGGTTTTGTTTTTGTTTAAGGATTTTTGAAATACTTTGTTTTTCAACTGTGATTTTAGTTGCATCTTTAAATATCTTAAATTTCTATTAGTTCTAAATTTTATCTCTTTAATTATACTTTCTAAAATCTAGCTATGGACAATAGACAAGAGGGTGCTGCTACTAACAGGACACCTTTCTTCAATGGTACAACCTATGCTCAGTGGAAATTGAAAATGAAAATTCATTTAGAAAGCATGGGTTTTGATATCTAGACTGCTATAGAATCTCAATATAAAATTCTAGAAACTGAAATAACAACTTGGGATGAACCTACAAAGGCTTCTTATAATAATAATTGTAAAGCCATGAATGCTTTGTACTTTTCTCTAGGAGATGAGGAATTTAACAGAATTTCTACCTGTAAAACTACTTTTGAAATTTGGGATACTTTGGGGGTTTCTCATGAAGGAACAACCAATGTTAAAGAAATGATATTAAATACTTATACTATTAAATATGATAATTTTAAAATAAAGACTGATGAACCTATTTATGATATGTATCTCAGGTTCAATGAGATATTCAATACAATGAATTCACTCGGAAAGGTTATTCCTGTAAAGGAACAAATTATGAGGATATTGAGGTGTCTACCAGACCGATAGAGAGACACATCTGTTTCAATCATAGAGTCATGTGACATTGTTTCTATACCTATCAAAGAGCTCATTGGTAAGCTTATGATGTATGAGGAAGAACTTAAGGTGAATAAATAGGAAGAGGATGAACTAAAAAGGAAATCAGTGGCTTTCAAGACTACTACTTCAAAGAACAAGGACAAAGAAAAAGCTCAAATACAAACTGACAATTCAACAAGTGAAAGCTTAGACACTGATAGTGATGCTGAAATGGCTCAGATAGCCATAAGGTTTAATAATTTTTATAAGAAGAAGAAATTTTTCAAAAAATCAAATTAAAAGGGTAAGTATAACAATAAGGGACATTGGAAGAAGGACTGGAAAAAGCCAGATAAAAGTGATGAAGTTGTTTGCTACGAGTGAAAAAGAAAAGGACACATTAAATTAGACTTCCCAAAGCTAAAATTCAAGAAGAAATATGATTAAAAGGACAGTAAGTACAAGAAATCTATGAAGGATACCTAGAGTGCTTCTGAAGAGAGCACAAGTGAATCTGAAATGTATGATTCTGAAAAGAATCGTGCCAACATGTGTTTCATGACAAACACATCTGAGGTAACCTTAGATACTCCTGCTTTAAATTCTTATTATTCTGGAGATGATGCATAATCTGATTCATATTCTGAAAACATGACTAGTGAAGAATTATTTTAATATTGTAATTTGCTGGAAGAGACATGCAATGAACTTAAAGATAAATACAAATCTTTGAAGAAACAACATGCTCTCACTACAACTGTTAAAACTGAACTTACTATTGAGAAGGAGAAAAATGCTCAACTGTTAAAGGAAAATACTGAACTGAAAATGTCAAATGAGCAACTTAAAAAAGACTTAGAGAAGTTCACAAATGGAAAGGATACACTAACTCAAATTCTAGGAAAGCAAGTGGCACAAAAATACACTACTGGAATAGGCTACAAACCTGGACAGAGACAGATTACTAAGAATAGATTTATTCCTAAATCTGGACAGAATACTGCTAGTTCTAGTTTTGGACATTCATATGCTTTAACTAGTTATTCACATAGATATCAATCAAATAGAGTTTATCTCTCAAAATCTTTTGATTCTGAAAATTATATGAGACCCATAAGACAAATTTGGGTACCAAAATCATTGATTGATAACCTGTCTGGACCCAAGAAGATCTGGGTACCAAAATCATATTCTATCTAAAACTATTTTGTAGGAAACATGCTTGAAGAGTTCCCACAAGAAGACATGGTATTTGGACAGTGGATGTTCAAGACATATGTCTGCGTATTACTCATGCTTCAAGAGTTTAATAAAGGTTTATGGAGGCTATGTCACCTTTGGTGATAATTCTAAAGGAAAAATCATCGGCCTAGGCCAAATTGGTAACACTAATTCAGTTTTAATTTCTAAAGTTTTATTTGTTGATGGACTTAAGTATAATCTGTTAAGTATTTCTCAATTGCGTGATAATGGTTTTAATGTCAAATTTGAAAATTATTCCTGTAATGTTTTTAACTCTAAAAATGTTTTAGTATTTTCTACTTTAAGAAATGAAAATGTTTATGTTGTTGATTTAAATTACTTAGCTAAACAAAATGTTACTTGTTTAAATGCTTTTCATAAAGAGTATTGGTTAGAATATTAGGACACTACAACATCTATTCGCTTAGAAAATTAACTAGGAAGAACTTGGTTAGAGACCTACCTAAACTTGAGTTTCCAAATGACAAAGTTTGTAATCCCTGTCAAAAGGGAAAGCAACATAAAGTTACTTTTAAATCAAAGAAAGAAGTTTCAACTTCTCAACCTCTTGAGTTAGTTCACATGGATTTTTTTGGACCATCTAGAGTTTCTAGCTTAAATGGGAAGCACTATGTCTATGTCCTAGTAGATGACTTTTCTAGATATACTTGGGTATACTTCTTAGCTCACAAAAGTGAAGCTTGTTCTCATTTTGTTAAATACTCCAAGTCTGTAGAAAATATTAGTGGACTTAAGATTAAAACTCTAAGAAGTTATCATGGTCGTGAGTTTAAAAATCATGAATTTGAATCTTATTGCTCACAAAATGGCTATAGTCACAACTTTTCTGCCCCTAGAACACCTCAGCAGAATGGTGTAGTAGAAAGAAGAAATAGAACCCTTCAAGAAATTGCTAGAACTATGATTAACGAGTATGACCTTCCTATTTATTTTTGGGCTAAATCTATGAATACATCTTGTTATATTATAAATAGAGTCTTGATTAGACCTGTTCTTAAGAAGACCCCATATGAACTTTGGAACAATAGAAAACCTAAAGTCAATTACTTTACAATCTTTGGTTGTAAAGTCTTTATTCTAAATACAAAAGATAATCTTGATAAGTTTTCTTCTAAGAGTGATGAAGGAATATTTTTAGGATATTCTATAACCAGCAAAGCCTATAGAGTTTTCAATAAAAGAACCAAGTGTGTGGAAGAATCTGTTCACATAAAGTTTGATGAAAATGATCCACATGAGCCTAAAACCTCTCTTGAAAATATTGAAGAATATTTAAGTGTTCTGGACCTTAATGACAAATCTAAAGAACCTTCTATAAAGACTACCAGTTTTGGACTTATTCTAGAATCTGCTCCTAATGAACTCGAACCTAGAGAAGAACCTGAAATTTCTAGTCCTACCATTACTAGATCAACTAGAATTCTAAAGAATCATCCTTTAGATGCTGTTGTAGGAAATCTGGATAGAGGGACATAGACTAGAGCTTCTCTTAGAAATCAGGTTGAACATCAAGCCTTCTTGTCACAGCTTGAAACTAAAAACATTTATGATGCTATTAATGATGAATTTTGGGTAATTTCTATTCAATAATAACTCAATCAGTTTGAAATAAATAAAGTTTGGAATCTTGTTGAAAGACCTAAGGACACTTTCACCATAGGCACTAAATGGGTGTTTAGAAATAAAGTAGATGAATCTGGAAACATAGTTAGAAACAAATCTATGATAGTTGCATAAGGCTATAGTCAAGAGGAAGGAATTGACTATGAGGAGACTTTTTCTCCAGTATCCATATTAGAAGCCATTAGGATTTTACTTGCTTATGTTGCACATATAAATTTCAAATTATATCAAATTTATGTCAAGAGTGCATTCTTAAATGGATATATTATTGAGGATGTTTTTGTTGAACAACCACCTAGATTTTCAAACCCTCATTCTCCAAATAATATTTTCAAATAATCAAAAGCTTTATATGGTTTAAAGAAAGCTCCAAGAGCTTGGTATGATAGATTAAGTACTTTTATAATTTCTAAAGGTTTTACAAAAGGTATAGCTGACCCTAATCTTTTTATAAAATGTATTTATAAAGATGTTTTAGTTGTACAAATTTATATAGATGATATTATTTTTGGATCTTCAAGAAATTCCCTATGTACTGATTTTTCTAAAATGATGCAAAATGAATTTGAAATGAGTTTAATGGGTGAACTTAAATTCTTTCTTCGATTTCAAATCTTTCAAACTGATGATGGAATTATTTTAACTCAAAGTAAATATACTAGAAATATTTTAAAACGTTTTGGATTGGATAGCACAAAAAGTAGTGACACTCTCATGAGTACCACCTGTAAGTTGGATCTTGATGAAGATGGTAAATTTGTTGATCAAACCACTTATAGAGGAATGATTGGAAGTCTACTCTACCTAACTGCTAGTTGTCCTGATATTATGTTTAGTTTGTGTATGTGTGCTCATTTTCAAGAAAACCCTAAAGATTCACATTTAAATGTTGTAAAGATAATTTTCAAATACCTCAAGCATACTCCCAATTTAGGACTGTTTTATCCCAAAGGACAATCATTTGAACTAGTTAGTTATTATGATGCTGATTTTTCCGGATGTAAGTTAGATAGAAAAAGCACATATGGAACATGTCATCTTTTAGGCAAGTCACTAGTATCATGGTGTAGTAAGAAACAAAATTATGTTGCATTATCTACTGCAGAGGCTGAATATATAGATGCTGGCAGTTGTTGTGCGCATATTTTGTGGATGAAACACACATTACTAGACTATGGATATCAATTCAGACATGTCCCAATAAATTGTGACAACACAAGTGCTATTAACATTTCTAATAATCCTGTTTCACATTCTAGGACAAAACATATTGATGTAAGACATCACTTTTTGAGGGATCATTATCAAAAAGGTGATATCACTTAGGAATTCATTGGTACTGAATATCAACTTGTTGATATATTCACTAAACCATTAAATTCCGAAAGATTAGAATACATCATACATGATCTTGGCATGATTAATCATAAATATATATCTTACTGATCTTAATGTTTAATACTTTACTGTATTTTACTTTACGGTTTCATGCTCACTATTTTACAGTTACTGTTTCATGCTCACGGTCTCACCATTAAGACCTTGTGCTCATGGTCTGTCAACTCACTGTCTCACCGTGACTGCACAGAATGGTCACTATCTCACCGTGATGACCACCAACTATCTCACCGTGATGACTGGTTTTCATCACACCATAATGCCTACTCACGGTCTCACTGTGAAGATTAATTATACTCTTATTTTAACCTGTATCACTATAATTTTTATTTCACCGCTATTTGATTTCCCGCGTTTTTGTTTTTATGACATTTGACATTCCCAAATGCTACAACTTAAGGTTTTCATTCAATTCCTTACCCGAAATCTCTCCTGAATCTTCTCACTCTTGAAAACCTTCTCCTCTCTCGCTCGAACCTTCAGTGGATTCCTAGGATGAAGCGTCCGTCTTCACCCTCATCTAAGAAGCGTCGCTCTAAGAAACAGAAGAGAATACTAAGGATAGCTCCCGAAGGTCCTCTAAACCCAAACTTGGTAAGCCGTACTATTGTACCTGAAAAAGAGATTTTCCCTGAGTGGATGTTGTCTAGCAAGTCGTTAGTTTTGAAAGTTTTAAGAGAACAAGGATGGCTTGAATGGTTTTCTAGAAAAAATAGACCGATTTACCCGAGGCTGGTATCTCAATTCTACCAATATGTGATGTTTTCCTTTGATTTTGGAGAAAACTTTATGGTGACCAGTTGGATCAATGGTCAGAAATGTTCTTTCTCTTCGAGGTTGTGGGCTGCATGCCTAAGGATTCCACATGAAGGAGTTTGTGAGGACTACCAGAGAGACCCTCCTCCATCATCTGATATCTTCGATCTGGAAAATTCCTTGGAAATTCTAACTGGTAATGGAACCAAGTGAAGGGCCATAGCTACTGAATTGGATGGAGCAACAAGACTATTGTTCAAGTTTGTTCAAAATTTGATCAGTCCAAGAAAAGGATATTTTGCTGTAATGAAGTATCAGGATGTGTTTCTAATTCACCTGTTAAAGAATAGCCATAAGATCAACCTATGAAAGTATGTTATTAACCATATCTATGAGCTGATTAAAGTCACTTCCAAATCCACCTCCATGTTTTACTCAAGGATGATTTCAGCCATGCTAGTTGCCAAAGGAATGGTTGGACCGAATGAAGAAAAGATAGAGGACTTTGATTTCTTCTTATCCAAGACTATCATCAGAAGAATGAAGATTAGTTGGAACCCCTAGAAGAATAAATGGGTTGAGGATAATGATCAATTGTATAAGAAGTTTAATCCTGTTGATTATCTAAGAAGACCTAAGAACCTAGCTGATCCTGGTTTGGAACCAAATGAAGTGGCTGAGTATTCAGAAGAAAAAGAAGAAGAAGAGGAAGTGGCAGCTGAAGTTTCACCTAGAGAAGAAGCTGGAATACCTCCAATGGAAATAGCTCCTGTTGAAAAAGAAAGGACTGCTGTTTTCCCTGCTGAAATAACTCAAGGATAGGAAGTTGTTGTTGGTTTGAGAGAAGAGTAAGCTCTTGCTTCTAGTGAGGATGTCAATCCAAAAGATCATCCTACGGCTGCAAGAAAATTGGTTTTTCCTGATTTAGAACAGCAAGCAACCATAGAGACTGATCCTGTTGAAGAGGATCTCCCTGTTGAGAAAGAAGTCAATCTGGAAACACAACCAGTGGAACAATCGGTTCCTGAGATAATTCCTTCTGCTGAATAGATGATGGAAATTTCCTTTCAGCTGGCAAGGAAAGAGTTTGTAGAAGAGATTAGAGATGATCCTGCGGATATTGACCATGTTGTTGAGCCTATAGTCTCTGAAATGGAAGCACAATTTGAGGGGGAGGAACCTCAAAACCTTGAGATTATAGAAGCTGGGTCTGCTGAAGCTTCTCAACCTACTGTCTCATACTCTGTGTACACTCGGTGTGAATTTCCAAGTTTTTATGATGTGAATGAGTACACTGGATGTCTGCAGAAAGTTTTGAAACAGATCAAAGTTCTATCCATAGCCGTAAAATCTTCTCCTCCTTTAGGTCAACCTTTTTTTCCTCCTTTGGATGATTCTCTGGTGAGATCCATAATCAAGGAAGAACTTCAGAATGCCTTTAGTGGCTTGGATTTGTCTTCTTTGTCAAAAGTGGTTAAGAATAGTGATCGAGCATTGGATTTTTTTAGAGTTCATTCTAAGATAGCCAATGATGCTCAATAATAGATCACCAAGAAAATAGATTTTTATCTCACCTGGATTTTCTCCAAAAGTGATATGACAGATCACTTTAGATATCTTGTGGAAAACCTGAAAATCCCTCTGGTAACTCAGGCTTTTAAAGTTCAAGTTCAGAAGCTTACAGAGTTCATCAGACTATTGGAAAAATTCATGGAGAATAAGGATGATTTTGAAAAGGCTATGCAATATGGTGGTGAAATCATTATTGATTTCATAAATCTTTTGAAGCCATATATTCATGTGCAGAGTACTGCTATAGTTGCTCCAGCTACTGCACCCTTTAGACCTGGTCAACCTACCTTAACCTCAACTTCCATTTCAGTCAGCCAAGCTCTTTCTCAGATCCGGCCAGTCATTCTTAACCAACCGCAGCCTAGATCTTCTACTGCTCCTGCTTTGGCTCAATCTGTTTTTGAAGGTCTACCCTTACCCTCTTTGTCTACCACATCTGTGCCTTCTTCTACATCGGCACCAGCTCCTGTTGCTGATAAAGGAAAGTAAAAGGTGGATCCCTAAGGAGTCCAGGGACTGTTTCTATTTTCTTTTTTTTTTATGGGATGTCATTTTTTGATGGGATGTCATTTGTTGATGGGATGTAATTTGTTTTTTACTATTTTTATTTCTCTTGTATGTTATTTTCTACACCTTTTCAATGACAAATGCAGTGTTTCCCTCATTTCTCTCTACTTTTTGATAATCCCAAAAGGGGGAGAACAACTACAAGTATCAGTACTATAATGATATATGTTATTATCGAATCTATTATTCTCTAATTTTTTCTCTTCTAATATGCTAGTTTATTTAATGTTACATTTCATTTATATTTGGACTATACATGATTTGTGATAATCAAAAAGGGGGAGATTGTTGGACTCCTCATGTATTAATCATGTTTTAATGATCACAAATCCTATTACTGTGAATTAATATCAATCTTAATTGCACATCTTTCTAATGATCTTCAACCTCAATAATAACTACACATCATGTTTTAATAATAGAAAATCTTATTGATGTTAATTGCTCTCTTTATTATTTACAAGTCTTATGCATGATCACAAATCTCACTTATATTATCAAGACTTTATATTTATGTTTCAACTTCTCTTGATCTCTAATGATTAAACTTAATCCATATTCTGCATATTACTGTTTAAGTATAAATACAGATATTTGTCTAAGTACCCAGACACCATGAAGGACAAACCATAACCCAGACACCGTGAAGGACAAACCGTGACCCAGACATTGTGAAGGACAAACCGTGACCCAGACACTGTGAAGGAAAAACCATGACCCATACACCGTGAAGGACAAACCGTGACCCAGACACCGTAAAGGAAACACCGTGACATGGAGACACCGTAAAGCACATATCGTGAAACACATACTGTGAAGCACATACCGTGAACCACATACCGTGAAGCATATATCGTGAACCACAAACCGTGAAGACCATACCGTGAAGAAGACACAATTTACATAATCATTGTGACATTGTTTCTTAACGTTTTGTCAATATTATTTAAATAATGCTAACGGTCATATTTCATGTTTTTAATGCAATTAATGTTATTTAATTATAGTTGTTGGCATGTCAGAAAATCGTATCTCGTACCTATGAAAAGGGAATCATTCCTACTACCAGAAATTGTGGAATATAAGGAATATTGAGATGCAGTACACATGCGCAAGTGTGACGATAAAACAAGAATAACTTACAAACGCCTGAGAGCACTGTGCTGAACAAGTAGAACAATACGGAGAAAGAAGAAGATTGCAAGATTTTCAAAGAACTCTCATGAGTGCAATACAACACCACTGAAGAACACACGATGAATCAAGAGATCATTTTCACTCCTGTAGAACACAAGCTGAACTACGACACTCTGTTTTTCAATAGAAAAACCATAGAAGGACTCAGAAGCATTCTTGATGAATCCAATGAGTCCAGAGCTACATTGCTAATCACTAGATCTCTCTAAACTCTTATATGTCTTCTCTAAGTGATTTGTTTATTTACTTTCGAGTAGTGTGGTGTAATATGTATATCTTACACATACACACTGTCTCCTGCACTGAACTGGAGGATATCAAAATCCTCACTCCAAAAATATTAACTCTTGTTTTCCCATGTCAACTGTGGAAGTGGTCCTTGTGTGGCCTGGTCTTTGTTTTGTTTCCCACAAAGAACTGTGGTAGAGGTCCCTGCGTGGCCTGGATAGTTTTGTAAATTGTTGTTAACCCCGATCCAGGGTGTGGATCAAATTTATATAAATTTGAGAGGACTAAGTCTCGTCTTGGGAATGAACCTCTTGTTATATCTGATGTGCATCTTTAGTTTCAGTTTAAAGTATACTACATATATCTTTTATATTCCACTGCTATTACTTTGAAATAAAAAACTATTTTAAAACTACTTTGATAGTTAAATTAGCAAGTGTTTATACTTATTGTAAATCAGTAGGTTAGTTTCAAAAGTTAGTTTAATATTATGGTTAAATTAACTGAGACCTAATCAATCTTTGAGAAGCTAAGTGAACATCTACAATCTATATAAATTCAATACAGTTTAACTTGTTTTATAAATTGGGGGATTTTAAATAGACAATATTTTAACAGAAATTTTAATTGGAACTCAATTCACCCCCCTCTTGAGTATCCACTCCGACCAACAGATATCTTACTATTTTGGTACATTATGTTGGAACCAATGAATTGAATATGTTAATTAAATATTGATCTATGAACTTGATTGATTGATTTCCTTGAAGGGTCCTGAGTTACCCTCTTGTTGTAAATTAGGGCTGAGAGCCCAATTAATGTAATGTGTTGTTTTCCTACTGCTTGTGTTGTGATGTGACCCTGGGAGGGTGTTGTGATATGTGGAGGCAGAGAGGCCTTATGGTTGTGGCAGAGGATGACTCCTATAGTGGAGAGATCCGTTGGTTTATGCATGTGGGTGTCAGGGAGGAAACTAGGGATGATGGTATGGAATGGATGTGTTGGCTGAATGTTTGGTGGTTTGATTGGTTGTTATCTGCTTTACTTTTCCCCCACTGCTCAAGGAAGCTGGTTTTGCTTACCCTTCTTCCGAAAGGGGTGAAGATACACGGGTTATGCCATGTGCTTTCCGTGTTTAGCCTCTCAATGGAGAATGGGCCTACGCACTTACTATAGGCGGCAAAGACTCTATGGGTAGTATATCTACTCACCGTGTTGAGCCCCCTTTTGTTTAGTAGCTTAGGATGCTTTTCTAGAATGCCTGGGAATATGGGAAAGTAATTCTGAAATGAAATTTTGATTAAATGATGATAATCCATGGGGATGGAGATTCTGGAATTTAATGGTGATGTTGTAACTTTAAAGGAACAGTAAATCTTGAATGTGATGCCAAGAATGTGTAAATGTGGGTTTTGTTCATGGTTAATTAACGTACAAAGAATTAATTAACATAAAGTGGAATTGATGAAAAAGGGAATGAATTAATCTAATGAAGCTCTTTAACCGGTTTTGTGCTTATAGGATGCCTAGTCTTAGAAATAGCATCCTGGATTTCGAGAGACGTTAGTTGCAGTTGAGGCTAAGACTATGTTATTCCCATAGTGTGGTTGTGAGTTATATATATTCTGTACTTTTTGTGTTTCTATACGCTACTCCATCCAGCCGGTAAGGGAAACTGACACCCTGGGGATTCTGAGCCCTGGGGGGTTGTTTTCCCCAACATTCTGATGGGAGGATGAATAACTGACTACCCCTTTGACCTCACTCTCTTCTCTTGGTAGATACTAGTGTTGTGGGAACAGTGGTTAGTTTTCCCCATATATGTGTGTAGAGGGTTGTAATGGCTTGTGGTTATTTCCACACATATTCTGGATAGAGTATCCTATATAATACTATAGGTGTAACGTGTAGAGGTTGTGATGGCTTGAGGATCCTTACTCAGTGTATGGGCTATAATGGCTTGAGGTACAATACCCGATGTATGATATACGTTATACAGGCAGTGGTGGCTCCCGGAACCTACCTTGTTACTTTTGGTTGTGAGGATGGTGTGGAGCTTAGCCCAAGTGTCTGCGGGCAAGACTTTGTGGTGCACGTGGTGCAGATCGTGGAGCTTAGCCCTAGTTTATACGGGTAAGCTTTTGGAGAGAGATGCATAGGACGTATGTCGTTGGGGAAAAGCAGAAAACCAGTGGGGAAGTAGTAGCGGGGTACCCTTTATATTCTTTACTATATGATATATTCTTGTATGCATTACTTGGTGAGAGTATCCATAGTGAGGTTGGGAACATAGTATACCTGTTTAGGTGATGAGTTAGTTTCACTTGTTGTTCATTATGCTTTAGCATGCTTTCTTTACTTTTACACGAGAGGCTTCAGGTAGGATCCTACTTAGTATACTGTTATACTCACCCTTCATATATATAAATTTTTTTTCAGGTCACTTGGATCAGGTTGGAGATCAGGCTGGTTACTACTAGCTTGTGGTTGCAGAAGTTGTTCGGCCTTGTGGTCGCTGCTGTTTTACTTTCTTTTGGGTACTTGTAGTTTCCCTTTTAGTTGTTGTACCTTTTGCATGGAATTTCATATATGTACTTGGGTTTCTTTTATAATTTCAGTTGGAGTTGGTTGGTGTCTATCTTATCTCTCTCTTCTGCATGTGTTCTCTTAGAGGGTAATGCCTCCCATTTGTGTGTTATTATACCCTCAGTGCTAGTCGCCAACCCGGGGCCTACTGGAGGCGGGACTCAGGGGGTCATTATCTTCCTTCTCACATTGCCGGCCCAGGAGGGGTACACTTTGTGGGGAGGGGGTCATGATAGAGTGGTATCAGAGGTCTGGTTGAGAGATAGGATGGGGATTGGAGTTAGGCACAGGTGAAGTTGTATGGGTTGGTAGGGCAATGGTGTCATTCATGTTTAGCAAGTGGGGTAAACACTGGAGACCGGTAGAGACATAGGCGTTTAGATCCCCCTATGATCTGTTGCATGGACCTTTAAGTTTACAGTGGCTACTAAACAAGGTGATACTAGTTGCAGGGTAGAGACCTAGGAAAGGATCATGCATCATTCTTCTTTGTGCCTGTGTTTGAATGGGTAGACCTTGGGATAGGTTAACCTAAAACGAATGAAAGAAAACAATTAATTAATTAATGTCGAATCTTCCATATTCCAGGATTAGGAGCTCTAAGTGTTTTTTATTTTGCAGGTATGGCTCCAGGTCGACGTCCTCGTCAGGTTTGCGTAGAAGATGTTCAGCAGGCTATTTCAGCAGGTCGTTGCAGGGTAGAGGTTGACGAAGAAGACACTTGGAGGAAGACACTCTGAGATTTTCAGTGCCAGAGTCTGCAGAAGTACGAGGGATCCGTTTCAGATCCAGTCACGGAAGACTGGTTAGAGGAGGTTGAGATTGGTTTCAGTTCTATTCGTGCTCAGAAGGATAACTGGGTGTCCTTGGTGATGACGATGCTGCGTAGAGCAGCGAGGAAGTGGTGGCTCTTGTTCCTCGGGGATCGTGAGGAGTCAGTGATCTCATGGGAGGAGTTTCGACACAAGTTCAGGGTTGAGTTCCTTTCTTCGACTACGAAGGCGTCCATTCTCCAGGAGTTTCTTACCCTTTGATAGGGGAGCTCTAGTGTTCAGGAGTTTGGAATCCGTTTCAGGAACCTTCTACATTATGCTTCGGACCTGTTACCCACAGAGGAGGCCAGGGCAAGGAATTTTAAAGAGGCTTTGCATCCAGAGATCCAGCACCAGGTCACCCCATTTATGTTGAAGACATATCTCGAGGTGCTGGCGAGGGCAGAGGTTGTTGAGAGGACTTTGGCCAGGACTGGATCGTCACGAGAGGTGAATTATCACGATTCATCATGAAGAAGAGTTGTGGTCCGGGGTTCCCGGTTTTCAGGACAGAAGAGTTTACGTTCAGCCGGGGGTAGGTCACAGCCCTTCCCATCTCGTTTCTCCAGAGGCAGCAACTCTCATGCCTTTTCCAAGGGATCAGGAGCTTGTTTTTCTTGTGGTGTTCATGGCCATCAGCAGTGGGAGTTCCCGCCCTTTCAGAGCAATCATCATGTACCGGGTGCTCCGCTTCAGGTTCCTCCTTTGAGACAGTTCCAGCCGAGGCAACAGCAGCAGTTTGCACCAGCTTTTGATCACCAGAGGGTAGATGGGACAGGCAGAGGACAGCCCCATGATTCTCCCCATCCTCAGAGAGCAGAGCACGACCATGGTGGTGGTCGTCATCAGGGTCATAGAGGTCGTGGAGGAGGTCGTGGTCAGCTTTATGCTCTATCTTTTCCATCACCAGACGAGCCGGATTTCGTTTGAGGTACCCTTTGCTTGTTTTCTACCTTGGTGTATGTCTTGTTTGATTCAGGAGCGACACACTCCTTTATATCACCTACCCATGTCCATGCTTTGGGACTTGAGGTTGAGAGGCTTCCAGTGCCCTTGGTGTTGACTACGCCAGTTGGAGGTCGAGCTAACTTGTTTGAAGTATATAGAGACTGTGAGCTAGTGTTGGGGAAACACCACTCTTGGGGAGATTTTCTATGTTTACGGATACAACCATATGATTTCATCCTCGGCATGGATTGGTAGTATTCGGTGTAGGCTATCATGGATTGCTTCAGGAAGAAGGTCATCTTCATCGGTGCGGATGGAGAGCAGGTGGTGTTTGTTGGTGAGCGAGATCCTCATATGGGTCATAGGCACATTCCATCCTTATCATCCTTGATGTTCAAGATGATGCTGAGTTCTTCAGAGGTTTAGCAGTTGGCTTTTCCTACGGTCGTAGAGGAGTACCCTGATGTCTTTCCAGAAGAGGTTGTAGCATTACCCCCTCGATGAGAGATCGAGTTTGGGATCGAGCTACATTTAGGAGCATCTCCTATCTCTATGTATCCATATAGGATGTCCCCTTATGAGTTACGAGAGCTACGTATGCAGCTTGATGGTCTGTTGCAGTGCGGTTTTGTTCGGCCAAGTGTGTCACCGTGGGGTGTGCCAGTTTTGTTCGTAAAGAAGGTCGACGGTAGTCTGCGGTTGTGTGTCGATTATCGTTGCTTAAACAAAGTGAAAATAAATAACCGCTATCCTTTTCCGTGGATTGATGACTTATTTGATCAACTTAAGAGTGCAAGTTGGTTCTCAAAGATTGACTTGCGGTCAGGATATCATCAGATGCGTGTGAAGGATAAGGATATCCTGAAGACTACTTTCTGTTGTCGTCATGGGAATTATGAGTTCGTTTTATTGCCGTTCAGCATGAAGAATGCTCCAGCTGTGTTCATGGGTTTGATGAATGCTGTGTTCTGTGAATTCCTGGACAAGTTTCTGGTAGTTTTCATTGATAACATTCTTGTGTACTCCATATCTGAAGAGGAGCATTCAGAGCATCTACGAGCTGTTTTGGGAGTCCTTCATCGACATCAGCTATTTGGGAAGTTACCGAAGTGTGAGTTTTGGGCTTGAGAAGTCCTTTTCTTGGGGCATGTGTTGTCCCAACATGGAGTTTTTGTGGATCCATCGAAGATAGAAGCATTTGTGTCTTGGGCAGCCCCCAAGACAGTGGCAGAGGTGCGAAGTTTCCTTGGTCTCGCAAGCTACTATAGGAGGTTCATGGCCAATTTCTCATGGGTTATGACTCCTCTGACATCTTTGACCAAGAAGTATCAGCCATTCATATGGACTGATTAGTGTCAAGTGGATTTTGAGTATCTAAAGGAGAAGTTAGTAAGTGCTCCAGTCCTTTGTCTTCCAGCTGAAGGAGTTCAGTTTGATGTTTTCTGTGATGCTTCACATCTGGGGTTAGGCTGTGTTCTTATGCAGCAGAGGTCAGTTGTTTCTTATGGGTATCGGCAGTTATGTCCCCATGAACACAACTATTCCACCCATGATCTCGAGTTAGCATCCGTGGTGTTTTCTCTGAAGTTGTGGATACATTACCTCATTGGTGAGCGCTTTGTGGTTTTCACCGATCATAAGAGTTTGAGGTATATTTTCTCCCAGCGTGACTTGAATTTATGACAGTGTCGGTGGATGGAGTTCTTGTAGGAATACAACTTCGAAATATCATATACACCTAGAAAGGGTAATGTTGTAGCTAATGCGCTGAGCAAAAAGTCACATAGTGATTTTGTGCGTGAATCTGGTGATTCCTAGAGTGTAATGGAGGAACTGTCAGCTTTGCATCTTGACATGGGAGAAGTTGGGGGTAGAGGATATCTTTTTTAGGTGACAGTGCAGTCATCCCTGGTGCAGAAGATGGAAGATTCCCAGTTGGGGGATCTTGAGGTGGAGGTCTGGAGAGACCGAGTCATTTGTGGTGAGTCCCCCGATGGTTGGTCTGAGGATGAACAACACAGAGTGTTGTATCATGGAGGATTTTTGTTCCCTTGGAGATGCGCAAGATGGTTCTTAGATAGTTCCATAGTTCTCCCTTAGCAGTACATCCTAGCATGACGAATATGTACAGATCCTTGAGGAGTCAGTTTTGGTGGCCTGGGCTGAAGCATGCAGTTGCGGAGTTTGTGTCTCGATGTTTAGTCTTCCAGAAGGTAAAGGTCAAACACCGTGTTCTTGGTGGTTTTCTCCAGCCATTAGAGATTCCTCAGTAGAAGTGGGAGGACATCTCAATAGACTTTGTTACAGGTTTACCTTGAGCTCCAGGAGGACATGATGCTATTTGGGTGGTAGTGGATCGTTTAACAAAATCGGCCCACTTCATAGTGATCAAGGAGTCGAGCTCAGTGGAAGTTTTCTCGAGGCAGTATATGGAGGAGGTGGTGAGACTTCATGGAGTTACAAGGATGATAATTTCTGATCGAGATCCTCTTTTTACCTCCAGGGTGTGGAGAGGTCTCCATCATGCTTTCGGTTCTCAGCTATTCCTTAGCACTGCTTTTCATCCTCAAACGGATGGTCAGACATAGTGAACTATCCAAACTCTTGAAGACATGTTGTGCTCTTATGTTCTTGATTTTGGAGGCTCATGGATGAGGCACTTACCCTTGGTGGATTTCACTTACAATAACAGTTTTCACTCTACCATCGGTATGGTGCTGTTTGAAGCCTTGTATGGCCGGCCTTTCCGTTCTCCGTTGTGCTGTACTGGGGTCGGAGAGTCAGTAATTCTCGGACCGGAACTAGTGCAGAATACAACAGAGATGGTTCATGTGATTCGTGAGAGGATGAAGGCAGTGCAAGATTGTCAGAAATCCTATGTCGATCAAAGGAGGAGACCCTTAGAGTTTAATGTTGGGGATCATGTGTTTCTGAAGGTGACTCCCCGTCATGGGCAGCGAAGGTTTGGTCGTGGAAGTAAGCTTTCTCCCCAGTTTTTTGGGCCTTTAGAGGTGTCAGCTCATGTTGGAGTTGTGGCGTATCGAGTAGCACTTCCCTCACAGATGAGTCGGATACATGACATTTTCCATGTATGGAAGCTTCGTCGTTACCTTCATGATGACTCTCACATCATTGATTGGGGAGAGATCGATGTCGATGATGATGAAACCTTTGAGGAGTGACTTGTGGAGATCTAGGACTGCAAGGAGAAGGTGTTGTGTGGGCGTGATATTCCTTTGGTTCGTGTCTTATGGCGACACGGTGGCTTGGAGGAGAGTACCTGGGAACGTGAGTCACATATGTGTGCTCAGTACCCAGAGTTGTTTGATGTTTAGCTCTTTTTGTGTGTAAATGTAACTGGTGTGGTTATGAAACCTTTGTTTTTATGAGATGGCCCCCTTTGTTGTTTTTTTGACTTTCTCTCTTTTGAGAGGTATCTCGGTGGGTGGTTGTTCAGACCCTGTTTCGTTTTCTCTTTAGGTGGGTTTTGGATTCTTGAGGATGATAATGTTTTGAGAGGTATCTGATGTAATGGTTCAGACCACTCTGGTCCATTCCTTTGTGAAAATGTGGTGTTAGAGGTGTCCCGGGGGATCGAGGTGGCTTGGAGGTGCGTTTGGGTGGCCTTTTTAAAGAAAACTGGAAGTCATGTAGCTTTTGCACGGTTGGCGCACGGTTTGTTAAACCGTGCGGCCAAGCCATGCATAGCTGGCCTGGATGGTAGTAGAGACCGCACGGGAGGAGCATGGTTTGTCTAAACCATGTCGCCAAACCATGCGAGCTGAGTGGATAAGGCAGTGGTGACCGCACAGTTAGCGCACAGTTTTTCTAACCGTGCGACTAGGCTGTGCGGGCACTTAAAGTTAGATCCTAAATTTTAGGATCTTGACCGTTTAGCCTTTATCTTTCTCTTTTAATCCCCTAATCAGCCATAACTCGGGATTACCCTTCCTTGGAGGTAGAAGAACCTCTCCCAAGTGTTTTGGAGGCGATCTGGAGGCTTCTCTTCACGAATCGAAGCCGGTTTCTTGAGTTATGTGGTCGTTCTTCCTCATTCTTGTTTTATTTATTAGATATACTTAGATTTACTCCTCTTCTTCTCTCGTCTTCTTAGATCTATGCCCGTTATGGGTAGATCTAGGTTTTTGTATGTCAAAAATGACGAGCTTTGGTCTTGGTTGTGTTAGGAGAGGAGATCTAAGGAGGATTCATGGAGAATCGACCCGGTTGCTTGAGTGTTCCTTGACTGTTGAGGTAGGGGATTTGTGGCTTCTCTATTTGTTTATGTGAAATCGTAGAGTTAGCATGATTTATCCCTTTGGATCACAATGGAATTGACCTTATTAAATATTTGAACCAGATTAATAAATTTCTTTGAACGTATGTTTTTGCCTCGTGTTTGCTAGATAGTGTGATATCTATGCCTTGATTGTTATCATGTTGTTCTTGATGAATTGGTAAAGAACATAAAGCCGGAATTAATTGATAATTAATTGGATAAAAATAAAGAGACATGAAAAAGAATATAGTTCTTGTGGTAATTTGATGTTGATTAAGTTGGCATAGTAAGAATGTTTAATCTTTGTGATACCTTACTGTTTTTGTTCATTATGTTGGAACCAATGAATTGAATGTGTTAATTCAAGATGGATCTATGAACTTGATTAATTGAATTCCTTGAAGGGTCCTGAGTTACCCTCTTTTTGTGAATTAGGGTTGAGAGCCCAATTTATGTAATGTGTTGTTTTCCTACTTCTTGTGTTGTGATGTGACCCCGGGAGGGTGTTGTGATATGTGGAGGCAGAGAGGCCTTGTGGTTGTGGCAGCGGATGACGCCTAGAGTGGCGAGATGCATCGGTTTATGCATGTGGGTGTCGGGTAGGACACTAGGGATGATGGTATGGAATGGATGTGTTGGCTGAATGTTTGGTGGTTTGATTGGTTGTTATCTACTTTACTTTTCCCCCACTGCTCAAGGAAGCTGGTTTTTCTTACCCTTCTTCCGAAAGGGGTGAAGACGCGCGGGGTATGCCACGTGCTTTCCGTGTTTAGCCTCTCGAGGGAGAATTGTCCTACGCACTTGCTATAGGCGTTAAAGACTCGACGGGTAGTATATCTACTCACCGTGTTGAGACCCCTTGTGTTTAGTAGCTTAGGATGCTTTTCTAGAATTCCTGGGAATATGGGAAAGTAATTCTGAAATGAAAGTTTGATTAAATGATGATAATCCACAAGGATGGATATGCTGGAATTTAATAGTGATGTTGTAACTTTAAAGGAACTTTAAATCTTGAATGTGATGCCAAGAATGTTTAAATGTGGGTTTTGTTCATGGTTAATTAACGTACAAATAATTAATTAATGTAAAGTGGAATTGATGAAAAAGGGAATGAAGTAACCTAATGAATATATTTAACCGGGTGTGTTCTTATAGGATGCCTAGTCTTAGAAATAGCAGCCCGGAGTCCGAGAGACGTTAGTTGCAGTTGAGGCTAAGACTAGGTTATTCCCATAGTGTGGTTGTGAGTTATATATATTCTATACTTTTTGTGTTTTTATACGCTACTCCACCCTGTCAGTAAGGGAAACTGACACCCCGGGGATTCTGAGCCCTAGGGGGTTGTTTTCCCCAACATTCTGATGGGAAGATTAATGACTGACTACCCCCTTTGACCCCGCTCTCTTCTCTTGGTAGATACTAGTGTCGTGGGCACAAGAGTTAGTTTTCCCCATATATGTGTGTAGAGGGCTGTAATGGCTTGTGGTTATTTCCACACATATTCTGGATATAGTATCCTATGGACTACTATAGGTGTAACGTTTATAGGTTGTGATGGCTTGAGGATCCTTACTCGGTGTATGGGCTATAATGGACTGAGGTACAATACCCGATGTATGATATACGTTATGCGGGTTGTGGTGGCTCCTGGAACCTACCTGGTTACTTTTGGTTGTGAGGATGGTGTGGAGCTTACCCAGGTGTTTGCGGGCAAGCCTTTGTGGTGCACATGGTGCAGATTGTGGAGCTTAGCCCTAGTTTATACGGGTAATCTTTTGGAGAGAGATGCACAGGACGTATGTCGTTGGGGAAAAGTGGAAAACTTGTGGGGAAGTAGTAGCGGGGTACCCTTGATATTATTTACTATATTATATATTATTGTATGCGTTACTTGGTGAGAGTAGCCATGGTGCGATTGGGAACATAGTATACCTATTTAGGTGACGAGTTAGTTTCACTTGTTGTTCACTATGCTTTAGCATGCTTTCTTTACTTTTACACGAGAGGATTCAGGGAGGATCCTACTTAGTATACTGTTATACTCACCCTTTGTATATATAAACTATTTTTCAGGTCACTTGGATCAGGTTGGAGATCAGGCTGGTTACTACTAGCTTGTGGTTGCAGAAGCTGTTCGGGCTTGTGGGCGTTGTTGTTTTACTTTATTTTGGGTACTTGTAGTTTCCCTTTCAGTTGTTGTACCTTTTGCATGGAATTTCATATATGTACTTGGGTTTCTTTTATAATTTCAGTTGGAGTTGGTTGGTGTCTATCTTATCTCTCTCTTCCGTATGTGTTCTCTTAGAGGGTAATGCCTCCCATTTGTGTGTTATTATACCCTCGGTGCTAGTCGCCAATCTGGGGCCTACTGGAGGCGGGACTCGGGGGTCATTATCATCCTGCTCACATTGCTGGCCTAGGAGGGGTACACTTTGTGGGGAGGGGGTCGTGACACTTATCCTCATTGGTGACATTTAATTATTAATGCTTATTCTTACCCTTACTGAGCATTTGATCTCACCCTTCTTATGTTTCCTTTTCCATAGTTTTTCAAGAATGATATTGAATGATTTATGTCTATAAAGGATTTTATAAGGTTTATGTTGATGACCTATTGTAAAACAAGAAAATATGGGTTAAATGGTAGAAATTTTATTTTGATGACTTATGAGTCTAAGTTGATATGAGTTGTTTATGTAATTGTTTTTCCAAGATCTATAAAACTCTAAACCTAAAATTTTCTCCAGTGTGTAAGTGATCTAAGTTTTTCTTATGATGTTTTAAGGTTTTGATGAAAAAATTTGGGTCATAATTATTAGTATTATAGCCATAAGTGTAAAGTTATGGATTTCATCACAGGATCTGAGAGTGCTAGTTTTGGGTTGTTATATTGATGCTTCCTAAAAAATAATTTTCAATAATAAAAATAGATTATTTATGTAAATAAACGTAATTTTCAATAAAAACCTCAAATTTTATTAATACATTAAACTTGGTAACCTTCCAATGATAAATAATTTCTCAATAATGTGATGTAGTACACTCATTCATAATAGTTATGGCCTCTAAATCCATTCCAACTCTAGTAACCCAACCATTATACAACTCATGATTATATTCACTCTATAGATTACCTAATTCCATGAGATGTGTAGTCCTCATAGCCTCACCATTGGTAAAATTATAACTAAGATGGTACCAAGATATAAATTTATATAAATAAAATAATAATATAACATTAAATCTAATGAATTTTCTTACTCATATTTGTGCTAAATCATTATCCATTACTTTATTTTAAAGGTTTCTCTAGGAGTGTGTTCTGACGATAATGATGTCAGAGTATTTGGAAATAATTTTCATAAAACTCCTATATTCTCACCCTATTTTTACAATAAATTGATTTTCCTCATTGTACTAAACCATAAGTTGTGTGTGGTGGTTCCACACCTCTTGCATGCATATACACCCATTCCGCTTAGTATAAGATCTAGCTATGAAAGAAAAATAAATTATATCAATACATATTATAATGAAGATATGTTCTGGTCAAAAAAACTGGGGTTATATAAATATAACTAATCCATGATGATCAGTGGGTACTTTTGGATACATAGGATTTGAAGGATCATTGACATGTATAGTAACAAGGGATCCAATATCTACTCTTGAGGCTCAGAATGTGTCAACATAAAATTTTAAGGAGCATGAATGAAGAAGTTTGGGGGGAATAAAGTAGAAGTAATATAATTTTGCATATACATTTTTATAAAATTATAATATGGATGGGAAGTATTAGTCATCATTGAATAATGGAAATAAATATTAGGAGGATCAGATTTAAATGGTGGTGAAAATATAAGTAGTTTAAATATCTTGGGTGCCTCTAAAGACATTGTGGGATAAGAAAGTATGTGAGATGGTATATCTGATAAAGGTAAAGGGTGTGATCAAGTATGAAAAGTAGTACCCCCCCCCCCACATCATCTAGTTGAGAACCACTGCCACTAGGTTCTTCATAGAATAATTATCTTCTGGGTGGTGGATCCTGATTAAAAGTTAAAAATAAAATTATCAAATGACAATATATGTTATTGATATATATATATATATATATATGAAATAAAATAATCACAATATCAAGAATAAGAAGAATACCCAGCTCTCTCAAGTAACAGTTATTGTCTAACATCCTCTTCTTTCATACCTCCTCAATTTTTTTCATTTCTTGTATTTGAAAAACAAAATGCATTTAATTAGATATTCATAAATAATGGGTAATCCAAACAAGAAACACGATGTGACATGACTTAATTGATGAATACTAATATTCACACCAAATAAATGATATATAGTGACATAAAAAACATATTATATTTAGTGGGAAGAATATCAAAAAATAAAAAACATGTAATATAAAAATAAACATGTTCAAATTAGAATGTTTGGAATGGGTATGATATATTTTTCTTCTCCTATTTTCAATTAAATCCAATTAATTTTTGGTTAAGTCATTTGGTTCATTTTGGCCAATTTATTAGGTCATTTTTCCATCTTTTGGGTTAAGTCATTTGGTTTATATTTTGGGTTAGTTCATTTTTTCATTTTTTGGCTAGTTCATTCTTTTCATTGGTTTTAATTTTCATTCTAATTAGCTTAATATGCTTTAGTTCAATTCATCTTATTTTTTTAAAATTGAATTTTTTTTGGTTTTATTTGGTTTTTTAGCTTATAATATAGTTCAATTAAATATTAGAAAATGAAAATCAGAGAAAAATACAAACATTATATATTGAAAATGAAAATTAAGGTCAAGTTGGATACAAAATATTTGTAATCAATAGTAAATAAATTTGAATAGTACCAACATGAAAAACCCAAGTTGAGAAAAACCAAAAGAACTGAGAACACAAATAGATGAATCTATATATTTACCACCATAGCTTTAGGCTCACAATCATCTCTAAAAATTGACCTATTTGATTCTTTATAAGTAATTAATTGATCAAGGATAATGGGGGTCATGATGGTTTCAATATCATCCTCACCATCATTGAAAATATGTCTTGGTATTACTTTAATAATGAAACCAAATTCAGGTCACATATGTTCTTTCCCAAAAAAAACTCATTTCACTAATGATGCCTATATATATGGATCATTTATAGTAAGAGTGTTATTTTTTTCAATAACTTGAAATCCACAATAATCAATAAATTTTTCATGTCTTGTCATCGAATAAAACCACTTACATTTCATCATAGTGACTCTACCATGAGAGTAATATTCTAATATTAGTATTTTCTCAATGACTACATAATAAGATAAATTTTCAAATTGAGGTCTAATATCTTATGCACTGGTATAATAGTCTATTATGTAAGTTACCATAGCACAATTATGTTTTGTTCTCATGTTCATTTCCCATTCAATTGTAATAAATTTATACCCATTGATCACAATTGATTTGTATTCATAAAACATAGAATTAAGACCAAAATCCAAAGCTCTTATTTCCTTAGAGACATATTCAATAAGAAAACTCAATATCTAAAATATAAATGAATATTAAAATTAACTAAATATTAATTTAATTAATTTATTATAGTAATAATAATACCTTAAATTTCAACAAAGAAGAAAACTATTTGTTATGAAAAGTATCTCTCCTTATCAAAGATAAATAATTATAATTTCTATTTATAATCTGTTTATATTCCCTAGAAAAAAAAATAGAAATAATTTAATAGATATATACAATTACATGAGATGAGATAACATATACATTATAAATTTACTTGATATATCCATAAAAAAATCATAGTTAAAAAAACTTGTGATGTGCTATCTTCTTCTCTTCAAGGATTAATATAGTCAATGTATATGTTCTAGGAATTCCCCTTGTTTGGGGAAGTGAAGGAAAACTATGTTCAATTTTATCATACTTCTATTACTCATTTATCATTGGTATATTCCATATCATAGTCACATTAGACAAATAAATTGAATATAAATCCATACATTCTTGAACCAAGTAACCTTTCATGAATTTAGTTTCGTATGTAAGACTTCACTGTGTATATGTTTCTTTCAGTTTGATACATCAAAAGAAAAGAAATAGGTCCTCCAAGAAGTATTTTGGTTGGAAGATGGATATTTAGATGAAAAACACGTGTGAAAAATAATGGATTAAACATTTTCTCTAACTCATACAAAATTAATGGTGCCTCTTCCATAATTTTTTACAATAAATACTTGCAAAAGTTATTAGAACAAAGATCTCTATAAAAATGGTACAACCGAATAACTATCGCCCTTGAATTATTGGATATCAGATGAAATATTATTATTGGAATAAACTCATGTAGAAGGATGTGATAATCATGAGACTTCAATATTTTAGCTACAACTCTCTTCTATTGACCTGATTTGATATTTTTCGTGAATATTCATCAGGAACATTGATAGTATCTTGTAATTCTAGAAATTTATTTTTTTCTATAGGTTTCATCACATAAGAAACACATGGAACTTTCCTTTTATTTCCACCAATACACATAGGATGTAATTTTGGTATGATACCCCAATCCACCAAGTCATACTGAGATCATAAATCATATTTTTTCTTTTTCTTAACATTTAGAAGAATTAAAAGAAAAATTTCACATATATATTTTCAATGTGAATTACATCTAAACAATGAAGTAACAAATTTTTTGACCAATATGAAAACTCAAATAAGATACTTTTCTTATTCCAATTTTAATTACATTTAGTGGAAACATTATTCTTCTTTCCATATTTCATCTAAACCTTCCCAAATGAAAAACTAACATCTTAGAATTAATTAATCACATCAATTATAGGAATAGGCTGAGGTGGATTCTTGGTCTCCATGTTATTGTCAAACCTTTGACAATTATTACTATATGAATGATACATTGGGAATAATCATTTTTGTCCCATAAAAATAAAAATAATGTGATATTTAAGTATTTTAGATTTTGTATTCTTCATATGAATTGGACATGAAATGTTTTCCTTCATGTTCCATCTAGACATCATTACATAAGTAAAAAAATCATTTATTTCTCACATAAGCACAACATTCATTTGAAATATATATTTCAAACAAGAATAGTATGTGTACACACCCACATTACACAGATAATTCAACTCTTTTGTTAAAGTTTTAATGTATACATCTATATCATTTCTTGGATCAAAAGGTCCAGATATGAGTATACCCATGAAAGTGAATGGTTTTTTCATACACATCCATAGAGGAAGTTTATAAATGTGAATGAAAACCGACCATGTTCTATGAAAAGTAATAATCTTCCTAAATATATTAAAACCATCACATGATAGACCCAACCTCACATTACACATGTCATCTAAAAAAATAAAGATATTAGGCATCAAATTTCTTCCATGATAATAAATATATAGGATGAATGAACTCATCATTATCCATATTTCTCTTAGTATCATTTCATCACATATTTATTGATATTTAATCATACATGAAGTAATTATGGAGTATGAAAATCAATGGAAAGTGACACTTAACTTTCTATGGAACACAAAATGGTGTTCCATCAGCATTTGACATCCATCAGGATGTGCCACATTTTATACAATCATTTCATTTAGTAGTTTCCTTCCATAATAAGATGCAGTATTTCAGACAACAATAAAATTTTTTTAGAAAATCCATGTTTTTCAACTAAATTTTATGATATATAATGGTTTGAGGGAATATCTACATCATTTGGAAGTAATTCCTTCAAAAGGGTAATTATATAATTTATGGTAGTATTATAAATATCATACATGGTTTTCCCATTAAACATTCTAATTAAAAATTCTAACTTTTACATTTTACTACATTGCCAATATATTATAGTCATGGAAGCATCATTCAATTTTTTCACCTTTTCAACATCTTCATTTTCATTACATGCATCATGTGTGCTCATATAGAATTATTCTTCAATAAGAATCCTTTATTTCTCATAATGAATAATATATAGAACTTGTTCATCTAATAAATTCTCCAATCCAGTCCTCTCATTCAAATCATGAAAATTTTGATATTTACTTTTCACCCTATTCTGATACCAAACATTGTAGTTTGTTTAAAAACCATATTTTGTTATATGGTAACTAAATTCTTCATGACATAATCAAGTTCTTACAGCACAATTATAACATTGTTAGTGTATAAGACCTCTATCTAAATCATTATTAAATGAAAAATCTAAAAATTAATCTAATATTTTTTGAAAACCGCTTGAGATCCGATCACTTTCATATATCCAAATTCTATCCATTCTATAAAAAAAATTATATGTCATGTCATAAAATCAATGAAATAATATTGATGTTAAATCAAAAATATATTTAAGGAAATGATAATTTTTCACTTTATATAAAGCTATAACAAACACACTAGTCTATATGAGAATTATAATAAAAAAGAAAAAAATAATATTATATATAAAAAAATACTATATATATAAAACCATGATAATTAATTCCATTATATCAATGGGTTTCTTTAAATGTTTTTACAAATAAAAGTTTTCATTAAAGGATAATCGAGCCTCTTATAAAGTATTAGTGATTGTGATCAAGAGTCATCAAACAATCACTGACCAGTTAATGTCTTTACTAAAAAACAAGACCAACTAGTAATGGGGATTTAATTGATTTGAAAAAGGACAACTAAATTGTATATTATCACATGAAATTAGTGTATTTTGGCTCAATAGTACACTGTTGGTTAAATTTTCAATTAATTACTCAAACAAAAAACATTTTTATTGTTTAAAAGATTTATTTTCTCACACTTCACTTTTTAGTGAAAAGCTAAAAATAAAAAAATTATGAGTGAAAAAAATATACAAGAGAGTCAAATTAGGTTCCACATATCAAAAACAAAATTCCAGTAATTATAGTGAGAAACCCATCACTAAATAAGTCCCCTATAAGGATTGAGTTAAAAAATAATCTACTGAAAAACAAAAAATAAATAGAAAAAAACTATTGCATATAGAAAATAAGAGAAATAAAGAGATTGTACAAGTAGAAAATTGTGAAACTCTCTTTCAATAGATATATAGATAGCCCTTGTTTCTATAGCGCACAAGTAATAAAACTTATCCAAAATAAAAGTAGAAGATACCAGAAAATTGGACCCATCCCAAAAACTTAGATCACCACACAGAGCGATAAAAATTTAGAAAAATATACAAATCCACCCACCCCCACATTATTCATAAATTAACCATGTCAAACCAATTCCACCACATCAAAAACATCATCATTCAAATTAAAAAAATAGTTACATATATCCAAGAAACTCTAATAATAGTAAGGATGATTATAACAAAAAACATAGAACACAAAAATTAATTATTACAATCCATAGGTACTGGTAATAAACCTTATTCAATGAATCTAGAAAAATACTACCATAAAAAATCTAGGTTGTCATTTTATACATATAAAAAAATTAAAATGATTATTGGAATAAGATATGACAGGTTTGGAACTCACCAATTTGATGTTGAAGAACAACCAAATGAAAAACACAAATAAAGGATAGATCATCACAATTGAGGAAGAGAATGGAAGGCACTCATAGGGTTAAAACTAAAAAGAAGTCAAATCTGAGGAGGGGGAGCTCATGATTAGGGATTTATATGAAGTGTTGTACAAATGTTTTTTTAAAACCATTGGTATAGTTGTTCAATACCAATAATTAACTAAAATGTTTGGTATACCTTTAATTTTTTCACTCTATACCAATGGTTTCAATAAAATATTGTTATATAATTCATAAAAACATCCTAAACCAATGGTTTTTTGAACCCATTGGTATATCATTCAATAAAAAATCCAACACCATTGGTTATAGTGAACCTTTAGTATAGAGGGACCTATACCAATAATTTAAGAAAATTGTTGGTATATGTCTGTTGGTATAACTCCATTTTCCACTAGTGACCCCTCATAGATGGTAATAATGGTGTAATTGATGAATAAATATGATTTATTTAATTTATATATGTTTATTAAATGATCACTTACTATCCACATTCACCCCTCTCATTCGTTGAGTAACATAAATGCTAATCATGCATTGTGCGGACTACTGCCTCCACAAAGAATCATTTTTTCATTTTCTTCTAGTTTTCATTATTTAAACAAACATATTCAAATATATTTAACCATAAAAAAAATATCAAAATTATATCATTATTATTATATTATAATGGTATTATGTCAAAATAAACACCTCTTTAACCTTACTCGCTAATTGAGTTAAAGTGTGTTCAAGATTGGGTTGTTTGACCACCTACTTGAATAATGCTATGAAATAATATCATAGATGATTATAAAAACATAATTTATAGTTTAATATGATATAATTATGAAAATAATTAATTTTTTTTCTTTAAAGGATACATAAAAATTTAACTCATTAATTAAGAAAACACCCTTCGTAGGTTGAAAATCGTCGAAAAATGATCATTGTCGATTTCATCTTATAGGATAAAGACTAAAGTACTCATGAATGTAAATTTAAAATTAATTAAAAATTAAATTATTCCATTTTATTAAAATTAACTAAATTTTAATGATGAAAATTTTAAGAATAATGAACATCGACTCCACCCCTATGAAACTACTATAAACGGTCAAAATTGTAAACACCCGATGTGGGAAAATAAGAAAAAACTAACTAATATACATATAGATAATGATTATAAATGAAAAAATATAAATATTTTTACATATTAATATGGATATAAAATATTATATTGTGATATTTATGTTTGTTTTATAGGAGGTTAGATCACATTCGACTAAGAAGATAAACAAGGTAAGGGTTTCTTTGTCTCAAATTTGAATCCCTTAAGACATGTTTAAGTTATGCACCATGTTTAATTTTAAATAGTTTAAATACTACAACATTTTCATTTTTTATAATTATTTCATCGTATTTCATTATTTTCAATGTTTTATTCTAGGTTCATTCTATCTTGGGGTTTTGATTCAAAAGATACAAAGGTTGTAAGGGTTTTGTCTCAAAACATCCTTCATTTACACACATGTTCTTTTATGCACCTAGTTTATTTTAAATGGTGTTTACACTACCAATATAATATTTAATATCATATATTATTCTTATAAATGTAATTTTAACTTCAAATTCAAACTCTCTCTCTTTAAATATTTTCTTATTAAGACTTTTCTTAAGCCATAAGGGTTTTCGTCTCAAATTTCTCCCTTTGAGAGATGTTTTTTTATTATGAACATAATTTCATTTATGTGGTTTATATAATAACAAATTGAGATATTATATCATGAATTAAAATTTTTTCATGTAAATTTAAGTTTAATTTGAATCTCTCTCTTTTGTGAGGATTTGGTTTAAATACTCCTTAGGTTGTAAGTGGTTTTCATGATTCAATTATCATCCTTAGGTCATAATCACTCATTTTTTATATTATATCACAATATTGGTCTATTATAACCTATTATTATTTTATAATGTATTTCTACCTTATTTTCTAGGGAAATCATGTTTCACAAAAAAAGTCTTCTTCCTTGATGATTTTAATGTTTTGCTAAAAAACATTTTTATTAAGAATAATTCAAATTAATTTTAATTTATTTTTATTTCATGTACATTTTTTTAATTATAACCAATATTAACCTTTTGGAAACTCAAATTATTTTATCTAAATTGATCCTTTAATTCCCCTTAATTATTTTTAAAGAAAAGGTTTTTTTATCCTTTTAACTATGTGGGTTTTAGACAAGATTATTTCAAAATGTTCAAAAGGTTTTTCAATCCTTTCAAAATAATTTTTTTTTCATCCAAACCAAATTTTATTTTGATAACTTTTATGAATTTTTAAAGGTTTTGTTACTAAGTATTATTTTTAGAAGTAAAATTCTTCAAATTATTTCCACTTATTTTATTGAATTTTTTTTTCAAGTTTCTATTATTAAAGATTTGTTTAAAAGTAAACATTTCAAAAGTATTTTCACTTATCCATTTTTGAATTATTTTTTTCTTTTAAGGAAATTTAATTTTGAACTATTTATATTAATGATTTGGAAATTCTTCTCATTCCCTTCACAAAATTTGTTTTTGAAATAAATTTGTACTTTAATGTTTTAAAAGGTGAAACGCATGGCCGATTTTCGCCTATCGACCGGTAAAGGTTCTGGTGCTCTGCCAATGTGTATAGAAACACTCGGGTCGAATACTCGGTGATGATACTTTTTTTATAGTCAGTTGTTTTTAGTTAATTATATTTTGATTGGGGGGTTGGTTTTCAGAGCTTATGAAATAATTTATGGATGATGTTTGACTTTAAAAATTGATAAATATTGGGGTGAGTTCATTATTGGGGATTTAAGCTTATGATATCCTTGAGCTTTTCTTTATATTGCATTAAATTAATACTCACTTAACAAGATGATTTTGATCAAAATTCCCAAGTGTTAAAGCTTTAATCTGAGCCGTAAATTAACTTAGGTTTCTAATAATTAGCATTACTTGTTTATGGTAGTGTATTTTTGGTTCAAATAATCCATGGAATCCACATATTAAACAAAACATGTCATTAATCCATGACATATAAAGTTCAACATACACAATATTAACTCAAAGAATACTCATCGAGCAAAGGCTCTCAATCACTTAATATCGCCAAATTATAAATCAACCCAATGGTATATTTACTCAGACATTTAAATGATTAGTAATCTGGTTATAATGATTATGATGATAAATTAAGAAGAGAAGGAAAATAAAGGTATAAGAAAAGAGTGGTGTGTCGAACACACACACAAACGATAATGAGAATTATGAACAGAATTTCGATTGAAAGAGGAAGAAAAATAAGGGAAGGGGTTTCAACTTTATTTCAAATAATTTAAGAGCATTAATATTTAAGAACATAGGGTGGATTATTAAAACATAATATGAAGAAGAAACTTTTACTGAAACAGAATTACAAAAACAACACTTACGAGATTACAAATAAAGAAAAACACAAAAGAGAGTGAAATCAAAGAGAGGAGGAAAGGTATCTCAAGTGAAAACTTGATTATGGAAGGTCCTCCCAAGACTTTTGAAAGGCTTTGGTTGTGCAAATTGATTCTCCTCTCTTCTAAAATTCCAACCCCTTGCAAGGAGAGGAGGGGGATGTATATATAGCCCAAGGAAGTGGACTGTTTGCATTCCCAATCTATCCCTCCACTTGGCTCGACGATTTGGACATCCAGGTAGCTGAATCTCGAGATATCTCCTTCAAAGTTGAATATAATAATGTTGTAAGACCTCTCTCAAAATTTTGAGTCATTTGGAATTAAGGATCCAAAGTTGTGGCCATATGATTAAACAATTTTAATCTGTCCATTTCAATCCAGTCTTTGTAAAGTACAAAATATAAAAGTGTTTTTGAATAGTAATATGCCTTAAAATACTAATTCTTTATTCAAAAAAGTAGGCCCCATATATCTCCTATTTCACACTACAAAATTTCAGCATTATTTGATGACTATATCAGGAGATATTTCATTAATACTATACTGATTTTAATTCTCGGATAGAATGGTGGGTTGGACTTAAAAGCTTAATTTGGGACCCTTGTTCTTAGATTTGGGCCCTGAAATTTTTACCCATGATTCTTTTGGATAATCAAGAACATATGGTGGAGTTTCACAAAATATGGCCTTTGAGAGTGATACCAGTAACTCAATCATCATGGCTGGTCCAGTTTCTTCACAAATTCTTTGGGTCATCTTGTGTGGTCCATATCAACCTTAAAATGGCATAATTGGCCCATGATTCCTTCTAATGATATGTGATAAATTTAATAAATAATCCTAAAAAATAAGAACCTCACAATTTTAATCAGTAGGGTTAGAGTTATAAATAAAATAGTAAACTGACTCAATTGGACTACTTCTAAAAATACTCAAAAATTATACTTAGTATTAAAACATTAATATTTCACACAAATTATGTACATTTCATATAAAATAAGTAAAGGGAGTATATAATAAGTTATGAAAATATTAATAACATCAAATCCCCCACACTTAGTATTGTTCATGTCCTCATGTGAAACAAATATAAAAACATAACAAAATCATTTTCACTCACCAACAAATAGTAAAATTTTGTTTTCTCCAATCAGGGGATGTCACGAACCAAATCTGGTCTCCGCCCAAACCGGCACCAAACCCAGCTCGTGACATGACCCTAAGGGCGTTCCCAATCCCCACGGGCTGGCACAAGTGCCCGGGTATCATTTATTTAGGTTTGGGAATGATTTACCCGAATATGAAGTCATAAACCATTAAAAACAATCAATAAACTGAATCTGAAAATTTATACCAAATGATGTTTAAACAAAAACCAGAACGGAATACATAGGTTTAGATTCAATAAAAAAGGTCCAATGACACAATGTAACAGAAACAAAACATCCCCATGGACTCCACATGACAAGGGGTCATCACCCCCAAGTCGTCTCCACTACTCCGCCCCAAGGATGAGGACTAACACCCTGAACCGCCATCACCCTTAGCCTTTCCTTTACCTGGGTCAAAAAAAATGGTCTACTTACACCCAAGGGGTGTAAGTAGGGTGTGATCCTAAGCCCAATAGGATACCACCCTATTATTCCAAGGTGCATGCAATACAAGGTGAAAAAGCAAGCAGTTTTAATATGCAATTAAAAGCGGTGAAAAATTCCACAAAATGAAACTTTTAATTGAAAACATTTTTCAAGATAAAACTTTCAGAATGTTAACACATTTAAATAAGAATATTAGATACTGCATTATAATTCCAAAGACACCCAAAAACAAGGGCAAATACCACAAATCCACTGAGCAACAAAGCCGGGAACACCCCTAGGCACTAGATAGTCTCAGGCCCCATGTACCTCGTACCTCAGTATAATGTAACCATAGTAAAATCCTTTCTCGTGCACGAGCCACTAGTATGGAACATACCCATAACCTAGTGGTCCCCAATCATCATCCACATAGTTTAGTTAGAGTTGTAGTTATCCAAATGCTAAGTGAAACAGGGACAAAACTCATCCGGTCCACTAGCCGTACTAGTACAAATCTGCCCCACCTAGGTACCCGGGCTTCCCCCTTTGTGCTCAAACAATTTCAGGATTTAACAAACATCCATTTTAATGTAAAACACCACTACTGGTCACATACACCAAATACATTAGCTATCTCATTTTCTACCACTTAAAACACACAACAAACTCTTTGAATTTGAATATATCAATTTCACAAAATCTTGTGTAGTTTTGCACACAAAACCCCTTAAGAAACCCACTTGTACATGATGTTCACAATTGTAAGTTACCAAAACAGTAAAGGCAGCCCAATAAATATCAATTAAAACAACAAATCAATTTTTGGGCATCCTTATGTTAAACAAGAAGTGTTATCTTTGTAAAACCTTCATTTTCACACAAAAGTGGAACCAAAACATCACTTTCTTTACAAACACAATTAAAACCCATTTTTTTGCAGCAATTACCAAAGGGTATAAACATTATAAAAATTATTTTATGCCTTATTACAGATCAATAAAAACAACTAATTATTTATAGGGCATCCCCAAATAAACAAACAAAACACTTCTTTGGAAAACCCCCAATTTCACACCAAATTGGCATTTTAAATTCAATTGCAATGGAAACATCATTAGAACCAATTTTTGTAGCAATAATAAAATTATATAAATCTGAAAATATGATAAATACAGCATGCTAATACACAAAGATTTCATCAACATTGGAATCACCTACCAAATCAAATGAAACCATTGAATCCTTTGTGCGAAAACACAAACGCACCACCGCCGCACCTCAAGAAGGGTAGATCAAACCTAAAAATAGAAAATTGGACCAAGAAAACCCAAGGTTAAACCTTAGGTTCGAACCCCTACCCACTGGTCATTGTTCACTTCAATAAAAAGGGAGAAAACCCTAAAAAAAATAGAATGAAACCCTAATCAATTTGAAAGGGGAAAAGAAATGGACAAACTTACTTGAGAAATCTAGAATGAATCTCCCCAAAACACTAGTATCTGAAATTTAAAACGGCCAAAACTCAGGTGATGGTCTCACAAGAATTATTAGGTCATTTAGGAATTTTAATGGAGGGAAAATATTAAGAATAGAAGTAGTTATGAAAGGATCAATTTACCTTTCCAAAATCTGGACGATTTCTGAAAGCCAGAAAGTTTCTACTATTTTCGCGACTCTATCGAGCTCCAAATTGTGGGAGGAGGGCATGGGGTCGCGCCTGGGCTTCTTAGGGTCGATAGGGAGGTGGAATCACCTAAAAATACATTTTAATGAATAAGATATTAATAAATTAATGAAACAATTTAAAACTGGAAAATGGGCCTTCGGGTTGGCCCAATTCTCAAATAAAAACAAAAATACTCCATGCTTATGGATTTATAAAGGCCCCAAATTTACATTTGGGGTTAATATATCAGGGGATAACAATTAGGAGTTAGAATGAGTCAAAAATATTAAAAATTGAAAAAGTTATAAATGAAACAAAATTTATTTTTAAATCTGGAATTGGGCTCGCAGTTTGGCCCAATTCATGAAAACTCGCCTATTCTCAATAAAACCTTTGGAAACCACCAAAACAAATCATGAGTGGAAAATAAATTTAAAATAACCCTAAAATAGGTTACGTACGTGACAGGGGAGGTTTAGACTATTTAACTCATCCATTTTGAATTCCACCATAAGTTGTTACAGAAACAATGTTCCAAAACTAATTCATTTTTTTCATGCTCAAATTTAGAAATGGAAATTGTGGACACTCAAAGCTCACACCTCTCCAGATGATAAAATTCATTTATGTAGGTTCACTCTTTCACCAACCAAAAGTGAAAATCTTAGAGTTTGAAAGAGCTCTCATCTTCCAATACCTATCCAAAGTGCACAAGAATCAAGAGGTATTTTTAAGTGGTTTGTTGTGGCTATGGGATGGTAGGAATATAATGTCTAAGAGAGAGAAGAAGAGGGGTAAAAAACCAACATAGAAAAATCAATGCACATTTTTTTGAAATAAAATATGGAAGGAAATGAAAATACATATTTTACAAGGGAATGATTGTGTGAATAAAGACACAATAGAGGATGAAAACTTTAAGGGTATGAGAATATGAAATATTTATAAACCACAAACTTCTCCCAATGAAATAAGAATATAATTCATGTCTTCTTTTTTTCTTTTTTTTTCTTTTTTTTCAAAAGTTGAACTTGGAAAAGATCTCACACTCATATCCCAACCCATGATTGATCTCCTTACGACACTAATTGTAATAGTTATAACAATATTAAAGGTTGATGAAGAGTTATTTTTGACCTACCCAAGAAACAACCCAATTTTTTTTCTTTTTTCTTTTTTGACTTTTTTTTCATCATTTTTTTTGAACACTTGTCAATAACATTTACAAAATTACATAAATGGAAGTACATTATATTCCCCAAAACACACTTAATGACAACCTTACCCCCACACTGAAATGGATGCTTGCCCTCAAGGAGGATTAATGTAAGGGAAATGGGAGGCTATTTGGCTATTGTGATTCTCATGTGGTTCAGAAGATGCCTCTATCATATTAATGCACACTAAGGTAGGAAGTTCATCCTGAAGGTCCAAAAACTCAAGACTCACAAATGGGGGTAAAAAACACACATTTTTAAAATATGTCCATAGGTTTCCTTGGCATGAAAGAAAATTTTGTTCCTCATAGTTTGGGAAAAGCATTTTCCAAATCAAAAATTGAGAATTCAAAATTTATTATTCTTGAAACAAAATTATTTATCCAAATATATGATGAAAATACAAAATTTCTTAGGTGAAAACATGTCTGTTAACTCCCCCAAATGGTTGGACAAAATTTGAAAATTGGAAGGTGAGTAATCATGACTCGTGATTTTTTTGTATATGTTTTTTTTGTTATGATGATTTTTTTTGTTTTGTTTTTGTTTAGGTTTTTTAGTTTTTAATAAAGATACACCCACACAAAAGAGAAAGTGAAAAATAAAGGTTTTAATAAAGAAAGTGGTAAAAAAATGAAAGAGAGAGGAAGAAGAAGAAAGATGTAGAGAGAGGAAGAGATAGAGAGAGAGTTAAAGGGAAAGAGGTTCCCCTTGGTTTGGATTTGGCGAGTCGCCATATCCATCTAGTGGTTGGTCGACTGGAGAAGTTGGGGATCTAGTGGAAGTCGATGATGATCTAGGATTGTGTGTCCTCTCATGGTGATGCTTTAACCTATGTCCATTAACTGTGAATGTCCTTTTGGATGAGGGGTCTTGGACTTGCACTTCACCAAATGGGTAAACATTAGTGATAACAAAAGGACCTTCCCAGCGAGAATTAAGCTTACCTGGGTGAAGCTGAAATCTAGAATTAAAGAGCATTACCTTTTCACCTTCATGAAATACCTTTCTCGGGATGTGTTTATCATGGATTGACTTGGATTTTACTTTATAGAGATTATAATTCTTATAAGAATCAAGTCGAAGCTCCTCTAATTCATCCAATTGCAATAATCTTTCTTCACCGGATTTTTCAAGATCAAAATTACAATTTTTCGCTGCCCAAAATGACTTATGTTAGATTTCAACTGGAAAATGACATGATTTACCAAAAACTATCCTAAAAGGAGACATCCTAATGGGTGTTTTATAGGCAGTTCGATAAGCCCAAAGTGCTTCACCAAGTCTTTTAGGCCAGTCTTTTCTGGTGGGTTTTACAATTCTATCAAGCATTCTTTTCACTTTTCTATTAGAAAGTTCAGCCATGCCATTTGTTTAGGGGTGATATGCAGTTGATGTTTTATGTACAACCCTGTTCTTTTTTAAAATAAATTCCATAGTTTTATTACAAAAATGGGTTCCTAAGTCACTTATCAAGGCACGAGGTGTGCCATATCAGTGGAATATGTGTGTCTTTAGGAACTCACTAACAGTATGTGAATCATCCTTTATAGTGGGTTTAGCCTCGACCCACCTAGAAACATAATCAACCGTAATAAGAATGTATGAAAATCCATTGGAAGGGGGGAATGGTCCCATAAAATCGATGCCCCAAACATCAAAAATCTCACAAAAAATTAAAGGCTTTTGGGGCATTTCATTTCTCTTTGAAATTGTGCCAAACTTTTGGCAAGTGGGACATGATTGATAGAACTCATGTGAGTCCTTGAAAAGTGAAGGCCAAAAGAATCCCGAGTCTAGAACCTTTTGGGAGGTCCTTTGTGGTCCAAATTGGCCACCTTTGGGAAATGAGTGACAAAAATCTAAGATGGAGGAATGTTCATCTTCATCAATAGATCTCCTAATTACCATGTCTGCCCCAGTTTTCCAAAGTTTATTTTCTTCCCAAAAATAGTATTTTGAATCAGTTTTCAACTTCATTTTTTGTTCTTTTGAAAACTTTTCAGGAAAAACACTAGAAACCAAGTAATTTACAATTGGGGGATACCATGGTAACTTTGGAGTGAGAGATGAAAGGTGCTCAGTGGGGAATTCAGGATCAATGATTTCTAAATGAGAATAATTAGAAATTATACTCAAGTGATTATCCATAGGGTTTTCTTTTCTTGGTCTATATTTGATTTCAAGGTCAAACTCTTGGAGCATTAGGATCCATCTTATTAGCCTCGGTTTGGAATCACTTTTCTTGAGTAAGAACTTTATAGCAGAATGGTCTGTGAAGATGATAATTTTGGCACCTAAGAGATAGGACCGGAATTTATCTAAGGAAAAAACCACTACTAAAAGTTATTTTTCAGTGATAGTGTAGTGAGATTGAGTTTTATCCAATATTTTTTAGGCATAATAGAGTACATAAGGAATTTTTTCTCTTCTTTGACCAAGAACAGCCCTAACGACTCTATCAGAAGCATCACACATCAACTCAAAGGGTAAGGACCAATCTGGGGGTTGGATTATCGGGGTAGATGTAAGAGAAATTTTGAGTTCGATAAAGGATCTCTTTTAAACCTCATCAAAATGGAAAGGGACATCATTTTAGAGCAACCGAGTGAGTGGGAGGGAAATTTTACTGAAGTTATGGATGAATCACCGATAGAAATCGGCATGACCTAGAAATGAAAGGATGTCTCGAATAGAATTGGGTTGAGTAAGTGATTGGATCACTTCAATTTTGTCAGGATCAACTTCAATACCATCTTTTAAAACTATGTGCCCTAGAACAAACCCATTTGCAACCATGAAGTGAAATTTTTCAAAATTTAACACAAGGTTACACTTGAAACACTTTTGGAGGACTAGAGAGAGTGAATTCAAACAAGATTCAAATGAATCACCATAAATGGTGAAGTCATCCATGAAGACTTCCATGCAGTGTTCAATGAATTCTGAAAAGATACTCATCATACATCTATGGAAAGTTGTAGTAGCATTGCAAAGTCCAAAAGGCATTATTATATATGCATATGTTCCAAAGGGGCATATGAAAGTAGTCTTTTCTTGGTCCTGAGGTGCGATTGGGATTTAGAAGTAGTTTGTGTATCCATCAAGAAAGCAATAGTGTGACTTTCCAGCTAATCATTCCAGCATTTGATCAAGGAATGGAAGAGGGTAGTGATATTTTCTTGTTTCAACATTCAATTTCCTATAGTCTATGCACACATGCCATTTGTTTTTCACTCGAGTTGTGACTAACTCTCCATGTTCATTTGTGACAACATTTATCCCACCCTTCTTAGGTACAACTTGAATTGTACTAACCCATTCACTATCAGAAATTGGGTAGATAATACCAGCTTGAAGAAGCTTGGTGATCTCTTCCCTAACTACCTCACGTATGAGTGGATTGAGTCTTCTTTGTGGTTTTCTAATTGGTTTGATGACTCCTCAAGATGGATGTGATGTATGAAAAGGGCAGGGTTGATTCTTGGTATGTCATCTAGGGTCCACCCTAAGGCCTTTTTGTTTTCCTATAACACTTGAACAAGTTTGGACTCCTCAGTTTTGGTAAGTGAAGAATATATAATGATAGGATAAGAGTGATCATGGAAAAGGAATGCATATTTTAGGTGTTCAGGTAGAGGTTTCAGATCAGTCTCATCTTTTATTTGTGAGTTAGAAAACTCAGGAATGGAGGAAGTGACTTTAGTTTCTTCAGATTCATTCTCCTTAATACTTTCCAAGGTGGAGCAGTAGATATCAGAGTTTATGTGGGATTCAATAGAGTTTTCAAGTTCCTCTAGATTGATGGAGTCTATGAATGAGAGGTCCACATCAAATTCACCATTTATTACTTGGTTAATCATGGTGCATATTTCACAATATCCTTTGTCATTAGAACACGAATAACATGGTGGATTGGGGTTCGATTGCCTCTTATAAGTGTCCTTAAAAGCATGGATTGAGAATGCAGAGTGATCCTTAGATGGGTATCGCATGGCTTGGAAAATTTTGAACTTGACCAGTTGGTCACTGAATTCCATGGATAATATTCCTGAATAGACATCAATCTTGGTTCTCGTAGTCATGAGGAATGGTCTTCCTATAATTAGGGGAGATCGAGAATAGTTCGTCTCACCTTCCATGTCAAGGACATAGAAATCAGCAGGGAAGATAAGATCATTGACTCAGACAAGGACATACTCAATTATTCCCTCAGGACTGGTTGTGCTTCGATTGGCCAATTGAATGACAACACCCATTGGATGTAAGGGACCTAGACCAAGGTTGGATAATATGGATTTAGGCATGACATTAATTGAGGCTCTTAGGTGTATGAGTGCATCATCAAAGTTGGAACTTCCAATTTGGCATGGAACCGTAAAGGTCCCTGGATCTTTGCACTTAATGGGTATGGACTCTTGGGTGGAAATATTTTTGAAGGTCCTAAGTTGCCTCTTGTGGGTACACAACTCCTTGAGAAACTTGGCATACTTTGGAATTTTTTTTATGGCATCTAAGAGGGGAATGTTGACTTCAACACGTCTAAACATGTCAAGTATTTCAAGATTAGGTTCAAAGGACTTCCTTGGTTTAGAAACTGCATGAGGAAAAGGAATTGGATTCCTAACTGGAATGGAAGGAGGTAAGGGAATGGATTCAGGTTACTTTTCAAGTTTCCTTTTCTTTTCATTTTCTAGGTCAACATTCAAAGGAGGGTTGGAGGACTTATCTTGAGGCATAGCAATTTGATTTCCAGATCTAAGTGCAATTTCACTTACATTACCCTTGGGGTTGGGTAATGGTTGAGCTGGAAGTTGGGAAGAATTGGATGGTTGCTGCTGACTAAGGTGGGATGCAAGTTGACCGATTTGGGTTTCAATATTCTTGAGGCTGGAACAGGTGAAGGAAGAAAGATCTTCCACTGCACTTTCCCATGGTTGCTTGGAAGAAGAGGCTTGTCCCGGATTGGGATTACCTAGATTTTGGTTCTTGGGAAAGAGATTGTATTGGTTTTGGAATTAGGAAGGCTCACTAGAATAATGGAATCCAGGAGGAGGATTGTTCCTTTGAGTTTGAGGAATAAAAGGATAAGGTTGTTGTAAGTTACCAACGCCTTGAACATATTGAAACTGGTTTGGGTTTTGAGGAGGGAATTGAGGGGGATGAGATATGGTATTACCATACCTAAGGCCTTGGTTATAGGAAAAAGAGAAGGGATCAGAGTGAGGTTGGTTGAAGTTTCTAACAAACTGACCTAATAGTTGAGGGTTGGTGTTCTGCTAAGCATATTTTTCATTGAGCTCCATTGGTCCAGATGAATCAGATTGATCCTCTTGAAGTTGTGGATATGTGTCTTTTGGATGAGATGAAGAGTTGCAGATTCCATAGTTTTTGACAGGTCCAGGAAACATTGATTGTGAAGAAGATGAGGTTAGGGATTTGGTAGCCATAGGTAGTTGTCGCACAAGACCTGTAAGTTCACTCATCCACTCATTCATATTGTTCGGCTCAATTGATTGATTATCTTAGGCTTGTTTGACTTGAGCATGTGCTCAAGTATGGAATTGTTGTGTGTTTTTAGCCATGTTACTTATTAGATCTCTTACATCTGCAGGAGTTTTATCAACAAGAGCACCACCACTTGCGGCATCAATGAGAGTTCTCTCCATAGAAAATAACCCCTCATAGAAGTATTGGATCAAGAGTTGTTCAAGAATTTGGTGATGTGGGTAGGTTTTAACAAGCTTTTTGAACCTCTCCTAGTACTCATGGAGTGATTCACTTGGGAACTGATGGATACCACTTATTTTCTTTCGAATAGAAGCAGTACGAGAAGCAGGACGGAATTTTTCTAAGAAAATTCACTTCATATCATTCCATGTGGTTATGGAACCAGGAGGGAGGTAGTAAATCCATGACTTGGTAGTGTCAGTTAGGGAGAAAGGTAATTCTCAGAGTTTGATTTGTTCCTCAAAAACCCCTTGAGGCTTCATGATATAGCACACTACTTGAAACTCTTTAAGGTGGAGATGTGGATCCTCACCGGCTAGCCCGTGGAAATGAGGGAGAAGATGAATCAAACTCGATTTGAGTTCAAAATCAGACTCTATGTTTGGATATTGAATACCAAGGGGTTGGTAATTCATATCAGGGGTAGAAAGTTCTTTAAGCGTTTGTTCCCTAGGATTGGTCATATCTAATTCAATTGGTTGGACAAGGACGGGTTCTTGAATGAGTTGATTATCTCTTATGTTCCTCTTAATTTGGCGAAGTGTTCACTCAATTTCAGGGTCAAACAAATCTGAGGGATTGTTTGGAAGGCTACGGGGAATTCAGAGATATTTTGGAAGAAATAGGAATATGATTTTTTCTTTGTATTTTTTTCATTTTATTATTTTTATGAGAAGACGGGTTTTTCTTTGTGTTTTTTTTCAAATTTTTTTAAACTTTGTTTTTTTTTTGGTTTTTTTACAATAACCATAAACTAATGACTACATAAAGGACCATACCTGGAAATGGCTCCATTTTAAATGCACGGTCGATTGTCGCCTATCGACCGGTCAAGGTTCTGGTGCTCTACTAATGTGATAGCAACACTCGGGTCGAATCCTCAGTGATGATACTTTTTTTATAGTTAGTTGTTTTTAGTTAATTTTATTTTGATTGGGGGGTTTTTTTGTAGAGATTATGAAATAATTTATGAATGATGTTTGATTTAAAAATTTTGATAAAGAATGGGGAGAGTTCATTATTGGGGATTTAATCTTATGATATCCTTGAGCTTTGCTTTATATTTCATTAAATTAATACCCACTTCACAAGATGATTTTGATCGGAATTCCCAAGTATTAAAGCTTTAATCTAAGTCGTAACTTAACTTAGGTTTCTAATCATTACCATTACTTTTTTATGGTAGTTTATTTTTGGTTCCAATAATCCATGGAATCCACATATTAAACAAAACATGTCATTAATCCATGACATATAAAGTTCAACATACACAATATTAACTCAAAGAATACTCATCGATCAAAGTCTCTCAATCACTTAATATCCCCAAATTATAACTCACCCCAATGGTAGATTTACTCAGAAATTTAAATGATTAGTAATATTGTTATAATTATTATAATGATAAATTAAGAAGAGGAGGAAAAGAAAGGGATAAGAAAAGAGTGGTGTGTCGAACACACACACAAACGATAATGAGAATTAAGAACAGAATTTCGATTGAATGAGGAAGAAAAATAAGGGAAGGGGTTTCAACTTTATTTCAAATATTTTAAGAGCATTAATATTTAAGAACAGAGGGTGGACTATTAAAACAGAATATGAAGAAGAAATTTTCACTAAAATAGAATTACAAAAACAACACTTACGAGATTTCAAATGAAGAAAAACACAAAAGTGAGTGAAATAAAAGAGAGGAGGAAAGGTATATCAAGTGAAAACTTGTTTATGGCAGATCCTCACAAGCCTTTTCAAGAATTTTCTCATTCTAATTGATGCTCCTCTCTTCTGAAATACCAACCCCTAGCAAGGATAGGAGGGTGATGTATATATAGCCCAAGGAAGTGGACTGTTTGCATTCCCAATCTATCCCTCCACTTGGCTCGACAATTTGGACATCCAGACAGCTGAATCACGAGATATCTCCTTCTTAAAAGTTGAATATAATAATTTTTTTCGACCTCTCTCAAAATTTGGAGTCATTTGGACTTAATTATCCAAAGTTATGGCCGTATGATTAAACAATTTTAATCTTTCCATTTCAATCCAATCTTTTTGAAGTCCAAAATGTGAAACGGTTTGTGAATAGTAAGATGCCTTAAAATCCGAATTATTTCTTCAACAAAGTAGTCCACCTATATCTCCTATTTCACAATGAAAAATTTCATCTTGATTTGATGACTATATCAGGAGATATTTCATTAATACTATACTGATTGTAATTCCCGTCCAGAATGGTGGGCTGGACATCAAAGCTTAATTTGGGCCCCTTGTTCTTAGAGTTGGGCCCTGAAATTTTTACCCATGATTTTTTTCGATAATAAAGAACACATGGTTTATTTTCACAAAATATGGGCTTCGTGAGTGAGACCAGTAACTCAATCATCATGGATGGTCCAGTTTCTTCACAAATTCTTTGGGTCATCTTGTGTGGTCCATATGAGCCTTCAAATGACAGAATTGGCCTATGATTCCTTCTAATGATATGTGAGAAATTGAATAAAGAATACTAAAAAATAAGAACCACACAATTGGAATTAGTAGGGTGATAGTTATAAATAAAATATTAAACTGACTCAATTGGACTACTTCTAAAAATACTCAAAAATTATACTTAGTATTAAAACATTAATATTTCACACAAATTATGCACATTTCATATAAAATAAGTAAAGGGAGTATATAATAAGTCACGAAAATATTAATAACATAAAAAGTTTTTGTGAAAACTTTTTTATTTTCCCATATATTTACCTTATAAGGTTTATCTTTCCCAAAGTGATGTTTTCATCACCCTCTATATGTTATTATCTTATGAATCCTTTTGGGAAATGAGATTTTTATATCCTATGATTTCTTAAGATCATGTTATTTTAATGTTTGAGAAAACCATTCTTTTTACATGTTTTATTTAAGATATGATGATGTTTTATTTTAAGTGACATGCATATATATGGATGATGATGAGTGGGGTCCTATATAGCCCTCCAATGAATTGATTTAAACTTATATCTAATGAGATAGTCAGGTGTGGATATAATGATCATGTTCACATAAGTGTGGGCATGATGGGTTTTCTCAAATTTTAGGCATGGACATAATTAGTTTCTTCACATATGTGTGGGCATAATGTGTTTTCTCACATATGTTTTCTTATGCTCTTATGGTTGTTCCATAATTTAAGGTTGTTTATAAAGTTATGACACATTCCAAAAAAAATTTATCAAGTTGTGTTAATTATACAATATGTATTTCATTTCCATTAAATGATATGTTTTCATGTTCATGGATTATTTTTAAAGGATTCTTCACTTTTATCATTCTCACATGTTTTATGATTATTGATATGTATTTTGAGTCATATTATATCTTTTATGATTTTTTAATGATATTTTTATGATCTTATGTTTCTCTATCATGTTGTATGATTTTCATACATGGTCTTATGATATTTTATTAATATATTTATTTATTCCTCACATTTTCCTTCATATTATGTTATGATCTTTGATAAATTATGAATATGATTATATCATGTGAGATATCTAGAAAAGGGTATATAGGAGCATGATTATGGATAAATATTATCAAGTGTAGTAAAATAAAATGTTTTTGTAGCTAATTTCCAATATAATTAACCTTTTGATCCTTGGTTTGTGAAACTATTTAGAGATATTTTATTTAAAACATGAGATTATTATGTTATTTTTGTCAGGTTTATCTTGGTTCACTTGATTAATTCCTTACATATGTGAGATTTATATACCATCGGTGCTGGTCTCCAACCCAGAGTTTTCTGAATTTAGAAATCAGGAGTCATTATATCTCATCCTTCATTTCCAACCTGGTAGGGTTACCTTTGGAGGGTGGTGGAATGATAGAGATTTATAATAATTTTAGTTTGAGAAATGGGAAAGATCTTGGGGTTAGGTACTTGTGAGGATTGGAGGGGTTGGTAGGCCAACAGTGTCAGTGGAGCTTAGTGCATGATATAGGCTAGGAAGAGTAACTAAGACATAGGATTTTAAGGCCCCCATGATCTGATGCAAGGAATCCATCCTTATTGAATTACCAATTGAAGTGGTGTCACTTTAGGTTATAGACCTTGGTAAGATACATGCATAATTCTTATTTGTTATTTTGATTGAATGGGGTGGTTTGGGAAGTCAAAAATTAATTCAATTAAATAAATCTTGAAATCTCATGTATCCAAGATTAGGGTTACCCTTGTGTTTTTAGGAATGGATCTTAGTCATCATTCATGTGCATTACAAGCAGTGGAGGTTCAACAGGCTGATCTAGTTGACCATCTAAGGGTCAACCTGACAGAGGAGGATGAGAAGTGGTAGAGGAGATTGTGTGCCTTTTAGTGGAAAGATATAAAAAAGTACAAGGGAAATGTATTCGATGTAGATATAGAGTATTGGTTGGAGTATATTGATATCACATTTGGTCTAATTCAATATTGAGTTGAGTTTTGGGTTTTTTTATATTTGGTCAGATGCAAGGGGTAGTGCATCAGTGGTGGATGATGTATATTAGTGATCAGCGGGATGATGTTGTTTTGTGGGATAACTTCCAAAGAGAGTTTTTTGTAGATTTCTTGTCCTCAAAGATGAAGGAAGCAAAGTGTAAGTATATTATCTCCCTTCAGAAGAGGATCCTAAGCATTCAAGAGATCAGGATTAAGTTTAAGGAACTTTTTTATTTCACTCTCGAATTCTTTCTAGTTGAGAAGTCTAGAGCTCGGCATCTAGAGGAGGCATTGCACCCTATGATCAAATATGAAGTCACGTCATTTACACTTACCATGTACTTGAAGATGTATAATAAAGCATAGGTTATTGATTTGATTCATTCTTATGGAGGATATCCCTAATAAGTAGGGTAGTAGTGCATATCGAGGAGCAGAGCTTCAGGCAGTGGATCACGGATGTTAGAGCGATCAAGGTTTTAGTCAACAAGGAGTCGATTTAAGTATCCTTATTTATGATTTTTCAGGGCCAATGCTCCATAAGAATATATCAGGGGATTTATTTTTGTATGCTATGCCTATAGAGGTTATTCTCACTATCGGGATTAGTGACCAAATTCTTAGGGAGGTCGGTTTGGTTTGGGTTGTCAGTCACCTCTCTAGTCGCGAAAAAAGAATAGGTTGTTATAATTTGGTCATAATAGGGGAGATGGAGTTGATATAGTTCAACCTCAAGATGGTACTTGTACATAGGGTACCTGACTTGATCATGGAAATAGAGGCTGTCAGTAGTGAGGTAGATGATCTAGGCATGGGAAAATTCATACTATAGAGGTGCTAGTGTCAGAGGGGTAATAGGTTGTTTGAGGTGTGATCAGTTTTTTATCTACCTTATCTTCTACATTATTTTATTCTAGAGTTTCACAATCCTTTGTTTATTCTTATTTGTTCCACATGTTAGTACTAGAGGTCGAGAGTCTTCTGGTTCCCCTTATGTTATCCATTCCAATTAGAGGTACTTATTGCTTGTTTGATGTGTGTCGGGGGTGTAGACTAATGATGGGAAGCATCAGTCATGTGGGGATTTATTATCACTGTAAATATAAATATATGATGTTATCCTTGTAATGGACTAGTTTTTTTATATTTTTGTAGTTATTTATTGATTTTAGAGGATAGTTGGGTTCTATGATATGGAAGTTCAATGAGTGATGTTTGTTGGAAAGTGTAATTGTCAAATGGGTGGTAGGTGATTGGAACCACTTTTTCCTCTTTTGGTAGAGAAATTAATGGAATCCTTGGTAGTTTATGTTCCTTATATTTTTTAGGAGTTTCTAGATTTCTTTCTTTATGAGGTTTTGATGAAACCCCCTTGGAATGATGTTGAGTTTTGAATAGAGTTAAAGATAGGTGTGTCTTCGATTTCAATGGATCCTTATCAGATGGAACCAAACAAATTGTGGTAGTTGAGGCTCCAAGTTGATGATATCATTATTAAGGGTTTCATATAACTAAATGTATCCCCTAGGGGTCCTTTTTGTTGTTCTATAATAAGGCAGATGGGGGTCTAACGTTGTACATAGACTACTTGAGGTTGATCAGGTAATGGTCAAAAACTGTCACCCTCTTATGAGGATAAATGATCTATTTGATTAGCTTAGGGGAGATGGTTGGTTTTTTAAGATCAACCTATGTCTTGGATATCATCATATGAGGGTAAAATATGAGGATATCCAAAATATTTCCTTCATATGTAGATGTAGGGACTTTAAGTTTGTATTCATGTTGTTCAGAATCATGAACACGCTAGCAAAGTTCATGTAACTCATGAACTCCATGTTCCATGAGTTCTTGGACCATCACATGGTCATTTTTTCAAAAAAATAATTATCTACATGGGATCATAATAGAAGAATTTTGAGCATATTAGAGTTTTCATCCAGGTTCTTCGATACCTACAACTATATAGAAAGATGTTCAAGTGAAAATTTTGGATGTGTAAAGTGCATTTCCTTGGGAATGTGGTGTCTCATCTAGGTGTGGTCATAGACCCATAAAATTTAGAGTCATTTGTTTCTTTGTAGGTACCAAAGAATATGGAAACGGTTCACAACTATCTTGTTATTTCAAGCTATTACTAATGGTTTTTGTCTGATGTCTCTTGGATTGTAGTTCCATTAACTACCTTGACCAGGATGGACTAGGATTTAATATGGACTGATCATTATTGGGTAACTTTTGAATTCCAAAAGGAGAGTTTTATTAGTGCTCTATTAATTTGATTGTCTAAGGAATGGGTGATGTTCTAGGTCTTTTTATGCTTCTTATTTGGGCTTGGGATGCGTCTTTATACAGAAAAGGGATATTATCTATTATGGGTCTAGGTAGTTACATCCCCACAAGTGTAACTATTCCAATCATGATCTAGAGTTATAAGTAGTACTGTTTTAACTAATTTTTTTGTGACATTACCTCATCATCAATCTCTTTATCATCATCATGGGTCATAAGAGTCTAAGGTACGTCTTCTCTCAGTGAGATCTAAATCTTTAGCAATAGTGGTGAATAAAGTTTCTCTAGGATTATGATTTCTAGATCTCCTACACCTTAAATAATGGAAACATTGTGGTTAAAGTGTTGAGAAAAAATTCATGAGGAGATGTCGTTTGGGAGTCAGATGATGCTTGGAAAGGTATGGGAGATCTTTTAGCAATGTATCTTGACATAGATGAAGTCAATGGTAGAGGTTTCTTTATCAAATGATTGTGGAATCGCCTTTTATGTGGAGAGTAGATGAGTCTCAGTGGGGAGACTCATATGTGGAGGTGATTCAAGACTTTTTTGTCCATGGTGATGCTCTAGAGGGATGGTTGAAGGATATTTAGAATCAGATAATGCTTTGGGGGAGGTTGTTCATTCCTTTAGTGATGTGTGAATAAGAACTATGTGAGTTCCACATTTCACCCTTAGCAGTACATTTGGGTGTTTTTAATATGTATCGTGGCTTGAGGAGGTCGCTTTGGTGGCCTGGGATGAAGTTTTCAGTAGAAGAGTTTGTGGAATGGTGTCTAGTTTTTCAGTAGGAGAAATCTGATCATTGTGTTATTAGAGGTTTGTTGTAGCCCTTGGATGTCCTAGAGTATAAGTGATAGGAAATTTTGATGGATTTCATCATCTAGTTACCCTAGGATTATGAATAATCTAATTTTTTTTGGTTGATTATAGACCAACTGATGAAGTAGGCTCGTTTTCTAGCAATCAAGGAGTCGATTGTCATAGATTATCTTGTAATGTGATATTTGGAAGAAGTGATGTTGGTTCATGGGGTGTTGATGACCATCATTTATTATTAGGATCCTCATTTTATCTTTCATTTATGGAAGGTATTGCATCATGTATTTAGTTCTTAGTTGTGATTTAGCAATATTTTCCACTCCTAGATAGATGAGAAAATATAAAGAATCATCCAGACACTAGAGGATATGATGTGAGCATGCATCTTAGAGTTCGGCGGGCTATATTTGAAGCAATTACTCTTGTTTGATTTTACTTATAATAATTGTTATCACTCATCCATTGTCCATCCAACGGCCCGACGGCCTTAAATTTTTTTTATTTTAAAGCAAAGCAGCCCCCTTTTAAGGGAAGAAGGAGGGGAACCCGAATAGACATCATTGACATAAAACATTCACAACCTGAAGGTCAGGTGAGATAAACCAAACTAACTACATGAAGCAACCCCTCCCTAGCAAAAAATCATGAAAAACTCTCCATCAGTGCAAGGCTGGACGGCAAGCAAGTGTCATGTGTCAAAGAATAGGCCCGATCCGATGGCTTGCACCATACCCTCTCAAACATCCAAATCCATAAAGCACTGCAACGATGAACATAAATCTCTAGAACCTCCTCTGGGGGCTTCTCCATGTGGTCGAGTCCGGAAGCAACACCAAACCAACAGGTCTCGCCACCATTCAGAAAAGACAAAACTATTGAACCCCGAACATCGATCATCATGGGCCAACCTCGCTGACCTACTCAAAACACTCCCACCACCGTAGCCACAGAATACCGGAAGATAGTTCAAACACCACGAGATCAAACCATCATCGCCTAGGACTGGATGACTCAACCCCGCGCTAAGGGAACGTCACTGATAAGAGAATCAAGGTCTTCCTGAAACAGAAACGCTGCTCTGGGCATGGATCTGCTTCGATCAGAACCACGATGAACCCTTACCAGGTTCTGAAAAAAGCCTCACGCTGACAAGGAGTGCATAGAATAGCCAATGATGTTGAACCAGGACCGACACAAACCAGATCCATCTAGAAAACCAAAAACATCCAGAAAAAAAGATCACTGAATCACAGAATAAACAAAATGTCAAAATACATAGGATCTGAGAAGGAAACCCCCCCCCCCCCTCCGTAGCACGATAGATCTGGCCAAGTCACACACTTAGAAAGACCACCTAAACACCACCCAAAACACAGAACGCTGCAACGGGAGACTCCGGCGTAACCTTTAAAACACTGCCAAGAAACGAGGCACCCAACCCCGGAGCCCCGCTGAGAATCAGGAAAGTCAACCGAGTCACATCGATGGTCCCACGTCGATCTGTCCTCCGAATAATCACTGAGAACCGCCACTTCCACAGAATAAATGAAGCCCCACCGAAAGAGGATGTCGACCGTCGCACGCCATCGGACTCGCGCTAAGCCGTTAGCATAAGCACCACCAAGGGACAGTGTCGTCACACCAGCGATGATGCCCACGATGAGACGAACCAAAGGCACCGCAAGAAGATCCCATCCGGAAGAGGAGGAAGGAAAAAAATGAGAAAACCCTAGATCCGTCGGGGAATGGGAAGAGGCTTCTCCGAGGTAGTCCTCACTCATCCATTGTAACAACACTATTTGAGTCATTTTATAGACATTTGTGTCATTCTCCATTATGTGGGACTGATGTTTGGGAGTCAGTAGTTATTTATCTTGATGTATTGAAAAGAATGATAGAGAAGATCCATATGGTTTGAGAGTGTATAAAGGAATATCATGACCACCATAATTCATATACTGATAGCCGGAGGCCCTTTGAGTTTTAGGTTAGAGAGTATATTCTCTTGAGGGTTTTCCCTCATCGAGGTAAGCAGAGGTTTGGTCGAAGGAGTAATATTTCTCCCCAATTTTTCAGTCCTTTTAAGGTGTTGGAGAATGTTATCAAGGCAGAATATCGGTTGTTTCTCCCACCAAATATGGATAGGATCCATGACATCTTCCATATATCTTAGATTTTTTGGTATTTTTATTATGAATATTCTATCATTGACTAGGGAGAGTTGGATATCAAGTACGATGCAATGTTTGTGGTGAGACCAATTGTGATATGGTACCATAAAGATAAGGTGTTTCATGAGAAATTTATTCCTTTGGATCATGTGATGTGGAGGCATGGTGGCTTGGAGAAGAGTACCTGGGATCATGATACATGGATGTGTTCTCATTATCCCAGGTTGTTTTTATTTTTGGTTTTTTTTTGTTTTACTTGGGTGATGTAACACTTGGTTTGTTGCTATTTTATGAAATGTATATTTTCTTCCTGATAGTCATGATTTGTTGGTGGTTTCTCTTAGGTTGTGATAAGATCCTTAAGTGGTATCTTGTAAGGTGTTTTTTTATACCTTTCCTTTTATCATCTTCCTTTATGAGTTTTATTTTGATTATTGAAGATGATAATTATTTAAGAGGTATATAATATGAAGTCCCATATTTCTAAAAACCCTACCTTTACATTTTTTTAGGTCTTATTGGTGTCGAGAGAGAGTTTGGAAGTGTTATAAAATCTAGTAAGAAGTTATATCCATTCAAAGGGTCACCACACCATGGTTTTGGGTGTGGTGTTGGCCATTTGGGCCTTGGGTTCTAGGAGGGTAGTTGTGGTGATGGTCATGTGGTGTTGGGATGTTCCACAATGATAAAAATATCCAAGTTAGACATGTTATTGGGCATGGTTCTTGGATGGATGTCATGTGTAAAACGGGATATAGGAAACACCCAATGAAGGGTGTAGTATTGGGCGTGGTGTTTTGGGGGACCATTTATGTAACATGGGGAGATAGAGCTCACCAAAACACAGTCCTAGGTGTGGTGAAGATAAAATGGTCAATATTTTTATACTATGCTATAGTGGTTAGTCTTAGTGAGCATCGGAGGAGCCAACACACCTTAGACCATGAAGTATCCTAGGTCGTGGTAGTAGTTAAATGAGTTTCTAGAAATAAGTTAAAAGGGTGGGTAATGGTCATAGGAGATTTGGATATCCTTTGACCAAGGGATACCATGACGTAGCAAGATATCTTCATATTATGGAGAGGCCATTCCAGATTTCTCTATAAATAGATGGATTAGTCTCCCTTGTTTTGATTTCCCTTATTCTCCTCCAATATTTGGCTGACTCTAGACCACCTTTTCACCCTTTGATCATCTCTATTGAGGATCCTAGCCTCTTAGATTGGGGAGGATCGAGTGCCCTTGATTCAAGGTACCTTCTTCTCTCCTTTCCTCTATTTCATTCATCCCTTTTTGTCCATATGTTCATTGTGGAAAACCCATTTGTTTTGAGTTGAGTTTTAAGCATGGTTTGGCAATGAGATTTTTTGGTTAGTTTCCGATGGTTTTCCCTTCAAGCATGGTGAAGTTTGATACTTTGATTTATCTATTGAGAGTTTGGTTCTATTTAAAGATCCAATCAAGGTGGGGGCCCTCATTCTCTCCTTTCATGAGGATCTATAGAAATTTCATTCTTTTATCTTATTTTATATGGATATTATGAGTTGATATAATCATATAAATAAATAGATTAATATGAATTTTAAGGGGATGAGAGTTGTCATAACAATTTTACTTGTTTTGTGATATTTTTTAATAGATTATCCATGTTTGTTTAATTGCTGAAAATTATGGTTGTTGGGAGCCTTGTTTGTGTTGTGATTGATGTGGTTTGTGAAACTCTTTTTGTGTTGATTGCTTGAACTCACCATGCATGAAAAAGGATAATCACTTTTATGTGGTTAACAAATCGATTTCCCATGGAAATATATAATTTTTTGATAATTCTCCTGATAAATAAGATGTGATGTTATAAAATCTCTTGAACTGAAATTGTATTTGATATGGAATCTGAAATTTATTTTTATGTGTTGATGGGCTTGTTTTTTTGTGTTGTGTGATGTGTGAAAACCTTGTGGGGATTTTACCGGTGATGGTGGTGACTGGGTTTGATTGCAGAATGTGTTGGGTGGAAAATCCATGGTTGGTTAGCAAGGGATATGACATGGGATGATGTGTGGTGGTTGTGGTGTGTGGTTCTTGTGGTGATATGGTTTGGTTGTGGTGATGGCTTAGAATATATCGCGATGTGGCATTGGATGATGTGGGTTGGATGAGCTACGGTGTGGTGTGGTTGTGTTAGTTTCCTGGTTATCCATGAAATAAATTTAAAATAATGAAACTAAAATACCATGGGATAGATTTAAATAATAATGGGATTAAATTGATATTTTGTAATTGGATTAAATAAATTGAATGATAAATGAATGGGTTATGTTAATGTGAAATCAAATTGCTTAGTAAATAGAAGTTAGTGGAAACGTAATAATTAAAGAAATTGTTGAACTTGTAATCGAAAAGTGGGATTGTTTGTGGTGGTTATGTGTTGTGATGAATTAGTGGTGGTAGTAGAAAGCGGAATAGGTTGTTAGATGTTGTGGTGATGTCAGGAGATACATTGGTGCTCCCATTATAAACTCGTAGGTTGGTATTGGTTTTTATCTATCTATCTTGTATTTGATGTTATTTTTATACACTCCACTCCCAATTTGGGTAACCTTAACAATGCCTAGATTTTTTGGGTTCCGGGTGTTTTCCCCAACATCTAAGATGGTGGTTAACCAGATGGCTGAATACCCCATCTTCCCCGCTCTTCCTTCAGTAGTAATGACAATTATGGGTTGGTGTTAGAGATCACCCAATGATAATGAGGATGTGATATGTGGTGTGGTTCATGCATGGTATGAGGAAGGAATAGTTTTATGTCCTTCGCGTTCATAATATCCTACTACCATGGTTCAAGATGTGGTTGTGATATAGATGTGGACCAATGTCAGCATAAGATATGAGGTATGACAACCCTGATTTTATTACAAACTTAAACATGATTTATTACATAAACCATTCACTTGATACAACATGGATGATCGAGAGTTCTAGTGTCTTTGGGGCTTAGGATCATTACATAACAACTTAAAACATGAAGTACAACATCTTTATTGAAAACTTCATTTACATGACCACTACATTCCCTCGTACTTAGCATTGCATGGGATAACCTGAGGACATGCATAAGAAAAGGGGTGAGATATAAAGCCCAGTAAGGGAATAAACATGGAATACATGAGGATTACAATACATGTTATACAATAGGAATATCAATATATCACAAGAGAAACATGAACATAAAGGCATGATAAATCATGATAATCATAACATGGAAATGTGGCAACAACACTTAACATGGAATTAGCATGAGCCAAGACTCATTGCACAAAGAGCATGAGTAAATCCTCATTGCACATGAAGCACGAGTAAACCCTCTTTTCACTTGAATTAGCATGAGTCAACACTCATTGCACATGACGTATCATGATAATATACTTTACCCAATGCATTGGAGCGCAATAAGGGCGCACCCTTCTTAAACATTTCATTTCATGCATAAGTGTGCCACATGGATCATAAAACATGGATTCATAAAACATAATCATTTATTCCAATATAAAGGAATGTGGAATATGAAACTTTATAATCAATAAGTAAATGTGCATAAATTTGAATACCCTTGATGGAGAAATGGGCATGGTATTCACTACATAATGGCATTGGCTTAGAAAATCAGTGCGATATCGGCAGCGTAACGGCGTGACATAAGAATTCATAAAAATGGTTGATGAGAAAGAAAGGGGTTCCTCATCATATTTACATGTAATGGATATTAAGGAGGTAATATAGATACATGTCCCAATAATTGTAATGGAATTTAGATTCATGATACAAAAGTATTGCTTGAATGTAAAAGAGGAGAGAGAAGTTCCTTTCGGAATTTCGGCATAGTAACCGGTGTACATGAGAGGCATTTAATGAGATAGAAAGGGGTCTCCCACCATTAAAACATAAACAGGGTAGTATGAGGGAGGTGCATAACCATACCCCAACATTCATAATTGAAATTAAAAGGGCAAAACAACTTAAATAAAATTGGACAAAAATGAGAAAGGAAGAAAAAACCCTTACTTGGAAGTGTGCTTCCAAAGGATTAAGAAAGGCTTGAGAGAGGCTTCTTGGGAGCTTGGGGCACCTTGGGAGGATTCTAGAGAGATTAAGGCAGAGTTTGGACGAACTCCAAAGGCTTTGAGTGAGGAGGAAGTGGGAGCATGGGTGGGTTTATATAGGAAAGGTGAAGGAATTATTTATTATTTAGGTTTGGGACCCCTTACATTAAATTAATCCAAACCACAAACCATCCAATGGTTTTTGCCCATGGTTTTTGGAAAAAAGAAGAGTAAAACAATATTTTATAAAGATATAGTCCTAACTTCTTAAAATAATAGGGTTGCTTATGTGGAGGTGAGTCACTCTCCCATGGAAAACAATTTAAAAAGACAAGGTGTTTAATAAGTCTTGAAGGGTCCATTAATGCTTTGAAAAGTAAGTAAAACAAACCCAAAATCACATTATTTTAATTTTAAAACATATATTGGCCGAAAATAAAGCTTTTAGTATTTTATTACATCACTATTGGGTCATTATGATGTCATAAAACACATTATATATTTAAACAGTATTTAATTTTTACCCAAAAAATTGACTGTCTCAGAAAATTATGAAAAATTCACCGTTGGATAATTTCGACATCCTGATTCCAGAAATAAAATTTATTTTATCTAAATAATTTTATAAATATGTTAATTTTCACTTTTAAAATAAAAACCGACATTTATCGAAAATTCACGGGTTTTGACAAGAATGGTTTTCAAACCTTAATAAAAATTACAATTGCATTCATAAAATTATATGATAATTTATATATAATAAAATTAATTTAATAATAATAATAATAATAATTTATTAAAATATTATTTAATTCAAAAATCCCTTAATTTAATAAAATAGAATTCTTAACTAAATAATAACTAAAAACACTATTTGCACCATAAAAACTATTTACAATGTATCAATAATGACAAGAAAGTATATTCATTATTATATACAAAAAAATGTACATGAACATAGTACTAGAGATTTGTTACATAACCCCTTAAAACAGTCGCATAAGACCTAAGGGTAAGGTGTACGATGGTGACAGACTCTTGGGGTGGCTCAGATAACATCACTCGAGTGGTAATCTCTATCAACTTCCACTTTTCCCGTAGATGGTCCCGTTCGAGATTGACATGATGAAGCTAAGATTGGTATTGGTCAAGAGAGAAGCCCAAGGATTCCACCTCTTTTCCAAGCTCCGACAAATGGGCTTTGTACAGAGCAATTCTACTGGATGAGGCAATCGCTTCTTTTGTCTGAGTAAATTAGATTTGTTAAATCCCTATATTTATACTAATCATGTGATCACTGTTCAACAGCTATAAAAGTACCTGTCACAAATCTTAACATAAAACCAAAGAAGTTGAAATTTTATATAAACGTTTTACATAAAGATACATTTAATTAGATCAAGAGGGATTTCCATTAATGAAACTTTGGGTCGTTACATGAGGCCCTACGGGAGGCTGGGGTAGGTGGGGATGCATCTCAACCCACATTAGATATGGATGTAGTAGAGACATGAGAAGTGTGTATGATGACATTGATTCCATAATGTGATGTTGGTCCCTACGGGAGGCTGGGGTAGGTAGGGATGTGTCCCAAACCAAGTTAGAGAAATATTCTTATGTGATGTGAGGGATGGGAGCAAAGGGCATTTGATGTTGGGTTGTGAGAGTGGTAAATCAGTAGAGAAGTGGATATGAGGATCCTTTACTTATATTATTTTGATGATATATTATTATAATTGGATGCATTATTTGGGGAGAGTATCATGGTGATATTATTATGGATAGATGACATGTTTAGGTACATATTAGTTTTGTTGTTTGTTTACTAGTACATTAGTATTCTCTTTTCACATATACACAAGAGAACTTGGGTATGATCCTGCTGAGTATCTTTTTTATTATCACCCTACATATATATAAACTATTTTCCATGTTTCTAGTAGGACTTAAATGACTATGTTGGACATATCTAGCTTGGATATTAGAGATAATATAGAGTTTATGTTGTAGGATTTATCTTTTTGGAATTCACTTTAAGACTTTTATTATATTTTTTTGATATTGTTCATTCACTGTGGGATTGTTTAGTTTATATTTTTAGATCATGTGGTGGAGTTATAGGGTGGTTATTCATTCTATCTTCTGGTCCTATATTCATTATTTAGGTTAATGTCTTTCATATGTGAGATTTTATTCCCTCAGTGCTAGTTTCCAACCTGGGGCCTACTGAAGGACGGACTCGGGGGGTTCATTATCTCTTTTCCTTCATTGCTGGAACAGGAGGGGTACCTTTAGAGGGGTTCATGACATCATGGTTTTGGAATACTAAGTGGTTAATTATTTATTAGAATCCTGGATTATTGAAGATTTATGGATTGGAGAACCATATAGGTGTTTCAAAAGAATGGTGAATTGAATATGTACAAATGTGGACATTGGTATGAGCATGAGAATAGTTTTTGGGTGAGATATTGTTGGAATAAACATGAGAAAACAATTCTCAAGTCAAAATTGATTAGGTTCCATCACATTTAATGTTGGTTTCATTAATTGGGGATATTAACTTGGTATCTATATAAATGTATGCAATGACGTTTTTTGAGTATGACTGGTGAGCACTGACGGGAGGCCTGACAAAGGTTGTGGTAGCTCACCTATAGGGGAATCCAACTTGAGTTCACATAGAGTGTTGTTGGAACTATATCCAAATGTGGAGGTTGAGACCCGAAAGGATGAAGATCAAAAGGAGGGATATGGATGATTCATTGAACAAACGATGTTGGCGGCACATATTCTGATGATCTTGGTAGAGTTTTAGAAGATGGTACTTGTAAACTAGTTGTTTTTCTCCTCATTGAATGAAAGTATTGATTCACACCACATTTCATTGTATTCATGTTTATTTTATATTATTTTAATTAATTTTGGGAGTAATTTAAATTTTTATAAGTTTTGGATTTGAATTTCATTTTGCTCGAATTTTTTTCCCATATATGCATGGTTCTGCCCGCATATTTTAGTGAAAATAGTGCGATATCACTAGGGAATATCCCTTCCCAATTAATTTTGAATGTTAATGGTTTATTGTACATGGTTGGAGCACAGTTTGGGTCAAACCGTGTGATTCCTAGAGGAGACTGTGTGGGACCTCTGGTGAGTCTGGTTTGTAGTGAACACCTTACGCATGATTTGGTAAACCATACGTAAAGCATGTGAATCACCTCTATAAGTTTAAAATATATTTTTCACTATAGATGCATGGTTATTAAAATATGTGGAAAAACCATTAGGATGTGTTTTTTCTTTCTAGTGAAGCCTGCATAATTGATGCATGGTTTATCAAACCTTGTGAGCTACCCAGAAATCTATTTTTTGTTTCCAAAAAATTTTCCCTAATTGAATTAAAGTGGTTTCCACCTCATTTTTATTCTACCCTTCATACAACTAGGCCTAGGTTCCTATCAAGGGATATCCTCATCCCTTTGGTGGATTCAAGCCTCTATGTATTACATTTTTGAGCCAATATCTCAAGGTTATCTCCTCATCTCTCCTTGTTTCTCTTCTCTCTTCATACCCCTTTCAGTTAGCTTTAGATTCCTCCTACAAACCCTAATAGGGTTTTTGGGAAAATTTAGGGTTTTTTAGGTGGATTGAATTTGGTTCTTTTGGGTGTTAGGGATTTTGAGCGACTCCTTGAGTCTAGATTGAGTGATCTCCATTGACGGTGATGCATTTTGGATTGGTTTCGAAATTGTTTCACCCTCATGAGGAAGGTGTTTTTTTTGTTTTTTTAAATTTTCATGTAATTTTATTCTTGGTGATTTTAAATGTTTTATTTTATTAATTATACCTATGTATGAAAGTTAAATTGTATTTAATAAAGGTTTAAAAGGGGTTTCCAAAAGGTATCAAGGTATTTACTTGGCATTTCAAGTGGAAGTTAAAATTCCAAGTAATTAAAAGATTTTGAAATAATTGTTTAGTTGAATTGATATTTTTAAAAAAAAATGGCATCATTTGGGTCTATGTGTAAATTGAGAATTGGTGTTTGAGTTTTTGAAGTTTTAGTGTAAATTGTGTGTATTTCCAAATAGATTTTCAAATGGTATTCAAGGGGTTTTGGGTAATTTTTTTGGAAAGATTTTTTTTAATTTTTGAAAAGGATTTACAAATATTGATTTTAAAGAATGGTTTGAAAATTAATCTTCAAAATATCAAAGAATGACTTGGCATCCTAGGTCTTTTTTATGAAAATATTTTTTGGCACTTTTTCTTGGTTTTTCAAATAGTGTCTGTGCATGGGAGACCCTCTCAAGCACCTTGTTGATTTATAACCCCCACAAGGGAAGTTTTTTTATATGAATTTTGTCCCAAGGGGAATATTTATTATGTTATATTCTTTATATATTTGGGGATTTTTCTTGAGAGGTTCAAGGAGGTGAGTTGGGTTTTAGTTGTTTTTGATTTATTGAAACATTTGATTACTCACCTCATTTTTCTTGACATGAATGGGTATCCTAGGAATATTAGTGAGTGTGGAGAGATGGTTACTATTTAGTATTGATTAAACTATCTATATGCCCCATGGTAGGGAAATTCCATTGTGGATTGTGCCACCAGTGAGGTTATTTTAGAGCATCTGGTTGGTTATTAACATGGGAATTCATTGTTAGGCTGATAGGTGATTTTAACCCGAGTACATCTAGGGTCACCTCATGATATGTTTTGGAATTTCCCATACTTACTTGATTATTCTCATATGGAATTTTTTTCTCCTATTGTGTTCCTTGATTCCTTTGACTTTAAGGAATCGTGAATTGTATACTTACCTTTGTGGAATGATGCCTTAGTGTTCATTTATGTTTTTGTTTCTATTTTATTTCCTTGAATTGTTCTTAAAGAACTTTGAAAGGTGTGTTTTCAAAATGAAACTTACTTTTTTATACTTTTATTTCAAACTAGCATAAAATTAAATGTCAATTATAAAAATTTCACAAACTCTGTATTGCTTACCTATTGGGATCAATTTTTCTCACACCTTGAATACACTAATCTATGTATACATATCTTATGTCTTCTTTTAGGTGTCTTGGAAATTTTCTTCTAGGTTGGAACTTTTGGGTTGTGTTGGTAGTTTCTTGTGGATGTGGTGAGTGACCAAAGGGACACATGGAGATCTTAGATGTAATTTGTTCAGGTTCTTTTCCTTTCTATATTGGGTTGTATTTGTATCATCCTTTGTCTAGGATCAAATTCAGTTGTTTATTTTTTTTAGTTTTATGTGTATGTTGGTGCTTATTTATTTTTTATCTGTTTATTTTATGACTTTATTCCTTTTTTATTGTTTTATACTCTAATTATGTGTATTTTGGATATTTATGTTGAGGGTGAAACCATTCCCAATAATCTTTTTCTGAGACCCTGGCACCAGTTTCCAGCCCGTGGAAATCAGGAATGTACCTCATGTATGTCATGAGCCAGCTCGAGTGTCTGATGGAAGGGATATCTGGGTTGGTTCGTGACACATTCTCCCATGGATGTATGATGAAATTTTTAAGCACATAATCTTTATGCATTGTCTTTGTGATTTCATGTGTGTTTTCTCATCGTGTTTCTTATTCACTATTTTCCATTGATCAAAATGAAGACCTTAAGAGGAACAAAACTAGATGGAGAGATGACTCGATGCGGTGGTTGGGGTGTCTAGACTTCTTAGTTCTGAACACCAAAATCATGGGGATATTCTGTGGTGATGTTTCATGTTTATTACTTCTGATGGTGTTTCAGTTTTTTGATGGAATCATTAGAAGGATTCCCCAATCCCCAATAATAAGTTATATAGAAAAATGCATATAAATTAATGAAATTAACAATTACTAAAGATATTTTTAAAAAAATACCTCGATACTGACGCTTGTGTCTAATAAAAATCTTAAAACTACAGTGGTAATTTTCACCTAAAAAACTAAATCCAAATCAAAATTCTTCAAAAACAAGTCTAGGATTTCCAAAATAGGAAAATAAGTGAATTTTTTTAGTGCATGTAATGAGGATTCATGTGAGGACTTATATAGGTTAGATAATTTGTGATAGACTAATTCTGATTGGATTGTTCATTGCTAATGTAATTGTTTGCGGTGGAATCCATTGAAAATTTTCCTCACCATAAAAAATATCATTAATCAAAAAGGAAGTTGCGATATAGGTGAGTGTTTTTCATAACTAATACCCATCATATTTATTTTTTTAAAGAATCTCCAACCCAAATATTCAAAATGAATTCAGGATACTTTAAAATTAAGTATCTATAGTAAAAACCTCTCCAACCTATTGCTTCATTTTTAACTTCATAAAAATATTCTTTGTATATTCCAATTATTTATAATTAAATATAACTTATTCCTATACAAATAGTTGAAAACAAAATAAAAATTGAAAAAAAAATTAGTGCAGCTATAGTGGAATGCCAAAAATGGTGTTGCATTGTAGTCCCACTCCATAATGGTGCACCATATAGCACTCAGTTTGAGGGAGATTCCAATACCAAAATTCTATTCTAGCACCATTTTCATGTTGGTTGGAAATGGTCTTATTACCATGTCGACAAAGTAATTACGATGGAACTAAATGTTCATCATAATGGATTAATTTTTATGAGGGACATTTTAATTAATTCATAAATACTAATTACGTGTCATTTTGTGTGTGTTGTTGCCAAGGATTTTGATAAAAGACTTTATTCTGCCGTGAAAACACATCATGGGAAAAAAATTGGATGAAAACCCATTTTTTATTCCATGAAAAAACTAAATTCATGGCACTATTTATGACAGAATTAATTTTCATCACAAACAAAATAATTTCCTATTGTGAATGAATGTATTAATGCATATATATGCATTAAATTTACATTGTGTATGTGTTATATTTACATAAATATAACATATATATTAATGTAAATATAATTCATATATTAACACATATAAAATGCATATATTAACATAGATATATTGTAAGTAATGCATATATTAACACAAATATAACACGTATATAATGAAAATATATTGTATAAAATGTAATATAATGAAAATAAAACTTTATATAATGCATTTAATATAAATATAATTCATATATTAACATAAATATAACACATATATAATGTAAATATAAGATAATATAATAGAAATGTAACTATATATAATGCATTTATAATATAGATATAACACATATATAAATATGACATAACTATAACGCATATGTAACATAAATATAATGTAATATAATGGATATATACCTTTATATAATGCATATATAATGTAAATATAACACATATAACACGTTATATCTCACCCCTCACCCATTGCCTTGGAAAGAGGTGGTGGGTGTTACTGGCCTTAGGTGACATCCCTAGGACACCAAAGGCTGGCAATAAATGTCAAGAGCTTCCTCAAAAATTGGGGGATGATTTTGAATTTGAAAATAAAACAACCAAACTAAGATAACTATAACCAAAAAAACACTATATGATGCATGAGTACAATGTAATACAACTCAAAAAGTGACCAAACCAAGAACAATATCAGAGTACAAACTGGAAACCAATACCAATAAAACTCAAAGACATTAAAGACAACAACTCATCAACTCCCAACCTGTTCCAAGATCCAACTCCACATGCTATTCCCATGGTATCACAATGCATCACTAAATAAATGAGATACCTTGCATTTATCAGTGTCTAGATATACAATTTCTTCAAATGCACCAAAGTTCCCAAGCAGGGGGTGAGTATAAAACTTAGTAATATTTTCCCAAGGACTTCTCAACTCACACCACTAGGATAGAACATGTTATAAAATTTATCTAAAATAGTTTAAATCCAATTAAAATCAGTTTATATCAAATCATAAAATATTTTTCAAAACCAAAACCATTTCTGTGGAAGGAAACCAAACAAACCTTTAAAACTACTTCTCAAATTACATTTTTCCATACCCATTCCACACTTACACACTTCCACGCTTGCATGCCTAGGTGATAGTTCCATAATCATCAGTGGTCACTTATAGATCTACCAAGTCATCACAAGGTAACCATATCTCAAGTTCCCCAATGGCACATTCCCCTTTTATAGGGTCACGTCATTATACCCCAATGGTATACACCCCTTATCCAGGGTCATGTCAACGAAATGAACTCACATCAACCATATATTACAAAAACCCATCCTAATCCATTTTAATAAAAAAAATATTAATAAAAATTTCTAAAAAAAATTCCATGCATTTAAAACCGAACCATAATATTAAAATCATCATTTTAAAATCATGAACCAAAACACTTACCACAAAACCATCCATTTTCAAAATTTCAAAAAACCAACATTAAAGAGGTCTTACACCAAGAATCACATATCAATTAACAATTAAATTCAATAAATTCAATAAATTTAAAATTAATCCTTCAAGTTCTAATTAATAGGAGTTGATAGTGAATCCACCTACCTCGCAACCATTGGAAAAACCAAAGAACATCACAAAACTCCAAAAACCTGCCTTAAAACTCCTAAAAACGTCCTTATATCTTATTCCCTTTACAAAAAATAAACATAACTCATTATGATTATAATCACACACTATGGATATATCCCTAATAGATTAGATCCATGATTCCAAGAGAGTAAATAAGAAAAAAAAATCTAAGGAAAACCACCAAGAATGAGAACTTACCAACAAAACTGACTTCCAACACACCTAGATTCACCTCAAAATCACTCCTGGATTAAGAGGAATGGTCTAAAAAAACTTGGGAGGAAGAGGAATTTAGGTTATTACCTATTTAGGGGGAGGGTAATTACTTAGGAGGTAAATAGGATTAGATCCACAAAATTAAAATCAAAGTTTAAATGGTTCGTGGTTAGGGCACACGATTAGGAAAACCGTGTGCTAAATATACACTAGATATTGCCTCCAAACCCACCTTTCATGGTTGGATTTCACTATTAGACAGATCATGCATTAACCATGATAAACCCCTATGTCCAACATTTTATGGTTTCTCCTGGGTGGTCACATGGTTTAGAAAAACCATGCACCTAACTTTGTGCCCACTCGGTGCCCACTATTTTAGTTTCACAATTTCCTAGGAGGTGTTGCATAGTTTTTACTAACTATGCTCAAACCGCTCACCTCCATAAAATCCCAAGAAACATGTCAAAACCCCTCCAAACCTCCCAAAACATAACCCAATTACTTTATACATTTAAAATAAATAAATAAAGGTTCAAATAACTAAAATTTAGGGGTGATGAATTATCCCCACCATTGGTCTTTCCATCCCCAGAAATTCAAAAACCACCTATATCCTAAAAGAGTTTGGTCCATTTCTCAACCATTTCCTTTTCATGCTCCAAGGTTTCTTCTTAAATTTGACCATGTTTCCATAAAACTAACACTAAACTAGTTCTTGTTCCATGAAATACTTTATCTTTCCTATCTACAATCTGTACTGATAGATAAACCAATGTAGCATTCATCTCTAGGTCAACTTAATCCCATTAAATCAAATGGTCTAGATTAGGTTGATACTTTTTCAACTGAGATACATGAAACATGTTATGCACAAAACTAAACCTTGGTGGAAAATCCAACCAATATGTCACCTCACCAATTCATTCAAGTATCTCAAAAGGGTTTATGTATCAAGGAGATAACTTTCCTTTCTTCCAAAAATGACAATTCCCAAGCCTTAGAGAGATTCTCAAGAACACATAATCACTCACCCCAAACGAAAACGGTTATTGATGATAATATGCATATTATTTTTGATGAATTTGTGCCATCTCGATCCTCCTCCAGGTCAACTATATATTATTCGTTGTCTCTTGGAAAAGGTTTGGTCCAACTAGTGAAGTATCACCTCTTTCCACCCAACAAAGTGGAGAATAGTAAGGACACCCATACAATGCTTTAAAAGGAGCCATATGTATCGAGGCCTTATAGCTTTTGTTATATGATAACTCCATTAATAGTATTTTATCATCCCATGAGATACTAAAACCCATTACACAATCCCTAAGCATGTCCTCCAACGTTTCTATCATCCTTTTGGATTGTCCGTTTGTTTGAGGATGATACACCATATTCATAGTCAAATGAGTCCCAAGGGATTTCTATAAGGATTTACAAAAATGAGATTTAAACCTAGGGTCTCTAACTAATACTATCGAAATTGGAACACCATGGTTCTTTACAACTTCTCATATATAGATTTTAGAAAAGTATTCCATCGTATTATATTCCTAAATAGGGATGAAATGGGGTAACTTTGTGAGTCGATCTACAATCATCCATATGGTATCGTGTTTCTAAACTATCCTTGGGAGACCTGGAAAAAAATCTATAGCTATTTTCTCCCATTTCCAAATGTGAATCGGTAAGGACTGCAATATACCCACCAGTTGTTAGTACTCTACCTTAACCTTCTTACAGGTGAGGCATCACAAAAAAAAATCCACTTTTATTTTCACACCCTCCCACCAAAATTGTGCCTTTGGTTCCTTATACATCTTTTCTATTTTAGGATGAACATCCCATATCAAATGGTGGTAAGAATGAAGATGTTGTTCCTAACAATACAAAGGTATGACCATCCAATCTTTGAACCACAACACTGATTTTATTTCATGATTTCATCCCTCAATGGTCCCCCCACCATTGAGTTTTGACCTCATAGTAACACATTCAGAATCATATGTTTGTTCCTCTTTAACTATCTCTGTCAAATTAAGATCAAAAGAAACTAGAAAGAAAACCACAACATTACCTCATTATTTATAATCCAAGTACATTTTGGCTATCACCGACATAAACTACCATTGATGTGAAGCCTCTTTCACTATATAACTATATGAATTTATGTGTAATGAATCTGCCACCAAATTGCCTTTACCTGATGTATACATCAAGTAAAAGTCGAACATTTAGAGATAATCCATCCATTTTTTTTCTCGTATTCAAATATCTCTATGTGAAAATGTGTAAACTCTTATGATCCATAAACACAATAAATTTCTCACCAAATAGGTAATGGTGCTAGGTATTCAAAGTATGGACTAAAACAGCTAATTCCAAATCATGTGTTGGGTATTTATTCTCATGAAATCATAACTTTCAAGATCCATAAGTAATAAAATGATCTCCATGTATTATAACACAACCTTACCCAAATCCCAATGCATCAAAATAGATGGTATAGCCTTTTCCTAATTCTAGAAAAATTGAGATCGTTGCTAATGTAAGGAGAACTTTAAGCTATTGAAAAGGCTTCAGACACTCATCATTCCATTGAAATGGAACACTTTTACTTTTCAAATCAATCATTGGTTAATATATTCATGAAAATTAATGAATAAAATGTTGGTAATAACTATCCAGGACAATAAAACTACGTATCTCAAAGAAATTATTTGGAGAATTCTAAGAGATTACAACTTATATCTTTTGTGGATCTGCAGAAACACCTTGTTGAGAGATAATATGGACAAGGAAATGTACTTATTGTATTAAAAAATCACATGTTAAAAGTTTTTTGTATATATGATGTTCCCGCAAGATACCAAACACTATCACCAAGTATTGCTCATGTTTAACCTTTGTTCTAGAATACACCAGTATGTCATCCACAAACATTTCCTTAAAATAATCCAGATACCTTTGAAATATTTTATTCATAAATTATATAAATATAGATGGTGAATTTTTAATACCGGAGGGAATAACCACATACTCATAATGGACATATATACTTATGAAAGTTATTTTTAGAATATCCTCATTCTGAACCTATAATTGGTGATATCCTAAAAGAATTTCAATTGTCGAGAACCACTATGATGTCCTCAATTGATCAAATAGATCATTAATGTGTGGAAGAGGTTACTGATTTTCTATCGTATCTTGGTTAAGATTCTGAAAAAATACACAAATCCTAAGAGTTCCATCTGCCTTTTTCAAAAACAAGACTAGTGTTTCCCATCGAGACGTACTAGGTTAAATGAACCCTTTTCTTTCCAAATATTCCAATTGAACTTTAAATTCCCTTAATTATATTGGTATTATCTAGTAAGACAGAAGGTAAATAGTATTAGTCCCTAGTGAGAGATCATTCTTAAACTCCACTTCTCTTATGGGCGGAAACCCTGAGAAATTATCGAGAAAAACATCAGGAAACTGATCAACAATTGTTGGAAAACCTCTATTCCTGATCTCATCCACTTATTACAAGGTTAATCCTACCAACTATTATGAGATAGTTCCAACCTATGGTGTCAATAATCCTATTGTACCTACCATTACATTCCAATCTCCTCTAAAGAGATTCTTGATGCCATCATAAATTATAAAACTAACCCTTGGGTATAACAGTCGATGTGATCTTTGAACATTGTCAACCAATCCATACCCAGGACTAATTCATATAAATACATATCAATAATAGATAAATATCTCATCAATTCATCCCCATTGATATTTATAGAACATTATTATTATATAAAGGCTGGACATTCTCTTTTTCCAAGAGGAGTTTATAGTTTCAAAACAGAAGGCATCATCTCAACATGAAACCCCAGAAAATCAATAGCATGAAAAGAAATAAATGAATGGGACACACCCATATCAAAAAAATATTGAATAAGGGTATAATTCAAAATAATTGTGCCTCTAATCATCAAAGGTCCATATTGATCATCCATGATCACATGCTCATCTCTATACAATTGATTACTCACTGCAATTTTCTATTTATTACCTTGATGAGATTACACTGGTTGAGTATTCATGGTATTCCTAGAATCACCATGTATTCCTTAGTTCATATGATGATATTTATTCTACTAAACTCATCCCATTTAAGTATACAATGTCTGTGAAACATGAAATGCGTCTCTGGCACCATACCTCGGAGCATTACGATAATAGAACTGAAGATGTCCCATTTGGTTGCAATTGTGACATGCCCTAGGTGTTTCCATACAATTTTGCAGCATATGATCCAAATAACCATATTGAAAAAAATCATGGATTACTCTTTAGTTTATTAGGAAGATTTATTGATCCCACTGTCTGGTTTGGATTCATACCATAACCTTGGAAATAGGTTTCCCTCTACCAATTATTCTCAACATTAGAGCTCCCATCATTTCCCATAGGTATTAACATGACTCCTCCACCCATATTATCTAAGATGTATCTTTATTCAACCATCGCTCTATCAACCATCTTTGTATAATATGTTGCACAAATCATGGAAATATTTGGGAAAATATTTGGCCTTAACCTCGATTCAAAAATGTGTTCCTTCAAGGACACACTTGAAGAAACTTCATATGAAAAGAAGAATAAATTCATAAATTTATCCACATACTCTATTACTATAAGGTTATCTTACTTCAATATGAAAAATTTCATAATTATAGAAATTATGAATATGTGAGTAGAGGATTGTTTTTTGAACAATTCTTCAAAATCCTCCCATGAAATTCCTTGGTGTAATTTAGCCTGAATTGTTAAATCCCACTGCTGGCGTGCTAGATCCTCCAGCATGTACATTTCCAACTTCACTTTAAACTCATCTTGTGTGCCTAAAAAATGAAAATTTTGATTCATCCTATTTAGCCACAATTAATATTTTTTTGGTTCCAAATCACCCTGAAAGATGGGTGAATTATGCTTTTGGAACTGAATGGAATGATCCACTTGCCTTGGTTCATCCATTTTGTTCCATCTATCCATGATTTGAAAATAATATACAATACTATGAACAAACTATTGGTTCACCCGTGGATCAGGTGCAACCACATTTTCAATAACCTCTTCTGGTTAGTTTCTACAGTAATTACCAGTTGCAATTTTCTATAACTAAAAGAAATTTTCATTTAGTCTCGCTCTCTAGAAACTTAAGGCTTATAAATTTCAAATTTTTCACATCACATATATCACAACAAGGCTTTCCCAAAATTTAACATTTTTTGTATTCAAATAATTTTTTAAAATTTCACCATGCTTTTTAAAATTAGACCATTTTCAACTATTTTCAAAAATCAACACTATTTCACCAAATCATAAATCATTACTCAAACTGAATTATGCACTCCTAGTGTGAATTCATTTCTATCAATTAATTTCATGATCTTCTCATCAACTAAACCCATAATGATGAGTTTTAAAATCTTAGAAGTGTCTTGGAACACTCATATACCCAAACTCCCTAGTAACTTGAGGTTCAGTAAAAATGGGTTAGCTACACCTTTTTATGCTCTACATTCCAAGTTCTAAAAATCTTACTCCTTACTACCAACCCAACTGAAGGACTAAACAAAAATGATTTCACAACTCCAGAACTGAAAAAACGGATACCATTTGTAACATCTTTCCCCTCACTCATTGTCTTGGGAAGAGGCAATGGGTGTTATTAGCCTTAGGTGACATCCCCAAGACACCAAATGCTGACAATAAATGTCAAGGGATTCATGAAGAATTGGGGGATGATTTGTCATATGAAAATAAAACAACCAAACCAAGATAACTATATCCAAACAAACCACTATATGATGCATGATTAAAATGTAATACAATGAAAAAAGTAACTAAAACAATAATAATATTAGAGTACAAAGTGGAAACCAAGACCAATAATACTCAAAGACATGGAATACATCAACTCAAAAACTCCCAACCGGATCCAAGATCCAACTCCACATGCTATTCTCATGGTATTACAATTCATCGCTAAAGAATTGAGATACCTTTCCTTTACCTATGTCTCGATATACAATATGTGAAAATGCACCAAAGTTCTGAAGTAGGGGGTGAGTATAAAACTCTGTATGATTTCCCAAATGACTTCCCAATTCACGCCATTAGGATAGATCATGTTAGCACATTTATATAAAATAGTTAAAATCCAATTTATATTAGTTTATATAAAATCATAAAATGGATTTCCAAAACAAAACCATTTGCATAGAAGGAATCCAAACAAAACTTTAAACCATTTCTCAAATTCCATTTTGGCATACCCATTCTACACATCCACACTTCCACACATGCATGCCTAGGTGAAAATTCCATACTCATGAGAAATCTCTCATCAATCTACCAAGTCATCACAATGTAACCATATATTAAGTGCCTCAATGGTACACATCCCTTATATAGGATCACATCATTCTACCCCAATGATACATTCCTTTATTTAGGGTCTTGTCAATGATATGAAATCACACCAACCATATATTCCAAAAACCCATGCCAATCCATTTCAATAAAACTTTTATTTTTTCGAGAAAAAATCCAAAAATGTTTTTCCATACATTTAAAATTGAACCATAATTTTAAAATCATTAACCAAAACACTTACCACAAAACCATCCAATTTCACAATTTCAAAAAACCAAAACTAAAGAGGTTTTTTCAACAAGAATCACACCTCAATTCACATTTCAACTCAAGCAATTCAATAAATTTAAAATCAAGCCTTAAATTTATAATCAAGAGGAGTAAAAAGTAAATCCACCTACCTCAAAACCATTTGTGAAACCGAATAATGGTAGAAAAATCCAAAAACTCACCTTGAAACTCTTTAAAACATCCTTATATCTTGTTCCCCTTACAAAAAACAACCATATCTCATCATGATTGGAACCACACACCATAGATATATCCCCAATGGATTAGATCCATGATTCCAAGAGAGGGAAGAATAAATCTAAGGAAACCCACCAAGAATCAGCACTTTCCAACAAAAATGTCCTCTAACACACCTAGATTCACCTTGGAATCACTCCTGGATCAAGAGGAATGGTATTCACAACCTTGGAAGGAAGATGAATCCATTTTATGACCTTTTTAGAGTAAAATGAGTGAATTAAGGGATAAATTGGATTAGATATACAAAAACCAAATCAAATTTTTAATGTTGTGCAGTTAGGGTACATAGTTAGGAAAACTGTGTGCTAACCAGGAACTAGCCACTACCTCCAATCCCACATCATGTGATTGGATAACATGGTTAGACAAACTATGTGTCAACCGTGTTAAACCCCTCTTCCCAACATTGTACGATTTCTCTTGGGTGGCTGCATGGTTTGGCCAAACTGTGCACCTAACCATGCACATGCCCAGTGCCCACTATTTTAGTTGTACGGTTTCCTTAGAGGTGTTGAACGGTTTCTACTAACCATGCTCACACCATAAACCTCTAGAAAAGCCCCAAAAACATGTCAAAACCTCCCAAAACTTAACCCAGTTACTTTATACACTTAAAAAACATAAATAAATTGTCAAAGTACCAAAAAATGGAGGTGCTACATAACATAATTGAATAGAAATGAAACTTTAAACAACACATATATAACATAAATATAACTTATATATTAATATAAATATATCTTAAATAATGGTTTCTTACATAGATATATAATGTAAATATAACATATGTAACATAATATAATGTATATGTGTTATATTATAATTATAATTGCATTCGTTAAAATATAATTACAAATATATATGCTAAATTATTGTATTCACTCAATAAATTGTAAATACATTGTGTCAATAAATTCAACATTTATTATTCTAAACTCGAATAATATTGAATTTATTTATTTCTTGGATCATTAAATCTTGTACATAACCCATCCCCCACTGGGGGCGACCCTATTTCCTAAACTCTAATTCATTAGAATTGGATAATCTTCCAAATAAGCTTTGTTTATAACCCTCTATTCCATTATCTCGATAACAATGAGTCATACTCACATACCAATAGCAGTATCTGGAAACACATCATGAAACCTAAGGAGATAATGTTTAATCATATAAATGAAAACTTTCTAAGAACACACATCATGTAATACAATCTATTTGTCTCATGATATCTCATAAAGCGGGACGCACAACTTTTGTCATCATACATACATGATTTATTTATTCTTTTAATGACCATTTTGGATAGACATACCTTCTATTACCATGAACATGAATTTAATAAAGGAACTACCATCCTGTTCAATTGATCCCAAGGTATCTCTTCCTTTCGAAAGTGAAAAATATTTCCTTGATCACTTATTCAATGCCATGTCACTAATGATGCACCAAATGTAAGTTACCTCACCAAAACATAAACTTCATGGTTTTTATCTTTCATCAAAGTACGTAATAAAATGATACAAGTTGATAATGATCTCAAGTCAAGAAATAAATACATGTGCTCGCACGTAGGAACATCCAATGACACTTAAAACATGTTGTAATTAATGGGTTATCCCTTGTGATCTCCTATGGTTGAGATCACTAAGTATAAACTTCATGAAAAGAAGTCTCAATGCTTATGAGCTCTCAACACCTGATAGTCAGACATTATTTTTTTTTCTCGGCAGTATGATGTATCTAGACCATAGGAAATATGTTTAATATTACTATCATAGTATCATAAGGTTTTCATTAGAACTGGGAATTGTTATAACATTTTGATATGACAAATAATCCAAGCACATTACCATGTAAATAGTGGATGCCAAATTCATAACAATATTATAATAAGATAACATCGTGTATAATCCTATGTACATGACATGATAATCAAAAATCACTACTAAAGTTATTTTTAAAGAACCCACTTTTACAGCACTGCCATGTATCCATGTTTTCTTTCATTTCACAATACACAGACCAACCACTTAAAAAATCCAAGGAATTTGTCATTAAATCTAAAATCAAACAACCCAATCATTTTAAAAAAATATGAATAAAATATATAATATGTCATATTGTCTCAGGATATATTTTTCATTTAACATAAGTTATAATTTTAAGTGGTCAACACATCATTTGATTATGTGTATTATGAGAGTTAAATGATAATTAAAAAATGTTAAAGGATTTTAATATTTATTTTCAAGAAGAATGTTATCAAACTCCTTGGTGTACGTATTATCTACTATGTATTTGATAATGAGTGGTCGAACCCTTTACAAGTTATACAAAATAAAGGAGGCATCATAGTGATAAAATTTAATAAAAACATGTTGGTCCTTAATTGAATTTCCATGTTCTAGAGAATTTTTTTCAACTACCAAAATTTAAATGATGCATTGATAAATTATCACTTATAATTATCATTTATTGATCAGAAAAAAAAAAGATAATCTTGTGGGAAATGATTATTATTGTTTCTTTGAAATATACTCAAGGAAAAGTCAGATTCTAATGGATCCCAAATATCAAACTAAAATAACTTTTATAGGTCCATGTAGAACTTTTACCTACCATTATATGTCCTTTCAAATGTACAATGAACCTGTGACATTTTAGATGTGCATAAAACATCTTTCATGGGATGCAAAGGATTTTATTAAAATAATTGTGAATGATTTCTTAGTTTATAAAAGATTCTTTGAAATGTACTTGAAGAAACTCGATAAGACATTTTAATGTTGTAAAGATTAATGTTTAGTCCGAATTGGGCTTGGAAATTTGATTTCTAAATAAGGAATTGAGGTGGATCCAGTGGGAAAAAAGTAATTAAATAGATATCAGATATCACATCAGTATAGGGAATTTGTATTTTTATAGGAAATTTCAGCATTTGACATAGATTTATAAAAAAATCAAATGGATTGACCACTCACACACCTATTAGCAAAGAAAGTGTCATTTTCATTTGATAATCAATACAGGTTATCCTTTTAAATTGAAGAATAATTGTAGATACATATTTTTTATTGTAATACTTTAAAATATTTCTATATATATTTTCATATCTAGGTGCTAAGATAGTGCGTGATTCCGAGTCCCGGTGTTCCCAAAATTAATTTTATAAAAATATTAAATATATTTTATATTACATGCATGGTATTTCTTAAATAAAATAGGATCAGTAGAAGAAATAGTGTCTTTAACGTTGAAATTATTATGTTAGTTTCTTTTAAACTGATGAAAAACATGTTTGTGGACACTTTTTCGCATCTATTTTTTTAACTGATGCCATAAATTTAAAAAAATAATTATTAGCATCGGTTTTTGTAAAACTAAATCCAATAATCAGTTTAAGTAAAAACTGATGCAAAAAATATATTAAAAATACCCAAAGTTATGAAACCCTCATTTTTTGATCTTCCAAAATATTTCCTCTCAACTCATAATGACTATAAAGGCCACCCGCTGATCCTCAATAACCATTGTTCTTTATTTTCTTCGATTTTTATCATTATTTCATGATTTGTAGTATCGATTCTTCATCCTCTATCTTTGTTTCACCATCCATGGAAGTATTTTATCTTTAGAAACTATTTTTCAGCTGACCATCAACCACGGTATGATTTATTTCTTTGTTCATGTTTATTGTTCATTTCTATAAACATATTTGTTAGATATTGCAATGTTTATTCTTCCAACAAATTCAAGGGAGAAAATTCATATTACGGATCGATTTTCCTTATTGAAATAAAAATTTTGTAAGTTATTTTCTTTTAATTTTGAAGATAAATTATTTATCATTTAGTTATAATTTTGAGTCATTGTTTCAATTATTTGTGTGTAGTTGATTGTTAATTATAGATGTGGTGATTAAAGTTTGTTTATTTAGATAAATTTTTTATATTTTAAAATTATCAAATTGTTTTGATGATATTATGTAATGAACAATGATATATAGTGTCATCGTTCATAAATACAATGTCCATTGCAAGTCTGAACCAATGATCACTACATTACTTAGCTATGCCTCCCTATAAAAAAATATTTTCGATAGTAGTGGGGGTCTAAGGAGTTACTCTGGGGAGACTATACCCCTTATATTTGAATTTTAATTAGTAAAATAAGTAACCATTTAACATAAAAAAAAAAACATTGGGTTATAAAATTAAATAAACATACAAATATTATAATATGAGGTGTGTAAAACATACATATAGTGACAAAATCATGATTTTATATTAGGAATATCAAATCTATATATAAAGAAATAAAATAAAATAAAATAAAACCAAACAATAGATTATTTTAAAAAATGGTGATTTTCTGCTGGTAATTTCTACTGAGGTCATTACATGTGATGTACATTGGATCAACATGATACACATCACTCAAAATAAATACCTTTAGTAGATTAATTTTTATTTTATTCTTAATAATCGTTGATGTTTATTATCATATTACCATTACTTTTTATTATATGTGTTTATTTTAAAATATATCTATATATATATATATATTTATATGTTTTAATATATTCATAGATTATATTGTGATCTTAGGTATTTAATGAATCATAATTAGATAAATTTATGAACTGCTAGTGAATATGAAAAACGAGTTGATGATTTTTTGGGGAATTTTCAAAATGAAATCTTTAAAATTAAGATTTGATTTTCTATCCAAGTGTGAAATTTTTCAATATGAGAAATTTAAATTCTATAGAAATCAAGGATCATATTATTTGTCATGGTTTTATCCTTAATTATACACATTAGATCTGGCATGGTGAAAGAACTAAAAATTCAACATCTAATGTTGATGTCAATATTCATAATGAGGTGAGGATCGTATTAAAGAATTAATTCATGATTTATGTGTTTAAACCATCAAAAAACGGAAATTTTTGAATAATTTTATGGAGATTATGAGAAACAATTATTCTCAGGTTGCAGTAAATATACAGTGTTGTTGGTAGTTTTGAAATTAGTTAACTTGAAATCAAGAAATGGGTGGAGTGATAAAAGTTTCCCTAAATTACTTGATATTTTAAAATACCTACTTCCAGAAGCTAGTGGGCTTCTAGATTCCAATTATGAGGTGAAGTATATATTATTCCCATTGGGATTGGGGTATAAAAAGATACATTCTTTGTAATGACTCACTTATTCCCATTGGCTTGAGAATACAATAAATCATTACTATGCCATTTTGAGATATAAACTACCAACCAAACAACCATAACCATAGAACTACTATATGATGCATGATAAAAACAAGATGACTCAACCATCATATTTATAACAAAACCATAATAAAGTGTACTACAAAAAAAGATAAATAAACTAATAAGTAAATAGTGGAATACAACCACAAGATCTTCCAAGACAACCACAAGAATTCATATTCCACAAGCTCCATGATCCAATCACTAAACAGACCAAGTATTATGAAGTGGTGATAAATACATGTGATACTTTACCTTTTTCCAATGTCTTGAAAGATAGCATCTAAAAAATACCCAAGGTTACAAAGAAGGGGTGAGTATAAAACTCAGTAGGTTTTCCCCAATGATTTCCCTACTCACACCACTAGGATATAAAAGTTAGCAACATTTATATAAATTAGTTTATATAAAACAATTTCCCAAAATAGTTTATAACTAAATATAAACAAGATTAAAACCCATTTAAAACCAAAAGTGAACAAGTGCTATTTTAGTGATTTTCCAGCATGTTGTACACCCAGAAAAACAACCAAACATAGCTTTAAAACCATTTCTCATTAACGTTTTGCCATAACCATTCCATTACACTTATTCACACATCCAACTATACATGATTCATTATGAAAGTTCCATAATCAAGATTGGTCTCTCATTGATCTACCGTGTCATCACATGATAATTATACCCCATGTTCCATTACACCTTTGGCAGCGAGCACAAGGTCATATTCCAACTAAGCATCGTAAATTTGATCGACACACACACCAATATTATGCCAAAACCATTTCAATAAAACTGTTCTTTTATTGAAACCCATTTAAACAAGACAATTTCAAACAACCATTTCATCTCAATAAAATCAGTCCTTTTATTTAAAACCCTTTCAATCAAATCCATTTACCATTATTCCATAAAAATACCATTTTAAAATATTCATTTTAAAATCAAGAATCAAACACTTTAATCAAAGCACCAATTTTCCAGATTTTCCACAACCATCACCAAAGAGGGTTTATAGGAATCCTAAAGAATCCAATTGATAATAAAATCCACAAAACTAAATCAATTTTAAATCATTTCATTCATTTCTACTAAGAATATTTGAGAGTTAATCCGCCTAACTTGAAGGTTTTGATGAAAACTGAAAACTGACGAAGAACACTCAAGAAAATTGGGTTGATTCTCCATGAAACTACCTTAGATCTATTCTCCTACCAACAATAAGATAAAATATTATCATATTTATTATTCACTATCTTAGATATACCCCTAACAGATGTATATATAATAAATAGAGAGGATAGAAGAAGTAGATCTAAATTGATCTAAGAAATCGATCAAGAACGATGAATAACGATCAGATACCTCAAGAATCTAGCTTTGAATCACTAAGGGAAGCCTTCTTATTACCTAAGGATCAATGAGAGAATATTATTTGGATTTAGGATAAGAAAAACCCCAAGTTAAACTCAGTTTGGGTAAAAAGAAGAGTGGATTAAAGGCAAGGATGACCTAGATCCACTTTTTAAGGAGGTGGTTTTTTGACCCATGCACGGTTAATCCGCGCAGTTAAGAAAACCATACACTAATCGTGCATTATCTACTACCTTACAGATCACCCTACATGGTCTCCTCATGCGGTATTAATAATCATGATCACATCATGCCAAAGCTACTGTCCATAATCTACAACTTCGCATGGTTTATACTAGGCTTTCCGCACGGTTTGGACAAATTGTGTGCATCTCGTGTACCTTCCCTTTAGCCCAAAAAACTCTCAAAAAGTTATCTAAACTCTCAAAACATTCACCATTATACTTTATAAACATAAAATAATAACTTAAGGGTTACATACCAGAAACTAGGGGTAATACATTCTCCCCACCATTAGTCTTTCTGTCCTCAGAAAGTAGAAAACCATCACTGTCCTGAAAGAGTTCCGACCATTGATCTTTCATTTGCTTCTCACATTCCTAAGTTTCTTCCTAAATTTGACCTTGTTTCCATAAAATCCTCACTATAATGATTCTTTTTCCATGAAAAAATTTCTCTTGTATGTCCATAATCCGCATTGGGATATGAACCAATGAATAATCTAGCTCTAGGTCAACGTGATCCCATCTGGTCACATGGTCAGGATCAGGCTGATACTTTTTCATCTAAGATACAAGGAACACATTATATACTGAACTAAACCATGGTGAAAATTCCAACCAATATTCCACCTCTCCAAATTATTCCAATATCTCGAAAGGGCCAATATATTGAGGGGATGACTTTTCATACTTCCCAAAATGATGATGTCCAAGCCTTGGAGAGATCCTCAAGAATATATGATCACTCTCTGCGAATGACAATGGTCTTAGGTGATTATCTGAATATTATTTATGATGACTATGAGCTATCTCCATCCTCTTTCTGATCAATTGAATCTTCTCTGTCATTTCTTGGACAAGGCTCAGCCTAACAAGTGATCTCTCACCTGTTTCCACCCAACACAATGGAGAATGACAAGGAAGCCCAAACAATGATTCAAAGGGAGCCATATGTATCAAGGCCTGATAATAGTTATTATAAAATAACTCTAATAGGGGTATATGTTCCTCCCATGAACCACCAAAATCTATTACACAAGCCCGCAACATTTCTCACAATGTCTATATCATCCTTTCATATTGGTCATCTGTCTAAGGGTGATACGTTGTACTCATATTCAATTGATTCCTAAGGGATTTCTATAAGAATTTCCAAAAATGAGACATGAACCTCAGATCTCTATCTGAGACTATCAAAACTGGTATGCCATGTCTCTTTAGCACTTCTTAGATATAGATTTTGGACAGATCCTCTACCATATGAGTTTCATGAATAGGGATGAAATGATCCGACTTGGTAAGCCAATCCACAATGAACCATATGGAATCTTGTTTTTGAACCATTCTTGGGATACCTTTAACAAAATCCATTGCTATATGTTCCCATTTCCACACTAGAATAGGTAAATACTACAATATACCCACTAGTCTCTGATGTTCTTCCTTAACTTAATGACAAGCTAAGCACCTTGAAATTAACTCAGCCACTTTTCTTTTCATTCTACTCCACCAAAACTATGCCTTCAACACCTTATACATCTTTTGTATTCCCAGATATACATCACATTTTAGATGGTGGTAAGCATGAAGAAGTTTCTCCTGACAAGCCATATGTACAACCATTTGATCTATGAACCACAAAACCAAACTCCCATCAATTTTCCGTCCCTCAATGGTCTCCCCACCATTGAGTTTTAAAATCATAACCAAGTATTCCTCATCAGATGTTTGTGCCTCGTTGACCATCTTTACTAAATTAGGAATTATAGAAACTGAGAAGAAAAATGCAACATCACCTTGATCTTCACATTCCACATGCATGTTGTCTATGACTAACATCAACTTCTATTCATCTGAATATTCCTTCTCCAGCTACACATATGAATTTATGCTTAATGCATCATCCACCGAATTACCTTTTCCCAATGTATACAATAAGTCAAAGTCAAACGTTTGGAGATACTTCATCCATCTACTTTTCCTCAAATTCAAATATCATTGTGAGAAAATATGTTTCAAGATTTTTTGGTTAGTGAACATAGTAAATTTCTCACCAAAGAGATAATAATGCCAAGTCTTAAATGCATAGACAACAGAAGCTAAATCCAAATCATGTGTTTGGTAATTCTTCTAATGCAATCTCAACTACCTTGAACCATAATCAACCACATGGTCTCTTTGCATGAGAACATATCCAAATACAGATCTCAAAGCATCATAGTACACCACATACCCCTGTCCTAATTCTAGAAAAATCAACATAGGTTCTGATGTAATATGAACCTTTATCTCTTGGAAAGACTTATGGAATTCCTCATTCCATCAGAATAGAAAATTATTTTTTTCAAATATTTCATTGGTGAGGCTATTCACAAAAAGTCACGCACAAAGCATTAGTAATAACCAGCTAGACCAAGAAAAATTCATATCTCAAAGACGTTCTTCGGTTCTTTCCAAGAGATAACAGCTTTTATCTTCTTTGGATCCACAGAAACACCTCTTTAAGAAATGGCATGGACAAGGAAGCATACCTATTGTATCTAAAAATCACACTTTGATAGTTCAGAATACAAGCAATGGTCTCTCAAGATTCCCAACACTATCACCAAGTGTTGCTTATGCTCATCCTTTGTCCTTGAATACACCAATATATCATCCACAAACACCAAAACAAAAGAATCCAGATATTTCTGAAATATATGATTCATTAATTCCATAAAGACCATTGGTGCATTCATGAGACCGAAAGGCATTAATAAAAATTCATAGTGGCCATATCTTATTTTGAAAAAAAAATCAGAATATCTTTCTTCTAAACTTACAATTGATGATATCCTGATTGCAAGTCAATTTTTGAGAACCACTGGGATCCCCTCAATTGATCAAATATATCATCAATGCGTGGAAGTGGGTATCTATTTTTTATCATAACTTGGTTAATCTTATGATAATTATGTTAGGTTCTAGGGCCCACAACGAAAGCTGATGGGTTGGGGATTTTAAAATTTTTCATTGGCAAGACGATGGAACTTGTCATCGTTGACGATCCAAGCCCCATAAAGGTCCAAGGATCTCACATAAATCATAAGGAGCACAAAAATAAAATGAAAACATACCCATTTAAAATCCTAAGTCACAGTCGACTGCAACAAGTCCATGGAGATCGTCTCTTGAAGGATCTAAAGTAGGATTCCTCTAGATTGTCCACACGTGATCTAAAAATTCGTTGGAACGTCGATCATCAAATTATGGGTGCTAGCACGGCAATCTGACGATGCTTTCGAAATCCCGACGATCACCGCATTAAGATGCCTTCAATGCTGAAGAGAGATCTTGATCTGAACATCTTGGATCGAGAGCTTCTCACTCTAGAGAGTGGGAGGAGAGAGAGTATCTCAACTCTCATTCCATGAATGAATGAATAGTGATTTTCACACCAAGGGAGAGAGCCTACTCTCTTATTTATAGTGGAATTCCAAAATACCCAGTTGGGTTCCCTGGGCCCCATTTATTTCAATGTCCAATAAATAAATAATTTTGATGAACTAAACTGCACCAATATTATTTATTATTTTATCACATACATGTAATATATAAAATATATTATGTGATAAAACCCGGTCCATTTAACTCGACTTGTTATCCTGCTTAATATTAAATGAACCTTGAATATTAAAATAATATTTGTTCAATTAATATTTTTCTCATATTTACTAAACTTGTAAATACATTAAATAATTTCAATCCCAATTATTCATAACTTGAATAATAATGAATTTATTTAATTCATCAGTGATTGATAACTTGGACAACACTCGTACCCCATGTTGGGGCCCATTATGTCCATATACTTGTTAAAATGAATAGGGTGGATTAATGAATATGCTATTGTGTGAGACCCTTTAAGCCCTTATCTCGATAGCAGTGAATAAAATCCAAAGACCAAGAGTGGAGTCTAGAAACCCATCATGTCCCCTAAAGAGATAAGGATAGTCATAGCAATGACTACCATCCTACGAACACTGACTGTGTACTATAATCTCTTTGTCATTAAATATCTCATAAAGCAGGACGCATTCTTGTGTCATCATCCTTATCTTGATTTATTATTTTTTGATCTATCCGGATGGATTTTCCTTTCTACTACTTTGGATAAAGACTTATTAAGGTAGAACCATCCTAATCAACCAGTCCTGATATATACAACTTCCTAAACTTGGAAGTGACAAATCCTTTCTTGACCATTCATCCAATGTCATACCACCAACGATGCACCCAACACAAACTACCTCTCCACGACTTCATTGTCATGGTTTTCATCTTTCATCAAAGTACATAATCAAATAGTACGCATTGGTAATGGTCTCAATTTAGGAGACCAATACACATGTTCGTAGATAGGAACAACCAATGACACCCAAAACATGTGGTGTTCCTATTGGCGGGTCTGTCCTCATGATCTCATTACTATGGATCACCAAGTGTGAAATTCATGAGAAGAAATCTTAATGCTTATGATCCCCCAACACCTGATAGTCATACATCTACTATGTCCATTTAGTAAGATGTATCTAGACTATAGAACATTTATTTAAGATTAATTTCATAGTATCTTGAGGTTCTCATTATATCCTAGGATCTTCTATAACCTCTCGACATGACAATTAACCTTTGGACATTACCATTATAATAGTGGACGCAAAAAATTCTACACTATAATGGTAAGATAACATCATGCATAGCTAATTGTACACATGATATGGTAATCAAAAGTACTTCATAGTTGGGTCTAGGGCACCCACTATTTCAACACTCCCACTTGCACTAGAGCTAACTTGCTAACCAAAATTGTTATCTACTCACATGAAAAATATCATGCTTCTACTAAGTAATGGATTTAACTGTTGGGCCTTCCACGTTTTCACCACGTGGCATATCTGTTATACGTGACCTCATATTCTTGAGTAAAAATTCTCAAGATAAGGTATCCCCGAGTATATCACTTCGTCCATTGTCATAACTTGACAACCTGGATAGTAAGAATATCATAATTTACATTATGATAATACTTTTCTCACTAGGTGTGATCCAAGAACTGGAACAAATCATTGAGATTTATAAATGCTTCTTAGCTGCCTTAGAAGCTGCAATATACTCTGTATTTGTAAGTATGGCTACCACTAGCTTTTATGAGCTTGACTCACTCATCTCCTTTTCCTAAATGCGATACTAGATCAAATTGATCTAAGGATTACTAATTTAGGTCCCACAAAAACTAGTATACCTTCCTCTCTATATTCCAGGCACATATCATTTGTACTTGCTGAAGTACAAGATGATAGTTCTGACTGCTTCACTTTCAGTGCTCCTAGATATAATTGATATTTGCCTACTATAAAGCATATTCTGAAAATATCAATTATTGTACATATTATGAAATGTGTGATTTATCCATCACTAGAGCATATGGTATCAATTCACAATATTAATCTCTACCCATGCTCCAAACATGTTAACCTGGAGAGATTAAGCCATGTGACCTTGGAAACAATTCTTAACTTGAATTGTTCCAACTTGTATTTTTTTTAATACAATGTCACTTTATGTACGACTAACTAGGACCAAGAAAACTATGGATCTGCCTTAGTAGATCATGTTCCCTAGAACTCAGGTTGCTACTTTAAGTCAATCATTGGAGAATTTCTTTTACCCTGGTCTTATCTAATAGTAAGACCAAGATCTGTTTTCCATATTTTTCCAAACATATTTCACCTAGAAAACATTGGCTCTCCCACTAACCTTTGGTAAACACAAGGAAAAGATTCATTTATAATGAATGATCTAAGATCTTATTGCTTACTTTAATCCAAAACTGGATTTCAGTAACTTGCAACCTTCATTGGAATCATATGATGTCATCATCTCTTTCTGGTTGTGTCATATAGACACCTTCCATGAAAGATGATCTTTAAATCCAAGGACCAATATAATGATCTTAGAAGTTAGCTATGACAAGTAAAATTCTAATAGATTTAGGCGTACTAATTGGTATAACCAATAGAGTCATATTAGTACCAAGCTTGTACCATCCATGTATCTTCTCATTTGAATACCCACCACAATATTCATTTTATAATCCCCTTTGAAATTTAATACATGGAATCCATTATTGAATTTTAAATTTTTCAATCTTGGCTTATTACCATATACTGCTTACTTATAGGATTTATTATTCTTAATGAATAATATATCACCGGCCGCAGTGAATATAAAACCATCACCATGGTTTCATTCTTCTTATGCAGTATGTGTCACTGGAACAAGCCTATTCCACATGTACTTTTGGAACTTGTTCCTATGTCAACCATTTGTGCATCTTGAGCATTGACTAAGTCCGAGTCAATTCAGCTCCCACTATCTATAATAGAGATGTTCACTCTTATATAGAAATGTATTCTAATTCTTGACTACATCTTTTCTATATTAGAGATTTATGTACTATCCTAAGCAATTGTTAGGATAATTACGTAGATGCACCATGTGTTTAGCTTGATGAATGTTTGTTTATATCTTAACAAACACTTTTTATCCTAACACATGATCTATGACATAATGGATTTTCATCATACTATGACTCATATGATATCCATTTTTCATTTTAGTTTTCATATTGTTTATAGGTTTACGCCATTATTTTCAAAGCACATCTTGAAATATGATGGAAGTTACTGCAGGTTGTAACATTGATACAACTTACATCATAACTTTGATATATAAAATGTGCATTTAGAAATTTCTCCACGCTACATTTTTTTGATCAATGTAAACATGTAAGACATTATCATCGATCCTCCTTATGAACATCAATACGGTTATGTAGATAAGGTAACATGCATTTAGGAATTACTCCACACTACATTATCATGATCAATGATTGTTTGGTCAAGATATTCTTCGGCATGCCAATCTGAAGCAACTCATATCTTCTTACCAAACATATACTTCACTATTCCTTAATAACTTACAGGAATCTTATGAAGTATCTTTACCTCTTGCTTTCCTTTGGAATAGTTCACACTCTCTTATTGAACTAATCCTGAAAGATTTGTGGCATACCTTTATTTCTAAAGGTTTCTTTGTCCAAACTAAGTATGTCAATAATACCAAAGGTGTTTAGCTGTGTCGAACCAAAATACCATAATGGGTATATATTTGACATCCACTTTTAGTTTTACTTGACAAAGAATCATATTTCCACAACTGGGTAGGTCTTACAATTTTATATTCATTATGTATTTCCTTTGATTCAAGTAGAAATGAACTATTTGTTGAGTATGTTACCAGAAATAACATTCATTCCAAAAACATGGAATAATATCTCATTATAACCAAATGGGAACATGAGATAAATGTTTTGGTTATACTCGACAACTTGTTCAACTTCAATCTATCACTTGGCAATTAGAAGTTATGTGTTTCTCATCGCTGACTTAGGAATCACCCTTTCTCAATTGCTTAGATAAGACACCTTACTCCTAATAATGTTTCCCTACTTACTTGGTTACTGTATTTCAATACATATATGTGAAAAGCATATTTTATTTAATACCCAATAATTATATGAGAAACAATACCTTTTATTGATGAATATAAACTGAACGATAATAAGGTACTTTCTTCTAGTATTTCAGTTTTTAAACTTCCATGAATTTATTTTCAATATGTGATGAAAATAACCTTATGTTAAGTAATCATCCACTTTTCTTTGAAGGAAATGATGAAGGTGCCTTTTGCGTAACTTTCCATAGGCCTTTCCACCTTTTCATTCAATTTATTCTCCATAAGAACAAAAGGTTGTGCTACCTTTAATATTATTATCACATAGAAAATTTTTCCTTAAAGGTAATGAAGTGCTTAATCTATACTATTTGTTTGTATCCTTAAATGAAACTAGAGTAATTGGGTGTAGATGGTATAATAATGGGATGACATGAAATATTGTGAATTGTATTTCACTTTACACAAATTGAGTGCAATCATCACATTCAAATCTCACTTAGCTTTCTCCTTGAAACTTCTTGGAAATGAGACTACATGTAACATCATCTATGTCATGATGTAGCGTCTGCAACTAACATCAGACATTGATGATAGAATTATGAAAGAACCATCATATTCTTGATTCATGAGTCTCCTGTAAGCAGTTTTACACCCTCGCTTCCTAAGGTGGCTTAACAGGTTTGGACACAAGCACCTTGAATTTCCATTATGGTAGTAATGTGCACAAGCACCTATTTTACACTTGGAATTTCATGCTTGTTTAGACATTAACTTTGTCCAAAATTTATCACAGTTTTTATTGTGGTATTACTTTCCATTCTATACAAATAAAATTTAGCAGATTTTACTTTTAATATTGATTACCAAATGTGACATTATTGATTATTTAATCATTAAATGTCTCCTACTAATTTTTCAAATTCTAGGAACCCTCTATACTAGAATTGGAATACTCTTGAGTATTCTAGTGGCAAGGATCCCTGAACCTCCCTCATAGTCTGCAAGCTATGACTACGCCACTACTAGGAGGGTCCAAGGTAGGCTTTTGGATGGAAAATCGCATTAACTCAAGGTTCCTTGATCTATTGAGTGCATCCCCAATGAGTGGGCTCTTCAATGGCTTAGTGGTACTTGTGATGCTCTCAGATAGCTGTTAAGCCTGAGGTATCCAGTTCAAATCGTGAGGGAGGCATATTAAATCCCAGTAGGGTTCGGGGACAGTACTTTGCACCGACCCAGAGAGTGGCCCAGATGAGCCCAGTTCTTGAGTTAGGGGCTGGGGGTGCACGTCCTGCGACTCAGTTAGTGGCGTATGGTCTGATAAAAAGTCCCCTTTTTGTTCGACCTGTGATGCTCCCGACAACAGACCAGAACCCCGCAAATCCCACTCACTGGGGATGCACTAAATTGGGCCACTAACTGGGTCGGGTTCAAGAATTGTTCCCCTACCAGTGGGGGGTTTAATCTCGCCTCCCTAGTGAGTGGGATATACAGGGTTCTAGTCCGTTTTTGGGAGTGCCACGGGTCCAAAAAATTAATGCATAGTCAAAGATTTTCATTTGCTTTCTTTACGAACAAGATCGGTGTTACCCACGGAGATGTACTTATCTGAATGAAACCTTTGATTTATAGTTCCTCCAATTGCACTTTCAGTTTCCTTAATTCTTTTGGTGTCATACTATAAGATGGAAGGTAAATAGGACTAGTCCCCAGAAGGAGATCAATCATAAACACCACTTCCCATATAGGTGGTAACCCTTAGAAGTTCTTTAGAAAGATATCTAGAAATTGATCCACAAATGCTAGAAAACTAGTATTATCGATCTCTTCCCTTAATTATGAAGTCAATTTTTCCAACTAATAAGTGATTGTGCCCACAACTAGTTCTCAAAATCTCTTTGTACCTATCCTTACGACCCTTTTTCCTCTGAAGAGATATTTGACACCATCCTTGGTTGTGAAACTAATCGTTCTACTATAACATTTTATGTGAGCCTTGAATGTTGTTAACCAATCCATACCTAGGATTACATCAAATACATCTATCTCTAACACTGAGAAATCCCATGTCTTCTCAGCTCCATCAATAGTTATTGAACATTCTCTACACACAAAGGCTCGACATTCCTTTTCACCAAGAGTGGTTTAAAGTTTTATCACAGAGGGAATCATCTTAAGTTTTAAACATAGAAAATCAACAGCATGAGAAGAAATAAAGTAATGAGATACACCAGTAACAAATAGAACTTTCATAAGGGTAGAATTCAAAAAAAATTACCCATCGCCATAGATGATCCATCCTAATCATCTACTGTCATTTTCTCGGCTCCATAAAATTGCTTTGTTGTTGCACTATGCTCTTTATTTCCTTGCTGAGATTTCCCTTGGTGAGGATTCATGGTGTTCCTTGAATTACCATCGTCATCCCTGATCTACTGGATATACTGAGTCTTCTTCCCTCACCCCATCTAAGTATAACATGCTTGGGAAACCTGAAAAGTGTCTCAAGCACCTAACCTCAGAGCACTACGACAATAGAGATTAAGATGTCCCATCTTGTTGAAATTATGGAATGCTATTGGTGGTGTTGTACACTCTCATTTAATGTGGTCAAATGAACCACATTGGAAACATCTTTCTTGGATCATTGGTCATGAAGGGAGGTTCAATGATTCATTTGTCTGATTTCGCATCCTTCCCCCAACTTAGAAAAAGGTGTCTCTCTTCCACTTGCTCTCAGCATTCGATTTCCCACCATTTCCTATGGGTATCATCATACTTCCTCCTCCCACGGATCCTAATATATCATGTTCATCCACTGTCACTATGTTCACTATCTCTGTATAATCTATAATATAGAGTACCGCAATATTCGATCGAATCTCTTTCCTTAGCCCTGATTCGAAGATTTGTTCCTTCAAGGATGCACTAGTTGTAACCTCTTGTGCAAAGCACACTAAATGTATGAATTTAGATGCATACTCTGTGACATAGATATTTTCCTACATCATCCTGAATAAGTTCTTCATTCTTTGGATCATGAATGTGTGAGTAGAGAATTGTTTGTTAAAAAAATCCTCAAAATCCTCCCAACTAAAATCGTGATCCAGTTTATCCTATACCTCCAAATCCCACTACTGTCATGCAAGATCTTTGAGCATATAAGTCTCTATCTTGACTTTCAAATCTGATGGTGTGCTGATGAAATAAGATATGATTCATCCTATTCAGAAACACCTCCACCTTTTCAAGCTCAGAATCACCCTAGAAGATGGGTGGATTCTGGTTCATGAACTGGATGGAATGATCCACATGCCTTGGCTCACCTCTTTAGTTCCCCATATCCACAGCTTGAAATTCTTGGACGATACTATGAACCAACTCTTGGTTCACTTGTGGGTTAAGTGCAACCACATTCTCTACATCTTCTTCAGGTTGGATTTTAGGATTCCTACCAAGTTTCATTTTCTGAATAGACAACAAACTATATAAGTCTCACTCTCTAGAAACTGATGGATTAGCATTTCAAATTCTATCAAATAAACTATCATAGAATTTCTTTCCAAAACAACCTTTTTTAGGTTTAACCATTTTTGAAAAATTCTATTCTTTCTTTTGAAAATTAATTTTTTTTTAAAATGCATCAACCGTGTTCTTTTCAAAGTCTTTCATTTGAAAAAAATTGCCAGATTTTTCAAAAATTTCCACCTTTGAGAAAAATCATAAATCATTACTCAAAATGAAATATGCAATCCTAGTGGGAATTTATTCCTCTACAATTCATTTCATGCTCGTCTCATTGGCTAAACTCATGACAATGAGATTCTAAGATCATGTAAGTGTCTCCAACACAATAATGTACCCAACTTCATGGTAACTTGAAGTTCAACATAAAAAGGTTAGATACATATTTTTATGCTCTGAATTTCAAGTCTTGACAATCCTAATCCTTTCTAATATCATAACCCAAGGAATAAACAATAATGACTTTCAACTTCATGACAATGAAAATTGATGACTACTTGTTCTGCAAGAGAAGGAACAAGTTGATACCATTTATCTCAAAGAACTTTTGGATTGAACAAACAGATACCATTTGTAATGAACCACTTATTCTAATTGGATTGAGAATATAATAAATCATTACTAAGACTTAAGCAACATATCCAAGGTTTCAAAGTCCAGAAAGAAATGCCGAAGGGTTTTGATACAAGTGGGGGAAGATTTTCCCTTTGATAAATAAACCACCAACCAAAAAACCATAACCAAAGAACTATTATATGATTCATGATAAAAACAAGACAATGCAACCATCATCTTTATAAAAAAACCATACCAAAGTGTAATATAGAAAAATACAAATCAACTGACAAGTAAATAGTGTAATAAAACCATAAGATACTCCAATAAAACCACAAGACTCCATATTATACAAGCTCTATGATATAATCACCAAACATCCCAAGTATCACTAAGTGGTGCTAAATACATGTGATACTTTACCTTTTCCCATGTCCCAAAAGATAGCATCTGCAAAATCACCAAGGAGCCAAAGTAGGGGTGAGTATAAAATTCAATAGGTTTTCCCCAATGACTTCCCTTCTCACACCACTAGGATAGAAAAGTTAACAGCATTTATATAAAATAGTTTATATACAAAATTTTCCCAAAACAGTTTATAACTAAAAATAAACAAGATTCAAACCCATTTAAAACAAAACCTGAATAAGTACTATTTCAGTGATTTTCTAGTAAGTCGTGCTCCCAGAAAAACAACAAAACACAGATTTAAAACCATTTCTCATTAACGTTTTGTCATAACCATTCCATTCCACTTATTCACACATCCAACTATGCATGCTTCATTATGACAGTTCCATACTCAGGAGCGGTCTCTCATCGATTTACCATGTCATCACATGATAATTATAACCCATTTTCCATTACACCTTTGGCACTGATCACAAGTTCATATTCCAACCAAGCCTCGTAAAATTGATCTACACACACCACTATTATGCTAAAACCATTTCAAATAACCATTTCAAACCATTTTAAAAAAACTATTATTTTATTGAAACCCATTTAAACAATCCAATTCCAAAAGACCTTTTCATATCAATAAAATCGGACCTTTTATTGAAAACCTTTCAATCAAATCCATTTACCATCATTCTAGAAAAATCCCGTTTTAAAATATTAATTTTAAAATCAAAAATCAAACACTTTAATCAAAATCACCAATGTAAAGACCCGTAAAATTCAAGGGAAATTTTTTTCTTAATTTTATTTGGGATTTTACAAGAACGCGGTTTCTGACGGCACTTGATTCCAAGGCCCGGTGTGCCTGAAATTTTAATCTGAAGTTTAGCTCGGGTACGTTCAGTGAACGAACGAGCGGGTTTTTATAACTTTTGAACTGGTGCCTGGAATCGAATTCCGAGGGCACCGAGGGATTCGCAGTGCCATTATTTTCTTAAGAACACCTTTTCTGGAGTTTCGTTTTCACGAGAGTAGTTATTAAAATTATGGAAGTTAAAAATAAAAAATTCAGCTACAATTTTTATTTTTCTCTAAGTGTTTAGCCTTTGAGTGGAAGTTGGGGTAACCACCCAACTTCCCATAGGAGGTTGTGAGAGTGGTGGGGCCCACACGAACCCCACCTATTCATCTTCTCTAACCTTCCATAACCCTCCATTTATTAAGTCAAGTTGAGTTAATTAATTGAGTGGATTAATTCAACTTTTGAATTTCAAACTTAAGTCATGTTAATAAAATAAGGGAAGTACATATTTTATTTGGGTTGGATCTTGTTGTGAGAGTCTTTGGGAGAAAAGGAAAAGCTCTTGAAGTTCTTCTTCTTTGACGAATAACGCGAAGAATGCGAAGAACGCCGGATCCTCGGAGATCGACGACGCGACGTCGACGAATCTTTTCTCCGCAACGCGACGATTCTCCTTCCGCGACGCCTTCTTCCACAACGGTTATTCCCGCGACGAACCTCCGTTCAAACTACGCTCGAGGTAGGTGTTTTATGCGTTTTTATTTTGTGAATTCTTCCGTCATCTTTCCTCGTTCAATTGGACCACTTGTTATCAGTTAACGGGAGGGGGCCGGACCACACAAACATGGCCGACCCTCCTCCCCTTTTTCTCTTGTCTACCTTGTGGTGGAATGGAACGGGAATGGCGCGGTGTCGTCGCACCACGCGGGGTCATGCGGCAAGGAATGCGAGGCGCCGTTGAATCGAACTAGATCGCGGCACCGTCACGCCACACCGGAGAACCCCGAAGGCACCGTGGCCGGAGCGGGGTCGTGGCGGAGGGGCGCGGCACCATCGCGCCACGCCGAGTGGACCAAGGCCGTGGCCATAGGCCGCAGCGGAGCTGGGACCGGCGGCCGGTTCCGGGCCACCGGCATCGGAGCAGGGGGACCAGCGAGCGCTGGTCCCGTGGTGCAGCAGTCGGCTGGCCGGAGCGGGCCGGCCGGTCAGGGGAAGAGCCGGGGGTTACGACCCCCGGCTGGCCAGCATGAGCGGCCCCCACATGGGGCCGCGGTTATAAACGAGCGGGAGGCAGCGCCCCCCCCCCCCCCCCCCTCGCACCCCTGTCCGCTCGACCGAAATGGCCGAGCCACCTGGCTGGCGCCAGTGCACCGGGCCGGCTGCCCAGGCCGGACCGCGCCCAGGCCGGGCCGGGCCACGCCAACCGGGACGGGACGCGCCCAACCGGGCTAGACCCAGACCTGGGATTGGTCGACCCGGTTCGGGCCTACCCAGAGGGTATCGGGTCGGGTCAGACCGGGCCCGAACCCCTTAATACCGGACCTCTCACGGTCTTTTGTCCATAACTTGGGCTGCGGACTTCCGATTGATGCACCGTCAGCTGTGATGCGATCCTTGGATCAAGACGGTCGTTTTGTTATATTACACTCAAGGTTTCGGAGTACTTTGGGTTCGTCCGGGTTGGTTCGTACACGAAATCAACCGGGCCCTCGGAGCGGAAACGCTTATAACTTGAGTTCCGGACGTCCAATTGATGTGTCATTGACTTTGTTGGATTCCTCTAAGTGAGACGGACCTTTTGTCTTACTGTGATCGAGGTTTGGACACCGTTGGAGTACGTTTGGGTTTCCTTTGACTTAAAAACCAACCGGGCCCCTGGAACAGAAAAGCCAATAACTCTCAGACCGGGCGTCCGATTGACGCGTCGTCTGTGACATTGAGTTCCTGTTGAAGATACGGAACTTTTGGATACATCAACTCCGTACTATGTGTCAGTTGATGTATCAGCCCCTCGGCTCGTGGAGCGGACCCTCCCAAATGAGCTTGTTGTGTGAGGAAACCCTAGAGCTGGATGCGACTGCGACGACGATGACGACTGTACAGAAATCCTATGTGGATTCGACGACGATGACTACAACACTCAGTGATCCTACGTGGATCAGTGCTACCGATAATGTGTGGGTCAGATCCTGTGTGGGTCAGCGCTCAGCGGTCCTGTGTGGGCTAGCGCCTATAGATCTTGTGTGGGTCTGATCCTGTGTGGGTCATTGCGGGGGTTAGTTACCTACAGATCCTGTGTGGGTCCGATCCTGTGTGGGTCATTACGGGGGTTAGTTACCTATCGATCCTGTGTAGGTCTGATCCAATTAGGGTCATTGAAGGGGTTAGTTACCTATAGATCCTGTGTGGGTCTGATCCTTTGTGGGTCATTGCGGGGGTTAGTTACCTATAGATCCTGTGTGGGTTTGATCATGTGTGGGTCATTGCGGGGGTTAGTTACCTATCGATCCTGTGTGGGTCTGATCTTGTGTGGGTCATTGATGGGGTTAGTACCTATCGATCCTGTGTGGATCCGACGGCTTAGATGAATCAATGGCAATATCTTATCATCTCTATCGTCTTACGAAGAAGTATACCTGTGTGAGTTGAATCTTGACTTTCAATCCTTATCTTCGATAAGTTGACTTAATATCCTGTGTGGATTACGTTTTTCTTTCCTGTGTGGATTGGGTTGTGTTTTCCTGTGTGGATTGGGTTGTGTTTTCCTGTGTGGACTGGGTTGTACTTGGGCTCGGATGTTGGAGCCGAATGAGAATTGATGACTTAGGTATATGTATGGGCATATACCTAAGTAGTGACAGATGTTACTTCGTGATTGTATCTTCCTTTTTGGATTATCCTTTGTGGATTCTGGGATACCTTCGGGGGTCTCGGGGTCCCTACTGAGTAGCTTATACTCACCCCTACACGGGCTATGCCCGCACTACGTTGTGTTGGTTGCAAACGACGGACAGCGCTGATCGTGGTTGAGGCTTGCAGAGTAGGACGGTACCTGGAGGTGGACCACTAGGCGGGACATACTCGTAGCGGACGGCTGGGCCCGAGGAGTTGTGGAGGATATCTGTACCCACCCTTAAGGTGGGAGTACCAGAGGACGGCTCGCCGTAGTGGATTTACTTTACAGTTGTTGTACTTCCTTTTAGTTGTATTTTACTTTCAGTTTGGGTTTGTATTCTGGCCCACTTACTTTTCCGCACTTACTGTTGTACCCAGTTTTTACTCAATGTTTACTTATGCTTGCTTTCTATGTGGTGTTTGTTTACTTTAAAAAGGCAATGCCTTCCCTTTTTACCGGGAATTACGCCTTGGTTCTAGTCGCCAGCCCCTGGCCTATGGAAGGCGAGCTTGGGGTAGTCACGGCACGAGCCCCGAGGATGGGTCATGACAAATTAGTATCAGAGGAGTTCGGTTCTACCGCAGAACTCAGGACTCTGATCTTTTTCTATGTGAAGCAATAGTGTTAAGAGTATTAAGTGTGGTTATCAGTCTAGGGAGTCCAGTGTTGGTGCGGCGGCCGACGTATCCGTACACTAGGACCCTAACTTCTGATTTCCAACTTAATACAAGAAAACATTGATTGATTGTGTGTTTCAAGTTTTCTTTGTGATTACTTTATGTCAGCTCACCAGGTATATTGTTTGACCGTGGCACACCTGTTTCTTTTCAGGATGGCCCCACGACGGCAGCCAGCTAGGATTCTGAGAGTTGTGCGTGACGACAGCCCACCGAGCGACGAGGCCTCGATACAAGGCCCTTTGACAGTAGAGGCACCGACGGTACCTCTACCCGCTGAGCCACCGATGCTACCAACCCCAGCCGCTAACGATGCATGTCGCCTTAGTGCACTGCACGAGTTTCAGCGTCAGTGACCGCCCAGGTTCCACGGGGAGACGGACCCTCAGGCATCCGAGGATTGGCTGGAGGCAGTTGTACGAGTTTTCAGGTTAGTGAGGACACCAACAGACCTCTTGGTGATCCTCGCAGCAAGCCTCCTGCACGCGGCAGAAGGCAGATGGTGGAGCTTGATGCTCCAGGTGCACGACGAGGCATCTCTCCTCTGGACGTACTTTGAGAGCCTCTTCCACTCGGAGTTCGTCCTAGCCACCCTCTGTGCGGTATGCATCCAGGAGCTTCTACAGCTGCGGCAGGGTAGTTTGACGGTCGCCTAGTACTCGGTGAGATTTACCGATCTCTCGCGCTATTCGACGGACATGGTACGGGACCCATTCTTCTGGGCCCAGAAATTCGAGCAGGGACTGAGGCATGAGATCAGGGAATCGCTGATCTCCCTCAGCATACCGACACAGACAGGGGTACTGGAGCGAGCCCTTCTCATCGAGAGCTTTCTTGCTGAGTCTACACCAGCGGCGAGACCTACCGTAGGGCGGCACATAGCGGAGTCTTCTGCAGCCGGCAGTAGACAGATGTCACAGAGGTCCAAGCAGACCAGGCCATCGAGCGGACGACCACAGGATACTGGCTCGGAGGTGCGGGACACACGCAGCAGAGCCAGTCTTATGAGTGGAAGACAGTGCTATGCATGCAGAGGGCAGGGCCACTTAGCTCTTGACTGCCCGACCCGCCATGCAGAGGATCAGTAGACGGTTGAGGAACCACCCAGGCAGAGGCAGAGGTTCGACCGTGGCGGTCTGCAGGGAGCAGGAAGACGAGGTTGAGGAGCTGGTCGAGCGGCAGGTGGTGGGTGACTTTTTGAGGCTCTACCACCACCACCACCAGGAGGTCCACCCCGACCACAGGGGAGAGCACAGCTTCAGGCAGCTGAAGGTTACGATCATGGAGCTCCAGAAGCGGGTGGACAAGTGCGGGACAAGCTCCAGGCATAGAGGCCCTTGACCATAATGCCTCTAGATTCTTTGTTTGTGTTGCCTTGTGTCCTTGTACTTTGAGTTGAAGTAATAAAAGACACTTGCATTGGTGACGTTTGCTTTCTTGTCTTTTGTATGTTAATACTAAGAGATACCAGTTAAAAAACTGTTGACTTGACCCTAACTTATGAGATTCTTACTAGAAGAGACCCAGTGACCACACACTGATGTCGACAGTGTGACTCAACCCTTGGAGTCGAGAGTAACGGTTGGATCTCTTGGTAGCACCATCGAGTCCTTACGATGTCATCCATGGCATTAATTAAATAATCATGACGTGACTGACTGTATTAGGCAAGGAACGTGGTTCATCCAGGGGATGAGACCGGATTTACCTTTCGGAAAAGGAGAAATCTTTGCAGCTTTGCAGAACGTTAAAAAAGAAGGGGAAACCCTTCGTGTGGTCAGATAGATGTCAGCAGAGCTTCCAGAAGCTGAGACAAAGATTGACCAGTACGCCTATCTTGAGGTTGTCGGAGGAGGGAGTAGGGTACGTAGTTTACTGTGATGCATCAGGGACCAGACTCGGATGTGTCCTGATGCAGGAGCGGGCCATGATCGCCTATGGATCACGTCAGTTGAGGCAGCATGAGCATAACTACGCTACCCATGACCTAGAGTTAGCAGCAGTGGTCTTCGCTCTGAAGAAGTGGTGACACTATCTGATGGGCGAGTGCTTTACAGTTTATTCCTGTGGCAGAGTTCGTTTCTTGATGCCTCGCCTGCCAGCAGGTGAAGGTAGAGCACCAGGTACCAGCAAGCTTGGTACAGCCCTTGGAGGTCCCGGAGTGGAAGTGGGATGGGATATCTATGGACTTCGTGACTGGACTTCCACGCACTTCCATAGGTCACGACTCCATTTGGGTGATTGTCGACCGACTCACCAAGTCGGCTCACTTCTTACCCATCAGAGAGCAGGGCTCAGTGGAGAGCTTGGGATGTCTCTACGTTCAGGAGATTGTGCGGCTTCATGGTGTGCCATCATCTATCGTCTCTGATCGAGATGCTCACTTTACTTCCCGGCTTTGGAAGGGGTTGCAGGAGGCATTCGAGACGCAGCTACGTCTAAGCACCGCCTTTCACCCCCAGACAGATGGTCAGATGGAGAGGACCAATCAGAATCTCGAGGACATGCTCCGCGCATGTGTCCTCGACTTTGGTCACAGCTGGGAGGACCACCTACCTTTGGTGGAGTTCACGTACAACAATAGCTACCACTCCACCATTGGGATGGCACCATACGAGGCATTGTACGGCCGACCTTGCAGATCTCCTCTGTGCTGGATAGACCCTGGGGAGTCAGTACTTGTGGGACCGGAGATGGTCCAGGCCACAACAGAGAAGGTTCAGATCATCCAGGAGCAGATGAGGACAGCTCAGAGCCAACAGAAGTATTATGCTGATAGGAGGCGGAGGCCACTAGAGTTTGAGGATGGCGACCACGTATTCTTGCGGGTCTTACCTCGACGTGGAATACGGAGATTTGGTCAAGGCGGAAAGTTGTCTCCACGCTTCATCGGACCATTCCAGGTCCTCAGCAGGATTGGCGAGGTGGCTTATCGCCTGGCTCTACCACCTCAGTTGCACCGGGTGCACGATGTCTTTCACGTATCTCAGCTGAGGAGATACGTGCACGACCGGACACATATCATTGACCATGGGGAGCTGGATATAGATGACGGGGTGACTTTTGAGGATGTCCCAGTGGAGATCGAGGATCAACAGGAGTGGGTACTACGTGGACGGTCGATTCCTCTAGTGCGCATCAGATGGCAGCACGGGAACCTCCAGGAGAGCACTTGGGAGCGCGAGGCTCAGATGCTTTCACAGTACCCACATTTGTTTCCCTAGTTTTTGATGTATCTTTACGGGGATGTAAATCCCTGAGGTGGGAGTAATGTAAAGACCCATAAAATTCAAGGGAAATTTTTTTCTTAATTTTTTTTGGGATTTTACAAGAACACGGTTTCTAACAGCACTTGATTCCGAGGCCCGTTGTGCCCGGAATTTTAATCTAAAGTTTAGCTCGGGTACGTTCAGTGAACGAATGAGAGGGTTTTTCTAACTTTTTAACCGGTGCTTGGAATCGAATTCTGAGGGCACCGATGGATTCGCAGCACCGGTATTTTCTTAGGAACACATTTTCTGAAGTTCCGATTTCACGAGAGTAGTTGTTAAAATTATGGAAGTTAAAAATAAAAATTTGAGCTACAATTTTTATTTTTCTCTAAGTGTTTAGCCTTTGAGTGGAAGTTGGGGTAACCACCCAACTTCCCATGGGAGGTTATGAGAGTGGTGGGGCCCACACGAACCCCACCTCTTCATCTTCCCTAACCTTCCATAACCCTCCATTTATTAAGTCAAGTTGAGTTAATTAATTGAGTGGATTAATTCAACTTTTGAATTTCAAACTTAAGTCATGTTAATAAAATAAGGGAAGTACTTATTTTATTTGGGTTGGATCTTGTTGTGAGAGTCTTTGGGAGAAAAGGAAAAGCTCTTGAAGTTCTTCTTCTTCGACGAAGAACGCAAAGAACGCGGGATCCTCGGAGATCGCCGACGCAACGCCGACGAATCTTTTCTCCACGACGTGACGATTCTCGTTTCGCGACGCCTTCTTTCACGACGGTTATTCCCGCGACGAACCTCCATTCAAACTATGATCGAGGTAGGGGTTTTATGCGTTTTTATTTCATGAATTCTTCCGTCATTTTCCTCATTCAATTGGACCACTTGTTATCAGTTAACGGGAGGGGACCGGACCGCACAAACACGACCGACCCTCCCCCCCCCCCACCTTTTTCTCTTGTCTACCTTGTGGTGGAATGGAACGGGAATGGCGCGGTGTTGTCGCACTGCGCGGGGTCATGCAGCAAGGAATGCGCGGCGCCGTCGCGCCGCGCCGGAGAACCCCGAAGGCACCGTGGCCGGAGCAGGGCCACGGCGGAGGGGCGCGGCGCCATCGCGCCGCGCCGGGCGGACCAAGGTCACGGCCATAGGCCGCAGCGGAGCTGGGACTGGCGGCCGGTTCTGGGTCGCCGGCATCGGAGCAGGGGGACCGGCCAGCACTGGTCCCATGGTACAGCAGCCGGCCGGTCAGGGGAAGAGCCGGAGGTTACGACCCCCGGCTGGCCAGCATGAGCGGCCCCCACATGGGGTCGCGGTTACAAACAAGTGGGGGGAAGCTCCCCCCCCCCCCCCCCCCCCGCACCCCTGTCCGCTCGACCGAAACGGCCGAGCCACCTGGCTGGCGCCAGCGCGCCGGGCCGGCTGCCCAGGCCAGACCGCCGGACCAGGCCGCGCCCAAGCCGGGCCGCGCCGCGCCTAGGCCGGGCCGGGCCGCGCCTAGGCCGGGCCGGGCCGCGCCCAAGCCGGGACGGGATGCTCCCAAGAGGGATAGACCCGGACCCGGGATGGGTCGACCTGGTTCGGGCCGACCCAGAGGGTATCGGGCCGGGTCGGACCGGGCCCGAACCCCCTAATACCGGACCTCTCACGGTCTTTTGTCCATAACATGGGATGCGGACCTCCAATCAATGCACCGTCAGCTGGGATGCGATCCTTGGATCGAGACAGTCGTTTTGGTATATTACACTCATGGTTTCGAAGTACTTTGGGTTCGTCCGGGTTGGTTCGTACACGAAACCAACTGGGCCCTCAGAGCGGAAATGCTTATAACTTGAGTTCCGGACGTCCGATTGATGTGTCGTCGACTTTGTTGGATTCCTCTAAGTGAGACGGACCTTTTCGCTTACTCTGCTCGAGGTTTGGACGTAGTTGGGGTATGTTCGGGTTGGTTTTGACTTAAAAATCAACCGGGCCCCTGGACCGAAAAGGCCAATAACTCTCAGACCGGGCATCTGATTGACGCGCCGTCTGTGACGTTGAGTTCCTGTTGACGATACGAAACTTTTGGATACATCAACTCCGGACTATGTGTCAGTTGATGTATCAGCCCCTCGGCTCGTGGAGCGGACCCTCCTGAACGAGCTTGTTGTGTGCGGAAACCCTAGAGATGGCTGCGACTGCGACGATGATGACGACTGTACAGAAATCCTCCGTGGATTCGACGGCGACGACTACAGCACTCAGCGATCCTACGTGGATCAGTGATACCGATCCTGTGTGGGTCAAATCCTGTGTGGGTCAGTGCTCAGCGGTCCTGTGTGGGCCAGCGCCTACAGATCCTGTGTGGGTCCGATCCTGTGTGGGTCATTGCGGGGGTCAGTTACCTACATATCCTATGTGGGTCCGATCCTGTGTGGGTCATTGCGGGGGTTAGTTACCTATCGATCCTGTGTGGGTCCGATCCTATGTGGGTCATTGTGGGGGTTAGTTACCTACAGATCCTGTGTGGGTCTGATCCTGTGTGGGTCATTGCGGGGGTTAGTTACCTACAGATCCTGTGTGGGTCCGATCCTGTGTGGGTCATTGCGGGGGTTAGTTACCTATCAATCTTGTGTGGGTCCGATCTTGTGTGAGTCATTGCGGGGGTTAGTACCTATCGATCATGTGTGGGTCCGACAGCTTAGATGAATCAATGGAAATATCTGATCATCTCTATCGTCTTACGAAGAAGTATACATGTGTGAGCTGAATCTTGACTTTAAATCCTTATCTTTGATAAGTTGACTTGATATCCTGTGTGGATTACGTTTTGCTTTCTTGTGTGGATTGGGTTGTGTTTTCCTGTGTGGATTGGGTTGTGTTTTCCTATGTGGACTGGGTTGTACTTGGGCTCGGATGTTGGAGCCGAACGAGAATTGATGACTTAGATATATGTATGGGCATATACCAAAGTGGTGACGGATGTTACTTAGTGATTGTATCTTACTTTGTGGATTATCCTTTGTGGATTCTGGGAGACCTTCGGGGGTCTCGGGGTCCCTACTGAGTAGCTTATACTCACCCCTGCACGGGCTATGCCCACACTACGTTGTGTTGGTTGCAGACGACGGACATCGCTGATCGTGGTTGAGGCTTGCAGAGCAGGACAGTACCTGGAGGTGGACCACTGTGTGGGACGTACTCAGAGCGGACGGCTGGACCTGAGGAGCTGTGGAGGCTATCTGTACCCACCCTTCAGGTGGAAGTACCAGAGAACGGCTCGCCGTAGCGGCTTTACTTTACAGTTGTTGTACTTCCTTTCAGTTGTATTTTACTTTCAGTTTGGGTTTGTATTCTAGCCCACTTACTTTTCCTCACTTACTATTGTACCTAGTTTTTACTCGGTGTTTACTTTTGCTTGCTTGCTCTGTGGTGTTTGTTTACTTTACAAAGGCAATGCCTTCCCTTTTTACCGGGAATTACACCTTGGTGCTAGTCGCCAGCCCCTGGCCTATGGAATGCGGGCTTGGGGTAGTCACGGCACGGGCCCCGAGGACGGGTTGTGACAACCAATTTTCCATATTTTCCACAACCATCACCAAATAGAATTTCTAGAAATCATAAATCATACAATTCACAATAAAATCCACACAAAAAAATCAATTTGAAACCATGTCATTCAGTTCTACAAATAGGAGTCTATAGTGGATCCACCTACCTCAAAGGTTTTGATGAAAACTGAAAATGTATGAAAAATGATCAATAAAACCGAGTTGATTCACCATGAAACCACCTTACATCTCTTATACTACCAAAAACAATACCAAATATTACCATATTTTTAATTCTCTATATATCTTAAATCTACCCCTAATAGATGTAGATCTAAGAAATCGAGAGGAGAGGAGAAGTAGATCTAAGTAGATCTAAGAAACTGATTGAGAACAATGAAGAACAATCACATACATCAAGAATCCAGATTCAAATCACAAAGGGAAGATTTTGGATTACCTATAGATCAATGGGAGAGCCTTATTTGGCCTTAATAGAAGAAAAATCCCAAGTTAGATCTGGTTTGGGGAAAATGAGTGGATTAAAGGCAAGGCTGACCTAGATCCACTTTTTAAGGATGTGATTTTTTAACCTGTGCATGGTTAGTCCACACAGTTAGGCAAACCGTGTACTAACCATACATTATCCACTACCTTACATATCACCCTACACGGCCTCCTTGCACGGTCTCCCTAATCGTGTGCACACAATGCCTAAGCTATTGTCCATAATCTTCTACTTCGTATGGTTTCTACTAGGTTTTCCATATGGTTTGGACAAACCATGTGCATACCTTGCGCCTTCCCTTTAGACCTAAAAACTCTCAACAAGTTCTCTAAACTCTCACAAATTTCACCCTTATACTTTATAAACATAAAATTACAATTTAATGGTTACATACTAGAAACCAGGGGTACTACATGCTTTCCCCAATGATTGTGTGTTGTATAGGAAAGAATATGAACATTTATCAAAATGTATTACATGTAGGACATCACACTATAAGATGGATGAAAAATTCAACTCTAATTCATTTTCAGGTACTAGAATATAACCTCATGAAAAATTATGTTTTTAATTTCTAAAAATTCCATCTAATAATTCCTTCATATAATTCTGATAATTCAATTGTGATTCATTCTTAGGTACCAGAATCAAAGCTCCTGCAAAAACAATTTGTTACCTTCCAATAATTACCTATTTGAAGTATCTATTTTCAAATTCAATTAATACAAAAGGGTTAATATGGAATTCATATGATCTCATATCTGGTGGTAACTTACATCACCCTTCTGATTCACCATAATGGAAGAGATTTGATAAACAATTTCATGATTTTGGAAGCTAATTTAGAAATCTCATAATGGGATTGTGTACTAATGTAATGAATCCATATCAGAGCCTAAGTATCCAACATAGTTCATGGCATGTTTTTTTGATAGTTTAAAACTTTTCCCCATATATATGTATGAAGAACAAATATGTTATGATGAATTTGATGATTTATGGACCAAACTAGGTGGGAAATGATATTGATGTGTATCTTTAACCATTGATTGATGATTTGAAACTATTATGGGAGACAGGTGTTAAAGTTTTCGATGCATACAAGAAATAGTATTTTCTTTTGCGTGATATAATAATGTTCACTATAAAAAACTTTTCTGTATGTGGAAACTTATCTGGATACAGAGTTAAGGGACATAAATCATGTCCAATTTGTGAATAAGGTAATTTATATTATCAATTGTATGATTGAATAAAGATAGTGTACATGGGACATCAAATATTTTTTCGAATTGATCATCCTTATCATAGATTTAAAAAAAATCGGTTTATAGGAATATAATTTTCCCCCACAACCATTGTCAGTAGAAGAATATTACAATAGGATGAAAAATATTGATTCTACATTTGGAAAGAAAAGAAGTGTTGGTCTTCAAAAAAATATCTAGAATAAATAGTCTATCTTTTTTAAACTATCTTATTGGAGATTTTTAGAGATAAAATATAATATTGATGTTATGCATGTTGAGAAAAACATATGTGAAAGTTTGATTGGAACTTTGTTAGACATACAAGGAAGGAAAATATTGATTTCATGCTAGATTGGACTTGATGTCAATGGGAATACATTTAGAGTTAGCTCCCACTATGAAAGGAAACATAATATATTTACCTTCATCTTGTTACACATTAATCAAGATTGAAAGATGAACTTTTTTCAGTGTATTCATGGTATTAAAGTACCTGGTGGTTATTCTTCAAATGTGCATAATTTGGTTTCATTGAAGGATTCTAAATTAATAGTTATAAAATCTCATGATTTTCATGTATTGATGTAGTAAATCCTACCAGTCATGCTGCATGGTATATTACTAACACCTTTCAGAAAATCTATCATCATTTTATGTAATTTTTTCAAATCCATTTGTAGCAAAGTCATTGATCCAAATTTGTTAGATGTGTTGGAGAATGAAGTTTATCTTATACTTTGTTAACTAGAAATATATTTCCAACCTATGTTTTTTGATATAATGGTTCATCTAGTGATTCATTTGGTGCATGAGATTAGAATATTCGGGTCTGATTATTTATGATGGATGTATCCTTTTGAAAGATATATGAAAATTTTGAAGGGATGTGTTAAAAATCCTTATCTATGAGAGGCCTCTATTGTTCAAAAATATGTATTAGAAGATTTGATTGAGTTGTGTACTGATTATTTGTATGAAGTGGATCATATTGGTCTCCCTATATCTCGATATATGATAGTTTAGAGTGAAGGTAGAAGGATTTGAGGCTTAAAGGTAAAGTTCATTTCGTGTGATGAAGTGATGATGGAACCTTTATACATTTTTAACAACATAGATGAGGTTCAATCGTATATATCATCACATATTGCTGAATTAAAGTGATAATATATTAAAAGAAATGAAAAGTGGGTAATGATTGGGCATAAAAAGACATATGTTTCATTGTATAAAGATAAATTCATCATAGATATATCTGTATCAGAAACATTGAAATGGTTGGAAAGGGGGCCATCTCTTAATATGATCGTATGGTCTAGTTTTGATATTAATGGGTACACATTTTACACACAAAAAATATGGATGATAAGAGTACCATTCAAAATAGTGGTGTAATGTTCATTGTTGAATCACTACATTTTTTTAGTACAAAATATAAAAACTCAATTTCTACATCAATGCCATATCTTTGAGTTCTTGAAGACATATGGTAAATTGATTATATTAAATTTTGAGTCATCGTGTTTAAGTGTAATTGGGTTGAGGTAATAGTGGTGTGAAACATGATGAATATGGGTTTAAAATAGTTGGTTTGAAAAGATTTAGTTGCAATGAGGAACCATTTATCATGGTGACATATGCAAAGAAAATATTTTATGTCATTGATCTATTGAATGATCAATAGTATGTCATTTTTCAAGGGAAAAGAATCCATTTCTATGATGAGAATGAAAATGATGTTATTTATCTATATGAGGTTTCTTTGTCTATTATAGGATTTCTGGATAACAATGACTATAACATAAATATAGTGTTGCAGTATGAAATGATCATACTGAAGGGATATGAGAAAACACTAAATTACTCTCCTAATTAATCTAGTAATTATTTACATTATATATCTTTTTTAAAATTTAAATTTGTAAAAACTGTATTATTTAATAACAATTGGATATTTAATTATATATATTTGATTATTTATATCATTTTTTGTGTTAAATTTTGATATTCTAATTTTATGGTTAAACATTTTTTCATTGAAATACATGATTTACATTATTATATTTTGGTTAAAGTTATACATATGAGATCAATTTTTTGAACTTTGATATTTAAATTTATAAATGTTTCTATCATTTTATAATTAATTTTTACATTTAATAGTTTACCTTGTAAAAAAAAATTTGGTTAAGAATTATAACATCATTATTTTTTTGAACTTACACGTGTGTGTTTTTTTTACTTACATATTTCTATTTTCCTATTTTCTAATTATTCACTTGTTTGATAATATGTAGCTATATGATAATTTCATTGCATTTTTATGTTTCAATGATGGATATAGATACAAAAAATAGAGGAACATTTACTGAGGTATTTTTATTTTTTAATATTATTAAATAAACAATAATATAAATATTTAATGAAAACAAACATTTAATTTACAAAAAAAAATGTAAGACTACTGATGAGACTTCAACGGTGGAGTCTTATGATTTTACTGTTAAGAAATCGTGTTCTCAAGTTGGTAAATGTGACATTAATTGTTTACCAAAACCGTCACTTTATTATGGATACGAGCGATTACATATTACTTTTTATGATAATAATAATGCAACTGGCCCAAATGCAATGTAGTTTATTAGCTATATTTCCATCCAGAGCTGTTGGAGTATTATAATTTTTTATCTTGATTAGATGGTTGTCGAAAAGATGGTGATAGATTAGCTTTGTGAGGTCGTAACGGTATAATATCTCAATTGATTTATTTTATCTCATTTTTTGAATATAATATATTTTAAATGACTAATATTTATTTTATTTTATTATAGATGACATTCAATTTTGAAGAAACAAAATCAATTAATAAAATATGTATTTATTTAGCGGTGATTTGATGGAGATATTTCAAGGAAAAGTTGAAAAAAAATGTTTTTAGAAAGAGACCAAATGAAAACTCATGCCTCAAGTATGAGTTTTTAAATACGGATATTTGGAAGAAATTTGTTTCCAACCAACATGATGAAGACTTTATGGTATAATAATTATATTATATTATATTTCTTATATATGTATCTAATTACTTATTAGTTTACTTTTTATATAACAGGCCTGTAGGAAATATCATCAAGACATCCAGTTGCAGAATGTATACCCTCATACTTTATCACAGGGAGGGTATCATTTATTGGAGCAAAAAATGATTGAGGAAATGTTTGAAGCATTAATAGCTCATTCTATTAGTGGTTCTGATGAGGTCCATTTCTATCCTCCATATCCCCCCACCCACCATGAAAAATGGAAAAGATAAAGAAGAAGAAAAAATGAAAAAAAAATATCTTATAGAGAAAGCTAAGGAAGTATCTGAGATAATTGTAAGTAAATATTTTTTATTTTTCATGAATTTTTATATTTTATAGATTAACAACACTAATATACCATTTCCATTTTTCATTTCAGGATGAAATTCGGGAGTAATAAACACAAGGAACTTTTATCCCTGAGGTTAGGATGGAAATCCTATCCACTACTTTAGGAAAGTCAAAACACCTCGGCAGTATAAAAGGATATGAGTTGGGTGTTAGTATTCATAAATTTTTTGGTCATCAAAGTAATAAATCAAGAGACCCAAAATTTGAATCCTTAAAATTTGATCTAAAATATATGAAATAGTCTGTGGGAGATCAAATTCAATCAACTATGTTGGATATGTTAGAACAATTGATGAGACAGTCATAGTCTGCGTAGCCTTCCCAACATGTCCAGCCTTTTCAGTTGGTTGTGCAGCCTATACAGCTCTCCCAGCTGGACCAACCTACCCAGCATTCCTAATCAAATCCTCTACCTCCTTGCTCGAACTCAACCTTACACTGTGAGTTTTATACTGTAGATCCTCATGTACATATCGTATCATTCGGAGTCATGCATTTTTTGGTGGATTCTATACATAACCAACCTATACAGATGGGTCATGTTAGAGTATCAATACATGATATTATTGATCATACTACTCTACTACCATTTACTACTGAGGAGGTTACTAGATTTGGGGATTGTATGGGTCATTTTTTAATTTGGACATCTGGCCTTATTTGTTATCTTTCATAAAAGGTATGTGTTTTTTTATATTAATTACATCTGATTGAAAATTACTTATAATGTTTTATAACATTTAACTTATATAAAAGTATCTAAAATCAAAAGAAATTGCACAAAGGAAAAAAAAGGTTCATGAACATACAATTGTAGATACTTCTGATATTTTTGATGGGAAATAAAGATTATCTTAGGCTTCTTCTTCCTTGGGTAATATCTATAAGTTTTAGATGATGTTCGATATATGTGGAAGTGACTATCCATTGAGAATATTTAGAAAAGATATCATGGATTTAATTGATTTTTAAGAGGTTAGTGTGCCTGTGTTGTATTTGTTTTCCATGTAAGTAAATTGAAATTTCTATTTCTATTTCTTTAATTAAAGATGGTTTAAATTGGATAACTATATTACTATTTTAATTATTCATCTACATGCGCTTCTTATTCAAAATGACACAATATGAGTTTATGATTTTATAGATCCAGAATTCATTTCTATGGTTGTGCAGTATGTGAAGATTGTTGATAGAGTTATATATATATGTGAGAGATTATTAAATATAGAGATTTGGTGTTGGTTTTTTCCATTTATTGATGGGTAAGAACAAAAAAATAATTATGAACTAATGTTCATTATAATTTCATTAATTGTGAATTTTTTTTATCGTAGGGGACATTGGATGTTAGGCATATTCTTCCCAAGTGAATGCAACTTATATTGGTTTTTCTCTTTATTAGGTGATGTTTGTAAAAAATTTACCACCTTTATAAAAAAGTAAGTTTTCTTTTTTTATAAGTTCATTATATTTAATTCTTATTTTATGTATATGTATTATTAGTTGAATATATGAAAATTTAGGTTATGAAAAAAAAATTAACAAAGATCACTTGTCGATAAAGAACCCAAATGCAATCCAATATGTAAAAATAATAGTAATTATTTTTTATATTAGATATTATTCTGATTTTTGATATATATATATATATATATATATATATTTGTTTTTATTATAAAGTTAATGTTTTATAACTGCAGTTTCATCGTCAACAAAGAAATATTGAATGTGGTTATTATGTTCTATGATTCATGTATGAGATAATCACAACTGGGGTAACTACTAAATTTTATAAGGTTAGTTATATTAATTATTTTTTATTTTCGGTCAGATTATTCTGTTTTTTAATCTTATACCAGTCAATGTTATTATAGACATTCAATGATGTCGAGTCTTATATGAAAAATGAAATTACCCATCTTCGATATTTGTTTGTGAACTATTTGTTAAGTATGATTACAATTAAAGGTATGTATATTCTAATTTTTATGATTAATATTAAATTTTCCTAACAAAAAGTGTTCAAAAAATAATTCTTTTGTTATAATAGGTGTTTGAACATAATGATCTCAAAGGAATGAATCAATAACAAATGTCAATGATTATGGTGTAAATTATTAGGTATGAGTTTTTTTAATTCTACTTTATAATAAAAATGTTTAAATAATGATTTTTTGATTAAGTTGATAAAAGTATGTTTGTTTTTATATATTTTTAATCTCTGATAAAAGTTATTTGATGGTTTTATATTGTTTTTTCTATTACAGGGATTCTAATTTTTTTAGGGTGTAATTTTGACAATTTTCTAAAATAAAATCTCTTACAGCGTCGGTTTTGATAAAAACCGACACCGAAACTTTAAAAAAATATACAAGGGTTTCAGCATCATTTTTTTATAAACTAACACCAAAAATAAATCTAAAAAAAAATTTGAAATTATTTTTTTCTTAAAACTGGCCCTAAATTTTCAAAAATAATGGATCTTCAGTGTCGGTTATTACTAGAAAGTGACACAAAAAAGGACCTACGGCATCAGTTTCTAGTAAAAACTGACTCTGAAAATAGAGCAGAAATTTCCAAAAATCTATTTTTGGTGTCAGTTTTTAGAAAACTAATTTCAAAAACCTTATTTTTTATGTCACCTTTATAAATATCAGTTAAAAACAAATGTTAAAATTGAAAGAAAAAAACTGACATTAAAACGTGTTTTTGCACTAGTGGATAACTCTTAAACTAAGGATCAGATCAAAAATATGAGACCACTATTGATTCTGGAAATTGATGTTTACCCTAGGAACGACCTAAAATAGGTCGGTACAGGGTGTTTAGATATCTCTCTCGTTGGTGGTGCGTTCAGTTGGTTAATTAATTAATTTAATTATTTATTTATTTATTTTAACCTAAATGAAATGTTTTTAAATTCACCAATATGATGAAACCTACAAGGTTATCCAAAATAAACCCTAGGATAATTTTAGAGCATTCTTCTTCCTTATATTGGCGAATCAACATATGATGACGATGAATCTCTAGATCAGAGCATATCAGAGAATAGCGAATGCAACGACTTCCTTCAATCAGTGGAAAAAAGCATTCTTTGATGATGAATGATCCAATATCCTAGTAGGACACTTCAAACTATGGATTACAACCTTTTTGATTAAATTGATTGAGTAAGATCATCCCTTTTATGATATGCGCCAATTGTGTCCTTTTTATGAATCCTTGTATTGAAATTCAATTGGCCATTCTTGTTTTTTGACCTGAATCTTCCAAATTATGTTCGTTGGCCAAGAATACTTGGTCAATGATTGATAAACCTTTGTTGTGGTTCTTTTCTCCCTTGATTGTTCACGTTCTTCACCTATTGGACCCTGCAGTCTTAGTTCGACATTATCAGGTATTACCGAGCCTGATCAGGCCCCCACATTCACAATAGATACACCTATAGGGAACGGACAGACAAACTAGGAATGATTTTGGATGGATTGCGAGTTATGGATGATTTTTCTGATGATCAGAATTCAAATCTTAAATGGCAGAAGAACCCAAGGAGTTTGGTGCATAGAAGTTCGCATGGGAATGAACCAGATTCAACTTTCGACTACCGGAGGGTCGGAAATCGCTGTCCAGAGTAAGATCCCTCAATTTTAAGAGGAGATGAGGCCTGAATCAAAGGTGGAAAGGTTGGATTTGGAGTGTGGAATGTGGATCTGGATTTATATGAAAAAAAACTATACTTCATGTATAATGATGAACACATGGTGTGTAACCCCTATACTGTGACGACTAGGGTTTTGTAAATTTATAAGGATGGAACGGCATATATCCCTCCCACAAGTCATGTACCCCTTTTCCGGGTGGTCGAGCCGTGTGGTGGAGAAAACAGGCATGACCATGTGTGGAAATACATGACCAAGAATATGGTCATGTACTGAAGTACATGGGTACAACTAGAGACACGAGAAACACCCCATGTCAAGCGACACATCATGTACAAAAGTACATGAACATGGGATGGATACACGGGCATGGTCAAGGCACACGGGCGGAACCCCAAGTGGCTTGGGAATGTCATGTAGAGACCGAACACACTGTGTATCCCTATATGGTTAGCGGTTCATGTGCTTCTAGGGACACATCTAGGTGATGGATTGGTACCACACACCATCTGGGTCCCCTCACACGTCGTGTACCCCTTGGTTCCTTTTGAGGAAACTTCAAACTCACATATTTTCTTTGTTTGGACTCAGATTTTGGCCTACTAGTAGCCTATCCTAAGTTTTTTTCACATAGAATGTGATGGGTATCTCCATTGTGGGTTTTGAGATATTATGTGAGATGTTCTGGGCATGAAGATTATTTAGGCGACGCTCGATGATGGTAGTGATCACACAAGATCACCAAAGGATTTTGAATTGGAACCCTCCTACTGTGATAGAGAATGGGTCCTCTATAGTTCAGAGTAGAACCCTCCAGCTAGGCTAGGCATGGGTCCTCTATCAACTATCAAAGAGTGGAATCCTCCTGTAAAGTTAGGGCATGGTTCCTCTAGCATCAGAGAGTGGAACCCTTCTGTTGGCACAGGGCATGGGGCCTCTACCTAAATATCAAATTGGAACCCTCCTCCTAGGGAAGGGCATGGTTCCTCCATATTTCAGAGTGGAATCCTCCAACTAGGATGTTCATGGGTCCTATATCAATTACTAGAGTGTAACCCTCCTATAAAATCAGGTCATGGGCCCTCTACCACTAGAGTGGAACCCTCCTGCTGGGTAGGGAATGGGTCCTCTATTGACTAATAGAGTGAAACCCTCCTACTGGGCAGGGCATGGATCCTCTATTGACTATAAGAGTGGAACCCTCCAATTGGAATATGGTATGGGTCATCTATCTATCCACTGAGTGGATCCCTCCTATTGTATCAAGGCATGGACCCTCCACCTAGAGATTTTGGCCCCTCGATTGTGTGGCATGGTGATGAGGCATGTCTATACTTGGATGTTTTCTACTGGGCAAATGCGCAAGATGTTGGGAATCTTTTTGGGATTTTGGAACTATTGGAGGCTCTTTTCCTAGGTCGGGATGTGATATGGAGATCCCCTTACTCTCTCATTTGGGATTATTTTATTGAGAATGTATGTATGTATGTATGTATGTATCTATGTATGTATCCATACCTTTGGATTTGGTTACTCTCCTACCATGGGTTGCAAAGACATGTGTGGTATTCCACGTGCTTTCTGTGTTTAGATTCTCATGGTGGGACGAGGTCACTCTCTTTCTATGGGTGGAAAAGACTATACATGTAGTCCATTTATACGCTATGTTGAGACCCTTATGTTTGGATGATGCTAATCCTCTTGCTTTGGTTTGGGCTGCATCCTATTCATTGTTTACTATCTACTGCCTTTCTATTAATATTGTATCTCTCTATACTCTACCTTTATCTTCTGGGGAATATTATTATGTATGTACATACACACCCCTTTATGATCTTTTCCCGCATGTGTCGTGTCTTATGAAGACAATGGATAGGTCAGTGGTGACTACAGAAGAGCATAGGGATACCTGGTACTTTGGACTACGTACGGTGGTTGAAACTTGTTGAAAATTAACTTTTTTATTATCAAACCACTTTTAAGGGGGGAGTGAGAAATCTAAAAGTCCATAAATATAACTAAAATTAACCATAATAGAATAAAATCCAAAGAAAAAGATAGGATCTACCTCTCCCCAGCAACTATCTCGTGTCGACAAACCCTCACAAATGCATGGCCACTCGGCTAACTATCACAGCTTAGAGATCAGAAGTTGGGCTCTCTTATAATTTTAATTTCCAATTTTTTTATGTTGGGACAACTTTTAAGTTGGGTGTGTATTTTTTCCATTTACTTTTCAATTTTCACTATCTTACTCTTGTATTGTCTAGAGGTTTTACATGCATGGTTGTTACCCTAGTATTTTTCATCTTTTACTATTATTCCTCTACAATTATGCATCGATATGGTTGTGTTTGTGCATACATGTAATTTGGAAAAGTTCTCCCCATGTTAGTTATGCCTCCTTCGATGGCCATCATCCCCTGGATTATGGATGCAGGCTTAGGGTAGTTGTGGATCGAGCCCTTGTTAGGTTTAGGTCGTGACAGATTGGTATAAGAACTAGTTCAATCCTTAGGAAGGTGTTTGGAGTGGTCCCCTTACAAGTATTTGGTTGAGATGTAGGGAAATAATGTTAAAGTATATCAAGTGCGGCTCTCAATCTAGGGAATCTAGTAATGATATGGGTGGCCAATGTATCCATTCACCATGACCTTAACTACCTACTTGTCGACTTTGAATACCAAGAAACTGGTTACAGGGATCGATGGTGCATGCATCATATAGGATTGTGTATTTTATTGTCCTTGATTCAGATCCCCATTGTTTATATATATTCTCATTTGACCATGGTACGTCTTTATTAAATTTTCAGGATGCCTCCACAACAACATCCATCCATGATACCAGTTATGAATCATAATGACGATTCGATGAGTGATGAAGCCTTAGTTTAGGATCCATCATGCGATCTTCTTCCTCTGAGTGGGTAGGTAGAAGCACCACCACCTTTCGATTGGCATATCATCCCAGCAGATTAGGTTGAGGATGCGTGTAGTCTTAGCACACTCCACCAGTTCCAATGCCAGAGGAAGCTGAAGTTCCATAGTGATCTAGATCCTTAGGTAGTAGAGGATTGGATAGAGTCAATGGTTCGTGTTTTCAGGATCATACAGACACTAATGGTGGTTTCACTGTGAGTTATCCTTTTCCACTTAGTAGTTGGGTACTGGTAGAGTCTTTTTACTCATATGCATGATGATTCGACACTCACATGCCCCGAATTCTAGCAACTATTTTATGAGGAGTATTACCCCTCCTACTTGTTCTCATTTCAGATTTAGGAGCTTCTTGATATGCATCAAGGAGGGGTGATTTTGGATGAGTATGCATAGAGTTTCACAAACCTTACGTGGTACTCCCTTAACATTATCTAAGACAGCTACTTCTGAGCATGGAAGTTTGAGCAAGGAATCCGCTGAGAGATTTGTGCCAGTGTGGTACCCTTGTTTATCCCCACCTATGTTGGGGTATTGTAGTGGGCACTAGTGGTAGAGATTTTCCTATCAAATGGATTTGAGGAATCTAGAGATAGTATTGATAATTATAGAGCTAATTCGTCTACAGCATCTATAAGGCACCATTCGAAGGGATCTTGGTGGAGGAGGTCATATCATGATCAGACTTAGATGCATGGTTATGCGGCATAGGGACCGTGCAGCGGACCTGGGTATCCTAGAGAGGGGTAGTGCTATGCTTGTGACAGGTGAGGTCACATGGCGCATGATTATCCAACCAGACGGGTTGAGGGGCATAGGTTGATAGAAAATGGACCATCACGGCAGAGACAGTGCCATGATCAAGGATCTTCCGAGAGAGGTCGGGGAGGGCCCTAGGGAGGTGGAGCAGGTAAAGGAGTTGGAGGAGTTGTGGGAGGTGGATGATGTTATGAGATCTTACACCACCACCAATAGACGTCCTATAATGGTATGTGCCTTCCTGGTTTGTAACTTTACTAGTTTTGGTTGTTTGACATGTTTGAAGGAGGCTCGGAGGAAGTCTGGAGAAGTTCAGTTGCTAAAATCTAGAACCAGAGAGATTTCATGACATGTAAACATGTTACACGATGTGAAAGAGGGTTTCACAACATGTAAACATGTTACACGATGTGAAATAGGGTTTCATGACGTGTAATATATCAGGGTTTAAAATAAATAATAAAAAGAATAGGCGATGTGTTTTTCAGCAGAAACTGAACCCCAAGTATTACACAACGTGAAAGGGGATTACATGTCATGTAATACCCCATCCAGTGAAGTTTTAAAATTATTTTCTATCTGAACTTTTATTCATTCGATCATAGCTTCCTCTTCTTCTCTTTTTGGGTGAACTTTAGGTGCCCCGAGGTGTTCTTCAAGTGATCTTCCTCCCTCTTTGATTCATTGATCTGGGTGGTTGTTTGTTGGTGATTCGTGGTTGATCTGTGGTGATTTCTACTCTCGTTCTCATCCGTTTTCTTCTTTTTTTCTATTGGGGGTTCACTGCAGTGGTGTTTATTTCGTTTGGGGTGAATTTGGGTTGTGTTTTTTACCACCCTTTGGTACGATTTAGTTTAATCCTCAAATTTCTTGTGCAACAGTGGTTTCCAAGCAATTTCTTCTTCTCCCTATATTGCACAGCATGTTGGAAAGATTCCTTAAGATAGAGAATCCATTGTTTCTCCTTATTGTGTATCATGTGGGAGGGGTTTTCTTTTGTTTACCTACAGATTATGGTTGTGTATGATTAATCAAGATAAATAAATGGTTAGTTTAATTGGAATGGATAAATGAGGTTTGTTCACATGCTTTTACATATTTTATATTATTTGTGATGTTATGATTGTTTGGGATTCATGTCCCAATAAAAATTGTGGTCCTTGGGGCTTTGTTTGCGCTATATATATCTATTGTGTTGGATTCTTTGGTTGTGATTGTTGTGATATCACCCTAAATGGAAATTGGGCAATTACTTATACTTGGATAATGAAATGGATGCCCAAGGATTTTGGTTTGTGTGATAACACCCCTAAAATAAAGTGGAATGTGATAAAATCCCCTTTGTAAATATGTAAATGGATCTTGATGTGTTGTGATGTGAGGTCATGCTTGTAGGATGGCGATGTGTGGTTGGGGCATGTGGGGCTTATGGTTTGTGATCCATGCTTTTGGGGCGGTGAGGTGATGGTTGCACGGTCGTGCTTTTGGGGCGGCAAGGTGTGTTTGTTGGGGATGACATGTTACTTGTGATATATGGTTGTTTTCTTCTATATTTATGAGTATTGAGGAAATAAGTGAATGTTTAATAAGGTTTGAAATGTCATAGGTTGGTTTGGTTAATGATATGAAAGTGGTTAATGAAATATTAAATGGTGGGTTGTGTGGTTAAATGTGGTTGATGGTAAATATTGAGAATAATGGAATGATTAAATGGAATTGGTTGGAAATGTGGAATGGTCTTTGTGGATTGTTGCATGGTGTATGCATTTAGAGGTGGAAGAAAAAGTGACGGTGTTGTGAGTTGGTTGTTTTTTTAGAAATAATAGCTTGGGCTTGAGTGTTTGATATTATATATATATATATATACTTGTATTATCCTTGTGATTTCTATACACACCACACCCACATTGAGCACTATGTGTCAAACACCTCCATAGTCACACGGGGGGTGTCTTTCCTAACATCACAATGGGAAGATGGATGGATGGTCACCCACTCTTCCCTACTCCCTCTTCCAGGTGAGGTAGGTATTTCACAGGTTGTGATGGCCGGAGGTCTGTTAGTGCATTAGATTATGGTTGTGGTATCCTAGGTGTCTTTGGGATTAGTGGTGGTTGTGGTATCCCAGGTGTCTTTGGGATGAGTTGTGATGTGGTGTCCCAGGTGTCTTCAGGATGAGTTGTGATGTGATTTATCTGGTGTCTTAGAGATGATATGTGATGATATTTGATGTGGTGTGTTGGGTTGTGAGGCACATGTGTGTGTAGGCGGGATGTGTTGTGAGGCCCGGGTGTGTGCGGGTGGGATGTGATGTGGTATATTTGGAAGAGGTGGGAGCTCCAATATGTTTTTCGTTGGGGTGTGAGAGAGGCTAATTAGTGGGAAAGTGGTGCAGGCTACCCTATCATCATTGTGTTTTACTTTATATTATATTATTTGTCTTGCATTATTTGGTTAGCATGCCTTGGTGAGATTGGAATGGTTATTATACCTTTATAGGTGATGTTTGATTCTGTTGTTTTCTCATAAGTGCATCAGTATGCTTCTTTCACAGGTGCATGAGAGACTTTGGTTTTCCTACTGAGTATACTTGTATTCTCACCCTATGTATATACAATTATTTTCAGGTTTCCAAGAGTATTTTGCAGACCGTGATGAACCTTACTAGCTCGGATCCTTGAAAGTTGTTGTGTCACTACTTTATCTTTACTTTTGGGTATTTACTTTGGAGACTTTATTGTATAAGTATCAGTTCTATTTATTCGTGCATGTGGGATGGTTTTTGGATTTATTTTTATATTTTGTCTTGGAGTTGTTTGTGGATGATCCATCTTATCTCCCAATCATATTTATATTATAGAGGGTAATGCCTCTCGTATATGATATTTTTATACCATCTGTGCTAATTTCCATCTCGGGCCCTACTGGAGGCGGGACTCGGGGGGTCATTATCTCTATCCCTTCATTGAATTATATTTGGAGGGAATGGTCATGACACGACCCATATCGGGCTCAGGGAGTTGGCAGTAGAGGTCGCGAACAACTACAGGCTTTGGATGCTTACGACCCAGCGACACATAAGATGATCAGAGGTAAAATCTGTGTTTATTCTACTCTTGATTCAGTATTAGTAGACACAGGTGTTAGTCATTCCTTCATCTCTATGCTCCTGGTACAATATATGGAGCTCCCAGTAGAGGCATTAGCCCAGTAGATTCATCTTCAGGTTCCTACAAGGAATGCTTATTTTTTATTTTTTATCTTCTTGTAGTGCGAGTTATCTCTTGGTGGAGAGAGGTTCACATGGGACCTTTTGTTCATCATGATGGAACCCTATGATGTTGTCTTGTTTAGGGACTATTTTTACATGGTTTGAGCCCAGATTGACTATCACTGTAGATGACTCAAATGCCTACACACTGATGGGATGATATTCTCCTTTATGGGTGAGAGAGATCTCATGTTAGGGGGCACATTTTACAAGTAGGAGGCTGCATCCCATCACCCATCAGTAAGAGAGTGTATCCCTTGGTGAAACAAACTCTTTGGGTATCTATATTTCTTCATTCATGGAGGATTTCATGGACATCTTCCCCGAGGATGTTCCAGGACTACCTATGAGGCGGGATATGGAGTTTTGTATCAACTTTCATCCTGAGACCGCTATGATATCTTCTATGTAATATCTTATGGCCCCTACCGAGCTCCAGGAGTTTCAGTTTTAGTTGGAGGACCTTCAAGAGAAGGGTTTCATCAGGCCTAGCGGGTCCCCCTGGGCGGCTTCGGTGATATTCATGAAAAAAGAAGACAAGAGTTTGCAGCTTTGTGTCGATTATCATCACCTAAACCAAGAAATGATAAAGAAAAAGTACCCATTTCCAAGTATTAATGACCTCTTTGACCAATTGTGAGGTGCGATATGGTTCTCGAAGATCAATCTCAAGTCCTGCTACCACCAATTGAGGGTTCATGTAACAACCCAGATTTTTAAATGATATTTATTTCCCAAATAAATGTTTATTACATATTATATAATATTATATATGTACAAAATAAATAGAAACCAAAAAAATTTGATCTCATTAACAATGATCATTACATTAGTCATCTATGAAACTAATTAAAATGCTAAACATTACAAATGGACAAAAAATATAAAATAGAATTACTAAAATGGGAAAGTATGGATCGCCCCAATCAACTAGAATCATCACCCCAACTGAAAATGTTATAGAAATGAAACAAAATATTAGTAAACCAATCAACATCTTATGAAAATGAAAATATAATAAAAAGAGAAATTGTAGTGAATTTTTAGTGAAATAATGAAATGGTATTTATAGGGTATAAAGGGAAATGTGATTGTTGGGATTCGATTGTTATATGACCATTGGTCAATATAACTGTTAGTCAATATGACTGTTGGAAACTATACCCCTGGTTGATAATTTTACCCTTATAATTAGTTTTTATAATTAGTAATGATAAAGGATAATTGATACAAAAAGGAGAATTGATGGCTTCAACTAGTAGAGTTGTCATGTTGGAATCCCATTTGTCTGAAATTGGGAGGGAGGTATCGTCAATGGGGTTTTCCCTTGACCAAGACCAAGTCAAGCTTCAACAAGTGAATATTGAATGAAATTTCCTATGATGTAAGTTCAAGTTAGTAGAGATTACCACTCAGTCGGTGTTAGCCAAGCCACCCCACAAAACTACCACCATCGCACACCTTACCCTTAAGGCGTATGCAGGTGTGATAAGGGGTTACATGTCCAAACCATAGTTACTTAAAGTGTAAACTCCTTTGTATAAATAAAATGTTTCTTCCATAAATTCCTCTTAATAATAGTTTTTCTTAATAAAATATATGTTTAATTGAGCTGAATTTGATAATTTGATTTTTGAACGCAAATAAAACATAATTGTATTTTTCTAGAAAAATATATACAATTTCTATAATAAACCAAGGTATTATGAATAGCATTTTTTTCAATGAAATGGTCATTTAAAACAATTTTATTTAAATAATAAATGATAAAATAATTTTATAATGGCCTAGGAAAAAAAATTTAAGTGTCATAAATTTGTCTGTGCCTAAAAAACTTCTATTTTTAAATAAATTAAGATTTTTTTATATTTAAAAGTTAAAATTTTTATCTTTATAGAATTATTATATAAAAATAAATATCATTTTTGAAATCATCACGTCGAAATTAGGTTAGGGTAAATTTATGATAATTTTCTAAAATACTTTTTTCATGAATAGTGAGAAATACAATTTTGGGTTTTTGATATATTTTATTACTTCATAATTATTTCATAATGATGTAATAATTAGTTAAATACAATCCATGACCTAAAAAATGTTATTTTATTAATATTAAGTATTTTAACAGATTTCAATCAATTTCCAAACCTATAAGTGACTTTCCAAAGTCTAAAATGAAAACTTTTATTTTTAAAAACATTACTTTGTAAAAAAATTACTTTTCCATGCCAAAAGAAGTAATAAAAATGATGTTCAGTCCCAGTGGATTAAAATAACATAAAATGTGTCCCAAATTTCCAAAACCATGGGTAATCCAATGTTTTTTCATTTATCACAACCTAGATTTCCAATGCCTATATTAAAAAATTATTAAACAAATCCTCTACTTTTTCTATAAATGACCACTCATTTCACCATTTATGTTCACTCCCAATCCATCCTCTATGAAGTTATAGTGATTTTCCATCCCAAGTAGTCCTCCCAAGGTATCCTGAAGCCCCCAAGGTTCCATCCTCATGTTTTAGGATCAACTCTTTAAGGTAAGGGAATTTTCCTTCCTTTTTCTTCAATTCAAGAACCACTTTTTGTTTATGTCGCCTAAATGTTAAGGTTAGTCAATTTTATTACCTTTTTTATCATATCCATACTACCAAATTATGTTTTATCAATGGGAAACTCTTTTCCCCTCTTGTTTTACCCTTTTCTAAAACCATGTTTTATACCAGTCATGTTACCGAATTTACTTCTCAAATTTCTCTCTTTTATATGAGAAATTATCTTTTCCTTTTTATTCTGAATACCCAAACCTCTTTTTTGGGTATTAAACAATATTTAAAAATGACTTTTTAATTTGGTTATTTACATATATGAAACCAAAATTTTCTTTCGTGGGTTAAAAATAGAGATCATGTCTTTAATCTCTTTTGTATGACAAGGTTTTGATAAAAAAAACTTATTCCTTATTCTCTACAGGTTATTAATGAAATGATTTATTATGATCTATATGGCTCACATAGAATTAAAAAATGTGAAGAGTGTGCCCTGGTAGTGGTCCGATTCATTGGGTAAAGTATTTAATCTCTAAATATGATAAGTTTTACGATGCCTTGGTGAATAAACTTGGTAATTTTCATTTATGACACATTGGTGATAAACCTTGGTGATATGCTTATTAATGTATCATTTAAAAGATGTAGCCACATTTCCATGTTATGATTCATGTTCTTATTATTATGTTATGCCTCTTGTTCGTACCTTATTTTTATTCCTCATGTTCTTATTGATATGTATGGCATCCAACCTTTTTATTACATAAAATTTTCATTACATTGTACATAACAGAGGATCTTTAGCAATTCAGAAGATCTTTTAGGTTTAGTGTCTTGGATATTAGGTACATATTACATGAAAACATAAAAAAGAATTCTTTTATTCCACATTAAAGGCTTCATCATAAGTTCATCCTAAGTACAATGACTGCATCTCATAACTTGGGGACATACATCAAAGAAAGGGGTGAGCATAAAGCCCAGCAAGGGAAAAATAAACATTTAGAATGTGAGCAAGAGGCATATAACCAGGAATAGTCATATGAAAATGAGGCATACCATAAAATAAATAACATTAATCATAACATTTAAATGTGGATATAACGTTTAATTTGTATATTCATAAGCATATCACCAAGATCCATCCCCAAGGTTCCATAAATCATAATTACCGAAGGTTATTCACCAAGGCATCATAAAACATGTCATCTCTAGAGATTAAATTCTTTACCCAATGCATTGTAGTGCTATCAGGGAACACCGTTCATGTGTCTTAATTAATGTGATCCACATATATCATAATAAAACATTTAATAAATAAACCATGTAGAATTAAAAAAATGGGTTTCATATCAAAATTAGGGTGTTTTAGAAAGTGCATAAAAACAAGATCCTTTTGTCATTTTATACCCACGAAAAAGAAAGGCGGGTTTCATGTATGTTAATAAAAAAATTAAAATATATAATTTTAACATCCATGTGAATATACCTGTAGAATATAGAGGTTTGGGTATTCACAAAATAAATAAAATAATTTCTTGATAAAAAGAGATAAATTTTGAGATGAAAATCGGGCAGCATAACGGGTATGAAACACAGTTTTAGAAAACATTAAAAAGAGAGGGGAAAAGGGTCTAAAATTCATAAAATATTAATAATAAAGTAAATCTATAGAACAAAATAGACATAAGAACATGATATAAGAATTTAAAAGGCATACCATATAAAAGAGAACTTGAAAGGAAAAGCGAAGTTGAGATTTCCCTTACCTTGAAGAGTGACTCCTAAAACTCGAAGATCGGGACCTTGGGGGGTTGAGGAAACCTTGGGAGGACTTCTTGGGATGAAATAATATCATATATTCATGAATAATGATTTTTTAATGAAATAAATTGAATTAATGGGTTGGTATTTATAGAAAAAGTGAAAGATTTTTTTATTAATTTCTGAGGACACCTCAGTAGTGGTATTTGCAAAACCATGGGTTTGCCCATGGTATTTTCTCATGGTATTGGACACTTGGGACACCTATTATCATATTTTAATCCACAAGAGTCTAATAAAATTATTAAATTATTAATGATGTCATTAAACATACCAAAAAACTCAAACTGCATTTTTACTATTCATGGAAAACTAAAGTATTTGATAAAATTCTCATAAATTCATCCTAACCTAATATTGATATTCTGAATTCAAAAAAGGCATTTATTTTTTTCATAATAATTTTATAAATATGATAAATTTAACTTTTAAAAATAAAAATACTTAATTATTAAAAATAATAGTGGACAAAAAATGGATAGTAAAATGCATAGTAAAATTTTCGACACTTGAAAAAAATAAAATTATTTTATCATTTGTAATTAAAAATGATTGTTTTTATAACACTATTTCACTATAATAAACATTATTAATAAAACCTTAGTTTAATATAATAATTTAAATCTTTCAGAAAAAGTAAATTTGGGTTTGAAAAATCAATATATCAAAAAAATTTCAATTAAACATATATTTTATTAAGAAAAACTATTCTTAAATGTGTATATCCCATTTTTATTCATAGTTGTACTAATCCAAATTTATGCATGATTTATGATGTTCTCATTAAATAAAAAGTCATTCTATGTTCTTTTATTGCAAAACATAATAAAAATTTATTAAGAGGAAAGAGATCTATAAATAAAAGAAGTATATTTTTTCGGTCGTTACAATATGTCTCATGATTACATGTCTTTTTGTCTCCCTTTCTTATTCCCTTACTAGGATTCATGCTCACCCCTTTCCTTTGATGTATGTCCCCAAGATATGGGATGCAATAAAAGTAACTTAGTGTGAACCCATTAAGATATCTTTCAAGTGGATTTTAGAAGAATGTTTTATGTTTTCATGTATTATGTACCTTTTTTCAAGAAACTAAAATTTAAAAGACCCCCTATTTGAACCATTTAATGAAAAGTTATGTAATAAAAAATGTGGGATTCCATAGTTGGTATCAAAGGATGGTTTATTTATTTATGGAAATTAGGATTTGAAAACATTAGGAAGAACCCTAGGGACAAGTCTAGATATAGGAAAACATCTAGGTATTTTGGTAAGTAAGTGGTTTACAAAAAACTAAATCCGTGTCTAGATACTGCAAGTGGATGTGGATCCCGCATAGATGTACCTAGGGGTAACACCTAAAAACATTTCTTTGATCTAGACTTGAACGGGAACCGATGCATGAAAATGGGTCTTGCTACACACCTAGTTTGACACTCCTGGGGATATATTTGGTTAATCACAAGATTTTTATGAATCATTATGAAGGATATATAGAAATATAATTGTTATTATAGGATATTAATAAAATATTTAAGAATTATGATTTAAGACATAAAATCCATTTATAATTATAATATTTGTAAAAGTAACATGTTTCTCACAAAGGTTTTCTTCTTTTAGAAAAATGTTGGGAAATAGGAGGAACTGCGTAAATGATGAGTGGAACTGACGATGCACTGACAGTGTTCTGATGGAATATGGAAGGGAAAACTTCATGAGGATGATGAATCAACAAACTCGAGTTATTAACAATAACTTGAATCAAATTGTGAGACCAAATTAACCTCGAAGGGAACAAATTTATAGTGAGTCATTAATGCGTCAACAACCACCTTCTTTCAGTGGATCTACTGAACCATTGATTTCTGAACAATGGATAATATTTTTAGAAAAGATCTTTTCTGTACTCCATTGTTCGAGCAAGAGAAAGTCACCCTGGTAGTATACCGCTTAGAAGAGAAGTTGATCAGTGGTGGATGCTGATTAAAAACATGAATCCAAGAAGGGATAATGATGATATGGAGTGGGAAGAGTTCAGGGGAATATTTTTCAATAAATATTTCCCTTGTTCGGTGTGAATGAAAATGGAGAAGAAATTACTAGAGCTAAAGTAGATGGAAGATGAATCGGTGGGAATCTATGAGATGAACTTTACAAGACTTTCTCGATACACTTCTAACTTTATTATGGATCCTAAGGGAAAGGTTGATAGATTCTTTGGTGGACTAAGACCCCATCTACGGAGGAATCTAGAAAATCGTGACTATCAATTATATGAGGAGATAGTGCGGAGTGCTATGAAGGTTGAATTAGAGTTTGGAGAGACATTGTGGTCACATAGGTTGAATGAGAAGAAGAGAGAAATGGATCCACACTCAAGGAATAAATTTGATCATGAAAGAGGAGGAAAGAAAGTGTAACTTCCCACATACAATAAATGTGGGAATAAGCATTCGAGGAACCAATTTCTTGGGAGTATAAATTTCTACAAGTGCGGAATAGATGGCCATATAGCTCGAAATTTTCATGGTGAGGTGAAGCCTCGACTTATTAACACTAGAGACAAAGGGAAGATGGTGCAGGCCCAATTGGAAGTTCAATGATTTAAGTGTGGATAGCTTGGGTACTTTTCTGATCAATGTCCAAATCCTAAGATAATGAAAGAGAACCACCATCAACCTCATCATAGGCCAATGGAGCAAGGTCGGTTATTTTTTATCATGACAACTAAAGTAGAGGATCCAACTGATGTGGTGGAAAGTACACTCATCTTGCTCTCAAAGCTAGCAAGTACTTTGTTTGATTCTGGTTCTATGCATTCCTTTATTTCATCCAAGTTTTCAAAGAATATAGAATCAATCCCTAAACTGCTAGAAGTAAAGTTATTAGTCAAGACTCCTATAGGAATTATCCTAACATCAAAAGTGTATAGAAACTCTAGTATTAACTTTGGTGAGTACAATATCATTGCAAATCTAGTAGTCATTCCCATGGTGGAATTCAACACTATACTAGGGATGGACTGGCTCTCAAATAATAGTGTTAAGATAAATTGTATAAGGAAGGAAATTTCAATATTCTTGAATAAAAAAACTATAGTCATTTTCAAAGGAGAGGTATCTCAGCCTAAGCATTGTCTAGAATCACCTCCCATAGCCTTCTTTATGGAGATGGTCAGTGAAGAGGGATAAGGAAATGAAAGTATAAAGATAGAGAATGTCTCTATGATTTAGGAATAAATTGACTTATTTCTTAAAGAGTTACATGGACCTCCCCTAGAAAGAGAGGAAGAGTTCTCATACCTGGATCCAAGCCGATATCAAAGACCCCGTATAGAATAGAGAATTTGGAGTTAGAGGAATTAAAGGAAAAACTTCAAGATATTTTAGAGAAGGGATTTATCCGACCAAGTGTGTCACCTTGGGGAGAACTTGTTCTCTTTGTGAAGAAGAAGTATGTATCAATGCGATTATACATTGATTTTAGAGAACTTAATGAGATCACAGTGAATAAAAAGTACCATATCCTGAGGATTGATGATTTATTTAACCAACTCTGTGGGGCTCAATTCTTCTCCAAGATTGACCTCTGGTCTGGGTATCATCGATTGAGGGTGAAGAAAGAAGATATAAAAATTTCCTTCCAAACAAGATATGGGCATTATGAGTTTGTTTTTATTCTCTTAGGCTTGACTAATTATCCTTCTATATTTATGGATTTGATGAATATATTCTTTAAGTAATACCTTGATAAATTCATGGTATTTTTATTGATGATCTTCTGATATATTCCAAAAATTTTGAGGAGAATAAGGATCATCTAAAGGTTATATTGAAAACTATGAGGAAGGATAATCTTTTTGGAAAATTCAGTAAATGTGAATTCTTGTGACAATAAGTTTCATTCTTGGGAAACATTGTAACCAATGAATGAATCTCAATTGGATCTGTAAAGAAAAATGTTGTAGAGGAGTGGCATCATCCTACAATGGTAACTGATATTCATAGCTTCCTCAGTTTAGTAGGATATTATAGGTGGTTTGTGAAAAAAAATCATGACTTTATAATCCACTAACCAAGTTAACTCGAAAAGGGGATAAGTTCATCTGGATAAAGGAGTGTGAAGAAATTTTCCATGAATTGAAGAAGAGATTGTTTACTACACCTATGTTAACTCTACCCTCTTTCAGAGAAGGATTTGTTACTTATAGTGATGCATCTCTGAAAGGGATTGGGTGTGTCCTCATGAAAAATGACAAGGTGATTGCTTATGAATCTCAACAGTTAAATCCTCATGAACAGAATTATCCGACACATGACCTAGAGCTAGCTATAGTTATTTTTGCTCTGAAAATATGGAGTCACTATCTTTATGGGAAGAAATGTGATATATACACAGACCACCAAAGTTTGAAGTATATTTTCACGCAAAAAAAATTGAACATGAGACAAAGGAGATGATCAGAACTTCTTAAAGACTGTGAATGTTCAATTCATTATCACCCAAGAAGATAAAACAATGTTGTTTATGTATTAAGTAGGAAATGCCCAATTGTGTTGTCAATGATGAGGATTTAAGGAGATCCTTTGATCAAGGAGCTAGTAAAATTAGACATGAGAATCGTAAGGTAAGAAACATCATCAACCCTATCCCAAATGATTTATAAATCATCATTACTAAAGAAGATCAAAAAATCACAAAGAGAATATCCTTTATTACAAAGGAATAAAGAAGTTGTGAAGAATGAGAAGTTCCCTAAGTTTAATATTGATCAAGAAGGTGTACTGAAATTTTTTACAAGGCTATGTGTGTCATCTATCCTGAAGATAAAGGAGATGATGGATTAATCTCATATCTCTACATTCTTTATACATACTGAAAGCACTAAAATGTATAGGGACCTTCGTGATCATTATTGGTGAGATAATATGAAAAGGGAGATTTTCAACTACACTATAAGGTGCTTGGTGTGTCAGTAAGTGAAAGCAGAGTCCTAAAGGGGTATTGCAACCACTACCCGTATCAACATGAAAGTAGGACAATATCACTATGGACTTCATCACTGGTCTCCCAAAAACATCCAAAGGAAACAATGCAATATGGATTATAGTGGATCGACTCACCAAGACTACCCATTTCATCGTAATTTGGGAAAATTACTCTCTTGGCCAACTTGTCGAGATATGTGTAAAGGAAGTGGTGAGGTTTCTTGGGGTTTCGCTTTATATCATTTCTGATCAGGATCCAAGGTTCACATATAAATTCTAGAGAATTATTCATCATTCTATGAATACTGAATTGAATTTCAGTGTGGCCTATCACCCCCAAACTAATGGCCAATTTGAAAGGAATATTCAAAGACTTGAGAATATGCTGAGAACATGATCAATGGAATTTAAAGGTGGGTGGGATCAAAACCTCTCATTAGTTGATTTATCATACAAAAATAGCTTCCACTTGAGTATTCAAATGGAACCATATGAATCCCTATACGAGAAGCGATGTAAAACTCCTACTTGTTGGGATGAAGCTAGTGAGAGGAAATTACTTGGGCCTAATCTTGTTCAAGAGATGATGGAAAAGGTTCATTCCATCCAACAATATATAAAGGCTTCTTAAAGTCGAAAGAATATTCATGCTGACAATCATCGAAGGTACTTAGAGTTTTATTTTGGGGGAAAATTCCTTCAGATATCACCATTGAAGAGAGTCATGTGATTTGGAAAGAAAGGGAAGCTTAGCCCTAGGCACATTGGCCCCTTTGAGATCCTTGATTGCATAGGAGCAGTAAATTATTAACTAGAACTTCCACCAAATCTATTTCAATTTCATGATGTATTCCATGTATATCTCTTAAATAAGTACATACCTAATCCTTCACATGTACTGAATCCAGAGGTGGTACAACTGGAACATGACCTCTCATATGAGGAGCATCCGGTGGAAATCTTGGACCGTAGAGACAATGTTCTACACAACAAGACAACCCACCTTGTAAAGTGTTGTGTAGGAACTATAAATATGAATAAGCAACGTGGGAACCATAGGAGACAATGAGACAGAAGTACCCTTTCCTTTTCTCAACCAAGAGAATGAGTTGAAATTCTGGGGACAAAATTTCTTAAGGGGGAAGAATGTAATGACCCAAACTTTTTAAATGATATTTTTTTCCTAAATAAATGTTTGTTACGTATTATATAATATTATACACATACAAAATAAAGAGAAACTAACAAAATTTTATCTCATTAAAAATGATCATTACATTAGTCATCTATGAAACCAATTAAAATGTCAAACATTACAACTGGACAAGAAATATAAAATAGAATGGCTAAAATGGGAAAGTGTGGATTTTCCCAATCTACTAGAATCATCGCCCTAACTGAAAATGCTATAGAAATGAATCAAAATATAAGTAAACAAATCAACATCTTATGAAAATGAAAATATAACCTTATGAGAAATTGTAGTGAATTTTGAGTGAAATAATGAAGTTGTATTTATAGGGTATAAAGGGAAATGTGACCATTGGGATTCGACCATTATATGATCATTGGTCAAATATGACCATTGGTCAAATATAAGGATTGGTCAATATGACTGTTGGAAATTATAACCCTGGTTGATAATTTTATCATTATAATTAGTGTTTATAAGTAATAATGATAAAGGATGATTAATACAAAAAGGATAATTGATGGCCTCAAGCAGTAGAGTCATGTCGTTTGAAACCCATTTGTCTGAGCTTGAGAGGGAGGTATCATCACTGGGGTTTTCTATTGACCAAGCCCAAGTCGAGCTTCAACAAGTGATGCTTGAACAAAATCACATATAAGAGAAGTTCAAGTTAGTGGATACTACCACTCAGTCGATGTTAGTCAAGCCACCCCACAAAACTACCACCATCGCACACCTTACCCTTAAGGCGTATGTAGGTGTAATAAGGGGTTATGTGTCTGGACCATAGTTACTTAAAGTGTAAATTCCTTTGTATAAATAAAATTTTTATTCCATCAATTCCTCTTAAGAATAGTTTTTCTTAATAAAATATATATTTAATTGAGATGAATTTGATGATTTGATATTTGGACTCATATAAAACATAATTATGTTTTTCTAGAAAATATATAAAAGTTTTATAATAAACCAAGGTATTCTGAATAGTATTTGTTTTAATGAAATGGTCTTTTAAAACACTTTTATTTAAATAATAAATGATAAAATAATTTTATAATGGCCTAGGAAATTTTTTATATGTATTATAAATTTGACTATGCCTTAAAAACTGCTATTTTTAAATAAATAGGGATTTTTTTATATTTAAAAGGCGGGTTCGATTTACAACGCATGCTAAAAACACGATCTGGGGATTTTTTTTATTTAAAAATTAAAATTATCATCTTTAGAGAATTATTCTAGAAAAATAAACATCATTTTTGAAATCAGCATATCGAAATTAGGTTAGGGTAAATTTATGAGAATTTTCTAAAATACTTTTTTCTGTGAATAGTAAGAAATACGGTTTTGGGTTTTCGATATATTTTAAGACTTCATAATTATGTCATAATGATTTAATAATTAGTTAAACACAATACACGACCTAAAACATGTTATTTTATTAATATTAAGTATTTTAATAGATTTTAATCAATTTCCAAATCTATAAGTGACGTTCCAAAGTCTAAAATGGAAACTTTGATTTTTAAAAACATTAATTTTTGGAAACTTTACTTTTCCATGCCAAAAGAAGTAATAAAAAATGTTTTTTAGTTCTGATGGATTAAAATAACATAAAATTTGACCCAAATGTCCAAAACAATGGGTAAAAATCATGGGTAATACAATGGTTTTTCATTTTCCAAAACCTAGATTTGCAATGCCTATATTTGGAAATTCTTAAACAAATCATTCACTTTTGCTATAAATACCCACCCATTTCACCATTTCCTTTCACTCTCAATCCATCATCCATGAATTTATGGTGATTTTTCCTCCCAATTAGTCCCCTCAAGGAGTCCTCCATCCCCCAAGGTTTCATCCTCAAGTTTTAGGAACAACTCTTCAAGGTAAGGATTATCCTTCCTTTCTCTTCAATTCAAGAACCTCTTTTTGTTTATGTCTCCTAAATGTTAAGGTTACTCACTTTTATTACATTTTTTATCATACCCTTACTACCAAATTATGTTTTATCAATGGTATACCCTTGTCCCATCTCATTTTAACCTTTTCTAAAACCATGTTTTATACCCGTCATGCTACCGAATTTACATCTCAAATTTCCCTCTTTTACATGAGAATTTCTCGTTTCCTTTTTATTTTGAATACCCAAACCTCTTGTCTTTGGTTATTCAACTAGATTTAAAAAAATTGATTTAGGGATTTACATATATGAAATCAATATTTCCTTTCATGGGTTAAAAATGACAATCATGACTTTAAGCTCTTTTGTATGCCAAGATTTTGATAAGAAACTCATTCCTTATTCTCCAAAAGTTATTAAGGAAATTATTTATTATGATCTATGTGGATCACATGAAATTAAGACATATGAAGGGTGCTCCCTAATAGTACTCCAATTCATTGGGTAAAGAATTTAATCTCTAGAGATGACATGTTTTACGATACCTTAGTGAATAACCTTAGTAGTTTTCAATTATGACACTTTGGTGATAAAGCTTGGTGATATGCTTATGAATGTCTCATTTAAATGTTTCATCCACATTTCCATGTTATGATTCATGTTTTTATTATTAATTTATGTCTCTTGTTCTTGCATGATTTTTATGCATCATGTTCTTATTGATATGTCACATGATCGCATGCCTTTTTGTCTCCCTTTCTCATTCCCTTACTAGGCTTCATGCTCACCTATTTCCTTTGATGTATGTCCTCAAGAAATGAGATGCAGTAAAAGTAACTTAGGTTGAACCCATGAAGATATCTTTCAAATGTATTTTAGAAGGATGTTTTATGTTTTCATATATTATGTACCTTTTTCCAAGAAACTAAACTTTAAAAGATCGTCTGTTTGTACCATGTAATGAAAATTATGTAATAAAAAAGTGGGATTCCTAGTTCACGAAGCTAATATTTTGAAGCTGGAATTTCGATTTCACTATGAAAACTATGAGTTCTTGGTGATTCCCTTTGGTGTGATGAATACCCCCTCCGTGTTTATGGATTTGATGAATCAGGTCTTCCAACCATACTTGGATTATTTTTTCATTTTCTTCATTAACAAAATACTCATATAATCTGCATCAGAGGAGGAGTATGCAAAGAACTTGAGGATGGTCTTAGATTTTCTTTGAGATAACCATATTTATAGAAAACTATGGAAGTACCAGTTCTGGATTCATGAGGTTCATTTCTTAGGGCATGTCATTTCTGAGCATGGTTTAGTCATGGATCCTGTAAAGATCGATGCAGTTCTTTCTTGGGAGCCACCCAAAAGCGTGTTAGAGGTGTGGAGTCTTCTTGGCTTGGCGAGGTACTACCAGAGGTTTGTGGAAGAATTCTCTAGGATTGTAGCCCCTTTGACCACCCTGATGTGGAAAGGGTTTCCTTTTTCCTAGACTGAGTAGTTCCAAAGAGGCTTTGATGAGTTGAGGTTGAGGATGAAGAGTGATCATGTGTTGAGAATACAGGAGGAGGGCATGGAATGCGTAGTATGTTGCGATGCCTTGAGAGCTGGGCTCGATTGCACGTTGATGTAGCGATAGATAATTATTTCATACAGGTCATGGAAGTTGAGACCCCATGAGTAGAACTATGTGACTCGTGACCTAGAGTTGGTAGCGGTAGTCTTCGCCCTGAGGATATGAAGGCACTGTGTTCTGGGGGAGTGCATTGTGGTTTACTCAGACCATCAGAGTCTAAGGTACATCTTTATGCAGAGAGACTTGAACCTGAGACAATGGTATTGGTTGGAGTTCCTACAAGACTATGACTTAGAGATATTCTATACTCTAGGGAAGGGAAATGTATCAATAGATTCCCTTAACAAGAATTCCCATGCTCGCTTGGTGTAGGAGGCTTTGGAGTAGTTGGATTCCTTGCAGTTGACCCTAGTGGAGTAGGAGGGTGAAATTTTTCTTTAGTCGATGGTGTTGACTCCTCCGCTTCTCGAGCATGTGAGAGAGTCCCGGTTAGGAGATATCGACTGTGAGGTATTTTATGAATAGATATCCACAATAGATTCACTAGATGGATATTCTGAGGGAGGGAATCACATCATCCTTTTCCAGGGACGGACGGTGGTCCTAGTCATAATACAGGAGAAGGTGATGTGAGAGCTTCACACTTCTCCCCTGGTAGTACATCCCAGTATGGGGAAGATGTATCAAGACCTTCAACGGCAGTTTTGGTGGTCCGGCATGAGATAAAGCATGGTTGAGTTCGTCTCTCGGTGCCTCACCTATCAACAGGTGAAGGATGAGCACCAAGATCCGATAGGCTTGTTGCAAGCCCTTGAGATCCTAGAGTGGAAGTGGGACAGCATATTTGTGGACTTTTTGGTAGGGATTTCATGAATAGAAAAGGTTCATGACGCCATCTGTGTGATAGTTGACCAACTCATGAAGTCGGCACACTTCCTTGGTATCAGGGAGCATAGTTTAGTGGAAAGTTTAGGGAAGTTGTATGTACATGAGATCGTTCTCCTTTATAGGGTTCCCTCAAATATTGTCTTTGGTCGTTATCTGCAGTTTACATCATGATTGTGGAGAGGCCTACAGGAGGCATTCGAGCCCCAGATAAGGATGAGTATAGCCTTTCACCCCTAAACAGATGGGTAGATCGAACACGCTATCCAGGTGTTGGAGGATATGCTAAGAGCTTGTGTGTTAGACTTCAGTCAGAGTTGGGAGGATCACTTTCCCTTTGTATAGTTTGCGTACAATAACAGATATCACTCTACTATTGTCATGGAACCCTTTGAGGCTCTGTACGGGAGACCCTACAGGTCACCCTTATTCTGAACAGAGATTGGTGAGACTTCACTGTGGGTCTAGAGTTGGTGCAGGTGATGACAGAGAAGGTCTAGGTCATCCATGAGGGAATGAGGATAGACTAGAGTAAATATAAATCTTACACAGATTGATGTCATAGGACCTTGGAGTTCAAGCAGGGAGACCACGTTTTCCTAAGAGTCTCCCCGCGACAAGGATTGTGGAGGTTTTTCTAGGGAGGAAAGTAATCTATGAGGTTCATCGAGTCATTAAAGATTATGCAGAGGTTTGGTAATGTTTCTTAACACCTCACCCTACCCCCACAGCTATAATGGGTGTGAGACCTCTTCCACACGTCACAGCTGAGAAGATACATGTTTGACCCCATGCATTCCATCAACTGGGGCAAGCTGGACATCGAGTATGGGACCACTTTTGTGAATCACCCAGTGGAGATCGAGGATCGACAGGAGAGGAACCTGTGTGGATGGACCATCCCCTTGGTTTTTGTGTTGTGGTAGCACAAGAATGTGTAGGAGAGTTCCGGAGAATGAGAGATCCAGGTACGGGATTAGTATCCCGAGTTGTTTGTGTAGTTATTCTTTTTTGGGAAAAAAATATTGAAGGATGGAATGATTTAAAGACTCGGTTTTTTCCTTTTAAGACTTTGAAATATTTCTATATATATTTTTGAAACTAGGCACTGAGACGACATGCGATTCTGAGACCCAGTGTGTCCGAAATTAATTTTATAAAAATATTAAATATATTTTATATTACGCATGCATGGTTTCTTAAAGAAAATGGGATAACTCTTAAAAAGAGGTTCAGATCATAAATCTGAGACTAAAGTTGAGTCTGGAACACAATTTTTACCCTAAATGCGACCTAAAATAGGTCAGTGCGGGGTGTTCGGATACATTCTCATTGGTGGTGCGTTCAGTTGGTTAATTAATTAAATTAAATTAAATAATTGATTATTTTAACCTAACTGAAATTTTTATAAATTCACCGCTATGGTGAATCCTCAAGGGTTAGCCGGATAAACCCTAGAAGGATTCCATAGCATTCTTCCTCCTTCTATTGGTGAATTGACATCTGACGATGATAAATCTATGGATTGGAGAAAATCAGAGTGCAGTGAACACATCAACTTCCTTCAATTGTTGGAAAGCACATTCTTCGATGACGAATGATCCAATCTCTGGGTAAGACTCATCAAACTATGAATTACACCCTTTTTATTAAATTGATTGAGCATGATCATCCATTTTATTATTTGCATCAATTGTGGTCTTTGCATGCGTCCGCGCATTGAAATTCAATTGGCCATTCTTGTTCTCTGACTCGGATCTCCCAAATTCTGTTCATTGTCTAATAACTCTTGCCAAAGATTGATAAGCCTTCGTTGTGGTGTCTTTCTCCCTTGATTTTTCGCATTCTTCACTGATTGGATCCTACAGTCCCAATTTGACATTATCAGGCAGTACTGAGCCCAATCGGACCCCCCAGATTTGTGATAGATACATGTGCAAAGGACAGATTGAAAACTAAGGATTATTTAGGATGGATTGTGGGTTGTGGATGATTTTTTGGATGATTGAAATTCAAATATTCAATAGGAGAAGGACCTGAGGCGTGTGGTGCATACGGGTTTGTACGGGTTCATACGAGAATGAACTGAATTCAACTTTCGGCCACCAAAGGCCTGGAAATCACCGGTCGGAGAAAGATCCTTTGATTTCAGGTGGAGACAAGGCCAAAAATCAAAGGCATGAAGGTTGTATCTATAGCATGGAATGTGGATCTGAATTTATGTGAAAAACATGATTGCATGCCATGTATAATGATGAACACACGGTGTGTATCCCCTATGCTGGGGCGGCTAGGGTTTTGGAAATTTATAAGGATGGAACAGTGTGTATCCCTCCCACACTTCATGTACCCCTTTCCTGGGTGGTCAAGCCATGTAGTGGAGCACGTAGGTAGGACCCTATGTGGAAACACACGACCAAGCACACGGTCGTGTACTAGAGTACACAAGCACAGCTAGAGACATGGGCGACAACCTATGTGAAGCAACACGCCATGTACAAAAGTACATGAACATTGGATGGATACACAGACATGGCCAAGGTACACAAGTGGGACCCCACGTGGCATGGGCATGCCGTGTAGATCCCCTACACATAGTGCATCCCTACACTATTGGTGAGTTATGTACCTTTAGGGACATAGTCGGGTGATGGAGTGGAACCACACATCGTGTGGGTCCCCTCACATGTTTTGTACCCCTTAATTCCTATTGAGGAAACTTCAAACTCTCATATATCCTTCGTTTGGACTTGGATTTTGTACCGCGAGTAGCATATCCTAAGTGTTTTTCTACATAGAATGTGACAGTGCCCTCTATTATGGCTTTTGAGATATGATGTGAGATGTTTCGGTCATGACGCTTATTTAGGAAATGCTCGATGATGGCAGTGATCATGCAAGATCACCATAGGCTTTCAGAGTGGAACCCTCCTACTAAGACAGGGAATGGGTCCTCCATAGTTCAGAGTGGGACCCTCCAAGTGGGCTGGGCCTGGGTCCTCTATCGAATATCAGAGAGTAAAACCCTCCTGTGGAGTTGGGGCATGGGTCATCTAGCATCAAAGAGTAGAACTCTCCTGTTGGAACAGGGCATGGGTCTTCTACCTAACTATCATAGTGGAACCCTCCTGCTGGGGTAGGGCATGAGTCCTCCAAATTTCATAGTGGAACCCTCCAGCTAGGATGGGCATGGTTCCTCTATCTATTACTAGAGTGGAACCCTCCTACGGAGTCGGAGCATGGGTCCTCTACCACTAGAGTGGAACCCTCCAGTTGTATTAGTGCATAGGTCCCTCTACCTAGAGATTGTGGTCTCTCGACTGTACGACATAGTGAAGAGGTGTGGCTAGACTTGGATGTTTTTTGTTAGGCAGACACACGAGATATTGGGCATCATTATTGGACTTTTGGAATTGTTGATGACTCTTTTCCTTGGCTAGGCTATGAGATGGAGATCCCCTTACTCTCTCATTAGGGCTTCTTTTACTGAGCATATATATATATATATATATTTATATTTATCCATAGCTTTGTATTTGGTTACTCTCCTACTGTGGGTTACGAAGATGCGCGGGATATGCCACGTGATTTTTGTGTTTAGCTTCTCATGGTGGGATGAGGTTACTCTCCTACTATGGGTGGCAAAGACTCTACATGTAGTCCATCTACATGCCATGTTGATCCCCCTGTGTTTGGATGAGGTTTCTCCTTCTCTTTCTTTGGGTTGAGTTGTATCTTATTCATTGTTTACTATCTATTGTATTTATATTCCTAATGTATCTCTCTCTACTCCCCCTTCATCTTTCAGGGCATCCTACTAGGTATGTATATACTCACCCCTGCATGGTATTTTCCCACACGTGTCGTGTCTTATGCAAACAACGGACAGGTCTGCGGTGACTACATAGGAGGTTAGAGACACCTGGTAATTTGGACCGTGTATTTTGGTTGTAGCTTGGAGATTAGAAAATGGACTCTCAGCGTTTTACTTTCTATTTTTTTAGGTTAGTACATATTTCTAGTGGGGTATGTATTTTACCCCTTTACTTTTCAGTTTTCATCATCGTACTCTTGTATTGTCTAGAGGTTTTACATGCATGGTTTTTCCCCTAGTATTTTTCATCTTTTACTATTATTCCTCTATACTTCTGCATCAATATTTTTGTGTGTGTACATATAGGTACTCAGCCAAAGGTATCCCCATGTTAGCTATGTCTTCGGTTCTGGTCATCAGCCTCTGGCCTACGGAGGTGGGCTTGGGGTAGTTGTGGCTCAAGCCCCGGTTAGGGTCAGTTCATGAAAATAATTTTAGTTAAATATTCAATCATGATTCCACTTAGTTGGGAATATCTCGTTAAGTAGAAGTGTGATGTTATCAATTACACAATGATAGAAATCCTTGGATAATGAGTTGATCGAATTCTTAGGACTATCTACTATAATAATTGAACATTTATATATACACAGCTTAATTAAACTACCGCGGAGAAAGAATTTATTGTAGTGGTTTTTTCCTTTAATAAATTTAGACCATTTCTTATTCTCTCCAAGGTCATGATCTATATTGACCATGTTGTGCTCAAATATACATTGAATACAAATTATTTCAACCCAAGGTTAATTTGGTGGATCCAACCATTACAAGAGTTTGGAATAAAAATTAAATACAAAAAAATATCCAAGAATTTCATTGGTGACCACTTATCGAGGCTAAAATTGTCTCATTTGGATGGAAAAGTGTAAAAAGAGATTGATGATGATTTTCCTTATGAGAAACTATTTCATGTAGGTTCATATACTTGTTTGTGGTATAATAATTTTTCAAACCACTTAATCATTGGGGGATTATATCCACATTTCATATCAAATATATGGAAAAGATTTTTATTGGTGGTTTGAAGTTATTTAAGGGATGATACCTTACTGTTAAAAACCATTGAATATGTAGTGATTAGTCAATGTCTTTCAGAGTCCAATGTATAGAGCGTTCTGAATTTTTTTCATTCATGTCCTACTAGAGGAAACCGTAAATTGGACTACACGGTCACCAAGATCCACTCCATAAAAATGAATGGGGTTATTTATCTACATATGATTGTTTTCAATGAAATAGATACATTGGTAAGTGGAATGAAAAGTCACATCACCCAATTTTAGTGGTGGTGGTGTTTAATGTATGGGGAATTGAATTCATGATTTCATTTTTGAACTTTTTTGACAACTCATGTATCCTTTTGTATGTTTATTATGTGCCTAAGTGAGTGGAAGTTGAGGTAACAACAAAAAAGACAATGAAGACGGTGATGAAGTTCCTAAAGAAAAATATTTTGTTCACTTTGGAGTAACATGATTACTCATCAATGATCGAGACACAATTTTCAAGAACTATTTATCATGGAGATTATTGGAGAAGTGTGAAGTTCATGTTGTGAGAATGGGAACCTTATACCCAACTCCTATGTGCACTTTGATTGCCATTACATGTATACAATTTTATATATACATGCATTTCTCTTACCATAAAAGTTACATTTCTTCTACATGTACTATATATATGGTAATGTTCTTAGGTTACATGTCGTATCAAAAGGTTATATCATTTCTCATCTATAATGAGAACCTTGAGATATTATGATAGTATTCTTAAACATATGCCTTAAATTATAGAAAAATCAAATTGATAGGACACAAATGTTGTATGACTATCAGGTTTTGGGGGCTCATAGGCATTAAGAATTATTCTCATTAAGTTCACACATAGTGATCTCGAGTAGATGAGATCATAAGAACTGACCCACCAATAGCAACACCACATGTTATAGGTGTCATTGGTTGTTCATATATGTGAACATGTGTATTTTTTTCTTAACTTGAGATTATTATCAATCTATAACTTTTGATCACATGCTTTGATGTAATGTGAAAACCGTGAAATTTATACTTGCGGTGAGGCAGCTTATGTCGGGTATGTTATTTGTGGCATGACATTGGTTGGATGATCAAGATAGGATTTGTCGCTTCTGAGTAAATGAAGAGATATCTCACACATAGTTGACCAGGATGGTAGTACCTTCACTAAATCCATGGTCATGGTAGAAGAAAGGAAGTTCATCTAGTAAGATCATTGAAATAATAAATAAAGAATATATGGATGATGACACAAAGTGTATATTCTACTTTATGAGATATCGTGAGACAGAGAGATTATATTATACGATGTGTGTTTGTAGGAGAAATTGTTACCATGACTAAAACTTATCTCTTTAGGGGTCTTGATGGGTTGCTAGACAATACTTTTGTTATATAAGGGTCACACACTGAGTGTATTCAGAAGTCTTTCCAACTCTAATGAAGTTGAATTTAGAACATGGTGGGCCCCATCATGGGGGTCAGGGAATGCCCAAGTTTGAACAATCGTAAGAAATAAATAAATTCAATTTTGTTCAAGTTTAGAATCATAGGTATTGAATTTATTAACTCAATGTATTCATAAGTTATTCAGTGAACAAAAGGAAAAATATCTTACAAATGATTGTTTATTATTCAAGGTTCATTAAATATTTTATGGGAGAAACAAGTCGAGTTAATGACTCAGATTTTATCATGTAACATTATGTTTGATATTACAAGTGATAAAATATCAATGACATTTATGACATGAGTACTGAGTCGTTAGTGAAATTTTGGAGCTTATTTATAGGGTTAAACATGTCAAAAGTCTAAAGTTCAATTTTTGAGAGTTTAACCTACCTATATAAGTCAAGAGAAGCTCAAATTCATTGTGACTATTCATCTCATGAATTTGAGAGCACATCTCTCCTCTCTCCTACATCCTAGAGTGAGGATTTGATATGAGCACCCTAATCCATGTTCTTCCTTGAGAAATGAAATGGTGCTCTGACGATCATTGATAAAGGTAAAAGTCATGGGAGGCAAAGCCACCCATGATTTTTACATGTCCCTTCACCAGTTGGGGGAGGATAAAGATAATGCCCATAAATAATGTGGATGCTGCTCGTGGGAACACCTCACCATCATCGATTCAGCTGCCCTTCTGGGTCAGCCTAACCAGACTCAGCTTGGTGCGAAACCCCTCTTGGTGGATTTAAATACCCTGATAGCCCAAAAATTCAAGAAAAAATCCAAAAAATATTTGTAACATAATGAAATTATTTCTAGGACAGTGCGATAGGTATATTATGAATTAAAATATGTGTAATTTTTTTTAATTCACAATAAATACTCTGGAGTAGAATTAGTCACAAATTTAATTTTATTATGCAAGTTTATTACATGTTGGATGATCATGAGTGAGACCGATCAATGTATATTTAATATTTTATTTATTTATTTAATTATTGCAATGTGCGATGTTTGTAACAATTAATTAATAAATGATAGTCTTTGTACCACCCATTCACCTCATTATTTGTATAAGGGTCTATGTGTTCACAATAGATAATTCTTTATCTATATATCACATTCTCATGACCCCCCCCCCCCACACACCTGCATGTTGAGTGTTTTTATATAATGAAGAGGATCAAAGGTGACACAATTCACGCCAAGACTTGGTGAAGCACCAAACAAGAGAAATATACATTAGATGGGGTGGGCGCTGCAACTCAAGCCAGACACGACTCAAAGAATTACCCCTAGGGTCTAGATTGATCCATTTTTCGCTCAATGGATCAGTCATTCGAAAAAATCATGACCAAGTCATTTATTTATTTATTTATTTAATAATGGATTATTATTTTGTGAATGTGTAGATTATACCTGATCACATAGAATAATAAACAAGCGTGCATATATAAAATTGAATTAACACACAACAAATGTTTTCTATTAAAGAAAACGGAAAAGAATTCCATTCGCTGAGAATAACTAAAAAATCACTCAAATAAATATCAATTCAAACACTTTCTATCACTTTATTTTGAACGAAACCATAAGTCTAAGGTACTCTTTGACCATAGTTGAAGGTGCCTCCAATTATTGGGGGTTCTTATGAAAATGGTGGGTCAACTTGACTAAAATTGGCATCAAAGAAGTGGTCATAGCTAGCTTGGTGTAATTTTAGAGGCAAGGTGTTGAGTAATGCAATGTTACTATTTACAGAAGATGACACTTCACTCAACGAATCAAGGAGTCACAATTCAATGCGGTTGGTCATCCGAAAGTCTACCTTGAAACTCTCCAAGTAATTTTTTAGTCATAGCTTGGTCTATGAGGAGAGGTTTAAAGGATCTTTACCACTAAAATATTATGGTGACAAAATATTTTGAATATAGTAGTTGAGGTGTACTAGGATTTGAAAAAATAATAATGAGAGATATTTAAATATCAATAAATTAGTAATGTCTATTGGTAATCAATATAAAGTACTAATCTGCTAAATTTACTTATTGTAGATCAAATGACTATCACCACCAACTCGATTTCACTACAATTTATATTGGATAAAGAAAATATTCTAACCATGTATAACTTACAGAAGTGGTACAGGTGCTTACGCATAATACTACGTCAAAAAAAAGAAGTTATATGTGTCGGTGTCCCAACTTCTTTCATATCCCCCTCAGGGAGCAAGAAAGACAGATAAAGATAAATATAAGAAACATGTGGATGATGTGCTAGATGTTTAGTGCATCATGTTGTCATCTATGTCCATTGAGCTGCAGAAAATGCATGAGGACGAAGATGCATATAAGAAGTTATCTCATCTCCAAGATTTATACCATGAGAGAGCACAACAAGAGATATGAGATATCAAGTGAAATGTATAGGTGCAAGTTGGCGGAAGGGATTTGGGTAGGACCTCATGTACTCAAAATGATTGGGTACATTGAGAGACTGGAGTCCCTTGGGTTCAAATTAAACCAAGAACTAGCAATTGATCTCATTCTTTCCTCTTTACCGCCTAACTTCTTGAATTTAATTGTTAATTATAATATGAATTACATGAAGAAGTCGTTCTTAGACTTTTTGGATTTAGTTTTCCAAGCATAGAATACCAATTCATTAGTCCTTATGGTGAACAAGAAGAGGAAGAGGAAATGAAAGGCAAAGGGATCAATGGTTAAGTCTAAGCCGATGACACCAAAGCACTGCCTCTCCAAAAATCCAAAGATGAAAAAAAGAGCAATGAGAAAGAAGGAATCTGCTTTTCATATGGAAAGAAAGACCATTGGGAGAAGAATTGCATCGCTAGGAAGAGGAAGCAAGGTGATGCTTCTATTTCAAGACATATATATAACACAACCCGAAGGGTGTATAATGTCAAAGAGTGGAAATAAAGTGTGTAAGATGTAAAGATCCATTTATGGATTGAAGCAAGCATCGTGATCATGGAATGTTCATTTTGATGAGGACATAAGAAAATTTGGTTTTGTTAAGAACAAAAGCGAGTCATGTGTCTATAAGAAAGTTAATGGGAATATCATCATTTTCCTGGTATTATATGTTAATGACATATTATTAATGGGAAACGAAGTGTGAGTCTTACATTCAGTGAAGACTTGGTCAAATGAATGCTTCTCTATGAAAGACTTAGGCGAAGCAACATACATTCAAAGGATCAATATCTAACAAGATATATTTCAAAGCCTTCTTGGGATAAGTACTCAAAAGGTGAAATATTGAACAATCCAAGAGAGGATTATTGTCAGTGTCACATGGCATTAATCTCTCCAAGAAAAAAATGTCCACAAACGCAGGAGGAGATTGAAAAAATAAGTAGTCTTTTATTCTTCAATGATGGGATCTATCATGTATGTCATGTTATGTTCTAGGTTTGATGTTGTCATTGTTTTAAGCATGGTGGGAAGATATGAAGTTAATCCTAAAGAGCGACATTGGGCAGCAGTTAAAACTTTACTGAAGTACCTGACACATACGAAGGATATGATTTTGGTGTATGGAGATGAGGAGCTAGTAGTGAGGGGATACATTGATGTTAGCTTCCAGATAGATCATGATGATCTTAAATTGTATCCAGGATGTTTTTTGTCTGAATGGTGGTGGTGTGAGATGGAGAATCGCAAAGAAACATGTGGTCGCCAATTCAACAGCAGAATCTGAATATATAGCAACTTCTAATGCACCTATGAAAGCAATATGGATACGTAGCTTTGTTGCAGATATCTACATCGTAGTAAATTGAAATTTTAATAATTAGTATTGAGTAATAGGAATTTAATAAAAAATTAGTGATAGAAAAAATTAATAAATTAATTAATATCTTAAGATAAGTTGAAAATGGAGTTTGAACTTCAAACAACCATAACTTTTGAATCGGATGTCCATTTGGGCTCCACGAGATGTCAAATGGAAGTTTGCGAATAGATCTATAGTGTTTGGTGCAGGGTTAACCTAGTACCTTGTTTTTTATTGGCCAAAAAAGGCCAAAAAGGCCTCCAAAAGTGAGTTTATAATTGGGGTTCTCTTAATTTTTGAACATTCGATAGAATTTCAGTTTTGTTTAAGAGGGTCTTATCTTTTTTTAGTAAAGACTGAATTTATTACTCAGGCTTACATTCGAAAGAATATTACTTTATTGAAATTTTATCATTTTTTATATTAGTGTTATTTATAATTAAATGTATAAATAGATATATATATATATACATATATATTTACATATATTTATATTTATGAATTTAATTGTATAAATAAATATTTAAACATATTTACATATAACATTTCTTTTAAAATATATAAACCATATAGAAATAAAAAATAATTATCCATTTTTTGTAATGAGTCAAACCTCTCTGGTCTATTCCTTTTTAAAAATCCAGTGTTTGGGGTGTTCTGGGGGCTATCGGCGACTCATTCCGAGAAGTTTACCCAAAAAGTACAGTTTTTTTGTCGGCGTGTCATTTTGAACTGTCAATGTCAACGTGTCTTTTTGAAATGTTGGTGTCGACAAGTCATTTTGAAATGTCGGTGTCAGCGTGTCGTTTTGAACTGTCGGTGTCAGCGTGTCGTTTTGAACTATCGGTGTCGGTGAGTCATTTTGAACTGTCGGCGTCGACATGTCATTTTGAACTATCGGTGTCGGCGTGTTATTTTGAACTGTCGGTGTCAACATGTCATTTTGAACTGTCGATGTTGGCAAGTCATTCTGAACTGTCGGTATCGGCGTGTCATTTTATACTTTCGGTGTCGGCGTGTCATTCGAACTGTCGGTGTCGGCATGTCATTTTGAACTACTGGTGTCAGCGTGTCGTTTTGTACTGTCGACATCAGCATCATTTTTCCAGTTTTTCCTAGTTTTTCCAGTTTCACCCCTCTTACATTTTATTTGACGTAAATCGAGTTTAAAGGCTTCTTTGAGAATTTCTAAAGGCGTTTCAAAGGATATTAATTATATCTTTAATATCCTAATGCTCCCCGAACTTTGAAATAGTCAAGCTGTGTAATCCTAACCACGATCTGAATTTAATGGACCTTGAAACTATTTCCCAATCCATTGATATAGGATCTGGCTTTTCTAAAGTTGAGGTCCTCTCTTCTCTTTTCTCTTGGTGTGCGGAGAACTTTTCTTCCTCAGATGAGTTGTGCACCTGTGCTAGATCCCTCTCTTGTTCAGTTTTCCTTGGAGTTTCCTGCTGCTCGTGCGACCCCCTGTTTGGCGCAAGGAGGAGTTCTGGTCATCTGTTGATCTAGGTAGGGATTTTCCTTCATATCTCTTAAATTGTGTATCACATGGGGTGGGTGTAGTAATGTTTATTGAGAGAGAACTGTTGAATTATTTCTTTAACAAGAGTAATAAATGAAGGGGAAGATGATGATAAAAAAGACAATAGGACCTGTTATGATAACGGGTAGGGGATTGAATATGGATGGATGTTGAGCACTGTTTTATTTTTATTGTCCTTGTTTTCCTGTTATTAATTGTTGTGGTTGTAAGGCCTTATTAAAATCATGGTTGTTGGTGACCTTTGCTTGTGCACTGGTGATGTTCTTGTTCTTGTTGTTGATACTCTGTGAATAATTGAAAATATCAATCCATTTAGTCACATACACTTGGTTAAATAAATGGATGCCCCAAGATCAAACATGTTCTGTGATCACCCCTGTTGTTCTAAGTGAAATTAAAGAATCCATGTTTGCTAAATCTGAATATGCTTGGATTGATGGTTTGGTTGTGTGTTGTGTTTTGTCGAGTTCATGCCTTGTGCGGGTTGTGTGATGTTACCGTCGGCAGCTTGGTTGTGGGAATGGGGGTGGACAAAGAGGATTGTTCTGTGTTTTGGTATGACCTGTTTGTGCAGTGGGGTTGCTGATTGGTTGTTTGTGGAATGGATGAACTTGTTGGCAGTGGGATTGCCTTTGGTTGTGTTGTGTCCGTCGAACAACATTGTGCAATGGGATTGCACCTTGGCTTGCTTGTTGTTTTGGGACGGTTATAGTTGGTAGTTTCCCCGGTAGTGCTGAAATAAATAAAAATGAACCACTTAATAAAGAACGGCAAGTGGTTAAATGAAAAAGGGGATGGATTTATGCTTTAGAAGTGGTTGTTTGTGTGGTTTTGCATATAGGGGTAGCAGCAAAAGTGGTTTTAGTGGGATGGTTGTTTGTTTTGGGACTCGTAGGTTGGGATGAGTGTTTGTTAACCTATATGTATAAATTGTAGTTCCTTGTGATTTTCAATTCGCACCCCACCCTAGTTGAGAACTACGTGCCGAACACCCCTATTTCATGGGAGAGGGTGTCTTTCCCAACATCTCGGTGGGAGGATGGATGGCTGGTTACTGACTTTCGTCCTCGCACCCCATTTCGGGTTATTACCACTCGAGCGTATCTGGGAAGACTGTAATGGCTTGAGGTTTACTATAGCCCAAGATCCTTCGGACAGGTTGTGTTGTGGATGAGGGGCTCAGGTTTGTTTCCCAAGTGTCTTCGGGATGGGGCCCATGTGTTTTCGGGTGAGGGGTGGTTGTTGTGACCCAGGTGTCTGCGGGCAGGATATGTGTGGTTTGTGGCCCAGGTGTGTGCGGGTAGTTGTGGTAGTGGGACTGCATTTGAGGAAGCGTGGTAGCGTCAAGGCGTTAGTCGTTAGGAATGAGCAATTAACCAGTGGGAAAAGAGTTTTGGGGTACCCAAATCATCGATGTGCTTATATCAGTACCTTACTTGACTTTCTTTATTTGGTGAGTGCGCCTTGGTGAGGTTGGTCTGGTTAGTATTTTTCATTGGTAGCTGCGGTTGGTTTCTGTTGTTTTCATATGGGAAAAAGTATGCTTCTCCCACTTGTGCACGAGTGAATTTAGTTTTCATACTGAGTATACTTGTATGTTCAGCCTACGTTATAAATTTTTGTAGGCTTCTAGGAGGACTTTGAGGATCGTGCTGGACTTTACTAGCTCGGGTGTTGGGATAGTTGATGTGTTGTTGATTAGTCTCTTTTTTTTGGTACTTGCTATGGTGCTTTGGTTGTAATTTTGTCCCAGTTTACGTTTAAATTGTGCATGAGTTGGATTTTGGTTTTCTTTATATAAAATTTTGGTGTTGTTTGGGATTGTTATCGTCTTATCTCTCAATCTTATTTTCATTAAAAAGGGCAATTTCTTCCATTTTGTGTGAGATTCTATACTCTTGGTTCTAGTCACCACTCTAGGGCCTATTAGCGCACGTCTGTCGTAGGGCGTGGAAAAAGAAAATTATTTTCCTAATGCAGCACAGAGGTTGACCAGAGTCGTCTCATTTGAGGAGCGGTGTGCTCGGTTCAATCACTAAACCTAATTCACCTAATCTAATTATTTTTGGTTTTTTAATATTTATTGAAAACAATGGTTTTGGTTTTTTTTTTTGGAAAAACATGCAATTAAAATAATGACAAGCAGAATTTAAATCTATATGCAAACAGAATGAAATCAGGGAAGAAATATCTTGGTCCTATGGTTGGATAACACGGGTTCATTCATCATTTTATTTGTTGTTTAAATTCGATTTGATAATTCATTTAGTGAAACCTCGTTAATAAATTACTTTCCCTTAATTTATTGAGTGTTTGATTTTAACATGTGTCTGGCACACCAAATCACACCTCCTCCAATAGTCAAATAGGTTAACACCTCAACCGAGAATGTTATTCCTACAAAACTCGGCTCCACCGTATGTCGTTTCATGTCTTATGGCAACCTCAACTTTATCGTATGAAGGGTTTTCCTAAGAGAGTGGAGGGAAAATGAATTAATCAAGGAAAATAAATGGATTTGGAAATAGTGTCGTGGTGGATGACTGTCGCACTCATGCAATACCCCTACATCCACCACAAATAAATTTAAAACATTTTGAATTGAAGTGAAATAATAAAGAACACCGTGAAACCTCCCCCAGGGTCAAGCCTCAGGTTAGTCACTTGCCATTACAAAGTGAGAAGAGATCACGATGGAAAGAGGGAAGAGAGAGAATGCGATAGTTAGAGTTTGAAGACAAAGAAAGATGGAAGAAGAAATGGGAAACCTTTTAATAAAAAAAGATGAATGTGTTACATGTAAAAGAAAACTAAAATAAAAAGAAAATAAATAAATAAAATTCCTAAATGACTCTTGGCCTCCTTCCCTTGGTGTCTCGGATGGTGTGGGGATGGGAAGGAATGATTTGAGAGGTAGGAGCTCCTCTCCTTTTATAGGAATATTTTTGTACTCCGAAAGTTGATGCATTTTGGACACATTAAATGAACAATTCATGTGTGGTACTCTTCATGAAAGTTCTTCCACATTGTCTTGCGCGTCTCCTCTAAGAATTTCAGCTCATTTGGCCACCGGATTCAGGAGTTATGAATTTTTGATTGAGTGTTACTTTTTCTGGATGAAGGTTCCAGGAAATTTCCTCCAAAAGTATAACATCCAATGACAACCTTAATGACTTCAAAACTCCCTCATTATAGAAACGCGACAATGTGTCCTCGTTCTCTTCTAAGTGGAATCACCTCCATTGGAGGTGTGTAGGCCGAGATGGGATTCTGTTATGGTGGTGGGGTTCACGTTGTCCGCCCAGAAAATGTTTCAACTTCATTGATTTTTTAAGGCCTCTTGATACTCGAATTAGCCCCTGGTCCAGAATAAAAAATTGAAGGAAATAAAATAAGAATTCTAACAAAAAAAGAATAACTCGATTTGGAATTATATTTTTAAATAAATGACCAAAATACCCTTGACATAAAAATCTTTAAAAAAATCCAGAAGTAAGCATTTTTCACAATTTTGCTCAAAACACATCATAAATCCAAGATTGATTCATATAAGCTCAAATTGATAATTTGGGAGGATTAAAACCATTTAAATGCATACAAAAATATGGAAAATATTAGCTCTATCAATTCCCCCACACTTAAATCATGTTTTCCCTCAAGCATAAAATCTCAACATTATATTTCAAAGGGCACCAATGTTAACAATATTCAAATTCCAAAGTAACAAAATCAAACAATTTTCAATGCCAAATCAAATTTTCAAAAATCCACATAAGTATCAATTTAATTTCTCATTTTTCAAAGAAACAATCAATTCATATATTTTACTTTTCCCCTTTGAAGAATAATGAAACTTCTCTTTTAATTTATTCAAGCTCCTTAATTCATTATTATTAAACATGTCAAATCGTGATTTACCTCACTTTTGAATCTTTCCCCCCATCTCTCAAGATAAAAATCAAGTATATTTATGCTCATATCATGAGAACATGCTCTTTATCCATAATCTTGTAAAAGAACTACTTTCTCCAATTGTAAATACAAAAGGCATATAAAATCATGAGGACTTGCGGTAAAGGTTCAAATGACTCTGAGACTTAAGGTTGGTAGGATTTGATGCTTTAAAAATTAAGGCTTAAGGAGGAGGCTAATCTCTTTAGTACAATGCATGATATCAAAAGAAAAAGTGTAATGAAGTTCTCCTCTTCAATGTAGCAACACCTACTTCCTCCAAAACTCAAAGTAAGGTTATGATTAAGTAATCATAATGAATGATTTGTGCGCCCTCTTGATTTTTTTTATTTTGTATTTTTTTCTTTTTTCCGAAAGTTATGATTAGATCAAACCTCACATTAATCACCTAACCACATACGATAAGAGGATCGTCGGTCTGGAAAATGGTGATTTTTAATTTTCCCAAATCAAAACCAATTTTTCTCATTTTTTGGTTCTTTTTTTCGTTTTTTTTTATTTTTTAATTCAAAAGGGGAAAATAATGAAGTACAATGAATGATTCCACAACCTTTTACAATTCCCACAATAGCACCCCCACACTTTTTCCTTACCATGTATAACATCTCTTCCACCATGATTCTCTTCACCCCCGCACTTCATTTTTAAAATATCATACAAATACCAAGAGTAGGGTAGGAATGGATAAAATGGCTTGAAACATGGCTCATCCCTATAAAGGTCATTCGTGGTCTCTATGGGATAAAAGGATGATTGATGTAAAGGTGGTCTTTAAGGATAAGAGCTTTTCAAAAGATGTCTTAATCATTTTAAATATGTTTTTGCACAATCATAGCTTCAATAAGTTCAAATGCAAGTTCTAATTGGTGACATGTCCCAAGATCACTCAAGAAATGTGCTCAAGAATAAATAAGAAGTACTTGGTCTAGAAATCCTTTCGAGAATGAGACATGATATTGGACAATCACGACATGATTAATAATAACAAATCAATTCACATGAATTTCAAAATTTCAAAGCATGAAAAATGGTAGAGAAATTTCATTTACATAAATCAACTAATTCCCTTAAATCATGGGTCATCATTTCAATATTCATGCTTCATTTTAAAAATTCAATTTTCCATTTTACTCATTCAATCTAATTAACATTGAAATCTAAAACATGGAATCATAGGATTCCTAAGAAACTCATGTCTCCTAGATAAATCAAGTAAAGCAATAATTCAAGTGTGGGCATGCAATTCTTATCATTAAAGCTCAAAACATGTTTTGGAAAAAAAATTAAGGAGTTTAAGAGTTAAAAATTAAAAGTTAAAAATTAAAAGTGAACTCCCTTTTGAAATAAAGATACATTCCTCTTCCACGAATGTTTGGGGTTTCCTTCTTCCATCATGATCCTACAAAAGAAAATTACTCAATTAATCATAAGGATTGTTTCATTTAAGCTCAAAATAAAAAGAGGGAGTCGGCTGCATGTTGGACTAATCTAAAAAAGTAAATTTAAATTTAAATTCATAGAAAGCATTTAAAGATAAATCTTAGTATGATCCCCCAAGTGGGCCCTGAATTTTTACTACCTCCAGTGGGCAGTACCAGCTGTTATCCAAAGTCTGATGGTGGATGAAGCTTCTTTGATTTGAACCACCACATGTGACTTTTCTCAGCTTGTGCTTTATCCTTATTCATGAGGGAATATCCATGGATACAGTACACCATATCCTCCCCCTTCGCAATGTGGTACATCTTGCATGGCAGGGGTAGGATGATGTATGGAACATCTTCCTCATTTGTTGTTACTTGTGCAACATTTTCTTCTCCTTCCAGTAGTTGCTCCAGATGTGATGCAGCATGTGTCTCAGGTTCTTCAGGCAGAGCCACTGGTATAACTTCATGAGCTTCCTCCAGTAGATGTTCAATGTCTTCAGGGAGTTCCAGGTGTTCCTCAATAGGTGCATCTTCTTTTTCCTCATCATTCTCCAGGGCATAATAAGAGTCATTTGATTCTAAAAATTCAAAATAGTTGGGAATACTCAAATTAGTTTCAATAAAATCAAATGAGTTTGAGTTCAAGATTGTATCATCTCCCTGAGTAGGTTCGTCTTGAATCTTTTCCTCGATGTAAAGTGCATCTTGGAGTTGATTATCATTGGATGGAGGTAGGTAGTCGGGATCCTCCACCTCGAGTTTGGCCTCTACTTCTTGGATGTCTTCAGTGAAATCAATGAAAACTAAGGGCACTTCTTTCTTGGCCTTGAATCTTTGCAAGTCAATTTGGAGTTCTTCGATCATGCTCATCAAAGCTTGGGGTGAGATCCATGTCTCTTGACCTTTTTGAAATTGTTTGAACGTTATCATAAGAGAGACCCCCCCCCCCGTTCAAGTTCCTCCTCAGTATAATCTATTTCCTATTCTTGCACATGTGAGTAATCGTTCCCTGAATTGAAAAGATGGTCGTTTGAAAACATCATGGGAAGAGATTTTTTTAGATTCTTTTTAATAAAGAAAACAAAGCAAAATATTTTTAAAAAAATGTGAATTTTGAAAAAGTGATTCAAATAACTGTTTAGCTCCCCAACAACAGCGCCAGTTTTAGCGTACGCCTGTCGTAGGGCGTGAAAAAAAGCAAATTATTTTCCTAATGCAGCACAGAGGCTGACCAAGGTCGTCTCACTTGAGGAGCGTTGCAGTCGGTTCAATCACTAATTCTAATTCACCTAATCTAATTATTTTTGGTTTTTTAATATTTATTGAAAACAATGGTTTTGGTTTTTTTGGAAAAACGTGCAATTAAAAAAATGACATAAAATTTAAATCTAGATGCAAACAAAATGAAATTAGGGAAGAAAGGTCTTGGTCCTATGGTTGAATAACACAGGTTCATTCATCATTTTATTTGTTGTTTAAATTCAATTTGATAATTCATTTAGTAAAACCTCATTAATGAATTATATTCCCTTGATTTATTGAGTGTGTGATTTTAGCATGTGTCTGGCACATCAAACCACACCTCCACCAATAGTCAAATAAGGTAACACCTCAACCGAGAATGTTATTCCTACAGAATCCAGCTCCACCGTATGTCGTTTCATCTCTTAAGGCAACCCCAACTCCACCGTATGAAGGGTTTGGCTAAGAGAGGGGAGAGAAATGGATTAATCAAGGGAAAATGGATTTGGAAATAGTGTCATGGTGGACGACCGTCGCACCCGTGCAATACCCCTGCATCCACTATAAATAGATTTAAAACATTTTGAATTAAAGTGAAATAATAAAGAACACCGTGAAACCTCCCCCGAGGTCAAGCCTCAGGTTAGTCACTTGTCATTGCAAAGTGAGAAGAGATCACGATGGAAAGAGTGAAGAGAGAGAATGGGATAATTAGAGTTTGAAGACAAAGAAAGATGGAAGAAGAAATGGGAAACACTTTAATAAAAAAGATGAATGTGTTACATGTAAAAGAAAACTAAAATAAAAAAAATAAAGAAATAAAATTCCTAAATGACTCTTGGTCTCCTTCCCTTGGTGCCCTGAATAGTGTGGGGATGGGAAGGGGTGATTTGAGAGGTAGGATCTCCTCTCCTTTTATAAGCAGATTTTTGTAATCTAAAAGTTAACACGTTTTGGACCCATTAAATAGACAATTCACACGTGGTCTCCTTCATGAAAGTTCTTCCTCGTTGTCTTGCACGGCTCCTCTAAGAATTTCAGCTCATTTGGCCACCGAATTCAGGAGTTATGATTTTTTGATTGAGTGTTACTTTTTCTGGATGAAGGTTCTAAGAAGCTTCCTCCAAAAGTATAACATCCAATGGCAACATTAATGACTTCAAAACTCCCTCAAATTAATTGTAGAAACGCGTCAATGTGCCCTCGTTCTTTTATAGGTGGAATCACCTCCATTGAAGGTGTGTAATCCCAGATCGGCTTCTGTTACAGTGGTGGGGTCCACGTTGTCCACCTGGAAAATATTTTAACTTCATTGGTTTTTTAAGGCCTCTAGATGCTCGAATCAGCCCCTAGTCCAGAAGACAAAGTTAAAATAAATAAAATAATAATTCTAACAAAAAAAGAATCACCCGATTTAGAATTATATTTTTAAATAAATGACCAAAATACCCTTGACGTAAAAATCTGTAAAAAAAATTAAGCATTTTTCACAATTTTGCTCAAAACACATCATAAATCCGAAATTGATTCATATGAGCTCAAATTGATAATTTGGGAGGATTAAAACAATTTAAATACATATAAAAATGTGGAAAATATTAGCTTTATCACATATTGAAGGTGGGGCTTGGGGGTCATTATCTCTCATTCATCTTGAAGAAAGAAGGACGTGACACTTTGTTATCCCTTCCCTCATTTTAAAGAAGGTGGGTCGTGACAAAATAGTATCAGAGCTGATGGTTGAGAGATATGATGGAGTTCGGAGTTAGGCACTGTGAGAATTGCATGGGATGGTAGGGAAACAGTGTTAAGCAATCTTGGTGTATGAAATAGGTCAGGGAAGACCGGCTAGGACACGGGATTTTAAGAGCCCCCGTGATCCGATGCAAGGACTCTGGGCCTACTGAACGACCGAGTGAGGCTATGCTGATTGCAGGGTAGAGACCCTAGGAAAGGTACGTGCATTATAATGACTTGTGCTCTTATGTGTCTTGGGTATTTTGGGAATTTAAAAAAAATGAAGAGTTGAAATGAATTTAAAAGAAAATTTGCATACTACCTGAACTTAGGAGTTCCTTGTTTACCCTTTTTAACTATGGAACTCGGACGTCGCCCACGTGTGGTACGAGCAGTTGAGGCCCAGCAGGCCGACCTGGTTGATCAGCGAAGGGTTGATCGAGAAAAGGAAGATAACTTGTGGCAGAACACCCGTCGTGCTTTCCAGCAGCAGACCCTGGGGAAGTACGAAGGTAGTGTTTCAGACCTGGAGACGGAAGGATGGCTCGAGGAGCTTGTGATCACCTTTACCTTGATCCAGACTCCGAGAGAGTACTGGGTTCCTCTGGCGGTAATCCAGATGCAAGGAGCGGCGCGTCAGTGGTGGACGCTTTACCTTAGAGAAAGGAAGGAGACCGATGTTTCATGGGCCGGCTTTGAAAAAGAATTTCGGGCAGAGTTTCTCTCCTCGACGATGAAGGCCGAGAAGAGACAGGAGTTGCTCTCCCTCCAACGAGGGAGTATGTCGGTGAGGGGACTGGGGATCAAGTTCAAGGATCTCTTCCATTTTGCTCCAGACCTCTTTCTGAATGAGGAGTCTTGAGCGAGACGCTTGAGGAGGCCCTTCGACCTTCTCTCCAGTATGCAGTTAACTCCTTCGCTTTGTCGACATACTTAGAGGTTCATAAGAAGGCTGAGGTAGTGGAGAGGATGCACTCGCGGGGAGGTGTACTGCGAGAGGGGAGCCAACAGAGTTTTTCAAAGGGGAGGGCAGTCAGCAGCAAGTCTCTGGTATCAGAGCCTTCCAGGTTTCAGCCAGCGGGGAGTAGGCCTCAGCAATTCCAATTTCGGTCTCCTGGTCCTCGCCCTTTCCCCATGGGCCTACGACCGAGGTGCTTTATCTATGGAGGTTGTGGACATCTTCAGAGTCGGTGCCCAGTTCAAGCTCAATACGGTGGAGGTGGGCAGGTTCAACACCCACCTTAGCAACAGTTGTCAGCCATGCCTTTTCGGCAGTAGGGACAGCAAGCTCCCGTTTCACCGAGGGCAGACGGTGCAAGAGGAGGTCGACCTCAGGGTTCTCCTCAGGGACCTCGACCAGGGCGTGGTTGGGGAGGTGACTGACAGTCGAGGGGTAGAGGAGCTGGGCATGGGCAGTTGCACGTTGTCGAGAGAGCATTTCCAGTGAGGTCGGAGGTTGTTCGAGATACGATCAGTCTGTTTAGCACTCTTGCATGTGCTTTGTTTAATTCAGGAGCTTCGCACTCCTTCATTGCACCAGGAATTTTGCGCTCTTTCGTTGCACCCAGTCTGGCCCGTGCTTTGGGACTAGACGTAGAGAAACTTTTCGTACCCCTGGTATTGAGCACGCCAGCTCAAAATCAAGCTAGTTTGTTTGATGTTTTCCGAGGATGTAGACTGATGTTGGGGCCGCATCAGTCCAGTGGAGATCTTCTTCTGCTACAGATGCAACCATACGATGTCATCCATGAAATCAACCGGTGGTTCTCTGTGCATGCTGTTATCGACCGCTTCTGGAGGAGAGTCGTGTTCTCAAATGTGGGTGGCTAACGTGTAGCTTTTGTTAGTGAGCAGAGTTGTCAGGTGGGCAGCCGACATGTGGAGCACCTCCTTTCCATGTTGGTCGAGCTGTCAGTAGAATCGGTGGATGTTGAGATGGTGGAGGTTCCGGGAGTTGTATGGGAATTCCTGGATGTTTTCTCCGAGGAGGTTGTGGCTCTACCCCCTCGACATGATGTCGAGTTCGGGATAGACTTACAGCCTGGTGCTCGTCCGATTTCAATGGCTCCCTATTGGATGGCGCAATCTGAGTTGGAGGAGTTGTGGATTCAGGTCAACAATCTAATGAGGAAGGGATTTATCCGGCCTAGTGTGTCGTCGTGGGGTGCTCCGATCTTGTTCACAAAGAAGGCAGACGGTGGTCTCAGGCTGTGTATAGACTATCGGAGACTGAATCAGGTAACGGTCAAGAACTGTTACCCTCTCCCGAGAATAGACGATTTTTCGACCAGCTAAGGGGAGCATGTTGGTTCTCTAAGATCGATCTGCGGTATGGATATCACCAGCTGAGGGAAGCATGTTGGTTTTCTAAGATCGATCTGCGGTATGGATATCACTAGTTGAGGGTGAAGGAGGGTGACATCCCGAAGACTGCTTTCAGGTGCAGGTATGGGCACTTTGAGTTCGTGGTCATGTTGTTCGGTGTCACGAACGCACCAGTTGTATTCATGGGGCTCATGAACTCTTTTTTCCGTGAGTTCCTGGACCGGTTCGTCATCGTGTTCATCGACGACATCCTAATCTACTCAAGGTCAGAGGAGGATCACGTCAGGCATCTGAGGATTATCTTGGAGGTCCTCCGACGCCACCAGCTCTATGGGAAGTTATCCAATTGCAAGTTCTGGACACGAGAGGTGCCCTTCCTTGGACATGTGGTGTCTCGACAGGGGATAGCAGTGGACCTGTCAAAGGTCGAAGCGGTTGGGTCTTGGGCAGCACCCAAGAATGTGGCGAAGGTTCGTAGCTTTCTGGGTTTGGCAGGCTATTACCGGAGGTTCGTACCTGACTTCTCACAAGTTGCAGCTCCGTTGATAGCCTTGACCAGGAAAGACCAGACCTTTGTGTGGAGCGAGTAGTGTTAGACAGCTTTCAGCTGTCTGAAAGGGAGGTTGGTCGGTGCTCCAATGCTCAGGTTGTCGGAGGAAGGGGTGGTGTTCGAGGTGTTCTATGACGCCTCCGGCTTAAGTTTGGGGTGTGTGCTGATGCAGCAGCGAGGAGTGATATCTTATGGGTCTAAGAAGTTACGTCCCCACGAACGTAACTATGCCACCCATGATCTGAAGCTTACAGTGGTCGTGTTTACACTGAAGTTGTGGCGGCATTACCTTATCGAGGAGCGCTTTGCGGTCTTCACAGATCACAAGAGCTTGAGTACATCTTTTCCCAATGGGGCATGAACTTGCGGCAGTGAAGGTGGATAGAGTTTCTCTAGGACTATGACTTTGAGATCTCTTACACCTCAGGAAAGGGGAATGTGGTGGTCGATGCCTTGAGCAGGAAGTCGCGGAAGGAGGTAGTTCGGGAATCCACGGATGCTTGGAAGGCAATGGAGGAGTCAGTTGCTTTACGTCTGGATGCGAGAGCGGATGGCGGCAGAGGTTGTCTATTTCAGATGACAGTGCAGTCTTCTCTGATGCGGCAGGTGGAGGAGTCTAAATGGGGAGACTCAGAGGCTGAAGTAATGCATGATCGCGTTGTCCAGGGTGATGCTCCAAAGAGATGGTCGGAAGATAGTCAAAATCAAATGTTGTTCCATGGAAATCTGTTTATCCCAGTGGCAATGCGTGAGGGAGTTCTCTGTGAGTTCCATAGCTCACCCCTAACAGTACACCCGGGAGTTTTCAAGATAACTGAGACCTGAGGGAACAGTTTTGGTGGCCCAGGATGAAGCGGGCAGTAGCAGAGTTTGTGGAAAAGTGCTTAGTGTGCCAGCAAGTGAAGGTTGAGCACCGTGTTCCTGGTGGTTTGTTGCATCCCCTAGATGTCCCCGAGTGGAAGTGGGATGACATATTGATGGATTTTATCACAGGATTACCCAGGGCTCAGGGAGGATGCGATGTTATTTGGGTAATAGTGGATCGGTTGATGAAATCGGCTCACTTCTTAGCGATCAACGAGTCGAGCGCAGTGAATCCCTTAGCACAAAGGTATGTGGATGAGGTGGTGCGGCTGCATGGAGTTCCAAGATCCATTATCTCGGATCGGGATACACGTTTTATGTCGCGAGTCTAGAGGGGATTGCAGCATGCCTTTAGCACTCAGTTACGCCTCAAAGCTGTTTTCCACCCTCAGACAGATGGACAAATATAGAGGACCATCCAGACGTTGCAGGACATGTTGCAGCATGTGTTCTGGACTTTAGTGGGTCTTGGGTGTGACATTTTCCCTTGGTAGAGTTCGCTTACAATAATAGTTATCACTCTTCCATCGGCATGGCTTCATTTGAGGCTTTATACGGAAGACAGTGTCGTTCACCCTTGTGTTGGACGGAAGTTGAGGAGGTGGTTGTTCTTGGTCCAGACGTGGTGCAGGGTACAACCGAGAAGGTGCAGCTTGTCCGTGAGAGGATGAAGGCAGCGCAGGACTGGCAAAAGTTGTATGTCGATCGCAGGAGAAGGCCCTTAGAGTTCGAGGTTGGGGACCATGTATTCTTGAAGGTTTCCCCTCAATATGGGTAGCATAGGTTTGGCAGAGGGATCAAGTTTTCTCCCAGGTTTATCGGACCTTTCGAGGTATTGGAACAAGTTGGCGAGGTGGCATATCAGCTGGAATTGCCACCGCAGTTGGGGAGGATCCATGACGTCTTTCATGTCTCTCAGCTTCGTCGGTATCTACACGATGACTCTCATGTCATTGACTGGGGAAAGTTGGATATCGAGGACGACACGATGTTCGTGTAGCGGCCAGTGGAGGTCCAGGATCGTTGGGAGAAGGTGTTACGCGGGTGGACCATTCCCTTGGTTCGTGTGTTGTGGAGGCATGGTGGCCTCGAGGAGAGTACTTGGGAGCGAGAGGCACAGATGTTTGCTCAGTACCCGAAGTTTTTCTGAGTTTTTCTCTTGTGTTTTTCTTTGTGCTTTGCTTTTGGTGTAATGCTTGACCTTGTTTTCTATAAGATTAGTTGTTTCCTTTTTCTATGATGTGTGAGAAGTTCCGACATACGGGGAGGGGAGGACTTAATTCCTAATCAAAACGCATTAATACAGGTGTGATTAAACCCGTGTGGGCAAGTCAGTGCTGCCCAAAGAAGATAGTATCTTGACATGGAGGAAGGAGATCCCTAATCCATGTGTCGGGACAGTGTAATCTTTGAGGTTCGCGTGGATGTTTGGGGCAAGCGATGTCGGAGAGGTGTTCTTGGATGTCGAGGTTTTCACTCCAGTTTTCAAACGCAAGGCGGTTTTTCCCTGAGAGGTATCTTACGGGGTGGTTGTTCGGACCCCTCTTTTCTGGGTTTGGTTTTAAATTCTCGAGGATGAGATTAGTTTGAGAGGTATTTGATGTAATGGATCGGACCTCTCCAGTTCATTCCATTGTGAAAATCCAGTGTTTAGGGTGTTCGGGGGGCTATCAATGACTCATTCCGAAAAGTTTACCCAAAAAGTACAGTTTTTCCGTCGGCGTGTCATTTTGAACTGTCGGCGTCGGCGTGTCGTTTTGAACTATCGATGTCGGCGAGTCGTTTTGAACTGTCGGTGTCGACGATTCGTTTTGAACTGTCGGTGTCGGCATGTCATTTTGAACTGTCGGTGTCGGCGTGTCATTTTGAACTGTCGGTGTCGGCGTGTCATTTTGAACTGTCGGCGTCGACGTGTCATTTTGAACGGTTGGTGTCGGCGTGTCGTGTTTAACTATCGGTGTCGACGTATCATTTTGAACTGTCGGTGTCTGCGAGTCATTTTGAACTGTCAGTGTCGGCATGTTGTTTTGTACTGTCGGCGTCAGCGTTTCATTTGAACTGTCGGTGTCGGCGTGTCATTTTGAATTGTTGGTGTCGGCGTGTCATTTTGTACTGTCAGCGTCAGCGTTGGCGTTGGCGTCAGCGTCAGCATCATTTTTCCATTTTTTCCCATTTGTTCCAGTTTCACCCCTCTTACGTTTTATTTGACATAAATCGAGTTTAAAGGCTTGTTTGAGCAGTTCTAAAAGCGTTTCAAAGGATATTAATTATATCTTTAATATTTTAACGCTCCCCAAACTTTGAAATAGTCGAGCCGCGTAATCTTAACCACAATCTAACTTTAATGGCTCTTTAAACTGTTTCTCATTCAGTTGATATAAGATCTAGCTTTTCTAAAGCTGAGGTCTTCTCTTCTCTTTTCTCTTGGTGCGCGGAGAACTTTTCTTCCCTAGACAAGTCGTGCGTCTGTGCTAAAGCCCTCTCTTGGTCAGTTTTACTTGGAGTTTCCTCCTGCTCGCGCGACCCCATGTTTGACGCAAGGAGGAGTTTTGGTCGTCTGTTGATCCAGGTAGGGATTTTCCTTCGTATCTCTTAAATTATGTATCATGCGTGGTGGGTGTAGTAATGCTTATTTGGAGAGAACGGTTGAATTATTTCTTTAACAAGAGCAATAAATGAAGGGGGTGATGATAAAAAAGACAACGGGACCTATTATGATAACGGGCAGGGGATTGAAGATGGATGAATGTTGAGTGTTGTTTTATTTTTATTATCCTTGTTTTCCTGTTATTAATTGTTGTGGCTATAAGGCCTTCTGAAAATCATGGTCGTTGGTGGCATTTGCTTGCACATTGGTGATGTTCTTGTTCTTGTCGTTGATACTCTGTGAATAATTGCAAATATCAATCCATTTAATCGCGTACACTTGGTTAAATAAATGGATGTCCCAAGATCAAACTTGTTATGTGATCACCCATGTTATTCTAAGTGAAATTAAAGAATCCATGTTGACTAAATCTGAATATGTTTGGCTTGATGGTGTGGTTGTGTGCTGTATTTTGTTGAGTTCGTGCCTTGTGCGAGTTGTGTGATGATATTGTCAGTAGCTTGGTTGTGGGTACGAGGGTGGACAAAGAGGATGGTTCTATGTTTTGGTATGACCTGTTTGTGCAGCAGGTCTACTGATTGGTTGTTTGTGGAATGGATGAACTTGTAGGCAATGGGACTGCCTTTGGTGGTATTGTGGTCGTCGAACGGCGTTGTGTAGTGGGATTGCACCTTGGCTTGCTTGTTGTTTTGGGACAGTTATGGTTGGTAGTTGCCCCGGTAGTGCTGGAATAAATTAAAGTGAACCCCTTAATAAAGAACAGTAAATGGTTAAATGAAAAGGGGGTTGGGTTTATGCATTGGCAGTGGTTGTTTGTGTGGTTGTGCATATAGGGGTAGTAGCAAAAGTGGTTCTGGTTGGTTGGTTGGTTGTTTTGGGACTCGTAGGTTGGGCTGAGTGTTTGTTTACCTATATGTATAAATTGCAGTTCCTTGTAATTTTCAATACGCACCCCACCCTAGTTGAGCACTACGTGTCAAACACCCCCATTTCATGGGGGAGGGTGTCTTTCCCAACATCCTAGTAGGAGGATGGATGACTGGTTACTGAATTTCTTCCTCGCACTCCCTTCCAGGTTCTTACCGCTCGAGCGTATCCGGGCAGGCTGTAATGGCCTGAGTTTTACTATAGCCCAAGATCCTTCGGGCAGGTTATGTTGTGGATGAGGGGCTCAGGTGTCTGTGGGCCAGGTTTGTTTCTCATGTGTCTTCGGGATGAGTCCCATGTGTTTTCGGGCGAGAGGTGTGGTTGTTGTGACCCAGGTGTTTGCGGGCAGGATGTGTGTGGTTTGTGGCCCAGGTGTGTGCGGGCAGTTGTGGTAGTGGGACTGTATTTGGGGAAGGGCGGTAGCGTCAAGATGTTAGCCTTTAGGAATAAGCAGTTAACCAATGGGAAAAGTGGTGTGGGGTACCCAAATCATCGATGTGCTTATATTATTACCTTACTTGACTTACGTTATTTGGTGAGTGTGTCTTGGTGAGGTTGGGTTGGTTAATATTTTTCCTTGGTATGTGCGGTTGGTTTCTGTTGTTTTCACAGGGGCATTAGTATGTTTCTCCCACTTGTGCATGAGTGACTTTGGTTTCCATACTGAATATACTTGTATGTTCACCCTACATTATAAAAATATTTTCAGGTTTCCAAGAGAACTTTGAGGATTGTGTTGGACTTTACTACCTCGAGCGTCGGGATAGTTGATGTGATGTTGCTCAGTCTATTTCTTTTAGTACTTGTTTTGGTGCTTTGGTTGTAATTTTGTCGTAGTTTACATTTAAATCATGCATGGGTTGGATTTTGGTTTCCTTTATATAAAAGTTTGGTGTTGTTTTAGATTTTTACCGTATTATCTCTCGATCTTGTTTTCATTAAAAAGGGTAATGTATTCCATTTTGTGTGAGATTTTATACTCTTGGTGCTAGTCGCCACTCCTTGGTATGTGCGGTTGGTTTCTGTTGTTTTCAATATATAACAAGTAAAATTTGTTGGGCTTGTGGTAAGGAAGCTTGTTGAGAAAGCGGTGGATCCTTTGAATTAATTCAAGATTTAAGGGACGGGGTCATGGTGGGCCTAAGGAGGTGGGGTCGCACGTGTGTAGTGTCCCTGATGTGGTAGGCATTGACTATTTTTTCCAAATTTAGATTTTTTCCATTTTTTTAATATGAAAACCTTTTATCAACACTAAAAAACACTGATAAACACCTTTTTTAACACTGATAAAATACGCTTTTATCGGTGTTTTTTTAACACCGATAAAAGAGACTGCCTTTTAAAGGTGTTTAAAATGTCAATACTTTTTTAGCACTGATAATAGTCGATTCTAGTGCTGATAAAGGCCTTATTTGAATTAATGTGTGATTCTGTATAATTTAGGAATATATATTGGTTCTTCAAACTTGGACTGATCACAAGCTTTGGGTTCTAAAAAGAACTCAATTAGGACAGTTCTTATGGGGGGTTTTTTAATTCAGCTCTATTGCATTCATTCTCATTGTTGTATATTGTATTTTCTTGTGATGCTCCTAACGTGCATGATAGGGGAGAATTCTAGAATTTTCATTACAAATCAAGAATGTGAGATGAATTACAATGACTAACCAGAATCGACATCAATCCTGCATGGAGTGCACTCCTCTACAGTCCAAGTCTACCACCCTAACAACCAAGAATAATTGTGCCCCCTCCCTCAACGAACTGGACACTTACCCCGAACTAACAAACTACAAGAGGTCAAATGACAACCTTTCCCCCAATTAGTAACATGACTCCCCTGATGGTTCTGAGCGCAGCGGAAGCGTGAAGAGGTGAGTGATATATTAAAATTTCATTTAATAATTGTTACCCGAAACCAAGAGCGGGGATCTTGCACATCAAATTTATAATTAATTTATTTAATATCTGAATAAATAAATATATGGGCTTATGAACTTTCTTCGTTGGTGAATGTTGATCATCTGAAAAGACCCTTTCGGAATACCTTCGTTGCGCTATGAGGATCCAATGATAGAATCACTCTAGTGGTGATTCACACGTGCTTCTATGATCTTTGAGCAACACCGCTCGATCTCCGGGTACTAGCGTGGCGAGTCGAATGTCTTGCGTTGTTCGTTCTTGATCGCTCGTTCTTCAATCTTGAAAAAATATCTCTTACACTTCTCATTCTTGAGAGGAAGAGAGAGTGAGGAGTTGAGATAGAATTCATTGTGCACCATGATTCTTTATTCTCATTTTTGGATACTCTATGCAATAGACATAGTCGTATATTTATAAAGTTAGGATTTAAGTTAAAATATTATTTAATTACACACCAGCCATTAAATAACATTTATAACCTTTAATAAACCTCATTTCACATAATAACAATTATTATTTTTATTATTTTGTGGTGCGCGCCAACTTGCGCAATAACAAATATTATGTAATGATTTTGTTAATTAATATTTGTCATTGGACTCGGTCTTGGTCTGTTTAAACTTTTCTAGCGTTTATTGAATAACCAAATAAATATTTTATTCACAAATCGGCGAATAAATATTTATTTAATTTATGCGATCAATATAACTTGAATAAAATTATTCCTTGAACTTGATAATAATATTTATTTCATTAATTAAACTCAAATATAATTTAATCAAGATCAACAAAAACACTTAGTGTGTGACCCTCTAGGATTCTTTCTCGTAGGCATTAGGTGGGTTTGTCTAAAGTTCAAGATTATTGTCTAGTAACGGGTCAAGGCACCCAAGAGAAAGAACTTAATGTCTCAATGTCGACAACCACATATGAATGCTCACTGTGTAATATAATTCATTTGTCACAATCTCTCATCAAACAGGTTGCACATCGTTGCACATCCATGTCACCAACCTATGTGCTCGATATGTCTTTCTTTGACTATCTGAAATAAACACGTCATTACACCATGACCATTAATATTACCATCGTAAATCTTGTGCATTTATTGGAAATTTTGATTTTTTGTACCTTGTAATTGGATCTATTTAATTTAATTTAATTTGTATATTTTTTTCTAGAAATTAAAAACTAATAAATATACAAATCGAATATTGTGTATTTCATGTTTTCATGAAACATTACGATAACCAGTGTACTTGTAGATTGATGAATATGGTGTTTCTTCTATCGTCATTGTCGTTGTTGTTGATTTGACAGCTTTGGATAGTGCACACAATAGTCTTTGGGATATTATGAAGTATGGTAAGAAGTCTAACCCTAGAGGAAGTCAAGTCTAACCTTATGTCTATGGAGCTATAGTCTAGGAATGATATGAGTTTTGAGAGAGAGGGGCTTGGTGCAAGGGGGAAAACAAAGCAAAGGGATAGGAGGAGAGGCACCAATAAGAACAAAAGGACTTGATCTAAGTTTAAGACTGTTAAATGTTATCATTGTAGGAAACAGGGACATGTTAGGAGGGACTATCCGGATAGAAAATCCTTCAAGGATGGGGGAGATCAATCTAATTGGGTGGATGTAAAGACCCGTAAAATTCAAAGAAATTTTTTTCTTAATTTTCTTTGGAATTTTACAAGAACGCAGTTTCTGACGGCACCTGATTCCGAGGCCCGGTGTGCCCGGAATCATTTTCCGAAGTTTGGCTCGGGTACGTTCAGTGAACGAACGAGCGGGTTTTTCTAACTTTTGAACCGGTGCTCAGAATCGAATTCTGAGGGCACCGATGGAATCGCAGCGCCGGTATTTGCTTAGAAACGCCTCTTCCGGAGTTGCGTTTGTTCGGGCGTGATTTTTAATTTTTGGGCTTTAAGTTAAGAAATAAAATAATGTGGTACGACAAACTTTATTTTATTTCACTTGAAGCCGCTTAAAGCCACTTAAAGCTGCTTGAGCTAAGTTGAAGCGGATATGGTGCAATTCAAAATATCCTACCCTCTTGGTAGGATATCTGTGAGGTGGGGCCCGCACGAGCCCCACCGTTTCTTTTCCCCTAAGTAACGTACCCGCAACCCCCCCTCTTAAATGAAAGTCAACTGGGGCGCTTTCTTAAACTCTTTAAACGCTCCTATTAATTGGGTGGTTTATTCGTTAAAATTAATTCTATGAATTAATGGGTCGTTACTTAGTCTGTTTTCCAATTTGTTGGCATGTTAATAAAATAAGGCCAACACACCTTCTTATCTGATGTTGTGTTAAACCTTTAGAGATTCTCTAAAGATCTTCATCCTCCTTCGCGAAGAACGCGAAGAACGCCGGTCTCCGACGAAAAGGGCAACGAAGAACACCGAGCCCTCGGAGATCGACGATGCGACGCCGAGTACCGCGACGCCGACGCTTCTTCCGCGACGATCCATCCCCGCGACAATCTTCGATCGGCATCTTGAGGTAGAGGATTGCGGTCCTTTTAATTCTTTGTGGATTATAACATCAACATGGATTTAATTGTTATAATTAAATCTGTATTGATTCTTGACCCTCGGAGATCGTCGACGCGAAGCCGTATTCCGCGACGACGCGAGGCTCTTCCGCGATGCGACGATCATCCTCTTCTGCGACGGTCAATTCCGCGAAGAACTCGTCCGACGGCTACGACGAGGTAGGGGTCGTTTTGAAAATAATAATACCCATGTTGTTTTCCTCCAAGGCAGGAACGCAGACCAACCAATTAACAAGTTGGTCCGCGGATTATTATTGCGGGATGTGGTTTATCATTTGCTGGGATTTTGTGGTGTTGTTTCAAACCGCTAACGCCGGTGGGTGCGGACCAACGAACAAGTCTGAACCCACCGCCCTTTGCTTCTTGGTGGTGCGGAACGGCGGACGACGACCAAACGTGCCGCAGAGACGATTTGTTGATTCCGCAGTGAAGAACGGGACCCGGGAGGAGCTACGGCGCAGACGGAAATGGAATCGGACCACCGGAGCAACTCTGGTGGCCCGCAGACTGCTCACCGGCGACGCGGGTCGCCGGCGCGGCGGTGCCGGGCAGCCGGAGGCGGCGGCGGCCGACCAGACCCGCGACCGCGCGGTCCGGCGAGACACGGGACGCGGCTCTGCCGCGTCATTGACCAAGCGCGGCCCCACGTGGGTCGCGGCTCCTCTTTTCGCGGGGACAGCACGCCCCGCAACTTCCCTTGCTCGGTCGCTCGGCCGAGCCGAGCCGAGCTAACCCGCCGGCCGGGTCGCGCCCAAGGCCGGGCCGGGCCGCCCTGGCCGGGTCGGGTCGCGCCCAACCGGGTCGGACCAGGACCCGGGTCGGGTCGACCCGGTTCGGGCCGACCCAGGGGGGTCGGGCCGGGTCAGTCCGGGCCCAGACCCCCCGTTTTCGGACCTTTTCGGTCTTTGCTCATACTTGAGCTACGGGCCTCCGAACGACGCGCCGTCAGCGGCGATGCAATCCTTGGATCGAGACGGTCGTTTCGGTATATCACACTTGAGGTTTCGGAATACTTTGGGTTCGGCCGGGTTGGTTCGTACACGAAAACCAACCGGGCCCTCGGAGCGGAAACGCTCATATCTTGAGCTTCGGACATCCGATTGACGTGTCGTCGACTTTGTTGAATTCCTCTAGGTGAGACGGATCTTTTGGCATACTCCGCCCGAGATTTGGACGTAGGTGGAGTAACGGTCGGGTTGGTTTTGCCTTAAAAAAACCAACCGGGCCCCTGGGACGAAAAAGCCAATAACTCTCAGACCGGGCGTCCGATTGACGCGCCGTCTGCGACGTTGAGTTCCTGTTGACGATACGGAACTTTTGATACATAAACTCTGGACTATGTGTCAGTTGATGTATCAGCCTCTCGGCTCGTGGAGCGGACCCTCCCGAGCGAGCTTGCTGTGTGCGGAAACCCTAGAGCTGGCTGCGACTGACGATGAAGACTATCGTACTGGAATCCTATGTGGGTTCGACGATGAAGACTATCGTACTGGAATCCTATGTGGGTTCGACGATGAAGACTATCGTACTGGATTCCTATGTGGGTTCGACGATGAAGACTATCGTACTGGAATCCTATGTGGGTTCGACGATGAAGACTATCGTACTGGAATCCTATGTGGGTTCGACGATGAAGACTATCGTACTGGAATCCTATGTGGGTTCGACTATCAAGACTATCGTACTGGAATCCTATGTGGGTTCGACGATGAAGACTATCGTACTGGAATCCTATGTGGGTTCGACGATGAAGACTATCGTACTGGAATCCTATGTGGGTTCGACGATGAAAACAATTGTACTAAAATCCTTTGTGGGTTCGGCGGCGACGACTACAGTACTTGTATCCTACGTGGGTCCCAGTAAGATGAATCAGTGACGACATCTGATCATCTTGCTTTACGAAGAAGTATTCCAGTGTGAGCTGAATCATGTGTTGCTTCCTAAGTGGAATGTGATATGCTATCCTGTGTGGGTTTACGTTTTACTTTCCTGTGTGGATTTACGTTTTGTCTTCCTGTGTGGATTGGGTTGTACTTGAGCTCGGATGTTGGAGCCGAGCGAGAATTGATGACTTAGGTATATGTATGGGCATATACCTAAGCAGGGACGAATGTTACTTCGTGATTGTATCTTTCCTTTGTGGTTTATCCTTTGTGGATTCTGGGAGACCTTCAGGGGTCTCGGGGTCCCTACTGAGTAGCTTATACTCACCCCTGCACGGGTTATGTCCGCACTACGTTGTGTTGGTTGCAGACGACGGACAGTGCTGATCGTGGTTGAGGCTTGCGGAGCAGGACGGTACCCGGAGGTGGACCACTGGGCGGGACGTACTCGGAGTGGACGGTTGGACCCAAGGAGCTGAGGAGGCTATTTGTACTCATCCTTCAAATGGGACTTCCAGTGGACGGCTCGACGCTGCGACTTTACTTTTCAGTTGCTGTTTTCCCTTTCGAGTTGTACTTTACTTTCAGTTTGGGTTTGTATTCTGGCCCACTTACTTCCGCACTTACTGTTGTACCAGCTTTTACTTAGTGTTTACTTCTTCTGCTTGCTTACTCTGTGGTGCTTGTTTACCTTACAAAGGCAATGTCTTCCCTTTTTACCGGGGATTTACGCCTTGGTGCTAGTCGCCAGCCCCTGGCCTATGGAAGGCGGGCTTGGGGTAGTCACGGCACGGGCCCCGAGGACGGGTCGTGACAAATTGGTATCAGAGGAGTTCGGTTCTACCGCGGACTCTGATCTTTTCTATGTGAAGCAATAGTGTTAAGCGTATTGAGTGTGGTTATCAGTCCAGGGAGCCCAGTGTTTGGCGCGGCGGCCGACGTATCCGTACACCAGGACCCTGACTTCTGATTTCCGACTTAAAGCACGAAAACATTGATTGCATGTGTGTTTCAAGTTTTCTTTGTGATTACTTTGTGTCAGCTCACCAGGTATACTGTTCTGACTGTGGCGCACCTGTCTCTCTTCAGGATGGCCCCACGACGACAGCCAGCTAGGGTTCCGAGTGTTGAGCGTGACGACAGCCCGTCGAGCGACGAGGCCTCGGTGTAGGGCCCTTTGTCAGCAGTGGCACCGGCGGTAGCTCTACCCACCGAGCCACCGATGCTTCCAGCCCCAGCCGCTGACGATGCACGTCGCCTTAGTGCACTGCATGAGTTCCAGCGCCAGCGACCACCCAGGTTCCGCGGGGGAGACGGACCCCCAGGCAGCCGAGGACTGACTGGAGGCAGTGGTGCGAGTTTTCCGGTTAGTGAGGACACCAGCAGACCTCATGGTGATCCTCGCAGCGAGCCTACTGCACGCAGCAGCGGGCCGATGGTGGAGCTTGATGCTCCAGGTGCACGATAAGGCATCTCTTCTCTGGACGGACTTTGAGAGCCTCTTCCGCTCAGAGTTCGTCCCGGCCACCCTCCGTGCGGTGCGCATTCAGGAGCTTCTTCAGCTGCGGCAGGGCCAGCTTGACAGTTGCCCAAGTACTCGGCGAGATTTACTGATCTCTCGCGTTACTCCACTGATATGGTACGGGATCTGTTCTTCCAGGCCCGGGACCTTCGAGCAGGGACTGAGGCATGAGATCAGGGCCTCGATGATCTCCCTCAACATTCTGACGCAGGCAGAGGTGTTGGAGAGAGCCCTTTTAGTGGAGAGTTTCCTCGCCGAGCAGGCACCAACGGCAGGACCCTCCGCAGGACGACCCATAGCGGAGTCTTCTGCAGCTGGCAGTCGACAGGTGACACAGAGGTCCAAGCGGGCCAGACCTTCAGATGGGCAAATCTCAGGGTGATGATTCGGTTGTGCGGGGCACACGAAGGAGAGTCAGCTACTCGAGGAGCAGGCAATGCTACGCATGCGGCGGGCAAGGTCACATGGCTCGAGACTGCCCGACTCGTCCTGCTGATGAACAACAGGCGGTAGAGAGACCTCTCAGGCAGAGGTCTCGACCATGACGGTCCGCAGGGAGCAGGCGGGCGAGACAGAGGAGTTGGCCGAGCAGCTGGTGGTGGACGACGCTTTGAGGGCCTTACCACCACCACCACCTGGGAGACCACCCCGACCGCAGGGAACAGAGTGGACAGGGACGAGCTCAGCTTCAGGCGGCTGAGGCCTACGATCATGGAGCTCCGGAGCAGATGGACAAGAGCGGGACTAGCTCCAGACCTGGAGACTTTTGTTCATGTTGCTTCTAGCTCTGTTGATGTTGCTTTGTGTCTCTGTACTTTGAGATGCAGTAATTAAAAAGACACTTTTCTTGTGGCGTTTACCTTCCTGTCCTCTCTTTTAGTTGTTACTAAGAGGTTCTGGTTTAAAAACTGTTGACTTGACCCTCACTTTGAGATACCTACTGGAGGAGACCCAGTGACCACACACTAATGCTGACAGTGTGACTCAACTCTTGGAGGCGAGAGTAACGGTTGGATCTCTTGGTAGTAGCGTCGAGGCCTTACGACATCATCCTTGGTATGGAATAGTATCATCCATGTCAGGATTGACTGTATTAGGCGAAGAACGTGGTTCATCCAGGGGATGAGACCGGATTTCTCTTATCAGCAAAGAAGAAATCACAGCAGCTCTTGTAGGACCAGAAAGGTCCAAGTCATCCAGGAGCGGATGAGGACAGCTCAGAGCCGGCAAAAGTCTTTTGCTGACAGGAAGCGGAGGCCACTAGAGTTCGAGGATGGCGACCACGTCTTCTTGCGTGTCTCACCTCGACGTGGATTACGGAGATTGGGCCGAGGCGGCAAGTTGTCTCCACGCTTCATCGGATCATTCCAGGTCCTCAGCAGGATTGGCGAGGGTGGCTTATCATCTGGCTCTACCACCTCAGTTGCACCGGGTGCACGACGTCTTCCACGTATCTCAGCTGAGGAGATACGTGCACGACCCGACGCATATCTTTGACCATGGGGAACTGGACGTTGATGATGGGGCGACTTTTGCGGAGGTCCCGGTGGAGATTGAGGATCGACAGGAGCAGGTCCTACGTGGACGGTCAATTCCTCTAGTACGCATCAGATGGCAGCACGGGAACCTCCAGGAGAGCACTTGGGAGCAGGAGGCTCAGATGCGTGCTCAGTACCCACTTTTGTTTCCCTAGTCTATGATGTAGCTTTACGAGGACGTAAAGCCCTGAGCTGAGAGTGATGTAAAGACCCGTAAAATTCAAGGAAATTTTTTTCTTAATTTTCTTTGGAATTTTACAAGAACGCAGTTTCTGACGGCACCTGATTCCAAGACCCGGTGTGCCCGGAATCATTTTCCGAAGTTTGGCTCGGGTACGTTCAGTGAACGAACGAGCGGGTTTTTCTAACTTTTGAACCGGTGCTCGGAATCGAATTCCAAGGGCACCGATGGAATCGCAGCGCCGGTATTTGCTTAGAAACGCCTCTTCCGGAGTTGCGTTTGCTCGGGCGTGATTTTTAATTTTTGGGCTTTAAGTTAAGAAATAAAATAATGTGGTACGACAAACTTTATTTTATTTCACTTGAAGCCGCTTAAAGCCACTTAAAGCTGTTTGAGCTAAGTTGAAGCGGATAGGGTGCAATTCAAAATATCCTACCCTCTTGGTAGGATATTTGTGAGGTGGGGCCCGCACGAGCCCCACCGTTTCTTTTCCCCTAAGTAACGTACCTGCAACCCCCCCTCTTAAATGAAAGTCAACTGGGGTGTTTTCTTAAACTCTTAAACGCTCCTATTAATTGGGCGGTTTATTCGTTGAAATTAATTCTATGAATTAATGGGTCGTTACTTAGTCTGTTTTCCAATTTGTTGGCATGTTAATAAAATAAGGTCAACACACCTTCTTATCTGGATGTTGTGTTAAACCTTTGGAGATTCTCTAAAGATCTTCATCCTCCTTCGCGAAGAACGCGAATAACGCGAAGAACACCGGCCTCCGACGAAAAGGGCAACGAAGAACACCGAGCCCTCGGAGATCGACGACGCGACGCCGAGTACCGCGACGCCGACGCTTCTTCTGCGACGATCCATCCCCGCGACAATCTTCGATCGGCATCTTGAGGCAGGGGATTGCGGTCCTTTTAATTCTTTGTGGATTATAACATCAACATGGATTTAATTGTTATAATTAAATCTGTATGATTCTTGACCCTCGGAGATCGTCGACCAGACGCCGTATTCCGCGACGACGCGACGCTCTTCCGCGACGCGACGATCATCCTCTTCCGCGACGATCAATTCCGCGAAGAACTCGTCCGACGGCTACGACAAGGTAGGAGTCGTTTTGAAAATAATAATACCCATGTTGTTTTCCTCCAAGGCAGGAACGCGGACCAACCAATTAACAAGTTGGTCCGCGGATTATTATTGCGGGATGTGGTTTATCAATTGCTGGGATTTTGTGGTGTTGTTTCAAACCGCTAACGCGGTGGGTGCGGACCAACGAACAAGTACGAACCCACCGCCCTTTGCTTCTTGGTGTGCGGAACGGCGGACGACGAACAAACGTGCCGCAGAGACGATTTGTTGATTCCGCAGTGAAGAACGGGACCCGAGAGGAGCTACGGCACAGACGGAAATGGAATCGGACCACCAGAGCAACTCCGGTGGCCCGCAGACTCCACCGGCGGCGCGGGTCGCCGGCGCGGCGGCGCCGGCAGCCGGAGGCGGCGGCGCTCCGGCGCGCCGCCGGATGGAGCCGCCGCGGCTGAAGCCACGGCGGCGGCGGCCGACCAGACCCGCGACCGCGCGGGTCCGGTGAGACACGGGACACGGCTCTGCCGCGACCGCTGACCAAGTGCGGGCCCATGCGGGGCCGCAGCTCCTCTTTCCGCGGGGACAGCACACCCTGCGGCTTCCCTTGCTCGGCCGAGCCGAGCCGAGCCGACCCGCTGGCCGGGTCGCGCCCAACCGGGTCGGACCCGGACCCGGGGGGGGGGGGGGGGGGTCGGGCCGGGTCAGTCCGAGCCCAGACCCCCCGTTTTCAGACCTTTTCGGTCTTTTGCTCATAACTTGAGCTACGGGCCTCTGAACGACGTGTCGTCAGCGGCGATGCAATCCTTGGATCGAGACGGTCGTTTCGGTATATCACACTCCAGGTTTCGGAATTCTTTGGGTTCGGCCGGGTTGGTTCGTACACGAAACCAACCGGGCCCTCGGAGCGGAAACGCTCATATCTTGAGCTTCAGACGTCCGATTGACGTGCCGTCGACTTTGTTGAATTCCTCTAGGTGAGACGGATCTTTTGGCATACTCCGCCTGAGGTTTGGACTCAGGTGGAGTACGGTCGGGTTGGTTTTGCCTTAAAAAAACCAACCGGGCCCCTGGGACGAAAAAACCAATAACTCTCAGACCGGGCGTCCGATTGACGCGCCGTCTGCGACGTTGAGTTCCTATTGACGATACGGAACTTTTGGATACATCAACTCTGGACTATGTGTCAGTTGATGTATCAGCCTCTCGGCTCGTGGAGCGGACCCTCCCGAGCGAGCTTGTTGTGTGCGGAAACCCTAGAGCTGGCTGCGACTGACGATGAAGACTATCGTACTAAAATCCTTTGTATAAGGCCCCAGCCTTAAACCTTACTTAATCTTGAGTTATTACAAGATTACACATTGAGGATCTTTTCGGGTTTAGAGTTTTAGAGAATTGGATCATAAAACTTGCATTACATTTCACATATAAACAAAGTGGTTACATAAAGATAGTATTCTTCATTCCCATCAATGGAAACACATTTAAAATAAAACATGGATTATTTCTTGACACATCCTTGACTCTATCATCTTATCATGTACCTTTCCCTTGACCTGTGAAAAACATTTCAAAAACTTAGGATGAGCATAAAAACTCAGTATGGGTTATAAAAAAAACATGGAAAGGAAACATGAGTTCATATATACATAAGAATGAAATCATACTTTACCCATAAAACATAGGCATTTTAACATACCTCATAAAATCATGAATAAATCATAGAAATCATAAGACGTAAAGGTAACTTGAGGCATTCATAACATTCTTACGTAGGGAGTAACCCTCTTGGTTACGTTTGGAATACCCATCACAGTATATTCCCTAAAATCTCTTCGGAGAAACCTTAACGTTTCACTCCTTCGCGTTACCCAATGCATTGGAGAGCTATAACGGGCTCACCCGCCCTTAGTTTATCACGGAACCACCCGTCTTTATAATAATGCCCAAGAACCACAACATAATCGTATCACATAAAACATGCATAAAGGAAACATAACATTTCCACATTTCAATCACAAGATATCAATACAACACAAAAACATTGTGAAAACAATTTTCCATACCAAAATAAAAGAAAAGTAAAACATGGTATTTATTTTTCTTTTAAAAAAGAAGGTATGGCTTGTAGAGGAAGCCGAAACTCAAATAACGGTCACGACGGCGGAGAAGTCGTTGTCGCCGCATACGTACGACAAAAACATTCCCTTTTGTCGTTTAGTAAACGCTTCGTATAAAAAAGATTCCTTTTGAATAACGTAAAAGTCAAAGGGGTTTATACACCGTATAAAAGAAAGTTGTGTATAAAATAAAATACGCCTCAACGAAAGGAGATTGAGACGAAGTCCCATACCTCGTATCCGACTTGACCCGGCCGTTCTTTAATCTCCTGAATAATAAACTTGAGTTAATCTCTACTTTCTTATGAATCTTTTTCAAGTTCATTATTCCTTTTATACCATGTTATGAACATCATGTAATCAGTTAAGTTAATAATGTTCATTTTGTCGGTATTTGGTTCTTAAGTCAAAAATAGACTTCTTACACTTACATGTTGTTAATTTGGTCATAGGTTCATTATATCCAGAATGATATTAATGATTTGGATAACATATATATCATATATATTCATCATATACATGTATTTATAATATTACATCACATTTAGAGGTAAGAAATGAAATGCACCGTTCATAGAGACGGTAAGCCGTACGTACGCATGAACGCTACTTCCATTTCTATTTCATATTTTCTGGAATGGAATCATAATGATATAAGAGTATATTATAATTCCAGTATAATAACATATATAATATCATTAACTTTATCCTTTACAAATCCCACATATGGTATTAACGAATCAAATCACTTTCAGGGGGCGGTAGTCCGCACTTCCTAAAATGAAGATATCGTGTTTACCCATAATGGAAACCATAAAGGTATGCCCAAAATGAAAAAAAAACAGAAGCTTAAGGAAAACATAAACATATTATATATCAAAATAGTGACATCATAATGGCCACCTTTGAAGGTGTTAAATGAGTGTTGAACAATCATCGTTTCGGGAGGCAGAATTTCACCATCCACGGAAACCGTATGTTCTTTAACCATTTGATGTAGTTGTGTGAGTGTGTAGCTCAAATATATCTTATAACAACATCCTAGTATATTGAAGATACTGGTGTTGTTACAAAAGAAGTAAATAAAAAGAGTTTAGGGGGTTGGAGAAGCAAAATAAAACAAATGAACATGAGAGAATGAATTACCTTAAAAAGTGTAACTCCTTTTGATTTGAGCCTAAAGGCTTCCTTTGAAAGGATTCTGCCCAAAGGGAATCCTCTAGGATGAGGAGAGGGATGTGGAGAGAGTAAATGGGCAGGGGTTGGCCGAGCCAAAGGCTTGAGAAGTGTGTGAAATGAGGTAGAGGTGGGGGCCTTTTATAAGAGGAGAGGAGGGGCACTTTTGGAAAGTAAAGAAATATTACTTTATTTGAAAATGTGTTTCGGTTTCAAAAGGTCCCACATTGATATAATTCGTGGATAAGGTGATAAGAGTTCGAAATCCACTCATCCAATTGGTTTGGACATGTGTAGTTCATAGATTTTACATTATCTTTCTATTTTATTTAAATCGTCAAATAATGATGTCATCGCTGCATCATTATTATGTCATAAATAATTAAATTTATTTAATGTCTAAAAATTATAAAAAAAATACTATGATATAGAAAATCTTTTTAGCTTTCCAATGACTATTTATAATCAAAATTTGGACTTGTATAACCCCACTTAAAAATTGTTTTCGTAAAACATATTATGTTTGTGTCATTTTCACTTTTAGATTAAATAAAAAGTAATTTATGTCATTTCCCAACAAAAGTGGATCCATGGGGTGCCCAAGTTGACCCATGGCATGTCATGGTCGGCCATGACACAACCAATGAGGTTGGGACATGTGTCTAGGTCATTTCATTTTATTAAAGCATTATTTATACCTTAAACTACACTAATTACCACTAATCGCGATTAAAAACTTAATAAGTTACTATTCACCAAAAAATTATTATAATCTCATTGAACCACATTTTACTTCTTAATGACAACCATGAATGTCGGATTTTTGAAATTCAATACACATTAGTGGTAAACTTTCATTTAACTGAAAAATCAGTTTGCTTGATTACCACTTAGTGGTTTCACTATTCATCAAAAATTGAAGTTTTTCAGAAAATTACCAAAAATTCACCCTAAGCTATATTTGATATTACGAATTCAAAAATGAAGTCTATTTTACAAAATTCAAAACATATAAGTCAAATTAATTAATTTAATAATTAATTCCCGCTGCCAGAGCAAATAGCGTGTTTTTACAAAACAATAAGTATCAAAAGATTGACACCAGTTTAAGTCTAATTTCAAAGTGAAATTGATTCCAATGACCACCATTGGATAAAATGGTAAAAATATATTCTAATTTCACTTCAAAACCAATTCAAAACATAATCTAATCATATAAATAAATTAGATTAAAAAGCAGTTTTGATGTAAAATGCAGTATTTTTCACTATTCATTAAAAAATGAACATTGTCAGAAAAATACCAAAAATTCACACAAGGTAAATTTTGATGCCCCAATCATAAAGGATAAGTTTATTTTGACAAACATAGTTTATAAAATTGTCAAAATATAGATTCAAAAATGGTTTGCCATCAAAAGGCAGTAAAACAATCTTTTAAGAATATTAGTGTATTCCATGCATAAGATTGTATTTATTTTCATTTTAAGCCTCTATAACACTATTTTAATCATTAAAAGACATAGATAAAAATATCTATTATTCATTACTTACTTGGGATGTTACATCCTTCCCCCCTTTAGAAAATTGCGTCCCCGCAATTTATTTACTTATCGAATAAATGGGGGTACTTATCCCTCATTGCATTTTCAGATTCCCATGTTGCCTCTTCAATCATGTGGTTTTTCCACAAAACCTTTACCTGGTGAATCACTTTATTCCGTAACACTTGCTCCCTGTGGTCAAGAATCTGGACTGGTTGTTCCTCATAAGATGTGTTCTCTTCCAACTGAACTACCTCTGGACTCAAAACATGAGATGGATCTGGCATATACTTTCTCAACATCGAAACGTGAAAAACATTGTGTACCTGAGATAAATTCGGAGGTAAAGCCACTCGGTATGCAACTGATCCAACTCTCTCCAGAATTTCATATGGTCCAATAAACCTTGGACTCAGCTTTCATTTCTTACCAAATCTCATCACACTTTTCCAAGGAGAAACCTTGAGAAAAACATGATCACCTACCTCGAAAGATAGATCCTTCCTCCGGTTATCCGCATAACTCTTCTGTCTGCTCTGAGCTGTTCTCATGTGTTTCTGAATCAGCTGAACATTTTCTGCCATCTCTTCTACCAATTCTGGTCCCATCAACTTCCTTTCACCCACTTCATCCCAGAAAGCTGGAGTTCGACACCGCTTCCCATATAATGCCTGAAATGGTGTCATTTGTATACTGGAATGAAAACTGTTATTATATGAAAACTCAACCAAAGAAAGATGTTGGTCCCAACTTCCCTGATAATCCATAGAACAAGCTCGTAGCATATCCTCCAATGTCTGAATTGTTCGTTCTGACTGCCCATCTGATTGAGGATGAAAAGCTGTACTAAAATTTAATTCAGTACCCAACGACTTCTGAAGGCCTTTCCAAAAGTTAGAAGTAAACCTGGGATCACGATCTGATACAATGGATAGACGAACTCCATGTAACCTGACTATCTCTTTAAGATACAAACGGGAAAGTTGATCAAGAGAGAAAGTATCTCGTATAGCAAGGAAATGAGCAGATTTGGTCAAGCGATCAACAATAACTCAGATTGCATTATTACCTCGAGATGTCTTCGGTAATCCAACAACAAAGTCCATGGATATATTCTCCCATTTCCACTCTGGCACTGGTAAAGGCCGAAGCATCCCTTTCGGTAACGGTCGCTCTGCTTTAACCTGTTGACATGTCAAACACTTTACAGTAAAATCAGCAATGTCTCTTTTCATTCCATCCCACCAGTAATACTCCCGCAGATCTCTATACATCTTAGTACTGCCTGGATGAACTGAAAACGGAGAACTATGAGCTTCACATAACAATTCTCTCTTCAAATGTGAATCACAAGGCACACACAATCTCTTCCCAAATCTCAAAACACAATCATTATCAATGTTGAATTCATGCAACTTACCTTTCTGAACCAGCTCTACCCTTTTCTGCAACTCACTGTCTTGCTTCTGTGCTTGCTTGATTCTATCTGATAGAGATGATCTCACTGATACCTGAAACAAAACAGAAGGAATTCCTACACCAACAACTTCTATGCCAAAGTTCATCAAATCCTTAACCAAAGGATCACGTTCTAAACGCAACATTGTTAATGAAGCATTACTTTTTCGACTCAAAGCATCAGCCACTTTATTTGCTTTTCCCGGATGGTAATGAATTGTACAATCATAATCCTTGATTAATTCTAGCCATCTCCTCTGTCTCATGTTTAACTCTTTCTGAGTAAATATATACTTTAAACTTTTGTGATCGGTATATATTTCACACTTTACTCCATACAAATGATGCCTCCAAATTTTTAAAGCAAAAACAACAGCAGCTAATTCCAAATCATGTGTAGGGTAATTTACCTCATGAGTTTTCAACTGTCGTGAAGCATAAGCAATTACCTGATCATTCTGCATTAGAACGCAACCAAGTCCTTTCAATGAAGCATCACTGTATATAACAAACTCACCATTCCTGGAAGGTAGTGCCAAAACTGGAGCATTCACCAATCTTCTTTTCAATTCCTGAAAACAATCATCACATTCTTTTGTCCAGATAAACTTAACACCCTTCCGAGTTAGCTTAGTCATTGGACTAGATAACCGTGAAAAATTTCTAACAAACCTTCGGTAATAGCCCGCCAAACCAAGGAAGCTACGAATCTCGGTTACACTTGTGGGTCTTGGCCATTCTTCCACAACTTTTGTTTTTGCAGGATCAACAGTTATTCCATCTTTAGAAACAATGTGACCAAGGAAAGAAATTTGTTGCAACCAAAACTCACACTTGCTGAATTTCCCATACAGTTTCTTTTCTTTTAAGGTTTGCAAGATAACCCTTAAATGTTTTTCATGCTCCTCTTTACTTTTAGAAAACACCAAAATATCATCAATGAAAACCACCACAAACTTATCCAAGAACTCATGGAAAATTCTATTCATTAAGTCCATGAATACAGCAGGTGCATTGGTTAGCCCAAAAGGCATTACTACAAATTCATAATGGCCATATCTCGTACGGAACGCGGTCTTCGGAATATCTGCCTCCTTTACCTTCAGCTGATGGTACCCCGATCTCAAGTCAATCTTTGAAAAAAACTGAGCTCCCTGGAGCTGATACAACTTCATTTGATGGCCCGACATCTGCTGAAGTAGTTGCAAAGGATTTCACCACCTCTTTCTGCTTGTAGTCTAACTGCTTCCCATCACTCAAGCTCCTTGTCGGACACTCGTTTGCATAGTGACCCATCTCATTGCACTTATAACATTTCACTAACTGTAAATCAAATTTGTTCTTACCTTCACTTTGATCCTTTTCAGTGCAATCACGAGCCTTATGTCCCATCTTACCACATCGGTAGCACTTTCCAGAATTCAGAAGACATTCTCCAGCATGCCTTTTTCCACATTTATCACAAACTGGAAACTTAGTTCTCTTACCATCAGACTTTTTTGAAGAATTCTTACCTTTCTCCTGCCACCTCGGTCTCTTCTTCTGCTGGTTGTTATAGAAAACTTGGTCATCGGCAAACTCCATTTCCACTTTCTCAGCACATCGAACAAGCTTTTCATAACTTTTAAACTCACGAGAAGTTAATGCCCTTCGATACTTTGGATTTAATCCTGAGTAAAAACGATTGATTTTACTATCAAGGTCCCGGATAAAATTTGGAGCATACCTTGCCAATCGAGTGAACCTTTCTTCATAGGCAGCCACTGAGTCTTCCTCTTGCCTCAATTCCAAGAATTGATTTTCCATCCTAAGTCGAACAGCCTTAGGAAAATACTTCTCAAGAAACATACCTTTGAATTCATCCCAGTCAAGAGCATCAATCTCATCGGCGTCCCTGATATTTTTAACCATAGACCACCACTGATCTGTTTCACCCTCCAAACGGTAAATAGCAAGACTAACCTTTTGATTGTCTGAACACCCCATGACATCAAAAATCTTCTCCAGTGCTTTAATCCACCCTTCAGCTAGCACAGGGTCAGATGATCCTCTGACTGATGGTGGATGTTGCCTCATGAAATGTTCCACCACTGACATGTTCCTCTGCGGTTGGTCTGGCTGATCTCGTGTATGGATACCACTGCCATTTATCGCTTGAGTCAACTGCGCCATTACTACAACAAACTGTTCAGTTCCAATTCCGACCATTTCTGGATGCTGATTTGGAAGGTTATTTCCTTCTGTATGTCTTCCTAGCACTGCTTCCTTGTTTCCTCTGCGGAAAACCATTCTGAACAAACATGTCTTAGATGAAGCAACATGGTAATCTTTAAATGCTATATCATTTCAAAAAAATATATTTTTGGATAATCATTTAATAGAATTCTAACTCCTAAAGTTATCTAAACCGACCTCTGATACCAACTATAAGGCCCCAACCTTAAACCTTACTTAATCTTGAGTTATTACAAGATTACACATTGAGGATCTTTTCGGGTTTAGAGTTTTAGAGAATTAGATCACAAAACTTGCATTACATTCCACATATAAACAAAGTGGTTACATAAAGATAGTATTCTTCATTCCCATCAATGGAAACACATTTAAAATAAAACATGGATTATTTCTTGACACATCCTTGACTCTATCATCTTATCATGTACCTTTCCCTTGACCTGTGAAAAACATTTCAAAAACTTGGGATGAGCATAAAAACTCAGTATGGGTTATAAAAAAAACATGGAAAGGAAACATGAGTTCATATATACATAAGAATGAAATCATACTTTACCCATAAAACATAGGCACTTTAACATACCTCATAAAATCATGAATAAATCATAGAAATCATAAGACGTAAAGGTAACTTGAGGCATTCATAACATTCTTACGTAGGGAGTAACCCTCTTGGTTACGTTTGGAATACCCATCACAGTATATTCCCTAAAATCTATTCGGAGAAACCTTAACGTTTCACTCCTTCGCGTTACCCAATGCATTGGAGAGCTATAACGGGCTCACCCGCCCTTAGTTTATCACGAAACCACCCGTCTTCATAATAATGCCCAAGAACCACAACATAATCGTATCACATAAAACATGCATAAAGGAAACATAACATTTCCACATTTCAATCACAAGATATCAATACAACACAAAAACATTGTGAAAACAATTTTCCATACCAAAATAAAAGAAAAGTAAAACATGGTATTTATTTTTCTTTTAAAAAAGAAGGTATGGCTTGTAGAGGAAGCCGAAACTCAAATAACGGTCACGACGGCGGAGAAGTCGTTGTCGCCGCATACGTACGACAAAAACATTCCCTTTTGTCGTTTAGTAAACGCTTCGTATAAAAAAGATTCCTTTTGAATAACGTAAAAGTCAAAGGGGTTTATACACCGTATAAAAGAAAGTTGTGTATAAAATAAAATATGCCTCAACGAAAGGAGATTGAGACGAAGTCCCATACCTCGTATCCGACTTGACCCGACCGTTCTTTAATCTCTTGAATAATAAACTTGAGTTAATCTCTACTTTCTTATGAATCTTTTTCAAGTTCATTATTCCTTTTATACCATGTTATGAACATCATGTAATCAGTTAAGTTAATAATGTTCATTTTGTCGGTATTTGGTTCTTAAGTCAAAAATAGACTTCTTACACTTACATGTTGTTAATTTGGTCATAGGTTCATTATATCCAGAATGATATTAATGATTTGGATAACATATATATCATATATATTCATCATATACATGTATTTATAATATTACATCACATTTAGAGGTAAGAAATGAAATGCACCGTTCATGGAGACGGTAAGCCGTACGTACGCATGAACGCTACTTCCATTTCTATTTCATATTTTCTGGAATGGAATTATAATGATATAAGAGTATATTATAATTCCAGTATAATAACATATATAATATCATTAACTTTATCCTTTACACATCACACATATGGTATTAACGAATCAAATCACTTTCAGGGGGCGGTAGTCCGCACTTTCTAAAATGAAGATATCGTGTTTACCCATAATGGAAACCATAAAGGTATGCCCAAAATGAAAAAAAAACAGAAGCTTAAGGAAAACATAAACATATTATATATCAAAATAGTGACATCATAATGGCCACCTTTGAAGGTGTTAAATGAGTGTTGAACAATCATCGTTTCGGGAGGCAGAATTTCACCATCCACGAAAACCGTATGTTCTTTAACCATTTGATGTAGTTGTGTGAGTGTGTAGCTCAAATATATCTTATAACAACATCCTAGTATATTGAAGATACTGGTGTTGTTACAAAAGAAGTAAATAAAAAGAGTTTAGGGGGTTGGAGAAGCAAAATAAAACAAATGAACATGAGAGAATGAATTACCTTAAAAAGTGTAACTCCTTTTGATTTGAGCCTAAAGGCTTCCTTTGAAAGGATTCTGCCCAAAGGGAATCCTCTAGGATGAGGAGAGGGATGTGGAGAGAGTAAATGGGCAGGGGTTGGCCGAGCCAAAGGCTTGAGAAGTGTGTGAAATGAGGTAGAGGTGGGGGCCTTTTATAAGAGGAGAGGAGGGGCACTTTTGGAAAGTAAAGAAATATTAATTTATTTGAAAATGTGTTTCGGTTTCAAAAGGTCTCACATTGATATAATTCGTGGATAAGGTGATAAGGGTTCGAAATCCACTCATCCAATTGGTTTTGGACATGTGTAGCTCATAGATTTTACATTATCTTTCTATTTTATTTAAATCGTCAAATAATGATGTCATCGCTGCATCATTATTATGTCATAAATAATTAAATTTATTTAATGTCTAAAAATTATAAAAAAAATACTATGATATAGGAAATCTTTTTAGCTTTCCAATGACTATTTATAATCAAAATTTGGACTTGTATAACCCCACTTAAAAATTGTTTTCGTAAAACATATTATGTTTGTTTCATTTTCACTTTAACATTAAATAAAAAGTAATTTATGTCATTTCCCAACAAAAGTGGATCCATGGGGTCCCCAAGTTGACCCATGGCATGTCATGGTCGGCCATGACACAACCAATGAGGTTGGAACATGTGTCTAGGTCATTTCATTTTATTAAAGCATTATTTATACCTTAAACTACACTAATTACCACTAATCGCGATTAAAAACTTAATAAGTTACTATTCACCAAAAAATTATTATAATCTCATTGAACCACATTTTACTTCTTAATGAAAACCATGAATGTCGGATTTTTGAAATTCAATACACATTAGTGGTAAACTTTCATTTAACTGAAAAATCAGTTTGCTTGATTACCACTTAGTGGTTTCACTATTCATCAAAAATTGAAGTTTTTCAGAAAATTACCAAAAATTCACCCTAAGCTATATTTGATATTACGAATTCAAAAATGAAGTCTATTTTACAAAATTCAAAACATATAAGTCAAATTAATTAATTTAATAATTAATTCCCGCTGCCAGAGCAAATAGCGTGTTTTTACAAAACAATAAGTATCAAAAGATTGACACCAGTTTAAGTCTAATTTCAAAGTGAAATTGATTCCAATGACCACCATTGGATAAAATGGTAAAAATATATTCTAATTTCACTTCAAAACCAATTCAAAACATAATCTAATCATATAAATAAATTAGATTAAAAAGCAGTTTTGATGTAAAATGCAGTATTTTTCACTATTTATTAAAAAATGAACATTGTCAGAAAAATACCAAAAATTCACACAAGGTAAATTTTGATGCCCCAATCATAAAGGATAAGTTTATTTTGACAAACATAGTTTATAAAATTGTCAAAATATAGATTCAAAAATGGTTTGCCATCAAAAGGCAGTAAAACAATCTTTTAAGAATATTAGTGTATTCCATGCATAAGATTGTATTTATTTTCATTTTAAGCCTCTATAACACTATCTTAATCATTAAAAGACATAGATAAAAATATCTATTATTCATTACTTACTTGGGATGTTACACTTTGTGGGTTCGACGATGAAGACAATTGTACTAAAATCCTTTGTGGGTTCGGCGGCGACGACTACAGTACTTGTATCCTACGTGGGTCCCAATAAGATGAATCAGTGACGACATCTGATTATCTTGCTTTACGAAGAAGTATTCCTGTGTGAGCTGAATCTTGTGTTGCTTCCTAAGTGGAATGTGGTATGCTATCCTGTGTGGGTTTACGTTTTGTCTTCCTGTGTGGATTTACGTTTTGCCTTCCTGTGTGGACTGGGTTGTACTTGAGCTCGGATGTTGGAGCCGAGCGAGAATTGATGACTTAGGTATATGTTTGGGCATATACCTAAGCAGGGACGAATGTTACTTCGTGATTGTATCTTTCCTTTGTGGTTTATCCTTTGTGGATTCTAGGAGACTTTCGGGGGTCTCGGGGTCCCTACTGAGTAGCTTATACTCACCCCTGCACGGGCTATTCCCGCACTACGTTGTATTGGTTGCAGACGACGGACAGCGCTGATCGTGGTTGAGGCTTGCGGAGCAGGACGGTACCCGGAGGTGGACCACTGGGCGGGACGTACTCGGAGTGGACGATTGGACCCGAGGAGCTGAGGAGACTATCTGTACTCATCCTTCAGGTGGGACTTCCAGTGGACGGCTCAATGTTGCGGCTTTACTTTTCAGTTGTTGTTTTCCCTTTCGAGTTGTACTTTACTTTCAGTTTGGGTTTGTATTCTGACCCACTTACTTCCGCACTTACTGTTGTACCAGCTTTTACTTAGTGTTTACTTCTTCCGCTTGTTTACTCTGTGGTGCTTGTTTACCTTACAAATGCAATGCCTTCCCTTTTTACCGGGATTTACGCCTTGGTGCTAGTCGCCAACCCCTGGCCTATGGAAGGCGGGCTTGGGGTAGTCACGGCACGGGTCTCGAGGACGGGTCGTGACAGTGGAGACGGGTTCTCATAGCGTGGATGTCCCGTAATAAGAGTCGTGTATGTCTATAAGAGTAGATTTTGTGTTTAACTCTAGGTGTTTCTTCGACAGGTTCCCTAAGAGGGGTTGTTTTATCGAGAATAACTGGAAATGAGAATCGTAAACATTAAAAGATTTAAGGTCGTGGGTGGAGATTTTGTGACGATCGAATTGCATGATGGTACTGTTGGAACACTTTTTAACTGCGTTGGATAGGTACCTAGGATTAGAACATGATTTTGTTAGGTGAGCTAGATCAAGGTGGGTTTTCTTTGGGTCGGTAAATAGTTGTCTTAAAATCACTTGTTGGTTTCTCACAGTTAAGAGGATGCCCTTAGGACATAGGTTATCTGAGATTTACAGTGGAACCATGTAGGAAAGCGGAATGTCCTATAGCATAGTAATACAGTCTTATCTCCTAAGACGGAGAGTTCATTTCTGAGTCTGATGTTTTAGATTCGGGTGGAGTGACTTGTTGATTATTTCACTTGGAGTCACTCTAGTCTTTTTTTATGCAGAATCTACTACATTCTATATATATTAAACCTGGGTTATCCAATGTACACATGTCCTCCTCTCATGCATTTTTTTCCTCTAAAACATTTCACGCTTTTGGCTTTCGCCCCTCCCGAATCTCCCTCCCTCCCTGCTTTCTCCTCCCTGACTCCTCTCCTCCTCTCCCCCTCTCCCCCTCTCCCCCTCTCCCCCTCCGCCTCTAGCTCACCTCACTTGCTCTCCCACGCACCAGTCGACCTTCCTGGCTTCACTCTCCAATCTACGACACAACTGATGTTTGTTCCTACTCCACCAACCATTGTCCTGTCGGATATCATTGTGTCATGCACAGTGTCTCCATTTATGTTTCTCGATTTCCAGCAATCGTACCTAGCTTTTCCAGCTTCGCTCTCCAATCCACGCACCTCCGGCTGGCCCTGCCTTCCTCCATGCTGCATCCCTGCTTCTATCTCTTCACCTCCTTCCTCTAATCGCCTCTCTCGCCTCTCGACTAACACTTCCTCCCTTCCTGAAATTTCAACATAACTCAGAAGTTGGTGTTCCTTCATGACTGAGCATCATCATGGCGCGTGAATTGGGTTGACGCTCTCCTTCTATTACACAACACACATGCACCCATATGTTTCCTTAACCCTAATTGTATTCTCCTCTTCTTTAAGGATTTATCATGTCATGTTCCGAGGTAAAGGAGTCAAAGTCTATTTAGCTAAATCTTTAGACCCTAATTTAATCTTGTCTCCGTCATTAATAGGATTCAATAATATATCCCTATCACTGTTGGTGTTCAACTGTTTTGTTCCCACTATAAGACTTTATAAAAAATTGGGTTTTAGTTGTTTCTAAATTTCTGATTTCATAGATCTATGCAGAACAGACAGTGTAGATTGTTTCCTCATTTTTCTTCTCATGGTTTTCTTATATAGAATGTTTACTTCAAGAATCAATTATCTCTTTTATTTACTTAAATTTGATGGTCTGTGCATCTTCCAATTCATTTCATACACTTCCATGTTCACTATTTGATGATTATATTCATTTCAATTTTATTATCCAACATGAACTGCTTCATCGCGATATATATGTTTTGCGTGCGCGCGCACACACATATTTGCAGAATAATGTATATGCCAATTTATATGCAATTTTTATGCCAATTTCTCCAAAACATATATATGTTTTTCAATAAAAAATTAGAGGATGGCGAAACAAGGTATTGTCTTAAGTAATTTTAAGTTGGTTTTTTAAGTTGAAGTAGCCTGTTGAAACTTCGATGAAAATTTGCATTTCAAATTTTTAGTTCGAGGTTCCATTCTATCCTCACCCTAATACTTCTGATAATCATGTTTTTTCATTTTTAATGGACCAAACTTCAAATTTCATTGCTAACCATTCTTTCATCAGATTCAACTCTCCCTTTGAATTTGAGAATGCTAACATGAGGTATGTTGTGACCCCCTTTCTTTTCAATTAAGCTTGCAAATTTAATCTTTTATTTTAGTAATCTACATTCTGAAACAATTATGTTTTCCATAATGTTGGAGGGATGATGATGCTTTAGAAAAAGAGGTTTTGTATATGTCAGGAGTAGACGGTGCTAGAAATGTAACGACCTAATGTTTTATCAATGAAAATTTCATTCTTATAATTATGTCATATAATCACATGAAATCACAACACAATGAACTACTAAGTACTATGTGACCATTAAACATAATATTGTCACTTGTGATTTGAATTTCAAAAATCTGATATACACGGTTGCGTTTAAGGTGTTTTTTTGTGGTATGTTGGAACAAACTTAATTTTTGGTGAATAGTAACAGCACATATGAATAGTAACTTACCCTTATGAATAGTAACTTACCCTTATGAATAGTAATATGACTCTTCTGAATAGTAAATCATCCAAAAGAATAGTAACCTCACTCGTGATTGTATAAATAAAATTTAGTCATCTTATAAGTGATAATATGATCATAGTAAAGGTATTGGTATTTTTGTAAGTCATAAATAATTAATTAATTTAAAAGAAAATGTATTTTCCTAAAAGGTGTTCATAAATTAATAATTTTATATCTTCTGGTTTAAAGATAATTTTATAAGATCTTATGCAATTTTTGAAAGCATTATAAAAACAATTATAGTTTTAAAATCCGTATTTTTCAAGTAAATTATTATTTTAATTAAAAATTAAATTAATCATATTCAAAAAAATATTTTTGAAAAATGGATTTCATTTTTGAATTCTACATGTCGAAAAATGGTTATGGTGAATTCTTGGGATTTTTCTAAAATACTAGAATTTTTTTAGAAATAGTAAAATACGATAATTCACAATAAATGCTAAAACCTGAATTTCAGCATCATGTTTGAGTCGTGGATGATGTAAATGGTCATTGGTTCGAACTCACATGCACATATTACAGTTTTTGGTCACGAGAATCATTACTATTGTTTGTCTTATGGAAAAATAATAAATTAATGATTAAAATATTGAGAAATTAATCATCTCCTCCACTATAAAAACCACTCACACTCTCCTCTTCTCTTCACTCCTCTCAAGCCTTGTGTCTTACTTAAATTATGCTCAAATCTCTCCCCAAGCTCCTCCCCCGCGTCCAGCAGCCTTTGGTCTCTTCAAAAGACCAAATCATATCCCCTTAAGAGGCTCTCCTCAAGCTCCTCCCCCATGTCCAGCAACCTTTGGTCTCTTCAAGAGACCAAATCCTATCCCCTTAAGAGGCTCTAAGGAAGATTAAATCAAGAGGAAAATTCATTTTTTCTTTTCTTTCATTTTCTTTTCATGTTCCTTTGTTCTCTTTTCTTTCATAACCTCTACTCACCCAAATGGTATGACAAATCCAGTATCATACATGTACTGGAATGTTGTTATACTAATGGGATAATTCATTATCATCTTTCTTTTCCCCTTCTTTTATACGAAAGAAACGAAAACACCACCCAAGATGTGTTAGTTTATCACATTCAAGGACGACAGGTTATCAATCTCTATTATCATCTTCAATTATGGTCATGAAACCATTTTTATGGTTGAACCAGACTATTAAATATGTATTTTATCTTATGTGTTGTTATGAAATCCTTTTGCACGCATGATGTAAAATAATAATACAAAATAAGTTATTTGTGAGCAAAATCACCAAATTAATCCAAGTGTTTATCATTAATGTTCTATATAATGATTCAACTTCACTCCAAGTAACCAAATTAAATTTACAACCATATGATCTTCTGGATGTTCACTAATTTCATATAAATTCAATTTGGGACAACCACTCTCATCATACGTGTGTATCCGAACATGAATACAAGTGAACCAATCATTAAAACCAAGGAAACAAACGGACCCGAACAATAAAATTAAACCTCATAACCAATCAAAAGGGTTATGAATAAACTCAAAAAGGTTATACTAAATCATTTACATGTAAAAGAGGTTCTGAAATTATTAATTAATGAACCTAATTTGATTATTCAGGTCATTAAGATCAAGCAAAGATCACCATCGGACTTAAGATAAGGGATCCTCCCTATTTCACTTTTATTCAAGAATGTCCTCTATGTTATGCCCTTTTATGTGTAATCCCTAATGATGGGGTATGATTTTGCACCTCCATCATACTGCCCTCATGATATATAAGTGATGGGAAACCCCCTTTCTCTATCATTAATCCCTCTTAAGTAGACCGGATACCATGCCGAAAATCCGTAAGGGATTCTACCTGAACCTCCTTTGTTCCTTCGGGTTGTCTTATCTTCCTTTTACCAAAATGAAGTTATCTTATCTTTTTATGTTCATCATCTAAATTCTGTGTACATGTACCAAATTCATTTATCAAGACCCTTTCATTATTCTCTTTCGGGGATATACATGTTTTTAAGTGATTTCCCTCCTCAATGATTTCTGATAAGCAAACCTGTTTTGAGGGAACTTCCTGAATTCTTACCCGATTTCAAATGCACTCTATCTTTTATTTTAAGCCACCATTGTCTTTATAAAATCGGTCTTTTTATTATGAAAACCTTTTTGGTTCACTTCTGCTTTTATATAAAGAATTGTTCCTTTTTTCTATTTTGAAGGCTCTATAGTATTTTCCTTAAAACCACACAAAAATGTTTTAATGCTAAAATTTCTTAAATGCTTTTCTCATATGTTGTCATTTCTACTTAACATCACTTACCGTGATACATGTCTATTTTCCCTTATGAATGTCCATGTATATTTTAGTTCTCTTCTTTCATGAATACTTTTATGATACAACCATTTGTTATGCTTTATGACATGATTGTGGTACCTAATTCTTTCCATGGATAACCCTTCTGTTTATGTAAGATTGATTATGTATGTTTTTTTATGTGGCAAACATATTCATGAAAAGTTAAGATGGGTGAGCCCAGATAGCGCTCCAATGCATTGGGTAAAGTTGAGTCTCATGAAACGTTGTGTGTGATGGTCTTGGAGGTTAGTCTTGGCTTGTGATACCATGTGTGACGGTCTTGACGATTAGTCTTGGCTTGTGATACCATGTGCAACAGTCTTGGCGGTTAGCCTTGACTCTTGCTAAAGTCATGTTTTATGTTGGTGTCACATTACTATGACTTCATGTTTATATGATTCCATGTTTATATGTTATGGTTTCATATGTTACATGCCTTTGAATATCTTCATGTCGTGTCTTCTATCTCATGTGTTAATGCTTTGTTCTTATGGTTATTCCCTTACTAGGCTGGTTAGCTCATCTCTTTGTTCATGTGTTCCCTAGGGTACCCTATGGATATGTTTGAGCACAATGGAAGTTAGAAGCTCAATTTGAAGATTAAGTAAAAAAATGTTTTATCCAGTTCCATGTTTTCAGATTTGTGTACCTAGTCTTCCAAGACACTAGACTTTACAATCCTTGGCTTGTACTCTGATGTATAATAATGCTTAAAATCATGTAATGTTATATGTAAAAGGTTAGGGTCACTATAATTGGTATCAGGGGATTGTATAGTTATTTTTGGAGATTAGAAATTGAGCACTTTAGTAAGAAACTTAAAGTTGAGACTAAGTATAAGAAAACATCCTTATATTTTGGTAAGTATAGAGTAAGTGGTTTATCAAGCAAATGCATCCATGTCTGGATACAGACAAGTAGAGGTGGCTCTAACACAGATATATCTAGGGGTAAAACCTGAAGACACCGCTTTAAGCTAGACTCAAACGGAAACTGGTGCACGACAACAGGTCTTGCTGCACTCTTGGTTTGACACTCATGGGAGATATGCTTTGGTAAATTCATGAGTTTAGTACAAACCATTATTAAGAGAATGAAATAAAAAACTCATAAGAATATAAGTTAAGAAATAGATCAATGATGACCTAGATTTAAACCTAGGGAATCACAAGTTGGGATATACTTCTCCTTTACAAGTTTATCCTCTTATGTTCAAAGTTTCCTTTTTATGCTTAATAGCTAAGTATTCAAGCCCTCTAATTGTTCGTTCTTTTTCTTAGTTAATGGCAGGAAATTGAAGAACATGTGCCAATAATCAATGTGATAAGCAATGTAACGATTGCCCTAATGATATGTCTGATATGATGGGAGCATGTGCTCAAAACTTCATGACAGTACTTGTTCAGCTGGCTCAAGTTGTGAATAATAACTTGAATCACGTGGAACACCCTCCTCCCAAGTTGTTGTAGAATCCTTCATGCGGCAAAGGCCTCCCATGTTTAGTGGATCTTCTGATCCCCTCCTCGCGGAACAGTGGATAAACTCCATTGAAAAGATATTATCTGTCCTCCAGTGGTCAGAAGAAGAGAAAGTCGTATTGGCAATCTATCGTTTTGATGGGGAAGCTGATCAGCGGTGGACATTGATCAGGAATATGAAGTCCCGAGAGGAAATTGAATTCATGGATTGAAAGGAATTCAAGAAAATGTTTTTCAATAAATATTTTCCTCGAACCCTCCGTCTTAAGATGGAATAAGAGTTCCTCGAACTCGAGCAGAAGGAAGATGAGTCCATCGGGGCATATGAAGCAAACTTTACAAGGCTTGCAAGGTACATCTCTGGCTTTGTCATGAACACTGAAAGCAAGGTGGATCGCTTCTTTAGCGGACTAAAGCTGAGTCTATGAAAAGCGTTGGTGATTCGAGACTTTGACAGTTATGAGGAGATTGTTCATTATGCCCTTAAGGTTAAAATGGAGATCAAAGACTCTCAGTGGTATCGTGGGTCCGGTGACAAGAAGAGGAAAATGGAATCTAATGTGGGTAGTCCCGCAAATAAATTCCATGATGGAAAGATGCTCGATCATCCCACGTGTAAAAATTGTGGGAAGAAACATCCTGAAAATTGTCTAAAAGGAACCAAGAATTGCTTCAAATGTGGAAAGTTGGGACATCTGGCTAAAAATTGTCGATGGGATATGAAGAATCCCACTAATGTGGAAGAAGAAAGAAAGGTTCATATCAACACTCAGCCTGTAGTGCAGTGTTACAACTGCAGGGAGCATGGGCATCATGCGAATAATTGCCCTAAGCCAAGGGTTGTCGAAGGCAATCAACAATAACCTCCAAGGCAACAAGGAAGGACTTATGCTATTACTATTGCTAAGTGGATTCGAACAACGATGTGGTGATAGGTACGTTGGTTATTCATTCAAGAATAACAAACGTACTATTTGATTCTGGTTCTACGCATTCTTTCATATCTTGCAAGTTTAGTAGAACTATTCAAACACCGCCTCAAAATTTGGAGGATAAGTTATCTTTGAGAACAACGAATGGGGCAATTATTGAGTTCATGGTTTATAACTCCTCCCCGATTAACCTTTGTGCACTGAACCTCCCAACAAATCTCGTCATACTTCCTTTAGTGGAGTTCGACGTTATCTTGGGCATGGATTGACTATCTTTATACAAAGCCAGCATCAATTGTCGGGAAAGGGAGATCACTCTTCACATCCCGAAACATCCTCCAATTCTTTACAAGTGTAAGGAGGAAGATGAATCTCCTTTAAAAAAGTGTGGATATTAATTCCTTATGAGTAAGCATTTCTAGCTCAAATGATTGAGACAAATGAGAGAATCTCGCTCGAAGATATGTTCATCGTGAGGGATTACACTGATGTATTCCCCGAAGAGTTGTTTGGTCTTCCTCCCGATCGAGAGGTTGAGTTCTCAATTGAACTTATTCATGGATCCTTGCCTATATCAAAGACACCTTATAGAATGGTCATCGTAGAGCTGGAAGAGTTGAAGAAGCAGTTATAGGAGAATCTGGAGAAGGGTTTTATACGCTCGAGTGCTTCACTGTGGGGTACACCAGTCCTCTTTGTCAAGAAAAATGATGGATCAATGCGTCTCTGCATTAATTATCGTGAGCTCAATAAAATCACGATAAAGAACAAGCATCCTCTCCCACAGATAGATGACTTGTTCGATCAGCTCTGTGGGGCCAGTTATTTCTTTAAGGTGGACCTTCGGTCGAGATATCACCAATTAAAGGTGAGGAAGGAAGATATTCTCAAAACTACCTTTCGAACGAGGTGTGGACACTACGAGTTCATAGTGATGTCATTCGGAATCACTAATGCTCCAGCATGGATTTAATGAATAGTCTTCAGATATTACCTTGACAAATTTATGGTAGTCTTTATCGACGATATTCTGATATACTCCAAGAGCAAGGATGAACATGAGGAGCATTTGAATACTGTGATGAAGACTTTGCGAAGGAATAAGTTGTATGCAAAGTACAGTAAATGTGAATTCTGGATGGAAGAAGTATCATTCTTGGGGCATGTTATCACCAGCAAAGGGATATTTGTAGACTCTTCCAAAACAAAGGCAATTAAAGAGTGGTCCAGGCCAACATCTGTAACGAAGATCCGCAGCTTTTTGGGTCTAGCGGGGTATTATCGACGATTTGTGAAAAACTTCTCACGATTGTCAAACCCAATGACCAAGGTGACACAGAAGGGAGTGAAGTTTGTTTGGACACAAGAATGTGAAAATTGTTTTAAATAGTTAAAAAAGAGGCTAATCATTAAGCCAGTACTCACTGTCCCAACAAATAGAGAACTCTTTGCGGTGTACAATGATACTTCAAAGAAGGGCTTAGGTTGTGTGTTGATGTAAAATGATAAAGTGATAGTCTGCGCCTCAAGGCAGCTGAAAATCCATGAGCAAAACTATCATATGCATGATCTGGAGTTGGCGGTTGTGATCTTTGCGTTAAAAATCTGGCGGCATTGTCTCTATGGGAAGAAGTGTGAGATATATACTGATCACAAGAGTCTCAAATATATATTCACACAAACAGAGCTTAATATGTGTCAGCGAAGATGGATAGAGCTCATCAAGGATTATGACTGCTCAATCCACTACCATCTCAATAAGACAAACAAGGTGGCAGATGCTCTAAGTAGAAAGAATCTAACATCTTTTATCAATGATGAGAATTAAATGTTGGATTGGTGTTGCCCGATCCGGTTGGGCCGAATGCTTGGGGCCCGCAACTGTCGCGAGTCGAGCTCCGCGATGAGCTCGTTGGGGGTTGCAGGGGGCAACGCGCCCCTACTCCGGGGGTCCGGGGGCCGCAGGCGCGCGGCCCAATTTTTCGACACTGTAGCATCTCTGACTACTGTAGCGGAGTTGACCGACCGACACCGACATGCATTGTAGCAGTGCCGACTTCGGGGGTCAACTGGACTGTAGCACTTTTGAATTCCAGCCGGCAGTCACTGTAGCGCTTTTGACAAAGTTGGTCGTCGTTCACTGTAGCGACGCGGAATCACTTTTCGAACAGTGATCGTCTTCTCCATTGTTTTATAGCCCTTTTTCAGGCTAGGGTTACTACTGAAAAAAGCCTCTGTAATTTTGTGCTCCCGAATAGTGAAATTTTTGTCTCTCCCGTGGACGTAGGGATTATTCCTGAACCACGTAAATCGTTGTGTTCTTGTTGCTTTTCTTTCTTTCGTTTTCTCGTTTCTGTCATTTGCGACTTCCGGCGATTCCGCAACATTAAAAATGATCCAATCTTCTTAAGACTTGAAGAGGATGGACATGGGAATCATTAAGGAATGAACATCATCAATCCTTTCTCAAATGATTGTTCAACCGTCCCTCATGGAGAAAATAAAGGATGCTCAAAGAAAAAATGTGAAAATTCTGAAAAGGGTGGAAGCTGTTAGAAATGGAAAATCCTCAGAGTTCAAGGTTGATGAGGAAAGAGTTGTAAAATTTGGGTCATGATTACGTGTATCATCCGATCCAGAGATAAATAAAGAGCTTTTGAATGACGTGCATAGCTCAACATTCTCTATCCACCTAGAGAGCAAAAAGATGTATCGAGATCTCCGAGAGAACTTTTGGTGGGCCCATATGAAGAAGGAGATTGCTGAGTATGCATCAAAGTGTCTGGTATGTCAACAAGTGAAGGTTGAAAGACAGAAGTCTAAGGGGATGATGCAAAAACTACCATACCAACATGGAAGTGGGAAAACATCACCATGGACTTTTTCATTGGACTTCCAAGGACATCCAGAGGAAACAATGTTATATAGGTCATTGTGGATCGTCTTACAAAGATAGCTCACTTTATCGCAATTCGAGAGGCCTTCTCATTGGATCAACTTTCACAGATATATATATCAAAGAAGTGATAAGGGTGCATGGAGTACCACTATCTATTGTATCTGATAGAGATCTGAGATTCACCTCGAAGTTCTGGAAAAGTCTTCAATATGCTCTAAGCACTGAACTGAACTTCAGTACGGCCTATCATCCTTAAATTGATGGTCAATCTGAGCGAACTATTCAGACACTGGAAGACATATTGAGAGCATGTTCTATGGACTTCAATGGAGCATGGGACCAACATCATCCACTAGTTGAATTCTCCTACAATAATAGTTTTCACTCGAGCATCCAAATGGCATCATACAAAGCCTTTTATGGGAAAAGGTGCAGAACATCGACATGTTGGGATGAAGTCAATGAGCGTAAGCTGCTAGAACCTGAAATGGTTAAAGAAATTGTGGAGAAGGTGAAAACCATTCAGCAACACATCAAGGCAGCCCAAAGTTAACAAAAGAGTTATGCAGACAATCGTCGACGAGACTTTGAGTTCAAAGTTGGAGACATGATATTTCTACGCATATCTCCATGGAAGAAGATCATGAGGTTTGGGAATAAAGGAAAGTTAATGTCTCAGGTACATCAGCCCTTCGAGATCCTTGATTGAGTCGAAGTTATGGCCTATCGATTAGCACTTCCACCTACCATGTCCAAAGTACACGATGACTTCCATGTATCCCTCTTAAGGAAGTACATATCAGATCCTTCACATATACTCTCTTCAAAGGTGGTACAGTCAGATGATGAGCAGCTAGTGAAGATCTTGAATCGTAGAGATAAAGTTCTACGTAAAAAGACTACCCACCTGGTCAAAGTACTGTGGCGAAACCATCAGTACGAAGAGGCAACATGGAAACTGGAGGAGGCAATGAAGGAAAAGTATTTATACCTGTTTATGGCTTAGAATGTAAAACAAAATTTCGAGGGTGAAATTTCATAAGGAGGGAATAATGTAACGACCCAATGTTTTATCAATGGAAATTCCCTTCTTATAATTATGTCATATAATTATGTCATATAATCACATGAAATCACAACACAATGAACTACTAAGTACTATGTGACCTTTAAACATAATATTGTGACTTCTGTGATTTGAAATTTGAATATCTGACATACACGGTTGCGTTCAAGGTGTTTTTTGTGGTCTGTTGGAACAAACTTAATTTTTGGTGAATAGTAACATACTCATATGAATAGTAACTTATCATTATGAATAGTAATATAACCCTTATTAATAGTAAATCGTCCAAAAGAATATTAACCTCACTCATGATTGTATAAATAAAATTTATGCATCTTATAAGTTATAATATGACCATAGTAAAGATATTTGTATTTTTGTAAGTCATAAATAATTAATTATAATTAATTAATTAATTTGAAAGAAAATGTATATTCCTAAAAAGTGTTCATAAATTAATAATTTTATGTCTTCTGGTTTAAAGATAATTTTATAAGATCTTATGTAATTTTTGAAAGCATTATAAAACAGTTATAGTTTTAAAATCAGTATTTTTCAAGTAAATTGTGATTTTAATTAAAAATTAAATTAATCATATTTAGAAAATTATTTTTAAAAAATGGATTTCATTTTGAGATTATACACGTCGAAAAATGATTTGAGTGAATTTTTTGGACTTTTCTAAAATACTTGAATTTTTAATGAGTACTAAAATACTTGAATTTTTTATGAATACTAAAATACGATAATTCACAATAAATGTTAAAACCTGAATTTTTGCATCATGCTTGAGTCGTGGATGATGTAAATAGTCATTGGTTCAAACTCACATGCACATATTACTGTTTTTAGTCACAAGAATCATTATTATTGTTTGTCTTATAGAAAAATAATAAATTGATGATTAAAATATTAAGAAAACTCTTCTCCCCTCCACTATAAAAAGCACTCACACTCTCTTCTTCTCTTCACTCCTCTCAAGCCTTGTACCTTACTTAAATTATGCTCAAATCTCTCCCCAAGCTCCTCCCCCACGTCCAGCAGCCTTTGGTCTCCTCAAAAGACCAAATCATATCCTCTTAAAAGGCTTTCAAGGAAGATTAAAACATGAGGTAAATTCCTCTTTTCTTTTCTTTCATTTTCTTTTCATGTTCTTTTGTTCTCTTTTCTTTCCTAACCTCTCCTCACCCAAATGGTATGACAAATCCAGTACCATACATGTACTGGAATGTTGTTATACTAATGGGATAATTCGTTATCATCTCTCTTTTCCCCTTCTTTTATACGAAAGAAATGAAAACATCGTCCAAGATGTGTTAATTTATCACATTCAAGGATGACGAGTTATCAACCTTCATTATCATCTTCAATTTTGGTCATGAAACCATTTTTATGGTAGAACCAGACTATTAAATATGTATTTTATCCTATGTGTTGTTCTGAAATCCTTTTGCACACATGATGTAAAATAATAATATAAAACAAGTTAATTGTGAGCAAAATCGCCAAATTAATCTAAGCGTTTATCATTGATGTTTTATATAATGATTCAACTTCACTCTAAGTAACCAAATTAAATTTACAACCATGTAATCTTCTGGATGTTCACTAATGTCATGTAACTTCAATTCGGGACAACCACTCTCATCATACGTTTGTATCCGAACATGAATATAAGTGAACCGGTCATTAAAACCAAGGAAACAAACGAACCTGAACAATGAAATTGAACCTCATAACCAATCAAAAAGGTTGTGGATGAACTCAAAAAGGTTATACTAAATCATTTACATGTAAAAGATGTTCTAGAATTATTAATTAATGAACCTAATTTGATTATTCAGGTCATTAAGATCAAGTCAAGATCACCATCGGACGTAAGGTAAGGGATCCTCCCTATTTTACTTTTATTCAAGAATATCCTCTATGTTATGCCCTTTTATGTGTAATCCCTAATGATGGAGTATGATTTTGCACCTCTCACATACCGCCCTCATGATGTATAAGTGATAAGAAACCCCCTTTCTCTATCATTAAGCCCTCTTAAGTGCACCTGATATCATGCTGATAATCTGTGAGGGATTCTACTCGAACCTCCTTTGTTCCTTCAAATTGTCTTATCTTCCTTTTACCAAAATGAAATTATCTTATCTTTTTATGTGCATCTTCTAAATTCCGTGTACATGTATCAGATTCATTTATCAAGACCCTTTCATCATTCTCTTTCAGGAATATACATGTTTTTAAGTGATTTCTCTCCTCAATACTTCCCGATAAGCAAACCTGTTTTGAGGGAACTTCCCAAATTCTTACCCGATTTCAAATGCATTTTATCTTCTGTTTTAAGTCAGCATTGTCTTTATAAAATTAGTCTTTTTATTATGAAAATCTTCTTGGTTCACTTCTGGTTTTATATAAAGGATTGTTCCTTTTTTTATTTTGAAGGCTTTATAGTATTTTCCTTAAAACTGCACAAAAATGTTTTAATGCTAAAATTTCTTAAATACGTTTTTTATATGTTGTCATTTCTACTTGAAATCACTTACCATGATACATGTCTATTTTCCTTTATGAATGTCCATGTATATTTTAGTTTCTTTCATGAACACTTTTATGATACGATCATTTGTTATGTTTTATCACATGATTGTGGTACTCAATTCTTTTCATAGGTAACCCTTATGTTTATGTAAGATTAATTATGTATGTTTCTTTGTGGCAAACATATTCATGAAAAGTTAAGATGGGTGCGCCCAAATAGCGCTCCAATGCATTGGGTAAAGTTAAGTCTCATGAGACATTATGTGCGACAGTCTTGGCGATTAGCCTTGGCTTGTGCTACCATGTGTAACGGTCTTGGCGGTTAGCATTGGTTTGTGCTACCATGTGCAACAGTCTTGACGGTTAGCCTTAACTCGTGATAAAGTCATGTTTTATGTTGTTGTCACATTACTATGACTTCATGTTTATATGATTCCATGTTTATATTGTTGGAATTGGTGGCCTAGAACCAACTACTTTATACTTTATTCATTAAATAAACATCTTATCACATCTTAATTGTTCCTCTGTGTGACAATGCATGTGATAATGTCACAATGATAGTTGTTGCATTAAAGGGTCATAACGGATCCCTACTATGATGAGAACCCGAAAGTGTCATAACATTGTTCTTGAATATATGTTCTATGGCCAGATGATGTTATTTGAGGGACACAAATAATACAGGCCATTAGGGGTAAGGACTCATAAAACTTTGAGGCACCTTCTCATGGTGTGCGCCCTTGGTAATATCCAGGAGGATATTATGAGAACGAGACCCGCCAGTAGGAAATCCACATTTCATAGTGTCATTTGATGTTCATATCTGCGGACGTGTGTATTGGTCCTTAGACTTTAAGATTATTATTGATGGGTATTACAACTCGTGCACTTAGATGTGTTGACGAAAACTATGACGACACACTGTTCGCAGCGAGATAGGATATGTTGGTTGCGTCATGAGTAATACTGCATTAATAGATAATGCGAGAAAGGATTTGTTCCTTCTGTTCCATAACGGTAGTAGATATCTCAGACCCTTTGATGGAATTGATATAGCCTAAGTAAATTCATGGTCATGGTAAGGAACGGAAAAGTTCAATTCCAGAAAGTCAAAGAAAGAATAATTGAGCACATGGGTTGATGGCACTAGCATGCAACCCGCTTGACTAGAGATATCGAGACAAAGGGATTATATTACACGGTAAGCGTTCGTATGAGGTGACACGTCAATGCGGCGTCAGCTTCTTTCTCTTGGGTGCCTTGACCCGTTGCTGGACAGTAATCTTGGACTTTAGGCACGCCCGTCTAATGCTAACGAGAAAGAAGCCTAGAGGGTCACACACTAAGTGTGTCCATGTATCTCAGTTAAATATTAATTTAACAAGTTGAATAAAGATTATTCTCGACTGTGGTTTAATAATTATTTAAAGATGTCTGATCGCATTTATTTCGACACTAATTATTCGAGAGAATATATTGTGGGCGAAATAATATGTTTATTAGCGAGTAATGCAGTTACATTTATTTAAGAAATAAATAGTCATTACTCAAGGTCTAATAAATGTGGTGGAGAAAATAAAGAAAAATGGAAAATAAAAGTACACGCCGTGTAGTTTTATGGGAAACGAGTACACACCATGTATTAATGATTACATGCCGTGTAGTTTTTCCAGTCGGGATTTTGATGATATAATATTGTTTTATTAAATGATATTTATTATAATCAGCGTGGACGCAAGTCAAAGAATTAATAATTCGACATGTGGGTTTTCAATAAGAGTTAATGAAATAAATAAAACGTGTAACGCGTTTATTTATTGTCATAACTCTGTAACCTCAAACCCGATTATAAATATCATCACAACTCCAACACTTTTCTCAATCGTTGTGCACAACAATGCTGGAGAGTTCTCTCAAAGCCGAAAGAACTCTTTCCTCCAAGAACGCTCTTAAGACCGAGAGAGATCCACCACCACTGGATCAAGGTGATCGAAGGCGAACACCGCAAGCGAAGGTTCTTCCACACTAGCATCCGGAGATCCCTTCGGCGACATCCAGAGATACATGGAGCACGTGTGGATCACCGCTAGAGGAATCCTACACTTGGATTCTACGACGCAACGACGAATCACATCAGATCGCGACCGGAGACATCAACGAAGAAAGAAATTCATCATGGTAATTCTTGTCAATTAATTAAATTAATTATAACCAACATATGATGATCATATCTCTATGATTCAGGGACTCCCTCTTTTTGTTTTTTCGTTCTTAGTTCTATTCCGAAGATTCGGCGTTTTACATCGTGACGGATCTCGGATTGATCGTTGTTAACGCTAAAATTAAAGTTGGGTACTCCCACCAACGCACTTCCGCTGCGCTCAGAACCTACATATATGTTATGATTTCATATGTTACATGTCTTTTTATATCTTCATGTCATATCTTATATCTCATGTGTTAATGCTTTGTTCTTAGAATTATTCTCTTATTGGGCTATTTAGCTCATCCCTTTGTTTATGTGCTCCTCAGGATACCCTATGCAGATGTTTGAGCACAATAGAGGTTAGAAGCTCAATTTGAAGATTAAATAAAGAAATGTTTTATTCAGTTTCATATTTTCATTTTTATGTACCTAGTCTTTCAAGACACTAAACTTTACAATACTTGACTTGTATTCTGATGTATAATTATGTTTAAAATCATGTAATGTTATATATAAAAGGTTAGGGTTGCTATAAGAAATCTCAAGATGTCATGTGCTTGGTGTGACAGTTTAAAGGTATTTACATGAAACCCTATTTTCATTGATATTTTCTGATATCACTGGGTATGATAATTTTTTACTATACATATGTATTAAAATCATATATGTTGTCTGTTATCTGCTATTTTGATATGCATATATGCAATTCATATATGTATGTATTCATTTTACTATACATATCTATATATATACATTCTGCTATACATATCCATTCTATGTATGCATGTATTTATTCTACTATACATATCCATTCTGCTATACATATATATGCATTCACTTTTATAGATATATATGTGTTCTGATGTACACATGTATTCTGCTATATATATATATATATATATATTATGTTGTACATATATATGTATTCTGTTATACATACATATATATGTATTCATTGCTATACATATATCTATATTCTGCTATACATATGTATTCTGCTATATATTTACGTAATCTGCTATACATATATATGTATTTTGTATGAAATATTTTCTCATGATTTCTACTTTAAACCACAAAATCAAACATTTTTCAATTTAAATATTATATTACATTTACCATGTATCACCCATTCATTCATTCAGCCGGTTTGAACTATCTATGTAAGTTAAATATCATAAATATTCCATGTATTACCATATATTTATCTCACAGTTCTGACATTTATATGTACTATTTATGGCTATTTTTTTTTCATAGATATTAAATTTATGTGTTCATACATTCAACTCAAGATCATGCCTGAATACATAAAAATGAACAACATAAATTAACCAAAGTGAATATCCCTCAGCATTTGCATGGGCGAAGTATCAGTTTTATATGTTTCTTGGTTGCTGCCCCTTGTTGCATTTAGAAGTGATCGTGTTTGAGTGATATGTTCAATAGTTTTGATGAGTTGTTCCAGGGCACCTCAATGACATTATCTCAGCTGGTAACTCAAATGTATGATAGTGAGTTCTGTTTTATGTTTATGTTTTAGAATTGTTGTTAGATCTGATCATATTTAGTGGTTGCATTAGAAATGTGATTAGATTTGGACATGTGTATCACTGTGATATGTAATGAGGACAATCCAGTTGATAGTTTAATTAAGACTTGTTTATTGTCATAATTAGTAATTGTTTAGGAGTTGCTCATATCAATGACTGTTAGTGCAAAAATATCATGAGACTAGGATATGCAATTGCTTTTACAAGGTGGAGATTCGTGAAAAATGGTTTTCAGTGTCACAAATTAAAATGTATTTTATATTGATTTTATTTGATTTATGATATCATTTACTTATCTTGCAAATATGATTTTATGCACATGTCTTATGTCATCCAAAATTGTTCTTCATTTATTTTAATATGGAATTTAAAATGTTTTGGGGCTGTTTTCGGCGGGTTGTTTATTTGTTGGGCCACTACTCTTCGTTTGGGCTATTTTACCTAGAGTTTTGTCTTGAGTTTGGGTCGTTTGTTTGTAAGGCCTGCCTTTCCACCAGGCCTTTGGATTGATGGGTTTGTATTTGGCCTGCCCTACTGGGCCATCTATGGACTCGGGATTTACCCGAGTCCGTTGATTAACTTCTATCTATGGACGCTATTCTTCTCGGTGTTAAATCTTTTGTGTTTGTTCACTGAATAATTATGTTGGATCCACGTCTTATTTTTCCAATGATATGTGTTCGTGTGCCTTTCCATTTTTGATTTCTTCAACCTTGAACGCTAAACATTCTATTTATATTTTGTAGCGTTGAATGGGTGCTGGTTTATTCTGATTTTGGTTTTACTGTTTAGAATTGATTTTTGGTCTTGTTAATATATTGAATATGGATTTATGCTTATGTTCTGATCTAATGTAGTATCCTGAATTTTAGTTGTTTATGCTTCTGTTCAATCCTAGTTGCTTCATTGATGTTGTTACAACTATTTGAATTTTGTAATTGTGTTCACTGATTGTCAATTATTGCAATTCTTTAATATTACCATTGTAAATCTTATGCATCCTGTAATTTGATCTTTTTAATCGAATATAATTTATTGTATATTTGTTTTTTGTTTTTTGTTTTTTGATAATTGAAAAACTGATTAACAACAACCAAGTCTTAAATCCAATTAAATGAGATCCACTATAAAGATCAAACGTCACCAATTAACTCTATTGAAGACAACATTTTCATTGGAACTATTTAAAATAAGATCAGTTTGAATGATTTGTTTAAAGATCTTTTTAGGTCTACCTCTATTTTTAATAAGTAAATGTGTCATTAAACTTACTCTATTAAAGAGTGCATCCTCAGGTCTTATTCTAAGATGTTCAAACCATCATAAGCAACTTAACCTACGAGTCATTGTTTTTTTTTTTTTTTTGATAATTGAAAACTGATTAACGTACAAATCAAATATTTCATACTAAAATGTTTTTGTAAAACATTACGATTATTTAGAGTGTTAAATATGATGTCTCTTCTTCTGTGATCATACCTATCACAACAGGAAATGTCCTAATCTATTGGCTAGAGCCAACACATTATTTGTCATTTAAAAGACTTATTTGGTTCGATGGAATTTGTATGGAGAGAGAATTTCCATGCTTATACTTATATTCCAAGATTTAAAATCAGTTGATGAATTCAACTTTGCACATAAATGAAATTTTCCAGAAATTGAAACATCACAAGATTTAATCATAAGATCTTAGTGCACGGTCTTATTAATCATCGGTACTGCCATATAGGTTATTTAAACGTGTTAAATTTTAGATATTTGATAGATTTTCTTACCTATTGTACACTTAATGCCACTGAATTTGCAACCGAAAAGGTACCTTTTTGGTGGTTCTCTCTGCACCTCTACCTGAACCGCCCTGTGAAGACAATCGCCCATGCCCCCCAACACCCAGGCAACGGATATATGCGGCCGTGGATCCTGAAAGGCATACTTATAAGATATTTAACACCAGCAAGCTTGTTTTAAAAAATAAACTATATAAATAAAACCAGCACCAAACACACCTTATAAAATTCAGGAAGATTGTGGAGCTTATACACTTCATCCACCGCTTGTATTTGCTTCTTAATCTGCAACCACCCAAAAATTTGTGTGATAATTGTGATTATTCCAAATGTCACATAAAGGGCATATTAATGTCTGACAATAATACTAATAACTAAAGTCTCGCTTTAAAGTCTCTCTCTCTCTCTCGCACAAATTATCCTAAAAATTTGGCGACTCCGCTGAGGAAGCTCGCATGAGAGACAATTGGTGCTGAGTGACGAACACTGAAAGGAAGGCGTCTGGTGAGGACAATCAGAGCTGGGGAACTCGATCGTTGAGAGAAGATTGAGGACCATGTTGGCGTTCTGTGCACGCTGGAAAAGACAAACGCTGGTGGAAAAAACTAACAAATACGGCTGTGCAGGATTTTTCCTCTTTCTTCCACCTAATTTTTGCTACCCAATCTACTGTGAAATGCGAACAAAGTGTATTGCATGAGATCTTCTTCCTTCTTGGAAGCGATCAAAGATGGAGAAAAGAGTTGTTGCAGTCGAGTCCATAGCAGAGAGTACACTTCGGATGTTGCCAACCATGCAGGATCGTCTGGATAAGATGGAACGTGAACAGATTGAGTACTTATGCTCGACAAATGTACAGTTGCAGCAAACTAAAGAAAGATCGTCACTAGAAGCGCAAAATGGAGGAGCGGACAGTGGGGACAATTAAGCCCCTCGAGCTACAAGCGGAACGTGGTTCAGAATCTGAAAAACAGAGGATGGCCATTCTTGAGTTACTGAGCAGTAATTGGAGCAGCAGCAAGGGGCAGCAGCATGAGTCCTGTCTGGAACGGCTTAAAGAGGTAGTTTCTGGTCCGAATTCTAATTTGCCTAAGTATGTTGCAATACTTGCAGAGGTTGAGTCGAGAGAGAAGCCTCAGGCTTCATATGCGTTGAGCGGGCACATCAAAACAGGAGCTGCAGAATGTGAGATAGGAAGCAAGGAGTCATGAGCAGCTTATCTGGCTGCCGGCAGAAGTTGCAGATGAGGAGCATCATGTTTGTGGTCTGCTATGGTATCCTCTTGCTAGAAAAGTTCCACCAGACGCACAGTTGCCTAGAGTTTGAGGCGGGGTGGAGAAGGGTGTGATGCCTGCATCGTGAGTAGCGGAGCTGCTGTCTACATATTGGAGCCCGGTGAGATGGCTTTGCATCCCAAGTCTGCACAAGTGCCACAAGACCCTCATCCACAGGTTATGTGATCATTGGTTGAGCAGCCAATGATTGCTGAGGAGAAAAGCTACAGCAAGGGTTCTGAAGCAGTCGGGAATGAGTCGAAGTTGGAAATCAGAACATGTATAGAAGGTTCACTAAATTGTGGAGATAATTTACAAAGAGGCATGGGTGTGCACACTGTATTTGGGTTGGCAAATGTGGAGAAAACAATCGGTGCTGCAGCAGCAAATTCAAAAGCTGCGGCAGAAGATCTTCTGCAAGATGACTTACAGGAGTGACGTTTTCTCAGTTTGCTGTTGATAAAGAATCTGTTAACAATAATTTTCCAGTACAACTGATCTCCATAGGAAGACCTTGAAGCGAGCTTTTTCACTATTTAAAGGGAAGTTCTACCTTGGCTTTGAGTACAAAATTAAACAGTCATCCTGAGTTCCAAAGATTTTCTGATTCAGACTGGTGTGTATCCTGATAACAGAAAATTAATGGGAGATCATCCTATGTTCTTGGGTGACGCCGTAATAACATGGTTTACTAATAAGAAAAAGGTTATATCTAGTGCAGAATCAGAGTAAATGTCATGGGCAAATCTGACCTTTGAACTGGAATGGTCACTACCGGGAGAAATTAGTTTTATCATTGCAACATGTTCCTGCTTCCTAGTGCAAAAATTTAAGTGTCACGATTTTAGCCACTAATTCAGCATTTCATGCTCATACTAAACACATCAAGTTACATGTTCACTACATTCATAATAGTGTCGAGTGAGAAACAATCTTGGGACGGTGAAGACATGCATCCTGTGTTTGCAGAAGGATATTAGACTAACATTTTACAACCATAAATTGGTTTATTTCAATGTTGCTTTTTTTTTTGTATTGATGTTGTTGGGTCTGATGAATCTTTCAAACACCTGGAAGATATCCTCCGGAACTTACAAGGCGCGGAAACAAGAACAGAACCATCAAAACAGAATGAATCTGCATAAATGATGTACGGGGACTTAGAAGACAAACCGCAACTAAGTCACTGCACCGCAACATACACGAACAATCCAGACAAAAACTTCTGAAAGACAACGATTGAAAGAAACAAAGGCAATGAACACAACACAAATTTAACGTGTTCAGACTTAATCCTACTCCACAAGGGGAATACTGCAATACTTTTATTCAAAGAATTGGAAGATGATTAAAATATGTAAAAGTCATCCAATCTCCGTAAAGAGCAAGCCAACTTAGATCCAATCTTCACGGGCATCCCTTCTTCGTTGTATCAAAGACTTCTACCGCCTCAACTTTTGTTTTTGGTGAACAGTATGATCTTCTAGATTCAACGTCTTTAATCATACGCAACCTGTCTGATTTATCTTGCGCCTCCTAAAGCCTTCACGGTGAATCAGACAATTCCTTCACCTTCTAAGATTCCCCAGCATATGTTCAGATTGACTGCTTCCGACTGTCATCATTCAGCCTGCTAAATTCCGAACTTCCAGACTTTGCTGTTGACGCTCCACCATCTCCCTTTCGGACTTTGGAAATTAGACATCCGGAACTTCTCCTTCAGGAAGTTATAATTACTTAGCCGGAAAATGGTTTTCATTCAATCGAAACCTAACAATCTCTCACTTAAGAATCATTTTTCAGTTTTCACCATCAAGTCCTCCGTCACCATCCTCAAACCTCATTCTGTTCCTCAAACTTCCTTCGCAGCTGCATGGTTCCCCCACCATGCTTCCGGTCATCTCAACCCGATTGAGGTGCGACGCTATCTCAACACATCCCGAACTACAACCTTAGTCAACATATCTGTCAGGTTCCAAACTTCATCTATCTTCTGTAGATCCAGCACTTTGTCCTCCAACAACTTCTAGATAAGGTGATATTTCAACCAAATATGCTTTGTTCTATAATGAAACATCAAATTTTCAACCAAGTGTATCGCACTTTGAAAATCACAGAACAAGCTTCCAACTTCATGCCTACTTCTAAGATCTTTCATTAGCCTCGTCAACCAAATCATCTCCTTCCCCACATTCGTTAATGCAACACACTCCTCTTTTGTTGTTGAAAGTGCAACTACCAGTTGAAGTTTCAAAATCCAACTCATAGTCATGCCTCCAAAAGTAAGCACATAGCTTGTGGTGCTCTTCTGTATATTCGTATCTCCTACCACCTACTATCATTGTGTGTCATGGGTGGTGACCATGGCCTTATCCGTATTATACTTTGTTTTCTCCCACAGATGGAATTTATTTGGAAAAGCTTACATTAGCACGGGTTATAGAAACTGCACACTAATTAAAAAAACATGTTTGTTTAATTGTTCAAAATTAATTCACAATAACATATCCTTCTATTTTTATCAAGCATACATTTTTTTGATTAATTAATCATTTAATTAATTCAGCAGTTTATGATTCTATATTCTCTCCTACCATCACAAGTAGAAGAATGAACCTTTAGGGAACACTTTTTCAATAAACAATCCAAAAGACACATATTCAATATTACAAGTGGATTTGTGCATCGAACTCATATTATTCATTTTCCATTCTCATATATGACTGCATGTGATGTGTTCTAATTGTGATTCTTATGAGAGAAAGATGTACTAATTTAGAAGTTGACAAGGTAAGTAACAACATAAATGCAAATATCAACTTCAGTGAGTAATCATGGAACCATGCCCTTGATCCAAATCTAACCGAACGAAGAAAATCAAAAGATTCATGGGAAATGCGTGCAAGATGCCATACCTTTGCCAAGCCACCAGCAATGACTTCTATTGAAAGAAAAGATCGAGTTCTATCGTCATTAGTAAAAACCTCCCATCTACTGAAATCAATCCAATAACTGCTTTACAATCAGAGAAACAAATGTGTCATATTAAAACAGATTAATCAAAAAAAATCTTGAGGAAATGCATGTAATGAAAGAAATAGCCTTACTCCTGCTGGGCCTGAAGCCTCTGGCGAAGCATGGTGACAACTGAATCAATCTGGTGCACCCGAATCGGTACAGTTCGCCCTAAACTTATGTGAAATTCTCTTCCCAAGGCAACTTGATGAAGTTTTTCATCGTCAAAGGACAGATTGTGAACTGGAATGTCAACATCAACAACATGAAGGTTGGGCACTAAAGCTGCAACCTTCTTCAAGAAACAAGCCAGTTCCCTCTTTGACAGAGCTGGTATCCAAACTGCAAGCATGTAACTTTATTAAAGCACGCTTTGATTCCCAAATTTGAAAGTAAAGGACGGTTGTTTCATTTTTAGAGATATAATTTACTCACGTTCCAATAGAAAATCAAATGTATAAGTAAATGATAGAAAAACACTTTCTAAATAAACAGTCAGGAAAATCCTGACCTCATCTGGTTGATGCCTGACTTATTTTTGGTGTACAAGCACTATTGTACGTGTTCATTAATTGACTAGTGACTGTCATCCCGATTTCACACGAGATGAAGAAAAAACGGGGGATTTTAAATAACTCAAAGAACATTTAACTCAACTATAGCCAAAGCTTCAAAATCATTCCCAGTCTAAATCACGTTTTGATGACATGTCACCCAACAAGACCACTCAACTGAAGGGTTGAAATAAGCAGTCAAGCTAAAAGGTAAAAACATTGTATATAATCAACCTGAAAAACAAAGTCAATGAACAAGGGAAGAACCTGGGATGAAAACATGTAACGCGTAGTTTCCTACAACATGAGGGAAGCTCCTGACACGAGTCGCCTGCCCACTTTGCAGGTGATGAATGGCACCTCCATCACCAAATGATCAAACATTCAGTGAAAAACAATGGATTATTTTGCAATTTTCTCGTACACATCCGCGTGTGTGTGGGATAGAGAGAGAGGCAGAGATGGGTACCGGAAGTATATGGGGCACTGAGAAGAAAGATAGGAGGCGGCGGCAAAGGGGCTATCGCTGAGGAAATCGACTCCCCGGAAGAGATCATCGTGGTCGATGGAGAAGACTCAACGGTGCCGGGGTCCCAATCGGAGCCAGAGTCGGAAGATGAAGCACTTCCGTAGGAAGCTCGCAGAGCCTCCATAGCTCTCACGTCCCTCTGGGCACGTTTAGTATTTCCACTTATACACAAGCGAGCCCCTGGGCTTGGGCAACGCGACTCGCAGGAGGCAACCACGCGAACGGCATCCGCCACCCCAATTTCTCAACTTTTCCTCCCAACCCTAGCCATTCCGCCCGCCCCACACACTCCCCTCGTTGACGTAGTACTGCTATACACGTCCGGTAACAAGTCTTGATTCAACCTAAAACAGAAAAAAAATCAAAACATTTAACAAAACCTCAAAATTAGAGCATAAATCTGTCGCACAAAAATACCACAACGGATTGAGCAGAAACTTTGAAATAAAAGAGTGCGGAAGATAGAGCTTACCGAGACTAGTCCGTAGCTTCTGACGTCAAAGTAAACAGAGGAGAATCGAAGGGGATATCACAGAACCCCAAAGGAGAAGAAGGAACTCGCACGCCTAGAGGGAGGAGAAAAATCGGGTGGGAAGGAGGGAGGAACAACGAAAACCTTTAAATCGTTAATGGTGGGGTGGGATTTGCCTTTAAAACAGTGGGAATGACAACATAGGATCAAAATTCCCCTAATACCGGAGGACCATGCCCAATTTTGTGAACAGTGAAAAAACATTGTTCATAGAATAGCCGGAGGTCCTTCTCCAGTATTAGGGGGGACTTTTGGTCCCCAGTTGTCATTCCCTCTTTAAAATACAACGAGCACGGTTTGGTTGCACTGTTGGCCAAACGGTGTGCCTACTACTGTTTCAAGGGGGCATACCACACAGTTAAACGCACGGTTTGACTAACCATGCACAGATGGTGCGGTAAATCACTGTCTAAAACCTGCAGGTACTCGCACGAGTGTGCGCCTGAGGTCGCACGGTTGCGTTTGAGGAAATCGTGTGGGTTGGGTTGCAAGGTTTCCCCTAATCGTGCGACCCAATTTGTTTCCTCTATTTTCAAGGCTCCAAGTTCCGAACGAGCCCCGAACGCACATAATACCTCATCTAACCCTTTTGGAAACATTATTAGGGTCCTTTTAAGGAATTTAAAAAAAATAAACGGTTCGTACCTTTAGATAAATTCGAGATGTTACAACCTCCCCGCCTTAAAACAACTCGTCCCCAAGTTGCCCTTCTGAGGGTGGTACGGCATCATTTGTAAAGAGTTTCGTTCACTGCGCACATACATCGGTCTCCCGCTCCCAGGTCTCATCCTGAACACGTCCATGCTGTCATAACACCCGGACTAAAGGAACTTACCTACCTTAGAGAACCTTCTTGCTGCGATCAATGATACGAATTGGATGCTCCTTGAACGACACATCCACCTCCTGCTCGATATCATAAGGATCAAATGAATGAGACGGGTCTGGATGATATTGTCGAAGCTGAGATACGTGGAAGTCATCGTGCCTGACACGATACCTCTGAGGTAACAACAACCAATAGACTACCGGTCCAACTCGCTCCACTATCTCGAAAGGCCCGACATATCTCAGCGATAGCTTGCCCTATCTCCTGATTCGTTTATGAACCAATCTAGACGATGCACGCAGAAAGACCTGATCTCTCACCTCAAACTCCACAGCGACGATCGGTATAAGACTTCTGCCTTGACTGAGCTGTAGCCATACGCTTATAAATCAACTGGACTTGCTCTGAAGTCTCCTAAATGAGATAAGGACTCAGTAGAGCCATCTCATCTGCCTCAAGTCAGCACAGAGGTGAACGATATGGTCTACCATAGAGAGCCTCATATAGAGCCGTCTGAATTGTTTCCTGAAAGATGTTATTATATGAAAACTCAATCAGAGGAATATGTTTTTCCTAGGAACCTCCAAACCAAGGATACAGTCCTGCAACATATCTTCTAACACCTGAATCATCCGCTTGGACTGCCCATCAGTCTAAGGGTGATATGCAGTACTCAAGAGCAACTGTGAACCCAATGTCTTCTGCAACCCTTGCCAGAATCGCAAGGTGAATCGAGCGTCTTGGTCTGAAATGATAGAACGAGGTACCCCATAAAGTCACACTATCTCCTGGATGTATAACCTTTCTAACTCATCAACATAGTAGGTTTCTCAAATCAGTAAGAAATGAATGACTTTGGTCAACCTATCGACGATCACCTATACTACATCGTTGCCTCGAGGATATCTCGACAAGCCTATAACAAAGTCCATGGTGACATTGTTTCATTTCCACTCAGGAATGGATAGAGGTTGTAGAAGACCAATAGGTCACTAATGCTCTGCCCTCACCTGCTGATAGGTGGAGCACCTAATGATGAAACTTATTATCTGTCTTTTCATACCTGACCACCAATATTGATGACGCATATCACAATACATCTTGGTAAGCCCAGAATGAACTGCCCAAATAAATGCATGAGATTCCCTCATCAGCTCTTCTCATCTATCAGAAGGAACCCCATACACGACCACGGTAGAGCAGGGTTTCACCGCCATCAACAACCCAACCAGGAGGTGGGTTTTCTCTTGTGATACTCTCCCTCAGAACAAGGCCCTCAGAATCTGATAACTGGCGCATCTGAACCCATTCTAGAAGAGAGGATTTCAATGCCAGATCTGTTAAGACTGGTTGCCCGTGCTGCTCATGAACCTCCAGATGCAACTTAGAAAACATAACCATCATCTGACACTCACTACTGGCCACTTAGAAGACTTGTGTTTGAGTGTTGCAGCTCAATGCATCAACTATGATATTTCTCTTACCTGGGATATAAGTAAGCTCAAAATCAAAGGACTGTAGATATTCTACCCACCTTCACTGCCTCAAATTTAAGTCTCACTGTGTGGAGATATATTTTAATCTTTTGTGATCTGTGTAAACAATGAATTGCTCTCCCAATAGATAGTGCCTCCAACAATGAAGAGCATGAACCGCAACTGCTAGCTTGAGGTCGTGCATATGATAATTTCTCTCATGAGACCTCATCTAATGAGATCCATACGCACTGACTCGATCACATTGCATCAAAATTGCACCCAACCCAATACTTGATGCATCATAGTAGACTGTATAACTCATGCCCGAATCTGGAAAAATCAGGATCAACGCTAAGATGAGTCTTCCCTTTAATTCCTGAAATTCCTTCTCACAAGATTTAGACCATAAGAACTACAAACCATTCTTAGTCAGGGTTTTAAGAGGCACTACTAAGCGGGAGAAGTCATGGATAAAACACATGTAGTAGTAATCAAGCCTTAGGAAGCTACGCATATCAAACACATTCTGGTGCTCTCACGGTGTGCTCAACACAATCTCAAGATGGTTGCATGGTCGTGTATGGTGCGCGAGTACACCCAGATGCCATCTACGAAGACTACCACAAATGAATCAAGATATAGGTGGAAAACCCAATTCATCAAAGCCATAAAGACTACCAGTATGTTCATCAAACTGAATGACATAACCAAGTACTTGTACAAGCCATACCTGCTCTGAAATGTTGTATGTGGTATATCTGATGGTCTCACATGAACATGATGATATATTAACCTCAAATCGATCTTAGAGAAAGCAGTTTCTCCTTAGATATGGTTGAAGAGGTAATTGATAAGAGGCAAAGGATAACAGTTTTTCACTATAAGATGATTCAACCACCTATAATCTATGCACAATATGAGGTTAACATCCGCCTTCTTGGCAAAAAGAATAGGTGAACCCCATGGTGATGTGTTGGGTCTGATAAAACCCTTAGCCTCCAGATCTTCAAGATGTTTTTTGAGTTCCTGGAGCTCTGTAGGTGCCATCCTATACAGAGGAATGAACACTGGTATCACACCTGACAATAGCTCTATGGTGAACTCAACCTATCTCTTAGGAGGTAAGCCAAAAAAATCGTTAGGGAGGAAATCCCTGAAATGATCCACGGTAGGAGGTAATTCTACTAACTACATTCCTTGATCACTCATAAAGAGACATTCTAACTAAGCTGTCACTCTGCCAATTCTAGCTCACTTGGGTCCAGCTAGATCTGCCTAGATATCTCATTCACCCTTATAGATATACGTGTTTCCATTAGGTGATGTGAATGACACCATTCAGTTATAACAATCCACTTGGGCATGGTAAGACACTAGTCAGTCCATACCAAGAATGAAATCAGAGATGGTCATCTCGAGGATGAAGAAAATCCAGAAGAAATGACATCCACCTATCTCAAGGGAAACTCCTAACATTGATGTATTCCCGCTATTCTGACCCCCAGTGGAGTTTCAATAGACATAACAACGCAAAATTATTCGATAATAAGACCAAAACTCTCCATACATGCAACATATATGAAAGAGTGCGATGCACTTTATCAAAAAGGGTAGAAAATAAAGTATAGCTCACTAGAATAGTACCTCTAACAGTATATGGCCCTGGACTATGATCCTCTGGCACTGACTACACAACATACATATGACTTGAACCATGACCCTAAGATGTTGTCTAACTAGCCTGAGAAGATCCACTAACGTTGAAGATCTAACCCTTGGCTACCTCATCCACGACCACTACTCCCTCATCCTAATTATCTAGTAGAAGAACAACTCCTAGACTAACGTGGCATCACAAATCCTGTACCTGATAGAGGTGATGATATGGATTCCCTACCACTGGATTCTAGAGGAAAATAACGGCAGAAGCTTTGTAGATGACCCATCTTGCCACAAGCTTGACATTCCATCAGGTTCCTCGTGCACTGAGGATTCTTATGCCCTATCCCTCCATACTGGTGACATACCATAGAGTTGTCAGTTCGTGTCACCTGGCTGTCACCTCCCCCACATGCACCCTCGAATTGACACTTTCTACTACCTGAAGAACCATCAATCTAATTCAAAATTGAACCGCCCTAACTCATAGGACCAGCTTCTCTGAGATTTCATTTCATAATTAGGGTATGGTTAACTATCTCTATCGCAGTAGTCAACTAAAATATATTCACCTATGATTAGACAACATACCCAAGACCGTCCTCAATAATGCCTCGTAGTAGTCAATTCATCACTGGTCAGAGATAGAGCAAAACATTGGAGCTCGGTGAAACGAATAGAATACTCGAGAACCGACATAGAGCCCTGCTAAAGATTCATGAACTCCTGGGCTCGATCTGCTTTTAAGGTCCGTAAAAATAAATGATCAAAGAAAGCCATCTGTAAGTCTTCCCAGATCATATATTGGTAACACTCTAATTGAGAAACTACATCCCACGAACGCTTGGAGGATTCACAAATCATGTAGGTAGAAAGATTGACCCTCCTCTCTGGAGGCGTCTCAAGATGGTCAAAGATAGAAACCATCACCTCTAACCATGACTCTACAACATGAGGTCTGCCATCCCTTGAGAAGGTGGGAGGATGTTGCTACTGAAAGTCCCATGTCAGCTCTGCCATAGTTGGGGTGGGTTGGGGAGCACCCCGAATTTACTGTATAAACATGAGAAAACTATCCTTGAACTGAGCATCGATGCCCAGTGGAAGATCAACAAGAGGTGCCTCAGGTGGCACTATGGGAGGTATCACAGGTGGATCAAGGCCGACTACTTCAAGTGTGTTCTCATTGCCACTCTCTTGGAATGAATCACGAGGATGTCATAGTGACATAACTCTATAATTTCCAAACACACACCTCATGCAAGATTTATAACAAATAGGGCATGCAAATAAAAAGGAAAGGTGCAATGCCCACCTCTAAGCATAACATAACTGACAACCTGCTCTTAGATTCAGGTCTAAACAAGAGGGAAAGATCTCAGAAGGATTAGGAGAGATGCATCCTAATCCCATTGCCAAGGTAAGGTTAAGGTCTCACATTTTCATATTCATTTTAAAGGTGATTTTTATTTTAATTCATTTAAGGATTTAATTACCCTTTTAGTTTGGCTGAATTAGGCGGATCACCATTCTAATTCATAAGGTCTCATGCAACTTATGAGATGAAAGTGGTGTCCACTTAACCTAAACCATAACATATTCCTATAAGGTAAACTGTCACACTTCTTTATTTTTAACAAAACAGGCACTGCAAGGCACAATAATAAATTACATGAAAGCAAGAAAATACACGATGAAAAGTAAATGTGGCATGGCATAATGCATTACATTTTAAGTTATATCATGCCAAATATGATGCATGTCATAATATTCCCTCATCTCATCGGGCTGAAGTAACACAAATCCTCATTCCAATAGCATTAGTACAATAACACCCTAAAATATTTGCATCACCCTATAATGAATTTGTACCAATGGTAAATAACATAATCAATAACTGCAATTCCCAACCTAGGAAATTTTGGTTTCCCTTATACATGAGTTAGCTACGTCCAAGCACAGGGTTAGGTCCAAATCATAATGTCTTAATCTCCTGTATAAATCCAAACAATAAGACAAAAGGAAAACATGCTCTAATATCACTTTATAGAATCCCTTCCCAAGTGCCACTCAATAGTGCCCAGATACGGTGGGCCACATGACCTCAAGAGCATCTCCCCAAATTCTAAAGGTTGTCAACTAGCAGCGAGGGCCTAGGGTGTGTCTATGAGGAGCTTATGACCTCATAGACTGATGTAAGAACAACGTCAAATAACAAATAATAAGTAGTGGCAACATATGAATAATCAGACAACAACAAAAAATAAAGAGACAAGGCAAGAAAAAATAATAACAAAGAGGAAGCTGAATATCAATAGTGGATACAATGATAATCATGGAATTTCACGAGTCTATATAAAAAATGGAAGTGCAGGGGAAATAGGGGTACAAGCATATATTGCATGCTATAAAAAACTACAAAAAAGGAAAAAAGATACTACACAACATTGTAGGTTCCGGGCGCAGCAAAAGCACGTTGGTGGGTGTACCCAACTTTAATTTTAGTATTAACAACGATCAATCCAAGATCTGTCACGATAATAAAACGCTGAATCTTTAGAATAGAATGAATAAAGAAAAAGAAAGAGGGGAGTCCCAGAACCATATAGAGGATCATCATATGTTGGTTATAATTAATTTAATTAATTGACAAGAATTACCTTGATGGAATTATTTCTTTGTTGATGTCTGTGGTCATGATCTGATGTGATCTGTCGTTGCATCATAGAATCCAAGTGTAGGATTCCTCTAGCGGAGATCCACATGTGTTTCATGTATCTCTGGATGTCACCGAAGGGATCTCTGGGTGCTAGCGCAGAAGAGCCTTCGCTTGCGATGTCCGCCTTTGATTGCCTTGATCCGGTGGAGGTGGATCTCTCTCTTGTAGCTTGAGAGCGTTCTTGGTGGAAAAAGAAATTCTCTCTTGGCTTGAGAGCTTTTCCAAATCCGTTGTGCACAACCACTCAAAATGGATAGTCTAATGAGAAATATATAATTGGGATTTTTAATTACATAGAATAATACAATGAATTAATTACCCGAAAGCATTTATTCATTTCATTTAGTTCTTAGTAATACCCCATGTCTAATAATAATAGTTGACTATTATTATTACTTGACATGTGCCCAACGAATTACACCTAATATTATTTAATTAAATAAATAATATTATTTCTCATAAATTCCCAAAAAAACTACACGGCGTGTATATATTAATATACATGACGTGTACTTTTATTTTCCATTTTTCTTAATTTCCTCCACCACATTTATTAGACATTGAATAATGACTATTTATTTCTCAAATAAATATCACTACATTACTCGCTAATAAAATATATTATTTTTCCCACAATATATTCTCTCGAATAACTAGTGTCGAAATAAATGTGATCATACATATTTGAATAATTATTAAACCACATTCAGGAATAATCATTATTCAACTTATTAAATTAATATTTAAATGAGATACTTGGAAAGATTTAGCGTGTGACCCTCTAGGCCTCTTTCTCAGTGGAATTAGGCGGAGCCTGCCTAAATTCTAAGGTTATCATCTAAAAACACGCCAAGGCACCCATAGAGAAAGAAGTTAACGCCGCAATGACATGTCACATCCTACAAATGCTTATCGTGTAATGTAATCCATTTTTCACGATATCTCAAATCAAGCGGGTTGCATGCTAGTGCCATCAACCCATGTGCTCGATTATTCTTTCTTTGACTTTCTGGAATTGAACTTGTCCATTCCTCACCATGGCCATGGATTTATTTAGGCTATATCAATTCCATCCAAGGGCCTGAGATATCTACTTCCGTTATATGGACAAATCCTTTCTTGCATTATCTATTAATGCAACATCACTCGTGACGCACCCAACATATCATACCTCACCGCTAACAGTGTGTCGTCATAGTTTTCATCAATACATCTAAGTGTGCGAGTTGTAATACCCATTAATAATAATCTTAAAGTCTAAGGACCAATACACACATCTGTAGATAGGAACATCCAATGACACTATGAAATGTGGATTTCCTATCGGTAGGTCTCATTCTCATAATATCCTCTTGGAAATTTCCAAGGGCACACACCATGAGAAGGTGCCATAAAGTTTTATGAGTCCTCACCCCTAATGGCCTGTATTATTTGTGTCCCTAAAATAACATCATTCGTCCATATAACATATATTCAAGAATAGTGTTATGGCACTTCCGGGTTCTCATCATAGCAGATATCTGCTATGACCCTTTAATGCAACAACTATCCTTAGGACATTATCACATGCATTGTCACGCAGAAGAACAATCAATATGTGATAAGGTATTTATTAATGAATAAAGTACAAAGTAGTTGGTTCTAGGCCACCAACTCCAACAGACTCCCACTTGGACTAGAGCCAACTACTAACAACCTTTAACACGCTAGATCTCACATGATATTCATGTTTCTGTTGAGATAGGACTTTAGTCATGGGGTCCACCACGTTCTCTTCCATGGACACTCTGCTAACTACAACTTCACCCCTTTGATAGAAATCTCTCAAGAGGTGATACTTCTAGAGTATGTGCTTTGTCCGTTGATGTGACCTTAGTTCTTTTGCAAGATCCACCGCTACAGTATTATCACAATACAACGTGATATGATCTTTACTGATAGGCACCGCATCAAGATCCTAGAAAAATTTCCGAATCCAGACGGCTTCCTTGGATGCATAAGAGGCTGATATATATTCGGACTCCGCTGTAGAATCGACGACAACTGGCAGCTTTGAACTCTTCCAGTTCACAACTCCTCCATTGAGATAGAAAACATATCCAGATTGTGACTTCAGATCATTCTGGTCTGTTTGAAAACCAGCATGAGCATACCCTCTGATGACAAGCTCCTCGTCTCCTCCATACACCAGGAACATATCCTTAGTTCTTCTCAAATACTTAAGGATAGTCTTAACAGTAGTCTAATGTTGTTCTCCTGGATCTGGTTGATATCTACCTACCATGATCAATGCATAGGCAACGTCAAGCCTGGTACATAACATGGCATACATGATGGATCCTATAGCCGAATCATATGGGATCTTACTCATTATATCTTTCTCTTATTGTGCCTGAGGACACATTTCTTAGAAATATGTAGGCCATGTGACACTAGAACCAATCCCCTCTTGGATTGTTCCATACTAAATCTCTTTAGTATCTGGTCAATTTATGTACCCTGACTTAGTCCAAGCAGCCTCTTGGATCTATCATGAATGATCTTGATCCCTAGAATGTAGGCTACTTCACCCAAGTCCTTCATGGAGAAGCACTTGTTCAACCAGTCCTTAACTGATAGTAAGACTGGTACATCGTTTCCAATAAGCAATATGTCATCAACATATACTACTAGGATAACGATCGCATTCCCATTAAACCGCTTATAAACACATGGCTTGCATTCTTTCTTAATGAAACCAAATTCCTTTATGGATTTATAAAATCAAATGTTCCATGACATGGATGCTTCCTTTAATCCATAAATGGATTTCTACAACTTGCAAACCTGTTTGGATTCACCTGGTGTCACAAACCCTTCTAGTTGTGTCATATAGACATCTTCCTGAAGGTTCCCATTAAGGAATGATGTTTTGACATCCATTTGCTAAATCTCATAGTCATGGTAAGTTACTATGGAAAGTATGATTCTTATGGATTTAAACATGGAAACTGGGGAGAATGTTTCATCATAGTCAATTCCTTGACACTGTCTGAATCCTTTAGCCACTATCCTTGCTTTATAGGTGCTAACTTGACCTTCCATGTCCATTTTTCTCTTGAATACCCATTTTCACCCAACAGGCTTTACATCAACTGGCTCATCGACCAGAACCCAGACTTGGTTCTAATAAATGGAATCCATCTCAAAATTTATAGATTCTATCCATCTTTCAGCTTCTAATCTTTCTACTGCTTCCTTTTAGGAGAGAAGTTCATCATTGTCCAACAATAATGATTCACCATCCTCGGTGACTAGGAAACCAAATCTCTCTAGTTCTCTTACCTCTATTGAGCTCCTACGTAATACTTGTGTTTCTAGAAGCTCTTCCATGGGAACTTGTGGAACTTGTTCCTGTACCAACTCTTATGTATCTTGAGCATCAACTTCGTCGAAGTAAATCTTGCTCCCACTATCCTTTTTGAGAATGTTCTCCCTCTTGAGAAAGACGGATTGTCTGGCGACAATCACTTTCTTGTATGAAGGGTTATATAGGTAATATCCTTTAGTTTCCTTGGGATATCCTATAAAGATACAATTCGTTCCCTGAGGTGCTAGTTTGTTGCCTGAGAAGGCCTTGAAAAATGCCTCGCATCCCCATACACGTGTGTGTGATAAACTGGGTTTCTTTCCATTCCATAACTTGGAGGGAATTCCATTTGCTTCCTTAGTTGGTACTCAGTTTAATGTGTATGCTGTAGTTTGTAATGCATATCCTCAAAAGGATAATGTAAGATCTACATGACTCATCATCAACCTCACCATGTCCAAAAAGGTGTGGTTCCTCCTTTTACTAACACCATTCCACTGTGGTGTATAAGGAGGAGTGAACTGAGATAGAATCCCAGACCCCCATAGAAGATCGATGAACTCTTGGTTCTGATATTCTCCACCTCGATCTGATCAAAGATTCTTTATCTTCTTACCAATCTGATTCTCTACTTCATTCTTGAATTCCTTAAATTTATCTAAGGATTCTGACTTATACCTCATTAAGTAGACATATCCATATCTACTTAAATCATCAGTAAAAGCAATGAAGTAAAAATATCCACCTCTAGCTTTTACTGTAAATGGTCCACACACATCTGTGTGCACCAATCCTAGAAGCTCTGTAACCCTTTCACCCTGTCCACTGAAAGGCGGCTTGGTCATTTTACCTTGTAAACAAGCGTGACATCTATCAAGTGGTTTTAGCTCAGTAGAGTCTAAATAGCCATCTTGGCAGAGCTTTGTCAAGCACTTCTCGTTTACATGACTGAGACAGTGATGCCACAACTGGGTGATGTATGAGTCGTGTGAGTTTATTTCATTATCGATTTCCAACACTTGGTTTTCATAATTTAATACATACAAACCATTATTTAAATGTGACATACCATAACATACTTTGTTCTTATAAAATAATCAACCCTTATTTTTAAACTTGATTATAAATCCATCCATATCCAAACATGATACAAAAATTATGTTTTTTGGTAACACTAGGCACATAATAACAGTTATGTAAAACCAAAATCATCCCAGTTGGCAATGAGAGGTGGTAATCACCAATAGCTAATGCAGCCAGCCTCACGCTATTGACAGCTCAAAGATCCACCTCTGCTTTGTCAATCTTTTTAAATCTACTTGGTTCCTACATTTGAATATAGATGTGATCCCCACAAGCTGTATCTAATACCCAATGTGTATAAATGGAAAGATTACACTCGATAACGAACGCACCTTTAGCATCCCCACACTTTTGGGTGCAGTTCTTCTTCCAGTAGCCTTTATTGCCACATGAAAAACATACTTCCTCCTATTCTTTACCCTACCTCAGGATCTTCCCCTTCTTAGAGGGATAGTGCTCGGGAGCTTTATACCGTTTATAAGTCCTTGGCCCCTTTGCCTTGTCCTTCATTTTCTTATGCACCATAAGGACTACGGGTTTGTCATGCCCTATGTCCTTATCTACCTGGTGAATTAAGGTCAGAAGTTCTAATAGAATCTTCTCATTGTTGCTCATGTTATAGTTGACAATAAATCTAGAGAAGGTCTTGGGTAGTGATGATAGGATGAGATCTGTACGCAACTCATCCGGGAACTTAATCCTTAAGATGTCCAGGTGTTCAACGTAGCCAATAAGCTTGACTACATGAGGCCCATCTGGCACCGACTCTATAAGATTAGTTATAAACAAATCATTGGAGATCTCATATCTCTCCTGTCTCGCCTTCTCTTGGTAGAGATCCTTAAGATGATACATCATGCTATACACGTCCATGTTTTCATGTTGCTTCAAGAGCTCATTAGACATGGATGATAGCATGAAACATTGGACATATGTGGAATCATCCATATGTTTCATATAGAGAGATAATTCCTCATCATGGGCCTCTTTCCCAGGTGCAACTGGAACAGACTCTTCCAGTACATACAATTTTCTCTCGTGGCAAAGGATGACGCGTAAACGCCTCTACCACTCTTGGAAATTGGTGCCGGTGAGAAGGTTTTCCTTCTAGAGTATGGTTTGCAATGATATTTTTGAAGTCATTTTCTTTTCATTTCTAAAAATTAAGATGAGAAAAGTTTTAGTACTTTATTATGATAAAACTGAGACAAATAAATAAATTAATACTTATTAGCCTCCCACTATTTTATCGAAATCCAATAGCCCTCATCATTGACTTTGGAATATTTTGTTTCTTGAATATTCTAGTGGCAAGGATCCATATTTTCCTTAGCATTACCCCAACTAGGGTTGTTCAAGCAACTTGAAGGGTTTTAGGTAGGCATTCTAAATGCCAACTGCATTAACTCGCAGCTCCTTGATCTGTTGAGTGGACTCCCCAATCCTGAAATCCTTTTATTTTGGATTTCTTCAACCTTTTCCTCTTGGTCACACCAATCCCTACTGTGGTAGTCAACCCTTGATGCAAACCAAGTCAAGTCAACCCAAAACCTTAAATTAGAATTCCCCGATAATTGCAAGCACCCCAACTAAGGTTGCTCAAGCACTTTGAACTATGGTTCGATTCTAACTAAGATTATGGAAGGCTATACCGACTTAATATTTCTTTGAGAGATTTTATCCTTATACGTAAATTTATATTTTATTATCTTTGATTACATGCTTGTTAATATTAAGTGGGATATACTTAAGTGATTAACCATGTCTAAGATAATATTTTACGCATAAGTCGGTCTTATTTTAGTTCCATCTCGCATGCTTGTTTAATTCATTAATTGTGTGATCGTGACAACACACCCATAATAAATAAACCATGAAACTGACAGAAATAAAATAAATGGTATGATCATGATCTTGTTATATTGGTTAGTTTATCTAGCAGTTGATAAACTAACCCAAAACCTAAGGGAGAAACACCTTGAACCTTTTGGGTTCATGTTTACAGTTTTCTACCTATCCACCTTTGTATCTCCTTGGATTGGTTTCACCTTGGATCCTAACTTGAGATGCCTCCACTAGCTTGGGAGCCACATCCATTACATATGCTTTTATCCCACATGCAGGTGAGGGGTAAAATGGGGTTTTACATAAAAGAAACCTTGGGCGCACATGCCCTACATATTAATGAGGAGAAGGCTCACAGTCCAACAAATTTAATTTAAATAAATAAATTTAAAAAAACCATTCACATACAAAGGTCTTGGTCTAGCTCATGATCATCCATGCATGCAACGATATTTACGCATAAATAAAACTAGTATTAAATTCTTTAATAGTTCTTATTTAAAATAAATCACACTTAAATCAATTAATTAGCTTTAATTAATCAATCCTTTTATCTTAAACCCTTTTCTGAATTTCCTTTAGATTCTCATCCATCATAATTTTAAACAAATAAATTTATTTAAAATTATTTTTGTACTTAACTTATACCTTGGAGTCAACCCGGTGAATTCCTATTCATAACTACCCAATGAGTAGAAATGAACATTACACAAATGTTAAATTAAACACACATATATAAAACACATATCACGTGTTGTGCCTTAGCTTTACGCCTACACTATGGTACACGTCTCAAGAGTTTGTATAATATAATAATAAATTTTAATAAATCTGCATAATTTGGATGAGTACACGACATGTAGTTCCGACTACACAGCGTGTAATTTTGTTCACCGTTCATCAGAAGTACACACCTAGGGACATGGTGTGTAGACGTACTTCAGAAATTTTCGAAGTACACGGTGTGTTCAATGGGACACATGCCGTGTAGTATCCGCATTACACGGTTTCCAGTCGGGAAAGCTGTGTACAGGGTACACGATCCAACCCTAACCCAAAGGGTCTACACATCATGTTCCATGGGCCACATGACATGTAATCTAGAAACTGTGTTCCACCTATTCCTGGTCAACACACAGAGTCTTAAAGAATTAGATAGGATCCATTTACATGGCCTAATTTAGCAGACTAGTCCAATGCATTGAACCTAGACTACACGGAGTGTACTTCCGAATACACACCGTGTATTCTGGTGTTATACATCTAGGAACGTTTGGCACCTCCGGATGAGATCCTCTATTTTATTTTAATCAAAATTAAAAGAAAAAATCGTTTCTGTAAGGTGAATGAGAAATGAGAGAGGAGGAACAGATCTCGAAATTCAGATTTAAAGAATGATTAACTTGAATTGAAACAACTAAGTTATTTAATGTGTAAATCACCAATGAAAAACTAAATAATTATAATCAATGATATGAATCCCTATGATACCACTTGTAGGTTCCAGGCATAGCATAAGCGCGTTGGTGGGTGTACCCAACTTTAATTTTAGCATTAACAACGCTCAATCCGAGATTCGTCACGATAATAAAATGCCAAATCTTCGGAATAGAATGAAGAATGAAAAAGAAAGAGGGGAGTCTTAGAACCATATAGAGGATCATCATATGTTGGTTATAATTAATTTAATTAATTGAAAAGAATTACCTTGATGGAATTCTTTCTTCATTGATGTCTCTGGTCACGATCTAATGTGATCCGTCATTGCATCATAGAATTCAAGTGTATGATTCCTCTAGCAGCAATCCACACATGATCCACATATCTCTGGATGTCACTGAAGGGATCTCCAGGTGCTAGCATAGAAGATCCTTTGCTTGCGATGTCCGCCTTCGATTGCCTTGATCCGGTGGAGGTGGATCTCTCTCTATCGTAGCTTGAGAGCGTTCTTGGTGGAAAAAGAATTCTCTCTTTGCTTGAGAGATTTTCCAAATCCATTGTGCACAACCACTCAAAATGGCTAGGCTAATAAGAAATATATAATTGGGATTTTTAATTATATAAAATAATAAAATGAATTAATTACCCGAAAACATTTATTCATTTCATTTAATTCTTAGTAATACACCATGTCTAATAATAATAGTTGACTTTTATTATTACTTAACATGCTCCCAGAAAATTACACCTAATATTATTTAATTAAATAAATAATATTATTTCTCATAAATTCCTAGAAAAATTGCATGACGTGTATATATTAATATACATGGCGTGTACTTTTATTTTCCATTTTTCTTAATTTCCTCCACCACATTTATTAGACCTTGAATAATGACTATTTATTTCTCAAATAAATATCACTGTATTACTCACTAATAAAATATATTATTTCACCCACAATATATTTTCTTAAATAACTAGCGTCGAAATAAATACGATCATGCATCCTTGAATAATTATTAAACCACAGTCAAGAATAATCATTATTCAACTTGTTAAATTAATATTTAAATGAGATACTTGGGCACATTTAGTGTGTGACCCTCTAGGACTCTTTCTCAGTGACATCAGGCAGAGCCTGCCTAAAGTCCAAGGTTAACATCTAGAAACATGCCAAGGCAACCATAGAGAAAGAAGTTAACGCCACAACGATGTGTCACCTCCTACGAATGCTTACCATGTAATGTAATCTGTCACATAAATGAAATATTTTAAAGGTATTTTTCTTTTATTTTCCATTCATGTTTTTTTTGGGGGGTTTCCAAGCTTTTATAGGGGAATGGGTGAGTTTTCATGAATTGGGCCAAACCGTGAGCCCAATTCTAGATTTAAAAATATATTTTTTCTTTTATAACTTTTTAATTTTTCAACATTTTTAATCCATTCCAATTACTAAATGACCTCCCCTGACATGTTAACACCACCATTCCAATTTTGAGCCTTTAGAAATCCATAACCAAGGTGTATATGGGTTTTTATTTAAGGTATTGGGCCTTCCTGGAAGCCCAATTCCAGTTTTAAAAATCAAATTTGTTTAATTAATAACTTATTTAATTTTAATGATTTTTCGGTGATTCCAAGTTTCAACCAAGCCCATTGAATACAGCCGCGCGCCCAACCTCACTCCCCCCTCTTTGGATCTCTTCTTCACCGCAATTGAGTGTAGAACATATTAGGGTTTCTAAAATCGGCCAGATTTGAGGAGGTAAATTCTTTCCATCATAACTCTCTCAATTCTAACTCTTTTTCCTCTATTCCAATTCCTAAATTACCTCCTCATACATATTTGAACCTCCCTAAAAGTTTTGACTATTTTAAAATTCATCTACTGGTGTATTTGGGGATATTCTTCAAGATCCCTCAAGTAAGTGAGTCTCTTCCATTCCTCTTTCAAATTGCTTAGGGTTTAATTCTATTTGATTGGGGTTTCTTCCCTCTTACTTGAAGTAACAAATGACCAGTTGTTATGGTTTCGAACCTAGGGTTTAACCTTGGTTTTATTGGTCCAATTTTGTGGTTTTAGGTTTGTTCTAAGTCCCTCTTGGTGCGGTGGTGGTGCCACTTGATTTTCGCATGTTGATTCAAGGTTTTTACTAATTTGGTAGGTGATTACACTTTTTATGCAATCCTTGTGAAATAGATACTATTTTTATTATATTTTCATGTTTAAACCATTGATTTGGTGCTACAAAAATTGGTTTTAGTTGTGTTTGTAATGCAAGTGAATTTTAAGGGCCAATTTCATGTGAAATTTGTGTTTTTTTCATATAATTTTTTTATTGGTTGATTGAGGGATGCCTTTTAATTATTTAGTTGAACTTATTGAACTGTATTAGGGCTGAAAATAATATTTTAAATGTTATTATTCTTTGGTCGTTGCTGCGAAATTGGTTTTGGGCGACGTTTGTTAAGAAAATGGTTTTTGAGTACCAATTTGGTGTTGAATTGGGTGTTTTACATGGGTATTCTATGCAATGCTTATTGGGATTGTTTTATAACTCATGTAATGAGTTTAAAGAAATTTTTAGGGTGTGTTGGATTCTGTTTTGATAAATATGAGTATGAATATGGCGTTCAAGTGGGGTTTTCAAAGAGTTTTGGGTGCAAAACAAGGAAAGATTTGGAGAAGTTGTTTTATTGAAACTCAAAGTGTTTTGCTGTGTGTTTTAAATGGTATAAAATGTGTGTAGCTAATTTAATAATTTTATGTGACCATTAGTAGTGTTTTATATGAAAATGGATATATGTATCATTTTAAAATTGTTTGAGCACAAAGGGGGAAGCCCGGGTACCTAGGTGGGGTGGATGTGTACTAGTACGGCTAGTGGACCAGATGGATTTTGTCCCTGTTTCACCTAGAATTTGGATAAAGACAACTCTAACTAAACTATGTGGGTGATGATTTGGGACCACTAGGTTATGTGTATGTTGAATACTAGTGGCTTGTGCATGATCACAGATTTTACTATGGTTACTTTACACCGAGGTATGAGGTACATGGGGCCCGAGACTATCTAGTGCCTAGGGGAGTTCCCGATTTTGTTGTTCATTGTGTTTGTGGTATTTTCTCATGTATTGGGGTGTTTTTGGAAGTAATTTACAGTATATAACATGTCTATTTAAATGTGTGAACATTCTGAAAACTTTATCTTAAAAAATGTTTTCAATTGAAAGTTGCATTTCTTGGATTTTATCAATGCTTTTCTTTGCATATTAAAACTGGTTGATTTTTCACATTGTATTGCATGATATTTGGAATCATTGGGTGGTATCCTATTGGGATTAGGATCACACCCTACTTAAACCCCTTGGGTGTAAGTATACTTGGTTATGTTTGACTTAGGTAAAGGAAAGGCTAAGGGTGATGGTGGTTCAGGGTGTTAGTCCCCATCCTTGGGGCGGAGTTGTGGAGACGGCTTGGGGGTGATGACCCCTTGTCATGTGGAGTCCATGGGGATATTTTGTTGCTGTTTCATTGTGTATTTGGACCTTTTGTATTGCATTTTAACTTATGTATTCAGTTCTATATTTTTGTATAAACCTTGTTGGTATGAATTTTTCAGATTCATTTTATCAAATATTTTTGATGTTTTATGTATACATATTCAGGTAAATCATTCCCAAACCAAGACAAATGATACCCGGGCACTTGTGCCAGCTCGTGGGGATAGGGAATGCCCTTCGATCCTTGTAACGGGATAGGTTTGGTGCCAGTATTAGTGGTGACCAGATTTGGTTCGTGACATAATCCCTTTGTCACGATATCTCAAATCAAGCGGGTTGCATGCTAGTGCCATCAACCCATGTGCTTGATTATTCTTTCTTTGACTTTCTGGAATTGAACTTACCCATTCCTTACCATGGACATGGATTTATTTAGGCTATATCAATTCCATCAAAGGGCCTGAGATATCTACTTCTATTATGGAACAGAAGGGACAAATCCTTTCTTGCATTATCTATTAATGCAATATCACTAGTTACGCACCCAACGTATCCTACCTCATTGTGAACAGCGTGTCATCATAGTTTTCGTCAATAAATCTAAGTGCGCGAGTTGTAACACACATTAGTAATAATCTTAAAGTCTAAGGACCAACACACACGTCCATAGATAGGAACATCCAATGACACTATGAAATGTGGATTTCCTATTGGCGGGTCTCGTTCTCATAATATCCTCCTAGACATTACCAAAGGCGCACACCATGAGAAGGTGACTAAAACTTTTATGAGTCCTCACCCCTAATGTCCTGTATTATTTGTGTCCCTAAAATAACATCATATGTCCATAGAACATATATTCAAGAATAGTGTTATGACACTTCTAGGTTCTCATCATAGTAGGGATCCGCTATGACCCTTTAATGCAACAGTTATCCTTAGAGCATTATCACATGCATTGTCATGCGGAAGAAAAATCAAGATGTGATAAGGTATTTATTAATGAATAAAGTATAATGTAGTTGGTTCTAGGCCACCAACTCCAAAAAACATCTCGAAAATAGGCTCAGTACTCTACCCCCAAAGATCTATTCTAAACAACAGACCAATCAAGCATCAGAGGCAAAACACTTCCCTTTATCTATTCATGTGATCATAAAGTCTACTCGGGTACCAAATAGCGCCCGAGTAGGGTGTGAGACATAAATATCAGTAGGCCAACACTGATAGTGTCTAGACCTTTCCATTTCATGCTATAAATAAATACAATGTTCCATATATAGATAGAATCAAGGTAATTGAATAAATAAATGTTAACACTTTGGTCCGGGATCCTAAATGGACACATGTCCCATACCACCTGGTTTGGCCTATGCCAGAAGTCTGACAAGTAGTACCTGTGCAGGGAATAATATATATATACAAGGGCCAATAGTAAACAAGAATACTAAGGAAATACATACCCCCCAAGCTCATGCTCTGGCTTGGGGTCTCATTTCCATGTCATCACACAAGTTCTAATAAGAAGGGTATAATCTTCACAATTTCATAAGCAAGCTCATTGTAATAACAATAAAGGATGCATCTCACAAGAATAAACAAACAAAAAGTCAGTTTGTCAAATCCAGTGGTGGAGTCCCAAGCTCATCCAAGGCAATCTAGTAGAATCCCAAGTGTTGTTATGAGAACATCCGATATAATCCAATACCATTGAGTTTGTCCAAGGCAACCCATACGATGTCCCTTGTATCACTCGAGGCATGATGACTCTGAGTCTGTCCCATTATCTCACATAGGGGACTGAGTATCACCCATGGCATAGCGTAGCCATCTTGTAAATGGGTCTGTCCATAGCTTCTCCCCTAGGAAATTGGCACCACTCAAGAGTATAATAAACCACTTGGGAAGCCCGTACCTGGAAATCCAAATCATCACTCCTGGAACGTCAAGTCACAACTGAGCATGGAGAGTCCATCCATGGGTCCTTAATTTGGAACCCATGTTCTCTCCCAACCTATATCAAGTGAGACAAATCAAACAAGGCATATATCAAGTCAAAGAATTTATAATTGAAATACATTAAATAAACATCTCATGCCATAAAATAAGCATTGTGAAGCCATAATCTATTCAAGCTAACTAATAATACAATTTAAGCCATCAACATGGCTCAAGAGATAAGCCACAAGGAAATAATGTAAACATTTATCTATCATTATTAGAATTTTAATATCTCAATCCAACAAGCTTACCAAATCATTTCATTCAATTCAAGACATTAAACATGGCACATGAAGTAACCGTAAAGCTTAACAACATAGCATGAGCACTTAACAAGGAAATTATCTAAGGGCTCAATGTAATAAGCACAAGGAAAGGCATGTAGAAATAAGCATAAGAATTGGTTAAGATAAAGCACAATTATAAAAAAGCATAATCATTTAACACAAGGCTTAAGGATTTCATTATAAATCATCCATCATGTGCATTTGAATATAAAGAATGAGTAAAGTAGTTCAAGGGAAAATCTCATTGTTCACCATTTATATCAACTTGATTTAACAATTAAGGAATTAATCCATGGGAGACTCACACATCCAAGGTGGTTTCCACTTCTAAAACATGGAAAAAATAGTCCATTTATGATGGGCACACCCCAAGGGTGGTCGAAGTTAAGGAGAAAACCCTATGAATGGATTACGCAGTCACCTAAGGTCACAACGAACTCAAGAAACCAAGGCGATAAATTTAATATGAAAGAATGGGCCTTACTGGAAGAGTTTGGATAGAAACACAATGACACAACACTTATAAAGCAACAAAATGATAGGAAAAAGGCATAGACACCCTAACTCATTGTTGTAGTACTATACACATATGGTAACAAGACTTGATTCAACCTAAAACGAGAGAAATTAGAATATTTTAAAAAAACCCAAAATTAGGGCATAAATATATCACACCAAAATAACACAATATATTTAGGATAAACTTGAAATAAAGGAGTGTGGAAGATAAAGCTTACCAAGATGAGTCCATAGCTTCCGACGGTGAAGGAAATGAAAGAGAATCAAAGGAGATATTACAAAACCCCAAAGGAGGAGGAGAAAGAGATTGCACGCCTGGAGGGAGGAGAAAAATTGGGTGTAAAGGAGGGAGGAAGAAAGAAAAACCTTGTAGACGCCGGAAAAGTCCGTTGCTCCTCAAACGAAGTTCCGGATGCGGAAAGCGAGGTCATATTTGGAGTCGGAAGCATGTTTCGGAGGGCCCGGAGGTCTTGCGCGGAATTTTGGAGACCCGCGCGCAAAGTTGAAGAGCCGCGCGCAAACCTCCCGGGATGCGTGCAATGCGCTGGGTCGGCGCGCAATTTTGTGCGCCCGTGGCCCGCGCGACTCCTTTGCGCGCCGGGCCCGATTCCGCGCCCGCGAAGAGGATTTCGCGCCCGCGACCTGGATTCCGCGCCCGGGGTTGCCTATAAATACAAGGCAACCCCCGACGTTTTAAAGGTTGCCGGAATTCGAAGAGTCGCTCGTTCGCGCAATCCAACCCCTTCTGCGCGCAATGCCGATCTTCAGGTAACCTCTTTTCTTTCGCGCAAGAAAGCCTCGGGGTTCGCCTTCGCGCGCAATCCCCTTGGCTCCTTTCCTTTGAAACAAATCTTAACCCAAAGGTCTTTGCGCGCAAAAGAAGCCTCTTGCGTGCAATTGCCCCCGGGTGCGCGCAATCCAGCCCGATTGCGCGCACCCCCCCTTTGACTAAGAGGCAATTCGTTAAAGAATGAGCCGTTGCCCCCGCGCGCTGTCCGAAGCCCGGTGCGCGCAATCTCCATCTCCCGCGCGCAAAGCGCTGTCCCAATTGCGCGCCAGCCTGCCCATTTGCGCACCGACCCGCGGTATTGCGCGCCAAGCTTCTCTTTTGCGCGCAATCCACCGGGGTCGCCCCCTTTGACCCCCTGAGGGTACCCGCCTGCGTGGTGCCCGATGATCTTCATCCTGGGTGCCCGCACCGTGCGTTGTCTTCCCGTGCGGCCCTCCAGGCTCGCGCGAAGTGACACAGACCCATCGGCGGCAGCATCTTCGTCCGCGCGACAAGACGTTAAACTGCCAAGCATCTTCGTCCGCGCGACAAGACGTTAAACTGCCAAGCATCTTCGTCCGCGCGACAAGACGTTAAACTGCCAAGCATCTTCGTCCGCGCGACAAGACGTTAAACTGCCAAGCATCTTCGTCCGCGCGACAAGACGTTAAACTTCCAAGCATCTTCGTCCGCGCGACAAGACGTTAAACTGCCAAGCATCTTCGTCCGCGCGACAAGACGTTAAACTGCCAAGCATCTTCGTCCAACATGACGTTAAACTGTACTTCGTCCAACATGATGTTAAACTGTACTTCGTCCGGCAGGACGTTAAACCGACCGCATCGCCCGATCCCGTGCCTCGCACGTAGGGTCCCCCTCCCGATTTGGATGTGGCCCCCACCCGCTCGTCTCTGCAGGGATGTCGGGATGGGAGTGGCCTTCGCCCACGGGGGCAGAGTGTTACAAACAGAATGAACTACGTGGACTTTGATCCCTGTCTTCTAAACAGGGTACGTAGGAAGCCTCCCTGAGGTTCAAGCCCGCCACCTGGTCGTCCCGGTCGTATTCACGTCGGTTCATCCATCAGTGGACCCCTCCCGGGTTCACATTCGCGTCGATTCGCCTATGAATCCGCTCTTGTGGGGGGCTGCACATGTGTATCTCCATTGCGCTTCCCCACTGCCTCTTTCTATCTCTCTCTCCAACGTCCAACATGACGTGAAACTGTGATCCACCCGGCCGTTCCATCCCCCTCTGTGCGAGGTGGTTCAGTTCAACCCTCCGCCCGGCAGCCTCGACCTCCCTGTGAGTCGGCTTGCCAACGTCCAGCATGACGTGAAACTGTGATCCACCCGGCCGTTCCATCCCCCTCTGTGCGAGGTGGTTCGGTTCAATCCTCCGCTCGGCAGCCTCGACCTCCTTGTGAGTTGGCTTGCCAACGTCCAGCATGACGTTAAACTGTATACCCGAACTACGTTGACTTTGATCTGCGCTAACGCGCGGTACGTAGGAAGCCCTACGGGGTCCAAGCTCTTCACTCCATCATCCATCCCGATCCTTACCCGGGCCGCCACATCCCGGTGGGGTCATGCCATTTCATTCCACTCCACTTCACTCGGGAAGCCGCCCATGTGCTGGCCCCAGCGTCAGAGGTTCCCCGCAAGGGGTTCTGTCATCTGATCCACTTCTCGTGTTGATCAGTCCGATGCCGTCCCCGCTGGACGTTAAACTCGCGGCATACCCCGTGTTAAACATGGGAAGCTGAGGAAAACCTCAGGTAACGCAGTTCCCCACACCCAGCGCGGGATGCCTCAGGCCATCATGCCTTCGAGAAGCCCTATTAGGGACGGAAGGCAGATATGCAGAGCCGCAGTGTCAAGACACGCCCCCAGCACCCAGAGCTACCCGATCTCCTCACCGTAGGTTGCTGCCCCGACCAGACCCCTTGGAGCGTCTGGGCGGAATCAGCGTAATTAACCGGTGTCCATGAAGATATGGCGCCGGGAACGAGATTCACGAACATTCTTAAATCTATGAGGGAGACCCGGATTAGGCGACGAGTTCCGAGGAGACGTCCACGGAAGGAGGAGCCGACATCCCATCATCCCGGTTTCGATCAAGGAGCAGACGTCCCTGAACAAGGGATGGATGCCGCCCGCCCTTGGAAAGCGGGACCGCGGGGCCACGAGCCGTGCAACCATCCCCTCGGGTCGACGGGCGCACGCGCGAACGCGTCCTGGCGGAACAGCATCGGAACGGAAACCCGACGCACATCCGCACCGAAACAGAAAAATGGTGAACCCGACGTGAATCTATTCTCCTCAATACGAAGACCGATGGATTTCATAGGTGTTGGAAGATTGACATGTTGCCCGGCCGAGCATTCAGCACCGGGGCACGGAACCCGCCAGGGGCTGGGAGGGGAAATCGGGCACTCCGTCTCACGACGTCGATGGCCTGGGTTTCCCCCCACGGAAGAAGTTGTGGCACTAATGATTGGTAGTCGATTCCTTTTCCTGTCAGTTTTAATGGGTTCTTCTCCCTAGCTACAGGAATTAGGTCGTCCGATCCAATGCCCGATCACCGCCCGCCCACTGGCACAGGGGTAGGGGAAACACCGACGCGGCTACTCCGCGCGGTCCCGCCCGTTCCACAGCCGTCCCAGCAGCCGCAACTGCGGGACAACCACGCCCTCTCTCCCCCTCGGAGGTCATCCAGAGAAGGGTGATCAACAACTTGGTGCGGAGATATGAGGAAGAGAGAGTTATCCCCACCAGGGACATGGCTCGCCTAGACCTCGAGGAAGCTGCGCCTCGCCACCAACGCCGCCCCCGAGGGCCGCGCAGGGAGGCACCGCTGCCTACCTCGACGTCCAATCGCTTCGGGAGTTTATCCCCGGAACGCTCCGACAACTCCCTCCCCTATGCGGATGAGGTGGAGGATGTCCGGGACTACCCTATCCGAGATCCGCTCTAGGGATCCACGATAAGGGCTCCCGCCAGGCCACATCGACGCCACCGCCAGGCTTCTCAAGTCAAAGAGCGGGCTCTCCACGTGCCTGCACCGCTGATCCCGACTCGTCTGTCCCGACGCCAATGTCGGGCACGAGCGGAAGAGGATTCCCACCTTGGGGCCCTAGCAACAGCGGCCGCGTTGGCCCAAGCCACTGCTGGATCCAGTCACCTGGCCCAAGCCACTGCTGGCTCCAGTCACCAGGCCCCTGCACATCCTGGGCAGGGGCACTTCTATGCCCGACCTGGATCGAGGCCCCGACCGCCCCAAAGGCAGGTTGGGTTGACTCTCCCGGTTGTTGGTACAAGCAATAGCCACCGTAGACCGCCTCGCGGTAGTGCTATTCACCAGCAGGGTTTACTCTGTGTGGCCGATCCAAGAGGCATGGGTCATCCCACCTTCCGATCCCGGCCCAGAGGCCTGCCCGGAATCATCTCTCCCCGCGTCCCCTTCGATATCTGTCCTGGTGCGTCCCGCACCTTGGTTTCCAGTCCTCTTGGCCCCAGCAACGGTGCGGCCGGAGGACGCCAGGATAGAGATCAGCCATGCCCCAAAGAACCACCCAGGAGCAGGAAGGTGAGGCGTCGACGTAGAGGGAGGAATGTTACGAAATTCCGGACAGAGATCCGACCGGTTCGTTTCTCTGACACAGAGGCGGAGTATGATTCGGCGACAGAGCCCTCCCCCCAATCCCGCCAGTCAGGGGCAGGGGTAGGAATGCGGCACGTCAGCCTCGTACTTCCCGAGGGCGAGATCGATATGATCCCCGCTTCTCTCCGAAGGTATATCCGGAGTAGCGAGGGCCTGGTAGACCCCCAAGGATCAAGCTTGCGGTTGGTACTGGCCCCTCCGGAAGCACCTCCTGCCTCGATCGGAGAAGCCGGAGACTTTTTCTGGGGACCGACGGTCGAACCATGATCTAGTGCACCCTCGGTGAGCACCGACGCTACGGCAGGATGTTCGCTCGCCGGCCCGTCCTATCGTGATGTGGTAGCTGGGGCACCGCCACCCTCAGAGGGCGGCCCGGGATATGGAGACCAATCGGCCTGCTCGCCGTATTCACCGCCGGCCAGCCCGGCGGCCCGGCGGCCCGCCTCGGCACCACTGCCGGTTCCCCGTCCATTCCCAGTCGTTGAAGAGGAACAAGGAGACCTGGGTCCCGAGTTTGAGTCGTGGAGCTTCTGGACCATCCTTGCAGAGGGCCACTTCCCTGAGAAGTTTTGGCCAGTCGCAGGACCGGGCTTTGATGCACCCGAATCACTCACCCCGGATGAGTTCGAATGCTTCCACCGAACTCTCCGGGAGACTCACTCCCGTCTTCACCGCCTAAAAATGCCATATCCCGGGAGTCAAGTGCACCTGGAGGATATTGGTGAGCAGTGCCGTCAAATTGACCTAGCCACGCTCCCCGCGGTTCGGCACCCCGGGTCATTTGAGCACCACGAGGCCCTCCAACAACGATGCGTTGAGTGTTTTCAAGTACTCCGCAAGGTTATCGAGGAAGCCACTCCCCACGTGTACATCCGTGGATGGGGGCAGTACGCTGCCCTACACTTCAGTGCGATTCGCCGACAGCCCGATTCGCTGGGTGGCCCTGAGGGTACATCCCCAGGGATGGAAACGGTCAATATGGCTGACCTGTCGGGAGAGGGGAGCGACTTGGAACTTCTCGGCGGGGGCTCTCCCCCCGAAGACAAGCCATCGTTGGATCCGTCAGTGAGGGTCACTCGTCACCAGAGGAGCCTCCTGGGTCTCCCCGCACCCACTGAAGCACTGACGTTGAGCCGAAACGTCAGCAAAGGTAAAGAGCACGGCGAGGCTATAAAGCCCGCCGACCCATCTGCCTCCATGCAGAGGGCGGACGAGGATCCCGAGAAGGCTACGCTACGTCAACAGCTCGCCGAGCAGAAGAAGCTAGTTGACCAGCTCCTCGTTGAGCGCGCTGCAGAACGGCGGCCTGACTACGGTGATCCTAGGCCAGGACAGCAGGGACAGGAACAACCACCCCTCGATGAGGCTCTCCCGGGCAACCGTGATTATGCCATGTTCGCCGACAGGAGAGAGGCCATTGCCTATGGCAAGAGGGCGCGGTATGTTTCACCATACCCTCCCGAGCGGCGTGACTACCTGAGAGACCCCGCTCGGATTCCTCCCGCTGCCCCAAGGGCCGCTCCGCCCGCCATCCCACGAGCTGCCGAGTTCGACGACCCGGTCGACGACCCAATTGAAGGGCCATGCAATGCGCTCGTGGTTAGAGATCCTCGCCAGTACTGGAACCCATGTCCGGACGATCCGATGGCGGCACTCATCGCCCGCTTGGAAGCCTTGGAGACTCGGCAAGTGGTGATCCCACCGGACGGCAAGCCATACCCAGCATGGGTGGATGACATGCCGGCACCTCCGGGATTCGGGAATCCCACTTTCGCCCCCTTCAACGGGACTGGAGATCCGCCACAACATTTGGCCCATTTCAACTCGAGGTGCGGGCCTATGTTGGGAACTCCGGCGCAGCAGGAGGCCGCTAAGCTTCGCTGCTTTGTCCAGACACTGGAAGGGCCAGCATTTGTCTGGTACAGCCAGCTCCCCGTCGGGTCGATAACTAGCTGGGAGGACCTTCGTAGACAGTTCCTCTACCAGTTTAGTTCCACGACCCGGAAGACGAGTATCGCAGACCTCTTCAAGTGCAAGCAGAGGCCTGATGAGCGAGTCGCGGATTTCGTCTCCCGATGGAAGGGTCTCACGTATTCCCTTGACATGCCATTGACTCAGGAGCAGTTGCTGACAATGTGCGTCAGGAATGTCAAGACCGAGATGGTCCCTTCCTTGATCACTCAGAATTACCCCGGAGGGTTCAGGGACTTCTCAGACAAAGCTCAACGTCTTGAGGAAGCCCTGCAACAGGCCATTCAGGCACACCCGCTGCCTCCTATGATTCCTGCAAGGAGAGTCGGCAGGGCTGAGCCCGCTGCTGTTGCCCAGATAGAGGCCCCCAGGCCGTTGGAGCTGCTGCCGGCGAGGCCAGCTCCACAGCCTCACAGGAATCCGCCTCCACGGGCTCAGTTCCCGGCCCAGCAGCGGCAGCCCTAGAACCGGCCGGCCCCTCCGCGTAATGTACCGCCACAACCCAGGCGAGATAATCAGGGTCCACCTCCTCAGCAGGCCCCTCCAGCCCCTCGTCAAGACCACGCTCCCAGAGGCCCGTGATACCTGACTTACTCATTCCACGAGGATCAGGTCCCCGGTTATTTCCAGAGCGCCCTGGAGCATAGGATTGTGCGACTGCCTGAGTGTTGGAAGCCAGAGGAGGCACATCTCACGGATAACCCCCGCTACTGCCCTTACCATCGGGCCCTGGGGCACACCATCCAGCGGTGCTACGTGTTTAAGGATTGGCTCCAAGACCAGATTAACAACAATGTAATCAGGTTGGTCCCAGCTCCAGCACATGTGGCGGGTGTGTTCGTGGGATCAGATGACGATAGTGGCAACGAGGACGAATGGCAGCTGGTCTCCGACCGCGGGTCCCAGAAGTATAATAACTGGATGGCCCGCAAGACGATCATTCACACCCATGGAATCATCCGTGCGCGCTTGAATCAGCCTGAGCCCCCAGAATCCGCTGGTGCTGCTTCGGCATCGTCGTCTCAGCCTGCCTCTTCCGAGAAGAGCAAACGGCGGCGACGCAAGAAGGAAGAGTGCGCCCCGCCAGTTCCGCCACTATCCCGCACTCTCGGCGATTTCATGCCCCCGGAGATGGGGTTCCCTCCTCGGATCCGCCCGGTGATGGATGATTCGTCCGATGACAGTATTGGGTACGCTTCGGTTAATACCGTCGAGCTGGTAAATCCCTTTTCGGTTCCCGACATTGAAGAACACCGGGTGGACCTCCCTAGTGTCCCCGGTCGTCGCCACTGTCGGAGGAACCGCAACAACAGGAGTCGCTGGGGCACATCAGTTGGTACCTCCAGCCAGGCCGTACACGCCACTGAGACTAGGCAGCAGGCTCAAAACCGAGCTCAGCGCGCGCAGCCCCCCCATCCGGGGATGACGGATTCGCCTCCGCCACTGTTTGTGGTGTGGGACCAGGCAGAACTGCCTCAGCCGCGCCGCGGCCAGCTCCGTCCTGCCACGAGTCCATCCCGGCCTCCTGGCCTCAGTACGGTGACCACTTCCCGGGCTTCAACCAGTGAACAGTGAGATGCTCCAAGCACCAGTCGGCCGCCGGTCCAACTGGCAAGGCCCATCATGCCTCCAACCGCAGGGCAACCTCCTGCAACCAGGGGCTCGCACTTGGCAAGAAAGTATGATGTTCTGAAGCACTTGGCCGACATCCCAGCAAGGCTCTCCATCCTCGAGGCTTTGCGCATGTCACCTGAAATGCGCGAGGCGCTCGCTGAAGCCCTGAAGAGCCCCCTCCAGTTTGAGACGGAGATTGCGGCTGCAGAGGCCTTTCACGCCGAAACGATTGAGGACGCCGAATGTCAGGCAGTTATCTCGTTCTCTGGTAAGGATGAAGACCCTCCTATACAGGGGCACATTCGTCCGCTGTATGTCACTGGCCAGTTCAATGGCCTTGAAGTCCGGCGCTGTCTTGTCGACACGGGGTCCGGGATTAACCTAATTCCCACTCGGACGCTCCGGAGATTGGGGTTGTCTGAGGATGACTTGATTCCCTCCGACCTCAGGATCCAGGGGTACGACCGCACCGAGCAAACTCCGGTCGGCAAGATACGTTTGAAGACCCAGTTCGGTGACTTGGTTTCCAACACCGAATTCATGGTGGTCTCTCAGGACACTGCGTATAACGCATTGATGGGCATGCCATGGCTCCACCTTCATGCGGCGGTTCCCTCATCATACCACCAATGCCTTAAATACTCCCTTAACGGTCGAGTAGGCGTGCTTCAGGGAGATGCCTCTCCTTTTTCCTCATGTGAAGCCCGCTATCTGGACGCGGACTATTACAAGAGCAAGGATAAGCGGATCCTGGCAGGTGAGGTTGAGCCTGTCGCTGTTGCAAGTGATCCCTGGGCAAGTTTGGATGACGCTTACGTCCTCCCGATCCATCGGTTGGACGTAGCCATGGTCTCGACGGCCTGTGAGTCTTCTGATGAGATGACCGCGACTGAACATGCCAGCACCAGCGGCCCAGCAGGACCTGGTAGCCCCAATGCAGCCTCCAACGCAGTCTCTCCCGTGGACGATCCCTCCCCAAGTGGAGAGGACGTGGAAGATGCACCCCCAGCCTTTGAGGAGGGCGTCTCCGCCACGGTCGATGAGTTAGTACAAGTGAACCTTGGAACCGAAGCGGATCCAAGACCCACAATGGTCAGTGCCACCATGCCCTCTGAGGAGCGGCAGCAGTACGTGGACTTTCTCAGGCAGCACCGTGATGTGTTCGCTTGGGGCTATGACGAGATGCCGGGGCTAGATCCTCAGGTAGCCGTCCACCGCCTTGGTCTCCCGGTGAACCATCGCAGGTTCAAGCAGCCTCCCAGGAAGATGCACCCATTCCACGGTGCCATGGTTGAGGCCGAAGTTGACAAGCTTATCAAAGCCAACTTCGTGAGGGAAGTTCAGTACCCCAAATGGCTGGCCAACATTGTGCCGGTCAGGAAGAAGAACGGACAGATCAGAGTCTGTATCGACTTCCGCGATCTCAACCGCCACTGTCCGAAGGATGATTTTCCCCTTCCGGTGACAGAGCTGTTGATTGACGCCACGGCATGGTTCCAAGCCCTCTCCTTCATGGATGGATACTCCGGATACAACCAAATCCGGATGGCCCCTGAGGATGAGGAGTTCACTGCCTTCAGGGCCCCCCAAGGTATCTTTTGTTACCAGGTCATGCCCTTCGGCCTGAAGAATGCAGGTGCCACCTATCAACGGACGATGCACCGCATATTCAAGCCAATCCTCGGCACACTGGTGGAATGCTACGTCGACAACTTGGTGGTCAAATCGCGCCAGCGTCAGGACCATCTCAAAGATCTTGAGAAAGTGTTCGGCTTCCTCCGGTCTCGCTGCCTGAAGATGAACCCGTTGAAGTGTGCCTTCGGGGTCACCTCCGGAAAGTTCCTTGGAGTTGTGGTAAGATATCGGGGTATTGAGATCGACCCAGAGAAGATCAGGGCGATTAGCCAGATGCCTCCCCCAGGTAACATCCGGGAACTGCAAGGGTTCCAAGGCCACTTAGCCTATATACGCCAATTCATCGCGAATCTGGCCGGCAAGTGTAAGTCCTTTTCTCGGCTCATGAAGAAAGGTGCCACCTATGTATGGGATAAAGAGTGTCAGACCGCTTTCGAGGAAATCAAGCAGTACCTGCTTCAACCTCCGGTTCTGATGCTGCCTGTATCTGGAAAGCCGCTGGTCCTCTATGTGACCGCCCTGGAACGGTCCCTGGGTGCCCTTCTCGCCCAGAAGAACAACGAGGGAACAGATAATAGCCTCTATTACCTCAGTCGTATGCTCCTCGATGCGGAAGTCAGGTATTCCCCCATCGAGAAGAGCTGCCTGGCGCTCGTATTTGCCGTACAGAAATTACGGCACTACTTGCAGCACCATGAGGTACAGTTGGTTTCTCGGGTAGACCCGTTGAAGTATATCCTGAGCCGGCCTATGTTGACTGGCCATCTAGCGCGGTGGGATGTGATTCTCCAGAAGTTCGACATCAGGTATGTGTCTCAGAAGGCCATCAAAGGGAAAGCATTGGCAGACTTTCTGGCTGCTCACCCGACCTCCGCGGATCAGCCGCTGGATCTAGGCTTTCCTGATGAGGCCATTCTCTCGGTCGATCATGCCGATCCATGCTGGAAGATGCACTTTGACGGTGCCTCCCGGAGCCCCACCGGTAGAAGGCTCGATAATCCTAAGCTCAACAGAGTGGGTTTGGGTATCGTCTTCATTACCCCGGAGCGAGCCGTGCTGCCATACTCTTTCCTGTTGTCAGAGGGCTGTACCAACAATGAGGCGGAATACCATGCCCTCATCACTGGCCTCGAGTTAGCTCTCGAGATCGACGTGCCCCATCTGTGTGTGAAGGGGGACTCCGAGCTGGTCGTTAAGCAGATCAATGGCGACTATGTTGTCAGGAAGCCGGAACTTGTGCCATTGCTGGAGTGCACCCTCCTTCTGATGGCCCGGTTCCCTTCTCGGCCAGAAATTGTCCATATTCCCCGGTCGCAGAACGGTCGAGCAGATGCTTTGGCCAGCCTTGCTGCGTCACTCGCAGAGCCTGAACAGGACGACCTGATCATCCGCGTGACGCACCACAGGCTCATCGCTCCCGTTATCCCGGAGGGAGATCGCGGCCCGTCGGTAAGTAATCTCACCACGGTTGCCCCTGTGCCCGGAGCCCCGAGTGCCCCAAATATGGCAGTCGAATCAGCCTCTGATTGGAGGGCGCCTTTGATTGAGTACCTCCAACATGGCATTCTCCCGTCAGATCGGGCCGAGCGCGAGCGAGTTCGACGCCGCGCATCGCAGTTTGTCCTCCAGAGCAGTCCCGGCCTGGAGCAGATCCTCTATAGGCGTGGATTTGATGGCGTTCTCCTTCGTTGTCTTCAAGGAGTTGAGATCCCACGAGTCATGCAAGAGGTTCATGCTGGTTCATGTGGTGCCCACCAGACCGGGCCGAAGCTGTCCCACCAGATTTGGAGGTTGGGATACTTCTGGCCCTCCATGATCCATGACTGCATCGAGTATGCCAGGAGGTGCCATGCGTGCCAGGTTCATGCGAACTTTGTGCATCGGCCGCCGGAGCCTCTCCATACCACCAGGTATTCTTGGCCCTTTGCAGTCTGGGGACTGGACGTCGTGGGACCTTACCTGCCGGCGAAAGCTCGCCAGTGCCGGTTCATTCTGACCGCCACGGACTTCTTCTCCAAATGGGCAGAGGCGATTCCGCTCAGAGAGGTCAAATACTGTTCGATCGCTGACTTCGTGACCTCCAACATCATTTATCGATTTGGAGTGCCTCACGCTATCCTCACGGATAATGGAGCCAATTTCCGAGCAGCCGAGTTGAAGAAGTTGTACGCCAAGTACAACATTCGCTCGAACCATACATCTCGCTATCATGCGTAGGCGAATGGACAGATTGAGGCGTTTAACAAAACCCTCTCTAACATTCTGCAAAAGATGGTTGGTCAGAACAAGAAGAGTTGGCCAGACAAGCTCCCCAACGCCCTCTGGGCTTATCGGACGACGACTCGCAATTCCACCCAGATGACCCCTTATTCCCTGGTGTATGGAGCTGAGGCCGTCCTACCCATCGAGATCCAGTTATCGTCCTTGCGCACTGCGGTCTACGACCAGCAAGCACCGGACAGAGCTGCTGAAGCCCGTCTAGTCGAGTTGGAAGCACTGGATGAGAATAGGCTTCGCGCTTTGCACAACTTGGAGAGGCATCAAAGCAGAATGGCTCGAGCTTTCAATAAGAAGGTTCGCCTCCGCTCCTTCCTGCAGGGTGACCTGGTATTATCCCTAAGAGCACCAATGATCCCCGGCAGGAAGCCGCCCAAGTTGGAGCCCAAGTGGGAGGGACCTTTTATCGTCCACAAGGTCTATCCCAATGGCGCGTACTCCCTAGCGACTATGGATGGTGAGCGTGTCACTCCTCCCACCAACGCTAGGTTCCTCAAGCAGTACTTTGCCTGAGTGCACCTCGTCCGCGCTGCAAGACGTTAAACTGCCAAGTGTTTCGTCCAACATGGTGTTAAACTGTACTTCGTCCGCGCTGCAAGACGTTAAACTGCCAAGTGTTTCGTCCAACATGACGTTAAACTGTACTTCGTCCGCGCTACAAGACGTTAAACTGCCAAGTGTTTCGTCCAACATGACGTTAAACTGTACTTCGTCCGCGCTGCAAGACGTTAAACTGCCAAGTGTTTCGTCCAACATGACGTTAAACTGTACTTCGTCCGCGCTGCAAGACGTTAAACTGCCAAGTGTTTCGTCCAACATGACGTTAAACTGTACTTCGTCCGCGCTGCAAGACGTTAAACTGCCAAGTGTTTCGTCCAACATGACGTTAAACTGTACTTCGTCCGCACTGCAAGACGTTAAACTGCCAAGTGTCTTCGTCCCGCATGGCGCTAAACTGCACCACGTCCAAGCTACAAGACGTTAAACTGTTCAGCATTCGTCCTGCATGACGTTAAACTGCCTCTCAAGAACTACGTGCGGCTTGATTCCCATCCTTATGGGATACGTAGGACCGCCTAGACGCTTGTGTTTCAGGTCCAGCCCCGTATCTTGGTTGATCACGGGGATCTGCCGTCTTTTGGTTGCTCTCAGGGTGAGTCCTCCGACCCTTTCCGGTGATCTGTTAACGTGTTTTGGGTACTCAGGTCTATGACCCGTGGTGTCGGATTCAATCCCGACAAGTCCTGTGTTGCTTGTCGGGCTTCGCGCTTCCTCTTGTTCGAGCCTTCACTCAAAGGGATCCTCGTTAGCGGTTTGGGTACGATGCCTCAGTGCTCTCCTACCACTCCGGGTCGATTTACCGACGGGTCTTGGGCCGCAAATCGATATGAATCCTGCGCTTGAGCGGTTGATGCTCGTTTGCCTGCCCCATCCTAGGCTGACGCGATCGGATGTTGTGTTGCGAATATGGTCAGCGACATCCTTGATCGCCATGTCGGCTCTTTTAGGCTGTGAACATTGGTTGCGCAGTTCTCATCACACTCCGCCTTCGTGCATTGTAGTGGAATCTCGACACTCTCTTCATACTGACCTTCAGTACACCTTTACACGTTAGGCAGGCCAACCAGGGTAATGGTGTCTTTTGAGGCTCCCACGATCTGAGCGCCAAGGATATATGCTGATGTCCTCCCTAAGGGCTATGTGTAGCTGGACCCTCGTCCCCATAAGGAGGAAGGAGTCGCCCGAACAATCGCGTCCTGGGCCCAGTATAGCTGGAGGCTAGCATCTTTGCCCCTCGGGTGATGGACATAAGCAGGCCCCTATCCCAGGATCCTTCTCCTGGAATCGTGCGTGACCGCAGGACTGGGTATGTTCCCACCTCCGCTGGGTCCGTCGTATCGCAATGAGCGGATTCCTCCATGGTCCGAACCACACGACCTTAAACTGTGTTCTGGTCTTACCACACGACCGTAAACTGTGATCGTCTTGGCCGCCCGACGAGAAACGGCACTGCATCGTGATGTTCTCCTCAGGGGATACTCACGTTGGGCGCTGGTTAATAACCACGCCATTTATCAATGCCTTTCATGGCTTGATTATTGTGGCGACGCCAGGGATTTCTTAATCACAGGCATGTCGCTGCACGAAGAAAAACCATCTACCTTTAAGGACAAACAAGAAATATCAAATGCCGCTTCTTCTGGGTGCGAGGGTCAGACCCACACCCCTCCCCGCGCTAGGTGCCCGATTGTGTTGCGCCGCGCTTCAAGAACTACATATGGCTTGATTCCCATCCTTATGGGATACGTAGGAACGCCCGGATGTTTGAAACTTCGGGTCCAGCCCCCCACCTCTTAAAGATTCCCCCTTCTCTGGGGAATCTGCCGCCTTCGGGTCACCCTCAAGGCGTGTCCCTCGACCCCTTGCAGTGGTCCACCGGTGTCAAGAGTACTCTGGTTTATTGCCAGGAGGGTCAGGTTCAGCTTGGTCAGGTTCCTTCCACTTTTCAGGCTTCGTGCTCCCTTTCATTCGGACCCATCGCCTACGCCCTGGGTGGAGCCCCCGTGAACGGTCTGGACACAATGCCTCAGTGCTCTCCCACCGACTCGGGCTGGTGCCCCCAAGGGCCTCGGGCAGCAAATCGATATGAATCCTGTGCTTGAGCGGTTGATGCTCGTTTGCTGCCTCATTCCATCAACGGTCAGTGCGATATTGATGCTGCTTTTCCGCCACGGTCGGCAGTACTCCCATATCGTTACGCCGGTGCCCCCAGTCCTCGAGTGAATGGCCGCATGATTCACATTACGTTTTCCACCCCCCATTCTAACCAGGCAAAATCTCGGCACTTTTGACACTATCCCTCAGTGCATCTTCACATATCCAGGGGATAAGACCACGATGTGGCGTACTCTGAGGTTCTTATGGTCCGAGCTCTAAGACCTTAAACTAAGATCTGCCCCTATGGTCCGAGCTCTAAGACCTTAAACTAATATCTCCCCAATCGGGGTTCTACGTCTTGCATGACGTTAAAACTGCACCTTCAGAACTACGTGTGGCTTGATCTCCAGCCTGATGGAGTACGTAGGAACGCCCGGGCATTTCGACTCGGGTCCAGCCTCAGGGATCGCTAAGTCCCGCCCCTCCTCGTCGCCGGCCGTCTGGCCTGGCTTCCGGTAGAGTGGTGCGATTGTGATATTCTCCCCGATTCAGTTTGGGATGCCCCATTGCAATGATGGGAAGCGACAGTTTCCTCGTCAAAGAGGTTCTGTCTGAGAATTGGGGTGATTCACGGCCAGATTGGTGCATCCGCCTAATATGCTTTCCCCACGGTCGCACAATTTTGGGAGTGTTGGATTCTGTCCGAACAAATCATCACTTCGCCCCACGCTTCGCATGCCCTGTTGATCTGGATTTCCACCCTCGTGCCTGAAAGAAACCCCAAAGCGGCATTGATGATGACATGTGATCCGCCTCCTGCAATATGAATGATGACCTTCGGTCCATCTATTGCAGTAGTATGGTCGATTGATCCATTGTCCGCTTGCCGTCTTGGGCATTTCCTGGAAGGCCGACCGTTGTGGATTTCTGAATTCGGGACACACGATTCACCCTTTCTCATTTCCCAATGATCGGATAAAATCTCAACGCCCCTAGCGTTGTCCCGCTCGTGTATCGGAACAAGTTTGGGGGATGATACATCGATTAGGCTTGAGGTCTCCTTTCCTAGGAATGACCTCCCTCTTTTCTCTAGAAATCCAGGCCCAATTGTGGATGCTTGAAGTTTGGTTAACACTCCCGCAAGACAATGAATTGTGGTTGAGCGCGTTAAGCCAAAGGATGCAGATGAATATATTGGTTCATACAAATGAATCGAAGTATTGAGTAGCGAAAGCAAAATGTTCTGGGAATGGAAAAAACAAAGCCCCTAGGGATTAGCGTGCTGAATGAGTCTTTCCAATGCTGCTACCCTTTGGCTGGCGGCCTCCAGAGCTGCTTCTTGCTCTCTGCGTGCCCTCTCCTCGTCGGCGGTCGCAACACGCAGCTCGTCGATCCTGGCCTGTGCACGCTCCCGCTCGACTTGAAGTGTGACCATCTGTTGGCCCGCCTCCGTCAGCTGTACCTGGGCGTCAACCAGCTGGGCCGCTAGTTGCTCCACAAGCTCAGTGCATGTTGCGACGAAGGTCTCCTTCTCCGCCGCCTGCCCTTCGAGACGCCGGACTTCCTGCTCCGCCACGAGGAGCGCCCGCGTGCTCTCCGACATGTCCCGACATTGTGCGACGTCGGCACGCCGGCGGCTCTCGCGCATCTTTTCGGCCATGAAATCACGGACCGTCAGATGGAGGCGTTGAGCATCGGCTCCCCCGGCACACAGGAAGCGCAGCCAGGTTTGAAGCGATCCCATGCGCCCCAGCCACTCCGATGGGTCTCGCTTGAGGAAGCGCTGGATGCACTTCCACCCCCTGCGTCGCGTTATCCGGATCTCCTCGACCGCCTCCGCGTCCGAGTCGTCCATCTCCTCGGGGTCGGCAGGCCGGTAGGCAGGGAAGGCAGCCAGCAGGTCTGCTGCAGGGTCCGCCCCTGGGATGTCCTCACGGGGGATAGGTTCCCCAACATCTGGGCGACCTTCTTCTCTCGCCCCAGCGGCGTCGACACCCTCGTCAGCCCCCGACCTCTCTCCGATGTCAGCACCGCCGGCGTCCGCAGCCCCCTGATCAGCAGTTGGTGGGGCCGGCTCGGTTTGGGAAGTCTGTTCCGGAGGAGGCGGTATGTCTGCCACTGGTCCGCTCGTGGATGGCCCAGGTTCGACAGCCCGACGAGCCTCCAGTGTGGAGATCATTGCGCAGGGCATGCCATGGTTAGTCATGGATCGTCGACAGCAAGCACCAACAGTAAAGTAAGGAGACTTACGGGAATTCAGAGCGTCATCTTCCGCTATCCCGGCCGCCGCGGGAGCAATTATAGCAGGGGACCCTTCCGCGCTTGTCAATTCAATGATGAGTGTCTGGCCCCTGCCTTGTCCTGCTGGCGCCTCTCCTACTCCTACTGAGGATGCCTGACCGACATCCACGCACTCCTGAGAAAGGTGGAGAAGTGGGTTAGAAGCTGCATAAGAGAATGGATGAAGCAGGTTGAGTAGGGATAGAAGCGGACCTCGAGGAGCTCAGTGACATCAACATTGTCAGAGCCGGCCACCTCGCCGCTCTCCCGCGGGCTCCCCTGACGGGACCTTCCCTCAGAACCTTCATCCTCCCCCGTCTCCTCCTCCTCCTCGGAGTCGTCGTTACTGTCATCTTCCTCCGGCGGCATCTGTTCTGGAGCAGGCTCTAGACCGAGCATCACCTTTACCAGAAGGGATGGCTCCGCACGCTGACCACGTTGGCGCGCGTACACGTCCATGGCCGTCAGATACGCATACCGCCGGTGGAAGTTCACCCTGTCGGCGACCTGAAGGCGCCCGACCTCTGGCAGATGGATTCCTTCACTGGTTATCTTCTGCCAGATGATTTCGGTCCCCAGCGACTGCCGCAGGGTCATCCAGGCCGACCACAGCGCCGGGAAGACTGCATCGTGGGAGGGTTCGAGCAGACGCCTTACCTGCTTCCCGGGCCACTCTTCGACCACCGCACGTGCCCCCTCTCTGGGCGCTGAAGTCGCGGCGACAGCCTGCGATGTGCCCGCCGCCGAAGTCCCTGCCCGCGCCGGCTCTGCTGCTTGGCGCGCCTCCGTTCTCCCCCGTGTGGCGGCGCTTCGCCTCCTTCCTTGACACCCGGTCTCCGCGCGGGTGACCTTGAGCCGCCGAACTGGATTCCGTAGAAGCCCCTCGGGGTACGCGATGGCCCAGTGTTCGGCGTACTCGGTTGCCAAGCCTGCGTCGACCCCGGTAGGAGGGAGAGTGATGACCTCGCCAGAGCCGAAAGCGGCGAACATCAGCCACATCTGGCGAAGGACGCCAGGGTTCGTCTCCTCCCGGACAGCAGTGAATACCCTCTTCAGCATCCATTGAAGGCACCCGAACTGCCTGGTGAACCGGGTTGGCACGTAGGGCTCGCAGATCACCTTCCCGTCGATCCGAGCCACGAGCACCCCGCCCCGCATGTTCAGGAAGTACTCGTGCTGCTCCAGCGGACCCTGCCCGTTGTCGATCATCTGGCCAACGGGAGTGGGGAACGGGCTGAAGTTGAAATTGGCGTGATTACCAATCTGAATCCTCACGCCCTCCTCATTTAGGGTCATCGGAGCGACCCCCGCAATGTTCAGTAGGGAGGGTCGCAGGCCGTTGCCCGGAGGAATGATGGCATTTGGAAACGTGTACCCACCAAGGTGAGCAGCCACCCAGCCGTGGAAGAATTGAAAGGGCCCACAGATCCTTCGTGGCAACCCCCCTCGCAAGATGCGTCCTAGGATGGTATACAGCTTAGCCAGCACTGGGACCCCGAGGTTGTATCTCTTGTTGGCAGTCATGGCGCCCGCCATCGCCAGTGTCGCCGGGCGGACACCCATTCTCGCATCCCGCACTGGCAGGAGCCACCCACTCAGAAAGGCGGCCAGGAACGCCGCGTACCGGACATTTGGGTCCCGGGCCTCGATGACGCGGTACCCCCATGAGCGGTAGTCTCCCGTCTCTAGGACCCGCCAGTACAATCCATTCCGGCTCCTCTGAGCCGCGGTCGGGCACCGCTTCCCCTTGCCTGGCATCTTGACCGCGGGGTCATGCTCCAAGAACTGGCCGAACCACTCCTTGTAGGTTGTGTCCTTGTGGAAGTCCTTGATCCCAAGCCGCTGCGTAGCCAGGTCAAGTAGATGCCATGTCAGAATGGGAGTCCGTGACCTGTCTTCCCAGGTGTTCTTCGGAGGCAGGAACTCATCGTATTGGTATCCCTCCAGCGGGATACCTTCGATGCAGTGGATGTCCCAGAGACCGATGCTAACCTCCCCATGGTGAAGATGGAAGGTGTTGGTATCCGGGGACCAGCGGGTGAACAGCTCCGGCCCGAGCTCGGACTGCTGGTAGAAGTGGAACTGCGACGTCCACACCGCCTCAAACAGGACGATGTACCACAGCTCCTCCGCGAAGTGATCGCAGGTGTGGCGTACCCAGAACGCCCAGGCCCACTCACTGGTGAAATTGCCCCCAGATCGCAAGTCCCAGTCCTTCAGCCAGCCCTTGGTGTCGTCAGTGACACTCTGGCGATATGTGCTCGAGTAGAGGGCTGGAGAGTTCTCCGCAGTAGGCTCACTCCTGACGATGGTTCGCGTCCTCGGGTTCAGGACATAGACATCTAAGTGCCTGGTCTCCCGGGCAGGATGCCCATTGTTGGTGATGTTATAGCGGGGAAGCTCGTCCTCCCGAGTCACCCAGGTCCGTGGCGCATCAACCTCGAACCCTGGCACCAGAACCTCATCCAGGATGCCAAAGTTCCAGAGCGGCAGGTTGTCCGACAGCGGATATGTCTTCTGGGCCGGCGCCAGCAAGTCGAACAAGGATTGATTGTTGGAAACAATCTCCTTGGCACCATAGACCTCCTCGTTCGCCGCCATCTCAGATCTGCGAATGGCGGCATCCCCCTCATTCCCTTGATTTGCGGCCATCTCAGAAGCTCCGGGAGTCGGGTGGGTTAAGGGATGAGGCGTGCGGAATTGGAAGAGGCTGGTGGAGAAGTTTGAGAGTTAGCGCGCAATCCTAGTGGACGGCGCGCAATCGGGAAGGCTGTCGCGTAAAACCCCGGGTTTTCGCGCAAAAAACAGGCCGAAATCCGTAAGGTTTGCGTGACGAGCGGATGAATTCCGCGCCAGAAAGGGCAATTTCGCGCACGAGAGCTCGAATGCTTATCACGCGGAAGGCCGTTGTACGGTACGGGGGGACCCAGGGCCCCTATTTATAGGCGAGGCCGGGTTACCGCGCTGCGCGGAACGCGCTTTGCGCGACCGAGGCGGCGAATTTCGCGCCCGACGCCCTTTTTGCGCGCAACAGTCCCGCGCCACCCCGGACTTCGGCATTCCGGCGTCTCCCTCGGAACCCGATCGTTGCGACCTGTCGCCGATCAGATTCCGAGGGGGGGCTTTTGTAGACGCCGGAAAAGTCCGTTGCTCCTCAAACGAAGTTCCGGATGCGGAAAGCGAGGTCATATTTGGAGTCGGAAGCATGTTTCGGAGGGCCCGGAGGTCTTGCGCGGAATTTTGGAGACCCGCGCGCAAAGTTGAAGAGTCGCGCGCAAACCTCCCGGGATGTGCGCAATGCGCTGGGTCGGCGCGCAATTTTGCGCGCCCGTGGCCCGCGCGACTCCTTTGCGCGCCGGGCCCGATTCCGCGCCCGCGAAGAGGATTTCGCGCCCGCGACCCGGATTCCATGCCCGGGGTTGCCTATAAATACAAGGCAACCCCCGACGTTTTAAAGGTTGCCGGAATTCGAAGAGTCGCTCGTTCGCGCAATCCAACCCCTTCTGCGCGCAATGCCGATCTTCAGGTAACCTCTTTTCTTTCGCGCAAGAAAGCCTCGGGGTTCGCCTTCGCGCGCAATCCCCTTGGCTCCTTTCCTTTGAAACAACTCTTAACCCAAAGGTCTTTGCGCGCAAAAGAAGCCTCTTGCGCGCAATTGCCCCCGGGTGCGCGCAATCCAGCCCGATTGCGCGCACCTCCCCTTTGACTAAGAGGCCATTCGTTAAAGAATGAGCCGTTGCCCCCGCGCGCTGCCCGAAGCCCGGTGCGCGCAATCTCCATCTCCCGCGCGCAAAGCGCTGGCCCAATTGCGCGCCAGCCTGCCCATTTGCGCGCCGACCCGCGGTATTGCGCGCCAAGCTTCTCTTTTGCGCGCAATCCGCCGGGGTCGCCCCCTTTGACCCCCTGAGGGTACCCGCCTGCGTGGTGCCCGATGATCTTCATCCTGGGTGCCCGCACCGTGCGTTGTCTTCCCGTGCGGCCCTCCAGGCTCACGCGAAGTGACACGGACCCATCGGCGGCAGCATCTTCATCCGTGCGACAAGACGTTAAACTGCCAAGCATCTTCGTCCGCGCGACAAGACGTTAAACTGCCAAGCATCTTCGTCCGCGCGACAAGACGTTAAACTGCCAAGCATCTTCGTATGCGCGACAAGACGTTAAACTGCCAAGCATCTTCGTCTGGGCGACAAGACGTTAAACTGCCAAGCATCTTCGTCCGCGCGACAAGACGTTAAACTGCCAAGCATCTTCGTCCAACATGACGTTAAACTGTACTTCGTCCAACATGACGTTAAACTGTACTTCGTCCGGCAAGACGTTAAACCGTCCGCTTCGTCCTCAACACACGACGTTAAACTGTACTTCGTCCGGTAGGACGTTAAACCGACCGCATCGCCCGATCCCATGCCTCGCACGCAGGGTCCCCCTCCCGATTTGGATGTGGCCCCCACCCGCTCGTCTCTGCAGGGATGTCGGGATGGGAGTGGCCTTCGCCCACGGGGGCAGAGTGTTACAAACAGAATGAACTACGTGGACTTTGATCCCTGTCTTCTAAACAGGGTACGTAGGAAGCCTCCCTGAGGTTCAAGCCCGCCACCTGGTCGTCCCGGTCGTATTCACGTCGGTTCATCCATCAGTGGACCCCTCCCGGGTTCACATTCGCGTCGATTCGCCTATGAATCCGCTCTTGTGGGGGGCTGCACATGTGTATCTCCATTGCGCTTCCCCACTGCCTCTTTCTATCTCTCTCTCCAACGTCCAACATGACGTGAAACTATGATCCACCCGGCCGTTCCATCCCCCTCTGTGCGAGGTGGTTCGGTTCAACCCTCCGCCCGGCAGCCTCGACCTCCCTGTGAGTCGGCTTGCCAACGTCCAGCATGACGTGAAACTGTGATCCACCCGGCCGTTCCATCCCCCTCTGTACGAGGTGGTTCGGTTCAATCCTCCACTCGGCAGCCTCGACCTCCTTGTGAGTCGGCTTGCCAACGTCCAGCATGACGTTAAACTGTATACCCGAACTACGTTGACTTTGATCTGCACTAACGCGCGGTACGTAGGAAGCCCTACGGGGTCCAAGCTCTTCACTCCATCATCCATCCTGATCCTTACCCGGGCCGTCACATCCCGGTGGGGTCATGCCATTTTATTCCACTCCACTTCACTCGGGAAGCCGCCCATGTGCTGGCCCCAGCGTCGGAGGTTCCCCGCAAGGGGTTCTGTCATCTGATCCACTTCTCGTGTTGATCAGTCCGATGCCGTCCCCGCTGGACGTTAAACTCGCGGCATACCCCGTGTTAAACATGGGAAGCTGAGGAAAAACTCAGGTAACGCAGTTCCCCGCACCCAGCGCGGGATGCCTCAGGCCATCATGCCTTCGAGAAGCCCTATTAGGGACCGAAGGCAGATATGCAGAGCCGCAGTGTCAAGACACGCCCCCAGCACCGAGAGCTACCCGGTCTCCTCACCGCAGGTTGCTGCCCCGACCAGACCCCTTGGAGCGTCTGGGCGAAAGCAGTGTAATTAACCGGTGTCCATGAAGATATGGCGCCGGGAACGAGATTCACGAACATTCTTAAATCTATGAGGGAGACCCGGATTAGGCGACGAGTTCCGAGGAGACGTCCACGGAAGGAGGAGCCGACATCCCATCATCCCAGTTTCGATCAAGGAGCAGACGTCCCTGAACAAGGGACGGATGCCGCCCGCCCTTGGAAAGCGGGACCGCGGGGCCACGAGCCGTGCAACCATCCCCTCGGGTCGACGGGCGCACGCGCGGACGCGTCCTGGCGGAACAGCGTCGGAACGGAAACCCGACGCACATCCGCACCGAAACAAACCTTAAATCATTAATGAAGTGAAAATGGGAATTTCAACCTTAAAATACTTGGCACATGGTTTGGCTGCACGGTTGGCCAAACCGTGCACCAACTGTGCGCCTGCCACTGCTTAAAGTGGCATACCGCATGGTTAAACACATGATTTGACTAACCATGCACAGATCATGTGATACCTCACTACATGAAACCTTCAGGTATCCTCACGGGCATGCACATGGGGTTGCACAGTTAGAGACAACCCATAAAACCCTATGCACCCCATTGTCTGCTACTACACGGTTTGGGGAAACCATGCGGGCTGGGCAGCATGGTTTCCCCTAACCATGCAACCTAGTCTGCTTCCTCTATTTTTGGGGCTTAAAGCTCTGAATGATCCCCAGACGTACTTGATACCTCCTCTAACCCTTTTGGAAACATTATTATGTCCGTTTTAAGGAATTTATCCAAAAATTAAATGAATTGTAGCTTTAGATAAAGCCAATATGTTACATATAAGTTCCAAAATATTTGGGCTAGAGGTTCCAAAATAAAAAATAATTCGCTTGTTGATGGGCCTAACCTGTTATGATTATATCATGAATTCATCAACCACCATAAGTGAAAATTATAATGAAAAATATGACTATGTGCAAGGGATGATCCTGAAGATTTTATATACAACGATCTTGAAGAAAAATCTTTATTAATATTATTTTGAATAAATGATTCAAAAGAACTCATATATGAGTTAGTATATTACCATGTAAGTACATTTACTTATAGGGAAAATTAATCAACAACTCTATAAGAGAGAAAATATTCCTATATGGTAGTATAAATTCTTAATGCTTTGTTATATCTGAAGTCTTGATGAGATATATGAATGGTTTTCTTTAAAATGAATATCATATGAAGACATTTGATAAAAGAGGTACCTCGATATGTAACAATCATTCATAAAAAGTGATTATAAATAATTTGTTATGTATAATCGAATCAATAATGGTAAACCATAATTTCACCAATCCTAACACTTTAAATACATGATATGAGGATTTAGGACATTCGAGATAAACTATAATGAAAGATATTGATTCAAGTATACACGAGCATCAATTTTTTGATAACATAGTAGACATCCATTATGGGGAGAATGATGAATTTATTTAATGGATCCATGTCTACCAAATCATCAATAAATTCATTCTCATAAAGCTATTATGAATGCTCCTGTATAATAATTTACCATGAGGTACCCATTTTTGAGGTAAATTATTTATATCATTAGAAACTATTTTGGAAATAAATTTCCCATATACTTATGAAGAAGTATATAGGGCACGCTCACCTACCATGTGATCCATTTAAATACTATATGAAAGATGCATCCACCAAATGATCACGTGTATTATTTGATTCTTGTTAAAATACATTACATTCTATTCATGTTGATTAAAATAAATATTATTCATCACATGACATATATAAAATGGTCTATAAGAACCATTGAAAAGATGATCACAACACTTACATGAATGTAAAGTGTTGGAAATCAATAGTCTAATTATACACACCTGAAGTGTGGTTGAACTGATTATATAAAATCATTATTCATCATGAGTAGAAAGTAATAAATATATTTTACCTTGAAGAGGAAAATAAATATATTGACAACATTATATCTTTTTAGATATTGTCCCTTAAGTGACACTGTTATCATAAAAATTATGAGATCTCAATCAAATGTTGTTGATGATATATTTTATTTGAATGCCTTTTAAACTCATCGATGCTGATGAATTTTTATAGATGTCGACATCACAATAATTAAACAAAATTATTAAGGAAACTTATGATACGTTCAACATATAAAGTTTTGTATTGATAATCCAAACTATCAAGACTATTGAATAATGATGATCTTATTATAAGAAACATTCTTCCTTGTATATTTGGATATTTATATATGAATCCCAGAAGGGTTCGAAATGCCTGAATCATATTCAAAATTATGGAAGTTTCACCCAATCTGATAAATTATGGAGTGAACTAAATAAGCTGTATTTCATGTATCCTTATTAAGTTAAGGAAGAATATAAATTGAATTTATCATCCCATGATTTGTGTGAATCATTTTATTATTAAGATATTTTAAAAAATATCTAAACCCTTAGAGAATTTTATAAAATCAATGACTTACATGGAATGCCCTTTTATTTTGAAGTAATCATCCCAAATATGAAATATTAAATTTTGGAATGATTTTACCCTTAATTAATAATTAAATCTATTACTTCCAAGAGTGATATATTTCATACATGAGGGGTTGATGAAAAATTTATTTATATATAAAGGATTAAATATAAATGCACATTTTATTTATCCCTGAAGGATATATATGTACATGTGAATAAGTACCTTGTAAATAACAAGAAATCATATTACACTTCAAGGTAATGTTCTTCCCTATTCATTGAAATATGAAGGGTATAAATTATTATTATTCCAAAATTCAAAACCAAATATTTTGATTATGAATTGATAATGGACATACTATAATGTAATAACGGTGACAATTATGAGAGGGAGGTGTAACTATTGTACTCTTTTTCCCTTAGTCAAGTTTTTCCCATTGAGTTTCCTTGTTAAGGTTTTTAATGAGGCAACACTCAGGGGACTTGATGTTATTGTACCATTTTCCCTAATCAAGAGGTTTTCCCTTGAGGGGTTTTTTCCTTGATGAGGGTTTTAATTAGGCAATCATACATCATAATGAATATACAAGGGATTGTTATGGATATCTATAATTAATATAAATTGTTTTCCTTTACCATGAGTTATAATTTTCAATGAAACTATACGTTATTACCTATGGTATTCCTCCCATGTCCCAAAGACATAATTAAATAATAATATTAATTAATGTCCTAAAGACACAATTAAATGATGTAATGAGGGGGAGTTGGGAATGCTACACTCTTCTTCCCTTCATCAGGTTTTTCCCACAGGGTTTTCCTAGTAAGGTTTTTAATGAGGCAACATGACATGGAATTCAATTACTTTGGTTTCACTTATTTTTCCCCACAGGGTTTTTAAGTGAAAATTATATAAGATTCCATGAAATTATGACATTCAAGGGGGAGTTTTGTGAAATATTAAATGTGAATGTCATAATTATGGAAACTCCCATTCCCTATAAAACCCTTCATGTGACCAACTTTTCATATACCAATTTTTTTATTCTTTGTACACTATAAATACATGAAAATGTTAACGAAAGGATGAAGAGTTTTTGAGCTATACATTGTGTTATTTATCTACCTCTTGTATTTCTTTTATATTTGAATTTCTATTTTTCATCATCATTATCATACAAAAATTCAACACTCACTTCGTCAATGATGTGCTTCATCTACGATCTGTATTACATTTCCAGTTTTGAAATTCTTCATGGTTTCAATTGGCATTTGATCGATTTCACACCAATTATTCACTTGTTACCATTAATTATAATTAAAAAATTTCCAATTATTCTTAATGAATATTAATTAATGACTAAAACTTGTAAATTATCAATTAATTATTTTATAATTACTTATTAATAAATAACTAGTTATTGATAACATGTTGTTAATAATAATATATTATTATTTATGCATAAAAAAATGGGAACCATAATCCCACACCAGAAATTTCTAAGGATTTTAAGGGTAATCACCATTATAAAAGGGAGACTTTGGTGAGGATTTTAGTTATATTTTTATATTAATTTAATCACTACTACACTTGAAGCCTTTAACAACACTATAATAGAGCCTTTTCAATGCAAAAAAGTGCTAACAATCAGAGCATTTTTAAAATCCCAAGCCCTTTATTAGCGCTAAAAAATCACTGATAAAGAGCCCCTTTATCAGTGCTAAAAAAATGCCGATAAAAAAAGGTATTTATCAGTGCTTCTTTTAACAATGATAAAAGACTTATTTATCATCACTAAATAAAATCCCTGATAAAGGGTCCCTTTATCATCAAATTTTCTAGCACTAATAAAGAGATATTTTATTAGTGATATTACTAGAGTCGATAAAGAGGCATACTACTGCAATGTGCTGTTAAAATTACAGCACACTGCAACAACAAATATAAGGAGATATAGTAGAAAATACAGAGAGAAATTACATAATTTAATTGAAATAAAACTTACAACACAAATACAAGAAAAAAATAGATTATAGAAATTTTAAACAATGGTTTGTACAATTACATCAGTAAGTATAATTTATCATACACATTAAAAAAATCAACATTTCTTTATATTTGGCCCCCGACCCATGGTCATGATATTAGTTGTTGAACAAACCATCCCATCTAGAGCAAAATAATGCACATGTATAAGAAAAATAATTCTTATGTTAGTAATACTATAAATAAATAAATTAAAAACAAAGTGTTAATTTTAAACCAAAAACATATATTTTGATTCATACTAGACATATCATGTATCAGATTGAGTTGTGGTTGATTCTTACACGTCACACCATTTCTTATTGTTCCCAAAAGTAGGTTCTCTTTAATTGGCTCACATCTGTGGTGATAAAAAACTCTCACTAAGGATGTGATCCAATTCAAGAGCATTTGCTTTTGAGAACAAGCATTCAATTGTTACACCATTTCTTGTTCATCTTCAAGCATTGTCTCTGTGAAAATCAATTAAATAAGTATAAGATAAAAATGATAAATAAATAAATTAATAAATAATAGTTAAAATAATGAGAAAAAATGTAATCTTGTTTGATCAATTTTGGCTATGTGATGCACATTTTAAACTAAAATGACACTTATATATTGAAAACACACACTTAAAGTCATACCGACCACATCATGTGTCAAATTTATGTGCGGTCGATTTATAAACATAAATAATGAATTATGGAGCAGTGTACTAAAGTTTGAAAATAATTCAAGTGTGTATGCTTGGGTTTGGCTAGTGACATGAGTTTTAAACTAAAATGGTACCTTTATATTGAAAACACACACTTTGAGTCATATTGGTCACATAGTGTGTTAGATTGATGTGTGTTCAATTTTTACATGTCATAAATGAATTATTGACCATTTTCCTAAATTTTGAAAATAATATGAGCTCGTTTTCTTAGTTTTAACTATTTTATGTGTGTTTTAAACTCAAATGACACTTCTGTATTGAAAACACACACTTTGAGTCATACTGACCACATCGTGTGTAAGATTGATGTGTGGTCAATTAATACATATCAAAAATGAATTATAGATCATTTTCCTAAAGTTTGAAAATAATAAGATCTCATTTTTTTTGGTTTTGGTGATGGGACATGCGTTTTAAACTAAAATGACACTTTTATATTGAAAACACGCACTTCAAGTCATATCGACCACATCATGTGTTAGATTAGCATGCAGTAAATTCCTAAACATCACAAATGAATTATGGTTTGTATTCCTAAAGTTTGAAAACAATATGAGCTCATTTTCTTAGTTTTGGCTAGTGATGCACATTTAAAACTAAATTGACACCTTAATATTGGAAACATAAACTTTGAGTCATATCAGCCATATTGTGCATTGAATTGATGCGTGGTTGATTTATAAATGTCAAAAATGAATTATGGATCATTTTCCTAAATTTTTAAAATAATAAGAGCTATTTTTCTCACATTTTCCTATTGGATATGTGTTTTAAACTAAAATGAAACTTTTTTATTGAAAACACACACTTTGAGTCATACTAACCACATCTTATGTTGGATTGATGTGTGGTCAATTCCTACATGTCAAAAATTAATTATGGATAATTTTATTGATGTTTGAAAACAATATGAGCTAATTTTATTGGTTTTGGTGATGTGTCATGCGTTTTAAACTAAAATGACACTTTTATATTGAAAACATGCATTTCGAGTCATACTGACCACATTGAGGGTCAAATTGATGTGTAGTAAATTCCTACACATAAAAAATTAATTATGGATCATTTTAATTTTTTTGAAAATAATATGAACTTTTTTTCTTAGTTTTGGCTATTTGATATGTGTTTCAAACTAAAATGCCACTTTTGTATTGAAAACATGCACTTCAAGTCATACCAATCACATCATGTGTCACATTGATTTGCGGTCAATTCCTACACATCAAAAATGAATTATAGATCATTTTCCCAAAGTTTAAAAACAATATGAGTTTTTTTCCTCATTTTTTGCGATGTGATGCATGTTTCAAAGTAAAATGACACTTTTCTATTGAAAACACATAGTTTGAGTCATGATGACCACACCATGTTTCAGATTGATGTACAGTAAATTCCTACAAGTCACAAATGAATTATGGATTATTTTATTAAATTTTGAAAATAATCCAAACTCATTTGATTAGTTTTGGATATTTTATTCATGTTTTCAACTAAAATGATATTTTTGTATTGAAAACATGCACTTATAGTCATACTGACCACATTGTGTGTTAGATTGATGTGCGGTCAACTCTTACATGTAAAAAATGAATTATGGATTGTTTTCATAAAATTTGAAAACAATACAAGCTCTTTTTCTTGGTTTTGGTGATGTGATGTAAAGACCCGTAAATTTCAAGGAAATTTTTTTTCTTAATTTTCTTTGGAATTTTACAAGAGCGCAGTTTCTGACGGCACCTGATTCCGAGGCCCGGTGTGCCCGGAATCATTTTCCGAAGATTGGCTCGGGTACGTTCAGTGAACGGGCGAGCGAGTTTTTCTAACTTTTGAACCGGTGCCCGGAATTGAATTCTGAGGGCACCAATGAAATCGCAGCGCCGGTTTTCGCTTAGAAACGCCACTTCCGGAGTTGCGTTTGCTCGGGTGTGGTTTTTAATTTTCGGGCTTAAAGTTAAGAAATAAAATAATTTTGCGACAACTTTATTTTATTTCACTTAAGACACTTGGAAGCCACTTGAAGCCACTTAAAGGCGGCTTGAACTGAGTTGAACTGGATAGGATGCTATCCAGAAATATCCTACCCCCTTGGTAGGATATTTGTGAGGTGGGGCCCGCACGAGCCCCGCCGTTTCTTTCCGCTAAGAAACGCACCCGTGAAAACCTGTCTTAATGAAAGTCAACTGACGCGTTTTCTAAATTCTTAACAGACCATTTAATTGGGCGGTTTATTTCGTGAATTAAATGGCCTGTTTCTTTCGTTGAATTAATTCAACGAATTAATTCAATCGTTTCTTAACATGTTTTCGTGTGTTGGCATATTAATAAAATAAGACCAACCCAAAATCTTTTGAGAAGATTTGAGAGGATCCTTGTTTCTTCTTCTCCCTCGCGAAGAACACGAAGAACGTGAAGAACGCGAAGAACGCGAAGAACGCCGAACCCGGAAATCGATGACGCTACCGTCCGAGACGTCCTTCTCCGCCCCGATCTCCGATCACCGACCGTTGAGGTGAGTGATTACGGATTTCCTCACAAGGTTCCTTCCTTTTTGGTTTTAAACACAGATTTAATTATTTATAATTTAAATCTGTTGTTCTTGGTCCGTTGAGCTCGCAGACTCAACGCCGGATTCCGCGACGACGCGACGCCTCCCCGCGACGACGCGACGATCCCTCTCTTCCGCGACGAGCTTTTCCGCGAAGAACGCCCGCGCGCGACGATCAACGAGGTAGGGATTTTATAATTTTGGAATACCCCTCTTATATTCCCGTGAACGTTCTTTAAAAATTAAAGAGACGGTTTCAAATGAACAATTTTATTTTATTAAAATTGTCGGTTCATGTGTTGAACAATTTCTCCCGTTGTTTTTTTTATCTAACGCGGAGGGTGCGGGTCAAACGAACACGGCCCGACAACCCTCCGTCGTTCTTCATGTTTTGCGGATTTGGCGGGCGACGACGGAACGTGCCGCAACGGGTGTTTGATGATCCCGCAGTAAAGAATGGAACCCGGGAGGAACAACGGCGCAGACGGGAAGGAAAACGGGCCACCGGAGCGACTCCGGCGGCCTGCGGAAGCCGGTGGTGGCGCGGGTCGCCGGTGCGGCGGCACCCCGCGGGTGTCCAGCGCGACACCCCGCAGGTGCCGCGGGTGTCCAGCGTGACACCCCGCGGGTGCCGCGGGTGCCGCGGGGTTGTCACGCGGCACCCCGCGGGTGCCGCGGGAGTGTCACGCGGGGCGGCGGCTTTCCCCCGCGTCGGCCGCTTGGCCGAGCCGAGCCGGACCGGCCCTGGCCGGGCCGGGCCGGGCCAACCGGGTCGGACCCGACCCGGTTCGGGCCAACCAGGGGGGGGGGCCCGGGCCGGGTCGGCCCGGGCCCGGACCCCCCGTCTTCGGACAAACTTCGTTCAAATGGCCGTATCTTGATCTACGGGCCTCCAAACGACCCGCCGTCAGTGGAAACGCGATCCTTGGATCGAGACGGTCGTTTCGGTTTATTGCACTCAAGGTTTCGGAATACTTTGAGTTCGGCCGGGTTGGTTCGTACACGAAACCAACCGGGCCCTCGGAGCGGAAACACTCATATCTTGAGCCACGGACGTCCGATTAACGTGCCGTCAGCTTTGTTGAGTTCCTCTTTGTGAGACGGATCTTTTGGCACCCTCCGCCCGAGGTTTGGACGCAGGTGGAGTACAGTTGGGTTGGTTTTTCCTTAAAAACAAACCGGGCCCCTGGGACGAAAAAGCCAATAACTCTCAGACCGGGCGTCCGATCGACGCGCCGTCTGTTGCGTTGAGTTCCTGTTGACGATGCAGAACTTTTGGATACATCAACTCTAGACTTCGTGACAGTTGATGTATCAGCCTCTCGGCTCGTGGAGCGGACCCTCCCGAACGAGCTTGCTGTGTGCGGGAACCCTAGTGCTGGCTGCGACTGCTTCCTCGACGGCGACGACTGTGCAGAGATCCTCCGTGGACTTCGACGACGACCGTGCAGAGATCCTCAGTGGACTGCGGCGACGACTGTGCAGATATCCTCAGCAGACTGCAACGACTACTGCACTCAGCGATCCTACGTGGATCAGTGCTACAGGTCCTGCGTGGGCCCGGTCCTGTGTGGGCCCGATCCTGTACGGATCCGATCCTGTGTGGGTCAACACTCAGCGGTTCTGTGTGAGCCAACTCCTACAGGTCCTGCGTGGGCCCGATCCTGTGTGGGTCCGATCCTGTGTGGGTCACTGCAGAGATTAGTTACCTATCGATCCTTCGTGGGTCCGACGACTTATATGGATCAGAGATCATCTTTTCGTCATCCAAAGAAGTATACCTGTGTGAGCTGAATCTTGTGTTTCTCTCCTTTGTGGATCGTGTTGAGATATCCTGTGTGGATTTACTGTTTACTCTCCTTTGTGGATTGTGTTGTTCTATCCTGCGTGGGTATGCTTTTTGCTTTCCTGTGTGGACTGGGTTGTGCTAGGGCTCGGACGTTGGAGCCGAACGGGGAATTGATGACTTAGGTATATGTATGGGCATATACCTAAGCCGTGTCAGATGTTACTTCGTGATTGTACCTCTCCTTCGTGGCTTATCCTTTGTGGATTTCGGGAGACCTTCGGGGGTCTCGGGGTCCCTACTGAGTAGCTTATACTCACCCCTGCACGGGCTATGCCCGCACTTTGTGGTGTTGGTTGCAGACGACGGACAACGCTGATCGTGGAGGAGGCGTGCGGAGCAGGACAGTACCTGGAGGTGGACCACTGGGCGGGACGTACTCGGAGCGGTTAGGTGGACCTGAGGAGCAGTGGAGGCTATCTGTACCCACCCTTCAGGTGGGACTTCCAGAGGACGGCTCGACGCTGCAGTTTTTCCTTTCAGTTGTTGTTTTTCCTTTCAGTTGTACTTTACAGTTGAGATTGTATTTCCGGCCCCTTTTACTTTCAGCACAACTTGTACAGTTTTTACTTAGTGTTTACTTTTCCGCTTGCTTACTCTGTGGTGCTTGTTTACTTTTCAAAGGCAATGCCTTCCCTTTTTGTTGGGACTTACGCCTTGGTGCTAGTCGCCAGCCCCTGGCCTATGGAAGGCGGGCTTGGGGTAGTCACGGCACGGGCCCCGAGGACAGGTCGTGACAAATTGGTATCAGAGGCGGTCGGTTCTACCGCAGAATCTGATCTTTCTTCTATGTGAAGCAATAGTGTTTAGCGTATTAAGTGTGGTTATCAGTCCAGGGAGTCCAGTGTTGGTGCGGCGGCCGACGTATCCATACACCAGGACCCTGACTTCTGGTTTCCGACTTAATGCACGAAAACATTGATTGCATGTGTGTTTCAAGTTTTCTTTGTGATTACTTGTGTCAGCTCACCAGGTATACTGTTTTGACCATGGTGCACTTGTTTCCTTTTCAGGATGGCACGACGACAGCAGCCAGCTAGGGTTCCTAGAGTAGTGTGCGACGACAGCCCGCCGAGCGACGAGGCCTCGGTACAGGGCTCGTTGACAGCAGAGGCACCGGCGGTACCTTTACCCGCCGAGCCCCCGATGCTTCCAGCACTGGCAGCTGACGACGCACGATGCCTCGGAGCTCTGCACGAGTTCCAGCGCCAGCGACCACCCAGGTTCCGTGGGGAGTCGGACCCCCAAGCAGCCGAGGACTGGCTGGAGGCGGTCGTCCGAGTTTTCAGGCTAGTGAGGACACCAGCAAACCTCATGGTGATCCTCACGGCGAGCCTACTGCACGCAGCAGCCGGACGATGGTGGAGCCTGATGCTCCAGGTACACGATGAGGCCACCCTTATCTGGACGGACTTCGAGAGCCTCTTCCGCTCAGAGTTCGTCCCAGCCACCCTCCGTGCGGTGCGCATCCAGGAGCTTCTTCAGCTGCGGCAGGGCAGCTTGACGGTCGCTCAGTATGCGGCGAGGTTCACCGACCTTTCTCGGTACTCGACAGACATGGTACGGGACTCCTTCTTCCGGGCCCGGACCTTCGATCAGGGTTTGAGACACGAGATCAGGGCATCGCTGATCTCCCTCAGCATCCCGACCCAGGCAGGAGTACTAGAGCGAGCCCTCCTGATCGAGAGCTTCCTGGCTGAGTCCACAGCGAGACCTACCGCAGGGCGGCAGATAGCGGAGTCTTCAGCAGCTGGTAGCCGGCGGATGACTCAGGGTTCCAGGCAGACCAGACCTTCCGGCAGGCGACCTCGGGACACTGGCTCAGTAGTGCAGGGCACCCAGCCCGGAGCCAGTCTTCCGAGAGGCAGGCAGTGCTACGAGTGTGGCGGGCGGGGCCACATGGCTCGTGACTGCCCGACCCGTCGTACCGAGGGTCAGCAGACGGTGGAGGGACCACCCAGGCAGAGGCAGAGGGTCGACCGTGGCGGTCCGCAGGGAGGAGGCGGACGAGGCAGAGGAGCTGGCCGAGCAGCAGGTGGTGGGCGACGCTTTGAGGCTCTGCCACCACCACCACCAGGAGGCCCGCCCCGACCACAGGGAGCTGGCGGGCAGAGACAGGCTCAGCTCCAGGCAGCGGAGGCCTACGACCACAGTGCGCCAGAGATGATTCGAGGTATGATCTGTGTCTATTCCACCCTTGCTGCAGTTCTGATAGACACAGGAGTGAGTCACTCTTTCATAGCCACTGCCCTTGTTCGGAGCTCGGAGATTCCGACAGAGCCGTTGGCTCGATCCTTACGGCTAGAGACTCCTACGAGAGCAGACTCGACGATTACGCACTGGTGCCGGCAGTGTGAGCTTACTCTAGGAGGCGAGAGCTTCGGCTGGGATCTTCTTGTAGCGGCGTCGAGGCCTTACGACGTCATCTTGGGCATGGATTGGTTATCTACGGTCCATGCTCAGATTGACTGCATTAGGCGCAAGGTGCAATGTGTGCGCACCGACGGGAGCAGGTTCACCTTCACCGGCGAGAAGGGAGCCTTAGCAGCACAGGATGGACTCACGCAGAGGAGAGGTCAGCCCATCACTCATCAGTTGGCTAGCCTCATCCTGGGAGCAGTTGACGTGTGGAGTCCCAGTTTTCCTGCAGTGGTGGATCAGTACGCGGACGTCTTTCCCGACGATGTTCCAGGACTACCTCCTCGCAGAGAGGTAGACTTTTATATTGACCTGTACCCCGGGACAACCCCGATATCTACTCCAGCATATCGGATGGCCCCCGCTGAGCTTCGAGAGCTGCGGGTACAGTTGGAGGACTTGCAGGGCAAGGGGTTCATCCGACCCAGTGTTTCGCCCTGGGCTTCCCCGATTTTGTTCGCCAAGAAGGCGGACGGGAGCTTGCGACTGTGTGTCGATTATCGTCGCCTGAATCAGGTGACAGTGAGGAACAAGTATCCGCTACCCAGGATTGATGACCTCTTCGACCAGCTCAAGGGAGCACGGTGGTTCTCGAAGATAGACCTCAGGTCAGGCTATCATCAGCTTAGAGTTCGAGACGAGGATGTGCAGAAGACGACCTTCAGGTGTCGGTATGGCCACTATGAGTTCTTGGTTATGCCTTTCGGCATGACCAACGCTCCAACAGTGTTCATGAGCCTCATGAACAGGATCTTCCAGCCATACCTCGATCGATTTGTCGTGGTCTTCATCGACGACATTTTGGTGTACTCGACGACGGAGGAGGAGCACGCCTACCACCCGCGTGTTGTACTAGACACACTCCGAGAGCACCAGCTTTATGGAAAGCTCTCGAAGTGTCAGTTATGGTTACATGAGGTCCACTTCTTGGGGCACGTCATTTCTGAGGCGGGAGTTGCAGTGGATCCCGCGAAGATCGAGGCAGTGCTAGCTTGGGAGCCACCCAAGAGCGTGACAGAGGTGCGGAGTTTCTTGGGCCTAGCCGGATACTATCGGAGATTTGTGCCGGACTTCTCCAGAGTTGTGGCCCCACTCTCAGCGTTGAAAAAGAAGGGGAAACCCTTCGTGTGGTCAGACAGATGTCAGCAGAGCTTCCAGAAGCTGAGGCAGAGGTTGACCAACGCACCTATCTTGAGGTTGCCTGAGGAGGGAGTTGGATACGTAGTCTACTGCGATGCATCAGGGATCGGACTCAGGTGTGTCCTGATGCAGGAGCGGGCCGTGATTGCCTACGGATCACGTCAGTTGAGGCCTCATGAGAAGAACTACGCTACCCATGACTTGGAGTTGGCAGCAGTGGTCTTTGCCCTGAAGACATGGCAACACTATCTGATGGGCGAGCGCTTCACAGTCTTTTCTGACCACCAGAGTCTCAGGTACATCTTCTCTCAGAAGGACCTGAACCTGAGACAGTGGCGATGGCTCGAGTTCCTCCAGGACTATGACTTTGAGATAGTCTATACTCCTGGGAAGGGGAACGTGGTGGCTGATGCCCTCAGCAGGAGGACAGGCATCCAGCTACTTGAGGAGGCGACAGAGCAGCTAGCCGCTTTGCAGATATCCTTCGTGGATAGAGGCGGAGCAGCCTTCCTTCAGTCTCTCACAGTCTCTCCTCCACTTCTTCAGCGGGTCAGAGAGGCACAGCGTGGGGACGATGACTGTGAGACACGGCGTGCACAGATATCCTCGGGACAGGCACCTGATGGTTTCTCCCTTGGAGCAGAGCACGATGTCCTTTTCAGAGGACGTACCTTGGTACCAGTCGCTTTACGAGAGGAGGTGCTGAGAGAGTTTCACACTTCTCCTTTGGCGGTACATCCTGGAGTGGCGAAGATGTACCAGGATCTCAGGCGACAGCACTGGTGGCCGGGCATGAAGAAGGCTGTGACAGAGTTCGTTTCACGGTGCCTCACCTGCCAGCAGGTGAAGGCAGAGCACCAGGTACCAGCAGGCTTGGTACAACCCTTGGAGGTCCCAGAGTGGAAGTGGGATGGGATATCTATGGACTTTGTGACTGGACTTCCACGCACTTCCAGAGGTCACGACTCCATTTGGGTGATTGTTGACCGACTCACCAAGTCGGCACACTTCTTACCCATTCGAGAGCAGGGCTCAGTGGAGGGCTTGGGGCGTCTCTACGTTCAGGAGATTGTACGACTTCACGGTGTGCCATCAACTATCGTCTCCGATCGGGACGCTCGTTTTACTTCCCGGCTTTGGAAGGGGTTGCAGGAGGCGTTCGGGACGCGACTACGTCTGAGCACCGCCTTTCACCCTCAGACGGATGGTCAGATGGAGAGGACTATTCAGACTCTCGAGGACATGCTCCGTGCATGTGTCCTCGACTTTGGTTGCAGCTGGGAGGACCACCTACCCTTGGTAGAGTTTGCGTACAACAATAGATACCACTCCACCATCGGGATGGCACCCTACGAGGCGTTGTACGACAGGCCTTGCAAATCCCCTTTGTGCTGGACAGACCCTGGGGAGTCAGCACTTGTGGGACCAGAGATGGTCCGGGCCACGACAGAGAAGGTCCAGGTCATCCAGGAGTGGATGAGGACAGCACAGAGCCGGAAGAAGTCATATGCTGACAGGAGGCGGAGGCCACTAGAGTTCGAGGATGGAGACCACGTCTTCTTGCGGGTCTCACCTCGACGTGGTTTGAGGAGATTTGGCCGAGGCGGCAAGTTGTCTCCACGCTTCATCGGACCCTTCCAGGTCCTCAGCAGGGTTGGCGAGGTGACTTATCGTCTGGCTCTACCACCTCAGTTGCACCGGGTGCACGACGTCTTCCACGTATCCCAGCTGAGGAGATACGTGCACGACCCGACACACATCATTGACTATGGGGAGCTAGACGTGGATGATGGAGCGACTTTTGCGGAGGTCCCAGTGGAGATAGAGGATCGACAGGAGCGGGTCCTACGTGGGTGATCGATTCCTCTTGTGCGCATCAGATGGCAGCACGAGAACCTCCAGGAGAGCACTTGGGAGCGGGAGGCTCAGATGCATGCTCAGTACCCACATTTGTTTCCCTAGTTTTTGATGTATCTTTACGGGGACGTAAAGTCCTGAGGTGGGAGTACTGTAAAGACCCGTAAAATTCAAGGAAATTTTTTTTCTTAATTTTCTTTGGAATTTTACAAGAGCGCAGTTTCTGACGGCACCTGATTCCGAGGCCCGGTGTGCCCGGAATCATTTTCCGAAGATTGGCTCGGGTACGTTCAGTGAACGGGCGAGCGAGTTTTTCTAACTTTTGAACCGGTGCCCGGAATCAAATTCTGAGGGCACAAATGAAATCGCAGCGCCGGTTTTCGCTTAGAAACGCCTCTTCCGGAGTTGCGTTTGCTCGGGTGTGGTTTTTAATTTTCGGGCTTAAAGTTAAGAAATAAAATAATTTTGCGACAACTTTATTTTATTTCACTTAATCCACTTGGAAGCCACTTGAAGCCACTTAAAGGCGGCTTGAACTGAGTTGAACTGGATAGGATGCTATCCAGAAATATCCTACCCCCTTGGTAGGATATTTGTGAGGTGGGGCCTGCACGAGCCCCGCCGTTTCTTTCCGCTAAGAAACGCACCCGTGAAAACCCGTCTTAATGAAAGTCAACTGACGCGTTTTCTAAATTCTTAACAGACCATTTAATTGGGCGGTTTATTTCGTGAATTAAATGGCCTGTTTCTTTCGTTGAATTAATTCAACGAATTAATTCAATCGTTTCTTAACCTGTTTTCGTGTGTTGGCATATTAATAAAATAAGACCAACCCAAAATCTTTTGAGAAGATTTGAGAGGATCCTTGATTCTTCTTCTCCCTCGCGAAGAATGCGAAGAACGTGAAGAACGCCGAACCCGGAAATCGACGACGCTACCGTCCGAGACGTCCTTCTCCGCCCCGATCTCCGATCACCGACTGTTGAGGTGAGTGATTACGGATTTCCTCACAAGGTTCCTTCCTTTTTGGTTTTAAACACAGATTTAATTATTTATAATTTAAATCTGCTGTTCTTGGTCCGTTGAGCTCGCCGACTCAACGCCGGATTCCGCGACGACGCGACGCCTCCCCGCGACGACGCGACGATCCCTCTCTTCCGCGACGAGCTTTTCCGTGAAGAACGCCCACGCGCGACGATCAACGAGGTAGGGATTTTATAATTTTGGAATACCCCTCTTATATTCCCGTGAACGTTCTTTAAAAATTAAAGAGCCGGTTTCAAATGAACAATTTTATTTTATTAAAATTGTCGGTTCATGTGTTGAACAATTTCTCCCGTTGTTTTTTTTATCTAACGCGGAGGGTGCGGGTCAAACGAACACGGCCCGACAACCCTCCGTCGTTCTTCGTGTTTTGCGGATTTGGCGGGCGACGACGGAACGTGCCGCAACGGGTGTTTGATGATCCCGCAGTAAAGAACGGAACCTGGGAGGAACAACGGCGCAGACGGGAAGGAAAACGGGCCACCGGAGCGACTCCGGCGGCCCGCGGAAGCCGGTGGTGGCGCGGGTCGCCGGCGCGGCGGCGCCGGCGGCCGGAGGCGGCGGCACCCCGCGGGTGTCCAGCGCGACACCCCGCGGGTGCCACGGGGTTGTCACGCGGCACCCCGTGGGTGTCCAGCGCGACACCCCGCGGGTGCCGCGGGGTTGTCACGCGGCACCCCGCGGGTGTCCAGGGCGACACCCCGCGGGTGCCGCGGGGTTGTCACGCGGCACCCCGCGGGTGTCTGGCCGACACCCCGCGGGTGCCGCGGGAGTGTCACGCGGGGCGGCGGCTTTCCCCCGCGTCGGCCGCTCGGCCGCTCGGCCGAGCCGAGCCGGACCGGCCCTGGCCGGGCCCGGACCCCCCGTCTTCGGACAGACTTCGTTCAAATGGCCGTATCTTTAGCTAAGGGCCTCCAAACGACCCGCCGTCAGCGGCAACGCGATCCTTGGATCGAGACGATCGTTTCGGTTTATCGCACTCAAGGTTTAGGAATACTTTGAGTTCGGCCGGGTTGGTTCGTACACGAAACCAACCGGGCCCTCGGAGCGGAAACGCTCATATCTTGAGCCACGGACGTCCGATTGACGTGCCGTCAGCTTTGTTGAGTTCCTCTTTGTGAGACGGATCTTTTGGAACCCTCCGCCTGAGGTTTGGACGCAGGTGGAGTACAGTTGGGTTGGTTTTTCCTTAAAAACCAACCGGGCCCCTGGGACGAAAAAACCAATAACTCTCAGACCGGGCGTCCGATCGACGCGCCGTCTGTTGCGTTGAGTTCCTGTTGACGATGCGGAACTTTTGGATACATCAACTCTGGACTTTGTGACAGTTGATGTATCAGCTTCTCGGCTCGTGGAGCGGACCCTCCCGAACGAGCTTGCTGTGTGCGGGAACCCTAGTGCTGGCTGCGACTGCTTCCTCGACGGCGACGACTGTGCAGAGATCCTCCGTGGACTCCGACGACGACCGTGCAGAGATCCTCAGTGGACTGCGGCGACTACTGTGCAGAGATCCTCAGCGGACTGCGACGACTACTGCACTCAGCGATCCTACGTGGATCAGTGCTACAGGTCCTGCGTGGACCCGGTCCTGTGTGGGCCCGATCCTGTACGGATCCGATCCTGTGTGGGTCAACACTCAGCGGTTCTGTGTGAGACAACTCCTACAGGTCCTGCGTGGGCCCTATCCTGTGTGGGTCCGATCCTGTGTGGGTCACTGCAGAGATTAGTTACCTATCGATCCTTTGTGGGTCCGACGACTTATATGGATCAGAGATCATCTTTTTGTCATCCGAAGAAGTATACCTGTGTGAGCTGAATCTTGTGTTTCTCTCCTTTGTGGATCGTGTTGAGCTATCCTGTGTGGATTTACTGTTTACTCTACTTTGTGGATTGTGTTGTTCTATCCCGCGTGGGTATGCGTTTTGCTTTCCTGTGTGGACTGGGTTGTGCTAGGGCTCGGACGTTGGAGCCGAACGGGGAATTGATGACTTAGGTATATGTATGGGCATATACCTAAGCCGTGTCAGATGTTACTTCGTGATTGTACCTCTCCTTCGTGGCTTATCCTTTGTGGATTTTGGGAGACCTTCGGGGGTCTCGGGGTCCCTACTGAGTAGCTTATACTCACCCCTACACGGGCTATGCCCGCACTTCGTGGTGTTGGTTGCAGACGACGGACAATGCTGATCGTGGAGGAGGCGTGCGGAGCAGGACAGTACCTGGAGGTGGACCACTGGGCGGGACGTACTCGGAGCGGTTAGGTGGACCCGAGGAGCAGTGGAGGCTATCTGTACCCACCCTTCAGGTGGGACTTCCAGAGGACGGCTCGACGCTGCAGTTTTTCCTTTCAGTTGTTGTTTTTCCTTTCAGTTGTACTTTACAGTTGGGCTTGTATTTCCGGCCCCTTTTACTTTCAGCACAGCTTGTACAGTTTTTACTTAGTGTTTACTTTTCCGCTTGCTTACTCTGTGGTGCTTGTTTACTTTTCAAAGGCAATGCCTTCCCTTTTGTTGGGACTTACGCCTTGGTGCTAGTCGCCAGCCCATGGCCTATGAAAGGCGGGCTTGGGGTAGTCACGGCACGGGCCCCGAGGACGGGTCGTGACATGTGACACACATTTTAAATTAAAATGACACTTTTATATTGAAAACATGTATTTTGAGTCATACCGACCACACTTGGTGTTAAGTTGATGTGTGGTCGATTCCTACACATCAAAAATGAATTATGGATTTTTTTCTTAAAGTTTGAAAACAATATGGGCTCATTTTCTTAGTTTTGGCTATTTGATTTGTGATTTAAACTAAATTGACACTTTTGTATTGAGAACATGCATTTTGAGTCATACCGAACACATCAGGTGTCAAATTGATGTAATGTCAATTCCTACATATCAAAAATAAATTATAGATCATTTTCATAAAGTTTTAAAATAATAAAATCTCTTTTTATTTATTTTGGACATGTGGCATGTGTTTTAAAGTAAAATGACGATTTTATATTAAAAACATGCACTTTAAGTCATACCGACCACTTCGTGTGTCAGATTGATGTGCGGTCAATTCCTATACATCAAAAATGAATTATGGATCATTGTTCTAAAATTTTAAAACAACCTGATCTTGTTTAGTTGTTTTTGGATGGTAACACATGTTTTTAAACTAAAATGAAACTTTTATATTGAAATCACACATTTCAAGTCATACCGACTACATTAGATGTTAGATTGATGTGTGGTTGATTCTTACACATCAAAAATGAATTATGAATCATTGTACTAAAGTTTTAAAATAAAATGATCTTGTTTTATTAGTTTTTTCTATATGATGCGTTTTAAACTAAAATGACACTTTTATATTGAAAATACACACTTCAAGTCACACCGACCACATCATGTGTTAGATTGGTGTGCGGTAAATTCCTACACTTCAAAAAAGAATTATGGATCATTTTTTTAAAGTTTTAAAGCAACCCAAGCTTGTTTTCTATATTTTGGCTATTTGATCTATGTTTTAAACTAAATTGGCACTTTTGTATTGAAAACACACACTTCAATTTATACTGACTATATCATATGTGAGATTGATGTGTGGTTGATTCTTTCATGATCCGACACGAACAGGGGCTCGAGCCGTAACTACCCAAAGCCTGCCTCCATAGGCCAAGGGCTGGAGATCAGCACTGAAAATGTAACTAACATGAGGAGGCCTTTTACTAATTACATGTATGCACAAACCTGAGCATCTCAAAACAGAAGTGATAAGGAATAAATAAGTAAAAAAGATGAAACAACTTGAAAGTAAACCAGGCATGTAAAACCTCTAGGGTGTATAAGAGTATGGTGGTGCAAACTGAAAAGTAAAGGAGAAAATACACATCTAACCAGAAATATGTCCCAATGTGACAAGATTGAAAGTAAACTGCTAAGAGAGACCAACTCCTAATCTCTAAGATAAAACCACCATGCGTGGTCTAAAGCCCCAAGTATCCCTAAACTCCTCTGAAGTCACCACCGACCTTTCCCTCGTTTTCATAAGACATGACACGTGGAAGAAAATCCCATTCAAGGGTGAGTATATACATACCTAGTAGGACATTATAAAAGTTGAAAGGGGAGTAGTAAGAGACATAATATAAATATAAAGACAATAGATATTAAATAGGGTGCATCTCTACCTAAATAAAGATAAATAATAACCTCTTCCAATCACAAGGGGATCACCACAGTGTGTAGATAGACTACACATCGAGTATTTTCTACCCATAGAAGAAGAGTAACCTAAACCAACCATGAGAAGCTAAACACGAAAAGCACATGGCATTCCCCACATGTATTCACAACCCATGGTAGTATATTAACCAAATCTAAAGGTATGGATAAAGATCCTAGGAAAAAGAGTCACTGACAATTCCAAAAGTATATCAATGATGCCCAACATCTTACACGTCTTCCCAAAAGTAACCATGTGAAGACCCACACTTTGCCACTATGCCACACAGTTGAGGGGGGCACAATCCCAAAAGTAACCATGTGAATACATCGTGTACTTAAGAAAGGGTTGGTGGAAGTTCTGGTCGATAAGCCAAAACTCCAATGTGATTGAAAATATAAAAGGGGAGAATGTAACTAGGTCTTAAATCTCCCTTCTTCACAAATATCATGACCCTCTTCCATAGAGATATGAAAAAAAACACTTTATCCTTACCCTCAAACTCTAAGTCTCATCGACGATTATCAGTATAGGGATTCTGTCAACTCTAAGTAGTCTTGACGTGTTACAAAATTGTCTTGACCTTTTCTACCATTTCCTCAACCATTTTAGGTCCCAATAGCTTGTGTTCACTAACTTCATCCCAACACATAGGTGTTCTACATCTCTTTATATAAAGGTCTTCATAAGGATCCATTAGGATGCTTGAGTGAAAGCTATTACTGTACGAGAACTTGACCAAAGGAAGTTGTTGATCCCATTATACTTTAAAGTCCATAGAGTATGCTCTCAACATGTCTAATAGTATCAGAATAATATGATCATATTGGACATAACTTTGTGGGTGATAAGTCATCCTGAACTTCAACTTATTATTTAGAGTATGTTGGAGGATATTCAAGAACTTGAAGGTAAATATTAGATCTCAGTTAGATACAATCAATAGTGGTTTTACATGTATCCTTAACACCTCTATGATGTATATCCATGTTAGTTGAACAAGTGAGAAGTAATCTATAATTGTAATGAATTGAGAAGTCTTTGTAATAATATCCACCAAAACCCATATGAAATTATTTCCTCTTGACGTCTTTAGAAGACCAGTGAAAAAGTATATGGTGATGTTTTTCTATTTCGAAGTAAGTATGGGTAATGGTTGCATCATCCCATTAGAATTTTTACTTTCAGCCTTCAATTATTGACATACTAGATACTTTAATGTATATTCTGTGATCTTCTTATTCATATTTTCCCACAAATAATTCTCTTAGAGATCTCGATACATCTTCATAATCCTTGGGTAGATGGATAAGGTCAATCTATGTGCATAATTCAATAGCCCTTTCTTTATATTATGATTTTATGATACACATATTCATGAACCAAACCTCACAAATCCTTCTTCATCAATTTTTAACTTCGAGTATTTCTTTTTTCTTATAACTTCTACCTTATTATTAATTTACATATCATATTTTTGAGTATACTTTATCTTATATATAAGAGATGGTTGAGAAATAATTTGAGAAAGGAATGATTATGTTACTTGCTTAATGATTCCCAAGTCCATCATTTTAAATTCTAAGAATATTGGATCATTTTAAATTCTCACCATTGATAAATATTCCAGATCTTTTCTAATTAGATAATTTCAACTTTTTTTCTTTCCTAGGATGGTAATGGATTGAGAAGTCATAGTCCTTGATTAGATCTAACCATCTTCACTAGATAATATTAAGATATTTATATGTGAATACATATATTTTTGTCTATTATGATCCATATATATTTCACACCTCTCACCATAGAGATAATTTCACCATATTTTCAATGTAAAGATCACTAAATCCAACTCGAGATCATGTGATGGATAGTTCTATTCATGAATTTTCAATTTCCTTAAGGCATAGGCTATCACTTTATAATTTTTAATCAGTACATATCCTAATAACTTATTTTAAGAATCTCTATATACCAAAAAAATTTACCCACTTGAGGGTTGTGTGAGGAATAGTGCAGTGATAAGCCTATTTTTTAACTACTTAAAGATATATTCACATTCATTAGTCTAGGAAAAATTTACCTCCTTATGAGTTATCTTAGTTAGTGGGTTGTATAATTATGATAATTTTTCTCAAAAATAATTGGTAATATCCAACTAATCCAAGTAAAATATGGATCTATGTTCCAGATGCTGGTCTGGGCCACTCCTTAATTGAATTTGTCTTAGAATGGTCCAAAAATATCCCTTTAATTGTGATAATATACCCCAAGAATGATACTTCCTTCCTCCAAAACTCACATTTACTATAATTTTCATATCTATTATCCTTTCAAAAAGTCATTAGAATAGTATTCAATTGCTCCTCATAATCTTACTTACTTTTAGAGTATATTAGAATATCATATATAAATACTAAAACAAATTTATCAAGGTAATCTCTAAAGAAACTATTCATTAAGTCCATAAATATTGCTGGAGAATTAGTGAGTCTAAAAGGCATCACTATGACCTCATAGTGTCTGTGCCTTATTTAAAAGACAGTTTTGAGAATATCTTCCTTTTTTAACCTTAATTGGTGATATCCCGACTGAATATCCACCTTAGAGAAATAATGGGCCCCATGTAGTTGATTAAACAAGTCATCTATCTGTGGAAGGGGATAATTTTTATTTATCATAATTTTTTTGAGTTCATGATAATCAATGAAAATGTGCATGGACCTATCTTTCTTCTTGATGAAGTTTACCTACACACCCCACAGTGAATCACTCAGGCATATAAAACCCTTTTCTAGATTTTTTTGTAACTACTTTTTCAGCTATTCTAACTCAATAGTGGCTATTTTGTAAGGTGACTTCGATATGGTCTGAGATCCAAGTATAAGTTCAATTGAGAAATCAACCTCTCATACATGAGGAAGACTAGGAAACTCTTTGGAGGAATACATTAGTATAATCCCTCATAATGGGCATGTATTTATTCATGATTATCTCCTTTATCCCAATCATTTAAGATATATATCATTGATCATAAGGAAATAATATATAGTCTTGAAAAGAATATTCTAGGGGAGAATCATCTTTCTTATTACACTTGTATAGAATTAGAGGATAACTTGGGACATGTAGAGTGATCCCCCTCTTGATAATTCATATTGGATTTATATAATGACAAAAAATCCATTCCCAATATAGAATCAAACTCTACCAAAGAAAGTAAGATGATGTTTTCTAGAAGATTCAATACACAAACATTTATTGGGGAGGAGTTATATACTTGTCATGCAATAATTTCTCTATTTTATGTTCTCATAGATAACTCAACCACTAAGTTTTTAGGTGTTGTTTGAAAATTTATACTAAACTTGAAAGATATGTAAGAACACATAGAAATATAATTAAACAGTATATTCACTCTTCTTTAATGAATAAATATTATACCTTTCACCACATCATTTTCACGATCCACCATAGATACAGTGATAACATATTCCCTTACTTAATCTCTAGGACTTGGAGGTTATTTCCATTGATTGTCTTTGAAAACCATTAGCTTAGGGAATTATCTTACAAAATTCCTATGTTCCTTGCAGTTGAAACATTGCACCACAGGTTGAGTGTTGATCTAAACCTTTTTTATTCCACATTAGTGGGTTTCTTCATTTCCCTTCAACACTAATTATATTAATGCCCCTATTTTCCATATTTGAAATATCTTCTTGTTCCTTTGAGATAATTTATAGGGTGGTTCTTCCTACACCTTTTAAATGTGGGATGTTGGATTTTATTTAATCCTTGAGATTTATCTATTAATACTCCCAAATAAAATTCCATTTTATGCTTTTTTTTCTCGAGTCTCATGAGACAACTGAGAGTCATCGATCTCCATATCCACTTTGAGGTCATAATGAACAATATATTCATTGATTTTAAAGTCCAAAATCTCTAATGATTTTCATATAATTAGATTTAACCCACTAAAGAAATGGTCCACCATAATTTCTATGTTGATGATAAAGCCGGAGGCATACCACACATGCCTTGTGAATTTTTCCTCATACACCTTAATAGACTGATCTTCCTTTTTATTTAGTATGAGGAACTACCTATCCATTTTAGGATGAAGATTTTGGGGGGAAATATTCATTGAAAAATATTTTCTTAAAGTCTTATTATTCTATGGAATAAATATCATCTTTTGAATTTGTGTTCTTGATTAGTGTCCACTACTAATCAGATTCTCCCTAAATGCAGTAAACGACCAGCACAACTTTCTCTTATTATGTGCATGAGAGGAAAAAGAATACATTCTCAATGGAGTTAATCCATTATTCTGTGACGAGGGAATCAAAAGATCCAATAAATGTAGGAGGCATTTTTCAGATAAAATACTTGAATACAAATTTCTCTTTCTTAAGGGAAGGAGGGTGTTCTGTATGATTTAAGTTATTATAAATAACTTGAGTTAGTTGAGACAATACTTCCATGAAGTTCTCATCTCCTGCTCCCATAAGGTTAGGAATATCATTGGGGGAAATCATCACATTTCCTATCATGTTGGTTGTTAGCATAGTTTCTCCTATTTCTCGCCATTAACTAAAAAGAATAAAAAATATGAGGATAAATTAATATAAAAATGGAAAAATTATAAAATTATAAGGAATAAATTATAAATGATATGTATATCCTAACTTATGAGTCTCTAGGTTTCAATATAGGTTATCCATGGTAATGTTTCCTACTATATTTTATAACCTAACAATTTTTTCAAGTCCTTCATAATGGTTTATAAATAGTTTGTGAATTTTCAAAACATATCCCTTGGGAGTGCCAAACCAGGTGTGTAACAAGACCCATTTTCATGCACCAGGTAAAGATTGAGTTAAATACCAATGTACCCTTTTCAAAGTTATTAACCCTAGGTAAAACTGTACTAGATCCACATCCACTTGTAGTATCTAGAATGATATGTAATTTATTGTAAACCACTCACTCCATTCTTCAAAAAAACTATAGGATATTTTCCTATACTTTGAATTATTCCTAGGGTTCTCACTAAAAGATTCTAGTCTTAATACCAAAAAATAACTAGACCATACTTTGATACCAACTATATTGACCTAAGACTTTTACACATATTATTACATGATTTTTAAACATAAAAATCCAATAAGTACAACCCAAAGATCACGAGGTCTAGTGTATTTGTAAGACTAGGTTCATAATAGATTTAAAGGAAACTAAAACATGAAATCCTATTTTTATTCTAAATAATGATCTCTTAAATCCATTTTATCTTCTAAAACTGCATAGGATAACATAGGGAATACATAAAAGAAATGGGTGATCTAAAAATCTTAGTAAGATAATAAGCATGATAAGGAAACATAATGTGTGAGTCAAAGGTATAACATGATATTATAAAAGAGAGGGATCATGAGTAATCACATGGAAGCATAACATAAAGAACACGGTATAATAATATCATATAAATATAGGAAATGTGGAAGTAACATATAACATGACATAAACATGAGTCAAGGCTAACTACCTAGACAATTTCACATGGTGGACAAAGTCCCATAATGGATTAGGTTTACTCCCTAATCCCATACACAATGTCTCATGAGATAAAATCTTTACCCAATGTATTAGAGGGATATTTGGGTACAACCATTATAACATGTTCATGATTTATGTGTGCCAAAAATAGGAAATAAATCATAAGTCATAAACATAATAAATACTCATATAAAGAAAATGGTTTTCACAATCCTTCCTCATATCATAATCAAACAAAATTTCACAATGAAGGAATTTGTGAAATGAACATAAGACATGTATTACCCCATCAAAGGTGTTACGAACCAGCCTGGATACCCTGGTACCCTGATACCCAAGTTAGAACTGACATAGACTAAAGGGAATTTCTAATCCCCACAGGTTGGAGACTAGTACCTGGCATAATACAATACAAAAGTGGGAACAAATTTTCTTAAAAAATAGTGGAAGAAATAGATGCATATCAATATACTGAAAGAAAACTACCAAAGGACACTGTAACTGTAACATCCCAAGTAAGTAATGAATAATAGATATTTTTATCTATGTCTATTAATGATTAAGATAGTGTTTTAGAGGCTTAAAATGAAAATAAATACAATCTTAAGCATGAAATACACTAATATTTTTTTAAAAGATTGTTTTACTACCTTTTTATGGAAAACCATTTTTAAATCTATATTTTGACAATTTTATAAGCTATTTTTGTCAAAATAAACTTATTCTTTATGATTGGGACATCAAAATTTACTTTGTGTGAATTTTTGGTATTTTTCTGACAATGTTCATTTTTTAATGAATAGTGAAAAATACTGCATTTTACATCAAAACTGCTTTTTAATCTAATTTATTTATATGATTAGATTATCTTTTGAATTGGTTTTAAAGTTAAATTAGAATATATTTTTACCATTTAATCCAATGGTGTGAATTAGGATTAATTTCACTTTGGAATTGGGCATAAACTAATGTCAAACTTTTCATAGATATTGTTTCAAAAAAACCCGCTATTTGTTTTGACAACGAGAATTATTTTTAAATCAATTATTGCAATTTCTGTGTTTGGAATTTGGTAAAATGGATTATATATTTGGAATCATAAGTTCCAAATTATGTAATCAATACTCTTTTGTTTTTGTACATTATGAATAGTAATGACGATAATTATCTTTAATTATCTTGATTAATGAGTAATCAGGTAGTTAAGGATAATAAAATAATATCATAATAATAAAAAATGACACCAAAATGTGTCCTAATTCTACTTGTTTTCTCATAGACGACCATGGTATGCCTTGTGCCAAACTTGGGGACCCCATGGAATCACTTTTGTGGAAAGTGACTTGTTATCTTTTTATTTTTTTTAAAGAAAGTAAATATAACAAGAATGTATCACCTGATTAAAACATTTTTAATTTTGTCTACATAAATGATATTTTAAACTATAAATATTCTTTGGAAATCTAAAACGATTTCCTACATCATAGTATTTTTTTCATAATTTTTAGCCTTTAAATAAATTAAATTATTTATGACATCATGATGATGCCGCGATTACCTCATTAATAAAAGATTTAAATAAAATGAAATGATAATGTAAAATCTATGAAATACACATGTCCAAAACCTATTTTATGGGTGGATTTCGAACACTTATCACCTTACCCTCGAATTATATTAATGCGGGACCTTTTTAATCCGAAACTCATTTTAAAATAATGTAACATTTCTTTACTTTCCAAGAGTGCTCCTCCTCTCCTCTTATAAAAGGCCCCCACCTCTACCTCCTTACCCACACTCCCAAAGCCTTTGGCTCGGACAACCCCTACCCATTTTGTCTCTCCACATCCCTATCTTACTCCTTGAAGCCTCACTTTGGGAAGAAGTCTTCCCAAGGAAGCCTTTGAGCTCAAACCAAAGAAAGTTACCTGATTTTAAGGTAATGTCTTAACTTAAGTCCTTTTGTTTTATTTTGCTTCTCCAACCACCTAAACTCTTTTTATTCATTTCTTTTGTAACAAATCCAATATCTTCAATATATTAGGATGTTTTTATAAGAAGTATTCGAGCTACACTTACACACACCTACATCTAATGGTTAAAGGACATACTGTTTCTGTGGATGGTGAATTTATGCCTCCCGAAACGATGATTGTTCAAAATTCTTTTAACACCTTCAAAGGTGGCCATTAAGATGTCACTATATTTATATATGATATATAATATGTTTATGTTTTCCTTAAGCTTCTGTATTTTTCATTTTAGTCATACCTTTATGGTTTCCATTATGGGTAAATGCGATATCTTCATTTAAGGAAGTGCGGACTACCGCCCCCTCAAAGTGATTTGATTCGTTAAATACCATATGTGGGATGTATAAAGGATGGAACTATGATATTATATATGATATTATACTGGAATTATAATATACCTTTATATCATTATGATTCCATTCTATAAAATATGAAATAGAAATGAAAGTAGCGTTCATGCGTACGTACGGCTTACCGTCTCCATGAACGGTGCATTTCATTTCTTACCTCTAAATAATTATGTAATATTATAAATGCATGTATATACTGGATATATATGATATATACATCATGATTATAATTCTGGATATAATGGATACATGAACAACTTGTAATTATAAAGGGTTTATTTTTGACTCAAGTACCAATGATCGTTAAAACGACCGTTATTAACTTAAATAATTACATAGTGTTCATGACATGGAAATAAGTGATATAAAAGGAATAATTAACTTGAAAAAGGTTCTTAATAAAGTAGAAATTAACTCAAGTTTATTATTCAGGACATTAAAGAACGATCGAGTCAAGTCGGACCCGAGGTATGGGACTTCGTCTCAATCTCCTTTCATTGAGGCATATTTTGTTTTATACACAACCTTCTTTTATACAGTATATAAACCCCTTTGACTTTTACGTTTATCCAAAAGGAATCTTTTTTATACGTAGCGTTTTACTAAATGACAAAAGGGAATGTTTTTGTCGTACGTATGCAGCGACAACGACTTCTCCGCCGCCGTGACCGTTATTTGAGTTTTGGCTTCCTCTACAAGCCATACCTTTTTTTTAAAAGAAAAATAAATACCATGTTTTAATTTTCTTTTATTTTGGTATTGAAAATGGTTTTCAAAATGTTTTTATATCAATGTGTTGTATTGATATCTTGTGATTGAAAGGTGGAAATGTTATGTTTCTTTTATGTATGTTTTATGTGATATGATTATGTTGAGGTTCTTGGGTATTATTATGAAGACTGGTGGTTTCGTGATAAACTAAGGGCGGGTGAGCCCGATATAGCTCTCCAATGCATTGGGTAACGTGAAGGAGTGAAACGTTAAGGTTTCTCCGAATAGATTTAGGGAATATACTGCGATGGGTATTCCAAACGTAACCAAGAGGGTTACTCCCTACGTAAGAATGTTATGAATGCCTCAAGTTACCTTTATGTCTTATGATTTCTATGATTTATTCATGATTTGATGAGGTATGTTAAAGTGCTTATGTTTTATGGGTAAAGTATGATTTCATTCTTATGTATATATGTACCCATGTTTCCTTTCCATATTTTTATATCCCTTACTAAGCTTTTTATGCTCATCCCAAGTTTTTTTGAAATATTTTTCACAGGTCAAGGGAAAGGTACATGATATGATGATAGTGTCAAGGAAGTGTCAAGAAAGAATCCATGTTTTATTTTAAATATGTTTCCATTAATGGGAAAGAAGAATACTATCTTTATGTAACCACTTTGTTTATATGTGGAATGTAATGCAAGTTTTATGATCTAATTCTCTAAAACTCTAAACCCGAAAAGATCCTCAATGTGTAATCTTGTAATAACTCATGATTAAGTAAGGTTTAAGGCTGGGGCCTTATAGTTGGTATTAGAGGTCGGTTTAGATAACTTTAGGAGTTAGAATTCTATTAAATTATTATCCAAAAATATTTTTTTTATGGTCAAATTGAAGTGATATAGTATTTGAAGATTACCATGTTTCTTCATCTAAGACATGTTTGTTCAGAATGGTTTTCAGCAGAGGAAACAGGGAAGCAGTGCTAGGAAGGCATACAGAAGGAAATAACCTTCCGAATCAGCATCCTGAGATGGTCGGAATTGGAACTGAACAGTTTGTTGCAGTAATGGCGCAGTTGACTCAAGCAATAAATGGTGGTGGTATCCATGCACGAGATCAGCCAGATCAACTGCAGAGGAACATGTCAGTGGTGGAACACTTCATGAGGCAACATCCCCCACCATTCAGAGGATCATCTAACCCTGTGTTAGCTGAAGGGTGGATGAAAGCACTGGAGAAGATTTTCGATGTCATGGGGTGTTCAGACAATCAAAAGGTTAGTCTTGCTATTTACCGTTTGGAGGGTGAGGCAGATCAGTGGTGGTCTATGGTTAAAAATATCAGGGACGCCGATGAGATTGATGCTCTTGACTGGGATGAATTCAAAGGTATGTTTCTTGAGAAGTATTTTCCTAAGGCTGTTCGACTTAGGATGGAAAATCAATTCTTGGAGTTGAGGCAAGAGGAAGACTCAGTGGCTACCTATGAAGAAAGGTTCACTTGATTGGCAAGGTATGCTCCAAATTTTATCCGAGACCTTGATAGTAAAATCAATCATTTTTACTCAGGATTAAAGCCAAAATATCGAAGGGAATTAGCTTATCATGAGTTTAAAAGTTATGAAAATCTTGTCCGATGTGCTAAGAAGGTGGAAATGGAGTTTTCCGATGATCAAGTGTTCTATAACAACCAACAGAAGAAGAGACCGAGGTGGCAGGAGAAAGGTAAGAATTCTTCAAAAAAGTCTGATGGTAAGAAAACTAAGTTTCCAGTTTGTGATAAATGTGGCGAAAGGCATGCTGGGGAATGTCTTCTGAATTCTGGGAAGTGCTACCGATGTGGTAAGATGGGACATAAGGCTCGTGATTGCACTGAAAAGGATCAAGGTGAAGGTAAGACCAAATTTGATTTATAGTTAGTGAAATGTTATAAGTGTAATGAGATGGGTCACTATGCAAATGAGTGTCCGACAAAGAGCTTGAGTGATGGGAAGCAGTTAGACTACAAGCAGAAAGGGGTGGTAAAATCCTTTGCAACTACTTCAGTAGATGTCAGACCATCAAATGATGTTGTATCAGGTACTTTGTTTGTTTTTTCAGATTATGCCAGTGTGTTGTTTGATTCGGGGTCTACACATTCTTTCATCTCTAAAAAATTTTCTAGTAAAATGGGAATACCATCTCAAGAAATGACTCCTGAACTTTTGGTAAAAACACATGGGGGAAATGTTGAGGCAAAAAGAATTTATAAGAATCTTCCTATCCTTATCTGTGGAAAGAACCTACTTGCAAACCTTATTTTTCTACCTCTAGTAGAGTTTGATGTTATCCTGGGTATGGATTGGATCTCTATTTACCATGCTAAGATTGATTGTAGAGCTAAAGAAGTTTCTTTTCAGAAAGACTTTCAGTTTGTGTACAAGAATGAACCCTTACTGTTGATAACTTATCAAGAGGCCAAGAAACTTGTAAAAGATGGAAATGAATGTTACCTTGCACACATCGTTGAAAATAAAGGAACTGTTCAGATTAATGATGTGCCAGTGGTAAATGAGTATCCTGATGTTTTCCTGATGAGTTTCCTGGAATAATACTAGATCGGGAAGTTGAGTTTACTGTTGACTTAGTTCCTGATGCTAAGGCAATTTCAAAACCCCCTTATCGAATGTCTCAAATTGAACTTTTAGAGTTGAAGGAGCAATTGCAAGATTTATTAGAGAAAGGTTTCATTCGACCTAGCACATCACCATGGGGTGCTCCTGTTTTATTTGTTAAAAAAAAAGATGGTTCAATGAGACTTTGCATTGATTATAGAGCCTTGAATAACATCACTGTTAAGAACAAATATCCTTTGCCTCATATCGATGATTTGTTTGATCAGCTCCAGGGAGCTCAGTATTTTTCAAAGATTGACCTGAGATCGGGGTACCATCAGCTGAAGGTAAAGGAAGCAGATGTTCCGAAGACCGCGTTCCATACAAGATATGGCCATTATGAATTTATAGTAATGCCTTTTGGGCTAACCAATGCACCTGCTGTATTCATGGACTTAATGAATGGAATTTTCCATGAGTTCTTGGATAAGTTTGTGGTGGTTTTCATTGATGATATTTTGGTGTTTTCTAAAAGTAAAGAGGAGCATGAAAGACATTTAAGGGTTATCTTGCAAACATTAAAAGAAAAGAAATTGTATGGGAAATTCAGAAAGTGTGAGTTTTGGTTGTAACAAATTTCTTTCCTTGGTCACATTGTTTCTAAAGATGGGATAACTGTTGATCCTGCAAAAACAAAAGTTGTGGAAGACTGGCCAAGACCCAAAAATGTAACTGAGATTCGTAGCTTCCTTGGTTTGGCAGGCTATTACCGAAGGTTTGTTAGAAATTTTTCACGGTTATCTAGTCCAATGACTAAGCTAACTCGGAAGGGTGTTAAGTTTATCTGGACAAAAGAATGTGATGATTGTTTTCAGAAATTGAAAAGAAGATTGGTGAAAGATCCAGTTTTTGCACTACCTTCCAGGAATGGTGAGTTTGTTATCTACAGTGATGCTTCATTGAAAGGACTTGGTTGCGTCCTAATGCAGAATGATCAGGTAATTTCTTATGCTTCACGACAGTTGAAAACTCATGAGGTAAATTACCCTACACATGATTTGGAATTAGCTGCTGTTGTTTTCGCTTTAAAAATTTGGAGACATCATTTGTATGGAGTAAAGTGTGAAATATATACTGATCACAAAATTTTAAAGTATATATTCACTCAGAAAGAGTTAAACATGAGACAGAGGAGATGGCTGGAATTAATCAAGGATTATGATTGTACAATTCATTACCATCCGAGAAAAGCAAATAAAGTGGCTGATGCTTTGAGTCGAAAAAGTAATGCTTCATTAACAATGTTGCGTTTGGAACGTGATCCTTTGGTTAAGGATTTGATGAACTTTGGCATAGAAGTTTTTGGCGCAGGATGTTCTTCTGTTTTGTTTCAGGTATCAGTGAGATCATCTCTATCAGATAGAATCAAGCAAGCACAGAAGCAAGACAGTGAGTTGCAGAAAAAGGTAGAGCTGGTTCAGAAAGGTAAGTTGCCTGAATTCAACATTGATAATGATTGTGTTTTGATATTTGGGAAGAGATTGTGTGTGCCTTGTGATTCACAGTTGAAGAGAGAGTTGTTATGTGAAGCTCATAGTTCTCTGTTTTCAGTTCATCCTGGCAGTACTAAGATGTACAGAGATCTGCGGGAGTATTACTGGTGGGATGGAATGAAAAGAGATATTGCTAATTTTACTGTGAAGTGTTTGACACGTCAACAGGTTAAAGCAGAGCGGTAGTTACCGAAAGGGATGCTTCAGCCTTTACCAGTGCCAGAGTGGAAATGGGAGAATATATCCATGTACTTTGTTGTGGGATTACCGAAGACATCTCGAGGTAATAATGCAATCTGGGTTATTGTTGATCGCCTGACTAAATCTTCTCATTTCCTTGCTATTCGAGATACCTTCTCTCTAGATCAACTTTCCCATTTGTATCTTAAAGAGATAGTCAGGTTACATGGAGTTCCTCTCTCCATTGTATCTGATCATGATCCCAGGTTTACTTCTAACTTTTGGAAAGGCCTTCAAAAGTCGTTGGGTACTGAATTAAATTTTAGTATAGCATTTCATCCTCAATCAGATGGGCAGTCAGAACAAACAATTCAGACCTTGGAGGATATTCTACGAGCTTGTTCGATGGATTATTAGGGAAGTTGGGACCAACATCTTTCTTTGGTTTAATTTTCATATAATAACAGTTTTCATTCCAGTATATAGATGGCACCATTTCAGGCATTATATGGGAAGTGGTGTCGAACTCCAGCTTTCTGGGATGAAGTGGGTGAAAGGAAGTTAATGGGACCAGAATTGGTAGAAGAGTTGGCAGAAAAAGTTCAGCTGATACAGAAACACATGAGAACAGCTCAGAGTAGGCAGAAGAGTTATGCGGACAACAGGAGGAAGGATCTCTCTTTTGAGGTAGGTGATCATGTTTTTCTCAAAGTATCACCATGGAAAAGTGTGATGCGATTTGGTAAGAAAGGAAACCTGAGTCCAAGGTTCATTGGACCATATGAAATTCTGGAGAGAGTTGGATCCGTTGCTTACCGAGTGGCTTTACCTCTGAGTTTATCTCAGGTACACAATGTTTTTCATGTTTCGATGCTGAGAAAGTACATGCCATATCCATCTCATGTTTTGAGTCCAGAGGTAGTTCAGCTGGAAGAGAACCTATCTTATGAGGAACAACCGGTCCAGATTCTTGACCACAGGGAGCAAGTGTTACGGAATAAGGTGATTAATCAGGTAAAAGTTTTTTGAAAAAACCACATGATGGAAGAGGCAACATGGGAATTTGAAAATGTAATGAGGGATAAGTACGCCCATTTATTCGATAAGTAAATAAATTGCGGGGACGTAATTTTCTAAAGGGGGGAAGGATGTAACATCCCAAGTAAGTAATAAATAATAGATATTTTTATCTATGTCTATTAATGATTAAGATAGTGTTTTAGAGGCTTAAAATGAAAATAAATACAATCTTAAGCATGGAATACACTAATATTTTTTTAAAAGATTGTTTTACTGCCTTTTAATGGCAAACCATTTTTAAATATATCTTTTGACAATTTTATAAGCTATGTTTGTCAAAATAAACTTATTCTTTATGATTGGGACATCAAAATTTACTTTGTGTGAATTTTTGGTATTTTTCTGACAATGTTCATTTTTTAATGAATAGTGAAAAATACTGCATTTTACATCAAAACTGCTTTTTAATCTAATTTATTTATATGATTAGATTATCTTTTGAATTGGTTTTAAAGTTAAATTAGAATATATTTTTACCATTTAATCCAATGGTGGTCATTAGGATTAATTTCACTTTGGAATTGGGCATAAACTAATGCCAAACTTTTCATAGATATTGTTTAAAAAAAACCCGCTATTTGTTTTGACAACGGGAATTATTTTTAAATCAATTATTTCAATTTCTGTGTTTGGAATTTGGTAAAATGGATTAAATATTTGGAATCAGAAGGTCCAAATTATGTAATCAATACTCTTTTGGTTTTGGACATTATGAATAGTAACGACGGTAATTATCTTTAATTATCTTGATTAATGAGTAATCGAGTAGTTAAGGATAATAAAATAATATCATAATAATAAAAAATTACACCAACATGTGTACTAATTCTACTTGTTGTCTCATGGCTGACCATGGGATGCATTGTGCCAAACTTGGGGACCCCATGGAATCACTTTTGTGGAAAGTGACTTGTTATCTTTTTATTTTTTTTAAAGAAAGTAAATATAACAAGAATGTATCACCTGATTAAAACATTTTTAATTTTGTCTACATAAATGATATTTTAGACTATAAATATTATTTGTAAATCTAAAACGATTTCCTACATCATAGTATTTTTTGCATAATTTTTAGACTTTAAATAAATTAAATTATTTATGACATCATGATGATGCCGCGATTACCTCATTAATAAAAGATTTAAATAAAATGAAATGATAATGTAAAATCTATGAACTACACATGTCCAAAACCTATTTGATGGGTGGATTTCGAACCCTTATCACCTTACCCTCAAATTATATCAATGTGGGACCTTTTGAATCCGAAACTCATTTTAAAATAATGTAACATTTCTTTACTTTCCAAGAGTGCCCCTCCTCTCCTCTTATAAAAGGCCCCCACCTCTACCTCCTTACCCACACTCCCAAAGCCTTTGGCTCGGCCAAACCCTGCCCATTTTGTCTCTCCAAATCTCTATCTTACTCCTTGAAGCCTCACTTTAGGCATAAGTCTTCCCAAGGAAGCCTTTGAGCTCAAACCAAAGGGAGTTACCCGATTTTAAGGTAATGTCTTCACTTGAGTCCTTTTGTTTTATTTTGCTTCTCCAACCCCCTAAACTCTTTTTATTCATTTCTTTTGTAACAACTCCAGTATCTTAAATATACTAGGATATTGTTATAAGAAGTATTCGAGCTACACTTACACACACCTACATCTAATGGTTAAAGGACATACTGTTTCCGTGGATGGTGAATTTATGCCTCCCGAAACGATGATTGTTCAACATTCTTTTAACACCTTCAAAGGTGGCCATTAAGATGTCACTATATTTATATATGATATATAATATGTTTATGTTTTCCTTAAGCTTCTGTATTTTTTATTTTGGGCATACCTTTATGGTTTCCATTATGGGTAAACGCGATATCTTCATTTAAGGAAGTGCGGACTACCGCCCCCTCAAAGTGATTTGATTCGTTAAATACCATATGTGGGATGTATAAAGGATGGAACTATGATATTATATATGATATTATACTATAATTATAATATACCTTTATATCATTATGATTCCATTCTATAAAATACGAAATAGAAATGAAAGTAGCGTTCATGCGTACGTACAACTTACCGTCTCCATGAATGGTGCATTTCATTTCTTACCTCTAAATGATTATGTAATATTATAAATGTATGTATATACTGGATATATATGATATATACATCATGATTATAATTCTGGATATAATGGATACATGAAAAACTTGTAATTATAAAGGGTTTATTTTTTACTCAAGTACCAATGATCGTTAAAACGACCGTTATTAACTTAAATAATTACATAGTGTTCATGACATGGAAATAAGTGATATAAAAGGAATAATGAACTTGAAAAAGGTTCTTAAGCAAGTAGAAATTAACTCAAGTTTATTATTCAGGACATTAAAGAACGATCGAGTCAAGTCGGACCTGAGGTATGGGACTTCGTCTCAATCTCCTTTCATTGAGGCATATTTTGTTTTATACACAACCTTCTTTTATATGGTGTATAAACCCCTTTGACTTTTACGTTTATCCAAAAGGAATCTTTTTTATATGTAGCGTTTTACTAAATGACAAAAGGGAATGTTTTTGTCGTACGTATGCGGCGACAACGACTTCTCCGCCGCCGTGACCGTTATTTGAGTTTCGGCTTCCTCTACAAGCCATACCTTTTTTTTAAAAGAAAAATAAATACCATGTTTTAATTTTCTTTTATTTTGGTATTGAAAATGGTTTTCAAAATGTTTTTATATCAATGTGTTGTATTGATATCTTGTGATTGAAAGGTGGAAATGTTATGTTTCCTTTATGCATGTTTTATGTGATATGATTATGTTTAGGTTCTTGGGCATTATTATGAAGACGGGTGGTTCCGTGATAAACTAAGGGCGGGTGATCCCGATATAGCTCTCCAATGTATTGGGTAACGTGAAGGAGTGAAACGTTAAGGTTTCTCCGAAGAGATTTAGGGAATATACTATGATGGGTATTCCAAACGTAACCAAGAGGGTTACTCCCTACGTAAGAATGTTATGAATGCCTCAAGTTACCTTTATGTCTTATGATTTCTATGATTTATTCATGATTTGATGAGGTATGTTAAAGTGCTTATGTTTTATAAGTAAAGTATGATTTCATTATTATGTATATATGTACCCATGTTTCCTTTTCATATTTTTATATCCCTTACTGAGCTTTTTATGCTCATCCCAAGTTTTTTTGAAATGTTTTTCACAGGTCAAGGGAAAGGTACATAATATGATGATAGTGTCAAGGAAGTGTCAAGAAAGAATCCATGTTTTATTTTAAATATGTTTCCATTGATGGGAAAGAAGAATACTATCTTTATGTAACCACTTTGTTTATATGTGGAATTTAATGCAAGTTTTATGATCTAATTCTCTAAAACTCTAAACCCGAAAAGATCCTCAATGTGTAATCTTGTAATAACTGAAGATTAAGTAAGGTTTAAGGCTGGGTCCTTATAGTACCAAAAACCAAATAGGTATATCAGAAAACTAAACTGTAAATCATCAAATTACCATAAGTATAACATGACAAACTCCATGTCCTAAAGGACAAATCACTCTAAGCCCTAAGGGATCAAGAACATCCACCTCCTCCAAGATATGCCTTACCTATACTTTGACATGGTAGGAGAAAATCTATAAATTCTTGAAGGGAAAGGTAGGGTGTGAGATAAAAAGTCCTAGCTGGGTCTCACCAAATGTTCCGTAATAAGATTCCATAATAATAAATCAAATCATGATTTCAATTTTTAATCAAAACAGTCATGGAAATATATTTTCATATTTAAATCAAAACATGATTCATTTCACAATGATGTAAAACTTTTCAAACATGGACTAAATAAACACTTTATATAAAATAGTTTATATAAATCATTAGGCATGTGTAAACAGTTTCACAATCAATGGAATTTAAAATCAAAGAAGTCAAAAATAACACTATGGTCATCTTCCATAAGGTAAAATTGTTCCAAACTATAGGATCCTCACACATATCATATCAATGATCATGAAAAGTATGCGTAACCATGTCCCTCAGGCTCACGCCGAATAAGACCCATCAACATCCCATCGAGGATAAGATATATTGAACTAGGTTTTTGTTAGATTTGTAAATCATTAATCCATTTTTAGGGCATTACCATCCTATCATGTTTGTCCCAAATAACCCACTAACTACCCAGGATCTCATGTGCTCAATCAATCAATAGAAAAGGGAAAATCATTTCATTTCAAAAATACTTCGTAATCTCCCACTTTTCTTTTTCAAAATGCTAATTCATGTTAAAAACCAAAACATAGGTTTTTTCATCATTTCATGCATTTTCAATTCAAAAAAAATCATATGTTTTTATCAAATCAGTTTAATTCATTTTTAAAAAACAATTCTCAAATAAATTTACAAATCCCATAAATTTCAAATTACACCCTAAATTTTAATTTTATCAGAATTGGGTGTTTTCCCAAAATTCCATACCAAGTTAGATCCAAGTTTTAATTAAAATCAAACTATTTTTTCACAAATCAATTGTATTAAATTTCAAACCCAAGCAATTCAAGGATTAATCAATTGGAAAATATTGCACGAATCCACCTACCCGTTTCATGAGAACACAACACCCGCAATAGGACTAACCAATGAAGAACAAAGGTGAAAGAGATCTAGGAACTTAACCAAGAATCAAGATTCAACAACACAAAGTTTATATCAATCAATCCTGAGATGATCTATCAAACCCCAAATAGGAAAAGAGAGAGAGAGAGAGAAGAGATAGGGAGACCACTTACCAAAAGAGATAAACCACCACTAACATGACGGTCAATCACCAAACGGTTCAGAGGGATTGGAGATCACCAAAAAATCCTAGTAATAGATCTAGGTTGAGATAAAGGAAACCTAGAGAAAGGGAATAAGGATTTCAGCTGAACCACCTGCTTAAAAATGGCACTCATAATTTTACACAACATGTAAGCCAATTACGCATTATGTAATTTTCGAGTCCCATATAAGCTAAAAAACCCACAACCTATTAAAAACCTTATTTTTAATATTTACATAGTGCATAAAATGTACAAGGCGTGTAAATTTTTACACTATATACCCATTTCATGGAATCTTCTAGGCGATGATTACACGTTGTGTAGCACCATTACATGGTATGTAAATCCCCAATAGACTATAGAAACTATAGATTTTATGTTGAATATTCCAAAAAAATATCTGGTTTCACCATTATAGGTATCCTCCCAATTACTTCTCAGTGTCATTAAGCCAAAAAAAGGAAAACCACAACAAAGGTTTAAAACATGCCTGACAGAAAGGTAACGAGGTGTTAGAACCTCCCCACCATAAAAAATTTCTATCCCCAAAATCCTATAAAAAATATTCCATATCGAAAATGTTGGGCCACTAGTCTCTCATTTTTGAATCAAATCCAACATCTCATGAGAATTAGAGTCGTTCTTACATAGAACACAGACTAAATGTATATTACTCCCACAAAGTACCTTGGTTTGAGAAAAAAAAATCATGACTAGATACTCAGTAATAAATAAATCAGGCTTAACATAAAGATCACTCCAGCTCAAAACATGAGATGGTTTAGAAAGATACCTTCATAGTTTCAATACATAGAAAACATTATGTATCAATTTCAATTGTGGTGGAAGTTCTAAATGATAATCTAATTTCCCCACCTACTCAACAACCTCAAAAGGTCCCACAAAATGAGAAGCAAACTTCCCTTGTCACCCAAGATGTCAATGGCCTAAACAAGGTGAAACTTTCAGGAACACCTGATCACCAATTGAAAATTACAATGGTCTACACTGATTATAATCATAAGATTTATACTGACTCTGTTCCATCAACATCCTTTGATGAATCAACTGATTTTTTTTTGTTGTCTCTTGAACCAAGCTCGGTCTAACCAAGGAACATTCCCCAATATTCAACCAACATAATGAAGATTTACATGGACTGCCATACAAGGCCTCAAAATGATCTATTATAATCTCATATTGATAAATATTGTTATAATAAAACTCAACCATCCCCAAAAAATTATCCTAAGCTCAACCAGAATCAAGGACGCATGTAAGAATCACATCCTCAAGAATCTGTATATCCCTCTATGTCTGGTCATCCTTCTATTAATGGTATTCCATACTCAAACAAAAATAAGTTCTGAGTGCCTCCTGAAGGACTATCCAAAATCAAGAAGTAAAATAAGGATCTTTATCAGAGACTATATTAGATGATACTTTATGAAAACAAAAAATATATCACACATAGAGATTTTCTAGCTCCTCAACATTGATTATACAATGAATGGGTATAAAGTGAGCTAATTTGGTCAGCCTATCAATCATAAACCATATTATTTTATTTTTTCTATGGGTAAATAGAAACCCAACCACAAAGTCTATAGAGACCTCATCCCACTTCAAAGTCAGCACTGGAAGTGGTTGAAGAAAACCAAAAATCCTCTGGTGCTCAACCTTGAACTATTGGTAGGTATAATAATCAGAAACAAAATTAGTAATGTCCCATCTCATACCTGACCACCAAAATCAACTCTACATATCATATAACATCTTTATGGTTCCTGGGTGCACTGTCCACTAGGAATTATGGAAACCCACCATCCCATATTTCCTTACAGGAAGTGGTACAAAGTTTTAATTCTAGAAACATAGGATATGTTACACCTAGGTTTTGTTTTCACTTTTGGTTTTTTATTTTTATTTTTGGGACTTGATTTTTCTCTCGAGAACTGGGTGTGACAGGTCTGATATTCTTAGGTATTAATTCCATTTATATTTAGCATATCTTTTCCCCCAGGGTTATCTTTGAGTTTTTAGAGAAAAACAGGAAATTTTGGTCATTTAGCATGAGGTCCATGGTTGGAACAGAATTAATAGAAACTGTGTGCCCCGGTCTAGGTAACCACATGGTAGGTTGAAGTTTTAGATATAAGCTACCATCTATCTTGTGCATAGATAGTCAGGTTTTGTGGGATAACTATGTAGTAGGTGTCTCTTAGGTAGATATGGGTTCATGGTCGCCACATGGTTTAACTAACCATGCAGGATAACCGTGTGCGAGGTCCAGGTCATTAAAAATTTTAAAATCCCCTTTGTTTCGTCTCAGGATTTAACACTAATTTCATCCCCACCCACACCACTTGGGATTTTATACCATGGGAGCCTCCTATAAGCTCTCCTAAGCTCCTTGGACAGTATTTATTGGGTGTATTTGACAAGGAAACTCTAAGGAATCGTCAATTAAGTCCCTCCTCCTTCAATTTCTTCCATCTTTCTAGGGTTCCCTTCCCTCTTTCTTGGGTTCTCAACTTCCAGTGGGGTGTTTGAACTAGGAAGGGTTCAATCTTGTGTATTTGAGTGAGAGTTTGATTTTTTTTGTTAAATATTGTCTTGTTAGGGTCTTTTAGTGGTGAAATTGGAGTTTCTCATGATATTTTTGGAAGTTTCTATACTTGAGGTAGGTGGTTCCGTGCCTTAACATTTTTAGATGATTTTAATATGCTTTCTTGTATCTATAAATGCGTTTTATGAATTTATTTTGTATTGTGAAATCTATTTTGGAATTATTTTGACATGAATATGTGATGAAAATAGGTTTTTCAAAGAAAATTGGTGAACATTTGTAGGTGCATTGTTGTGGTGATTCTTAAAAGTGTTTTTATGGTCATGTGAAAGGTGAAAAGTGTGATTTTAAAGGAACTTGAGGTGCAAGTGAGTTGGTAGGTAGGTTTTCAAAGGAAAATGGATTTTTTGGCATATTGGATTTTATTATGAATTTTTAATATGATATGTAATTTTTTTAAATGAAGGGAAGCATGTTTTAAGTGGAATTGATTTTTGTATGGATTTGAAAGGGGCTTGGCCCATTAAAATGGTTATTTAACTTTCTTGTGATAATTTTAAAGGGGGTTTCTTGAATTGTCCAAGTGGTAGAAAATGTATTTGAAAATGGTTTTGGTGTGTGTAAAATGGAAAGTGGGTTGGTTTACGAAAAATGGTTATTTTCCTGGGGTATTTATAATGCTTGGAATATGTATATGAAAGTGGTGATATGTGTGACATGTGAACATGAATTGAGAAAAAAGGGAATCCCAAGTATCTAGGTGGGTAGACAAGAACTAGTTTGCTAGTGATATGGAAGTGGCTTGTCCCAGTTTCACTTAGCTAGATTGACAATTACATCACTAACTAAACTATGATTATGATCGATCACCACTAGAATTTTGGATGTTTCTATTCTCTAGTGGCTCATGCATGTGGACACTGATTTTTGTGGTAACTATACCACCTTTCACCATGGTACAGGGTTCTAGTGACTCACTTGATCTAGATTACCCCTAGGGATTTACCCATGGTGATCTCTTGATACTTATGTGATGTGGTGTCATCTGTTGTCATATGGTAGACCTTGAGTGAATTTTATTCTTAAGAAAGTTTATATTGGTAATGGTTTCCTTTTTAAATGTTACCTTTGAAAATGTTTTCCTTAAAAGTGTTGTTCTAGAAACATTTTTTCTTTAAAATATTTTCTTGAAATTATGTCAAAGGATTTTTTATAAATATGCATTTTAATTTATCTACTAATGTTATAGAATGAAATATTTTTCTTTGGGTGACATCCTATTGATATTAATCTCACACCCTACATACACCTTTGGGTGTATATAGACCTTGTTTTTTTGGCACAGGTAAAGGCAAGGTGTGTTGCATTGGAGGTTTGGGTTGTTAGAGTTCCTCTCATGCAGGTTTTGGTGGCGGTGTCTTGAGGGTGATTTCCCTCTTATCATATGTAGGTTTTGGGTTATTTTATCATTTTCATTTCCTTTATTGTATATTGGGTGTTGATTAAAGTTATAAATGTTAAATCTAAAAAGTTACCAAGCCTTGTTTGGATTTGGTTATTTATTATTGTAATGTTTATTTTTTTTTGGTTATTTTATGCTTATGAAAATGGGTGAAATCATTCCCAAATCACATGGTTGATACCCGACCACTAGTTTCTAACCCATGGGGATTGGGAATTCCCTTAGGGCCATGCCACGGACCAGGTCGGGTATTGGGTTAGATGGAACTCCTACTTGGTTCATGAAAAAATGGTATAAGAGGAGGTCACACTCTTTTTAAGTCAAGTTATTTTGGGATGATTCTGGATATATTGGAGATTGGATTGTTGGGGCTTGAGGTTCTAGTTATGAGTAGGGTACCTGGACATCACACCTTGCGGAAGGACTCGAGTTTCCATGGGAAGTCGGGTTTTATTCGATTCATTTGGTTCTTTTGGTTTGTTTTATTTTAAGGAAATTAAGGGGGAGTTTGTCTATTGATCTCCATGAGATCATAGGGCCTAGAAATCCATGTGGAGCTAGGGAAATAGTCCTCAAATAATCTCTATTATAGTGGTGTTATTGGCATATAACTGTCCACCATACAGATGAGTTTCCCATTAACACTAGCTTTCCATTATGAATTTTCTTTTGTCTTCTTGAATTATCAAAATTATTTTTAAAATACTTATTTGAAAATTATGAAAACTATATTTTAAAGTATAAATGGTTCGGTTTTTGGAAAGATAAAAATGATTTTTTGGAATTATTTTGAAGTAATCTTTAAAAATGTGGATTTTTATAAAATGGTCTTTTGAAAAATTGGGGTGATTTTAACAGAATTGGATTTTTATAATCAAAATATGGGGGTTTTTGAAATGGTTTGTTTGAAAAACAAGACTTGGTTTTGAAAAAGGTTTTGGAAAATTGTTTTAAATAAGAGGAATTGAGTTTTAATCAAATGGGATTTAGTAGAATAAGTTTTTTTTGTGTTGCTAAAAATATTTTAAAACGGGATGAATTGGATTTTTGAATGGAATCTCTAGGATTTTATTTTTATAAATAATGAAATGGTTTGATGTTTGGAGTTTAAAAATGGTTTTTAACTTAGTGGTCAATGTAATTTTAAATGTTTAATCAATTTTTGAAATTTATAATCAGATTAAAAAGTTGAAAGTATGGGTTGAATGTTTTGTTTTGGAAAGTGGAAAAGTTTTATTTTGAACTTTGGTATTTATATGAGTAATCACATGCATAGATATATGGAAAATATGGATGGATAATGGAACGAGTGTGTGAGTTCCCAGATTGGTATGAACTAATGAGTTTCTGGTATGTCATGAGAATATTCATGTGTGAGACTCCATGGAATTCCTTTGGTGAGTGTGAAACCCAAAAATCTTGTTTTTCTTTTCAAAATTACTTTTAATGAAAAGATGTGTCATTTTTATAACTAGTAGTTGTGTGTTATATCTCCTTGTGATTTGGGGATGTTGCTGTGGGGTGTCTTGATTTTGATAACTCTTCTGGTTTGAATGGTGTTTTATTTTTGAGTTCTATTGATGAGTTGGGTTTGAGATAATAGTTGGTGTGTACTATTGAAAAATGTTTTGGGAAGCCTTTGAGTTGGTTCCATTGTGTGTTCATAGTCTTCTTTTGGTGAGTTTTGGTTGATGGATGTGTTTGATTGGATCCTCAGTTTCCTTTTGGGGTACTGTACACCCCCACAAAGAATCAGTGCATGTTCAAAGTGAGTCCATAGTTGGTAGTCCCTCTAGTTGATCAAAGAGGGTTCTCTCTTCTCGAGTTTCAGAATGGTATCCACCTCTATTTCTTGGTTAAGCAGGTTCTCATGAAGAGAAAGAGTGGATGCATAAAAATAGTAGGAAAAATTAGTTTTCTTGAGTTGTTTAAGTTGTTAAAGATGAAGTTTTTAGCCTCCATGTTTGAAAGTCCTCTCCTGAAATTGGGAAGGGAAATTTCAACAGGGGTAGTGGAAAGTGGATCGAGGATGATGGTGTTGGATGTGGTGTTAAAAAGGGCCTTAGATCTTCATCAGTCTCTTTTTAACGAGGGACCAAGCTATGCCATCAGTGTGTAAAGTATTGTCATAAGAAGCAGTCATGTCTATTTTTAGAAATAGTATACTGTTTGGGGATCGGCTTAAAGTCACTTTCCTTGTAATACTTATTTTTTGTAATGATCGTGTCTGGTGATGTTTTGTGGTTTTTCCTTTTTGGATCCAAATGTAAGAGTTGGATTGTGACTCTTTTGAGAACTTACATTTTAACAAAAGCATGTTCTTATTTTGGGAATTATGAATTTCTATATTCCAAATGGAGATGTCTTCTGTATGTTCTTTATTTCTATTATTTCTCATTAAAGGTGAAAAGGGATGATGCATGTGTATCCTCTAAGTCTCTGTTTTGGTGAAAGTGCTATGTTGAGGTAATGTAAGTTCTATGGAATGTTTTGCTCCTTTGGTTCTTCTTGGAGTACTACGTGTTCACTCATGAAACAAAATAAAGTGTTCCAACTAGTGATTTTAAATATATAACTATGAGGCAAGAGATTCTTCAAACATCACGGATCCAGCCATAGGTCCTAGAGTAAAGCTGGCGTGTAGTCATGAATCCCAAGGGTGTGAAAGACCTTTGTCTAGCTTCTATATTTGGTACGAGGAATGGGGATAGTTTAAGATTATTTTGTTGTTGTTCCATCTTGAATGCTACCCTTTTTAGGAAAAAACATAGAGGCCTCATTTTCTCATTACGACCCATGTGGTTTGAAAGCTTCTCTTTGATTTTGAGGAGGCGGGGTGGTATCATGTAATTGAAGCCCCAAAGACAGTATCCTTTTTGGATGAAAATATCTACTTGGTTTTCCTTTTGCGTTTGAACTTTATAAATCAGATTCAATTTTTTTCATGCTCACTTGGAATTGGTCACGTCCTATGGGAATGATAAATCATGTAGTGCTATCCATTTAGTTTGGATTTTATTTTTTCAGGTCCCTTATGGTGGGATTTGGTTTGTGCGGGAAGTTTGTAAGTTTTCCATGTCAGGTTCCTGTGGTAGTATATGTTGGTTGGTTAATATGGTTGGTCCTCATGGTGGGGAGACCCACTATGAGTCTCACTGAAATCTCTTTCGGAGTAAATTGGTTCTAGTTTTATCTAATGGTGGGGAGTCCGTTCAGGCCTCCCCATGGTGGTAATTCAATTTAGTTTCTAGTTTTGTCTTGGTGGTGGGTATTCTCATTCAAATCTATCTAACTACAAGTTCCCCCTTGAGTAAACATTTGGGTTAAAGTGCACCCAATGGTTTGTTAAATCAAGGTTATGGAAGTGTTTCTCAGGAAGTGGTTTGAGTTTGTTTGTTTGTCTCGGGTAAGTGGTATGAGTTTTGTTTGTTTATGTCTAAAGTGTTCTTAGCTTTAGAGGTTGGATTATAAGTTTTGAGTATTCTTATTCTTTCGATCTATCAACTAGAGGTGTTGTAAATTTATGGGGGTAGAAGTCATATGATAAGGAGACCGTTTCTAGCCTCTCAAATTCAAACTCACGAACCCCCTTTTCTATTAGGGGTGTTCTTGATTTCTTCTCATTTGGTGTTTTTTGGGAATCTACTTGAGCTTTAGAGGAGTATTAGTTTTTGTTTTTGGATTAGGCCTTATTGTGTATTTTTAGGGGAAGAAAGTGTTATGGTGGGAAGAATTTTCACACCTAGGTTTTGTTTCCACTTTTGGATCCGGTTCATTTTTGGGACTTGATTTTTCTCTCAGGAACTGAGTGTGATAGATCTAAATTTTTGAAGTATTATTTCCATTTATCTTTGGTATAGATTTTCTACTAGGGTTACCTTTTAGTTTTTAGAGAAAAATTGGAAATTTGGGTCATTTAGAATGAGGCGCATGGTTGGTGCATAGTTAATAGAAACCATGCACCCTGACCCAGGTAACCGTGTGGTAGGTTGGAGTTTTGGATATAAGCTACTAAACAGATTATGCACGGATAGTCAGGTCATGTGGGATAACCATGAAGTAGGTGCCTCTTAGGTGGAGAGGGGCACATGGTCACCACACAGTTTGACTAACCATGTGGGATAACCATGCGTGAGGTCCAGGTTATTAAAAATTTTAAAATCCCCTTTGCGTCCTATCAGAATTTAACCCTAATTCCACCCCCATACACCCCACTTGGGATTTTATTCCATGGAAGCCTCATCCAAGAACTACTAGGCTCCTTGGGTGTATTTGGAAAGGAAACTCCAAGAAATCATCAAGTAAGTCCCTCCTATGATTTATTCTATCTTTCTAGGGTTCCCTTCCCTCTTTCTTGGGTTCTCAAATTCTAGCAGGGTGTTTGACATAGGAAGGGTACGATCTTGTGTCTTTGAGTGAGATCTTGACATTTTTTTTAAATCTTTCCTTGTTAGGGTCTTGTGGTAGTGTGATTGAATTTTCTCATGTTTTTTTTGGAATTTTCTACACTTGAGGTTGGTGGTTCCATGCCTTAACATTTCTAGATGCTTTTGATATGATTTCTTGTCCATATAAATGTGTTCTATGAATTTATTATGTGGTGAGAAATCTATTTCGGAAGCGTTTTGACATACATATGTGATAAAAATGGGATTTTCAAAGGAAAATGGTGATCATTTGTAGGTGGTTTGTTGTGGTGCTTCTTAAAAGTGTTTTTATAGTCATGCAAAAGGTGAAAAGTGGAATTTTAAATGCACTTGAGGTGAGAGTGAGTTTGTAGGTAGTTTTTCAAAGGAAAATGGATTGCTTTGGCATATTGGATTTTTTTTGCACTTTTAATATGATTTTTGAATTATTTAAATAGAGGGAAGCATGTTTTTAAGTGGAATTTATTTGTTTATGGATGTGAAAGGGAGTTGGACCATGAAAATTGTTAAATTGATTGAGTGAATTTCTTATGATAATTTCAAAGGGGTTTTCTTGAATTGTCTAAGTGGTAGAAAATGTACTTGAAAATGGTTTTGGTGTGTGTAAAATGGAAAGTGGTATGGTTTACAGAAAATGGTGATTTTACTTGTGTATTTATAATTATTTTCATGTGTATGTGAAAGTGGTGATATGTGTGACACGTGAACATGAATTGAGTATAAAGGGAATCCTGGGTATCTAGGTGGGTAGACTAGAACTAGTATGCTAGTGATACAGAAGTGGATTATCCCAATTTCACTTAGCTGGATTGATGATTACAACACTAACTAAACTATGACGATGATCAATCACCACTAGAATTTTGGATGTTTCTCCTCTATAGTTCCTCGTGCATGAGGATGCTGATGGTTGTGGTTACTACACCACATTTCACCAAGGTATGAGGTTCTACTGACTCATTTGAGCTAGATTATCCCTAGGGATTTACCCATGGTGCTCTCTTGAGACTCATGTGATGTGGTGTCATCCATCAGCATATGGTGGACCTTGAGTGCATTTTATTATTAAGAAAGTTTATATTGGTAATGGTTTACTTTTTAAATTTTACCTTTGAAAATGTTTTCCTTAAAAGTTTTGTGCTAGAAACGTTTTTTATTGAAAATATTTTATTTATTTTTTAAAGGATTTTGTATAAATATGCATATTAATTTGTCTACTAATGTTATTGAACAAAATATTTTTCTTTGGGTGGAATCCTACTAGGATTTGGCTCACACCCTATATACACATTTGGGTGTATATAGACCTTGTTTGTTTGGAACATGTAAAATAAAGGTGTGTTGTGTTGGAGGTTTGGGTTTTTAGAGTTCCTCTTCTATAGGTTTTGGTGGAGGTGTCTTGAGGGCGGTGTCCCTCTTTTCATATGGAGGTCTCAGGTTATTTTATCATTTTAATTTCCATTGTTGTATCTTGGGTGTTGTTTAAAGTTGTAAATGTTAAATATAAAAGGTTGTTAAGACTTGTTTGTAATTGGTTATTTATTATTGTGATGTTCATTTTTGTTGGTTATTTTATGCTTATGAAAATGGGTGAAATCATTCCAAAAGCATATGGTTGATACCCGAGCACTAGTTTCTAGCCCATGAGGATTGGGAATGCCCTTCAAAATATTCCAAAAACCGGTTTAGGCATCAGGTTAGATGGAACTCCATCTTGGTTCATGATAAGATACCCTCCATGGAGAGTGACAACTCAGAAATGGTCTCCCAACCATAAGGAGTGTTCCCAATGTCATAGAATTCATCATCAATCTTCTGTTCCTGAAGAATCATCTCAAGAAGAGTGGAAGTCAATTGAATACTATAAAAAACAACCTTATCCCTTGCATCATGAACTACTATATAAAACTATGAAAAAATCCATCAAGTTCTACTAATCTGATGATTTTTTCATGGATTGGGTTGGAAGTTTCATACTTAGAGAATCTGCAATAACATTCCCTTTCCCTAGGGTATAGGCAATATCGAAATCAAAATATTATAGGTACTCCAACCAACTCCTATAGTGGAGATTCAAATATTTTTTAGATAATATATAACTAAATCTCTTGTGGTCAGAATACATAGTAAAACTTTCTCCAAAAATTTAATTCTACCAAATCATAAGTGCATGCATCATAAATTCTAGTTCAAGGTCATGGGTCGGATAATTCTTCTCATGTTTCCTAAGATTCTGAGAGCCATAGGAAATGATGCAATCAACCTGCATAAGAACATAGCCCAAACTTGAACTTGATGCATTACAGAAGACCACATAGCCCTGATCAGCCTCTGGAAGAGTCAACACCAACACAAAGGTCAAAAGTTGTTTCATCTCAAAAAAGAACTCTGAAATTTCTCATCCCAACAAACTTCACTCCCTTTTGAGTTAGAGAATTCATTAGAGAATCCAAATTCGAGAAATCATTTACGAACCAGTGATAATATCTAGATAAACCTAAGAAGCTTTGAATCTTGAAAACATTTCACAGTTACTCCCATGTCATAACATATTTCAACTTCTTAAGATCAACTAAAATACCATGTTTCAATACTACGTGTCCTAAGAACTTCACTTCCCAAATTCAAAAATTTCATTTTGATAGCTTGGCATAAAGTCAGTGATTTCTCAAAAATCCTAGAACTACTCTTAAATGGCATACACGATCCTCCTCAAACTTAGAGTAAACCAGGATGTCATCCATAAATACCACCATGAATGTATCAAGATACTCATGGAAAATATTATTCATAAAATCCATAAAGACTGTAGGATCATTGGTTAGAATAAATGGTATGTCAAGGTACTCATAATGGAAATAACTGCTTTGGAAGGTAGTTTTATGATTGCCAGGTTCTTTTATTCTCAACTAGTGATAACCAGATCAAATATCAATCTTCGAGAACCAATTTTCACTATTCAAATGGTCAAACAGATCATAAATCCATGGAAATAGATACTTTTTCTTTACTATAAATTGATTGATCTTTCGATAATCAACATAAAGGTTAATCATTCCATCATCAATCTTAGTAAGGATAATATATGCTTCACAAGGTGACACACTTAGGGGAATGAATAATTTCTCTAATAGATAACTTAACTAAGTCTTTAACTCTTTTATTTCATCTAGTTATATACGGTAAGAAGGTATAGAAACTAGTTGAGTAAAATACACTAAATCAATAGAAAGATCTAACTCTCTTACCAAAGGAAAACTAGATAAGTCAGAAGGAAAAACATCAGGAAACTCAATTACAATTAAAGGGAGATCACCACTCAAGGATTTATGATCTAGATCAAAATAAAAAATTGATATTACTTTCACAAACTCTAGATAAGAGGGTTAAACTACACTTGAACTTGGGTCCCATTCTCCTTGAAAGATATGGCACACCCTATCAGTTCTAGTAAAGAAGAACCATCGATGATAACAATCAATTTATTCTTTATTAGAAATGAGCCAATACATCCCAAAAATGATGTCAAGAGGTTTCATGCTGAGAACTAGAAAATCCTAGGTAATCTCAATATATGATAATGAGAAAAAAATAGCAGGACAATGAAGACCCTACTCTCTCTTCATTTCGATGGGTGTAGTAATATCCATCACATAAGATAAAAGATTCATAGGAATATTTAGCATATTTACAATACAAGTAGATATAAATGAGTGAGATGCACCGGTATTAAATAAACCATTCATTAGATATGAAGCTATAGTGATGGTACCTCTCATAGTTGCTGGACCCATATCTACTTCCTCTAGAGACTCTTCCACTATATGAAGAAAAATTATTCTAGATGCCTGTGGTTGGAACCCCTTAGATATTGAAGAATATGATTGCACCACAATAATTTTGGGTTATGATGATCCTATTCCACCACGTGGAGAAGATAAGATATAGCATAATTTCTATAAGTGTCTTGAATGATCACATGAACTATATATCTTGGGTGCCTTAGTGTAAACCCATTTTGAATGCTCAGGATTTCCACACTAGTATCAAGTCAAAAGGCCTCTTCTAGGAACTACATGAGGTCTAGAAGAACCTTACAATCAAGATCCCCCATGAGACTCATCACACTTTGTATTACCTTTATTGTAACTTATAGAACTACCACTGGGAGAAAAAATAACTCCCATAAACCCTAACTTATCAGCCAGATAAAGTTAAGCCATCAACTCCCTATCCATTACATCAGCATAAGAAGAGAGATTAAACAAGAAAAACTAAGAAAAAATATTAGATTGAAGTCCCATATTAAACCTTTGAGTCTTAATCTTCTCATTTGATACAATCTTAGGTGAAAAATACACAAGATCAGTGAATTAGTTCATATATTTTGTCACAGTCCTATCATCCTCCTTGTGTTTGAAAAACTCCATATCCTTGACCAACACCATAGAATCTGGACAATATTGGTTGGTAAAAATATTTTTAAATCCCTTCCACTCTAAACCCCCATTATTATTCTCTGTAACGATTGAATCCCACCATATCCTTTTAGTTCCCTCAAGCTTATAGGTAACACAATTCACCTTAATAGCTTTGGGAGTTTCCTAAAAGTAAAAGAGAAGCTCTTCTTTTATCATCTAGTCCTCAGCCTCTTGAGGATTATTAGAACCTAGGAAATAAGGTGGATTATGATTAAGTAACTCATAAACACAATTATGGGATTCTTCCCTATGATGTTCCATGGCTGGATCCTGAATAGTAATTGGTGGAGGTTTATGTCCCAGATCTTAGAAAACACATACAACCTTAATGAGATTCTGTTCTACAAGAGGATTTTCTCAATATGCTTCACTAGAAAATTCCTCCCAGATCCTATCCACAGATATTTTAGGAGGAATGATGCTAAAAAAACATTAGTAAACAAAATTGAAGACATCATAAGATTACCCAGATCAATACTCAAACAAGCGCAACAAGGAAAATAATCCCATTAGATAGATAAAAAAGATATGTATTTGACCATATCCAAATAAAAATAAGGTAAAATACTAGAAATAATCCTCAAGATATATTTCCCAAACCACCCATGGTGACTTAAGGCTCATTAATATGAGATATATAAAGATACTCACTCAAAAATACCTCCTAATTCCTGATAATATTTCTCAATTACATACTGAAATTAAGGTAATATGATTAACCTGCACCGATAATACCACTTTTTCATGAACCATCCTGGATACCTTGGTACCCAAATACCTGAGAAGTCACTAATATAGCTAGAATGGTGTTCCAAATCCCCCCAGGTTTGTGTCTAGCACATGACACCGTACAATACAAAAGTGGGAATAGATTTTCCTAAAAAACAATGGAAGAAACAAATACATATCAGTATTCACAAAGAAAACCCCCAAAGGATACAGTACCAGAATCCAAATAAGTATATAAAAAACTCAAAATCATAAACCATAAAAATAACAAAAGTATAAAAAGATAAACTCCATGTCCTAATAGACACATCACTCCTAGACCCAACAGATCAAGAAAAACTGCCTCCTCCAAGAGGTGCCTTCCCTCTACTTATACATGGTAGGAGAAAATATAAAAACACACAAAGGAAAAGGTGGAGTGTGAGATAAAAATCCCATTAGGGTCTTAACAAGTGTTAAATAATAATATTACATAATAATAAACTAAATCATGCTTTTAATTTTTAATCAAAATATGTATGGCAATACATTTTCATATTTAAATCAAAACATGCTTCATTTTAAAATGATGGAAAACATTTAAAACATGGATTAAATAAAAAATTTATAATAATAATTATTAATGAGTAAAAAATTTCATAATCAATGAAATTTATAATCAAAGCAGTCACAAATAGAACCATGGCCATCTTCCTTATGGTAAAATAGTTCCAAGTTATGGGATACTCATATATCTCATATCAGTGATCACGATAAGTATGTTTACACACATCCCTCGGGACCACACCGAATATGACCCATCAATATCCCATAGGTGATAATATATGTTGAACTTGGTTTTTATTAGAGTTTAAAATCATCAATATGTTTCCATGGAATTACCATTATAGCGTTTTTGTCCCAAATAACCCATTAACTATACAAGCTCAATTTTCAAATCAATTTAAAAATTCCATCAATTTCAAATTATACCCCAAATTACAATTCCATATAAATTGGGGGGTTTTCACCATATTCCATACTGAGTCAAATCCAAGTTGTAATTCACATTAAATTGGTTTTTTCACAAATAAATTGAAAGAAATTTCAAACACATGCAATTCAAGGTTTAATAAATTAGAAAATATTAAACAAAACTACCAACCTCTTTTTTGAGAACACAACGCCCACAATGGGACTCTCTAATGAAAAATGAAGGCACATGAGATATAAGAACTCAACCTAGAATCAATATTCAATAAAATAGAGTTTAGATCCATCAATCCTAATATGATCTATCAATCCCCAAAGAGAAAAAGTGATAGAGAAAAAAGAGATAGGGAGACCAATTACTGGGAGAGATAAACCACCACCAATATGATGATGAATCATCGAATGGATAATCTTTAAGGATTTAATATCACCAAAACACCTAGGAATGGATCAAGGTTGAGATAAAGGAAACCTGGTGTAAGGGAATAAGGATTCCATTTGAACTACCTGATTAAAAATGGAACATAGGATTTTACATGGTGTGTAACCTAATTACATTTCATGTAATTTTCAATTCCTATATACTCTTTAAAACCCATTGTATTTTTATTAAAAAACCAATTTTTAATATTTATATTGTGTGTAAATTGTACACAACAAGTAACTTTTCACACCATGTACCCATTTCACAACATTTTCTTGGAGACGATTATATGTCGTGTAGCACTGTTACATGGCATGTAAATCCCTATTAGACTACAAAAAATCCATGTTTTATTCTTATTATTCCAAAAAATCTCCAACTTTACCATTATAGGTATCCTTCCAATTCCTTCTCAGTCTCATTTAACCAATGAAAAAGGAAAAAAAAGGTTTAAAACATACCTAACAGAAAGGTAACAGGGTGTTACAAAAAGAAAGGATAATAATCTAGGTATATATGTGAGAGAAATATGTATATATAATTTATAAGCATTACATAACTTTAAAGAGAGATATAAAGCAAGTTATGGAGACAATGATTATAACCCAAAGAAAATGGTGGTTTAGAGAGATCCCCTACCTCGACTCTGATTCGCCATGCATGTTATTTATATTCTTAAATAATAAAATTATATTAATTATTTAGTAGGTTAAAAACCATTTTCAAGTTTATTATTCCTTTTATTTTTTATTATCATTTTATATTCAATTACTTAATCATTTAGGTTCAAGTTGGATGTTTTGACGATGTTTGGATCATATATCCAAAATCACGTTGGAAAGTTGACTAAGATCAAAGAGATTATTATTTAATCATATATAGAATAATAATAATGAAATAATTTTAATTTTTATACATAAATTATACTTTTAAAACCAATCATGAAATATATTTATGAAAAATGAACTACATTAAAATCATGGAGATGGTAGGTCATGCGTACGCATGACTAACATTTCCATTTTTCAATGATCATGATGGAAATAAGATAAGTGTTTTTTTATCTTTAAAAAATTATAATTATATCATAAATATCATATTATTTCTTTAAATAGAATTATATATATCATCCATGTGGCATGCTAATGAAAAGAGAATCACATTGCTTCGTGGAGGTGGTAATCCACACGTACGCACGAACGACATCATCATTTTTCTATGAATGGAAAAGTAAGAAAATATATGATATATTAATTTTAAATAATGATAAATATTTTATAAATATAATATATATAAATTAAATCTATCATAATAAACATCCAATAGAGGTGATGATGAAAAATGAATTATATCGGTTTGCGAGGCGGTAGTCCGCCATACAAACGAACAATGGTTTAGTTTCCAATTTTATGAAAAAAGAGATGGATTTAGGTTAGTAATTAACAAAATAACTACTTAGTAGATTTGATATACTAGTTTTATTATATAATCACAGTTTAATAAGATTTTAAGGTGGTGGAATAAGAAATAAAACAAAAACACTTGATTAAGAACTATACCTCTTCTTCAGACAACCTCTTAAGGTTTGTGTTGAAAGATTTCTTAGTTCAGTTTTATAATAGAAAATGCCTCTAATAAATGGGTAGAGATTTAATTAAGGTATTTTTTCATTTATTTTACTAACCAAAAGGATATTTAAGTGTGTATAGGAGATGATAATAGGTTTCCTTTTATAAGTGTGGGAGAGGACCCACTAGGAAATTTCTTAAAACAATACAAAATGATAAAGTAATTCTAAAGAAAAATGATTTAAAATGGATATATATTAAAATTTGGGATAGTATAAGGTTTAAATATTTCCATAAAATAGTATTTAGACAAGTTTAATTGAAAAAATTACCATTATCTTTTGGTTTTACCCATATAAACCCATTTTGACTATTAATCACGATAAAATTTTTTTATTGTTTTTACTAATAATGAAGACTAAAAATTAAGTTTAACTTAATAAATAATATTAATTATTATGATTAAAATTATTTAATCCATTTTATCAAATTCAATTTACATAAGTGGTATAATTTAATTTAAAATAATCCCGTGAAATGTGTTGAAAAATGGTTTTTCAAGAAATGTATTTTTTACACATAAGGCGATATTACATTAATTATATGACTATTAATCATAATTATATGGATTTAAATTCATATATTTAGATATATAATCTATAAATTTCATTTTAATATTCCTTATTAGGGGTTATTTTAATTAATTAAAATGGATAAACTTTATGCACTAAAAAGAGTTTTTAGAAAACCATGTTTTTAAGAATAAAAATAAACTTATACTAAAACCATGAAAATTTCTGATTCAAAAGAAATTAACTAAATAAAATGGTTTATATTTATCTATAATAATAAATCCAAAATATAATTGGACTTTAATATTACTTTATTTAATGATTAAAATGATAGTATTTGAAATATAGGTAATTTTCATTATTCATTGAAAAACAAATCATTCAAGAAAAATACAAAAATTTTACCCAAAGTTAATTTTAATCTGATGATTTAAAAAATTAAGTTAATTTTATCAAATAAATTTTATGAAAGTTTCATAAATTAATTATAATATTTTCTCAAAAAAATAAATAAAAAACATTTTTGAAGAAAATGAATTTTTGAAGCATAAAATGTATTCATCAAAAAATTGAGTGATTAATGACTAAAAATTTATAGAAATTTTTTTATTTTATAGGGAAATTATATGTATTGAATAATTAGGTCAATACTATTCATACCTGTCAATTTAGCGACTAGATTATAACAGTCATATTTAAATAATAACATTGTATGATTCATTTAGGCTCGGTGTTTCATGTCGTATATGATATTGAACATAGTGTTTTTAAAATAAATGTATTACTCATCTGATTCTGTTTCACACCCTAGTACCTTCATCATTCCCTTAGTCCTAATTGGTGGTTATAAAGAGGTCTTGGGTTTGATTTTCCATGGATGCGTGCATGTAAATTTTCCTTTGATTGTGCGCATTGTAACCTCCCATGATTATTAGAGATATATTCATAACAATATTTGAATATTAAATAAAAAATAAATTATTTAGAATATATGTTTTGTTTTTAAAGATAACTACTTACTTTAATTATGCTATAATTAAAAATGAATTATAATTATTTGAATTTTAAGCTATACCCTACAGGTATTACAATGAAGATAATTCAAAATTTAGGATATCAATATAAAAAAATCAAGAAAAGAAATAATGAAATGGAAAAATCACTATTAGGTTCAATTTATAAACCATTTTCTACAAGAAGTGAAATGGAGAGTTTATTTATTCAATTTAGTGAGCAGTCTCTGGATGAAAATGTTTCTAGAGTGGAAGAACAATCTATAGAGGAAGCAATGGATTAAAGTGTCAATATAATAAATGAATGTGTGGATGTGAATTATAAGAAAGATTATAATGAAAATACTATTCCAATAATTCATGATATTGGGGATCAAATCATTATTGACTTCAAAAAAGATGTATATTTTAATTATAATCCAAGATTATGGGGATGAATTAATGATGTTAAGAGAATTTTGTTGGTTCTATGTGGCTTGGTTAAAATATTAAAATAAAATGATGCATTTCATAAGTAAGTTAGTCATGGGATATTCTAAACATCTGATCTTTATTTTTTTCACCTTCATAATGATGGAAAATATGAAAGGAAGTAGTTTTTGTATTAAAATGATTTGGATAAGGAATTTTAATTTTATTTTAAATTATTTAAGTCTAAATTAATGAAGATTTATTTGATCAAAATAGGAACTAATTATTGGAACAACCATTCTACAAATATTAGGGATCATGAAATAAATTTTGAACACATTTCCAATGTTTTAAGGTGGGTGGAATTGAAAAGTTGACTTGAAAATAAACAAAAAATCGACAAAAAAATTTAATGTCTCATTGATAAAGAAATGGTTCATTGAAATATTATACTTACTAGAATAATTGGAGTTGTGAAGGTACTTTCACAAAATATATTATCATTTCAGGGAACAAATGAGAAGATTTATGAAAAGGATAATGGTATTTTTTAAACTTATTGAATTTATTGACGAATTTGATCCATTTATTAAAGATCATGTTCATAATGTTGTTAATAATGTAGTTTAAAAGTATTATCTTAACCATAAAATTAAGAATGAATTGATAATATTATTGGGGAATGTGATTAAATAAAAAATCTTGAAGAATATAATGAGAGAAAAGTATTTTTTGATTATCCTTGATTTTACTCTAGATCTAATTCATAAAGAACATATGTTAATTATCATAAGATATTTGGATATTAAGAAAGAAGTTTAAGTTAAGGTGGAGTAGTTTTTTTCTGGCTTCATAAATGTTGATGACACATTTGGTCTTGGGATTTTTAAAGTCTTATGGAGATGATTTGGTTGATCTTAAAATCAGCATTGATGACATAAGAGAAAAAAGTTATGATAATGGATGAAACATAAAATCCAAAAATTTAGGTTTCCAAAAAAAAATTCTTAATTTAGATCCTATAATATTTTATGCTCTATGTGTATTTCATAGCCTAAATCTTGATATATGAGACATGAAAAAATCTAGTGTGAAGGAAATAATTTTTTTGCATATGTGAAAAATATTTATACATTATTTGCAGATTCAATTCATCAATGGGATGTTCTAAGGAATAATGTGAGAGTTTTGGCACCAAAACCATTATTAAGAAATTTTTGGGAAAGTCACATTAAAATTATTAGATATATGAGAAAGAAATCGCTTGAGTTAAGAAATGTATTGGTTGAAATTTTCAATCATTCTAAACATGATGATGTTGTGATATCAGATGCTAAAGGATTGTGTTCCAATGTGTTAGAGAATTTTTAATTCACCATGAGCTTAAAAATTTGGTACAAAATATTAGATAAAGTTAAAAGTATCTATTGAATCCTTTAAAGGTAAGAGATAGACATGTAATATGCAAGAACAAAAATAAAAGTGTTGATTTTTATCTTTGAAAAAATTCAAGCAATGGGATTTGAAGATTTAATTAATGAAGAAAAATAACTTACACTTGAAGTTGGCATTGATAAAATATTTTATGAAAAAAGAGTTGTTTGTAGGAAGAAAAAATTAGACGAGGATGTGAAAGATGATGCTACTAGAATTTATCTATGTAAGGAAATTTTAGAATACATTATTTCCTTCAAATTATTGATCAAGAACTTATGTAATTAAAGGAATGTTTTATGTAATATTAAAACCTTTAAGAAATAATTTTATTTTTATTGGAGGAAAGTTTTAGAAATATTTTCAAAGAAAAATTGAATGAACATTTAACATGATTTAAAAGTTTTTTGAAACATAATGAACATGATGTTATTTTTGGTGATGAATTATTTCAAGATCTCAAACATTTGATTTTGATATTTCCAAGTGAATTGATAAAATCAATATATAACATTGATTTTATCAAGAATTATTAGAATAATGGTGGGTTTCAAATGACATGGATGGATTATCAAAATTTGTTGACTATAATTGTTATAGTTTCATCAACAAAGAGAACATTTTATAAGTTGAATTTGACATGAGTACAAAAATTTCTTTATATATATATATATATATATTTGTATTTTTGACATCGGTTTAGTAGGATATGTTATTATAATCAATGTGGTAAATATATTTTTAATGTTGATTATTAAAATAGATAGTAAAATAATTATTTTGAATTTTTTTTATAAATTTTCAACAATAGTTTTTTATAACCCATGGATGAAGATGAAATATTTTTTTTTGAAAATTACAGAAACCAAAAGAAAACAAGAAAATTAAACTTAATGCTTTGAACCAATTCCATACTTTTTGTGGTGACATTTAGCTTAATTTTCTTTAGAGGAAAGAATTTATGAGACATCTGATGTTGTGGCTTGTAAGGGATTTAAAACTCTGTCCTGTTAATATAATGTGAAATATTTTTATTTTTATATGATCCAAATAATAATTATTCATCAAAAAACAAAGAATTGTTAACAAGTATATTTATTGAGAAGATTAATCATTAATAAATGGAATAATGGGATAATATTTTTAAATACCATGGTGAATTTATTGAATAAATAACCCATGGAATGAATATGAGAATCAAAGGAGTTGATTAAAAATCAGTAAATATAGAGTGTGAACAATTATAAATGACCCTTGGATTTTTTTTTATATTGTTGTAAATTTTAGGCTGGTTTTAAAAATTGAATGATGTGCTATGAAAAAAATGAAAAATCCATTTTCATGCATTGTGAAATTTTACTTTTAACATTTGCTTTATAAATAACTGACGTTAAAACCCCCAATGACAAGATTTTTAACATTAGTTAATATATAACCAATGTTATAAGAATATTTTTAACATATATTATTTAATAAATGATTTTAAAGCTCATAAAAAATTATTTTCATGTTCGTTATATAAATAAAAGATGTGAAAACATTTTTAATTTCTATTATTAAATAACTAATGTAAAAACTCTAACGTGAAAGTAATTTTTTGTACCTATGTGATAAAAATTATATTTGGAATACCATTTAAAAAGATATATTACATGCATTATCATTAATTTCAATTGAAAATTATTTTTTGGATAGTTTCAACTATGATGAGTTATTTAAAAAAATTTCATCAACAAATGCAAAGATAAGTTTTTTACTTTAAATTGTATTATAAAGTACCATAATTTGGGTCATGAAGTGTTGAATATTTCTTTGGTATGTCATTCTATACTTCCTTTTAATTTTATATTTCCTATGCATTTTTTGTTTTAGGTTATTTTTTTCTTAGTTATCTTAAAATTCTTTTTTTGTTCATGGGAAGCTTCATTTTATAGTATTCTACTCCTATTTGAGGATATTACTTAAAAAAAAATTATTTTAATTTTAGTGTTTTTTATATTACTATACATGTTATTTTCTTATAGAGATTTTTTTTTATAATTAGTCATGCTGAACATGATTTCCTTGGTTAGTCCCACTTATTGGTGCATATTTTGTTCACTTTATTCTCCAGGGTGTGAGTTTATCTTCATTATTTCTGTTATGTCTGGTTATCTTGTCAACTCCCATATCCTTGTTTACCATTCCATGTCTACTATGATGAAGGATTTTTTGAGAAAAAATGTGTTATTTCCTAAGAATATAGGCCAATAATTCTATAGGTTGAAATTTGGTGGGTTTTTTATGTTAACAAGTCTTATTAAAAAAAATATTTAATAGGGTTGAGTTTTGGATTATTTTAAAAAATGGGTTAGTAGAAGTGTGAACTACATTCATGCTTCCTCCACTGCCCAATCAGAAGTGTGAACCGAGTTTACACCTCCATTGAGGAAAAATCCATAAAAGGGCCACCACCTCATTTCTTTGTTACCCTTCTATGATTTTACAGCAATTCTCTAGAAGATTGAAATCTATTTAAAAAATTATTATTTTCAATCTTCAAGAAGGAAAACTTTCTTTTTTAAATTTTTAGTTTTTTGATTGGTTTATTTATTTTGTTTGGATGATTTAATTATTTATATCATTTGATTATATGATTTAAATAATATTTTATTTAAATTATTTAAGTTATATTGAATGATTTTGTAAATATAAATATGATTCTTGGATGATTTAATAAATTTATATTGATTATTATATGTAAAATTATATTATTTTAAATAAGTAATGAATTGTGAAATATAATTTATCCACAGTTCTAATTAACATAGAATGATTATGATTTAGACTAACCAATGTATATTTATGTGTTTATTATTTGAATTTATAATTTTTAGTAATTATTTTTAATTTTATTTTTTATGATTTTTGTATCATCTATTTAGCGTATATGTAGGACTTGGGTATCCATGATAAATTTAATGCATCATAATCCTTCGATAATGCTCACTTGCATATGTGTAATATTTTAAATAAATAGACGTTACAGATCAACCAATGATGTTTGATGTTGTATCTATACACAATGGTTAAACAGATTGATTACTTTTTTATAGTCCAGTACTCTATGATGATTTACTCCTAGTATGTAGTTGGTTTATTACTTTTTTGATAAACTAAACCCACATTATATAACTAATGATCATTTTATTATTTTTAATAATAATATTTAATTAGTAGTTAGTGTGTATGCATGTAGTGAATTTAGTAATAAATATAAAAAGAGTGAAATTCAAATTTCATTTATAATATTTAATTAATTCTAAATTAATATATAGATATAAAATTAAAATAAAGGTTTGAAAAAAATCATGTATACATATATATTTTCAAAATAATTAAAAGAGTAATTTAAATGTTTTTTAATTTTTTTTTAAAATGAAACATTTTTAAAAAACTTTTTACATACATACATACATAAACCATTTTTTTATTTGGTTAAAGTCAAATAAATACAATATTTTAATTTTTAAATGAAGCAATTAACATAATATATCATGGAGAACAAAAAAATCAATTGAAATAAATTAAAAAAATCTAGATATAACTTCATTATTATAAAATTCTAAAAAAATAAATTTTCATAAAATATAAAAATGTTTTATCTTATAAATAATAATAAATATAATATTCAATAAAGTATTGGTAGAAATTAGGGCATCCAAAGAGGGCCAAAATCACGCATCATCGCACCTGTCATGAAAATTTTAAAAATAATGAAATTTAAATTTCATTTATAATATTGAATTAATGATAAATTAATACACATATGAATTATTAAAATAATGGTTTGAAAAAAATCATTAATACATATATATTTTCCAAATAATTAAAAGAGTAATTTAATTTTTTTTAAAAATATTTTGAAAATAGAATTTATCTTATAAATATATTTACAAAAAAAAACAATAAGTTCATTTTTAAAGTCAAATAAATAAAGTATTCTAATTTATTTAACAGATTAAATAACACAATATACATTTAAAAAAAATCAATAGAAATAAATTGAAAAAATTAATTCATTACACCAAACTTTATAATAAAAATAATGTACTAAAATCGACTTTTATTTATTGTAGAAAAAATGTCAAGTGAAACAAAAAGATCAATGCGATCATTTATACACATAGAAAATTTTCTCACTAGTACAAATTTTTAAGAGTGGTGTTTTATTTTCTTCATTGCACCATGCAAAAAAAATTTATATTATATAATAGAGTCCCTATTCATGATCAGCCACCTCACTAAGTAAGAACAGGTGAAAAGGATGCCTAAAAGAGACACCTGAAGGATACTTCTAATGTCTATTGCATCATGATATCAACAATGTATTAATAGAATAAAGTTACAATATAAATACATAGATTCATACACCATGACATATCATCTCATATATTTTGAGAAGGAGATAGAGAGGCTTAAGATAAATGAGACCGTCACCACACTATACAAGTGTAAATTGGGAGATAGGAACCTAGATAACAATCTTTCATTTAATACGTTGAATTACATTGATTAGTTCATGAACTTGGGTTTCTATTTAGGTAATAAATTATCCATTAATCTCATATTCTCATCCTTTTCACCCAAATAATCTATATTCATCCAAAACTATAGGATGAATAGTATAGATAAGACACTTAAAAATATTTTGACCACACTTTTCCAAGAAGACGAGGAATGGTGGGAACATGGTTCCTCGCCACTTTTGGAAAAAAAAGTTAAAGACCAGGTTGCAAATCCTATCACCAGTATAAAGTCAATGGTGCCATTATAATTTACTTTAAAAAGACAAAAGATTCAGAGGTAAGGTAGAGAAACGAAGGCCACCTGCTTCTCATGTGGCAAGAAAGGTTTTTGGAAGAGGGACTATAATGAATTGAATAAGAATCTTTCAAAAGATTTTAAATTAGGTATATTCATCATTGTATATATTTTTTTAATTATTTGGTATTAAATACAACGTGAATTTAACATGTTTGTATTCAAATATAGGAACCAAGGAAATTCAGTAACATTTCAATAAGTAAAGTGAACTATCTAAGTAGTTGATAAATTGTGATTTCTAAGTCATCCAAGTGGTCAGAAAAATTTAGAATTGCCCTGTTTATTGATTATAGTTAAAATATTATTTTTTATTGAGTATTACCAAAACATTTATCTTAGTGACTAGTTATATACAATGATATACCATTTCATGTTTGGAATAAATGTTGTTATAGTAATTTATACTTAACTAACAGAGGCTTAATGATTTTTACCCTAACTCTTGGTTAGTTTAGCATATAATGATAAAATGATCCATATAAAAAGTATCAATATAAAATAATGTTTATTTAACTAGAACTAATTAAAAAAATGTTAGGCATATGATGATTCAGTATAAATTTATATAACTCTTTACTAAATTTCTTCTCTAGGTAATCATGTCTGCATCCATATATTATAACCGAGAATTAATTTATAATTATCATGGTCTTAGATATATTTTACAACCATATAGAGTTTCTAATCTTATTGATTGTATGAAATTGGAAGAAGTTCATTTTAGGATTCATAGTCACTTAAAATTGAGGGATGATCAAGTAATTACTTCAATCAAATATCAATATCTTTAATATACTAATTTCCTATGAAACATTGTGTATCCTTTGATCGATGATGAAAATTAGGTGGAAGAATAATCTATATTGAGGTAATAATGTAATAATGGTTTAATGTAATTGTATGCGGATTTTTTTATTACTGATGAGGTGAAACCTACTACTTTAGAACCCTTTTATGGGATATTTTTTTGAAGTTTTTCCTTCACAGGCGTATGATTCAATGTATTATCATATGACTCTAGCAATAGAGAATAATTATGAACATGATGATAATAATATCATAATAACTATAGTATAAATCCTTATATACACTCCAAATTTAATGAATGTGTATTTCTCTAATGATAAAGTATCTGATGATGAAACATGAGATGATGTAGGTGGGTAAGATGTGGTCAATTAACCTTATGAGGTTTCATTGAAAATAAGAAAGAATAAGAAAATAGTAAAAATATTGTATTATTAACTTCCTTAGTTGAGGGAGTGTCATGTATGTGATAATTTTATTAGGATTTCATAACACCAAGTAGTTAATTCCCAAGCATTGTTGGTAACACTTATGCCTCAACTGATAACACATTAAATGTCAGAAAAGAGTTTGAGAGTAAAATTACATTGAAAAACATGGTTAAGAAATACGACGTAGAGAAATATTTTAATTCATGGTTGATGAGTCAAAAAATGGAAAATAAATCATTTAGTGTGACAAATATGGTTCAGAATGTAAATTTCACATGTGGGTGATATATTACAAATTGTTTGTTTGTTGGAAGATATCTAAGTTGGAAGGCCCACATACTTGTGTGTACCTAAGCCTGTTATAAGATCATTATGCACTAGATGTAGAATTTATATCAAATGTTATTGTTGAGATGATATAAACATGTTAGGATGTTTCTATGTACCTCATACAATAATGAATATAATATTTTTTCAAATACAAGATGTCCTATGATGAAGCTCGGTTGAAAAAAAAGGAAATTATAAAAGTGTATGGAAATTTGTATAAATAATATAAGGTTTTAAAAAAACTAAAGATATTATTATCTCTAAAAAATTAGGTTATTTACCATCATGATACCATTGAGTATGTCTCTTAGGATAATCAGGTTGATTGAATGAAGGTGAGGTTCCCTAGGCTATTTTGGTATTCAGGTTGTGTATCACCGCATTTCCTTTTTTGCAAACAGTTCATTTAGGTCGATGGAAATTTTCTTTATGAAAAGCATATTGGTATACTACTAATTGTTTCATCATAGTATGGTAATCATACTCATATCCCACTTTCATTCTCTATTGTTGAAAATGATAACTTTGAATCATGTAGTTGGTTCATGGCCTATATACACACCCATGTTAGGAAAAGTCAAGGAGTGTGTTGTTAGTGTTTGAATCTGAAGAGATTGTTAATGTTTGAACTTGGTCAAATTATTAGTTTATTATTTATTTGTTTATGGTTTATTAATTAATTTAACTCACATTAATTTTACATTTAATCACTATTATTCAAATTTTGGAAATTAATTTTACCTTTATGTTACTCTAAATAATTTTAAATAACATTTACAGAGATTCTATATTACCCTTACATGGGTCTAGTTTTAATAAGGTTACCTCTATGCAGTAGTGTATTAACCTTTATGATAATTATTTTTTTTAGAGAAATACCTTTATGTGAACTTGGTTATTACCTTTACACAACTTATATGTAACTCTCTAGATTGTCCTATGACATGTAAACATTACATCCTTATACTATTATCTAATGCACACCATATTATTTTAACATTATAATAGAAATAATTAATGGTTATATTTAAAAATTTAATTTAAAAATTTTATAATTTTAATTTGATTAAATCTATATCATTTTTAGTTCATAATTTTGAGTTTATATTAGAGTTTTTTTTATATTTTTCAAAAATAGTTGAGTCTTGGGAGAATTGTGAAAAATGTTATTTTATTTGAAAAGCTATCATTTATTTTATTTCTCATTATATTTTGGATTTGGTTTAAAATTAATATAAGATAAATTTTATTAAACAAAATCTAATTAATTTTATAGTAATCATCATTATATTTTTTTTTGGTTTAATATTATTTTTATGCTTAAAAACCCATTTTTTTAAAAGAAATATTTTTCGTTGCATTTTTCACACTTATATTAAAATTAATTTATACCATTTATATAAATTAAATCTTGAAAAAATGGTTATTATATTTTTAATATATAGGTTCAAATTTATTAATGATTTCAATTTCATTTTTGGTCATTATGAATAGTAACATTGGCAAAAATGTTGTCACCGCGGTAAAAGGGTAAAACAGGATAATTAAGGTTAACACCTTGTGATAAGGTCATAAAATATCATCTTAATTATTATTACATAAGAGGATTTATACCTTTACCATCTTATATTTTTAATTAAATTGTTTTAGTGCAACTTATCTATGAGTAAGTCACTTATAATAATTAATATTTAAGAATAATTACAAGCGTGCCACTCACCTCTCTTATAAAAGGGAACCTCCTATCCTCTATTCTTCACACCACTTAAGACATTATCTTAACAAATATATACCCAAATACCTTCCAAACATACTTAACATTTTCTATAGGTCTAGGTCTCACTAAAATACTAATCCTATAATGCTTAAGGTGTAGTCCAAAGGAAGTTTTCCAAAGAAGAGGTATAATTATTAACCAAGCATTTTCATGTGTATTTCTTCTTCCACTTTATTTAAAACTTATATAACCAAGATAATATTATAACATAAGTATCATATATATTTTTAAATATTTTTATGTTTATTTAACAACCCTTTTTATTCTTCTTTTCTATCCTATGGAAAATTTAAGCATCACTAATGAGTATATACATACCATCGTCTCCACATAGCGATGTATTTCATTTTTCATCACCACCTCACAAAAATGGCTATAAATATGTAATTAAGTAATATATAATATTTTTATGAAATTATTATGATTTTGGAAATATAATATATCATATAAATTCATATCCTTCCATCCTTTTAAAAATTATAACGTCGCTCGTGTGTATGCATGGACTACCACCTCCATGAAGTGATGTGATTAATTTTTCATTTACGCATTACATAGATAGAAATAAGGGTGTATTAAATGAGTAATTATTAAATTTATATTATTATTATGATTTTATAAATTTAAACATTTATCTATTTAATTTTCTTTTGATCTATTATAAAAATGTAATTATTACTCATGCATACGTACAGACTACCGTCTCCATGAGGCGATGCAATTCATTTTTCATGACCATTTTTAATAAATAGTTATAAAAGTATATTGAATGTATAAAAATAATAATTATAACATGTTTAAGATTCTAGAGATGATTAAACCATGAAAAAGGTGAAAGCACCATAACTTTCGAATCAAAACATGTACGAAAAATGAAATGGTTAATAATTAGATATTGATTTTAACAATAAATTATTAATAAATGATAAGAATAAATTATTTATGAATAGTATATAGTAAGTGAAATAAAAATATAGTTTTTATATTGATTTATAATAATTCTAAATTTATAATTTATGAGATTAGAGTGCGTCTAGAAAAGCAAATGTCCAAGTCAAGGGTTTATTCTATAATCTCATTTTTATCAAGGATTATTTATGTTTAAAGATCACAAAATCCTATTTTTGTATGGATAAAGTGATTCCATTAGATAAAATTTATAGACTCAAGACCCATAAGCACAATTACATAGTCCATAGGACCCAATTAACATAGGCCTAAATGTTTAGGTGAGGATCCTCCCATGCACTCTGCATAGTGCGCAAAACTGCCCTCCACCCATGCCTTATTGGAGGTTGCTGCCACTATCACCATCATTTAGGGTCATCATCCCCCATTTTTTTTACTCATCTTACTACTACTACCACTATCCTAACCCAACCCACACATGTCTTCTATCTTTTTATGGCCTCATCGAAGTTCGTTCCTTATATATTTGATAGTTTTAACCAGCATTGCAGACCCCTACCACATCATCCAATAGTGTTGAAATCTTCCCAACAATGTAACCACTCACTGTTCTCCACCTGTGTTTCCCTCATGCAACACCTTCCATGCCCATCAGGAACCCCTCTCATCAACATTACTATTGGTTATGGAAACACATATATCCTTACCCCCTAAACCAAGAAATAAGAAATCAGGGGGTTTTGAACCCCTGATTTTGATGTAGATTAGTAGCACCCATTCCACTTGAACGAGTGTTAGTCTGCAATAAATGATTTTCCAAATCACCTAAAATAAAAATGTATTTATGTTTAAACATAAATTTAGGGAAATTATAATATATTTATGTAACGCCCCGACCCCAGTTACCCAGAGTCGGTGCATTATTACATAACATTGGCATGATCATGAGAAAGATCATGTCTCGAAAGACCGATTAGTTTAGTAGCCTTGGAATAACTAGATACATCCATAAATTTTTACATTACATCATAACAAAAAAAACATCTTGTCTTCATATCCCATCATACTATCCTTGCAGGTCATTCATAAATTACTTCTTCATAATCCTGGGAAAAATAAAACATTAAAAGGGGTGAGCTCAGATGCTCAGTAAGGATAACATTATAGCAGAAGCTTTCATAAATAAGCATAAACACTTAAGGAAATTCATAATTAAAACAAAAGCCTTTTAAACATGAACTTCAGCATAAAATGGCAAAGGTAAAATGAAATAATGCCATTTACTTACTCACATGGATATTCTACTAGTCGAATGATCACATGCAATATCAATAACCACTTTCATAATGATGGAATGCATAATGCCAGACTATCATAACCACATAGCCAAGGCCTCGTGCCAAGACTACAAATAAGATTTTGCCAAGGCCTTGTGCCAAGACACTAGTTTGTCTCATGAGACCTACCGATGCATCGAGGATCTATAGCGGGCTCCACCCGTCACTTATTAAGTCCAATGCATTCCTCATATGAACATGTTTAAACATAACATAAACATTTGTATTAAAACTAGCATACGAAATGTCAATACTTTTACCACAAACCATGAATGGTATAAAAACAGCGCATCCACAGTCAAACATGACTCATTAGATACAATATGGAAGATTGTATTGTATCACATTAACCTCAATCAAGAATAATGAATGATGTTGACATAAATGAAAATAATCATCAAAACTATTTGAGAGAATTATCCCCCTTTTCTTGAAAACATTTAAAAGTCACACTATTTGTCAAGAAGCCATTTAAAAGTAGATTTTTGAATCAAAGTGTCCCATACCACTTTGAAACTTTTTAAAAGGAGTTTTGATTTCTAAACTTTAATGTCCATATAAATCCTTAAAACCATTTTTAAAACATGGACATTAATGAGAAAGGTTTAGATGAATAAGTCTTTAAAACATTTAAAAATGGTATTTTAGTTAGAGATTCTAACCAAAAGAGACACTTGAATACAAATAATTGAGGTAATCAAAACTTTGTAATATCGTGAGAATAAAGGGAATCATGATATTCTATGTCAAAGTACATTATATACACCACATAAAAGTGATTTGGTGTATATCATCAAAGAAGTCTCAATGGAATGTAAATTGAGATGAAATCTCTCATAAAGGTTGTATCCTTAGGTTAAGGATGACATAATTATGTGTGACAAATATAAATACACTAAATATGATTGAATATTCAGTGTAAAACAATCAAAGGACATTCACACATATTCTTGTAAAAACAATACCAACGAATTGGATGTTTAACTCAACAAATGGAGAATGAGTTAAAATTACTCTTATCAAATTCATATCAATGACTTGAGAATTACCAATGGAGTGATTATGTGTATCAAACTTATATCCACAGGAAGGGGAGTGGAAATTATGACATAATAAAATGAATAGTGATTCCACACATAATCTTGGGGTAATAAAATCAATGAAATATGTGTAAAGCCAAATGAGTGGAAATTGAAATTTCAAATTCCCTTATCGAATAGGTAACTTACGAAACATACACCCATGAAAGAAGTATCATACCCTGATGATGTAAATACCCATAAATTAAAGTATAATACACAATGGATGCAATCATGGGCAGTACACATACCCCACATGCAATAATTAAGTGGTGAATAATGGAAATCTCACGAAATTAAAAGTGAGATAAGAAACCCCTTACCACATTAATCAACTGAGTCGTATGGCCAAAAGTTAATAACCACCAAATTATTTACAGAATAACATGAATATAAAGAGAATCATGATAATATATATCAAATGTCCATACACAATACACCACTTTCAATAATTTAGTGGCGAACAATGGAAATCTCACGGAATTGAAAGTGAGATAAGAGAATCCCTTACTTTGTACTTTTTCCTTGGTCGATGGTAGGTTTACCTCCTGTATAATGGTGAAATAATTGTTATTGAATAATACAAGAATCATTTACTTTAATGTGATATCATATATGATCTTTTAACATTGATTTGATAATAATATCTTAGTATTATCGTTGTTTCGGGTGTGAACTTACTTGTTTGCTTTTGTATGTTTTGTTACGTAAGACATGTTTGTAAATGATAGGTTGTATATTATTCAAATCCATAATGGTATCAAGTCCTAAAACATCATTTTTAAATCATCAAATGATAATTATACTTGAATGGATACGGTGGAGAATGAATCTTATCGCGTTCGTGGAGATGGTAGTCCGTACGTACGCACGAACGCTACTTCCATTTAATTTTTATTTTAAAAGAATTGAATCCAAATGATACATAGGTATATTACTATTCTAGTATAATATAATATTTTATATATGTTACTTAAGTTCATTAACACCGTCCTTTATACGTTCCATGTGTGGTATGAACGAGTCATATCATTTTAAGGGGGCGGTAGTCCGCACTTCCTCAAATGAAATTATCGTATGTATATACAACATGAAACGAATAATGGTATGAAATAAAATGGAATTACAGAAGCTTATATATAAAATATATATCATTAATATCATATTTAATTATAGTGCCATCATAATGTCCACCATGAGAGGAGGTAAGATGTATTTGAACAATCATCGTTTCGTGAGGCGTTAGTTTGCCATCCACAGAAACATTATGTTCATCATCCATTAGATGGAGTTGTGTGTATGTGTAGTTTTAATCCTTCTTATAACAACATCCTAGTATATTGAGGATACTGGTTTTGTTACAAAAGAAAGGAAATAAAAAGAGTTTGGGGGTTGGAGAAGCAAAATAAATGAAAATAATTTAAGAGAAAACGTTACCTTTAATTTAGGTAACTCACTTTGGTTGGAACCAAAGGACTTCTTGAAATGCTTTCTGCCTAAGGGGAAGCTTCAAGGAGGAGGAGAGGGATGTGGGGAGCTTAGTTGGGCAGAGTTTGGACGAGACAAGTGGCTTGAGAGGTGTGAGGAATGAGTAGAAGTGGTCTCCTTTTATAAGGGAGAAGAGGGGCTCTTTAGGAAAGAGTGAAAGTATTACTTTATAATATAATTATATTCGGTTTATAATGGTCCAAAAATCATTGAGGTCGAAGATAAGACGACTCATATTCTAAATAACATCAACCAATAAGAATTGGACAGGTTTTAGATAATATTTTAATCATTATAATCTTATTTATTTAAATGATTTATTAATGAGGTAAACATTGCTTCATTATTGTGTCATTAATAATTTAAATTATTTGATGTCTAAAAATTATAAATAAAATATCATTATGTAGGAAATCTTTTTATATTTCTAATGAATATTTATAATCTAAAATCCAACATGTATAACCCTATGTAAAAATTGTTCTTCTAAAAGATGTAAGCTTATGCCATTTTTATTTTTATTTTAACTTTATTAATATAAAGTGTCCCTACCACATACAAGTGGCTCCAAGGGGTCCCCAAATTGACCCAAGGATGCTCATGGTCGGGTATGTGTCCACAAATAAGGTTAGAACACGTTTTAGGGTAATTTTGTATTATTATAATATTATTTTTTAACCCTTATTTACCGGATTTACCCTTAACCATGGTAAATAAAATATTTACCGCAGTAATTATTCAAAATGTCTAAAAATAAAAGTTACCTATTTACACAATTTGGACATCCTGATTCCAAATATGGAATCCATTTTTCTAAATTCAAAACACAGAAGTGGCAGAAATTAATTTAAAATTAATTCCCGCTGTCAAAACAAAAAGCGTGTTTTTAAGAGATAATAACTATCAAAAGATTGACACTTGTTTATGTTCGGTTTAATTGTAAAATTATGTCCAATGACCAACATTATATTAAGTGGAAAAAATATATTCTAAATATACTTTAAAACCACTCAAATTCACAATTTATCACTATTAATTATTTTGATTAAAAAAGTTGTTTTTAATTAAAATTTAGTAATTTTCACTATTCATCAAAATATAAAAGTTATCCGAAAAGTACCAAAATTTCACCCTAGGCTAATTTCGATATTCCGAATCCAAAAATGAAGTCCATTTTGAAATATAAAATATATATGATTTCAAAAATTAGGTATTACTATTCACAACAGCTAGTTTAATTAGTTGTGGTGTGTGTTAGAACTCGAGGTTGCGTACAACACACGCTATCGCATTATTCGAAGGTAAACGTACCGTGGAAGCTTGGGGTGTTACATTCTCCCCTCCTTCAATAAATTGCGTCCTCGCAATTTTTAAAATTTTGCTTGGGAATATAATGGAAAGTCCCACATCGGAAAAAGAGTCAATAAAACTATCACTTTAAAAGAAAGAAAGAGAGGTATAAGGGTCATCCAAGATAACCCATACTAGGATTCCATGTAAGAAAACATGGATATGGATGATAAACTAAGTGTCAAGTTCTGGTGGAGAGGGATTGAAATCATGATCAGGAGAAAGTTAACAATGAGAAAACCACAAACTTGTGTTGGGACAAACGACCATTAGTCTCCTAGTAGGAAAGTAAACAGACAACATTTTTTTTAAGTTACATTACATAAGGAAGAGGAATTCATTTATGATATTGACTAAGAACATTATGAGATATACTTAAATTTTAAGTATATTTTCTTTCTTTAATAAATTTCCACCACTAACTCAAATTTTTTTTAAACGATGAGTATTCAAGAAGACTTGGTCACACTGGAAGAGCTAGAATAAACTTCTATAGAATCACATGATCCATGTAGGATAAACCATATATTTACATTGTCTTTGAAGATTAATCAAAACCAAAATGGTTAGTGAATGATCTAATGATCCCCCAAAAGGATATTCATTGAGATAAACATGCACTAATCTTAATTTCTAAAAATAAACCAACAATACCCCAAAGTTAAATAAATACCATTCAATAATAAATTGTCCTTAAAATCCTTCCATATAATCCAAAGTAATATTTAAACCCAAAGAATTAAAGAATTTGATTATGTAGTCTCCCATGTTAAATTGTATCTCCAAATGACATAAACTACTCTTAAAGTCACATACTTAAAAGTAATTAACCTAATCACATATTCTCTATTATAGGTTAATCATTTCCATAAATAACCCAAATCACTATAAATCCACAATAAAAACATAGATAAAAATCTACCATTAATCCTCAAATGAAACCCCATAGTATTCTATTTTCCTTGGGCATATAGTGTTCCCAAAAAAACGAACATCTTCCAAAATAACATTTATCACTTAATCACCAAATCATTTTCCTATACCAAGGGCATTCATTTGATAAGACATAAGAACCCAAATCATCTTATTATTGATCAATAAAATCATTTAACAAAAAAAAAATAGTCACACCAACCAGGGACTTCACGTAGTCCAGTGGTAGGCGATAAATCCCAATCGCACTTTGGTTGTGGGTTCGATTCCCACAGCTTTGTCCGACGCGACGGGTTGTCACACGGTCTATGTGTTGTCCTTTTTCAGAAACTATATTTTATAATATTACCAAAATGAGATAAATTCCTCAAAATAACATAATTTAACCACAAATGTTATATCATACTTTTCATTTTCATCCCAAATTATAACGACTTATCATTTTCTCAAACCCCAATGATCATATAAAACCAAATGGTTATTTATACCTATATCCACAAGAGAAGAGACAATTCTTCCTCAAATATCATTCTCACATGACAAACTGCGGGGTTACAAATACAAGAGAAAATTATTCCAAAGTAAACCCATCAACAAGGAGTGCTAATTTTTCTCCAACCATTTATTTCCACATAGCTTCTTCTTTGACCAAGAAAATATCCTATAGAATAGGAAATTTACCCGGGTAATGGCCAGGTCCCCTACATTTACAGCAAATGACTGTAAATAGACTCTTGGGACCATTTTTATCTTCTTCCATAGTACTCTTCATTTTTCTTCGGCAATTCTTCACTTTATGTCCTTCCTTCCCGCACGTAAAACATTTTGTTGTCCCATTGAGACACTTTCCTGGGTGTCTCTTTCCACATTTCCTGCATGATGAAAATTGAGGGTTCTTTTCTCCATGGTCTCCAATGCTGGAGCTCTTATCATTTATCACCTTTCTCTTCCTTGTTGAGTCTGGGAGTTGGTTAATATATATGTTGTTGATCATATTTTTGGAAAACTGATTTGGCATAAAGACGATATCTTTTACGCCTATCAACATTCCATTTTGTTGCTCATTTCCACCACCGTTCCCACCTTGTACATCATTCTCAAAGTCACTATGACTTCCTTGGAATCCAGCCATTGACTAAAACCAGAAAGCATTGTGTGAGTAATAGTAGTCGTAAAATCATTTAGAGATTAAAATGTCACCATATTCTCAATTTGAAACATATTAGGATTAACCAAGGTCATTTACTCTCATCTTATGTATATATTACTTAAATTGGTTTGTAAAGAAAATGTAAATTATCCTAAGCATATCCCCCGGGAGTGTCGTAACCAAGAGTGCAGCAAGACCCGTTGTCGTACACCAGTTCCCGTTCGAGTCTAGCTCAAAGCGGTGTTTTCGGGTTTTACCCCTAGGTACATCTGTGCCAGAGCCGCCTCTACCTGCTCGTATCCAGACAGGGATGTATTGCTCAGAAAACTCAAAAAATCTCTACAATACCAAAATTCTAGGAAGTTCTTTTATACTAATCCTCAATGTTCATCTTAGGTCTACGTGCTCTAATCAGAGTTTATCTAAATCTAGCTTCCAAGGTTTGTACTAAACTTCCTCTGATACCAACTGTAACGCCCCGACCCCAGTTACCCAGAGTCGGTGCATTATTACATAACATTGGCATGATCATGAGAAAGATCATGTCTCGAAAGACCGATTAGTTTAGTATCCTTGGAATAACTAGATACATCCATAAATTTTTACATTACATCATAACAAAAAAAACATCTTGTCTTCATATCCCCTCATACTATCCCTCCAGGTCATTCATAAATTACTTCTTCATAATCCTGGGAAAAATAAAACATTAAAAGGGGTGAGCTCAGATGCTCAGTAAGGATAACATTATAGCAGAAGCTTTCATAAATAAGCATAAACACTTAAGGAAATTCATAATTAAAACAAAAGCCTTTTAAACTTGAACTTTAGCATAAAATGGCAAAGGTAAAATGAAATAATGCCATTTACTTACTCACATGGATATTCTACTAGTCGAATGATCACATGCAATATCAATAACCACTTTCATAATGATGGAATGCATAATTCCAGACTATCATAACCACATAGCCAAGGCCTCGTGCCAAGACTACAAATAAGATTTTGCCAAGGCCTTGTGCCAAGACACTAGTTTGTCTCATGAGACCTACCGATGCATCGAGGAGCTATAGCGGGCTCCACCCGTCACTTATTAAGTCCAATGCATTCCTCATATGAACATGTTTAAACATAACATAAACATTCGTATTAAAACTAGCATACGAAATGTCAATACTTTTACCACAAACCATGAATGGTATAAAAACAGCGCATCCACAGTCAAACATGACTCATTCGATACAATATGGAAGATTGTATTGTATCACATTAACCTCAATCAAGAATAATGAATGATGTTGACATAAATGAAAATAATCATCAAAACTATTTGAGAGAATTATCCCCCTTTTCTTGAAAACATTTAAAAGTCACACTATTTGTCAAGAAGCCATTTAAAAGTAGATTTTTGAATCAAAGTGTCCCATACCACTTTGAAACTTTTTAAAAGGAGTTTTGATTTCTAAACTTTAATGTCCATATAAATCCTTAAAACCATTTTTAAAACATGGACATTAATGAGAAAGGTTTAGATGAATAAGTCTTTAAAACATTTAAAAATGGTATTTTAGTTAGAGATTCTAACCAAAAGAGACACTTGAATACAAATAATTGAGGTAATCAAAACTTTGTAATATCGTGATAATAAAGGGAATCATGATATTCTATGTCAAAGTACATTATATACACCACATAAAAGTGATTTGGTGTATATCATCAAAGAAGTCTCAATGGAATGTAAATTGAGATGAAATCTCTCATAAAGGTTGTATCCTTAGGTTAAGGATGACATAATTATGTGTGACAAATATAAATACACTAAATATGATTGAATATTCAGTGTAAAACAATCAAAGGACATTCACACATATTCTTGTAAAAACAATACCAACGAATTGGATGTTTAACTCAACAAATGGAGAATGAGTTAAAATTACTCTTATCAAATTCATATCAATGACTTGAGAATTACCAATGGAGTGATTATGTGTATCAAAATTATATCCACAGGAAGGGGAGTGGAAATTATGACATAATAAAATGAATAGTGATTCCACACATAATCTTGGTGTAATAAAATCAATGAAATATGTGTAAAGCCAAATGAGTGGAAATTGAAATTTCAAATTCCCTTATCGAATAGGTAACTTACGAAACATACACCCATGAAAGAAGTATCATACCCTGATGATGTAAATACCCATAAATTAAAGTATAATACACAATGGATGCAATCATGGGCAGTACACATACCCCACATGCAATAATTAAGTGGTGAATAATGGAAATCTCACGAAATTAAAAGTGAGATAAGAAACCCCTTACCACATTAATCAACTGAGTCGTATGGCCAAAAGTTAATAACCACCAAATTATTTACAGAATAACATGAATATAAAGAGAATCATGATAATATATATCAAATGGCCATACACAATACACCACTTTCAATAATTTAGTGGCGAACAATGGAAATCTCACGGAATTGAAAGTGAGATAAGAGAATCCCTTACTTTGTACTTTTTCCTTGGTCGATGGTAGGTTTACCTCCTGTATAATGGTGAAATAATTGTTATTGAATAATACAAGAATCATTTACTTTAATATGATATCATATATGATCTTTTAACATTGATTTGATAATAATATCTTAGTATTATCGTTGTTTCGGGTGTGAACTTACTTGTTTGCTTTTGTATGTTTTGTTACGTAAGACATGTTTGTAAATGATAGGTTGTATATTATTCAAATCCATAATGGTATCAAGTCCTAAAAAATCATTTTTAAATCATCAAATGATAATTATACTTGAATGGATACGATGGAGAATGAATCTTATCGCGTTCGTGGAGACGGTAGTCCGTACGTACGCACGAACGCTACTTCCATTTAATTTTTATTTTAAAAGAATTGAATCCAAATTATAAATAGGTATATTACTATTACAGTATAATATAATATTTTATATATGTTACTTAAGTTCATTAACACCGTCCTTTATACGTTCCATGTGTGGTATGAACGAGTCATATCATTTTAAGGGGGCGGTAGTCCGCACTTCCTCAAATGAAATTATCGTATGTATATACAACATGAAACGAATAATGGTATGAAATAAAATGGAATTACAGAAGCTTATATATAAAATATATATCATTAATATCATATTTAATTACAGTGCCATCATAATGGCCACCATGATAGGCGGTAAGATGTATTTGAACAATCATCGTTTCGTGAGGCGTTAGTTTACCATCCACAGAAACATTATGTTCATCATCCATTAGATGGAGTTGTGTGTATGTGTAGTTTGAATACTTCTTATAACAACATCCTAGTATATTGAGGATACTGGTGTTGTTACAAAAGAAAGGAAATAAAAAGAGTTTGGGGGTTGGAGAAGCAAAATAAATGAAAATAATTTAAGAGAAAACGTTACCTTTAATTTAGGTAACTCACTTTGGTTGGAACCAAAGGACTTCTTGAAATGCTTTCTGCCTAAGGGGAAGCTTCAATGAGGAGGAGAGGGATGTGGGGAGCTTAGTTGGGCAGAGTTTGGACGAGCCAAGTGGCTTGAGAGGTGTGAGGAATGAGTAGAAGTGGTCTCCTTTTATAAGGGAGAAGAGGGGCTCTTTAGGAAAGAGTGAAAGTATTACTTTATAATATAATTATATTCGGTTTATAATGGTCCAAAAATCATTGAGGTCGAAGATAAGATGACTAATATTCTAAATAACATCAACCAATAATAATTGTACAGGTTTTAGATAATATTTTAATCATTATAATCTTATTTATTTAAATGATTTATTAATGAGGTAAACATTGCATCATTATTGTGTCATTAATAATTTAAATTATTTGATGTCTAAAAATTATAAATAAAATATAATTATGTAGGAAATATTTTTATCTTTCTAATGAATATTTATAATCGAAAATCCAACATGTATAACCCTATGTAAAAATTTTTCTTCTAAAAGATGTAAGCTTATGCCATTTTTATTTTTATTTTAACTTTATTAATATAAAGTGTCCCTACCACATACAAGTGGCTCCAAGGGGTCCCCAAATTGACCCAAGGATGCTCATGGTCGGGTATGTGTCCACCAATAAGGTTAGGACACGTTTTAGGGTAATTTTGTATTATTATAATATTAGTTTTTAGCCCTTATTTACCAGATTTACCCTTAACCATGGTAAATAAAATATTTACCGCAGTAATTATTCAAAATGTCTAAAAATAAAAGTTACCTATTTACACAATTTGGACATCCTGATTCCAAATATGGAATCCATTTTTCTAAATTCAAAACACAGAAGTGGCAGAAATTAATTTAAAATTAATTCCCGCTGTCAAAACAAAAAGCGTGTTTTTAAGAGATAATAACTATCAAAAGATTGACACTTGTTTATGTTCGGTTTAATTGTAAAATTATGTCCAATGACCAACATTATATTAAGTGGTAAAAATATATTCTAAATATACTTTAAAACCACTCAAATTCACAATTTATCACTATTAATTATTTTGATTAAAAAAGTTGTTTTTAATTAAAATTTAGTAATTTTCACTATTCATCAAAATATAAAAGTTATCCGAAAAGTACCAAAATTTCACCCTAGGCTAATTTCGATATTCCGAATCCAAAAATGAATTCCATATTGAAATATAAAATATATATGATTTCAAAAATTAGGTATTACTATTCACAACAGCTAGTTTAATTAGTTGTGGTGTGTGTTAGAACTCGAGGTTGCGTACAACACACGCTATCGCATTATTCGAAGGGAAACGTACCGTGGAAGCTTGGGGTGTTACAATTTATCTTTTAAACTCCATTTATTTTCTTCTTATATAGTTATCTATGAAGTCTATATGTTTTCATTATATTTCCCTCTCTTTGGTACTTAAAACTACTAAGAAAATGCTTCAAAGAAAAACCAGCCTTATTTCTCCTTTTTAAGGGAATATTTATCCTTAATATCGATGTTCTCAGTAATGTTTTTAAGAATTATTTTACTATTATTCAATGATTTTTTAAAATAATTTTCAACTATATTTTATTTTCTTTAATTTTTTTAAAAGGGAATCTTCTTATCATTTTATAAATAAGGTAATTTTGATCTTTTACCAAAAGTGTGAAAGAAATATTTTTTTTAACATTTACTAATTTAATGGATTTTTCTACCATAATAACTAATATTTTATTTGAATATTCATTTACAAGTTTCCATAATTATTTTCAAATAAATGCATTTTTTCAATATTCTGTAAATTTTTATTTAAAATGTTATCAACAGAAAAGGATAAATTTCTCATGTTTTCAAAGAAATACTTAAATATTATTTTAAAAGTATTTCCATAAATGTTGACATAATTTTATGAATTTTATTCTTCATTGGGTATATAATTTAATGTTAATATCCACCTTATTTCTCTAGATGTATTATGGTCATGTTGTTTTATTTATGGACTAGGAAAAATATTGACATTTTGTATACTAGTTTTACAATATGATTTTTATATTGATTCTATATTTATTTCATATAATGAATGCATCAGACTTGGTAAGTGATGAGAGAGGCCTGATATAAGCCCTTAATATATTATTTGGTCTCATGAGACAAACTAGTTTGGGTATTTGGGGTACTCTATCTCTTTATGTATGTAGTCTTGGCATGGAGCCTTGAAAGTAATATTATGATGTATGATATTATGTATTTTATTATTATGAAACTAGTTATTATTATACATGTGATTAATTATATTGTTATGTCATGCATGGATATATTCACCTTTTATGATATTAGTTATATGAATTATTTTATTATTATTTATCTCTTCCATATTATTCATGCTTTATTTAATTTATGATAGCTTCTATTGTACATTTTCGCTTAACGAGCTTCTAAGATCACCCATTATTATGTTTTTCTTTCCTTAGGATACCAAGAATGGATCTATGAATGGTTTCAAGGATATACTAGAAAAAATAATAAAGTTATCACTAGAATTTTAAGTTGTGTTTCATGCTTTCAAATGTAATGTGAGAATCATGCATGTATCTAGTCTCCCAAGATTGCTAAAATATTCTCTCCTTTTCAATGTGATCACTTGTATATTGTGAAAATATAGTAATATAACCACTGAAATTAGGTTATTGTATGTGGGGTGTTACTATTGGTATCAAAGTAATTTTAGTATAAACCTTCAAAACTAGATTTAAGAAAACATAGATTAAAGAACATAACCCTATAATAGGCTCTAGGGATAAGTCTAAGTATAAGATAACATTATTAAGTTTTGGTAAGGTAGAGAATGTATGGTTTTATAGAAATGAAATCCCTATGTAGATACTGGAAAGTGGATGCGACTATGAAATAAATGAACCTAGGAATAAATACCCTAAAAAAGGTTGGTTGAGTATCAAATCGATTTTCACTTGGTGAATGATGAGTGGGCCTAATATTGCACACCTGGATAGACACTACTAGGGGATATGATTTGGTCGATCCAAATAATCTTTAAAAACTATTATAAAATATTTGAAAATATTTTTATGATTTGAAGATATTCCCAAAGATATCAAGCTTATGATTCTGATATTGGTTATGCATAAATTTTCAATTTATGTTAAGTGTTACACCAGATTTAAAATTATACACTATAATTTAAATTTCATAATGTGATGAGCTAATTCAATAAATTAAATTATTTAAAAATTATTCATAGTGGAAGGAAAGGAAATCATATCAATACATGCAATATATGTAGGGATTTCCCTCCTAGGAAAGATAATGAAAATGTAGTTATAGATGAAAAATTTATAACTATATTTGGGAAGTTGACTCAGGTTATTACCATAAAATTATCCCATATGTAGAAACTTGTTGATCCATAACATGGTGAAACAATTTTTGACCACTTTATACAAAAAAAACTCCATCATTTGTTGGGACTACTAATCCATCAGTAGCTAAGTAATGGATTAAGTCCCTGGAGGGGATATTTCGCACTTTGGGAAGTAGTAAAAGGAAGAAAATAATCATGGAAATTTATCATCTTAAAGGAAATGATGATCAATGGTGGTCATTAATCTAGAATACTAAGGAGTCAGAGGAAATATATATTATGGAGTGAAATACTTTCAAGAATATATTATTTAAAAAATACTTTCCTCAAGATAATCAAGATGATATAAAGAGGAAATTCCTTAATATAAGAAAAAAGAGAGGAGAAAATGTTACCAAATATAAATCTATCTTTACAAGGTTATAAATTCATGATATGGATTATATAAAATATCCAAGAAGTAATATTGATCACTTATTTGATGTACTAAAACATATCCTTAAAAGAGCACTAGTATCACAAAAATTTTCAGTATATGAGGCTATAATATCAACTGACATCAAGTCAGGGAAAGAATTATCAAGATATTATGTTTTCTAGGGAGAAAAATAAAATAAGTAGGTGGATGAGCACTCTGAAAAAAAAATAAATATGAAAAAATTAAAGAAGGGATGGGTGGAATTTCAAACTTGCGATAGTTGTGGAAAGAAACATAGTGGACCATGTTTTATAGGACTGAGAGTTTTTTTCACATGTGGAGAGAAATTACATCAAGATCATGATTTCTAGGGAAACAAATAAGCCTATAATGTTCAATTATTCAACTTTAATTAGATGGTAAAATATTCAAAACAATTCCCCAAATGTCAAGGGATTTTTCCTTATAAAAGGCGAAGGGATCAAGTTCAATATTATTCAATCACTACTGCTAAGGTTAATGTTCTTAAATATGGCAGGTACTTTGATCATAACCTTAAATTTAACTAATGATTTTTTTGATTATAGGTCTTTTCACTCTTCTATATCTTCCATGTTTTATAATAAAATTAAATATTTCCCTATCACCTTAATATGGGAGTTACCGATCAAGATTCCTAATGAAAATCTTATTACAAAAAGTATAGGTTAGCCAATCCCCATTATGATGCATATACATACCCTATCTGAAAACTTGATAATTTTACCAATGGTTTATTTTTATATAATTATTGGTGTGGATTAGTTTTCGAATTATAATGAAAAAAATTATTTCCAAGGGAAAGAGATTATGATTCATGAAAGAGATACAGAATCCCTTGTATTTATAGGGGAAAATTTATCATCCAATTTGCATCTAGATCCACCACCAATAGCTCTTATTAATGAAATTATTTTATAAGAAGAGTATACACAACCTATGGATGGTAAAGGTATCTATAGAATATAGGATGTACCTATTGTTCAAGAATACATTGATGTGTTTCCTAAATAACTTCATGGATATCCACCTAAGCATGAAGTTTAGTTTTACATTGATCTCATCCTTGATGAAAAACCTAAATCTAAGACTCCCTACAGGATGACCATAATGAAATTAGTGGAACTGAAGAAACAAATAAAAGTTTTGTGTGATAAGGGATTTATACACCCTAGTTTTTTCCCATAGGGAGACCTTATTCTTTTTTAAGATGAAATATGGGCCTATGATGTTATGCATCAATTATAGAGAAATCAATAATATTACTATAAAGAAAAAGTATCCTATACCCCTCATTACTGACTTATTTGATAAACTTCAATGAGCACAATATTTTTAAAATATTTATCTTTATTCTAGGTATCATCAACTGTGAGTAAAGAAGGAGGATATTCCAAATATTACATTTCATATAAGGTATTAACATTACAATTTTATATTAATTACCTTTGTATTGACCAATAAAACCTATATTTTTATGTATTTGATGAAAAAAGTATTCAAGGATTCTCTAAAAAATTTCATTGTGGTATTTATTGATGATATCATGGTATACTATAAAATCTATGATGACCATAAGAGTCATTTGTGAATAATTATTAAGACTCTTATAGAAAAGGAGTTATATGGAAAATTTAGAAAATGAAAATTTTGGCTTCAGGAAGTTTCTTTTTTGGCCATATTATCTCTAAGGATAGAATATTAGTTGATCCTTTAGATAAAAAGGTAGTGATGGAATGTCCAACAACAATGAATATAACCAAGGTGTGTATTTTCCTTAAACCATCTGGTTATTATCAATGAATTGATCAAAATTTTGCTCGATTTTCTAACTTGTTAACCAAGTTGACACATAAAGGGTTTATGTTTATATGGTATAAAGAATTTAATGAAAATTTTAAAGAATTAATATGAAGATTGGTGAATGCACTGATATTGACTTTATGATCTGGAAGGGATGGATTTTTTATATATGTTTCCTAGGAATGTATAATAAATATACTAAAAGAGAGATGGGGGGTGAATTGTAATTTTCAGTAAAACTTATAATTTTTCCAACACCTTAATATTTTAGATTAATTAGAAGGATTTAATTATGATAAACTTAATATTTAGAGAGTATATAGTATGTAAATTCAATGAAATATATTGAAGTTATTAGAATAAGTTCATTATGACGAACTTAATAGAATATAAGTAAACTCTAGATTTCATAGTAAAAAGTAAATAAAATATAGATTGTATAACTAAAATAAAAAAAGAAAAATTGTGTTTAATAAATAGAAAAAATTTAATAAAACAAACAAATAAATTTTTATAAAAGTACTATTTAGTCATTAGAAGATATATTGAGGTCATGTTCAATTGAATTTCATGGAATTTTGGATCACTATTTATTTTAGATGGAATTTGTATATAATAATAGCTTTTATTTAAGCATTTAAATGACACCATATGAAGCATTGTATGGAAATATTTTTCATACTCAACTTGTTTGGATAAAGTTTTTGAAAGAAATCTTATAGGCCTAGATATCATGGAATATACAATGGTGAAATTGAAGACTATTTGGAATCATGTTAAGGCATCTCAAAGTAGAAAAAAATCTATGCTGATAATTGGAAGAAGGATTTATAATTTCAAGTGGGAGATCATGTTTTCTTTAAGATATCTCTATGGAAGGGTTATTTAAGGTTCAACAATAAATAGAAACTAAGTCGTAGGTATATTGAAACTTTTAAAATTATAGAAATAATTGAATCAATGGATTCCCATTTTGAAATGCCACCTAGCCTCTTTAAAAATAATGATGTGTTTCATATATCATTGTCAAGGAACTACATTCCAAAACTAATGAATTTTCTCACCTATAAGGAAATATAATTGTAAACTGATTTATATTACAATGAAGATCCTATCTAGATTCTTAACACTATATATAAAGTTTTGTAGAATCGAACAACTCAGCTAGTGAAGGTTCTTTGGAGAAATAAAAAACTATAAGAGGTATCACGGGAGCCTGAAGAAGCTATGAGGAAGGATTACCTACATTTATTTAAGAACTAAATTTTATCAAAATTTCTAGGATGAAAATTTTTAAGTGGTGTAGAATGTAATACCCAAGATAGTCCTATAGCAGTAAACATTACATCCCTAGACTATTATCCAATGTACATCATATTATTTTATCATTATAATAAAAATAATCCATATATATATTTAAAATTAAAATTTATAATTTTTTGAATTTTAATTTTATTAAATGGATTTAATTTTTTAGTTTATAAGGTTTAATTTATCTTAGGGTGATTTTTTGGGATTTTTTATAAATATATGATTTTTGTTGAATAGTAAAAAATCCCGTTTTTTGCAAAACTGTGATTTATTTTATTTCCCATTATTATTTGGATTTTTTTAAAGTAAAATAAGATATATTTTATTAAAAATAATCTAATTAATGTCACAAGAATCATTATTATATTTTATTTTGGTATAATATTTTTTTTATGCTTAAAAACACAATTTTCTAAAAAAATGTTTTTAATTGAATTTTATGCACTTATATTAAAATTAATTTCTACCAAATTTACAAATTGAATCTTGAAATATGGATCTCAAATTTGTAATCAAGTATTTTAAATTTATTAATTATTTCGATTTCATTTTTGGTCATTATGAATAGTAACATCGGTAAAAATGTCGTCACTACGGCAAAGGGGTAAAACATGACAATTAAGGTTAATAACTTATGATAAGGTTATAAAATATCCTATAATTATTATTTAATAAGTGTATTTAGGCCCTTATCACCTTCTATTTTTAATTTAATTGTTTTAGTTTAACTTATCCATTATTAAGACACTTATAATATTTAATAGTTAAGAATAATTATAAGTGTGCTACTCACCTCACTTATAAAAGGGAACCCCATTTATTCTATTCTTCACACCACTTAAGCGATTAACTAGACCAATATATATAAAAATATATTCCCAAAATCCTTCAGTATTTTCTATAGGTCCATGTCTCAGCCAAAATACCAATCCTAGAAGGCTTAAGCTGTAATACAAAGGAAGTTTTCCAAAGAAGAGGTATAACTCTTAACCGAGTGTCTTCATGTTTATTTATTCTCCCAACTCATTAAAATATTTCATAACCACAATGATATGATATAACAAGTATATTAAATAAACTAAAATGTTATTATGTTTATGGAAAAACCATTTTTTATCTCTTTTTCCATCCTATGGAAAATGAAAGCATTACTCGTGTGTACGTATAGACTACCATACCCACATAACGATATTTTTTTCATCACTGCATTGCACATATAGTTATAAATATGGAACTAAGGAATATATAATATTTTTATGATATAATTATGATTTTGGAAATATAATATAGCATATAACTTCCTATCCTTCTATCCATTATAAAATGATAATGTTGCTCATGTGTACGTGTGGACTACCACCTCCATGAAGAGATGTGATTCTTTTTTCATTATTTCCTAAAATAGATGGACATAAATATAGATTTAATGAATAATTATGATATTTATATTATTATTTTAATTTTTTTAAAATTAAAACTATATCTATTTTATTTTCATCCATTATTAAAATGGAAACATCACTCATATATACATACGGACTACCGTCTCCATGAGATGATGTAATTCATTTTTCATGACCATTTCTAATCGATAGTTATAAAATTATACTGAATGTATAAATATGATAATTATAATTTTTTTAAGATTATGGATATTATGAAACCATGACCAAGGTTCAAGTACTGGAATCATTGATCTGAAATATGTATGGAAAATAGAATGGTTAACACTCAAATATTGATTTTAACAACAAATTGTTAATAAATATATAAAAATAAATTATTAATGAATAGTATATATTAATATAAATTAAAATATAGTTCTGATATATATTTATAATATGTATAAATTTATTATACATGATATTAGAGTTTGTTTGACTGAGCAGAAGTCTGAGGTAAGGGTTTATTCTACAATCTCATTTTTATTCGATATTGTTTATATTTAAACATATAGTGAAGGAAATTATAATCTATTTATATTTTAAAATCCATATATTTTCTTAATATTTTTTTTACCTATGGAGTTAAAATATTTTCCTTTCATTTTCCTCTCTTTTTTACTTAAAACAACTACGAAAATATTTTTAAGAAAAACTGACCTTATTTCTCTTTTTGGTTAGGTTTCATTATCCTCCATATTCACAATCTCTATAATGTTTTAAAGACGTTTTTAATATGATCTAGTTTTTTTTGAAAATAATTTTCAAATATATTTTAATTTCTTTACAGATATTTAAAATGAATATTCTTTTCATTTTCCAAATGGGTTACTTTTGACTTTTTACCAAAAGTGTAAAAGAAGTATTTTTTTAGCATTTACCAAATGAATTTTTTTCCTCCATCATAAATATTCTTTTATTTGAAGCTTAATTTAAAATTTTACATGGTTATTTTAAAATATATACATTTTATCAATACTCTAGAAATTTTTATTTAAAATTATATCAAAATAAATTGATATTTTTATCATGTTTTTAAAGAAAGACTCGAATGTTATTTTGAAGGTATTTTCATCCATGTCAACATTATTTAATGATTTTTATGATTCAATAGATATATAATCTAATTCTATTATCCACCTTATTTCTATGGATGTCTTATAATCATATTGTTCTATTTATTTATTGGGAAAAATATTCACATTTTCAATGCTAGTTTTTAATATTAATGTTTATATTGATTATGTATTTATTTTTTATGATGAATGCATTGGAATTATTAAGTAATGGGTGGGGCCCATTATATCTCCTTAATGTATCAGTAGGTCTTATGAGAGAAAATAGTTTGGTTATTTGATATACACCTTACCTATTTATGTATGGTGTCTTGGCATGAGGTCTTGATGGTAATATTATGATATCTGATATTATGAATTCAATCATTATGAAACTAGTTATTGTTATCCATGTGATTATTTATGTTGTTATATAATCCGTAGATATATTCTACTTCTATGATATTAATTATATAGTATTTTTTATTATTATTTATCTTTGGAATATTATTCATGATTTATTTATTATATTATAGCTTCTGTTGTACGCTTTCCCTTAATGAGCATATAAGATCACCATTTATTATGTTTTACTTTCCCAAAGATAACAATAAGGGATATACGAATTATTTCATGTACATACTATAATAAATAATAAAGTTTACATTATAATTTTTAGTTGTGTTTCATGTTTTCAAATATAATATGAGAATCATGTATATATCTAATCTCCCAAGATTATTAAACTATTTGATCCTTTGATATGAGATCTATTTTATCATGTTAGAATGTTTTAAGATAACTATAAACACTAAGTTATTGGTTTTTAGGTGTTACATTATATGTTATACATATTAACTTTGTGAAAGTATGTTTTACCATTATACGGTGTTTAAATTTTATTGTATTACTTTTATATATGTTTCATACTACCTTTACATGGAATGCATATTTATCTATTAGCATTTACATAGAATGAAACATAGCTTCATGTGATCTGAGCTATACTAATGGAAACAGAATAATACCTTTACAAAAATATCAAATTTATCTTAATTTTACAAATTAATATGAAATTTATTTTCAAATACTTAATTTTTTAAAGAAAAACAATCCATTTAAAGTCACAGAATTTATTTGAAATCATAAGAAATCTATTTTTAAGTCATAAAATTTAAAGGATTATGATCTATTTGAATTCATATGATAGTTTTTAAATCTATATGAAAACTATATAAGAAGTCTTATGAAAATATCAAATTCATATAATTACAGTTTTGAAGTCTTACAATTAAAAAGGCTTATGAATCAAAATATATATGTTTCAAAAGACATATGAAGTTTATTTAAAGTGGTAAAATAATTATTTTTCTATTTTTAGTGTAATTAAATATTCTATTTCACTATGTTTTTTATATTTTTAATTATTTCATGTTTATATGATTTATTCTAATTGTTTTATTATCTTGAAAAATACATATAATTTTTAACAATGAAAAGTGAAGTATTCCTAAATTATTCAAGAAAGGTTCAAATGTGAGATAATTCAAAGTATAGGTAAGTGATATTAATTTTTTTATTATATTTAATCTATGAATTATCATGATTTTTCTACAAGAAAAGGCCATGTGCTTAAGAATGTTATAGAGTTATTGAAGATGGAAATTACTATTTATTTTATCATGCAAACTTGATTAAGGAGTAGTAAATTGATCATTAAAACAACACCAAGATAATTTACAATAAACTTATATATTATTCAAGAGAGAGAGAGCGAGAGAGAGAATTTAAAAGAGAATAAATTTTCCTAGGATTTATTCCTATGAATATTATTCCATTTTTGTGATCATTAATGAACTTCAACATTTATTCTTTTATTGAATTTATCAAAGAGATGGATCGATTTTATGATCTTCATCACTCTTATTTTCTTCATAGTTTTATACTAATTTCTAACATTTTATTTTTTCAATATTTTTAGTTGTTCTTTAATAGTTTTTATACCACCCAATCAAAATTTTGGTATTTTGGGTTGTGACTACCCAAAAAAAGTTAGATGTATTTGGTTGTGCGTGTGGGTAGGTAAAATAAAAGGTTAATAAAAGGTTGTCACACCTATCAAAAGTGAGGTTATTAGTGAGTACCATTATTATCATCGAATAAAAAAAGTTAAGAGTAGATATAGGATATTGTTGATCCAAAATACTATAGAAATATCATGTTCATAACTCTTTTATTTATATTGAATTTCATTTTTGAACACTACTACACTACACTTGGACTGTTTTCATCATGCATGATTTTATCTATTGCTCATTCATGTCAAAATTATATAATTTAATAAGAAGTTTTAATTATTAAGTTTTTTTTTATAAAATTTTAAAAGTTATATTCAAATCATATATACCATATTGTTAATTAGGAAAATAATCAGTATTTAACCTAGTGACTTATAAGGACAATATTTTTTTATTTTTGAATATTTATTTTGTGCTAACCTAAACATTTAGTCTTAACATTATAAGAAAGAATGTGTTTTAAGATAGTAATAATGAACTTAAATTATGGTTTTATTTCATATAAGACACCATATTTTGATGTAAATGATTAAAATTATTAGAAATCTAGAATGAAAGCACACCTGAAACAATTATTCATTGATCCCTGGGTGATCGTGGTGAAACCATATAAGTTACCAGAAGCTAATTCATATGATCTTGTTGGTAATAGTGTAGTAAAATATGTTTTTAATTATAAATTAATGAATATATTGTATTATGTTATAATTAAAAGTGTCCTTATCCATATTTAATCCTGTAAGATAGCTCAGATATATGAAGAATACTTTAAGTCACACACTATGACATTGACAAGTATAAGTGTTCAAAACCGGGAATGCTATGTGTAGAGTACTAGGGATTTAAGATGGGAGAATATGAATAATTGAGAGAGATGTTACATCAATTCATGAGTATTATCAAAAAGTTTAATGCCCTTAGAGAGACTTTAGATAACATGATTATAATAGAAAGAGTATTGAGATAACTACTGAATAAGTGGCATGAAAAAAAGTTTCAATTGTCGACAGTAATAATTTTAAAGAGTATATGTTAGATGAACTAATTATTCCTTTACAATATTATAAACTATAATTAAATAATATTTAGATTAAGTCATTATAAAGAATAAATTTATTATATTCTAATCCAATATAAATGATTTTATAAATCTTTTAAATCTAAGTTCTAGGGAATTGAAAATAAGATATCCCATTTTAGAATATGTTTTTGATTTTTTTTGAAAAACAAAGGAGTCAAGTAAAAGTTTTGAAATAATAAAAAAATAAAGGAAATAAAGGTAATTTTTTAAATAATAATTATGTTTTAGACCTAAGATGTTACGAGTATAGAAAGAGAGGATACATCAGGTCAGATGATCCTAAAGTCAATAATTTTAAGAAAGATAATTAAAAAATGAAAAAGGAGAAGAAAAAGATGTTTGTAGGTTGGAATTATACTTATTATTCTGATTCAAGAAGTGATTCATAATGTTAAGTGGAAACCAAGAACCTTACAATAATAATTAAATGTTCTAGGGTACCTGAATCACCTTTTACTTAGTTATTAAAACATGTTAATGTTTGTTATGATGCTATTACGGATGAAGAAACTAATTTTAATTCAATTTTGAGTTATTTTATGATATTGAAAATATTTATGTTAATGAAATATAAGAATTAAATAATAAATTATATAATTATAGTTTAAAATTATTGAGAAATATAACGACTTTAAAGTGCCCCAGGCCTGATTAACCATTGAGGGGGGGGGAGGTGAATCTGTGGTCTTGTTTTTATGAAATTTTTATCATTTAATACAACCTCTAAAACTTGATAAGGGTCTTTATCTACTCATTAATTTATTATATTCCTCACCTCACATGTAGTAAAAAAATTTAAATATATCAACACATAATATTTAAAAGGTTTAGCCTCAAAGCATAATCCTTTCAATGTTGTTTATCCCCCCTAACATGAATTATTTACTATCTTAAAAAATTGTATATAACCAAGGAAATTCTATTCCTATCTATGTTCCCTTTAATAATTGCCTCCCAACACATAATCCAATATGTTTCCATAGATTATAGAATCCATTAGAAGACAATTATCCTGTTTAATGATGATCCAACAAAGATATACTTTCACCTCTTAATGATAGTCCTCCTATATGAGAAAATAGATTAACAAGTCTGAATGTGTAGAACCTTCAAGAACATAACCAATAACCAATAATGATTAACATTGGTTGTATCAAAACTCACTCGAATCTAGAATGATCCGAGTCATTATTCTGAATACTCTTGCACCATTTATTTTTCTCTAGTGAATGATATACTAGTTCTAGACTCTTCTCTCTCTTTGATAATGTAAATTATCAGGCTCTCATAAATATCTCACACATTATATTAAAGTTATCTAAATTTCTAAATACCTTCTTTGATACATGTATTCAAATTAAATATAGGAATTAAAGTATAATAAATTCATTTTCATTCTCATTATTTTAAGTTTCCAAGATTTTCAGTAATTAAAAATCCTTCATGATTCTCATCATTAAAATCCTTTTAAATTATCATGAAAACTTAGTCAATTATTCTCATTTAAATCCCTTAATACTTAGGACTTATTATTCTTTGGATTCATCATTTAATCCCATTTTAAATTTGAGATAATATCTTCTTTTAAAACTTTCTAAACACTCGAGAACTTATCATAACACAATATTGAATGATCACATACTCATATAAATGCCCAAAAGCTTCAGGTCATATTCCTTCTTCATGTGGTATATAAATAACAATAATATCCTTTTTGAATGAATATATTTAATCTTTTATTTTTGTCATGTAGCATAACAATCCATATATCATTTTTTAAATTACCCTACATGGAATCAAATAGGTATACTAACCGAACAACTTAAATCATGAATAAATATCATGGATTATCTCTTTTCTTGCATGAAGCCCTATATATGCAGCTTTGTTATTTAAATATTATGTGAGATGCCTCCTCACTTGTTTATGCATGACTGTTATCATGCATACATCTTATATTCTCTGAGGTTCAATATATACTCACCATTCACTCATCAGGTTCATCAATTGACATATTCATGAAATTTCATGAAACCTCCATTATTACTTAAATCAATAGAATGGATATTTAAATACATGGAAACCATGATTATCCTTTAAACAATCAAGTTATATTCATGCAAGCAGAACTTCATAAATGTATCAAAATTCCAAAATCATCCCAAGAATGGCTCGAATCACCTTGGATACTCTATTTTTTATCTCATTTGAAATATTCGGCTTAAGGTTAAAGATAATACATATTTTTCTCTCACATACAATCAACCAAGGTACAATCAATCATCATACTCATGGTAGGTCTAATTATTGTGTGACCTCCTTAATGCAGTAGGATAGATTAACTCATGCAGTCACTTACATTCATCACTCAATCAATCCATCAATCATGTAGTCACTCAATGTTCCTATGATAGCTCCATGATTGTTTATATGGTAGGCTGGAAACTCATCATGAGATAGGTTTCATTAATTATGTGGTTTATTAACTGACCATGCAAAACTCATGGTAGATTTAGGTCCCTCATGTAGTAACTTTATCTTCTGTGAGAATATCATGATAGCTTGGTGTTTATATGCATTGTAGGTTCATATACCATTGGTATAAACATTTATATGGTAGGTTTAGTTCATGTGGTATCTCATACCTCCATGGTTAGTCCATCAACTGTTCTGTTCTTCTTTTAGTTTTTTGTATAAACAATCTTGCAAGATCGAGGAGGATGATAATGCATGAGTGATCAAATGGTCTCGATCACTTGCATCAGATGATTGTAATTCGATATATAACATTTTAATGTGGTAATAGTGATTATGTATCTACAATTCCACATCATACTTCTATTTATCTAGGTTACTCTTAATAACTCTTAAAATGTTGCAAAATGATTGACCATGACATCAGGGTCAGCTCCCAGACACACTACAGACACACACACCTCATGGGACATGACTCTTTCATTAACCAACTGATACTCTTATGAACCTATGCATTCACACTTCTCCTTATGTATGCCATGTTTGCGACCATACCTACCTTGTATAGGATTCCTCCACTATGCTTGGGATCCTTCCTAAGTAGTAGATGAATTTGGGTCCCATGGTTAGCCTTAGGCTAGCTTAATTTTTTGTAAATTCCCAAATAAAACAATTAGTAAAATACTATATGTAATTTCATGTTGTAAAAAATCCATCATGATAGTGCTTTGGGGATGATTGCGTTTGTTGACAAGGTTTGAGGTTGTTTATTAATGCTGGTTGTCAAAGGATGTGTGAAGAGTGAGCATGAATGTATGATCTCATGGAGTGTGAGATGCTGATATGATAGATCATGAGATGTATAATCTCACAGAGCATGAGATGTATGATCTCACAGAGTGAAATATATATAATAACATGAAGTTTAATCATTTTAACTAATCTCATGAATCACCACACGATTGTTAGAAGATCTCACATTGAGATCATGAGATGCACCTGAAGACATTACATGATTATCGTAGAATCTTGTGGAGAGATCATGTGAAGCACCTAAATACATCTCATGATTGTCAGAAGATATCATGGTGAGTTCAAATGAATCCCACATGATTATCAGTTTATCTCATGAAGTTATTATGAAAATCACATGAAGAAGAAACAATGGAAATGATGGATGTATCTCACGGTCTTTAAAAATCATGTGACCATATGATTTTATTTTTAATTTTGTGATAGGGTTATGAAAAGTGCTGTAAGACAATGAAACTGGCCACATGATTGTCTTTGGATCTTATGATGGGATCATGCAAAGCACATGATTTTCAATAGATCTCGTGATGGGATCTCAAAAATCACTGGAATACAATGTCACTGAACATATGATTATCATTGTATCTTGTGATTGGATCATGCGACACACTCAAAGACAATGGAGATGATCACACGAATCACTTGTGACATGCATCAAGTAATCATGCAAATCAATCACATAAAGTGTGTAATAGCAGTTACTGAGGTAGTGGAACAGATGACTAACCATGTTTTTTAGAGTTAAGGTGGTTTATTTATAACTATAAATACCCCAAACCTATCCTCAATAAGTTTTCTTAAGTGGTTTGATCCGAATAAAAATTAATTTTCATGACCCGAACAAAGTCTTGTGATAGAGTCATGCAATCCACATAATCAGAATATTTCACCGTGAAAGGATATCATGAAGAAGTATCATGAAGTGAAGTATGTATAGGGTGTTTTCACCTAAAGGAAGACTTGTTGATATCTTGCAATCTACATGATTTGAACAAGGATTCATTGTAATGGCCCGGACCTCTTTGGTCTATTACTTTGTGAAAATGTGGTGTTAGAGGTGTTCCGGGAGGACAAGGTAACTTATCCCCGACACTTTGCCAAAATCTTCCTTTTCGATGAACTGTTTCAATGGTAGACAGTTGTGAACTATAACGTCACATTACGTTTTTAGGTACTTTTGATGTTTCTAACTACCCTTGTTTTGGAGTAGTGACTTGGGGGTGCGTTTGGGCGAATCTTTAAGGAAAACTAAAGGGCAGTAGCTTTCGCACTAGCTGTGCACGGTTTTTCTAAACCGTGCGGCCAGACAATGCATAGGTAATCTTGGAGGCAGTGGCTAACGCACAGTTATCGCATGGTTTGTCTAACCATGCGGTCTAACCGTGCGGCCTAACCATGTGAGGAGTGTTTGACGAGGAAGTGGCTTCTACACTTAAGGTGCATGGTTTCTCTAACTGTGCAGCCAAACCGTGCGAGAGGGGTGGCCAAGGCAGTAGCTAATGCACGGTTATCGCACGGTTTGTCAAACCGTGCAGACTAACCATGCAGACACTTAAATTAGATCCTAAAATTGTGGATCTCAACCGTTTCACCTCTAACTTGCTCGTTTAAGCTCCTAAGCGGCCATAATTCGGGATTACCCTCCCTTGAAGGGAGGAGAACCTCTCCCAAGCATTTTGGAGGTGATCCGAAGGCTTCTCTTGACGAATTGAAGCCGATTTCTTGTGGTATGTGATCGTTCTTGTTTGGTTTCTTAGATATACTTAGATCTACTTCCCCTCTTCTCTCGGTTTCTTAGATATAAACCCGTTATGGGTAGATCTAAGTGTGTGGATTCCAAATATGATGGGATTTGGTCTTTATCTTGCTAGGAGAAGAGATTTAAGGCGGGTTTTTGGAGAATCAACTCAACCTTCTTGAGCGTTCTTCGACCGTTGGGGTTTTCGTCAAAAACCTTTGAGGTAGGGGATTCATTGCTTCTCTTTCTTTTACGTGCAACTGTAATCTTAGCATGTTTTATCCCACTGGATGACAATGGAATTGACATAGTAAATATTTTTTTGAACCGGATAAAGAATTTATTATCGATCGTATGATATTGCCTCTTGTTTTTCTAGATAGTGTGATATCTATGCTTTCTTTTCTTAGCTGTTTGTTCTTGATGGAAATCGGCAAAGAACGTAAACTAGGATTATTTGATAATTGTTTGGATAAAGATAAATAGGCATGAAAATGAATCCGGTTCTTATTGTAATTTTATGTTAATCAAATTGGAGTAGTAAGCATGTGTAATAATTTGTGATAGCTTACTGATTAGGTTTCCTGAATTTGGGACCTACGAATTAAATCTGTTAATTCAAGATGGATTAAAGAATTTGTTTGTTTGATAATTCCTTGAAGGGTTCTGAGTTACCCTCTTGTTTGTTAAAGGGCCATAGCCCAATTGATGTGATGGTTGTTTTTCCTACTCCTTGTGTTGAGACGTGACCCTGGAGGGGTGTTGTGATATGTGGGGGCATATAGGCCTTTTGGTTGTGGCTGCAGATGACGCCTAGAGTGGCGAGATGCATCTGTTTATGCATGTGGGTGTTAGGGAGGACACCAGGGATGATGGAATGGGATGGATGTGGTTGTTGGATGCTTTCTAATTCTTTGGTTGTTTATATGCTTACTTTTCCCCACTACTCAAGGAAACTGGTCTTTCTTACCCTTCTTCTGAAAGAGATGAAGACATGAGGGGTATGCCACGTGATTTCCGTGTTTAGATTCTCAAGGGGGAATGGGTCTACGCTCTTGCTATAGGCGGAAAAGATTCTACGGGTAGTACATCTAATCACCATGTTGAGCCCTTTGTGTTAGTAGCATAGAATGCTTTTCTATAATGCCTGGGAATTTGGGAAAGTAAATCTATAATGAATATTTGAATAAATGGTGTTAACTCATGGGGTTGGAGTTCATTGGAACTGATTGATGAGGTTGAAATCTTTTGGAAGAATAGTGGATTTTGGGTGTGATGCTAATAAAATTTAATGTGAATTTTGTTCATGGTTAATTAATGTTTAAAGAATTAATTAACGTATAGTGGAACTGATAAAAAGGGAATGAAGTAATCTAATAAGGCTCTTAAAATGGTTGTGTGCTTATAGGATACCTAGTCTTAGAAGTAGCAGCCCAGAGTCTGAGAGACGTTAGCTGTAGTTGTGTCTAAGACTAGGTTATGCCCATAGTGTGGTTGTGAGTTATAGTATATTCTGTACCTTTTTATATGCTAATCCACCATGTCAGTAAGGGAAACTAACACCCCGAGGATTCTGACCTCTAGGGGGGTGTTTTCCCCAACATTCCGATGGGAGGATGAATGGCTGACTACCCCCTTTGGACCTACTCTCTTCTCTTGGTAGTTACTTGTGACTGTAGGCACAATGGTTATTTTTCCCCATATATGTGTGTAGAGGGCTGTAATGTCTTGTGGTTATTCACACACATATATTCTGGATATAATATCCTATGGACTACTATAGGTGTAACGTGTATAGGCTATGATGTCTTGAGGATCCTTACTCGGTGTATGGGCTATAACGACTTGAGGTATAATACCCAACGTATGATACACGTTATGTGAGATGTGGTGGCTCCCAGAAACTACCTGGTCACTTTTGGTTGTGAGGATGGTGTGGTGCTTTGCCCAGGTGTCTGCGGGCAAGCCTTTTTGGAGAGTGAGGTGCATATTGTGGTGCTTCGCCCAGGTGTCTGCGGGCAAGCCTTTTTGGAGAGAGATGCTTATGACGTGCGACGTTGGGGCAAAGCGGCAAACCAGTGGGGAAATTGTAGCAGGGTACCCTTGATATTCTTTAATATATGCTATATTCTTGTATGCATTACTTGGTGAGAGTAACCATGGTGAGGTTGGGAACTTAGTATACCTGCTTAGGTAACGAGTTAGTTTCACTTGTTGCTCAATGTGATTTAGCATGCTCTCTTTAATTTTGCACGAGAGGCTTTGAGGAGGATCCTACTGAGTATACTGTTATACTCACCCTATGTGTATATAAACTGTTTTTCAGGTCACTTGGATCAGGTTGGAGATCATGCTGGTTACTACTATCTTGTGGTTGCAGGAGCTGTTCGGGCTTGTGGCTGCTGTTGTTTTTTGATCTTTTGGGTACTTATAGTTTTCCCTTCTAGTTGTAGTACTTTTGCATGACATTTCATATGTGTACTTGGGTTTTCATTTATATTGCAGTCTGAGTTGGAGTTGATTGATGTCTATCTTATCTCTCACTTCTGCATGTGTTCTCTTAGAGGGTAATGCCTCCCATTTTGTGTGTTACTATACCCTCGGTGCTAGTCGCCAACCCGGGGCCTACTGGAGGTGGGACTCGGGGGTCATTATCTCTCTTATCACATTGCTGGCCTAGGAGGTGTACACTTTGTGGGGAGGGGGTTGTGACATTCATGATCTGTGTGATATGAAGGTCTCATGATCCACATGATATGGAGGTCTCGTGATCCACATGATCTAAAGGTCTAAAAAAAGGTTCTTCTAAAGGGTGTTATAAAATAGGTATTTGCAGACGGATTAGAGTCACATAATCCACATGAACAAAACAGTGTCTCACGATGTAGTCTCACAATCTCTGTGATCTGAAGAGTGACTTGTGAAAGGGTATCAAAGAGGGGTCTTATGAAGGAGTCTCACGCAAATGTGGTTGTTAGATTAATTATGAAAAAGAGCATTAAGACACAAAAAAGTTTGAATCAGATCAGAATTTATTTTTGGAAGAGTTTACTAGAGGAGTAGTGCATTCACTTCAGAGAGAGAGAGAGAGAGTAGTCAACTTTCAAATTGTGAATGGTTGTAAACCAAGAGGGGAAGTGAGTCCGCTCCAAACATTATGATAATGATGAGATTTAATAGTTTTGATACATCATCACATTGCCTTTTTATGATCCTTGAACATTGCTGAATTAGAGCGAACCAAGTAAAATTTCTATGTACTCTACATGTTTTAATTTTTTTATACTATGCATTGGGAAGGAGAGATAAGATAGTTTTATCTAATAAAGAAAAAAGATCCAATGAGATAGTTGTTTTAATATTTCATACCTTGATTCACCCCCTCAAGGTACTTAACTTAGTAGGGATAACAATTGGTATCATAAGGAAGGGTTAAAGTCAGAGTTTCTCTCTCAATAGAAGCAATATAATATGTCAATCATAAAAAAATTCTGATCTTAGATGGAAATAATTTTTAGCTAGGGAAGAATCAGATGCAGAACTTATTTATATCTTTAGGTATGGATGTGTTGATAGCTATAATGTATGGTATTTCAACCAGTATGGATAGTGGAGTTTTATCAGAATATTAATATAGATAATTGGATGATGATTCTAAAGGAATCAATTCCTCAGGGAGATATTTATCTAACACAATCTACACAAAGGTGATGTCATGTAAGTCATTGCATGTTATGTGGTAAAAGCTTCTAAATATCTATGGAGGTTATTCAAAAGTTAAAGAAGCTAAATTAAAAGTTCTATGAAAAAATATGAGGACCTAATAATCCACTCTAATGAGTATGTAGATACATTATTTGATCTAGTGAATATTATTTTAGAATACAAGCATGGTCTTAGAGAAATTCTAGAAGAAGTTAAGATCATTAAGCACATATTGAGAATACTTCCACCTCAGTTCAATCCAAAAGTCTATATACTAGAGGATAAATATATGAAGGAGTTGATAATGGATATCTTATATAGTAATCTTGTCACTTATGAGATGAGAAATGATGATAATGAGTCTATGAAAAAAGGTAAGACTAAAGAGGTGGATTTCAAGGCCATGAAGAAGTTGTTTATAAAATATGGTCAGAAAGAAGATGTTGTGGATGATATTTTTTTCATCATTTTCCTAAAATATTAAATGGAGAAAATAAAATTTTAAAGGGAAACTTCCATATGCATGATTTTTTGTAGAAGAGTCATACATATTACAACAAAGTGTTTTATGAAGTTTCAATATGATGATAATAATGATGATGAATCTCCCAAGAATAAGTATTCAATTAGTGTGAAAGGAAATAAGAATTCTAAGTAAAATTTCTTTAAAAATAAGAATCTTATTTTATAAGAAAACGAGTTCATAAGAATCTAAGTAAGAAGAAATGGAATATTGTAAGGATCATGAAGAAGATGCTATGGTGGAAGTTTTAGGTAACTCCCATATTAGGGAATAAAGCAATGATGATTAAGGATAATTAAAAGGAAGATTTGACCTCTAGGTTTAATTAGTAGCTACTCGTAAGGAGATAGATGTTTGGAGAGATAACACGAAGAAATACAACAGAGTGGTTTGTGATGAAAAACTCTATATATAGGAGTAGGAAGTAGGGAAGCTAAGTTGAAGACTAAAATTGAGAAGATAAAATCATGGGAAAATTTTGAATCCTGATATGATATTGGGAAATAAGGTTTCTTAGGTAGTAGATAATTTAAAATTATAGTTCATAGGTCAAGTAATTTTTTCAAATAAATGTATGGAGAAGAAAATAACACATCAGAACAACACAACTTGTATGAGAATTGATCACAAAAATAAATAAATAACGATCAATGTTAAACCTTAAGATCCCACTCTGAGGTTTAAAATTGATTTGGGTATGAATCAAAATTATAAAATTAAAAGATTCTATGGGAAAACCAATATTGTAGTAATGAAACACAAGAATACACCTCATTTCAAGTGTTATTGTTGTGGAAATATGGGAAATTATCAAAATGTATGTTATATATCCAATAGTTACTAATGTGGGAAAGTGAAAAAAAGGCATCCAAATAGAGTTCAATATTCTAGGAATTATTTTTATGGTCGAAATTTTTATTGTATAGGATTCAAGCACATGGACAGATATTTCTCATCAATATTGTGGAGAAATGTACCAAAGAAAAACCAAAGTAGTTGCATGTATCAGTTCAAGGGATCATCAAATGAGATGAGAATGGGGAATCAATTTGAAGCTATATAAGATGATATTAGACTGTCATACTCTAAGGAAGATCAATAATATCACTCAACATCAAGTATGAATTTGAATATATGTCTTATAAATAAAAGAGATGAGCAGGTAGTGGTTGAAGAGATTTCCTTTGAAGCATCAGATCACATTGGAACATGGATCATTGATAGTGGATGTACCTTCTACATGATAGAAAATAATATTTTGGTGATAGAAATTTTTTATGACAAGGATGGTTTAGTAATATTTAGTAATAATGAAGGATTTAATATTATTATATTGAGAAAATCCAAGTTTAGGGGTAAATACATGAGACAATTAGATGTATTGAATGTTAAAGGTATTAATCACAACTTACTACATGTCAGTCAATTGTGTGACTACAGACATGATATAAGATTTAAAAAGAAGTTATTCATCCTTAAGGGAAAATATTTCTTATTTATTTTGAAAGGAAAGCACACAAAGGTAAATGTATACCATGTTAGTCGAGAAGAAGACATATGCTTTCTAACCAAGGAAGAAGAGAACAGGTTGTGGCATAAACATCTTGGAAATATTAGCCAAACATACTTGGAAGATTTAGTGAAATGTGATGCTTCTCGAGATCTCCCTAAGTTATCATGTGATTATACTCATATGTGCAATTATTTTCAACAAGGGAAGATTTCTCAAAATACATATAAGGAAAAAGATCAAATGTTATCAAGAGTTTTTGAATAGGTGAATATTGATATATGTGGAACTATTTCACAAAGAGATATTAATGGGGATAGATATTATATCATTTTCATTGATGAATTTCGTAGAATGACATGGGTTTCAATTATCAAACACAATTATGAGGTGTTCAGTTTCATAACATGTTATTTAAGGGAAGTTGAAAAGATTGTAGATGAAAAGATTCAAAAGTTCTGAATTGATAATAGAAAATAATTCATAAATATCAAAGTAGAGGATTATCTCAAGAAACATGGGATAAGGCACCGAGTTTTAGAAGTAAGAACTCTATCGCAGAATGGAGTGGTTGAGAGAAGAAATCAAATTATCAAAAACATGACTAAAAAAATTCTAATTGAGAAATAACTTATAGATAAATTTTAGAAAGAAGCAGTTTTGACATAAATATATATTTATAATAAATCCTTATTGTGTATAAATGAAGAAAAGACTCCATACGAGCTATGGTATAGAAAGAATACAATATCAAAATACCTTTGAGTCTTTAGAAGCAAGTGTTTTATTCTCAATAAGGAGAAATATAAGAAGTTTGAATCTCATGGAGATGAAGGGATATTTTTCAGTTAATCAGGAAAAAGAAAAACATATAAATTGTTCAATAAGATACTAGGAAAAGTTATAGAGATAAATGATGTTTTTGTGGTGGAAAATGAGGATAATCTTCAATAAATCCATAAATATTCTCAAGAGGATAGTAATTAAGGGGTTAATAGATCGGGGGAAGTGAAATTACCTGAGGTAGATTCAGAAAAATATTTAGATGATGAGCAGAATAAACCTATAAAGAAACTAAAGAGCCAAGATGAAATTGATAAGAATAATATCATCAAGGATCAGATAGCTCCAGTTCAAATTAGGAGGATAAATACTCTATAATAAACATCTTTTTTTATCACAATTAGAGCTTAATTATTTTGAATAAGCTTCAAGAGATAAGATTTGGGATCATTCAATGAATAAAGAACATGAAAAAATAGAAAATAACTAAACATGGGATATTGTTTTGAGGCCAATAGATAATACTTTCATTAGAACCAAATGAATTTTCCATAACAATTTTAATGAATATGGCACAATAATTATAAAAAATAATGATTAGTGTGAAAAATATACTCCTAAACAGAGGGTATTGATTTTGATGAAATATTTTCACCTGTTTTGAGGTTGGATACAATTTGATTATTCCTATCTATAGTAGTGAAAAGAAAATTCAAAATTTTATAGATGGATGTCAAGTCAACATTTCTAAATGATATTCTATAAGAATAAGTTTATATTGAATAACCAGATAGTTTTATCATTCATGATGATGAGAACAAAGTTTTTTGATTAAAGAAGGATCTATATGAGTTGAATTAGCCCCCAAGAACATGGTGTTCATGACTTGATCGATATTTGAAGAAGTGTAGTTTTTAACATGGTAGAGTTGATTATAATCTCTATGTAAATAAAAAAAGTAATCAAAGGATGATGGTTCTAGTATATTTTAATGACATAATATTTGGTGGATCAAACCAAGCATAGTGATTTTTTTTTCTCATAATTTATGAAATGTGAGTTTGAAATATCGATGATTGGTGAGATAACATTCATACTTAGTTTACAGGTGATGTAAGGAAGACATGGAATATTTATTTATCAATTAAAATATTACAAGGAGATCCTAAGAATATTTGGAATGAAATATTCACAATAAATGACAACTATAGTGGCTAAAAAGTTGAAATTTTCAAGTAATGATGATGGTAAGGAAGTAAATATCATAAAATATAGATATATAATTGATAGTATATTTTACTTAACAATTAATCGACCTGATATTATTTGTCCACATGCTAGGGGAAAAGATATCAAAGTAACCCCAAGGAAACCCACTTAATTTAAGTGAAAATAATACATCATTATATCAAAGGCATAATGGATTTTGATTTACCATACAATAACAAATATCAATAAGATTTATTGGGTTTTATAGATGTAGATTGGGTTGGTTCAGTAGATAATCTAAAATCAACATCATGTGGTGAATTCTATCTTGGAAGACAATATATTTATTAGTTAAATAAGAAATAAGATTTAATTTCTCTAAGAACCATAGAAGATGAATACATTGTGGATACTTAATATTTCATGCCATTACTATGGAAGAAGTTGTAGCTTGATTATATGAGATTTTAAGTGAAGTATCCAATCAAAATTCATTTTGACAATTCAAGTGCTATAAACCTCAATAAAATTTTAGTCTGTCACTCAAGGAAAAATCAAATTGAAATAAAACATCACTTTATCAAGGAGAAAGTGGAGTGTGGACTTGTGAAGTTAGAGTATGTAATTAATGAACTATAGGCTGCATACATCCTAACAAAGGCCTTACCCAAATAAGTGTTTGAACAACATCAACTAGATCTTGGAGTTCAGTCGACTCCCCACACTTGGATAGTGTGCACGTGGACCCCCACTCCCAGATGTATGGTATGTTTTACCCTATGTATTGATATGTTCTCTTTATTATTATATAGAACACAAAATAGTGACCATTGGGTTCATTAAAAAATGGGGAGAAAATGTCTTAATCAAGATAGGGGGAGAAGCTGATAGGGGAGAAGTGAAAAAGTGGGAGTTTTAAATTTTTCGATGCTAAAACTAGTCTATCAATATAGAATAATCATGAAAAGGAGTTTCTTTTTGGTTAATGATGTAAGAAGAAGACATGTGCTAGTTAATAAGTGACCTTGAAGGCTTATATTGTTCTATCTTTTGGTAACAATAAGTTTTTCAGCAGCAGGTTTGAGAATGAAGTGATTCATTGATGAAATTTTCATGATAATCTTGTTTTTCATGTTGATATTGAATCAAGTGGGATTAGAGTAAATGTTAAGTAAGTCCTTGATCACTATCTAGGTTTTTATAAGGAAAATGTTTTCTCATGATTATGAATTGTCAAAAAGTTGTTTCTTAAAGATTATAAGTGTTATCAACAAACCCAAAAGGGGAGGTTGTTGGAAAAAATACATCATGATGGTGCTTTTGGGTTGATTGTGTTTGTTGAAAAGGTTTGAGGCTATTGATTAAGGATGGTTGTCAAAGGAGGAATGAAGAGTGATCATGAATGTATGATCTCACAGAGTAAAATATGTCTAATCTCACAGAGCATGAGATGCCTGACCTCATGAAGCATGAGATGTATGGTCTCTTGGAGTGCAAGATATCTGATCTTATGGAGCTTGAATTTCTGAAATGATCTCATTAAGCACCAAATTATTATAAAAATATCTTACATTGAGATCATATGATTCACTTGAATACATATCTTGATTTTTAGAGGATCTCACACTGAGATCATACGAAGCACTCGAAGACATTGCATGATTACCATAAGATCTCATAGTGAGTTCACAATAAGCACACATGATTATCATTTGATCTTGTGAAGAGATTACACAGAGTGTGTAAAGAAGAAAATTTGTAAATGATGGAGGTATCTCGTATTCATTCAAAATAACATGAGCATATGATTATCTTTGTAATATCATGATAGGGTCACGTGAAGTGATGTAATTTAATGGTATTGACCACATGATTGTCTTTGGATTTTTACAATGGGATCATGTGAACACATTATTTTCAATGGATCATATTATGGGATCTCACAAAATGCTAGAATAAAATGTCACTAACCATATTATTTTCATTGGATATCATGATGGGATCAAGAAACACTCTTAAAGACAATGAAAATGATCAGGTGAAGCACTCGTGACATGAAAAAAGTGATAATGAGAAGCGATCAAGCGAAGCACATGATTTTGATTTATTAGGTGGTGGAACAGATGAATAACCATGATTTTCAGAGTTAAGGTGGTGGATTTATGGCTATAAATACCTCTAACCCATCCTTAATAAGTTAAGATGTTTTATTAAGTAGTTTTATCTGAATAAATAGTATTTCTCATAAACAGAAAAAAGTATTTAATTGGAGTCTTACGATCCATGTAATCAGAATAAGGTCCCAAGAAATGATATCACTAAGAAGTCTCATGAAGTGAAGTATGTGAATGGTATTGTTTCACATAGGAAAACTTATTGATATCTTGAAATATGTATGATATAAACAAGGTATCGTGATCTATGTGATCTAAAGGTATCACAATCCACATGATATGGAGTTCTCAAAATTTTAATGATCTAAAGTCTCATGAAAGGGTCTTACAAAGGGTGTTATACACTAGGAATAGGTATAAAAATTAGATTAATGTGATATGTATGAACAAAATAGAGTCTTTTGATGGAGTCTCATGATCTGCATGATTTTAAGGGTGACTTGAGAATGGGTCTCATAGAGGGTTTTTTGGAGGAGTCTAATGCAATGGTGATTGTCAACTTATTTTTTAAATAAGTTTATAAAGACACATAAAAGTGTGAATCAACTCATAAATAATTTTTAGAAGAGTCAACTGGAGGATTAGTTCATTCACTTGAGAGATATATAAGTGAGATTTCAAATTGTAAATGGTTGTAAACCAGAAGGTAAAGTGAGTTTGCTATGAAAATTATAACAATATTGAGATTTAGTGTATTTGGTACATTGACACATTACCTTTGTATGCTCCTTGGAAGTTGACTATTGAGGGAGAATCATGTAAATTTGTTGTGTCATTTGAATGTTTTAATTTTTATTTATACTGTTCAACATGAAGGATAGAGAAGAGAGTTTTTTCTAACGATGAAACAAGATCTGAAGAGATATCCATTTTAATCTATCTTACCATGATTCACCCCTATCAAGGTATTTAACCTAGTTGAATTAAAATTACATCTAATAAACTTTCTCAAGTATTCTTTATGTAATATTTTTTCATGGTCTTCTTTAATACTATCAGTAATTCAACTTCTTCACTTCTTCGTTATTGTAAATAATGCGCATTATCCACTATTAAAACTTTTTTGAATGTTATAAATAGATTAATAATTTTCAAATATCAAGGGAGGATTGAATTATCAATCATGACATACAATTCCAACTCATGAATCCATAATAACCCTCTAAGAACCATCATCTCATAAACACATGTTGACACCCTAACTTATTGATAAAAAATGACATTTAGTCACTGAGCTCAGTAATCCCCCCTTTGTGTTTGTTTTCATTACCTCTAAAAACATATTTTTATGTCAATATGTTATCTTCCTTTTCTCCCCCTTATTGATAATCAAATGAAAAGGAATAATATAGGGGTACTCTCATCTAAATTTCATTCTTAAAAACTCTCATAATAGATTCCCTAAATAAAAACTTATATAAATTTATTGAGATAAATATGATACCACATGAATTTATTAATAAAGAGGCTTTAACTAGACAAATCTATGTATACATGGACTAACCTGATGTAGAAAACTAGAGTGTATAAAAAATATGATAAATGTTGTCTATAAAATCAAATAAATGTGATAACTATCTCATAAATTTATTATTTCTAAAATATGGGTTTTATAGAAAACATTTATCAAGTAATATGTTGTATCTTGCACACATTTCAAAAAACACATTAAAATGTCAAGTGTAAATCATGAAAATCACCCTTTTCCTCATATTTCGTCAAGACACCCCCTTTACAATATATTTGAAGTAATCAAATGCAAGGGTTGAATGTTTGATTGAAAAGCCTCAATTTTTAGATTTCATAGAGCTATCCATAAATTACATATTACATAGAATACTTGATTTTGATACCCTTATTCCATAAGTTTTATCCCTCTCAAGGTATGAACTCATATTCTCTTCATGGTAGTTGAGAAATTCCATGAGAAATCATTTTTCTTGATGTACTTTCCATGACATATTCAAACTTATCATTCAATTCCCTACATATTAGTTCCAAACACATAAAATAATTGGGAATAAAGAGGGACCTATTTGTTTCTTCATAAGTTACATTTAGGTTGAGAGTTTTCTCTTAACCTGGTCTTCTTCTTCTTTCTAATATTTGATGGGTAAAAAAATCCTAAAAAAATTATTATCTGAGATTCTAGTAAAACCATTGGAAATTTAGCTTCATCAATTCACTAGAAATTAATTATAAAGAGTACTATAGTAGAAAACCAAAACTTCTAAAATTTTCCCCACCTCAACTAAGTATACCTTGTAAGAACCTCAAAAAAAAAATAGATTAATAAAAAAAAACATATGTATATAAAATATTAAATGAACATAGATTATTAACATGCTTCATAATTTTATCCTACATATTTGAGAGAAACCACTACAACTTCTTTATATTACTGCAAGTACAAAGATCACATGTAACTTAAAAAACCATAAGTAAGATTCATTATAGAATGTTTAAAACTCTATAAAACTACAAGCATTATATTTATTGTTCTATTCTTAGGTTTATTATTCCACCATAAGATTCCATGTTTAGGGTCAGTTCCCACTTCCTTTTATAGGAAACATTAACTAGTTGTTTTGGTCACATAACCTTCTCATATTCATGGATGAGACTCTATATAGAATGTTATTTTTGATAACCCATAACACTGTTGACCTTTAATACTTTCCCTGGTAAAAAATTATAGATTATTATTTCCATAGAATTACTTCTAGATATTTTGCCAATATTCTGGACTGACCTTGATTTCATCAGAAGAAATGAACTTCTAATGACCCTACTACTACTGAAGAGAGGAACTGTCAAGGAATTCACACTAAGTACATCCTTCTACCACTAACCAAAATTTAGGTGAACATAGATATGATGATCAAAATTCTAGTGATATGAACTTATGATGGTCTGAACTAGGCTTCACATCCCAAAATTCTCTCACTCAAAGAATTGTTCTAGGGAAACTTTAACAACCCTCTTAAAAAAATTTCCTTCCTTCCTCTACTAGTAGTGTTCCTCCACATTTCCTTCTTCTATTCATCCAATCCCTATTAAGTCACAATGTTGCTTTATATTTTATTGAGATAATGTATTAGTGAACATGTATTCTAGATTTTGGCTACTGAAAATATTCCATAGATCTAATACTTTATCCTATAGTATATTTTTGATAAAGTGGTACTTCAAGTTAATGTTCTTTATCCTTATATAGAAAAACATATTTTTAGCCAAATGTACTACACTTTGACTATCACAGAAAAGAATACTTTCTTTTCAATTTATTCCCAATTCCTTCATCAATTGATTCAAATATACCATCTCCTTCCCGACTTATGTTGCCGCTACATACTCCAATTTCATTATAATTAATGTAACAATTTTCTATCGCTGAAAAATACAACTTCTTTTTTGTTCCTCTATAAGTAAATATGAATCATGTTTTTCCTTTTTGACTATCTGAATCTACAACAAATTCAAAATCAACAAATCCTTGCAACAAATCTTCCTCCCTAAAACAAAGAGCCCGATCATCCAATCCTTTCAAATATTGAAGGATGCACTTAATGGATTCACAATGTTCCTTTCCTGGGATGTACATAAATATTCATACAAATCCCACTAAAAATGAAATATTCATTCAAGTACAAATCATTTCATACATTATAATTCCAATAGCTAAATCCTCTAACACTTTCTCCATGCACCAATGATCATCTTTCATTACAATTTTTTACACATTGGATAGTTTTAAGTGTCCTATAATAGGATAAGTAACTAGTTTAAATTTAGACATACCAATTCTTTTAATGATTTTATAGATATATTATTTATGAGATAGAACCAAAATTTTGGTTTCCCTATCTATTTATATCATCATTCCCAATATCCTATTTGTTTAATCAAGATATTTAATCTTGAAACATCTGGATAATGTATTTTTAAATTTTTGAATATTTTGAACATCCAGTCTGAACAGTATTATTTCATCAATATACAATGACAAAATGATGAAGGTTCCATCATACCATTATTTTTGGTAACCATAACTATCAACATTACACCTGTGGAAGCCTTCTCCTTCCAAAAACTAGTCAAACTTCAAGTTCCATTATCACGATGCTTACTTCAAATTGTACAAACATTTATTCAATATACAAACAAAATTTTGGTCCTGAAATTATAATACACCTATTTAAAACTTCATTTGTATTTCATCCTCTAACTCTTCATGAAAGAAAGACATCTTCATATCCATATGTTCCATATACATATATTCTGATGACATAACACTTAGCATTGTTTAGATGATAGAATGTTTAACTATCTGTGAAATGATTTATATGAAATAAAATCCTTAATTTTATTAAAACTCCTTAATTACTAGATGTATTTTGTATATTTTCCTACCATCAACCTCTTATTTAATCCAGTAAACCCAATTGTTCTCATGTTTCTTTTTACCCTCTGGAAATTCAGTCATCTAATAAGTTCTATTGAACTTAAATGAATCCATCTATTAATTCATGGCTAGATACCACTATTTTGAGTCATTTAATGGAGCATATTCCTCAATATGTTTAGGTTCCCCTATATCCATTATAAGTATAAAGTTCAAATTATGAACTACTCTCCTGATTCTAGTTGATCTTCTTGATTGAACCAAATTCTCTAATTTGCTTGACTTTTATCTTTCTGTCGACACCATAAACTCCAATACTCTAATCAACCTAAACTTCAACAATTTATTTATCCTCAACTTTCTGTACTTCTATGTTTTGATATTTACATAAAAAATTCTCATTGAAGATAACATTCCTAATTTTGATGATTTTTTTTCTTATCACCATCCCATAATCTATATCCAAAATTTTCATTTCTATAGGAAAGGAAAAAACCTATTTTGTATTTTGATTAAAGTTTATGATAGTCTATAGAATTTAAAATTTCATAAGAAATACTACCAAAAACTTTAAGATTTTGAACTATCATTCATTTTCTATACTATAACCCCTATGGAAGTTCCTAATTGACTACTAATGCTAAATTTCTATTAATTAGATGTTCCACCCTATTGAGTGCCTCTGCTTAAATCACCTTAGGAATTATTGAGTGAAATATTATACTTTAATATCTATCCATAAAATTCTAATTCATTCTTTCATCTACTCCATTTTTTTGTGGAGTTCCAAGCATAGTCTTATCATGCCTTATTCATTCCTTCTAAAAGAAGTTCTAGAAATTGCATTTGGTTTATTTATTGCTATTTTTCATTCAGATTCACTTTAAATTTTGTATATAGTCCCATTATTTTTATTCTTTCCACTGAGTAAACACTTAAAATACATTATACTTATGTTTCAATAAGTAAATCTGTATTTTCCTAGTATCATAATCAATGTAAGTAAGAAAGTAGAATCAAACATTATATGACTAAATAGGGGTAAATACCCAAATATTTGAGTGTACGAGATCCAACTATTTATTCATAGACCTCTATCCATTTAAGTTAAAATAAAATATTTTATTGTTTACCATCACATGATTTACAAACTTTCTAATTTCCATGTGATAAAGCTTCAATATTCCCTTTGGCATTTAGAGTATTTAGGTTTTTTCATTGAAGTGAACAAATCTCTAGTACCATACTATTAGATCATCTGAAGTTATACTTTCGGCTAACATCATCCCATCTAAATTTCTAGTCATGTAAAGGGTCTCATCCTTTACTCCTCATGAAACTATCATTGATCATCAGGTAACTTTACAAACATCATCATTAAATCTAGTCCCATAGTCTTCATCACCAAGTTTTCCAATGGAAATTATATTTATTCTAAGTCTATGGATATGAAAAACTTCCATTACTTTAAGAATCCTGCATTCTTTATTCGAATGTTGACATATCCTTTTCCAATAACCTCTAGGGATTCACCATCCACCAGATGAACTTTAAAAAACATCCATGATACATAATTGATTATGCATATTTAATCACTATTTGAATGAAAATATATTCTAGATACAATCACCCAATATTCTTCTTGTGTGTTCACACTTCATAGATAACATTTTTTTCTTCGATTATGTTAATGGAATCATAACTACTGGATATTGATGCATTTCTAGTGTTCTACTTACGACTCTTGCAATCCTTCTTAATATTTCATTTCTTCCAACATTTTCATCAAGATGGACCAAGAGTAGTTTATTTTCTTTAACACATTTTATGATAATTTTATTTTATTGGTTTCTTCTAACTGACTTGATTCTAATAGGGGTGATCTTACCCTTTCATTAATATTAAGGTAAGTACCAATAAACAATTGAACTTACCTACTCCTTTTCACTTCATTCAAGACTGTTTTGGATATCATCAAATACTAGATTGGTTTCTTTATAGGAGTTACTAACAGTAGTAACCATAACATCTTAGGTCTTCTGAAGTGAAGATAATAGTAAAAATGTCCATACATTATCAGTAAAAGACACATTTACCAATTATAGTTTTCCATGAATCATGTTGAAGTCATTAACATGATTTTTTTACTATTCTTCCTTTTAAAAAACCATCAATATATAAAAACCTTGTTAAAATCCATTGATTTCACATACATATCCACAAATACCTTCAAAACATTCAATGTTTTCTTCTTCTTTAAAATATTGAAAGAAACATTTCTTACTAGATACAATATTACTAGTTACAACACATTACTATCCAAGAAATCCCATTCATCTTTCTCTATAACCACTAGAATTAACTTGAATAATGGAACTCCAAAGTCCTTTTGAATTATATGGTATTCAATCTGCAATCATTAGAAGTCAATTTCTGTTCCATTTAATTTATCAATATAGATATTTCCTTCATATAAATTCATACCTAAGATGATATAGGTGTATTGAACCTAAAAAATCATAAATTACCATTTGATACCACTTGTTGGTGAATAAACACCTAAAAAACCAATTGCATGATCTATAGATAAAACCACTAGAAATTTAGCTTCTTTGATCCACTGAAAATTCGTTACATAGAATAACATAGTAGAAAACCAAACCTCCATAACTTATTATCCCCTTGAATAAGTATACCATAAGTAGAAATTCATTTCATCTTAACCACTATACTGCATTTACCTCATACACACCTCAGTATAAACAAAACAAATAAATAGAAAAACATGATACAAAATTATATAAAATAAGAAATAAACATGGGAGATTAACGTGCTTTATACTTCTATCCTATATGAATTGTAGGAAATATTTTAACTTCATTATACTATCAAAAGTATAAATATTACATAAAACTGGTAAAATCATTAGTAATATTCATTAAAAATGATTAAAACTCCATAAAATTAAAATATTTTGGTTCATTATTCTATGTTTAGGTTCACTATGTCATTATAAGATTCCAAATTCAGGGTCGGTTCCCATTTCCTTTTATAGGAAACATTAATAATTATTTTATGGTCATACCACCTTCCCAAATTCATAGATTTTCCTCTATAAGGAATGCTATCATTGATCACCCATAACACTGTTAACCTCAACCAATTTCCTTGGTAAACACTTCTAGGTTATTATTTCTAGAGAATTCCTTCTAGATATTTTTCCAACATTATAGATCTACCTTGATGTCATTGGAACATATAGACTTTAAATTACCCTAATTCCATTGAAGAGAGGAACTGTCACTGCCTTAACACCAAGTCCATCCTCCTACCATTGAGAAAAATTCTAGTGAATATAGATCCGATGCTCAAAATTTTGTTGCTCTGAACTTTTTATAGTCCGAGAAAGGTTTCACATCCCAAAAATCTCATCATTTTTTTGTATTTCTTGATCTGATTCATTATATGAAATATTTTCTTCACTTTAGAAGTTAAGGTAACCACATTGTATGCTACCTACTTCATCCTCCTCACACTTTGTTCTTGGGATGGTAGGATAGTTATAAAACCCTTCAAAACATTCCCAACTTACTCACATCTCTTAAATTTATTTTTTATTTTTAGGTCTACACTTATGGATGAATCCTCATATACCTTGACCTCATATTATTAGAAATTTTCTTCACCTTTTTCCTCATTTTTTTCAGATTACTCTAATTGTTTAACCAATTTCAATTTACTTTTTGCAAACAACTAACCACTCTTTCTTGACATTCATAGCCTCCTTATAATTTCTACATGACTTATGGCCATTTTTATTTTGAAATATCTTCCTTTTATACATCACAATGAACTTCCCCTTCCAACCTTGTTAGGTATACCTTATCCTTGTGACCTTTCAAACTATATCTACCATATAATTATTCTAAAAACTAAAATCTTTTTTATGTAGACAACTTTAGTGTAGATCTAATCACATATTGTTTCCTTTAATATTTTTCCCTTAGATGGTCACTGAAACCCCTATTGTTTCTTTCCTATTTCTTGGTATAGAAATATTGAATCAACGAAAATAGTCTTGGTGTTGATGCTTACCACAAAACCAGAAAAACCTTTGAAACTTTGATATTCCAGATTGGTTTCATATCTATCCAAAGTTTTGTTGTTGTTGATGTACTATTGCAAAGTAATCCTTATTTTATTCTGAGGGAAATGGTTCTCTTGGATCATATCTCCCTTCCTTTTATGTGGTACATTTCTTCTCATTATTCTTGGTTCAAACCTCCTCATTTTTTCTTTTATCACCTATACTATTAGAGAAAATAAATATGGTTTTAATATGAGTTAGTGTATATTAAAATTGTTATTTTTAATATTTCATCACACAATTTTGTGAAGACTCTAATTTTACATTAAATAATTTATTAAATTCTTATCTAGCCATGTTTATCTCATGATAAAAAGTGATATATATGACCTATGTCTCAAATAGTTATTCTTTCTTTGTAGTTAAATTTTCTTCAAGATCACATACCATTTTCCTTATTATCTATATTTATTTTTTCATCAGGATATCATCAACATAATCTACCTACTTATTCTCTTCAGCCACATTTTTTATCTTAAACTCATCATTTTTAGTATCAAACTTCTAATTTTTTCCTCCAACTTATTCCTTTATTTATTGAGTTACGTAATCTAATCAAGACAAGATTCCAACTATTATTTTTTCTCCCAATTAAGCTTGGTTATTTCTTCTCTATAGTCATCACTACATGATAAGTAAAATCCTTTCTTAACTTGAGAAAAAAAATTAACCTCATCATCTGATGAACTACTTGAGTTGTCTTATTTCTTATTTCTTATTGAACTTATTCTTTTTATAATGAATTTATTATTTTTATTTCTATCATTCTTAGATTGTGTGATTTTAAATACTTCTCATTCTATTTAGATTCTTCAAACCGCCTATTTAGACATTTTTTTTCAATATGACAAATACCATCACAAGTATAACATCTCATAAATTTATTACCTTTACCTTTCAATTTTCCTTTATCATATATCTTTTATAAAATATCCATGATTTGGTTGAGATATTTATCAGATTTCTCATCATCTGAATTACTTGATTTAACATCTTCTTCTTATTTGAATTTCCATTTTTTTGCATGGCTTCAAAGTCCATTTAATCTTTGGATTTATTTTTGAAAGATGGATAATTCCAAATTTCATAATCTAGGAGGATGTTTTAAAGTTTATCTAAGCTAAGATATTTCATATCCTCTAAACTAAAACCTTGGGATCAAACTTTCCCAAGGAATTTTTAATCATATTCTCCAAAATGATTAAATACTATAGATTCTTACCAAATCCTTGAATATTATTGATTTTTTCATTTACCCTGGTGAAATAATCATCTATTTTCTCATCATTATCCATTTTTATATATTTAAACTCACTCTCAAAAACTTTTAATTTGTATTTATTGAATTTTATATTACTCTCATAGCTAATTTTCAAATTTTCCCAAATTTCTTTGGCAGTTTGGAGACTATGAATTTGGTATAAAATTTCTATGATAGAGATAACATAATGTTATTTTGTTCTTTTACATCAATAAATATATTTATATCATCAAAAAGACTCATGGGATCATATTTAGAAATAGTTGGAAAACCTATAGTATAAACATCCTTGAATTATAGGTTAAGTGAATGTAGATAGGAAAAAATAATGTTCCTCCAACTATGGTAGTTTGTGTAGGTTTTGGGCATAGTTAAAGCATGTGATGGGTCATGCCTAACTTTTCTTTTTTCCATGATCAATGATCAATCTAAGATTTAAATAATGATAAATGTTGTGATCTATGTAATTGAATCAAAGAATATAGACAAGGGATATAATTTTGGAACAAGAGAGAGTATAATCACATATTATTTATAATCAATTTAATTAATTAAATAATTACCTTTTTTGAATTATTTCTTCATTGATGGATCTTACAAAAAATCTGCGTTGTAATGTCATTGTGTCATAGGAATCAAGGACATATTACCTCTAGAGGTGATCCACACATGTTCCAAAAATATTTGAACGTCACCATAGGAATCTATGGGTTCTAGCACGGAAGATCCCATCACTTGCATCATCCACCTTTGACCCCATTGATAACTGATTCCAAAGCATTATCCTTGATCTCTATTGAATTGAGAGTGGGAAGTGGAGGAAGATTGATCTCCATTCTTAGGATCATTCTTGGAGAAGGGAGCTCTCTAAGGCTTGAGAGGATTCTCTAAATACGTTTTACACAACCAAACAAAATAATTTGGATCTCAATATAAATAATATAATTGGGTTTATATATCACTAGGGTTAGAAATAAATAATTGCACAAGTTCCATTTATTATTTATTTATTCCATGTGAAACCCCATGTCTAATAATAATTATAACATTATTATTTTTTGACATACACTTAACTTATGAATTAAATTAAATATTTTTTAATCAAATAATATTCAATATTTATTATTTCTCATTAGACCATTAAACTCAGTCCTCCATCACTCCATAATATTTATCAAGCCTTGAATAATGACTATTTATTTATTAAAATGCTTACTGTCTAATATAATACCTTTATCAGGATATCTCTAATCAAGTAGGTTTCATGCTAGTGTCATCAAACTATGTAATCAATGTCACTTTCTTTGACTTCCCAGAAATTGAACTTTCCTATAGAAAACCATGTATATGGATTTATTTAGGCTATATAATTTACATCAAAGGGCCTGAGATATCAACTTCTATTAAAGAATATAAGAGAAAAATCCTTTCTCATATTATTCATTAATGTAATATTAATCGTGACACACACAACATATCCTTCTACATGGTGAACATATTTCCTCACAATTTTCATCAATACATCAAAGTACATGACTCATAATACTCATTAATAATAATATTAAAGTATAAGGATCAATACAAATGTCTACAGATAGAAACATCCAATAAAACATATAAATGTGTATTTCCTACTGGTGGGTCTCGTTCTCATAATATCCTTCAATGGATATTACCAAGGTCATACACCATGAGAAGGTGACTCAATGTCTAATGAGTTTCCACACATGATAAATTGTATCATTTGTATCCCTAAAATGATATCATCTGAATATAGAACATATACTTTAGAATAGTGTCATAGCACTTCTAGGTTCTCATTAAAGTGGGGATCTATTATGACCTTTTAGTGAGACAGCTACTCTTGAGACATTATCACATACTATGTTATGGAGAAGAACAATCATGTTATGATAAATATTTTATTAATATTAAAAAATATGAATATAAGTTATCATAAAGTACACAGAAGTTGGTTCTTGGGCACCAACTCTAACAAACTCCCACTTGCACTAGATCCAACTGCTAACAACCTTCATTCCTCTAGCTCTCACATGATACTCATGCTTCTACTGAGATAGGCCTTTAGTCAAGGGTTCTACCAAATTATCTTTCATGGGTACTATTCTCACTATAACTTCACCCATTTGATAAAAACCCCTTAAGAGTTTATACTTCTAGAGTATATGCTTTGTCTATTGGTGTGACCATGGATCTTTTTCAAGAACCACCACTACAGTATTATCACAATACAATATTATTAGGTCTTTACTACTAGGTAGCACATCAAGATCTTGGAAAAAGTTCTATATCCAAATATCTTCTTTGTATACATAAAAATTTTCTATATACTCAGACTCCACTATAGAATCAGAAACAACTGGTCTCTTTGAACTCTTCCAGCTCATAGCTCCTCCATTGAGACATAAAACATATCCTGACTATGACTTTAGATCATTATGATCTATCTAAAAACTAGAATTATTATATCCCATGATGAACAACTCCTTATCTCCTCCATAAACTATGAACATATCCTTAGTTCTTCTCAAATACTTAAGGATAGCCTTAACAACATACCAATGATGTTCTCCTAGATCTTCTTGATACCCACCTACCATTATCAATGTATATGCAACATCTATTCTAGTACATAACATGAAATACATGATTGATCCTATCACTGAAGTGTAGGGGATCTTACTCATTTTATCTTTCTCATATTTTTTCCAAGGACACATTTTATTAGAAATATATAAACCATGTGACACTAAAACAAATCCCCTTTTGGATTGTTTTATACTAAATATATTTAGTATATAGTCAACATATATACTTTGAATTAGTCCAAGAAGCCTCTTATATCTATCATAAATGACCTTGATACCTAAAACATAGGCTACTTCACCAAAGTACTTCATTGAGAAACACTTGTTTCACCAGTCCTTAACAAATTGTAATACTGGTATGTCATTTAAAATAAGGAATATGTTATCAACATATACTACTATGATAATGATTGCATTTCCACTAAACCTATTATAATAACATGGATCACATTTGTTCTTAATGAAGCCAAATTATTTTATGGATTCATCTAATAAAATGTTCCATGACCTGGATGCTTACTTCAATCAATAAATGGATCTATGAAACTTTCAAATCCTTTGGGAATAACCTAGATTCACAAAATCTTCTGGTTGTGTCATATAGAAATCTTCCTAAAGGTTCCCATTAAGGAATTAAATTTTGATATCCATATGAAAAATCTCATGGTCACGGTAAGATTCTATAGAAAGAAGAATTTTGATGGATTTAAGCATGAAAACTGGTGAAAAGGTTTCATCATATTCAATTCATCAACACTATTTAAGCCCCTTATCCAATAACATTTCTTTATAGGTATTTACTCTACCTACCATGTCCAATTTCCTCTTGAATACCAATTTTCATCCAATGGGATTTATATTAATCGATACATCAACTATAACCAAAACTTGGTTATGATATATGGGATCCATTTTGGAATTCATGGCTCATTTCCATCTTACAGCTTCTAAACTCTCTACTGCCTCCTTGTAGGAGAGAGGTTCATTATTTTCAACCAATAATGAGTCACGATCTTCAGTGACTAGAAAACCATATCTCTCTGGTTCTCTTACCTCTATTACGCTCCTATGAAGTACTTGTATTTCACGAACTACTTCTTCCATGGATACCTATGGAATCTATTACTGTACCAAATCTTATGTGTCTTGAGTACCAACTTCATAAAAGTCAATATTTCTCCCTCTATCCTTTTTGAGGATGCAATCCCTCTCAAGAAATACAACTTGTTTGGTGAAAATCACTTTCTTGTTTAAAGGGATGTATAGTTAGTATCCCTTTGTTTCCTTGGGATATTATATAAAAATAGATTTTTTACCTGGGGTGCTAGTTTGTTGCATGAGAAGGCCTAAAAAAATTCCTCATAACCTCATTCACATGTATAAGACAAAACTGGTTTCTTTCCACTCCACAACTCAAAGGTAATGCCATTTTCTGCTTTAGTTGGTACTCAGTTTAATGTGTATGCCACAATTTGTAATGAATATCCCCAAAAGGATAATGGGAGATCTATATGACTCATCATCGACCTTACCACGTCTAATAAGGTATGATTCATCCTTTGACTAACTCCATTCCATTGTGGTGTGTAAGAGGGAGTGAGTTGATATAGAATTTCAAACTCTTATAGAAAGTTGATAAACTCTTGGTTAAGATATTCATGACCTCAATCTGATTGAAGAATATTTATCTTATTTAAAAGCTGATTATCTACTTTATTATTGAATTCTTTGAATTTATCATAGGACTTGGGACTTATACCTCATCAAGTAGATATTTACATATATAATCAAGTCATCAGTAATAGTTATAAAGTAATAATATCCACCTCTAGCTTCTAATAGAGATGGTCCACACACACCAGTGTATACCAATCCAAGAAGCTCTGTGTCCCTTTGACCCTATCCAGAAAATAGTGGTTTGTTCATTTTTTTAAACAAGAATAACATCTTTCAAGTGTTTTTTGCTCAGAAGAGTCTAAATAACCATATTAAAAGATATTTTCCAAAATATTCTCATTTACATGACCAAGATTGTGATTTCATAGCTGGGTGTTATATGAGTTGTGTGAACATGATTCTTTATCAAATTCCAATACTTGGTTTTTATAATTTAGTACATAAAGATGTTATTTAAATGTTTCATACCATAACATATGTTATCTTTGTAAAAGAAACAACTTTTATTTCCAAACTTAAAAATAAATCCATCTCTATATAGGCATGATACATAAATTATGTTCTTGGTAACTGTAGGTACATAATAACAATATTTTAAAACCAAAATCATTACCATTGGCAATGAAAGGTGGTAGTCACTATTTTCTAGGGCATCCAACATCATACCTTTAGAAGCTCTAATATCCACCTATTCTCTAGAAATCTTTCTAAATATACTTGATTCCTATATTTGGATACAGATATGGGAACCAAAATCTATATCTAATACACAATGTGGAATTCACCTTTAGCTTCCCCTTACATATGGGTGTAGTTCCTCTTCCAGTGGCATGGCTTGACTCATGCAAAACATACTGCCTCATTTTCCTTACACTTCCTTTGGATCTTCCTCTTCTTGGAAGGATGGTGCTCGGGAGATTTAGACTTTTTATGTGTATTGGTCCCCCTTTCCTTGTTCTTCTTCTTCTTGTTTACTATAAGGACTACGAGTTTATCACACCCCATGTCCTTATCTATATAAAGAATCAAATTAAGAACTTATAAAAGACTATTCTCATTATTTCTCAGATTGTAATTGATAATAAAACCGAATAAGGTCTTGGGTAGTGATGAAAGTAGGAGATCTATACGCAACTCATCCTATAATTTAATCCCTAAGATGTATAAGCATTAAATGTAGCTAATAAGTTTGACTGCATGAGGAACAACTTCTATAGACTCTCCAAGCTTAGTTGTAAACAAAGTATTGGAGTTTCTCGCTTTCTCTTGATAGATATCCTGAAGGTGAGACATCATGCTATGCACATCCATGCCCTCATGTTGCTTCAAAAGATCATTAGACATGGATGATAACATGAAACATTGAACATCTGTGAAATCATTCAATTTTTTCTCATAGAGTGATAACTCTTCACCACTTTCCTTATTTCCAAGTGCATCAGGAATAGGATCTTCCAGCACATAAAATTTCCTTTTATGGTGAAGGATATTGTGTAATCACCATTTCCACTCTTGGAAAGTTGTGCCAGTTATAAGGTTATCCTTCAAAAGTATGGATAAAAATGATATGTTTGAAGTAATTTTTAATGTTGTTTCTAAAAATAATATGAGCATAATTTTAGTAGTTCAACTAATAAAATTTAGGAAAATAAATAAATATTAAATTTATTAGCCTCCTACTATTTTATTAAAACCCAATATTCCTCGCAATTGGCTTCAAAATATCCCATTTCTTGGACATTATAGTGATAAGTATCCATATTCCCCTTCTTATTACCCAAAAATTAGTTAGTCAAGCAACTATAATGGTTTTATCCAGGTATTCAAAATTCAAACTACATTAACTCACAGTTCCTTGGTTTTAGCCAGGTATTCCAAATCCAAACTGCATTAACTCATAGTTCCTTGATCTATTGAGTGGACTCCCCATTCTTGAAATACTTAAATTGGATTTTCTAAAGCCTTTCCTCTTAGTTAAATTAAGTCCTTATTTGGTAGTCAACCCCTGTGTGAACTAGTTTAAGTCAACTGAAAACTTCAAGTTATAATTCCCTGATAATTTAAAGCACCCCAACTTTGATTGGTAAATCACTTTGAACTATGGTTTAGTTTTAACTAAAGTATTGGATGACTATATCGACTTAATATATGTAATTTAGGGATTTTATCCTTTATTCATAAATTTCCAATTATTATCTTTATTAAATTATTGTTAATATTAAGTGGATTTACTTAAGTGATTAACTATGTCTTAGATAATATTTATGCATAATCCTATTTATTTTAGTTCTATCTTACATGGTCGTTAATTTCATTAATTAATATGATTGCGACCAAACATCCATACTAAAATAACCATGGTACTTTAAAAAAATAAAATAATAAATTGGTATGATCATGAGATTTTACTAATGGTTAGTTTATCTAGTGGTTGATAAACTAACCGTTGACCTAGTGAAAAAACACCTTGAACCAATTAAGGTTTGTGTTACAGCTTTCAACCCATCCACCTATATATCTCTTTTGGATTGGTTTTTCCTTGTCTCCATACTTGAACCACTAGCTTGGGAGATCCATCCATTACATATGATTTTACTCACACTCAAGGGAGGGGAAAAGGGTTTACATAAAATAAACCATGGGCATGAAGGCTCTTACATAATAAGAGGAGAGAAGGCACATAGACCAGTAATTTAATTTAATAATAAATTAATTGAAACCAATCACATACAAAGTTTTGGTATATGCTAATGATCATCGAGATTCATGAAAAAAATTATGCATTTAATAAAGCTATCATTCAATTCTTAATCGTTCTCATTTAATATAATTAATGATCAAATAAATTAATTATCATCTTTAATTAATTAATTATTTTATCTTAATTCTCATCCTAATTTCCTTGATATTCTCATCCATTATAAATTAAAAAAATTAAATAAATTTATTTAAAATTAAATATATACATAAATTTACCTTGGAGGAAACATAGAGAATACCCATCAAAATCTACCCAACTTGTATTATACTCATATATAATTTACTCTTATGACATATATAATACATGAATTATCACATAATTTCATGGATTATACTTTCAAATTAATGATTACATGAATTACATGATTATTCAGTCATGTGTTATGATTCAATAAATGTAGAGTAACAACTATTAATACAAATCATACATGATACACAAATCTGAACATTATACAGATATTCATCATATATATATATATATATATTAAAACCTATCACACTGAATGTACTATCAATATAATGACCACAGAAAATCACATGTCTATAAGGTTTACATAGTATAATAAATAAATTTTAAATCTTAATAATTTTGTATAAGTATACAATGTGTATAACCGTGCTACATGGCTTGTAAATCTCTCACCGTGTATCCAAAGAACACATCTAGGGACTCAGAATTTAAATAGTGCCTTAGAAAATTAGAGCACACGACGTGTATAATCGACTACATGACATGTGGTCTTTTTGTTACATGGTTACCGGTCGGGTAGGTCATGTATGGTAATACAAGGCCCGTATGCAACTCAAAGGGACTACATACTATGTACATGGGCTACACGGCATGTACTCCAGTTGACTATGTGTCACCCTAGTCTGGTCAACATGCGATGTAAGAAATAAATACACCGCATGTCATCAATACACATGGTTTGAATTAATTTATGAATTAATTCCCGATACATTGAACACAAGTACATGATTCGTAACTCCAGTTACATGACATGTACTCATATGTTATCTAGACATAATTATTAGCACCTCTAGATGATTTCTTAAATTTTATTTCATTCATAAAATTCATCACATTGATTAGATCTATAAGAAATGAAGGAGGAAGAATAAGATCTCAAAATTTGGATAAAAAGAATGATTAAACTTGAATTAAAAACTAAATAAAAAATATATCTAAATTAATCAACCATATTTAAATAATTATAAATAATTATGTGATCACTTTGATACCACTTGTAGGTTTTGGGTGTAGTGGAAGCATGTGATGGGTCATGACCAACTTTTATTTTTTCAATGATCAATGATCAATATGAAATTTAAATAATGTTAAACATTGTGATCTATGGAATTGAATCAAAGAATATAGAAAAGGGATAGAACTCCATAACCAAAGGTAGGATCATCACATATTATTTATAATAAATTTAATTAATTAAAGAATTATCTTGTTGGAATTATTTCTTCATTGATGGATCTGACAACAGATCTACATTGTACCGTCGTTGTAGTGTAAGAATAAAGGGAAGATTCCATATAGCAGTGATCCAAACATTTTCCACAAATCTCTGAATGTGCCAAAGGAATCTCTGTGTGCTATCATTATATATCCTATCACTTCCGTCATCCTCCTTTTACCACCTTAAGAACCACTTCTAAAGCGTTCTCCTGGATCTCTCTTGACTTGAGAGTGAGAGGTGGAGAAAGATTACTCTCCATTCTTAGGAGCGTTCTTGGAGAAGGGATCTCTCTAGATCTTGAGGGTATTCTCCAAATCCATTATATACAACAAAAAAAATGAATTTATATCTAAGAGAAAATAATACAATTGGGTTAATATATTTCTGGGGTTAGAAATAAATAATTGCAATGTGCCCTTTATTATTTATTTAATCCCTGAGAAACCCCATGTGTAATAATAATAATAATAATATTATTATTTATTGATATTTTCTTAACTTTTGAATTAAATTAAATATTATTTAAACAAATAAAATTCAATATTTATTATTTCTCACCAGACCATTAAACTCTATCCTCCATTACTCCAAAATATTTATCGGGCCTTGAATAATTACTATTTATTTATTAAATAAATATCACTTCATTATTCTATAATAAATAAATAAATAAATAAATAATATTATATTCACTAAATAAAAAATAAATATTTATTAAATATTTTTCTCACATCAATTATATCGAATAAATTGTGTTGAAATATATACGATCAATCAAACATGAATAATTATTAAACCATATGCGGGAATAATATTTATTTATATTTTTAAATAATAAATAATATTATTATTTAACTAAGATTATAGATACACTTAGTGTATGACCCTCTAGGACTATTTGTTAGTGGAATAAGGTGAAACAAACTAAACTCTAAGGTTAACATCTAGAAACACACCAAAACACCTATAGAGAAAGAAGTTAATGCCAAGATGATATATAATCTCATACAAATTCTTACTATATAATATAATCTATTTATCATGATATCTATAATCAAGAAGGTTGCATCATGGTTCTATCAAGCTATGTGATCGATGTCACGACCCGTCCTCGGGGCCCGTGCCGTGACTACCCCAAGCCTGCCTTCCATAGGCCAGGGGCTGGCGACTAGCACCAAGGCGTAAATCCCGGTAAAAAGGGAAGGCATTGCCTTTGTAAAGTAAACAAACACCACAGAGCAAGCAAGCAGTAGAAGTAAACACTAAGTAAAAACAGAGTACAACAGTAAGTGCGGAAAAGTAAGTGGGCTAGTATACAAACCCAAACTGAAAGTAAAGTACAACTGGAAAGAGAAAAACAACAACTGAAAAGTAAAGCTGCAACGTCGAGCTGTCCACGGAAAATCCCACATGAAGGGTGGGTACAAATAGCCTCCACTGCTCCTCAAGTCCAGCCGACCGCTTCGAGTACGTCCCGCCTAGTGGTCCACCTCCAGGTACCGTCCTGCTCCACAAGCCTCAACCACGATCAGCGCTGTCCGTCGTCTGCAACCAACAAAACGTAGTGCGGGCATAGCCCGTGCAGGGGTGAGTATAAGCTACTCAGTAGGGACCCCGAGACCCCCGATGGTCTCCCAAAATCCACAAAGGATAATCCACAAAGGAAAGATACAATCACTAAGTAATATCCGACACTGCTTAGGTATATGCCCATATATATACCTAAGTCACCAATTCTCGTTCGGCTCCAACATCCGAGCCCAAGTACAACCCAGTCCACACAAGAAAGCAAAACGTAAATCCACACAGGATAGCACAACACAATCCACAAAGGAAAGAAAAACAGGATTCAACTCACACAGGTATACTTTTTCGTATGACGATAGAGATGATCAGATATATCCACTGATTCATCTAAGCCATCGGACCCACAAAGGATCGATAGGTACTAACCCCCGCAATGACCCACAAAGGATCTGACCCACAAAGGATCGATAGGTAACTAACCCCCGCAATGACCCACACAGGATCGGACCCACACAGGATCTGTAGGCGCTGGCTCACATAGAACCGCTGAGCGCTGACCCACACAGGATCGGACCCACATAGGATTGGTAGCACTGATCCACATAGGATCGCTGAGTGCTGTAGTCGTCACCGTCACATCCACTGAGGATCTCTGTACAGTAGTCGTCGTCATAGTAGCAAACACAGCCAGCTCTAGGGTTCCCGCACACAGCAAGCTCGCTCGGGAGGGTCTGCTCCACGATCCGAGAGGCTGATACATCAACTGACACATAGTCCAGAGTTGATGTATCCAAAAGTTCTGTATCGTCAACAGGAACTCAACGTCGCAGACAGTGTGTCGATCAGACGCCCGGTCTGAGAGTTATTAGATTTTTCGTCCTAGGGGCCTGGTTGGTTTTTAAGGCAAACCAACCCGACCGTACTCCACCTGTGTCCAAACCTCAGGCGGAGTAAGCCAAAAGATCCGTCTCACTTATAGGAATCCAACAAAGTCGACGACACATCAATCAGACGTCCGGAGCTTAAGATATGAGCATTTCTGCTCCGAGGGCCCGGTTGGTTTCGTGTACGAACCAACCCGGCCAAACCCAAAGTATTCTAAAACCTTGAGTGCGATATACCGAAATGACCGTCTCGATCCAAGGATCGCTTCACCGCTGATGGGCGTCTTTCAGAGACCCGTAGCTCCAGTTATGAGCAAAAGACCGAAGACGGTCTGAAAACGGGGGTTTCGGGCCCAGACCAACCCGGCCCGAGACCCCCCGGTCGGCCCGAACCGGGTCGACCCGACCCGGCCGGCGACCCAGCGCGCTGGCGCCAGCTGGCTCAGCCAAGCGGCCGAGCCGTTCTGGCTCGCGGGGGTTGGGGGGTGGGGCTGCCCTCCCGGTTTTCCCGTAACCGCGGCCCCATTAATGGGGCCGCTCACTTGGCCGTCCGGGGGATTTGAATCCCCCGGTTTCCCTTTGTCCGGCCGGCCTGCACCGGCCGGCCGGTTCTGCCAACAAGGACCAGCGACGACCGATCATTCTTCCTTCGCCAACACCGGCGGCTCGGAACCGGCCGCCGGTCACCCTACTCCGCCGCAGCCCGGAACCGGTCGCAACCTGGTTCATCCGGCGCGGTGTGACGGCACTGCACCCCTCCGCCACGACCCCGCTCTAACCACGGTGTCTTCGGTTTTCTTCGACGCGACACGACGGCGTTGCATCCTTGTTCAACTTCACGGGGCGGCTCGATGGCGCCGCGCATTACTTGCCGTACGATTCCCACGTGGTGCGACGACACCACGCCATTCCGTTCCAATCATATTAGAAACAAAATCAATAATGGAGGAGGGTCGGCTGTGTTTGTGCGGTCCGACCCCATCTCGTTAATCGATAGCAACTGGTTGTAAATTCACGAAGGACGACAAAGTAGAATTCACGAACGAAAATAAATAAATAAACCCCTACCTCGTGTGAGCTTGAACGAAGGTTCGTCGAACGAGGATTCGTCGTGGGAAACGACGTCGCGAGGTGAAGCTCCGAAAGATGATGGAGAACGCTCGAGGAGGAAGTGGCGTCTCCTTTTCTTTGACTTGGGAAGAAGATCGAAAGAGAGTGCATCGTTGATCTTTGGAAAAAGGGGTCACACACCGACTGCAAAGAGGAGAAGAGACGACACGTCGATCTCTTCTTTGGTGATGACATTCTTCGTCGAAGTCTTGGTGTTCTTCGTCGTGTCTTGGTGTTCTTTGTGATGAAGATGAAATCACCCAAGAGCTCTCTCCTCAATTGTCCAGACACAACATCCAACCAAAATAAAATAAGGCTCACCCTTATTTTATTAACTCATGCCACAATTCAAAAATTCAAAACTTAAATTAATTAATTGAATTGTTATGTTGGCATGAGTTAAAGAGAGGAGAGGAAAAGTAAAAAGAGTTACACAACTTAAGTGGGGGGTTAAGAGGAGTGAGAGAGTTAAGGAAATTGAAAAGGTGGGGGCTCGTGTGGGCCCCACCTTACCTTTAATCCACTAAAGAGAAACTAACAAACAGTGGGTCCCACCTTAACTCCTACACTTAGGTTCTAACTCATGGATAAGAGAAATAAAATTCTTAATGAAATTTTATTTCACTCACACTTAACCCACAAAAAATTAAACAACTCAAAACGAGAAAACGCAACTCCAGAAAAGGCGTTCCTAAGAAATTACTGGCGCTGCGATTCCATCGGTGCCCTTAGAATTCGATTCCAAGCACCGGTTCAAAAGATAGGAATTCCCGCTCATTTGTTCACTGAACGTACCCGAGCTAAACTTCGGATAGAAATTCTGGGCACACCGGGCCTCGGAATCAAGTGCCGTCAGAAACTGCATTCTTGTAAAATCCCAAAGAAAATTAAGAAAAAAATTTCCTTGAATTTTACGGGTATTTACATTACTCCCACCTCAGGGCTTTACGTCCCTGTAAAGATACATCATAAGCTAGGGAAACAAATGTGGGTACTGAGCACGCATCTGAGCCTCCCGCTCCCAAGTGCTCTCCTGGAGGTTCCTGTGCTGCCATCTGATGCGCACTAGAGGAATTGACCGTCCATGATGGACCCGCTCCTGTTGATCCTCGATCTCCACTAGAACCTCTACAAAAGTCTCCCCATCATCAACGTCTAGCTCCCCATGGTCAATGATATGCGTCGGGTCGTGCACGTATCTCCTCAGCTGAGATACGTGGAAGATGTCGTGCACCTGGTGCAACTGAGGTGGTAGACCCAGGCGATAAGCCACCTCGCCAATACTGCTGAGGACCTGGAACGGTCCGATGAAGCGTGGAGACAACTTGCCGCCTCATCCAAATATCCGTAATCCACATCGAGGTGAGACACGCAAAAAGACGTGGTTGCTATCCTCGAACTCTAGTGGCCTCCGCCTCCTGTCAGCATAAGACTTCTGCCGGCTCTGAGCTGTCCTCATCCGCTCCCGGATGACCTGGACCTTCTCTGTCGTGGCCTGAACCATCTCCGGTCCCACAAGTGCTGACTTCCCAGGGTCTGTCCAGCACAAAGGAGATCTGTAAGGTCGGTCGTACAACGCCTCGTATGGTGACATCCCGATGGTGGAGTGGTAACTGTTGTTGTACGCAAACTCCACCAAGGGTAGGTGGTCCTCCCAGCTACGACCAAAGTCGAGGATACATGCGAAGAGCATGTCCTCGAGAGTCTGAATGGTCCTCTCCGTCTGACTATCCGTATGAGGGTGAAAGGCTGTGCTCAGATGTAGCTGCGTACCAAATGCCTCCTGCAACCCCTTCCAAAGTTGGGAAGTAAAGCGAGCATCCCGATCAGAGACGATAGATGATGGCACACCGTGAAGCCGTACAATCTCATGAACGTAGAGACGTACCAAGCTCTCTACTGAGCCCTGCTCTCTGATGGGTAAGAAATGTACCGACTTGGTGAGTCGGTCGACAATCACCCAAATGGAGTCATGACCTCTGGAAGTGCATGGAAGTCCAGTCATGAAGTCCATAGATATGCCATCCCACTTCCACTCCGGGACCTCCAAGGGCTGTACCAAGCCTGCTAGTACCTGGTGATCTGCCTTCACCTGCTGGCAGGTGAGGCATCAAGAAATGAACTATGCCACAACCTTCTTCATGCCCGGCCACTAGTGCTGTCGTCTGAGATCCTGGTACATCTTCGCCACTCCAGGATGTACCGCCAAAGGAGAAGTGTGAAACTCTCTCAGTACCTCCTTCCGTAAAGCAACTGGTACCAAGGTACGTCCTCTGAAAAGGATGTCGTGCTCTGCTCCAAAGGAGAAACCATCAGGTGCCTGTCCTGAGGATATCTGTGCATGTCACGTCTCATAGTCAGCGTCCCCACGCTGTGCCTCTCTGACCCGCTGCAGTAGTGGAGGGGTGACTGTGAGAGACTGAAGAAAGGATGCTCCATCTCTATCCACGCCTCTAGGGGCGCTGGTCAAACTCTGTCTCAGCTCATGGAAGCTCTGCTGACATCTGTCTGACCACACGAAGGGTTTCCCTTTCCTCCTTAACGTTCTGCAAAGCTGCAATGATTTCTCCTTTGCCGAAAAGGAAAATCTGGTCTCATCCCCTAGATGAACCATGTTCCTTGCCTAATACAGTCAATCCCGTCATGATTAGTTAATTCATGGCATGGATGACGTCGTAAGGCCTCGACGCTGCTACCAAGATATCCAACCGTTACTCTTGCCTCCAAGGGTTGAGTCACACTGTCGACATCAGTGTGTGGTCACTGGGTCTCCTGCAGTAAGAATCTCGCAAGTGAGGGTCAAGTCAACAGTTTTTAACCGACACCTCTTAGTATTAACAAACAAAAGACAAGAAAGCAAACATCACTATTGCAAGCGTCTTTTATTACTTCAACTCAAAGTACAAGGACACAAGGCAACACAAACAAAGAATCTAGAGGCATTATGGTCAAGGGCCTCTATGCCTGGAGCTAGTCCCGCACTTGTCCACCCGCTTCTGGAGCTCCATGATCGTAGGCTTCAGCTGCCTGAAGCTGTGCTCTCCCCTGAGGTCGGGGTGGACCTCCTGGTGGTGGTGGTGGTAGAGCCTCAAAGCGTCGCCCACCACCTGCTGCTCGGCCAGCTCCTCTGCCTCGTCTTCCTGCTCCCTTCGGACCTCCACGGGCGAACCTCTGCCTCTGCCTAGGTGGTTCCTCAACCGTCTGCTGCTCCTCTGCATGGTGGGTCGGGCAGTCACGAGCCATGTGGCCCTGCCCGCCGCATGCATAGCATTGTCTTCCACTCGTAAGACTGGTTCTGCTACGTGTGCCCCGCACCTCTGAGCCAGTATCCTGTGGTCGTCCACCCGAGGGTCTGGTCTGTCTGGACCCATGAGTCATCCGTCGACTGCCTGCTACAGAAGACTCTGCTACGTGCCGCCCCGCGGTAGGTCTCGTTGCTGAAGAAGGCTCAGCAAGAAAGCTCTCAATCAAAAGGGCTCGCTCCAGTACTCCTGCCTGAGTCGGAATACTGAGGGAGATCAACGATGCTCTGATCTCATGCCTCAATCCCTGCTCAAAGGTCCGGGACCGGAAGAATGGGCCCCGTACCATGTCGGTCGAGTAGCGCGAGAGATCGGTAAATCTCGCCGAGTACTGGGCGACTGTCAAGCTGCCCTGCCGTAGCTGAAGAAGCTCCTAGATGCGCACCGCATGGAGGGTGGCTGGGACGAACTCTGAGCAGAAGAGGCTCTCAAAATCCATCCAGAGAAGAGATGCCTCATCGTGCACCTGGAGCATCAAGCTCCACCATCTTCTTGCTGCTGCGTACAGTAGGCTTGCTGCGAGGATCACCATGAGGTCTGTTGGTGTCCTCACTAACCTGAAAACTCTCACCACTGCCTCCAGCCAGTCCTCGGCTGCCTGGGGGTCTGTATCCCCGCGGAACCTAGGCAGTCGCTGGCACTGAAACTCATGCAGTGCACTAAGGCGACGTGCATCATCAGCGGCTAGGTCTAGTAGCATCGGTGGCTCAGCGGGTAGAGCTACCGCCGGTGCCTCTGCTGTCAAAGGGCCCTGCACCGAGGCCTCGTCGCTCGGTGGGATGTCATCACTCACAACTCTCAGAACCCTAGATGGCTGCCGTCATGGGGCCATCCTGAAAAGAAACAGGTGTGCCATGGTCAAACAGTATACCTGGTGAGCTAACATAAAGTAATCACAAAGAAAACTTGAAACACAAACGCAATCAATGTTTTCGTGCATTAAGTTGGAAATCAGAAGTCAGGGTCCTGGTGTACGGATACGTCGGCCGCCGCACCAACACTGGACTCCCTGGACTGATAACCACACCCAATACGCTTAATACTATTGCTTCACATAGAAAAAGATCAGAGTCCCAAGTTCTGTGGTAGAACCGAACTCCTCTGATACCAATTTGTCACGACCTGTCCTCGGGGCCCGTGCGGTGACTACCCCAAGCCCGCCTTCCATAGGCCAGGGGCTGGCGACTAGCACCAAGGCGTAAATCCCGGTAAAAAGGGAAGGCATTGCCTTTGTAAAGTAAACAAACACCACAGAGCAAGCAAGCAGTAGAAGTAAACACTAAGTAAAAACAGAGTACAACAGTAAGTGCGGAAAAGTAAGTGGGCCAGTATACAAACCCAAACTGAAAGTAAAGTACAACTGGAAAGAGAAAAACAGCAACTGAAAAGTAAAGCCGTAACGTCGAGCTGTCCACGGAAAATCCCACCTGAAGGGTGGGTACAGATAACCTCCATTGCTCCTCGGGTCCAGCCGACCGCTCCGAGTACGTCCCGCCCAGTGGTCCACCTCTAGGTACCATCCTACTCCGCAATCCTCAACCACGATCAGCGCTATCCATCATCTGCAACCAACACAATGTAGTGCGAGCATAGCCCGTGCAGGGGTGAGAATAAGCTACTCAGTAGGGACCCCGAGACCCCCGATGGTCTCCCAAAATCCACAAAGGATAATCCACAAAGGAAAGATACAATCACAAAGTAACATCCGACACTACTTAGGTATATGCCCATACATATACCTAAGTCACCAATTCTCGTTCGGTTCCAACATCTGAGCCCAAGTACAACCCAGTGCACACAGGAAAGAAAAACATAAATCCACACAGGATAGCACAACACAATCCACAAAGGAAAGCAAAACAGGATTCAGCTCACACATGTATACTTTTTCGTATGACGATAGAGATGATCAGATATATCCACTGATTCATCTAAGCCGTCGGACCCACAAAGGATCGATAGGTACAAACCCCCGCAATGACCCACAAAGGATATGACCCACAAAGGATCGATAGGTAACTAACCCCCGCAATGACCCACACAGGATCAGACCCACACAGGATCTGTAGGCGTTGGCTCACACAGAACCACTGAGCGCTGACCCACACAGGATCAGACCCACACAGGATCGGTAGCACTGATCCACATAGAATCGCTGAGTGTTGTAGTCGTCGCCGTCGAATCCACTGAGGATCTCTGTACAGTCGTCGTCGTCATAGTAGAAAACACAGCCAGCTCTAGGGTTCCCGCACACAACAAGCTCGCTCGGGAGGGTCCGCTCCACGAGCTGAGAGTCTAATACATCAACTGACACATAGTCCAGAGTTGATGTATCTAAAAGTTCCGTATCGTCAACAGGAACTCAACGTCGCAGACGACACGTCGATCGGATGCCCGGTCTGAGAGTTATTGGCGTTTTCGTCCCAGGGGCCCGGTTGGTTTTTAAGGCAAAACCAACCCGACCATACTCCACCTACATCCAAACCTTGGGCGAAGTAATCCAAAAGATCCGTCTCACTTAGAGGAATCCAACAAAGTCGATGGCACGTTAATCGGACGTCCGGGGCTTAAGATATGAGCGTTTCCGCTCTGAGGGCCCGGTTGGTTTCGTGTACGAACCAACCCGGCCAAACCCAGTGTATTCCTAAACCTTGAGTGCGATATACCAAAACGACCGTCTCGATCCAAGGATCGCATCGCCGCTGACGATACGTTTTTCGGAGGCCCGTAGCTCAAGTTATGAGAAAAAGACCGAAGACGATCCGAAAACGGGGGTTTCGGGCCCGGACCGACCAGGCCCGAGACCCCCCGGTCGGCCCGAACCGGGTCGACCCGGCCTGGCTGGGCGCGGCCCGGCCCGGCTGGCGCCAGCTGGCTCAGCCAAGCGGCCGAGCCGTTCCAGCTCGCGGGGGGGGGGGGGGGGGGGGGCGCTGCCCCCCGATTTTCCCGTAATCTCGGCCCCATTAATGGGGCCGCTCGCTTGGCCGGCCGGGGGATTTGAATCCCCCGGTTTCCCTTTATCCGGCCGGCCCACACCGGCCGGCCAGTTCTCCCAACAATGACCGGCGACGGCTGGTCCTTCTTCCTTCGCCGACACTGGCAGCCCGGAACCGGCCGCCGGTCACCCTGCTCTGCCGCGACCCGGAACTGGCCGCGGCCTGGTTCATCGAGTGCGGTGCGACGGCACCGCACCCCTCCGCCACGGCCCCGCTCTGGCTGCGGTGTCTTCGGTTTTCTTCGACATGGCGTGATGGCGTCACGTCCTTGTTCAACTTCACGGCGCCGCGCGACGGCGCCACGCATTACTTGCCGTACGATTCCCGCGTGGTGCGACAACACCACGCTATTCCGTTCCAATCATATTAGAAAAAAAATCAATAATGGAGGAGGGTTGGCCGTGTTTGTGCGGTCTGGCCCCCTCTCGTTAATCGATAGCAACTGGTCGTAAATTCACGAAGGACGACAAAGTAGAATTCACAAACAAAAATAAATAAATAAACCCCTACCTCGTGTGAGCTTGAATGAAGGTTCGTCGAACGAAAATTCATCGCGGGAAACGACGTCGCGAGGTGAAGCTCCAAAAGATGAAGGAGAATGCCCGAGGAGGAAGTGGCATCTCCTTTTCTTTGACTCGGGAAGAAGATCGAAAGAGAGTGCGTCGTCGATCTTCGAAAAAAGGGGTCACACACCGGCTGTGGAGAGGAGAAGAGACGACACGTCGATCTCTTCTATGGTGACGGCGTTCTTCGTCGAAGTCTTGGTGTTCTTCATCGTGTCTTGGTGTTCTTCGTGATGAAGATGAAATCACCCAAGAGATCTCTCCTCAATTGTCCACACACAACATCCAACCAAAATAAAATAAGGCTCACCCTTATTTTATTAACTCATGCCACAATTCAAAAATTTAAAACTTAAATTAATTAATTGAATTGTTATGTTGGCATGAGTTAAAGAGAGGAGAGGAAAAGTCAAAAGAGTTACAAAACTTAAGTGGGGGGTTAAGAGGAGTTAGAGAGTTAAGGAAATTGAAAATGTGGGGGCTCGTGTGGGACCCACCTCACCTTTAATCCACCAAAGAGAAACTAACAAACAGTGGGTCCCACCTTAACTCTTACACTTAGGTTCTAACTCATGGAGAAGAGAAATAAAATTCTTAACGAAATTTTATTTCACTCACACTTAATCCACAAAAAATTAAACAACTCAAAACGAGCAAACGAAACTCCAGAAAAGGCGTTCCTAAGAAATTACCGGCTCTACGGTTCCATCGGTGCCCTCAGAATTCGATTCCGAGCACCGGTTTAAAAGATAGGAATTCCCGTTCGTTCGTTCACTGAACGTACCCGAGCGAAACTTCGGATAGAAATTCGGGGCACACCGGGCCTCGGAATCAAGTGCTGTCAGAAACTGCGTTCTTGTAAAATCCCAAAGAAAATTAAGAAAAAATTTTCCTTGAATTTTACGGGTCTTTATAATCGATGTCTCTTTATTTGACTTCCTAGAAATTGAACTTGCCTATAGAACACCATAGACATGGATTTATTTAGGACATATCATTCCCATCAAAGGGAATGAGATATAAACTTCTATTAAAGAATTGAAGATACAAATATCATATTATTCATTAATGCAATATTACTCATGATGCACCCAATGTATCCTACCTCACTAAAAACATATATCATCCTGTTTTTCATCAATACATCAAAGTACGAAACTCATAATACTCATTAATAATAATATTAAATTCTAAGGATCAATACACATATCCGTAGATAAAAACATCCAATGACACATTTAAATGTAGATTTCTTATTGGTGGGTCTCATTCTCATAATATTATACACTCGATATCACTAAGGGAGTACACCATGAGAAGGTGCCTCAAAGTCCTATGAGTTTCCACCCATGATATCCTGTATCATTTGTGTCCCTAAAATGATATCATCCTACTATAGAATATATATTTGAGAATAGTTTCATGGCACTTCTAGGTTCTCTTCATATAAAGTATCTTCTATGACCTTTTAGCATGACAACTAATCTTGGGACATTATCACATACTATGTTGCGTAGAAGAATAATTATGATGTGATAAATAGTTTTTTAATATTGAAAACTATGAATATAGGTTATCATAAAGTACACAAAAGTTGGTTCTATGGAACCAACTATAATAGCTTATACCATAAATGTTTTTTACTCATTAGCTATTCATATAATTACCATTCTCTATTTTTTAAGAAGAAATATTCATAAACCTTTATAAGGAACCTAACTTTGATTCCATTTAAAGTACCCCAGGCCCGATTAACCACCGGGGGGGGGGGTAACCAGTGGTTTTATTTGTATGATTATTTACCTTTTAGTTCAGGATATTAAACTTGTTAAGGTTCTTGATTCACTCAATAATATTTCATAGTTCTCACCTCATATCTGGTAAATAAATTAACGATATGAACATACAATATTTACAAGGGTCATACTTTCATGCTGGTTACACCCCCAAAATTAATTATCTACTATCTTCAATAATTTTTTACTACCAAGGATTGTCTATTCTTATCAACACAGATTCCTCTGTGTCCCCTTTAATAATTACCTCCCAAAAAAATTTTCACTATGTCCCCATGACTTCTAGAATCCACTAAAAGACACATGACTTCATTAAAAATGATCTGAAAAAGAAATAATTGCACCTATTAATAATATTCCTCCTCCATGATTAGATGGATAATAAATTATTCACATATATATCCTTAAAGAACATCAACAGTAACAAATATTTATTAACAACATTGGTTATGAAACTGACTTATATCTAGAATGATCTGATTACTTCTTCTAAATACTTGGACAATGGTTATTCTTCACCAATGAATAATATTCCATCTTTATACACTTCTCTCACTTCGATAATAGAAATTATCAATTTCCTAGAAATATTTCACACTGTGTATGCGAGTTATCCATATTTATCAATACCTTCTTTGATACCTTCATTCAACATAAATAGAGGAATGGAAACATAAAAATTATTTTTCCATATCATTATTTTTAATTGGAAATATTTTTAGTAATTAAAAATCCTTTATGATTCTTATCATTGAAAGCCTTTTAAATCCTCATCAAAACTCAGTTAAGTATTCTCATTTAAATCACTTAATACTTGGTACTTATTCTTCTTTGAATTCATAATTTAATTTAATTTTAAATATGATATAATATATTCATTGAAAACTTCCTAAAGACTCAGGTAATTTTCCTCATGAAATATTTAATTATCACATACTCATTTAAATACTCTAAAGGTTAAGGTCATATTCCTTCATACTTTGGTATATAAATATCTACAACCTCCTTTTTGAATGACCACATTTAATCTTATATTTTCTTCATGTAGCATAAAAATACATGTCTTAAAATTTTTATCAAATCACAATGCATTACATAAAATAGGTATACTATTTTAACTCCTTAAATCATCATGAATTTCATGGATTATTGATTATATTTCATGAAAACCCATATATGTGGCTTAAATACATTTAAATAGTATATGACATGCCTCCTCATTTGTTCATGTATGATAGTTATCACGCATGTACTATATCTTCTCCAAATTTCAATATATGTGGACCTTTCTCTTATTAGTTCATGAATTGACATATGCATGATATATCATAAGACCTCTATTATTTTTCAGATAAATAGTATGGAGGCTCAACCACTTGTACACTATGATTATCCTTTATAAAATAAAGTTACATTCATGCAAGTGGAACTATATAAATGTATCAAAATTATGAACTCATCCCAAGCATGTATTGACTCACCTTGGATACTCTATTTTCCATCTCATTCAAATGCTTTGGCTTAAGGTTAAATAGAAAACAACTTTTCCTCCTACTTTCAATCAACCAAGGTGTGGTTGATCATCATACTTATAATAGTTCATGATTATGTGTGACCTCCTTTATATGGTAGGTTGGATTAAATCTTGCAACCAATTACATTCATCATGTAATCAATACATCAACAGTGAATTCACTCAGTGTTCTTATGGTATATCTAAGCTTGTTCATATAGTTGGTTAGAAACTCATCATGTGGTAGGTTTCATTACTCATGTGGTCACTTAACTGACCATATAAAACTCATGATAGATTTAGTTACTTCATGTCGTAGCATCATATAGTGTGAGATCTCACAACATCTTGGTGTTTTTACATGTGTAGGTATATATATCATGGAGAAAACCCTTTATACTTCAAGTTCAGTTCACACATAAGATTAAGCCTCCATGGTTGGTAAATCGACCATAATATTCTTCCTGAGGCATGTTGTGTAAACAATCTTGCAATCCCAAGGAGTAAAACAACTCAAGAGTGATCAGAAAATCACTACTAGAAAAACAGGTATTTGTGACGGGATCCCGTCGCAAATAGCCATTTGCGACGGGGTCCCGTCGCAAATAGCCCGTTGCTGAAAACGCCGTCGCAACTACACTTATTTGCGACGGGCCCGTCGCTAAAGCCTTTTTTTGCGACGGGCATTCTCCCCGTCACAAATAGTATTCCGTATTTTTGTAAAAAACTTTTAAAACAGTTTTTGCGACGGGACCCATCGCAAATACCTTTTGCGACAGGACCCGTCGCAAATCCCTTTTGCGACGGTGCCGTCGCAAAAACTGTTTTTTAAAAAAATAAAAAAAATTAATAATACTAGTATTTGCGACGGGTCCCGTCGCAAATACTTTTTAAAAAAAAAATAAAAAACTATTAATAATACTAGTATTTGCGACGGGTATAGTATCCCGTCGCAAATACTATAAAAAAAATAAAAAAAATAAATTATTAATAAATTATTTTAATTAATATAATAATAGAATTATAATTTACAAATGAAAATAATAAATTATTTTAATTACTATAATAATAGTAGAATTATAATTCAAAAATAAAAAATAATAGAATATTAATAAATAATTTAATTAATACAATAATATTACAATTATAATTCATAAATAAAAAAAATATTAATAAGTTATTTTAATTAATATAAAAATAATAGAATTATTTTACATTCAAATATTAAAATAATTCAAGTATTACAAAAAAAATAATTAAATTATAATATTATAAAATTTTAATATATATATAAAATTTTAATATATATATAAAATTTAATATTATAAAATATAAATAATATTATTATTCATATTAATATTGTTATTTAAAAATATAATATTATTAATATTTTATAATGAGACAGAAACTACGAATAGAAAAAAAAAATATTTTGATTTCACAAATTTTATAATTGAAATACAAACTCTAATCTGAAGGAGGGGGGGGGGAGGTGGGGGATCTGCAGATGGTGGTGGAGGAAACTCCACCCCTAAAGCATGAGTGAGTCGGCGCATGTACTCCATCTGCTCCTGATGCTGCTGCTGCCACCGACTCGTCTGCTCCTCGTACAGCTGCTGCTGGCGTCGACGCTCCTCCTCATGCTGCTGATACATCTGCTCCTGCTCCTGTCGGAGACTCTCTATCTGTGCAGTCTGAGATCGCAACTGATCCTCATACTGTGTAGAAAAAGATGCATGAGCTCCTCTCGAGCTGGACACCGACATCGCAGCACTGCCATAATAATCTCCGGGAGTCAGTCGAGAGCCGATACCAACTACCCGGCCCTTCTCGAAGGCATACTGGGTGGCCTGCATCCATGCCGCCTCATCAAACTGATGGGCAGTGGTCTGATCTGATGACTCGGCCTGACTCTCAGGCCGGGCCTGTGACGCTGCGGCCTCATATGACTCCTATAGTTGCAATTTAAAATTAAAATTGTGAATATATTATATGCAGTTAATTTTTAAACTTGAAAACAAATAATACTGACCACGATGTGATGCTGACGATCACCTCTGAGCTCCCCAGTAGCAGGATCACTATACATCCTCCGATATACGTCGTACTCTGTAATATCGGGGTGCTCGACAGCCTATAAGAATAAAAAATAAACTGTTAATATTTATAGTTATATAAAATATTTATAAATAATGTACGTACCAGATGCTGTCTATGAGTACTGAAAGAACGACTCCCAGCTCGATGAGTCACCTCCTATCTCCCCCGATTCTGCCTCCCCAGTGATGATCTCCTCTGAAAGGAACCACTCAACCAGTGCGCACATAATCCATCCCATACATGGGATGAAATATACTCTGGTCGGTGTGCTCTACATGACTCCTCAAAATCTGACACTCCTGCTTTCTTCATCGCAGCTTTTCTTAAATTGTGCAAAAACTGACAAAGGCGATCACGCATGGCCACCTCCCATGCCTCGTGGATGGCATCACGCATGGTATCCTCGATCGGATACCATAAACCCTACAAAAAAAATCAAAATATCAAGTTAGAAATGAAATAATTTTCAAAATAAAAATTATTTATTTACGTACGTACCAACCAATGGCCGAACATGGCCTGCTGCACATCAATGGGAATCTGCTCCCATGTGGTCCACGGCCGAGAGAAATAGTTGCGCAAAATAGAGCTGCCCTGTCCGACTGCTATATGCGGAAAAATGAAAAAAATAATAAAAATTTATTATGTGAATAGATTAATGAAATCTTAGTCAAATCCACAGGTTATCACACCTCCGGGTGCGCGGATCAAACCCAAGACGTGGACGTCGCTCGGAGACGGGGTCAGGAATCATCAATCATGCAATACTGCGCCCCCTCCGCGTACTCCCTGAAGCGCCTGCAGGCTGAGGGTCATCTGCCAGCAACTCATCCGCATCGAAAGGCAGGTCAGCATCCGCCAACTCACGAAATGTGGCCTCGTCCATCTGAAACAGAAAATGTTAATGTTAGCAAATAATTGATAATTACTATTATATATACATATATACATATTATGATTGTATATAAATACCATGGAATTCTATAAGTGTTCATCTTCATCATCATCTTCATATATGTCAATGTCATCTTCATATTCCTCCTCAACATCATCGATATCCATTCGAGTTGCAGTTGCTTCATCTCTTACGATTTCAAATTCATGTGTGACATCATTAACATCATCGTCATCACCGACTCTTAAATGTGGGGTGTCGTCATCGATACTCATGTCTCTTTGTAAAAAAGATTGATTTTGAGTACTCTCTTGAAAAACTTCAATTCTTTGCACATCAGTGAAAGCACATTCACTTTGACTAAACTGATTGTCTCGAATTTTGATTTTTATTACACTCCACCAATCAGTCAAGTCTCTTGATGTTGCACAGTACTTTGCATAATAAACTTGATATGCCTGTTGAGCCAATAAGAATGGTTCATTTACTGCGAGAACACTTTTACATTTAATATCGATGATTCCATGAGTCGGATGAACACGCACGGCTCTCTCTGTATCCAACCACCGACATTTGAACATGGTTATGTAATGTTGTCCAAGATAACAGAGTTCAATGATTTAATCAAGTATGCCATAAAAGTCAACTTCATTTTCTCGATGATGAGATCCTCTCAAGCTAACTCCACTGTTCATTGTTTTTTTTGATTCCCCATATGCATGTGTGTGGAATCGAAATCCATTCACCACATATGCATTATAAGTTTTAACAAGTTTGGAAGGTGGGTTACTCAATACACACAGCCGTTTGTCAATTTTATCAGCATGTCGAGACACCTGAAAATTTGTGAAATAATTATCAATATAGTAAACTATACATTGAATGAGTTGCTAAAAGATAAAGAATTTATGTTACCAGTTTTTGAAACCACTGAGAGAAATTTTTCAGTCGACGTTCTTCGAGAGCAGCTGCTGTAATTTGTGGAATTTGTTTCTTGATATGATTATCATACAACCTATAAAAACCAAAGTTATTTACTGTAACATAAATGATAGAATAAGTGATATAAACACTTACAGTACAACTGATGTCATCTCTTCACAGTTGAGCAGAACATACGTATGAGCTGTATGATGTTCATCATCTGAAAGCCAGCGTTCAGAAACTCCACCAAAACCAAGCTCTGACTGGTTGAAAACAGATAATTGATTGTCAATTTCATCAATATTTCTCTCATTCCGTCCCATTCGGTTGTGTTTTGAAGGATACTCAGATTCAAAATAATGGGAGCAGAAAAAAGATATTTCCTCTTGCAAATAAGCTTCTGCAATAGATCCTTCAACAGATGCTTTGTTGCGTACTTTTCTTTTCAATTTTTGCATGCATCTTTCAAATGGGTACATCCATCGAAACTGTACCGGACCTCCACATTTGGCTTCATATGGAAAATGTAACATCAAATGTTCCATTGAGTCGAAGAAAGACGGCGAAAATATTTTTTCCAGTTTATATATAATTACAACAACATCTTTTTCAAGTTTTCCTAGAGCATCATAATCTGCCGTAGCCGCACAAATTTCCCGAAAAAAATGAGACATGTCTGTTATGGAATCCCAAATCACAGAATTCAACAGACCTCTTAATCCAATGGGTAGAAGTCTCTCCATTATAACATGACAATCATGACTTTTTAATCCAGCAATATGACCATTCTTTACACATCTACCCAAATTGGAAGCACAACCATCTGGAAGTCTCAAATCTGCAATCCAATGACAAAATAATAAACGGTTTTCTTTAGACAGTGTATAAGCTGCTTTTGGTTTCAGTAACCTTTCTGTTCTGACATTCTCAAATAGTTCCAATTCTGGACGCCTGCAAATTTGGGCAAGATCTAAACGTGCATTTACATTGTCTTTGCTCTTTCCTGGCGTATCCAAAACTGTATGAAACAAATTATCAAAACAGTTCTTCTCAATATGCATGACATCTAACATGTGTCGGACCAACAAATCAGACCAATATGGAAAATCCCAAAATATGCTACGTTTAATCCAATTGTGTTCTTTCCCAAAACCAGAAATTTTCTGTTGGTTTATTGTGGGACCAAAAGTGATGGGAGGTAATGAAAATACAACCGATTTTAACTCCGAACCTAATAGCATTTTTGGAGGTCCATCCCTTTCAGCTGTTCCTTTTCTGAAATGAGATCTGTTTCTGCGAAAAGGATGATCAGCTGGAAGAAATCTGCGATGACAGTCAAAATAACAAGGTTTCTTTCCATGAATGATCATAAATGCTTTTTTCTCTCCCATACAGTAAGGACATGATTTCTGACCATGTGTACTCCAGCCAGATAACATCCCATAAGCCGGGAAGTCACTTATTGTCCACATCAATGCTGCTCTCAGTATAAAATTCTGTTTCATTGCAACATCATATGTACTGACACCAGTACTCCACAATAAATTTAATTCATCAATCAATGGCTTCAAATAAACATCAATATTTTTCTTCGGATGTCCTGGAATTAGTAAAGTCAAAAATATATATGGCTCCTTCATCAACATCCATGGAGGTAAATTGTATGGAGTTAAAAAAACAGGCCAACATGAATATTGACTACCATAAGATCCAAACGGACAGAAACCATCAGTGGAAAGGCCCAATCAAACATTTCTAGCTTCTAAAGCAAAGGATGGATGCACTCTATCAAAATGTTTCCATGAATCACCATCGGCTGGATGATTCAAGCTTTTATCGGTTGAACTATTCTCTTTATTCCATGACATCATTGTCGCTGTATTCTTAGACATGAATAAACGCTGAAGTCTGAATGTAAGCAGAAAATATCTCAACTGTTTTACAGGAATCAAACCAGACTTCCCGTGTTGTCCTTCTTTATATCTCAGTTGCCCACATGTGGGACAACTATCCAACGACTCATTTTCCCCAGAATATAAAATGCAGTCATTTGAACATGCATGAATCTTCTGAAATGTAAGTCCCAAATTTCGAACCAACCTCTTACTTTCATAGTAATTTGCAGGTAAAACATTTCCTTCGGGTAACAGTGTTTTCAGCAAAGAAAATATCTGGTCAAAACAGGTGTTTGACATTCCGTTATCTGATTTGATAGCCATAAATTTTGCAACTGCTTCTAATTTGCTCATCTTACAGCCAGGATATAATGCATCCTCAGCAGACTTCAACAACTCATAAAATTCAGACGGTCCCAACTCAGGATTTGAAGCTATATCAGCCGGAGTTTCTGTATGTTGAACAGATGAACCTGCAACATCATGTACTAAATCTTGAAATTGGGATGGATCCGGAATCAAGTTGGTATCACCTGCTCTGGAACTGCGTTCACCGTGTTGATACCAAAAAACATAATCTGCTTGAAAACCAAAACGCAAGAGATGTTCCCCCACTTTGTCAAACGTGTCAAACGTTCTCAATGCACATTTTCTATAAGGGCATTTTATCTTTCCTTCAGAAACAAATTCTGGATTTGATGCCGCAAATGATAAAAAACTCTCCACACCCTCTATATATACTGGATTTAAACCAGAACCATTTGGATTTCTATGTTGATTTATCCATATGCGGTCATTTAATAATGACTGTTGACGACCTCGTTGTTCCATATTTTTCTATAAAATATAAAAGCATTACTGGTTTTGAATAATTTGTTAGAAAAAACACAAGCAAGGATTGAATATATTGAGAATAAAGCAAAACCTGTTACAAATATTGATAATTTTAATATTATATTGATTTTTTATTTTTTTTAATAATACTAATATAATTTTTTTCATAAATATTAATTATATAATAATAACATCATTACATTATTAGTATATTTTATTATTAATATTAAAATAATATAATTTTCTATATTATATACAATTCTCCTTTCATCTGTGTGTTTCACATTCTGTCTCCACATGTAATATTGGCATTCACTTTCACCTCTCCATTGGTGAGTAGGTTGATAATTTTGAAAAAGAATGCCAATATTACATGTGGAGACAGAAAAAACACAGAAGAAAAGATAATTGTATATAATATAGAAAATTATATTATTTTAATATTAATAATAAAATATACAAATAATGTAATAAGGTAATTATTCCAAATTATTGGTAATTATTTCAAATTATTGGTAATTATTCCAAATTATTGGTAATTATTCCAAATTATTGGTAATTATTCCAAATTATTGGTAGTTATTCATAATTTTTGGTAATTATTCCTAATTATTGGTAAATATTGGTAATTATTGGTAAATATTGGTAATTATTTGAAAATATTGGTAATTATTGGTAATTATTGGTAATTATTGGAAAATATTGAAAAATATTGGTCATTATTGGTAATTATTGGTGATTATTGGTAATTATTGGTGATTATTGGTAATTAATACTAATTATTGGTAATTAATACTAATTATTGGTAATTAATACTAATTATTGGTAATTAATACTAATTATTGGTAATTAATACTAATTATTGGTAATTAATACTAATTATTGGTAATTAATACTATTTATTGGTAATTAATAATCATTATTACTAATTATTGGTAATTATTACTAATTATTCCTAATTAATACTAATTATTCCTAATTATTACTAATTATTACTAATTATTGTTAATTATTACTAATTATTGTTAATTATTCCTAATTATTACTAATTATTACTAATTATTACTAATTATTTCTAATTATTACTAATTATTGCTAATTATTAGTAATTATTACTAATTATTACTAATTATTGCTAATTATTATTAATTATTTATAATTATTAGTAATTATTGATAATTATTAGTAATTATTGATAATTATTGGTAATTATTACTAATTATTGGTAATTATTACTAATTATTCGTAATTATTACTAATTATTGGTAATTATTGGCAATTATTGTTAATTATTGGCAATTATTGTTAATTATTACTAAATATTGGTAATTATTGGTAATTATTAATAATTATTGTTAATTATTGGTAATTAATACTAATTATTGGTAATTAATACTAATTATTGGTAATTAATACTAATTATTGGTAATTAATACTAATTATTGGTAATTAATACTAATTATTGGTAATTAATACTAATTATTGGTAATTAATACTAATTATTGGTAATTAATACTAATTATTGGTAATTAATACTAATTATTGGTAATTAATACTAATTAATACTAATTATTGGTAATTATTACTAATTATTCCTAATTAATACTAATTATTCCTAATTATTACTAATTATTACTAATTATTGTTAATTATTACTAATTATTGGTAATTATTACTAATTATTGGTAATTATTACTAATTATTGGTAATTATTGGCAATTATTGGTAATTATTGGCAATTGTTGTTAATTATTACTAAATATTGGTAATTATTAGTAATTATTGTTAATTATTACTAATTATTGTTAATTATTGGTAATTATTACTAATTATTGTTAATTATTCCTAATTATTATTAATTATTGGTAATTAATACTAACTATTGGTAATTAATACTAATTATAGGTAATTATTACTAATTATTGAGAATTTTTCCTAATTTTTCCTAATTTTTCCTAATTTTTCCTAATTTTAGGTAATTATTGCAAATTATTGGTAATTATTGGTAATTATTGGTAATTATTGGTAATTATTGGTAATTATTGGTAATTATTGGTAATTATTGGTAATTATTGGTAATTATTGGTAATTATTGGTAATTATTGGTAATTATTGGTAATTATTGGTAATTATAATTAATTATAAATAATTATAAATAATTATTACTAATTATTACTAATTATTACTAATTATTCCTAATTATTCCTAATTATTACTAATTATTACTAATTATTACTAATTATTCCTAAATATTACTAATTATTCCTAATTATTACTAATTATTCCTAATTATTTCTAATTATTCCTAATTATTCTTAATTATTCCTAATTATTTGTAATTATTGGTAATTATTGGCAATTATTACTAATTATTACAAATTATTCTTAATTATTGATAATTATTGATAATTGTTCCTAATTATTACTAATTATTCTTAATTATTGATAATTATTGATAATTGTTCCTAATTATTCCTAATTATTCCTAATTATTGATAATTGTTCCTAATTATTCCTAATTATTACCAATTCTTGATAATTGTTCGTAATTATTCCTAATTATTACTAATTCTTGGTAATTGTTGATAATTGTTCCTAATTATTCCTAATTATTCCTAATTATTCCTAATTATTCCTAATTATTCCTAATTATTCCTAATTATTCCTAATTATTCCTAATTATTCCTAATTATTCCTAATTATTACTAAGTATTACTAATTATTACTAATTATTACTAATTATTCCTAATTATTCCTAATTATTACTAATTATTACTAATTATTACTAATTATTGGTAATTATTGTTAATTATTACTAATTATTGTTAATTATTGGTAATTATTCCAAATTATTGGTAATTATTGGTAATTATTCCAAATTATTGGTAATTATTGGTAATTATTGGTAATTATTACTAATTATTGGTAATTATTACTACTTATCGGTAATTATTACTAATTATTAGTAATTATTACTAATTATTAGTAATTATTACTAATTATTGATAATTATTACTAATTATTACTAATTATTGGTAATTATTACTAATTATTACTAATTATTACTAATTATTGGTAATTATTACTAATTATTACTAATTATTCTTAATTATTGATAATTATTGATAATTGTTCCTAATTATTAGTAATTAAATGAATAATTATCAATAATTAGAAATAATTACCAATAATTACAAATAATAACATTATTAATATATTTTATTATTAATATTAAAATAATATAATTTTCTAATTTATATACAATCCTTCTTTCATCTGTGCGTTTTCTATCTCCACATACAAATAATACATGTGAAGACAGCAAACACACAGATGAAAAAAGAATTGTATATATATAAAAAATTATATTATTTTAATATTAATAATAAAATAAACTAATAATGTAATAATGTTCTTATTCCTAATTATTGGTATTTGTTACTAATTATTAATATTTATTCTTAATTATTAAAAATTATTACTAATTATTCCTAATTACCATTAACTATAAACAATACTAATAATTTAAATTTATTAAGTAATAAAACAATGTAAACATAATTAAATTACAACTAATTAATAATAATTGAAACTAATAAAAAATTAAAAATAAATAAAAAATTAAAATGAACATAAATACCTTGAAAATTGATCTGTTCTGATCGTTCTTCAAAACTTTAATATCAGCTCCGGAGAAAAAAATTAAACTGGAGAAAAACTCAACTCTAGAAATATAATTTTGAGAGAAGGAGAAGATAAGGAATGAGAATGAAATGAAAAAAACGGATGGGGGTATTTATAGGTTAGATTATTTGCGACGGGCCCATTTGCGACGGGTATCCCGTCGCAAATAATATTATTTGCGACGGTACCCGTCGTAAATACCTTAGCCAACATTTATTACGGTCAACCGGTAAATAGTTATTTGCGACGGGACCCGTCGCAAATAACCCCTGCCGACATAGTATTTGCGACGGGGGAATATTCCCGTCGCAAATACCTTTTACCGCCGCCGGTTATTTGCGACGGGAATATTCCCCCGTCGCAAATAAGTTTCCCGCGATTTGGCGTGCATCGCGGGAAAACTATTTGCGACGGGGAAAGCAATCCCGTCGCAAAAGCCTAATTATTTGCGACGGGTAAATACCCCCGTCGCAAATAATTTTTTAACGGGACTATTTGCGACGGGATTTATTCCCATCGCAAATAACCCGTCGCAAATACCCATTTTTCCCGTAGTGAATTAATATCACTAGTATCATATCGTTATCATTATGTGTCTAACATTTTAATACAATAAAATTGATAATGCCTCTCTAATACCACATCATTCTTCTATTTATCAAGGGGATTCTTAATAACTCTCAACATACTACAAATCTTTTGTCTATGAAACTAGGCTCAGATCCTAGACACACTGCACACACACCCATCATGAGTCATGACTCCACTCTATGACCCACTAGTAGTCCTACATTCATATGTATTAACTCTACTCCTTATGCGCTCCATGCATGCACCCCATTTTACCTTGCACATGCCACCTCTATAAGGACCCAACCTTAAACAATCTTTAAATTTGTTCTTTAGACAAGAATTAATTTTCTTGTATTCTTGAAGAACTTTTAGGTTTAGAGTTTTATAGAATTGGGCCATCACCCTTAAAAAAAAATATTACATCATAAAGTGGACACTTCCACTCAGTATCCATTTTTCCCATAATAAATAACTTTTAAGGTAAAATAATTTTTATTTTCATGACATATCTTCATAATTTTCATCTTGAAATCAACATTGTACCTACTCATCCTTAAAACCCTATGAATTATTTTTAAAACACAGGATGAACATAGAAGGCTTAGTAAGATACATATACAAAAATAAAGGAAACCCGTTAGTCAATGAATACACATTATAAAAATTTCTTTTTTCATAAAAAAATTGAACAAAAAAAACATTTTCATTCCCAGGAAATAAACTTCACTTATCAAATAATTTCATAAAACATTTAATAATAAATCTTAAAGAAAAAATAAAACTCATAAATATTTCTTTACTATCATGAAAAACCCATGAAAACTTTCTCAAAAAGTTATACATTTCACCCTTAAGAAGTAGTATAAGATTCCCTTTTAAACTTAAGTTCATTACCTTAACTTATGAAATAATAATATTTCCATGAAAACCCATAGAAATCATAGATAAATCATGCTGTTAACTTGGGACATCATTTTTATATCACTCTTATAATCAATCTTACAAATTTAATAACCTACTCAGTAAATTACAATAATCTCTTAGGATAAACCTATAATCGGTTAACTTCGTCCCTTTATTCAATGAATTAGAGAGCTATCTAGGGCTCACCCATCATCTTGAGTTATATAAGGATCACACATCATCATAAAAAATTACAAATAACCATAATATAATCATAAAAAACTAAATCATGTACTTGCACCATCATAGTCATAAAAATATTCTTTGTACCCATAACAAATAATTTTCAAGATATCGAAATATCCATTCCATTTAAAACCTTTTTTTTAAAAATAAATAAAAAAAAGGAAAGAAGGTTTTTTATTTTAATAAAACATGGAATATTATAAAGGAATCTAAACATAAAATAATTATTATGATTTTGGAAAAAAAATATTGAATCTATATGCGTTAAAATAGAATATTCCGTTTTCCATTTTGTCAAAACAAATCCTATAAAATACATAAAAAGATCCCTTTTGAAAACCTTTGAAATAAAGTCAAAAGTGAGAAAAAATATCCTTTATAATTAATTTATTTCCACATAAATAATTCCTTAAAATAACTTTAATAATATTTACATGGATTAAAATTTTTTAGAAAATAAATCTTTAAAATATTTTAAACGAGGTTTTTAGGTATAATATCTCTTACCGTAAGTCTAAATTGTCATGAATGCTCTTTATATAATGTATAATAAACTTTTATCAATTATTTACTTTATTAAGAACGTTTTACAGGTTTAATAACTTATCATCAATCCATTATTTCATTTATTTCAATGACATATTTAATTACTTAATTAGTTAAGTTCATGTGAGGTGTTTTGAGGATGTTCGGTTCCTAATTTCAAAATGAATTTGATATGTTGAAATTGGTCAAATATTTCATTATTTCATAATATATATAATAATAATCATGACATAATAATAATTTTTATACATTAATTATACTTTTAAAATAAACCATGAAATATGGTTATGGAAAATTAATTGCATTACAATCATATAGACGGCAGGCCGTACGTACGCATGAGTAAGGTTTCCATTTTTAAAAGAACACGAGGTAAATAAGGTAATTAAAATTTTATATCTAAAAAATTGATTTATATCATCAATATTATATTATATTTTTTAATACACTTATATATATATCACCCATGTGATAAAGTGATGAAAAATAAATCACATCGTTTCGTGGAGGTGGTAATCCACAGGTACACACAAAAAATATTATCAGTTTTCAATGGATGGGAAGATAAGAAAATAGATTATATAATATATTTAAATAATTATAATTATGTCATGAATATTATATAAATATACTAAATCAATCATTATTGTCATCTGTGAGATACGATGATGGAAAACAAATTAAATCAGTTCACAAGACAGTTGTTCGCCGTACACAGGAATGATGGTTTCATTTCCCATTTGTTGGAAGAGGAGATGGATATAGTTTATATAATTAAAATAATAAAATATAAAATATATTTAAGATAATTATATTATTATTTCATCATGGTTGAATAATATTTTAATAAGGTAAAATAATTAATGAAATAAAAATGCTTGGTTAAGAACTATACCTCTTTTACGGACAATGTTTTTAGGTTTATACCTAAAGCCTTCCCAGGTTGGGTTTATGATAAAATAAAGGAATATAGGACATTAGGAGGGTTATTATGAAGTTATTTGGATATTTATTAGTTAAAAAATGTATTTTTAAGTGCATAGAGTAGAGGATAGGGTGTGTCCTTTTTATAAATAAGAGAGAGGAAACACTTGGAATTTTAAAAAGATTAAAATATTGACAGAGAAAATTTATGTGCATATTTTTAATCAAATTATGAATATTTTTTTTAAATGATAAAACCCATGAATTTAATTTTTTTATTAAAATAATGGGTAATTTTAATTATAGAGTGAAAATGGTCTAAAATATGAAAAATTTCTTAATTCTAAAATTTTAACAGATTTTAATAACAAGGGTATTTTAGGCATAAAATTTAAAACATTATTCCAATTTGAGTTATTATTTTTTATTATTTCTTAATTAATTTTATTCAAAATTTTCTTTAAGAGAAAGAGTTGAATCGACCATCATGAGGCCTGAAAAAATCAGTCAATTTGAAAAGTTGTTCGGGTGGATATCATGGACCCCACCTACATAACAAAAAAATTAGTCAGGATAAACACATCAAATTGAGGTGATTATACCTGTAATAAGACAAGAGAACATATACACATTTATAAAATGAATTTTATGGTATTTTGAACTCACTAAGAGGGCCATTGGATGTTATACATTTAAAGAATAATTCTAGAATTCTCATCCAGAAACAGTCCATCTAGATATTTATTCTATAACTCCTTGGTTGGGTGACTAATTATGTTGAAATTTCTAGGGTGAACTCAAAAGAAATTTATAAACAACTTTTATGAAGGATAAAATGTGTGACTATTCCATTTAAGGGGTCAAAAATGGGATAACTTTCAGAGGACAGATTCTGTCCTATAAAAGGAGGAGAGCTCCTCCTTCTCAAATCATTCCATTCCATTCCATACCATTCCATCCTAGGTACCAAGTAGGAGATCTACATTGAGGGAGACTGGATGAAAATATTCCCCATTTCTTCTTCCTTGTTTTTTTAGTTTTCTTTATTTTTGTTTTATTTCATGTGTAATTTAAATTTTAGTTTTATTAAATTAATCCATGAATTTGTGTTTCTCCAACCATTCCATAATTATTCTTATCAATTATCTTCTTTTAATTCTAATTAATAATAATAATAATACTATTATTATTATAATTATAACATTCTTATTTTAAATTTATTTATTTTTCTTTCCTTTCTCCCTCTTATTTTTAAAAAATTATTCCTTTAATAATAATAATAATAATAATAATAATAATAATAATAATTTTAAAATTATTTATAAATTATAAATTTATTATTATTTAATTTTCCTCCCTCTTTCTCTCCTCATCCCCTATTCTTCCATTTTTATTTTATTCATCCACTATTATTTATTTCTTCCTCTCTTCTTCCCCCCTCTTCTATACACTCCACCGTTGTGATCTCTCACTCTCAGAAATAAGAGGTTGGCCCCAAGGCTTGTCCTGGGGGGAGGTCAAGGTGATCATGAATTTTCCTCAAATTTTATTTTAAGTTTGTAGATAAAATTGAGTAGCATACATGGGTGAGACGAATTCCTCCAATGTGGTGACTTCCCTCAATGACATACAACTAAATCTATCTCTATTCTTTTATTTAATCATATTTCCATATCTCTATTGTCCAGTTCTTCACACATTGTAGTTGAACTAATAAATGGATGAAACATATTTGATTGAGATGGGTCCTAGAAGGTGGCACCTACTTGACCAAGGAGTGTCATCAACCTTGATTTAAAGGAGGAGGTGGAATTAAGAGTGCTTAGGCATTCAATGATATTACACAATTTATAAATGAATAATATTAATATTAACATGAGATTTAATGTTTGGATTACCAAAATGAAATCAATAACATAAAGGAGAATATTGATTGAATCCAAGGCTAAACCAAAGACCAAGTACTTTATCCATTAACACATTCTGTTTAGCTTGCATGCGAGTTTAAATTTCCATTTTTTCATGTCACTGTATTAAGTAATCAAAAAACCAAAAACACTGTCCTTGTTTTCATTAGATAATAAAAATAACAAAAAAAGATAGCTTAGGTGATATATAATAATTAGTCGAAACAAATTGAAATACTCCTCAAGTAAGATGACCCTGGTCATCCACTGTGCTACACTAGGAAAAAAAATATAATATTGCTTTTGACCACGCCCCATGACAGGTGAGCATTAAAACTGGTGACGTTTCTAGGGATCCAATCGATAGTTTATTTAATTTTTCTATTTTCACATCTTAGGTAGATTTCATTTCTTTTTATAAAGAAAAATTAAAAAAAAGACTTCCATGGTGCATTTAAATTCAGATTATTATGAATGGAAAAATTAATCATAGGTAAAAAAAACAAGATGAAGATGAATATTATAGTAGATATTAATTAAAAGAACTTAGAGAAAGCATAAAAAACTAACAATAAAGGATGATAGAGAATTCAATTATATTCGTACATTAATGAAGCAACCCAACCCTAAGCCTAAGCAAGAACTTGAGAAAGTGGTGGAAGAAATTTCACCACTTATATTTGAAATTGAATAACTTGAGGAAGAAAAGGAGGAAGACTTACTTGCTGAGCTACACGTGGGAGATCAATAAGGATTGGATGAATTATTGATTAAATGTGAGGAACTACCTAATCTCACAAATCCTTGCAAATAAGAAGATCCAACACCACTAAAAGAAGAGACCAACCAAGTGGTGGAATTCTAAGTGAAAATTGAGGAGCCCGAATACCTACCTCCATCTTCAATGAGTCTACTCCATGAGGAACTTAAAATTGTGGAAAATAATGAAGCTAAAATAACTCAAGGATTATAACCTTTCTTTGACCCCATATCTTCTGATTTTATTGAATCTAAATTGTACAACACTCTTCACTATTTTGATTATACAAAATTAGACATTCTTTGTTATACCTTGGAGGAAGAAGATGAAATTGGATATATAGCTACTGAGGAACACATGGAGCCCCCTAATTTTAATGAACATACATTGGAGGATCCCCATCAGAAGATCTAGGTAGCTGAGATTGAGGAAATTATAACATAGGCTTCTCTTATTGTATCCCCTATGAATCCAACACTAGAATAGAAGAAGTTTTTACAAGTAGAAACCATGGAAAAGGGTGATCCATAATTCATCACACCCCATACATGCAAGATATACCTCATTGTGAAGGGGTAAGTTCTGGTTTACTCTATCCATGGATCATTCCTCAAGAACAAGGATAAATAAAAAGCTAGGAAAAGCCACATGTGGTGGTTCAAATCAATGAATCTTAATCCATCATCAGATTTTGGATAACAACTGGTACTTCCCTCTAGAGGCAATAAAAATTCAGGACCCACTTGGGGGATCATACCAAGACTTATCCATTTACTTGATTTCTAGGAACTTAGATTTCAATTTCTTTTCTTAGGATGTAGTGCAACATGCAACCCCCTCCCTCTATATTTTTGAGATTAAATGAAATGATCCTTATGCTTAATTTATTTGTTTTCTTTTATAGGTTCGTGATGGTAGAAAGAAAACCCAAAGAGTAAAGTAAGAGGACTATGCTTCATTTCAAAACGGAGTTCACTTTTAGTGTTTATCTTTTAAACTCCTTACATTTTTTCTCCAAAAAGCATGTTTTGAGATTTAAAGATAAAATTGTATACCCAAACTTGAATTATGTTTTACTTGAATAATAATGGCAACATACATTTATTAGGAATCCTGTGATGTCATGTTTTAGATTTCAATGTTGATATGATTAAATGAGTAAAATGGAAAATTAAATTTTTAATGTGAAGCATGGATATTGAAATGATGACTCATGATTTGAAGGAATTAATTGATTTATGTAAATGAAATTTACTAACAATTTTTCATGATTTGATTTTATAAAATTCATGTGAATTTATTTTTTATTATTAATAATTTTTTAGTGATTATACCAAATCATATTTCCCATTCCCAAGAGGATTTATAAAACAAGTACTTTCTAGTTTATCTTGAGTATATTTATTGAGTGATCTTGGGATGTTCCACCTACTAAAACTTGAATTTGAACTTGTAAAAGTTATGAATGTACAAAAACACATTTAAAATGATTGAGGCATATTTTTATTAACCAATTATCCTTAAAAGACAACATGTACATCAATCCTTCTTTATCCCATAGAGACCATGAATGACCTTGTTAGGGATGAACCATGTTTCAAGCCATTTTTATCCATTCCTATGCTCTTAGTATTCTCATGATATTTTTAAATTGAAGTGTGTGGTGAAGATAATCATGGTAAATGAGATAATTTAAATTTTAAGAAAGAAGTGTGGGGGTGATTATTGTGGGAATTTTAAAAGGTTGTATAATAATTCATTGTAAACTGTTGTTTTACCTTTTTGAAATTAAAAAAATAAAAATAATAATAAGAACAAAAAAATGATAAAAATGTATTTTGATTTGGGTAAACAAAAAATCACCATTACTAGACCTATTATTTCTATCATACGTGGTTAGGTGGTGTATGTGAGGTTTATTCTAAATCATAACTTTAGAAAAAGAAAAAAAAATGAAAAAAATATTCTTTAAAAAAGAAAAAAATGAATGAAAGTAAAAAAAATATTCAAGAGAGGGCACAAATAATTCATTATGCTTTAATTTGATCATGACCTTAAATTGTGTTTTGAGGTAAATGGGAGTTTATATATTGAAGGGGATAATTTTATTACACTTTTTGATATCATTCATTGTACTTAAGAGATAAACCTCATCCTTGAGCCATAATTTTTAAAGCATCAAATACTACCATCCTTAAACCTCAAAGTCATTTGGAACTTCATTGAAAAGTCCTTATTATTTTATGTGCCTTTTTTATTTACAAATTAGAAAAATAAATTAATTTAAAAGAACATGGATAATGAGCATGTTCTCATGATATGAGCGTAACTCTACTTGTTTTCTATCATGATATATGAGAGGAAAGATTCAAAGGTGAGGTAAATCATGATTTGATGTGTTTAATAATAATGAATTGAGGATCCTATGTGAATGAAAGTATATGTTCCATCATTTTTCAAAGGGGAAAAGTAAAATACATAGATTGACAGTTTCATTGAAAAATGAGAAATTGAATTGATATTTTATGAGGAATTTAAAAATTTAATTTTACATTTAATATTGTTTGATTTTATTTAAATTTTAATATTGATAACATTGGGGCCCACTTTAACTCCTTGTTGAGATTTTATGCTTGAGGACAAGCATGGTTTAAGTGTGGGGGTATTTGAAAAAGAAAATTTATGTGCATATTTTTAATAAAATTATGAATATTTTTTAATGTTTTTCAATGATAAGACCCATGTATTTAAATTTTTTATTAAAATAATGGGAAATTTGAATTATAGAATGAAAATGGGCTAAAATATGAAAAATTGATTAATTCTTGAATTTTATTAGATTTTAATCACAAGGGTATTTTGGGAATAAAATTTAAAATATTATTTCAAATTGAGTGATTATTTTTTTAAGGATTCCTTAATTAATTTTCTTAAACTTTGTATTCTGGAGAAAGAGAAGAATCGACCATTTTAAGGCTTGAAAAAATCAGTCAATTTGAAAAGTTTTTTGGGCGAACAATGTGGACCCCACCTCCACAACAGAAGCATAAGTCAATATACACCCCTCAAATTGAGGTTATTATACCTATAATGGAATGAGGACACATAGACTGATTTATCCAATGAATTTAATGGTGTTTTGAAATCATTAAGGGGGCCATTGGATGTTATACATTTAAAGAAGAATTATGAAATTCTCATCCAGAAACAGTACATATCAGTATTTATTCCATAAATCCTTTTTTTGGTGGACAATTATGCTAAAATTTGGAGGATTAACAAACAAGACATTTATGAACAACTTTTATGAATGATTAAACACATGAATCATCCATTTAATGTGACAAAAACGTGATAACTTTTCAAGGAAAAATTCTGTTCTATAAAAGGAGGATAGATCCTTCTTCTCAAATCATTCCATTCTATTCCATCCCATTCCATCCAAGGAACTAAGGAGGAGATCTCCACTGAGTGAGGTTGGACACAAATCTCCCCCATTTCTTCTTCATAACCTTTTTTAGTTTTCTTTATTTTTTTATTTCAATTGTAATTTAAATTTAAATTTTATTAAATTAATCCATGTATTTTTGTTTCTCCAACCATTCCAAAATTCTTCTTCTCAATTATCTTCTTTTAATTATAAATATTATTATCATTATAATTATTATAAGTATAACATTATTATTTTAAAAATATTTTATTATTTCCTTTCTCCCTCTTCTTTTTTAAAAATTCTTCCTTTAATAATAATAATAATAATAATGATAATAATACTTATTTTAACATTCTTTATAAATTTTATATTTATTATTATTTAATTCCCCTCCCTCCCCCCTCTCTCTCATCTTCCCATATTCTTCTATTTTTATTGTATTCATCCACCATTATTTATTTCTTCCCCTCTTCTTCCTCCCTTCTTCTATCCACTCCACCATTACGATCTCTCACTCTCAGAAATGAGAGGCTGACCCTGAGGCTTTTTCTAGGGATAGATCAAGGTGTTCATGAATTTTCCTTAATGTTTATTTTAATTTTGTATATATAATTGAGTATCATGCATGGGTGATGCGAATTTATCTGATGTGGTGACTGCCCCCAATGACATGCACCTCAATCTATCTCTATTATTTTATTTAATCACATTTACCTCTCTCTATTGGTCATTTCTTCACACATTGGAGTTGAACTAATCAATGGATAAAACAACTTTGATTAATATGGGTCCTAGAAAGGATAACCTCATTGTCCAAGGTGTGTCATCATCCTCGATTAAAGGAGGAGGTGGAATTAAGAGTGATTAGGAATTCAATGTAATTCCAAAATTTCTAAATGAAGAATAGTAATATAAACATGAGATTTCATGTTTGGATTATTAAACTGAAATCAATCACATAAAGGAGAATAATTATTGAATATAAGGCTAAAAATAAGACCAAGTCCTTTCTTTATTAACCCATTCTGTTTAGCTTTCATGCTAGTTTACATTTCCATTTTTTCATGTCATTGCATTAAATAATCAAAAATCCAAAAACATTTTCCTTGTTTTCATTAGATAATAAAAAAACAAAAAGAGATAGCTCAGGTGATATCAAATAAGTAGGTGAAACAAATTGAAAGGCACCTTAAGTTAGATGACCCTAGTCATCCACTATACTGCACTAGGGAAAAAATATAACATTTCTTTTGACTATACCCTGCTATAGGCATGCGTGAAATATATCATTGTATTAATCTAGAAAAATTGATCCAAAATGGACCATTTCAAAATATGAGATGATATAGTTCATAAATATGGCAAAAAATAGGATTTAGATAATCCTTTAGGTCATTTTAACCCTTATCACTTTAGTTTAACCTCCTGATAATCTTGTTTTAGCCTTAACCAAAGTAACAAATGTTTACAATTTTTACAATTCATTATGACCAAAAATTAAGCTAAAATTATTACCTGATATTAGTTATTCTAATTAAAAATATGAAATAAATTTTATCAAATTAAATTCATATAATTTATTTAATTTAATTTAAAATTAAGCCCAAAAAATTCAAGGAAATATTATTTTCTAGAAAAAATGACTTATTAAGTATAAAAAGTTTTTATACTAAAATCAAGAATAAAATTGATTCCAATAAAATTAATTATATTATGAATAATATAAATAAACTAATTTTCTTTCTAAAATAATTTTAAAACAAAATATAACATTTTAAATACTTGAAACAAAAAAGACAATTTTTAATAAAAACAATACTTTTCATTATTCAGTCGAAAAATCAAACATTTCAAAAAAATTCAAAAAAAAATCATCCTAATATAAATTTGGCATTATAAATTCAAAAATTATAATTATTTTTTAATTATAATTATAAAATTTAGAAATTATTCTTTGAAATAAATCCATATAATATATTTAAACACATTTAGTAAGAATAAAACTCTTTCCTTTTTGATTATAAAATTAGTTAATATTCTTACAGTGAATATAAATATATAAAATATAATTGATGAATATTAATAATACATGAAAATTAATTATTTTAACATTACCTGGGTTGTTTCTTTCTTCCCCATTTGGAAAATTTCATGCTTGTAATTTTATTTACTATTTAAACAATTGGCCATATCTTTCCCTCAAAGCATTATTCAATTCCCATGTTTCTTCTTCAATCATATATTTTTTCAAAAAAACATAAACTTGATGAATCATTTTATTATGAAACACTTTCTATCTGTTTTTAAGAATCTATACTAGTTTTTCCTTATAATAATGTTTTTTCTTCCAACTTAACTACTTAAGGGATCAAAACATGAGATACATCTGGAACATATTTTCTTATCAATGGAAAATGAAATGTGTCATGTACTTAAGATAAAATCAGAGGTAAGTCCACTTAGTAAGAAACTGATCCAATATTATCTATATTTTAATATGATCCAATGAACCACAAACTTAACTTTCCCTTTTTACTAAAGCACATAACACTTATCCATAAAGATACTTAAAAAAACACGATCACTTACCTCTAATTAAAGATCTTTTATCCAATTATCTACATAACTTTTCTACTTGCTCTGAGCCATTATCATATACTACTGAATCATCTTCACCTTCTCAACCATTTTTTCTACAAATTTTGGTCCTAAAAACTTTCATTCCCTGGATTCATCCCAACAAGGTAGATTCCAACACCACTTTCCATATAACATCTCAAAAGGTTCCATTTTTATACTGGAAGTAAAAATATTATTATAATAAAATTTAACCAAATTTAGATGTTAATCCAAAATTCCCTGATAATACATTGAAAATTATATAAGTATGTAACATCCTCACTTTTAAATGATAATAAAAATCCACTTTTGTTAATAAATTACAAGTGTTTTGGTGTGAAAATTTATTTTTTAATACTTATATTTATTATGTCTTAAAGAAAATTTAAAATCCTTGTTTTATACCTTATAATATTCTATGGAATATTTTCGGAGTTAAGCAATGAGTCAAAATTGGATTCTGAGTCCCATAAACCCTCACCATTGATAGAATAAAAATATTAAATATATTTTATTCTAACGCATGCGCGATTTTTCTAAAAAATAAAATAACTCCCAAATAGTGTGTCATATAAGAAATATGAGACCACCGTTAGGTCAAAAATGTGGGGTTTACCCTAGGTGGGGTATGAATTTTATGTGCGTTAGGTGTTTGGAAACATCACACATGATAATAACCTTTGATATTTAATTTAATTTATTATTCTGATTTTTATATAATAAGTAATTAATATCTCTCAAATAGTATAGCGTATGAGAAATTTGAGACCACCGTTTGGTTTAGAAAATGGATTTTACCCAAGGTAGAGTATAACATTTGTTAATGTTGAACATTTGGTCAGATCGCATGTGAGGGTAAATTAATTGATTTTTTAAATATTTTGTTGGGTAGTTAGAAATAATAATAATTTTATTATTATTATTATTATTATATGTGTCCAAGACAAAAAAGGTAATATTTTATTTCCATAATTAATGATGGTATTACGATGGTAAAAATGAATGGGCAAAGTAATTAATATGATATTATAAACTAGGCCAACTAAATGAAAATAGGTAGTTAATATTAATTCATTAATTGTTATCAGTATTTAATGGATGTTTTTATTAACATGATAATGATAGTGATAATATGATATATTTAATTATGATAATAAAATTTTATTATTATTATTATTATTATTATTTTGAGAAAATAATATATATGTTAAATATGTATATGTATCTATATACATGTGCAGGTGTGTGTGTGTGTATATATATAGGATGTGTGTATATATATGTGTGTGTTAAATATATATATATAATATGTATATATATTTTATGGTTAAATATATATACATATATATAGATGTGTGTATATACATTTATATATATAGATGAATTATCTTTTAATGTATATTTTTGATGATGAATTTTATTTAATGAATAATTAAATGTGGTTAAATGAGGAATTTTGATGAAAAACATGCATATGGTGAAATGTGTATGCAACACATGTTTTAAAGTGTAAATAGAAATAAATAGAGTAATAAAGAAATAATGAATGAATGAATAATAATTGTAAATGAAAATAAAATAGAATTTTTATTATATAAATGGTTGAAGTGGGGGTGGTGCGCAACTTACAACAAAAGAAAAAGGCCTCACACCTTCTATCATATCTCCTCTCTCTACCTCTCTATTATTTTTATCTTATTTTCATAATTTATTCCAATATTCAATCATAGATATCTCCTAAAATATTGATTGGATTGATGCACCGTTGATGTCATTCAGTTCATCCCAATGAGCATAATGTTAAACATATTTTTTTACGAAAGCAGCGAGGTTCCAGCGGTGCAGTTAATCTCAGACGTCAAATCACATCTTCAATCATTGTTTCACATATGGTAGGAATCTATTGAAATTAGAACATGTTTTATATGATTTATTAACATGATTGTTGGTGTGCATGTGTAGACATAATATATTCCTGACCTCTTGGGCTCTCATTATACACATATTGTCGTGTTATGATTTATGTGTGTCTTGATTAATATTCATGCTTAAATTGTGATAAAATGTGGGTGTGTGTGCATCCATGAGACCTATTGTGATGATTATGTGTGTTGATATGTTTTAGACCATGTTGTGTTGATCACATGTGTATATGTATAGGTTTGATCACACTCATGATATGTTATGTATAATTCTACTATTTCCTTGTGATATTCTGGTATATGCTATGTTGTTGCGTTATGCATGGTACCAAAGTGATAGGTGGACCTGTTGTGGCTCGGTATCCCTATAGGGGGAACGTGTTCAGACATAGAATGTGACTTGATGATGATACCAAGATCGACGATGGGGTATAATGGCCTAGTGTGGCCTGACCTGGGGGCATGATGATCATGAGTGATTAGACCATTATATAATGACCATGGGGAATAACAATCATGAGTAATCAAAACTGTCTGGAAATAGTGGGGCATGATGGTCTATGTGATCTTACTTGAAGATAACACTGGTACATAGTGACCTAGTGTGACCTAACCTGGAGACCTAGGGCCTATATGGTTATCGATTAGTTTGAGGCTGGCTCTGATGTTGAGACATTTCCACGATTGTTCTGATGTTTTATGGAATGGATCTGAGGCAGATATGACTGTGGGTTTGTGGAGGCTTGGTTAGCACACAACCTCTCAGTTTTGGATTGTATGTTTATGATTTTTATGCATTGATAATTATTATGGTGTACAATATTATACTTGAGAAAATTATGTTTATGACACATTGGTGGAGTCCTACTAAGTCTTGTACTTACACCCTACTCAGACATTTCGATGCGCTTGTAGATTGCACGAGAGATCTGGTGAAGTGCAAGGTCCCTATGGTGGATAGATGAGTAGAGGAGCTTGGAGATAGCAGTATACCATGATAGAATCTGGAGGGTATACTATTTATTTACTTACTTTATCTTTTTTATTTCCTTTGGATATACTTTCCACTTACATGAGTTTATTTATTTTTATTACATGTATGCCATCTTTACTTTTATGTATGTTTACTCTAATTATTTATTATATTGTTTATTATTGATTATTGATCCTATGACATGATATTGATGGTATAAAATTCCTAGTGTCGGACTTAGACCCTCAATGCTAGTTGGAAGCCTCTTATGTATGGGGAGATGCACATGAGGTCACGTGACATTCCGACTTGAACCTGGTGATTTGGGTCAGGATGTTACAGAATGGTATCAGAGCATCAGAAATCACAAACTTTTTTTTATTTTACTTGATTTGGAAAAGGATAGGCAATATTTAGGATGGTTGGGACTTTGTTAGGGGAAATATGTCAATTTCAGATCAGCACTAAATAGTGGACCTCCAAGTTTCCATAAAATGGGGAATTTGTGTTTGGAAGTTACCATTGATTTAAATCACCTTGGGTGATGCACATTATATTGATACGTGATTTATAGATTTTGGTGTGCGTTCATGCATCATGTTAGGCACTTAGATTAACATGTCATATATACCTATTTATTGCATCATATAGAGCTCAAATAATTAAATTCATGTTGAAATTATTATATTTCCTTGGTGAATTATTTTTAGAATTATTTTATTTTAGAATTATGTATTATATACTTGAGTGTATATATATGGATGTGAATAACATGAATATTCTGGTAATATAAACATAATTCTTGAATATGTGGTAAGTGTTTTTTTGTTTTCCCTTCAATTAGCTTAAATGGAATTAAAAATGTATTAATTGAAAATGTTTTGAATTTAATATAAAAACTTCTATAATGGGGAGTAGTAGTTTCATGATCTGAACTGCTTCTCGAGGAAGAGAAGAATTATGGTGGGGATAATTATAACATCCTTAATTTTAAATGATAATAAAACCCCACTTTTGTTAATAAATTACAACTATTTTGGTGTGAAAATTTATTTTTTTAATACTTGTGTTTATTACAGCTTAAAGAAAGGGAAAAAGCCTTGTCTTATTCCTTGGAATATTATACGAAATATTTTTGGAGTTAAGCACTGAATAAGTGTAGTATTACGAGGCCCATAAACCCTCAATATTGATAGAATAAAAATATTAAATATATTTTATTCATACACATGCACGATTTTTCTAAAATAATGAAATGACTCCCAAACATTATGTTGTATAAGAAATATGAGACTGCTGTTAGGTTTAGAATGTGGAGTTTACCCTAGGCGGGATATGACTTTTATGTGCATTAGGTGTCTAGAAACATCACACACTATAATACCCTTTTTATATTTAATTAATGTATTATTATGATTTTTTACATAATAAATAATTAATATCTCTCAAACAGTTTATCTTATGAAAAATATGAGACCACTGTTAGGTCTAGAATGTGGAGTTTACCCTAGGGAGGATATAACATTTATGAGCATTGAACTTTTGGTCAGATTGCATGTGAGGATAAATTAATTGATTTTGTAAATATTTTTTTTGGCAATTAGAAATAATTATAATTTTATTATTATTATTGTTATTATTATTATATGTGTCAAAGACAAAAAAGGTAATATTTTTTCTGTAAATAATGATGGTGTTACGATGGTAAAAATGAGTGTCCAAAGTAACTAATTTGATATTTTAAATTGGGCCAATTAAATGCAAATGTGTAGTTAATATTAATTCATTAACTCTTAATAGTATTTAATGGATGTTTTTATTAACATGTTAATGATGGTGATAGTGTGAGATATTTAATAATGATAATAAATTATTTTTTTTTTTGAGAAAACAATATATGTGTTAAATATATATATATATATATGTATGTATGTATTTATATACATGTGCAGGTGCATATATATATGATGTATATATACATATATATATGTGTGTGTGTGTTAAATAAATAAATAAATAAATAAATAAATATATATATAATATGTGTATATATTTTATGGTTAAATATTTATATACATTTATATAGAAATGTGCATATGAATATATATATACATATATATAGATGGATTATATTTTAATGTATATATTTAATGATGAAATTTATTTAATGAATAATTAAATGTGGTTAAATGAGGAATTTTGATGAAAAACATGTATATGGTGCAATGTGTATGAAAAAAATGTTTTAAAGTGGAAAGAGAAATAAATAGTGTAATAAAGAAATAATGAATGAATAATGATAATAATAAATTAAAATAAAATATAATTTTTATTATATAAATGGTTGAAGTGGGGGTGGTGTGTAACCTATAATAAAAGAAAAATGCCTCACACCTTCTATCCTCTCTCCCCTCTCTCTCTCTCCTATATTATTTTTATTTTATTTTCATAATTTATTTTAATCTTCCATCATAGATATATCCTATATTATTAATTGGACTGATGCACCATTAGTGTCATTGGGTTCATTTCAATGATAACAATTTTAAACATATTTTCGTTTATGAAAGCAACAAGGTTTCAGTGGTGGAGTTAAACTTGGACGTCAACCCACGTCATGAGTCGTTGTTGCACATAAGGTAGGAAGATCTTGATATTATCACATGTTTTATATGGGTTATTGACATGATTGTTGGTGTGCATGTGTAGAATTAGGATATTCCTTACCACTTAGGATCTCATTATACACGTATTTCCATGCTATGATTTATATGTCGCTTGATTGACATTCATGCTTGACTTGTGATCGCATGTGGGTGTGTGTGTTGCCCATGAGACTTATTGTGATAATTGTAGCTATGAGACTTTCTTGATTTACATATTAAGATATTCATGTTGATATATTTTAGACCATGTTGTGTTTCTCACATGTGTGTATGTATAGGTTTGCTCACACTCATGATATGTTATGTATAATTCTACTGTTTCCTTGTGATATTCTGGTATATGCTATGTTGTTAGGTTATGCATGGTACCAATGTGACAAGTGGACCTGTCATGGCTCTATATCACTAGAGGGGGATCATTTTTAGATGCTGCATGTGACTTGATGATGAGATCAAGATGGATGATGGGGCATGATGGCCTAGTATGGCATGACCTGGAGGCATGACAATTATGAGTGATCAAACCTGTATGTGATGACTGTGGTTCATGGAGATCATGAGTGATGAGACCTGCATGGAAATAGTGGGGCATGATGGTCTATATGATATGACCTGACGATAGAGTTGGGGAATGACGTCCTAGTGTGGCTTGACCTAGAGGCCTAGGGCCTATACGGCTATCGAGCTGCTTGAGGCTGGATCTGATGTTGAGACATTTGAATGATTATTATGATGTTTTCCATCATGAAGCCAAAGCTGGTATGACTGGGGGTTTGTGGTGGCTTGGTTAGTGTACAACCACTCAGTTTTGGATTTTTTATTTATGATTTTTACACATTTATCATTATTATAGACTAAACCATTATACTTGATCACATCAGGTTAAGAACGCATTAGTGGTGTCCTACTAATTATTTTACTCACACCCTACTCAGGAATTTCAATGCACTTTTAGATTGGATAAGGGATCTGGCGAAGGGAAAGGGACCTATGTTTCATAGATGAGTTGATGATCATGGAGCTAGTGGCAGACCGGGATGAACTCTGAAGGATACACTATTTTTTATTTACTTTCTTTATTTACTTTGGACATGCTTCCCACTTACGGGAGCTACTTTATTTGTATTACATGTATGTTGTATTTAATTTTCTTCATGTTTACTATGATTATTTATTATACTATTTATTATTGATTATTGATCCTATGACATGATATTGAGGGTATAGTCTTCTCACTATCAGAATCAGACCCTCACTGCTAGTCGGTAGCCTCTTGAGTATGGGGAGATGCACATGGAGTCATGTGGCATTCCAAATCGAAACTGGTGAATTGGGTCAGGACGTTACAAAGTATATGCTCTAAATTCTAAATCATTCTCTCTAACTTTCCATTTGACCGAGGATGAAAGGCTATACTGAAATTTAATTCATTACCCAATGAATTATGAAGTCCTTTTTAGAAATTATAGGTGAATCTAGGATCACGATCATACACAATTGAAATAGGGACTCTATGTAATCTAATTATCTCTTTAACATAAAGTCAAGAAAGTTGATTCAAAGATATATTATCTTGAATGGGAATAAAATGAGCAGATTTAGTTAATTTATTAATAATTACCCAAATCACATTTTTATCTCAAGATATATTTGGTAATACCACCTAAAATCCATGGATATATTCCCCTATTTCCATTCTAGCACTGAAAAAGGCTAAAAAATACCCTTTTGTTATTGTTGTTCAGTTTTAACCTGTTGACAAGTCAAACATTTCATAGTAAAATCAATAAAATATTTATTTATTCCTTTATACTAGAAATGTTCCCAAAGGCCTCTATAAATTTTATTCTACAAGGTTGAATTGAAAATAGAGAGCTATGATCCTCACTCAATAGTTCTTTCTTGAACTAGGGGTCACATGAAACACATAACCTTTTTATAAATCTCAAAAACACCTTCTTTGTCAATATTAAATTCAGGAAACTTACATTTCTTAACCATTTATACAATTTCCTATAACTCGTGGTTTTCCTTAAAATATTTCTTAATTATATATGATAAATATGACTATACTGATAGTTGGAACAAAATAAAGGGAGTTCCCGAGTTCACAATTTCTAATCCAACATTCATTAAATCATTATCTAAAGGGACATGTTACAAACGCAACATGGTTAATGTAGCATTATATTTCATAATCAAATCACCATATACTATGTTTTCTTTACCTGGATGGTAAATAATTGTGAAATGATAATCATTTATCAATTCTATCCATCTCTTCTATCAAATATTCAACTCTTTTTGAGTAAATATATACTTTAAAATTTTATGATCAATATATATTTCACACTTTACTCCATATAAATAATGTCTTCAAATTTTTAAAGCAAACACTACAGCTGCCTGTTCAAGGTAATGTGTAAGATAATTCTACTTATGAGGTTTTAATTGGAGTGGTGTATAAGATACTACCCCATCATTTTATATTAAAACACAACCCAGTCCCTTCAATGAAGATTCATTATAGATAAAAAAGTCACCATTTGTTGATGGCAGTGAAAAAAATATATCATTCACTAATCTTGTTTTCATTTCCTAGACAAATTCATCTCATTCCTTTGTCCATATGAATCTAACTCATTTTAATGTCAACTTGGTCAATGGGACAGATAACCAGGTAAAGTTTTAAAAAAACCTATCATAATAGCCTGGTAATCCATGAAAACTATGAATCTCATTAACATTTATAGGTCTTAGAAATTTATCAACCACTTTAGTTTTAAAAGGATCAATAATTATGCCATTTTTATTTAAGATATATCCAAGTAATAAAATTTTCTATAAACAAAAATCACATTTACTGAATTTTTGATATAACTTATTTTCTTTCAAGCTTTTCAAAATAGTCCTTATATTTTTTTTCATGATCCACATAACTTTTTCAATAAACCAAAATTTCATCAATAAACACAACCAAAAATTTATCCAAACATTCATGGAAAACTCTATTCATAAGATCCATGAATATAACCGGAGCATTCATCAACACAAAGTAAATAATGAAAAACTCATAATGCCCATACCTAGTATGAAATGCTTTATTTGGGATTTCATCCTCCTTCACCATTAGGTGATGGTACTCAGACCTAAGATCTACCTTATAAAAATACCCTGTTACCTAGAACTGATCAAACAAGTCATTGATATGAGGAAAAATATACCTATACTTAATAATATTTTTATTCAATGATCTATAATAAATGAAAATTATTATGGGGCCATATTTATTTTTAAAAAATAAAACAGGAGAACCCCATGGTGTATTTTTAGGACTAATGAAACCTTTAATAAGAAATTCTTGTAACTTAATTTTCAATTACAGAAGTTATACTTATACAATTCGATAAGGTGATTTTGAAGTTGGCTTAACATAAAGAACTAAGTTAGCAGTAAATTAAACTTATTTGTTAGGTATAATACTAGGAAAATCATCTAAAAAAACATATAGATAATTTTTAACCATCGATACACAATTAATATAAATAGTTCCCTTATTTTCAACAATACAAGAATGATAAATTTTATTTCTATATTTTAATAGTCTTTCTACTTCTTAGTCTATTATCAAAGGTATGAATTAATTATTATATATAAACTAAAACTCATTTCAAAAAATAACTTCTTTGGATTTGTAATCTAGATTACCATGATAAAGTAAAATCCAATCCATACCCATAATAACATAAAATTCTATAATGGAAAATACAATAAGGTTTGTCAGGAAAACATTTCCATAGATGATAACAAGAATATCATTGTAAATTATTTTTTTCCTTAATACTAACCCAATGTGTTTTTACTAAAAGTCATGAATTTATTTCTTGAGGTGAAATCTTCATTTTGCAAACACATTTCTCAGAAATGAAAGAATATGTAGACCTCGAATAAAAAAATACATTAGAATAATATAAATAAAAAACTAATATACATATTACCACTTCATTCAATGGACCTATATATTCCAAAGTAGTTGAAAAGTATTACACCACACCCTTCTGCTTATAGTCTTTCTAATTCCTATCATTTTTGCTCGTATTAAGACACACATCTCTATAATGACCTATATCATTGCATTTAAAACACATTAATACCTGATTATGAAAATTCATCTCACCACTAATGAGATATTTTTCTTTGTAATGATGAGTTATATGCCCAAAATCACCACATCAAAATCATTTATTATATTTAATAAGAAATTTCTTAGGGTGTTTTTACCATAAATATCACAAAATAGAAACTCGATTTTCTAACATTCAGATTTTTTATGGATTCTTCCCATTTTATAGCCACCTAGAACACTTTTTTTCTTATTTTAGTAGGACACATAATCATAAAAAACTCCATTTTTACCTTCTCACCACAACAAAAAAGTTTATCATAAATTTTAAATTCATTATAGGATAATGATCTTTGGTATATTGGATTTAATCCCGAGTAAGACTGATTAATTTTACTATCAAGATCCCAAATACCATTTGTAAAATACTTTTCAAGGAAAATTTTCATAAATTGATCCCATTATAAGGCATCAATCTCTTCTCTTTTTATGATATTCTTAACCATTGAACACCATTGATTGATTTCACCTCTAAAAAGTTTAATATAAAGAGTTACTTTTTGATACCCTAAACAACCCATGACTTAAAATATCTTTTCAAGAGCTTTGATCCATCCCCCAACTACCACTGGGTCAGAAGACCCACTAAACGCTGAAGGGTACTATCTCATAAAATGATACATTATTGACATGTTATTATATGGTATATCCAGTTTTTCTCAATCATGGATTCCACCCCTATTTATAGCCTATTTCAACAAATCCATCATAGAAAAAATTGGATAGTTCTAATTCCAATAATTCTAGGTTGCTAATTTGGAAGGATATTGTCTTTTTGGTGCCTTCCTACACCAGATTCCTTATTTCCTTTAAGAAAAACCATTCCAAACAAACAAAATTCAGATAAATAAATATGGTAATATTAAAATTCTATGTCATGATAACCATAAATTATAATCTATTAAGGATATTTACTTACATTATCATAAACTCTAAAATTATCCAAACCTTCACTATGATACAAAATATAAGGACCCAACTTAAAAAAATACAAAACTAGATTCCTTATACAAGAATTAATTTTATTAAATTAATGAATAACTTTTAGGTTTAGAGTTTTAGATAATTATGGAATCACCCTTATATAATAAAATATTATATCATAAAGTGGACACTTCCACTCAGTATCTCTTTTCCCACAATACATAATTTTTAAGATAAAATAAATTTTATATTTATGAAATATCTTCACATTTTTCATATTGAACTTAGTATTTTCCTTAATTATCCCTAAAACCCCATGATTTTTTTAAAATGTTGGATGAGCACAAAAATATTAGTAAGGGACATATAAAAAAGGAACAAATTTCATTAGTCTATGAATACACATTATGAAAATTTTCCTATATCATAAAAAACTTTAAGCTATAAATAAACATTTTCTTACCCAAGAAATCAAATTCAAAACCCAAATATTTTCATAAAACATTTAATAAGAAATATTGAAGAAAAAATAAAACTTATAAAGGTTTATTTACTATCATAAAAAACTCATGAAAACTTTTTCACAAAATTAAACATTTCACCTGTAAAAAGTAGCATAAAATTTACTTTAAACTTAAGCTTATTAGGTTACCTTGTGAAATTATAATTTTTTTTTGAAAACACATATAATTCATAGATAAATCATGTATGTAACTTGGGAAATAATTTTTATATCACTCTTATAATTAATCTTATAAATGGAATATTCTGCCTCGTAAATCCCAATAATCTCTTTAGAAAAACCTATAACCTTTTAACTATGTCCCTTTATCCAATGAATTAGAGAGATATATCATAATAACCCATCATCATGATATATATCAGGCTCCCATGTCATCATGATCCATATCAATCTCACCCTTCATCATAAAAATTTCCCAATAACCATAATATAATCATAACACATGAAATCTTTCATTTCCATCATTATACTTGTAACAACCCAATATTTTTATGAGATAGATTTCTTTGATGTCTTGTATTGTATGATACAACAAGATAATCTTATGATAAACACAACACCAAATTAGCTTTTAGCATACAAAATACTATTCTTGGCTTGTGTTATACACAATTTCAAGTTCTTTTGATGGAATTCATTTCACAAAAGACTCAGTTTAAGTGAACAACTAAATATTATTATGTTACCTTATAATCTAGCCATTATCATGGAAGATATGAATTATAGTAAGTGAATTATGAAAATATGATTCAAACATGTATAAATACAATTAATTATTTGGTGAGTAATTAATTATAAATAAAAATAAAACCTTTTTTAAATAAAAGGAAATATTTTCGGAAAAACTATTTAAATGAAAATAATCAAGTTTATAAAATAATAAAAACACACTTTATAGATTTTATTAATTATATATATATATATAATATTTAATATAATGTATAAAATTCATCTTATATTTTTTCTAAACATGATATAACAACAAATTCAATTTTTCAGATAAAAGAAGTATTTTTCAAAACAATATATGCAATTTTGCCACCTTTTGATGGGAAACCCATTTAAAATCAAATTTTTAAATCATTTTTATATTTTATTTTAAAAAATAAACTTATACTTTTTAATTGGGATTTAAAAATTTACTTTTTATGATTTTTTGATATTTTTCTGATAAGTTTTAAGTTTTTTGAATATTAAAAATATACTAAATTTTAATTGAAAACAATTTTTTTTATCAGAATAATTTATATGTTTAAGATATATTATTTAATGGTTTTAAAATATAAATATATTATATTTCTATCATTTAATATAATTTATGTCATTGAAATTAATTTTAAATTGTATTTTGATATAAAAATATTTGAATATTTTGCAATGTTTTAACTTTTAAAACCCGTTTTCTTATTCCAAAAAAGGGATTAATTTTAAATTAATTAATGAAAATTATATGTTTTTATTTTTTAAAAATGGATTATATAATTTTAATCAGTGGTTCCAAATTCTTTAAACATGTTACTTTTATTTTTGGGCATTATGAATAGTAACTTCAGTAATTTTTATTAATAGGGTAAAAACGTAAATCAGGTAATTAAGGGTAAAAATAATATTATAAAATTACTCTAAAATTTTTCCTAATATAATTGGATGAGTTTTTTATCCTAAATCATCCTTGGGTTGAAATGGAATTCTTTGGAAGCCACTTGGATGAGATTAGAACATTTAATATATTTTATTTAAAGAAAAGTTTAATATGTCTTACTCAAATTTTAATAAATATATTATTTTTAATATAAGGTTATACATTATATAAACTCAATTATATATACTAATTTTAAAGATAAAATGTTTATATTTATCATGATAATTTATTGGTAATTTTTAGTAAATAAATAATCACCTTAAAGGCTTATATATTGATGATATAAAAATTATTTAATCAACAAAATAATTTTTATTAAAATAATAATAACAATTAAAAGACAAAAAAACTTGACCAAATATTATTTATATATTATATAGAGACCACTATCTTCTAAGGGTCAAATTATTTACCATTTGAAGCCACATGGAATAGATTATGACACTTATAATATTTTGTCTAAGGTAATAATAAAGTTGTCATATTCATGTTTTAATATATATAACATTTTTAATGTAGGATTTTACAGAATATATATTTGACTATAAATATTCCTTTGGAATATAGAAGAATTATTTTCATTATGGTATTTTATTTTTAAATTTTAACTAAAAAATAAGTATATTAAATAATCAAACAAAACTAATGTAGTAATTATTTTCTTAATGGAAATGTCAAATTAATGTTATTAAAAAGATTAAAATAAAATAACTTGGGATAATTAATATATCCAATTAATTTTCTAGATTACCTTGACCCATTAGGGATATAATAAAATATTTTTTCAATGGATAACATCTTATCTTGATTTTTTTAAAAATTCAAGTAATGAATAGTGTCAAAATTGACACTATTGATATTTTGTCAAAATAATATTTTATTAAATTATTTAAAAATTATAATAACTTTAGAAAAATATGAAGTAATTATTATATGTTATAAAATGTTATAAATTTTTCATTTATGGTCTAATTGACATAAAATAAGTAAAAAAACACTATTTTAATATTGAAACATTTGTTACCTTAGTTAAAATTAAAATAAAATAACTATGTGTTAATTAAAATGATAAGGTTTAAATTGAAAAAAACTTGTATAAAATTTATTGGTTGATTATATTAAAACATTATCTCATATAAAAGTTTAAAATATGAAATTTTGGATGTTTTTGGATGGGTTTTTATTTTATTATAAATTAATATTTTTGGTGACTCCAAATGTGCGCCTCACCTCAATTATAAAAGGGCACATAATCCCTCAAAATTTCACTTCACATTGAGAATTAAATATTATATATACCCTGTACATTTACCTTATAAAATTTATTAGTTACACTCTATTGGTTCTGTTATTCTTAAAATACCAACTCTAGTTCGTTTAAGAGGAGATCTAAAGGGAGCTCGTCGAAGAAGAGGTAATCTCCTCTACAAATTATTTCAAACTTATTTCTTTTCCACTTCTTCTTAATGAGTTGTATCCATTATAAAGTAATAAATAAAGTATAACCTATATTCTTAGATTTTATTATGATAATTTAATAACTATATTCTATCTTCTATCCATCCTATGAAAAACAAAATCACCACTCGTGCATACATACGACTTACCGTCTCTACACTGTGGTATAATCTCCTTTTCACCACTACCTTACATGGATGGGTATAATGATGAAAATAATAACTATATATGATTATTATAACAATATTTTGATTCTATAACAACATATATACCATCCACTTCCATACCATTCCATAATTAAGGGAATGATATCATCTCTCGTGCATACATACAACCTATCGTCTCCACGATGAAATGTGATTCATTATACATGATCCTAATTAAAGAATAATTATAAAAATTATTATAATGAATAAATATGATATATATTATATTAATATCATTATGAAAATTATATAACTATAATCTAATAATAGGAACATGAACTTATCTAACAAAACATGCTTAAGAAAATAAAGCAGTTAATACCTAAAGGACGAGTAATAATGTTATTAAAAAATGGGTAATAATATGATCACTTATGATATCATAAAAATTAATATTATTCTGGAATAAGTTAATGAAATTATTTAAACCCTTATATTTGAGGTTTATGCATGTATTAAGGAACCCATACCTAAGGTAAGGGATAATTTCACAATCTCATTATTGTCCGAGATTGTTTATACATAAGTATTTACTAAGGTATATTTATCATCCATGTCCATGTTTCATAAATATTTATTCCAAAATATTCATTCTATTATTCTATAATTGTTTCAATTCAATTTTACCCATTGGTGAATTTTTATAAAATAGTATGAAAGGATTATTTTTTCTTTTTTAATACGATGTAATTTTTGAATTATTTGAAAAAATTACAAGAGGAATGTTTTCTTTTAAATTATACGACATGAATGAATTTTTATGTTTTTGTAACTCCTTATTTACATGAATACTCCTTTATAAAATTTCAATGTTATTTTCAAAGAAATTATTTTCTTTTAAAATTGTGTTTCATTTTGATAAAAAAACATTTTTGAAGAAGAAAGGATATTTTCCTCAAGAATTAATTTCAAGTGTTCTATCAAAATTATTTTCCATATAAGATGGAATTATTTAATAGGGTTATGTTTAAAGTATACTATTCCTATGGTTTTATTGTGTTTATTATGGAATTATAATTATGAAATCTATTTGTTTTACATAGATTATGTTATGATGGAATAATGTTTAAGAAACCCATTTTATTCTCCAGGTTATGCTATAATGAAAGATTTTTGTTTTTGTGGCACATGTAAGAATAATTATATTATGATATGGGTGCTATATATATCTCCCTCCAATGTATTGGGTAAGGATTTATATCTCACGAGATATATAGGACTGGAATGGGAAATGATATCAGTTCAGTAATAAAGGGCTGGAACGATAAGTAAATTTGGTTCAGTAATAAAGGACTGGAATGAGGAGTGAACTCGATTTAGTAAAGGACTTTGTACACTATGATGGTCTTGGTAATTAGCCTTGGCTAATATAGAAACTATAATCTATGATTATGTGTTTTCCACAATTCCATATTTTATTCCAATATTATTTTCTCATGGATCATGTTACTTTATAATTTATTCCTTATGAACTACCAATATTTATTCCATGACTCAATATATTAATATATATTATACATGGTATGATTTTCAAAAATTATATTCATGTTATTACATTATTATTTTCAATTTTTGTTTGATATTTTCCTTATTTACCCCTACTTAGAATCTGATCTCACCCTTTTCAGATGTTTTCTTTTCCCCAGGATATAAAGAAAGGTTTTATGTAGGAAAAATAAAGGGTAAGGTATTTATGTTATATGTTGATGATATTTCACCAAACCAGAATAACGTGTTCAAAGTTTCCAAAGGCACTAAAATAATATGGTATTTGGGATTCTATTTGTGTAATTTATTAAGTATTTTGAAAAAGTAATTTAATGTTTATGTACGTCAGGGTTGGGTTAATAGAGTTGGTATTTGAGAAAAGGTTTAGTTAACATTTGGAAACTTGGATGAGATAACTTTTGTGATATCCCTAGAAATATTTCTAAGGATATGTCAAGGAATGTCCCTAAGGATAATTCAAAGAATAGGTTATAATCCTTGAATTTTGGTAATAATAATGGTTAAAATAGGACTAAACCTAAGATGTTATAGATCAAAAGTACTTCTCCTTGATTATGTTGTTTTCCAAGTATGATTTTTCCTCTCACACTATTCTTTTTGGGTTTTAGACAATGGTTGGAACCTGAAGAAACTGTGTTAATGATGAATTCAATGGGAAATGAAATGATTGAAATCTCGAACAACCAAATGTTATGGGAGATGGAATGAAAAATCTTATCACTATACTTACACAAGATACAAGTCATTCTAAACTTCCAAATGAGTATAGAAGAGAACAACATTCTATTGAGTCCTTCATGAGGCAACATCCACCTTCTTTCAGTGGGTCTTTTGATCCACTTGTTGCTGAAAAATGGATCAATACCACTGAAAAGATATTTTATGTCCTTCACTGTTCAGAACATAAAAAAGTTATTTTTACTATTTATCATTTAGAAGGCGAAACTGACCAGTGGTGGACTCAAATAAATAATACAAGGCAAAAAGATAAAATTGAATACATGGAATGAGATGAGTTCAAGAAGTTATTTTTCAATAAGTAATTTCCTTGTATTCTTCATAAAAATATGGATAATGAATTCCTTGAGCTTAAGAAAAAGGATGATGAATCTTTTGGTATATACGAGGCAAATTTTACAAGACTTGTAAGGTTTTCCTCTAGCATTACCATCCAACCTAAAAGCAAGGTTAACTGATTCTTTAGTGGCTTAAAACCAAGTCTTCAAAAGGAATTAGATATAAGAGACTTTAGTAGTTATGAAGAGATTGTGAGTTGTTCTATAAAGGTAGAAATGGAAGTTGGGGTAACATATCAATCTCATATTTTTAATAAGAAATGGAAGATGGAGTTCAAGGGAAAAGCTCAAAATAGTGGTGAAAATAAAATGATCATTTCCTTATGGTCAAAGTGTGGAAAGAATAATGGATGAGATTATCTTAAAGGCAATAGTAAATGTTTTAAGTGTAGAAAAGAAGGTTATAGGGTAGTTTATTTCCAAAGTAATAGGAAAAAGATAGATAATGATGCATGTAGAGAAAAGGCTACTTAGAATGTACCTCCCACACTTCGATGCTACAAGTGTAATGAAATAGGGAATTATTCTAACCAATGCCTTAATCCAAGGGTTATCAATGATAATCGATGCCAAAAACCTCTTAAGGAAAAAGATAGAGGAAAATCACATGTGATCACTATTGGCGATGTGGAGTGCAACAATGAAGTGGTAAAATGATTTAGTGTTTATGTAACTAGATTCTAGAATAATGTTGTAGAATTACGTTTATGGTATTTTGGAATAATTAAATATCTATGTATTGTTCTTTTTTTTTGTTTTTAGTTTTATATTTAAGAGTATATGATGAGTGGTACCAGTAACAATTAAAATCAATTCATATATTTTATAAAAAACACTAAAGGAATGATAAATATTTTCATAATTCTGGGACAAGTAATTAAAGAGGTGTTTGATAGTATTAATGACCTTAGGATTGATATGATGAAAATTTGATTTATGATATCATGGATTTATTATATTGATTTTTTATGATTTATGGTATATGTAAAGAGTTAATTTTTGAAATCATGCTTGTTTTTACTATGGTTCTATGATAATCCAAGTTATTACCGTGTTTTAATAAAATACATGATGAAGGAATTCACATGTTTGGAATATTACCAATAAGATATACCTTATGATTTGTGAGAGATAAATGTTAATATGATTTAGTTCACCTATTTATAATGTTTTTTTTTAGTTTTTGGAAGGATTGTAAGGTTATCTATTTATAGAAAGGTTAAGTTAAACTTCGTATGAAGTTTGTATGAATAAAGTATTATCTCACTATATGCGGACTTATGAATATTTGATAACTTGTGCTAAATTTTTTTTAAATAGATGGAATTACCTATCATTATATTCATGGATCGAATGATCTTCTAACACTTCAGGAATGGAAAATTCAACTTCATTTCTTAGAATAAGAGATGAAGTGGAAATCGATCAATAAACAATGAAAGGATGATATTATACTTAATCAAGTACGCATTTATTCTCATTCTTCAACTCTAGTGAAGGGATCTTAAAACAAAAAATGTTATACTAATACCTTTGTTTATTATGAATCAAATGTCCCCTTAAATCATCACAGATTTCTGGATTTTTGATTCTTATCTTTCTCCTAACCTTGTTCTCTATCACTCTCCACCAGAACTTGATAATTAAATTTCTCTTATATATCCATGTTTTCACTTTCCACCTATGTTCTCCTATGTGGAAACCCAGTTATGAGTGACTTTAGGTAACCGTTATGTTTATCACATTAATTTTTAAAAAGAAGTTTTATTATTCATTTTTCTGATGTGGCTTTCTATGAAAGAAAATTTTGAGTATTAATTCTTTTATAACCTAGACAAATTTCAAGAGAGAAATTCATTTTAAGGGGGGTAGAATGTAAAAACCTGAGATTTTTATGAGATATATTTATTTAATGTCTTGTGTTTTATGCTACAGTAAGATAAGCTTGGGCTACATGCAATATTGACTTAGCTCACAGTATATGCAACACTATGTTTGGCTTATGTTACACATAATTTCAAGTTCTTTTGATGGAATTTATTTCACACAACACTCTGTTTAAGTTAACAACTAAATATTATTATGTTACCTTATAACCTAGACATTATAATGGTGGATATGAATAGTAGTAATTGAATTATGAAAATATTCTTTACACACATTCCTTAGTGAAAAATTAATTATAAATAAAAATAAAACCCTTTTTAAATAAAAGGAAATGTTTTTTCAGAAAAACTATTTAAATGAAAATAAGTGAGTTTATAAAATAATATAATCAATCTTTATGGATTTTATTAATGAAATATTTATGCAATATATTCAATATAATGTCTAAAATTTAGCTTATATTTTTTCTAAACATGATATAATAACAAATTCAACTTTTCGGATAAAAGAATTATTTTTCAAAAAAAATAAAGTTTTTCCACCATTTGATGGCACACCCATTTAAAATAAAATTTTATAAAATTTTTATATTATATTAGAAAAAATAAACTTCTTATTTAGAAGCAGGATATAAAAATTTACTTTGGATGAATTTTTGATTTTTTTTGATAAGTTTAAAGTTTGGATGAATATTAAAAATATACTAATTTTAATTGAAAACAACTTTTTTCATTGAAATAATTTATATAGTTAAGTTATATTATTTAACAGCTTTAAAATATAAATATATTATATTTTTATCATTTAATATAATTTAGATCATTGGCCTTAATTTTACATTGTATTTTGATATAAAAACATTTCAATCTTTTACAATGTTTTAACTTTAAAAACCCATTTTCTCATTCCGACAATGAGATTAATTTTTAATTAATTATTGAAAATTTTGTGTTTTTCAATTTTGAAAAATGGATTCTATAATTGTAATAAATTGTTCCAAAATATGTAAATAGGCTGCTTTTAAATTTTGGGTATTTTGAATAGTAACTTCTGTAATTTTTATTTATATGGTAAAAAGTTAAATCGAGTAATTAAAGGTAAAAAAATATATACTAAAATTACCCTAAAACATTTACTAATATCATTGTATGAGTTTTATTTAACCTAAATCAACCTTGGATCTAAATGGAATCCTTTGGACTCTACTTGGATGAGATTAGAACATTTAATATATTTTATTTTAAAAAAGTTAAATATGACTTACTCAAATTTTAATAAATACATTATTTTTAATATAAGTTTATTTTTAGGAAATAAATAATCACTTTAAAGGCTTATAAATTGATGATGCATAAATTATTTAATAAATAAAATAATTTTTATTAAAATGATAATAACCATTAAAAGACCAAAACACTTGACCCAATATTATTAGTCGTGTATATATCGACCACAATTATCCAAGGGTCAAAGTATTTCCCATTTTGATCCACATGGAATAGATTATGAGACTTATAATATTTTATCTAACGTAATATTAAAGTTTTCATATTCATGTTTTAATATATATAACATTTTTAATATAAAATTTTCCTAAAGATATATTAGAATGTAAATATTAATCTGAATTATAGAAGAATTATATTAATTATTGTATTTTATTTTTAATTATAAACTAACAAATAAGTATATTAAATAATTACACAAAACTAATATAGTAATTATTTTATTAATAAAAATATAAAATTAATATTATTAAAATATTAAAATAAATATAATTTGGAATTATTAATATTTCCAATTAATTTTATAGATAAAATTAATCTCTTAGGGATATAATAAAATATTTTTTTCTAGGATAACATATTATATTGATATTTTTAAAAATCCAAGAAATGAATAGTGCCAAAATTGACACTATTGATATTTTGTCAAAATAATGTTTTATTAAATTATTTAAAAATAATAACACATTTTTAAAAGTGTAAATTAATTATGATATGGTCTAAAATATTTTAAATTGTAAATCATGGTCTAATTGACATCAAATATGTAAAAAATTACACTCTTTTAATATTAAAACATTTGCTACCTTAGTTAAAATTAAAATAGAATAACTAAGGGTTAATTAAAATGATAAGGTTTAAATTGACATAAAAACTTGTCTAAAATTTATTGTTTAATAATATTTTAACCTTATATAATCTAATATTAAAAAATATGAAATTTTTTAGGTTTTTGGATTGGTTTTGATTTTATTATAAATTAATATTTTTGGAGATTCCTAATGTGCCCCTCACCTCAGTTATAAAAGGGAACATCCTCCCTCACAACTTCACTTCATATTGAGCCTTAAATCTCGGATATAAAATGACCATTTCCCTTATAAAATTCCTTAGTTATATTCTATAGGTTCTGGTCTTCTCAAAAGACCAACTCTAGTACCTTTAAGAGGATATCTAGAGGGAGCTCATCAAATAAGAGGTAATCTCCTCTACCAAATCTTTCAAAATTATTTCTTATTCTACTTACACTTCCTAATTTGTATCCATTATAAAGTAATAAATAAAGTATCACCTATATTCTGAGATTTTATTATGATTATGGAACAACCATTCTTCATCTTCTATCCATCCTACAAAAAATTAAATCACCACGCGTGTGTATGTACAACTTACCATCACCATGTCATGGTGTAATCTATTTTTCACCACCACCTTACATGGATGGGTATAATGATAGAAATAATAACTATATATGATTATTAATTTTTTTATTCTATAATAATATATATACCATCCACTTGTATACAATTCCACAATTAAGGGAATGATATCGTCGCTCGTGCGTTCACACGACCTACCATCTCCGTAATGCGATGTGATTCATTCTACATGATCCTCATTAAATCATGATTATATAAATGTTTATAATTAATAAATATTATAAATATTATATTAATATCATTTTTGAAAATGATATAACTATAACCTAATAAGATTAATAATAACTTATCTAACAAAAAACGCGTAAGAAAATAAAGCAGTTAATACTTGAAGGATGAGTAATAATGTTATTAACAAACGGGTAAAAATATGATCACTTATGATATCATAAAAAAAATATGATTATGGAATAAGTTAATGAAATTATTTAAATCCTTATATAAGAGTTTTGTACACAAACTAAGAAACCCATACCTAAGGTAAGGGATAGTTTTTCAATCTCATTATTGTCCGAGATTGTTTATACGTAAGTATTTACCAGGGTATATTTATCATCAATGTACATGTTTCCTAAATATGAATTCCAAAATATTAATTCTATTATTATAAAATTTTTTAATTTCAATTTTACCCATTGGTTAATTTTTATTAAATAGTATGAAATGAATTATTTTTCATTTTTGATATGAGGTACTTTTTGACTTATCTGATAAAATTATGCAAAAATGTTTTTTTGAACTTATACAGCATGAATGAATTTTTACATTTTAATAAATCCTTATTTCCATGAAGCTTACAATATTTCAAGTTTATTTTAAAATAAATTATTTTCTTTCAAAATTACATAGCATTTTGATAAAAGAAAATGTTTTTAAAGAAGAAAGGATATTTTTCTCAAGAATTAATTTCAAGTGTTCTATCAAAATTATTTACTATTTAAGATGGAATTATTTAATAGGGTTATGTTTCAAGTATACAATTCCTATGGTTTGATTGTGTTTATGATGGAATGATATTTATGAAATAATTTTTTTTACATGGATTATGTTATGATGGAATAATGTTTAAGAAACCCATTTTATTCTTGAGGTAATGTTATGATGAACGATTTATGTTTTTATGGAACACATAAGAATGAATTCATTATGATATGGGTGGGACCTATATCTACCTCCAATGCATTGAGTAAATATTTATATCTCATGATATAGACAGGACTGGAATGAGAAATTATCTCAGTTCTATAATGATTGGATGGAATGGGAAATGATATCAGTTAAGTAATACAGGGCTAGAACGATATGTAAACCCAATTTAGTAATACAGGGCTGGAATTAGGAGTGAACTCAGTTCAGTATAGGACTTTGTCAACTATGGTGGTCTTGGAAATGATCCTTGGCTGATATGGAAATGATTTTCTATACTTATATATTTTCCAAAATTCCATGTTTTATGCCTAAGTTATTTTCTCATGGATCATGTTCCTTTATGATTTAATACTTATAAACTACCAAGATTTATTCCATGACTCAAGATATTTATATATGTTTTACATGGTATGATTTTCAAACTTTATGTTCATGTTATTGCATTTTTATGTTCATGTTTTATTTAATATTTTCCTTATTTACCCTTACTAAGCATCTTAGCTCAACATTTTCATATGTTTTCTTTTCCTTATGATATAAATAAAGATTTTATGTAGGAAAACTAAAGGGTAAGATATTTAAGGGATATGTTGAAGATCTTTCACCAAATTTGAATAATGTGTTCCAAGTTTCCAAAGGCACTAAACTAATACGGTATTTGGGCGTCTATTTGTGTAATGTATTAAGTATTTGGAAAAAGTAACATAATGTTAATGTATGTCAATCTTGGGTCATTATAATACTTACCAAAATATTATTTAAACCCATAAGAAAAATATTTCTAGATATCGAAATACCATTCTATTTAAAATATATTTTTTGAAAATATCAAAAATAAAGGGAGGGAATATTTTTATTTGAAGAGAATATGGAAGCTTAAAAACGAATAAAAACATAAAATAATAGTTATTATGGTGTTAATAACCATTTAAATTGTATACATTAAAATAAAACATTCCTTTTTTCCTTTTTGTTAAAAAATTCTGTATAAAATATATAAAAAGATTCATTTTGAAAACTTTTTAAAAGAAATTAAAAATAGATAAAATGTCCTTTATACTTAATTTATTTCCATGTAATTACTTCTATAAAATAATATTAAGAATATGAACATGGAATAAAAATATTTATAAATTAAATCTTTAAAATATTTAAAATGAGGGTTTTAAGTAAAGTGTTCCTTACCTTGAATTTGAATTGTCATGTATGTTTTTAATCTCCTATATAATAAAATTTTATCAATTATTTATTTTCTTAAGAATATTTTATAGGTTTAATATCTTATCATTAAACCATTTTTTTCATTTAATTAAATTTCATATTTAATTACTCGATCTTTTAAGTTCACATCGATTTTTTGAGGGTGTTTGGTTTATAATTTCAAAACGACTTCGGTATGGTGATCATGGTCAAAGAGTTCAGTATTCCATAATATACAGAATAATAAGCATGAAATAGTTTTTATTTTTATACATTAATTATAATTTTAAACCAAACATGAAATATAGTTTTGAGAAATGAATTATGTTGCAGTCATGGAGACAGTAGGTCGTACGTACACATGAGTAACATTTCCATTTTTCAAAAAACCCGAGATATATAAGTTATGTATTATTTTATCTTTAAAAATTATATTTATATAATAAATATCATATTATATCTTTAAATACACTTATATATACAATCCATGTGATGCGGTGTTGAGAAAAGAATCACATCACTTCATGGAGGTGGTAGTCCACACATATGCATGAATGATGTTATCATTTTTCAATGCATAAAAAGGTAATAAAATTGATAATATATTATATTTAAATAATTATAATTATTTTATTAATATCATATAAATACATTAAATCCATAATTATAGTTAGTTGCGAGAGGCGGTGATGGAAAAAAATCACAATGGTTTGCGAGGTGGTAGTCTGCCGTACACACAAACAATTGTTTTATTTCCCATTTGATGGAAGAAGATATGAATATAGGTTATTAAATTTAAAAAATAAAATATTATTATATTTAATATAATTATTTTATTATTTCATCATGGTTAAAGAAGTTTTTAATGAGGTAGATTAAGAAATAAAATTAAAACACTTGGTTAATAACTATACCTCTTCTTCTAACAACCTCTTTAAATTTATACCTAAAGCCTTAATAGGTATATTTTATGGCAAAAAGGGGAATATTGGATGAATGGAGTGATGTTATGGAGTTATTTGGGTAGTTAATGACTAAAAAAATTGATTTTTATGTGTGGTGAGGAGAGGAGAGGGTGTGTACTTTTATAAGTGGGGGAGAGGACACACATTGATTTTTTAAAAAGATTAAAATATATTAATGTCTTACTCAATAACAATGGATCAAAAATGAAATATTTAAAAATATGAGATGATATAGTGTCTAAATATGTCCATAAAATATAATTTATACTTGTTTTATGTCATTTTAACCCTTATCATGTTAGTATAACCCCCCAATAAACATGTTTTAACCTTAACTGTAGTAACAAATTTTTCCTATTTTTACTATTCATTATGAAAAAAATAAGTTATCCTTATCACACAATATTAATTATTAAAATTAAAAAAATTTAATCAATTTAATCAAATTAAATTTATAGAAAATTTAGGATTTAATTTAAAATTAAACCCACAAAATGTGATAAAAAGCAGGTTTCTAGAAAAAAGGTATGCTTAAGTATAAAAAATCTTATACCAAAATGAAACATAAAATTGATTCCAAAGTCCTTAATTTTATTATTCATAATATAAATAAAAAAGTTTTAATTTGAAACCATTTTAATACAAAATGGATCTTTGTTAATTCTTGAAACAAAATGATAGTTTTAAATAAAAATTGGTATTTTTCATTATTCATTCAAAAAATAGAAGTTTTCAGAAAATTCTCAAAAATTCATCCTAATATAATTTTGACATGATGAATTCAAAAATTTTATAATTTTTTCCAAATTAAAATTGTAAAATTATGAAATTAATATTTCAAATAAAACTATATAATATATATAAATAAATTCAGTAAGAATAAAACTATTTCTTTTTTGATTGGAAAATTACTTAATGTTTTTATTGTGAATATAACTCTATAAAAAGTATTTGACGAATAATAATAAGACATAAAACTAACTTATTTTAACATTAACTAGGTTTTTATACCCTCTGTTATGCTCGAGGTCCCACCTAAGTAGTGGACGAACTTGGGTCCCACAATCGGTCTTAGATTAGCCATTTTTTGTAAACTCCCAACTCAAACACTTGGTAAAATACTAAGTGTAATTTTTCCCAAAAATATTCTCAATTATTAATCATGAAATAATTTTTCATGGAATTATTCAATACTCTCAACACTTTAACTTCTTAAATTCTTCCTTGTTTTAAAAAATGTGCACTCTCCACTATTAGAAATTTTTTAAACCTTATTAATAGATAAACGATTATTAGATATTAAGGGATTATTGAATTATCAATCATAAATTCCAATTCCAACTCATAAATCCATAACAATCCTCAAAAAACCATCAGATCCTCAATATATATTTACACTATACCTTATTGAAAACAAATATAATTTATTAGCTAGACTCATCAAAATAGTAAAAATAAGAAACTGGAAAAAAAATAAGAAAGTTAAAGAGGAAAGTGAAAATATAAAAGGATATATTTCTAAAATTGAATAATAGAAAAAAAATTTGATTCTGAAATTTTAATGAAAAAATATGAAAATAACATATTTAATGATTAATTGTGTAAAAATGATAAAGCTCAAGAAAGGAAATTTAACTTGGATTTGGATGATTTAATTAAAGTTTATAATGAATGTAAGAAGATGAATAAAGAAAATAACAAACTAAGAAATACAAATTCATGTTCAAATATTAAAGTTTATGATGATTTATAAGTTATTTAAATGGAATATGAAAATTTTAAAGTTGAAATTTATAGTTTGAAAAAGGACTTGTCTACCTTTGTTAAAGGTAAGAAAAAATATGATAAAATGATGTATACAATGAAACCTATATAAAATAGAAATATTTTTTTATTATAATGGTAAACTACCAAGAATGAACATTTTTTTTTTGAAAAGTTAAAATGGAAAAGTTTCTAGTGTAATATGTTTTAAATGAAAAATTCTTGGGCGTTATGCTAATGAATGTTCTTTAATATTCAATCAATCATTTTTTCATAAAAAAAAAATTTATATATAAGAATTTATTTTCCATAAACCCCCAAATATATGTTTAAAATCTATTTGGGTTCCTAAATGTTCTACTACTAATCTGGTTAGACCCAAGATGGAATGGGTGCCAAAAAAATATTTTACTTGATTTATTTTAGGAAAGCTACCTTAAAACTATCAAATATTCATGGTATATGGATTGTGGAAGTTCCAGAAACATGATTGGAGATATATCCAATTTTATATCATTTAATTCAAGTGATATAAATCTTGTAAATTTTGGAGATTATAATAAAGGTTAGATTAAATGTCATGTTTAAAGAAGATTTTCAAAAACTATTATTATCTCAAAAGTACTATTTATAGAGGGTTTATAACACAAGTTAATTAGTATATCTCAACTTTTAAATGATGGAATGAATGTATTGTTTGAAAATGATAAATGTATAGTTTTTAAGAATGATTGTGTTTTGTTTTCAACAAACAAAAAAGATACCATATATTATATTTATTTATTTGAACCAACTAAACTAAAGGTTAGGTGTTTAAATGCTGCAGAATGATTTTTTTGGAATATAAGACTAAAACATGATAATATTCAGATTATGAATAAATTTTCAAATCATAAACATGAATAAGATTTACTAGAAATAAAAGTAAGTAAATAATTTTTTTGATTCTTATTTCAAACGTAAGAAACATAAAGAAAGTTTTAAATATATTAATGATGTTATAACTGCTAGACCTGTTGAACTGTTACACCTTGATTTATTTGGTCCTATCACTACAAGAAAATTGTATTTATCTATCCAATGTTAGGCCTATAGGCCTTTAACATATTAATAAATAGGGATGTATGAGTGGGTTATACCTAGGGCGGGGGGCATGTGAGCCTTATCCCACTTGGTGGAGACTCTTCAAGTGCATCCACGTGACCCAGGATCAAATCTGGGTAGAGGAATATTTCCAGAACACTGTATAAGTACCACATCATGTACTATAGTAAACAAGTTTCAATACTATAGCAGCTGGAAATATTCACCTTTGGGACACCATTTTGGTCCTTGAGTTCATTAAGGCCTTCAGGACACCGCAAGGCTTTTGGGCCACATGGTGGGTAAATGAAAACTGGACATATTATACAAAGTAATATGCTCCATATGAGGATTCAGAGTAGGCGCATTCACCAGAACAAAGCTATCATATTTAGAAGAATGATAGGGTATAGAAATTTCCATTGGTACTAGGCCTGTGCATCTCTATAGAGGAAAAAAAATCCAAACAACCATGCGAAGGTGGAAATTTGATCACGATGCAAACACTGTGGAGGGTCGATTCCAAGTAGTTATAGTTTGGGATGAATTCATATAAGACCTTCATGTCATGTAATTTCACAAAGCCTATGAGCCATGTTAGGGTTCCCCTTCAACCCTTAAAATGGGGATTATGAAAAATGAATAAAAATTAAAGGCATTCGGCCTATTCAGGCCTAGGGGGGGGGGTACTATGACTAGCCTTTCCATCTTGTGTGTGTGATGCGTGTGTGTGTGATTGAATGTAATTATACCCCCAAACACCTAATATATATAGATTAATTATTTTAAATATTAATATATAAATTAATATATATGTTATTATATTTTTCATATCTATATTTGTGTTTGTGTGTGTGTGTGTTAATATATTTTATTTAATATTTATACATTAATTAAAATATATGTTATTATGTTTTATTATTTATATATGTTATTATAGATTAATATGTATTTCATTGTATATATATATATAAATTTATATATATGTTGTTAAATGTTATATATATATATGTTATCATATGTTATTATATATTAATATATATGTTATATTTTTGATGCTCTCCAAATGAGCATCAATAAATTCAAAAAGGATGGAATACCTAAATATGGGTATTATTTTCCCTATAAAAGTAAAGAAAGAAGAAGATGGCAGATATCTGTGGATCACATGAGCCCTTAGGGGAATCATGATCATGTGACCATCATAAGTTCATAAGAAGACTCCACATGCATTTCATAACCTATAGGGGACCCCATGGAACCCCTTTCAACAAGTCTTACTACTATTGTGAAGGCCCTCCATACAACCAGTGATCACGTGACTGTAGTCAAATAAGATCCCCTAGGATACACTATTTCTCATCAACAGACGCATAACAATACAAACAAAAATACATTGAATGTAGGAGGAAATATATCCAAAGGTGGATACCCCTTTCAGTCGTAAAGATCATGTAACATATCAACGATGGGAATGAAAATTGTCCTTGAAAACTTCCAAACAAATTCGCATGACCCTTGAACCTTTGTAGAATAAAAAAAAGGAAATAAAAGGGGAGGAGGTAGGAATAAATCATGGTCCTAACAGACATGTGATATGCTCCTAGTAGCCTGCAAGACACCATGATACCCTGGGGCCATGCCCACCTCACCTCACGAAATCCCTTTGGCTTGTCAGCCTTATCATGTGAAAGTCCCAGGGTATTCTCAAAAAAACTTGCAATTCCCCTTTGGATACCTAAGGATAAACTTATGGGTTTGTACATGAAATTTTTACACATCCCTACAGGACCTCTATTTGTCACGTGAAGCATCATAAAAAAGTAGAGTAATTGTCTTTGAAATTACTCATGTAATCTTACATGACTCCCAAAACTTTGTAAAATAAAACAAAGGAAATAAAATACGTAGGAGGTGAAAGCCTCTTATTATTGTAAAACACTTACTACGTGCTAAGGATTCCTATAGTATGTTCCCACAAGACTCCTAGAAAATCCATCCTAATCTCACAGAGACTCCTATATAAGACATCGTTACCTCCTGAAGAGTCCCAAGAAAGGCATAGAGCATCTCATAAAGGCCTTTGAATAGGAAATTTGGTCTCACAAAGGCCCATATACATGTCAGTATAAAAATATGGAAGCCTTTTATCATAACCAAATTATCCAAAAAATTCCCCATTAATTGAAAATAATTCAATAATGGAGGAATTGATGGGAGGTACTCGTGGTCTCTGAAAATCAGGTGATACCCTAAGAGCAATCCATGACAAAGGCTCATGAAGACAATGGCACCAGACCCTTTTTCTAACTCCATCTTGCATCCATGCTATATATGACACAAAAAATGGGGAATTAATGAGTTGGAGAAGCCTATAAATTCCCCATCCCAGCATGAAAAATTCACCACTACCTACCGTGACCATATGACCATGATGCTTCGAAAAAATGATAGATTTTTTGCATTCTGGTGCATCAACACTCTTACGCACCATAGAATATTTATATGAGCAGCTGATATCATGACTAAAAAGTCTTCCATATGGTAATATGCTGATGAGTATCCAAATTGATTATGTTCCATGCATAAATCACTTCACATGATCATTCATAGACCACACAAAGGGATCCTAGAAGGACATACAAAGAACCTACTAAATGTATTCTAGATCAAGTGATATTCAAAATAAACTGACATTGAATAAATATAATGCATCCATAATATAAAGTCTAGAATAAATATTAAAGGTGGAATAATTAAGAGGAAAATATATTCACTGACCCTCACGTGATTCACATGAACCATCCAAGACATGCGACAACAAAAGGACATGTCACCTAGATCCCATGACACTCCTTCAGTATGCTATTTAGGTCATGATAAATCTTTTAGATATGTTAAATAAGGTCACATGATCCCCTTGAGCGTACCACTTTATTCTTGTGAAGCCCTCTAGTCCTGTAGACCAAGCCTCATGATATCCTTCAGATAAATTGCTTGACTCATATAACGACACCAACTCATGTCAGCTAAGTCTTACAGATGAATTTGAGCATTCCAAATAAATCTCTCATGATAACCTATGGGAAAGACATATGAGACTCACGAATCCCTCCAAAAATGTTGTCTGGGAATCACAATTTCCTCCATAGATGCTATCGAAGACATGTAACACCCTCTGAGACATGTTGCATTGACTCCTACGATACCCTCCATATGAATCAAGCTAGCCCTTGATAATGACACTAGGGAAAGTTAGATAGATCATGATACACCCACTAGTAAATCCATCCAAGTCATGTAATGGATTCTAGGATAGACCACCTAGATCTTGTGATGTCCTCTAGACATGCCAGCTTTGATCATGCGACGACCTTTGGATATGCTACATGGGTTACGTGAATTACTTTAGAAAAACCAAATGGATCATTTAGTTGTCTTCAAATATGCTAGGTAGATAATCTCCTACATATCGGGATAAGTAGGAAATCAATGATTGTTAGGAAGGAAAACAGGTCATAAGGGAAACCTCAGAGTGTAAGCCCCGACCAATGACTTAACATGATATGTCCCAATAGCTAGGGAAACCTCAGAGTGTAAGCCCTGAACAATGAAACTATGATGAATCTGATTGCTTCCATATTCATGATACGTAGGACACATCTTATAACTTTGAGCTCCATAGGGATGTCCCAATATGTAAGAACCTCACTTTCCAAGAAATGGTACTGATCATTTTCCATCCCTTGTTTCTCACACTAAGTATAGATCACATGAGCTTAGGGAGTTTCAATAATCATATCATTTTCATAACGAGTCTTTAGAAACCACAGAAACTTGTGTATATAAATCCCCAATGAGTGGAATGACACATTATCCTCAATACAAGGGAATCTACCTTAGGGAAAATCTCTAGGGCATGATTGAACTATGAGAACTCTGATTATTTCAATAACCAGGATATATAGGATGCCTTCCTAAGGTCTAATCTCAAATAAACATCCATTTTGATGTAATCCGTATGAAAATTATGTTTTCTACCATAGGGACCCAATAATTCCAATGAGATGATTACTCTACATCTTCCATCAGTAGACTAAGAAATAAAGGAACTAAAAAAAATCTGATTCCTACCATAACCAGGAGACATATAACGTATCCCTGAGCTCCAATATCCATAATATATCCTCTTAGGGAAGTCCCAACACATAAGTCCCACATCATGAGAAATGAAAATGATCATTTTCCACCCCTTGTTTATCACATCGAGCATAGATCATGTGGTCTTAGGTAACTGAAATAATCATGTCATCTACACCATAAGTCTCTACAATGAAAAGGAAATTTCAATGTGTAAGACCCAAACAAATGAACAACAAGAATTCCGATTCTCTCCATAATTGAGATACATAGAACATACCTCTGGGACTCTATCTTGAACAACCAATGTCCTAGATCACCCCTATAAGTCTTTTTCTACATGATGTTAAACTAAAAAGGTCCAATGAACTATGTGGGTTTTGATTCCTGTAATAACCAGGATATGTAGGATACATCATAATGGATAAATCCCCTTCTTAGAATATTAACCACCTCCTTACATGGCAGCACATTCCAAAGCTCTTTATTATATAACTTCAGCACATAAGAAACCACCCATTATAGGAGAATGATGGATAACCTCAAATATATATATTTGGATTCCCTAAAGAGACCCCAATCCTTTTCATATGAAAGAGAATTACCCCAGAATAGTATTGTTAGGTTAACTGGTCCTATATTGGGATTTAGAAGAGATTTAAAAACATATCTTAAATATATAATAGAGTCCCATAGTAGGAAAAAATTCCCACCAAAAGGGTGAGATGAGCTCGAAATCCCATCCTCTCGACCAATACGAGTCCCAAAGATTCATTGGTCCTGAAATCCCAGGAAAGTTTTCCTTTGGAAATCATGTATTTACCCAATTATGGATGAGCAAACCATTGATATTTTCTAGTGAGAGCGACAATGGTAACCCGATGTTCATGATTGTACACAATAAACCCCCCCACAATCAAACTGTCAGGTGGATCCCATCCATGACTATAAATCCAGAAGAAAAAAATGGTGAACTTGACATGAAATAATTTAACTAAGACATATCACCCACAAGATAAAAATGATAGACCGCCTAGTTCTCATTAGACCATTTTCTTCCTAATATATGTGTGGCCCTTATCCTCATTCTGAAGAAATTAAAATGGTGAACCCAACATTAATCTTTCTAATAATAGAATGATAGGGTTATAGTCTATAAGAATATTTTTCCCCACTATACGCAAAAAAATGGTTAACCCGATGTCAATCTCTCAAATAACAAACAATTAGTTATAATACATTAAGTAATTTTGTTTTCACCCCATAAACAAAAAAACAAGCCCGATGCGAATCTATCAAATGATGAGATGAAATAATGATCATGCTATAAGACACTTTGTTTTTGAATACCCTATACACAAAAAGTAGTTTGACTATTATGATCCTTCAAATAATCCTATGTAACCATGGGTTATCATGAAATAAGTGCATCCTCGCTTTGATAAGTCCAAGAAAATAGAATGGATGAGTTAGTAATAAAAGAATAATTTCATTAAAAACACATATATAATTGAGCATATTATGCCTATGATATTTAACTAATTAGTAACCTTGTTATTTTTCATCTACACAACTTCATATACTACTTTTAGTATCTCGATTTGAGATATTGTCTTCATCATTTAATGTTCTCTCTGGTAAATCATCCGTAGCTGCAACACCCATGGATCGTAAAGTGATATCACCTACTTGATAGATCCAATTATAGGTGGAAAACATGATGGTCTGTGAGTACCACCGACACATTATGATCCTGACCATGGAAGATGCTTATGATGTTCTCCAAGCATGGAAACCGGTGAGTCCACACCATCTAGGAAGGACTCCTACTAAGGTAGTAGCTCTTATTTCTACCACTAACCACTTTGGGAGCTTATCCTCAAAGCGTGAAAAATGCCACATTTAGTCTCTCATGAACGTGGATCAAGAATCAAAATATGGATCCCTTTCAATTAAAGTGCCACCGAGGAGGGAACCTGTCAACCACCGTCGCCAACACCATCCCACCGGTACCCACCAATTGACTTTTGAGGGTACCACCTGACATGATACCGCCTCTAATGACCATGTATGGGTAACAAGGAAGGATCATCAGAGGAGGAAGGAATTTGATATTAAGGAGAGGTCTCATATTCCCAATCTTACTGAGGATTTCTGCTGGTATATTTTAGTAGAAACCAGTAAGTAGGCTCATATCCCTGCTGACTCTGAAAAAGTATATGGGAATATTCCCATATCAAGAATGGGGGAGGTGCATATCCCTACCCCCATCCATGAAGAGCATTGAAATATTCTGATGGCATAAGGAGGAAAAAATTGGGTGCATGTTCTCACTTAAATCGAAGACATATTCTAGTGTATAATAGAGACAAAGAATGTTCAGGCTTATATCCCTATACTCACTTTGCTAAAATTCCAACATATTTTAGCAACAGCTGAAGAAATCCACTGACATATCCTGAAAATGTTGTAGATAAAGGGATAGGCACATAATTCTATCCCTACATCCATGGAAACTCAACACTATGATCATCACAAAAAAGTGGTTGTACTGGAGCAAGTTCACATTATTGCTCTTATCTAGGAGAATTATTGGTATATTCTGATAATGGATGAGGCGTTAAACCAAGATCATACCCCCATTCCAACTGGGGCTCACTAGGTGAGAAAAACACATGCGTTGGGATAAGGGCACATGCCTATAAAAAAAGTTCGAAGACATATTCTAATGCCCCAGGATTAGGCTCATATCCCCATTCTGGATGGGGATCACCATATGAGAGGGGAATAATCCTTGTTATAGGCTCATATTATTGTCAAATAAGTCCAGTAACATAATTTAAAGGCCCATTATTTAACATATATCCCTATTATGGCCGGGGATGACCAAGTGAAAATGAAACAATCCTCAACACAAGATCATATTCCTATGAGTGAATCTTCCTAGAATAATCTAGAATATCAGAGAATCTTGGAGTATAATCCTACTTTTGTTAATGAACGACTGCAACAACACCATTCCAAGGAAATACAGGAGGAGGCTCATATCCTTTATCATATTCTGGAGGTCCATCATCATATTATAGTTAGGAATTCATATTCGAACCAGGCTCATATTCCTATTCCAATTAGGGCTTACCAAGTGAGAGCAACACATGACTCAGGACAGGCTCATACTACTACCAAGAAAGACTAGCAGCATATCCCAAAGGCTCGGGATTGGGCTCATACTCCCATATTGACCGAGGATCACCAAGTGATAATGAAACATGCCTTAGGATAAAATCATATTCCTATCAATAATGAGACAACTTATTGGTATATTCCAAAATCTTCTCAGTAGTAGATGCATACTCCCACAACACCAGACGATTATAAGAAAGTTTTGGCAACCATCATGTAGTAGACTCATATCCTTGCATAATTCTAAAAGGAAGTTTGTCATATTATGACCACAATGAAGAACATATTCTATATTCCAAATCCTCTCAATACCAGTATCCTTGAGGTCATTCGAGACACATTCTCAACAACTTAAGTGTCCATCAACTCTTCTATAAAAATATAAGTAGAATATGTTTATTATCATGATAGTCCTCATCTTGGTAGTGTGGAGATGGATCAAAAGGAATACACTCCTAACATCCACTATGGTCAACCTCCCCATGATGATATCTCCTGTAGATAAGGAAATTCTCTCCTTGACCATACACCTCAGTATAGTGATGTGTTCAAAACTCCGACACCTTCATATAGAGAGGTGCTCGAAACATCGGGGTCAAATGAATATGGTTCCCCATAAACTTATAACAATACTCCACTCCCATCAGAAGGTGACCATCAGATCCATATTATATGTTCTGATTGGATAGAGGCATGTAAGTATGATGAGGATGAGGATGAAATTGACATATGGAGAGATTTAACTAGAAACAACCTCTCCATCATGTTCTGTCCCCTCACTACTTCCAACTATGAGATCCCAAATGAGCTAGAAAAAGAGTACATGAATTACATATTCCAAAATATGTGGGATACTCATTAGGGAATGAAGGATTGAAATCTACCTCATCCAGGATCCAAATGTCTCCTTCAGATAATCAATATACTCTATTGTCAGCTAGAACTTGTCACTATCTCCATTTCCCAAGATCCCAAATCAGAAAAGTACAACACAAATATGCAACATGATTTCCACTAATTCATAATGACACTTAGTTAGTTGATCTCCTAAGCCACTTCATACATCTATATTATAGGATGGGAAAATTATGGATAATTACACTTTGCATCATCCCTAGAATAACAGAACCCCTTAGATTCATCATCCTGTAATGTTATAGCCTTTGGAGAAATCAGGTGACTGGGTAACTCCTGGGTTATTTGGTCACTGCAACAGAATTCCCCTACTTCAATGATGCCTAAAAATCATTAAATAAGGGATAAGATATCCAAAATGACATCAAAATGGCCCCCTCAAATTAATTTGAATGCATTTAGGACATGGAGACCAAAGTTGCGATCATCCAGACAACTTCCTGTAAAGAATGGTTCTCATCATGGGTTTTCATCGCACCCAAATCCTATATGAGAACCAGTGTACCACATCAAATAAGACACAATAGAATCTACCACAACATCCCTCTAGGAGAACACCCACCCCCTGGGCCAAGAGAATATATACCACCACCCCCACCCCTTGGATCTTCAATTAATGATAGGATTCAATACATATCCTTGGCAGTTAAGAGAAAACCCCAACCCACCAAGATAGGGGAATTTATATCTCAATCATCATCTCTAGGTTCATAACCCCCTAAGAGGGTCCTAGAAGAATCAGTGGTGATTCTAGATCACCCCCATCCCACTGGGTTGGGAGAATTTATATCTTCATGTATGTCCTAATAATTATCAAGTCCCCAATTGGAATCATTAGATCCTCAATAATAATACCAATCCATTCCAATTGTAGACATAAATGGCCCCAAACCCACATGTTTAGTGGAATTTTCATCTTCATCATCACCACCATAGAGAGAATCAGTCTTCTCTAGTTTGTTAGGAAAACAATTGGTGTCCCACCTATCCCTACCACTAGGAGACAAACCTATACTAATAGGGGCCCATACAAAAACCAAAACCAAAAACTACCTTGAAGTCATTGTTCATAGGATGAGATGGTTGGAGTGTAAGACAAAGGTGATCATACCCCACTAGTTTTGCAAGCCAAAATGACCCAACATGGACAAGGGTTCATACAAAAACACTAATTAAAGTAGTGCAGAATCATCCCGTTACATTGAAATTAATGGCACAACCCCCATTTCATGATATGCCTCTGTTAATGTTATCACTATCAACATGGTAGACATTGATCAATATGAAAATGAAGATGGTCACAACACGAAGCATCTACCCCGAGAGGAGGGTGATTTGGATGCACCAAATGAGGCAGTTCATACCCATAACCAAAGAAGGCTCCAAAATATGGAACATCTGAATATCAAGTTTCCACCTCCATGACAAAAAAATTTCCAAGGGGAAAGGTATGGATACATCCTAGTCACTTCTCAGAATAATTGAAGTTCCTTCCCTAAAGGAAAAGTTGTCACAAAATGAGAATGAAATACAAGCTCTCTAGTAACTCAACGAGGAGATACTCAGGGGAAAAATTCACACCAGGTATTATCTTCAAGAAGAGATGAATATTCTCCCACCCATAGCTGATACACCAGCAATAGAAGTATCTAAGAATCATATTAGATCTGAATATAGACAAACAATCTTCATAAACGAGGAATTCAAAAATGAACATTACTTACTTGTAATGCGGAAACATCCCCCCCTCGCCAGGGTGATCATTTAGTCCTAGGAAAAATCGAGAATCAGTGGTAGATAAAGGTGGGACCACCTCATCGGACCCTGTTTGCTCCCTGTGAATGGGAGAAGGCTCACACAGTAATGACCTTATAGTTAAATAATGTCATTGATTCCCTAGATACTCAAATAGTATCCATGGAAGGGCGACGTGCACCCATGCAGCCTAAGAGGAAGCCATATCCTGAATGGGTGGTTGACACTCCACCTCCACCAAACTCCAGCAATCCCACCTTCTCCACCTTTGATAGTGTATGCGGCCCTAAAAAAATCTCACACACTTCGTATCCTGATGAATGATAATGATGGGCCCTTGAGATCAATATGAGGCAACAAAGATGAGGTGTTTCGTACACTCTGATAGGGCTATCCTTTATTTGGTATAATAGCCTACTAGCGGGATCTATTGTAGGATGTGAATAAATTTTTCTTTAGTTCCTTTATCAGTTCAACTCCACACTAAGGAAAATAATGATCATAGACCTAATTAACTATAAATAATTCAATAATGATAGGGTGTATGATTTCAAAGGGATATTTAAAGGCTTAACCGATTTTCTCAACATCCCTCTCTCATTAGAGAAACAACTAGAAACTCTGTGCTGAAAATATTAGGGATGAGTTGTAGACACCTCTAACCCCTATAAATAATCTAGGAGGGTTATGATATTTCACTGAAATGATAAAATATCTTGAGGATACCATTTATATAACCCGATATAAAACTCGACTCATACCCACAACAAAGGAGAAAAGTCAAGTCAAATTAGAGTCCATAACTGTCACTCTCAAGGCCACAGATGTTTCTATTCAAGCACCTAGGAAAGCCTCAAACTGCCCAGCACCTCCTGTCGAGTGGTGACAACCAAAGAATTTCCCTCAGCCATAATCAAATAGAAATAAGGGTCACTTGATATTTTAGGAACATATGAACAAAGTATACTCCCTTCAAAATGAACAAGTCCCCAATTATTTCTTGGCCTCCATGGAAAATAACCTTATCAAGATTCCACATCCCAGAAAGACTGATGATGTCAACCTCACCAACCATCCTGACTACTGCCATCACCATATAAGTCTAGGTCATATCATCCAAGATCGCTTCATCTTCAAATTCATCCTTCAAGGCCTGGTTGATTCTGGATAGGTGGAATTAGAAAACTCTCTAGAGTAGGTCATGTGCATAACCTTTTTCTGATTAGAAGAAGAGGATGGCTGGAAGAACATCATAATTAGGCATGTAAAATAAAATTGAAAACTGGATGAATAAAAAAACAATTGATTGAGATCATTCCACTTTGAGAGAACAACTACACAAACCCTCAATAGATCAACCACCTAAAGAGGTAACATAAAATGTGCCTCCCCAGAGTCCTCCATTAGTTTTCCACATCCTATTTTCTTTCATGACCACCTAGAAGGGGTTCAATCTGATCAATCCAATCAATGGGGAAGGCCAGTGTGACCCACACCATTAGGAGAAGATATTTCCTTTACTTATGCACAATCTAAAGGCTTATCCACCTCAAATTCCATGGCTCCCAAACTGCATGCCTAGAAGAAACCCCATATTGGGAAGTGCTGACTTTTGGCACAAAAGTACGATGTTTTGAAATAGTTGGCTATTGTCCCATCTAAGCTCTAAATCCTCAATATGACCCATCTTTCAAAATAACCCAATAGGGGCACTTGTTGAATCCATCTAGATCCCTGAAAATTTTAAGACAAAAGTCATTATAGCTAAGGTTTATTGAGTGGAGAACATTTCCTTAGAATGTAATGTCACTATCTCATTCACTAAACAGGATTAGGAATAGGTCCTTCAAGGACATATCATACCCCTATATGTTTCAGTTAGACTCAATAATGTTAATATCCAAAGGGTTATAATTGATAATGGTTCTGGGATCAATCTCATCCAAGTTCAAACCCTATAATGTTTGGGATATGAAAAAGGGGACCTATCTCCCACAAAGATAACCATTCAAGGTTATGATAAGAGTGAGTAAAGACCTATTGTGAAGATCAAACTCGAATCCCAGTTTGGGGAACTCACATCTGATGCTGGTTTCATGATTATTTAGAAAGATAACACAAATAATTTCCTGCTCAGGAGGCCCTGGCTCCATATCCAATTGGAGGTACCTTCAACATTCCATCAGTGTCTAAAGTATCCCATTGATGGAAAAGTATGCATACTACATAGTGAAAAATCCCCTTTCGATACTTTCAGATCCACATATGATGAAGTATATTTCTATAAGAAGGAAATAAAACAATCTCAGATGATGATATATAGGTTTAATCTCCCAATATATTGGGGACCAACCTTATTAATCCTTATAGTTTTCTCGATAATGACTATGTGCTCCCCATAAATCTAGTCAAGGTAGCACATCTGATCCTAGATGTCCATGCCCCTTCTATCCTTAGTGATAGTGTAAATTGAAATTAGCTCTGACATCTCTCTATGATGACTGATATAACAAGGTATGATAATGTCTCTTATAATTTCCTCCCTCACCCTGATAGTGATGGAGGATCCCATAGATTTCCAACTTTGTCTGAAAATTCCTCCATAGAATCAGAATTGGAGGAAGATGAGAATAATCTCAGAAATTCCCCTATAGTATTTGAGGAAGGTGTTTCCACCACTATAGATTAGATTAGATTGATAAATATGGTAATGAAAGAATAATCACGACCTACTCTAATTAGTTCCCGCCATGCCCCTATAAGAGCAAGAGATGTACATTTCATTTCTAATGCATCACCGATATGTGTTCACTTGAAACTATAAATAAATTCCTAGACTAAATCCAGATTTGGATACACACCATATCAGACTACCTGATGAGAATCAAGGCTTCAAGAAGGCATCCAGGAGGATGAACCCCTCTCATGCGACCAATGTAGAGGTGGAAGTTGACAAGTTGATCAAATCCAACTTTGTACGATAAGTAAAATACCTAAGATGGTTTTCCAACATCATCCCCATCCTGAAAAAGGACAGTAAGATTAGGGTCTACATTGACTTTAGATACCTTAATCTTCATTTACCAAATGACTATTTCCCACCACCGATAATAGAAATCTTGATCAATGCAACTGCTGGTTTTTAATCTGTTTCCTTCATGGATGGGTATTTAGGGTATAGTCAGATCAAGATGGCCCCTGAAAATGAAGAACCCACTGCCTTCAAAGAGCCTTATGGTATCTTCGATTATTATGTTATTACTTTTTTATTAAATAATGTTAGTGCCACATATTAGTGAAACATGCATCACATCTTTAAGTAATTATTGGGAAGGATAACTGAGTGTTTTGTCGACAAGTTGGTTGTTAAATCCCGATAGTGAAGTGATCACTTCATAGACCTCCAAAAAATCTTTGATAAATTGAGACAACACAGTCTGAAGATGAATCCATTGAAATTCACTTTTGGGGTAACATCCTAAAATTTCCTTGGATTTTTGGTATTCCACCAAGACATTGAGGTTGATCCAGAGAATACTAGTGATAATTTAGCAATGTAACCCCTATAAATCTCAAATAAATTAGGGGACTCCAAGGGAACCTTGAAAATTTTCAGTGATTCACAACCAACCTGGCTATCAAAGATATTCCCTTCAACTGGATAATGGAGAAGGGGATATCCTATAAATGGGATGATAAATGCCAAAAAAACTTTTAAAATTATCAAGAAATACCTATTGCAACCATTGATTTTGATACCTCTAATGGATTAGAGGCCACTCATTTTATATGTGGCTACCATGGAATGCTCACCAAGTTCCATCCTCACACAGAAAAGTGATACGGTAAGTGAGAATAGTCTCTACTACCTCAATCGGAAGATGTTAGGTACTGAGACTAGATATTCTGACATCGAGAAGAACTATCTTACACTCATATTTGTAGTGAAAATGCTAAGGTATTTATTGAATCACCAAAAATTCCACCTGGTCTTTGGTATTAATCAACTCAAGTACATCCTTGGCCACCCTATGTTGACTGGGTACTTGGATTTATGGGTGGTCATTCTACAACAATATAAAATTCAATTCACATCGCAGAAGTGAGTGAAAGGAAAATACCTGAATGATTTTATCATAGTACATTCTACACCAGAAAATTCACCCGAAGACCCTGAGCTCCTAGATGAAGAGGTATTCTATTCCCATGATACTCCTCAGACATGGGATATGTACATTTATGGACCCTCTCAGATTCCTGTCAGTATAAGGATGGAAAACACAATGCTCAATTGGGTTGGTCTAGGGATTGTACTTATCTCTCCAGAAAAAAAGTTTTGTCCTACCCTTTCTCACTATCTGAAGGCTGAACAAATAATGAGGTTGGATACCAAGACCTCATCACTGGATTGTAACTATCCCTACAACTACACATAGCCTACCTGGATATCAAATGGGACTCAGAATTGGTGATAAAGTAAATCAATGGTGAATATTCCACTAAAAAGTAAGAGATGGACCCCTAACTAGCTATGTTAGGGTAATGATGGTAGGGTTCTCTTTTGATCCCACATTTCATCATGTTACCCAATCATAGAATGCTTGCATTGATGTACTGGCTAATGCAGCCACCATCCCGATCGAACCTGACTAGGAGGAAGAAATCTTCTGTATCACGAATCGAAGAATGGTATCCTCAATTATGGTATGTGATATAGAATAAATCAATCAGATCAACAATTACCTAGAGTGAAATGAACCAATGACCACCCCTAGATGGGTGGATCCCATAATTGGTTATCTATAATATGGGATTCTTCCAATAGAACGAGCTGGATGAGAACAGATTTGGCACTATGCATCAAATTTCACTCTTTATGATGGTAAAAATGAACAGAAATCCCTCTAAAATGATTCTTTTATGGAATATTCATCATGTGAATAGTATAAAGATAGATTTTCACCTTCATGGAAGAAGTCCATGTAGATTCTTGTGGAACCCACCAATCCGGAACCAAGATCTTCCACTAAATCAGGAGGTTGGGATATTACTGGATAACCATGATACAAGAATTCATAGAATTAACCAAGAAATGTCATGCATTATAGATTTATGTAAACTTCATTCATCATCCCCATAATTTCTATATACATCTAAATATTCATATCCATTTTCTGTTTAGGGAATGGATGTTGTGGGGCCATATCCCCCAGCCACAAATAAGTAGTTCTAGTACATCCTTACTACTACCAAATTATTTTCAAAATGGGATGTGGAAATACCCCTCAAGTATTTCTAGTAATTATAGAAATATGAATACTTTTTTAAGGGGATATAAAATTATAATTCCTTAGATAACTTTGATATGGGATTATAGTAAGGATTGAGTAATATGAAAGGATAAATATTATTATAGAGAGTAGTTGTCATATCTACATTCAACCAAGTATGCTGTGTCATATGGTATAACTTAAGAAGCAATTTTAGAAACTAATTGTTTCATATTTTGGAATCATAACTAGATAATAAAAATTAAATCATATCATGAAGAATTTTATCTATGGTATTATCCAAGATATTAGGGTTGATAGAGGAAAAAATATATATATTCAAGGATATTATCTCATGAGGGATATTCTCAAAAAGAAAAGGTTATAGTAAGACTAAAAAAAGGGTTGTGTGTTGGGATCAATAGCTATAACCAAATCTTAGTTGAAGCATGTTGATCACGTGATCCTAAACGATTGATTTGTTAGTAGTTGAAAATAGTGAAAGTTTAAGTCTATTAGATTTGGTTCCCTAGAACCAACTACTAAGTATATTTTATTACTATAATATTTATAATGTTAAATATTAATGAATATATTATCATATAATGATTGTTATTAAACATTACATTATACGTGATAATGTCCCAAGGGTAACTATCACATTGAAAGGTCATGGAAGTTACAAACTATAATGAGAACCTAGAAGTGAAATGACAAAATTATTAAATATATATTCTATGACTATATGATATTATTTTATGATACTCAAATGATATAGTTTATCAGGGGTAGGGGTTCATAAGACATTAATACTTCTTCTCATGAAGTTCATCTTTAGTAATCTCAATAAAGGAGATTATGAGAACTTGACCCGCTTGATGGAAATCCAAATTTATATGTGTCATTGGATGTTACAATATCCATACATGTGTAATGATTCTTAAACCTTAATATTATTACAAATTAATATCATGATTTGCGTACTTTGATGCAATTTCATTAATATTGATGACAAATATTCATGGAAAAATTGGGTGAGTTGGGTGTGTTATAAATGATATATAATTAATGAATAATGTAAGCAAGGTTTTTTTACCATTTATTATTTAATGGAATTTGATATCTTAGGCCCTTTTTATGGGAATGGAACTACCTTATTAAGTCTATAGATATGGAATTATATCATAAAGTATATTTCCATAAATTTAAATAAATATACATTGAGAACATAAGTTGATGAAATCAATATCCAACCTTATTGATTAAAGATATAATGATACATATATTATATTACATAATGTACATTCATATGAGGCTATATTTCATTACTACATTAACTTCTTTCTCTAAGAGTTCCTTGGCATGTTTCTAGAAACTAACCTTATGATGTGTCATAGAATCATTTTATCTTTAATTTTTAAAATCACATAACACTCATGATATAATTTATTTTAACTTGATGTTTTTGTTTATGTTTTTTTGTTATACAAAATCAAACTTCCGGTAACTATATTTTAGGAGATATTTATCATGAATGTATAGAGGTATAAATTATATTGATCATTGTAGTGGTGCTAATAAATTCATCTATAGATATAGAGAGATTCTGAGTTCTTCAATAGATGATGAAGCTATTACCGATGTTATTGCAACTAAACTTAAAGTTTTTAGAATCCAACCATTATAGGGTTTCTGATAAATATATCTATGATTAAAGGAATAGATGAAAATTATATACCAAGAATAATAATAAATAATTCTTAAATTTTCTGATTTCTTGAAGTCATGCACCAATTTTTTTCATTTATATCTTCCAATCACTATAATATTTCTTTCCCAACGTTCTATTAATAGATTACATTAGTGAGGTTTCATTGTAAAAATTTCACAGTGATTCATGTAGTAATAATTTTGTTATCGAACATCATGTTGAGGTCTTCTATTCTTGGAATTAAGAGTTTCAATTTTAGTTAATAGAACAAAGAATTTTTTTACTATTCTGATTGATGGATTCCATTAAGGAAGATAGAGCCGAGATTATGATTTATAGAAGTTGTACCTACCAACATGTTAAGTTGAGGGATTCTTAGGTTTTGTAAGATATAAATTTTAATAAGTTAAAGTTGAGGGTACCTTTTTATGGGTTATATTCAAGGATACCTTGAATTAGGTTTATGATTCCTCTTATTTTTTGGGGTAAAATAGGTATTTATAATATCCTTTAAGGCATAATTGATTTTTAAATTAGTACCCTTCATTTTGTTTGTATTTCTAAAGTGCCTAATTTTTAAGTGGTTGTTATTAATTATATTACATGTTTGAATTTATTGAAATCACATAAAATTATGGAAAAATTAATTTAAACTATTTTTACTTATGTTTAATAGTATATGTTTTATTAGTTCATAATTTTTGGGTTATTCGAACTTCCTGTTCTCAATAGTTTGAAAACTAGGGACATGGATAAAAAATATAAGTTTGCATTTAAAATACAATTTAACCACTCTTTTTGGTTTACCTACTTGTTTATATGGAACAATAATTATTATTAGAGAAGTTATCTAAATTCGAGACTAAACCTAATATTATTTCTTTTTAATTTTATTAGTTTATTGTATTTTCATATTTTTATTTCCTTATAGCTAACTGTGTAGTAGAGTTTTATTTTTTATTTTTTTCAGTATGAAAGTTTTACATATTGGTTTTATTGACAATATTAGTCTTAATAGACCACCTATATATGATGGAAATGAATATAAATACTGGAGAGAATGTATTGAGACATTTATGATCAACACTAGTGTTGAAAATTTTCTTATGCTTATTAGTAGTTACAAAATTTCCAAGATATAAGTTTCAACCTTTTCTAAATAAGGGAGGAATGAATTTCAATCAAATTTTTGAGTTAAATATTTTTTTTTTCTTTTTAATAGAATATCTACAATCAAGTTTCATCTTGTAGAGTATCTTATGGTATTTGGAAGAAATTAAAAGTTACACATTTTGGAACTTTAAAAGTTCTTGAAAGAAATGTCATGCTCATGGATGATTATTAGGTTTATTTTTTTATTTTAGGCCTAGTGAAATAATTTCACAAATATATAAATGTTTAATGAAAATTTTTAATAGTCACTTAGAAAAAAATAATTATAATATGAATAGTAAGTTGAAAAATTCATTGATATTTTAACAAAATAATAGGAATCAAAGAGAACTGACATTGAAGATAAAAATCATATTAATAATCTAAGTTTAGATGATTTAATCATAAAATTAATGAAATATGAGAGTCATATGAAAAGAGATACTAAGAAAGAAAATAAGTAGAATGGTATTGACTTTACATCCAAAATAACATTAAATTATGGAGATTGTAAGGATAAAACAAGTACATCTAAGGGTCATAGTTGTGTTGAGTCAAGTAAAGAATAAATTGATCAATTTTACAAATGAATAAACCGATACATGGGAAAGAATATTTTATATAAGAATAAATAGAATGAAAAGAATGATAGTTATGACGAAAAATATTTTTCTGAGCCTATCTATTATGAATATAGAAAACATGAACATATTTGACCAGAATGTCCAGTAATAAAGAGAAAAGAGAGAAATTATTCAAAGAAATACTCAAAGAGAAAAGATAATAATATATTGAAATTATTTGATACATGGAGACCCAATGAAGGTGATACCACTTCCAACATTTCTTTATAAGATAGAGATGATAACTATAAAAAATATTTTATTTTATATTAATTCCCCAATTTTTGAGAAATATTTCATGGGAAAGGTTATAGTTGAATCACTTACTAATCATACAATTGATTCAAAATGTTTTTATGATGAAAGTGATAGTGATAGTGAATATAAAGATGATTATCCTATAGTTAAATAAATGTAATTGTATATTATTATCCTTGAAAATAGGGAAAAGTGAGTAAAGGATGCATTTGTTAAGGTCAAATATTACTTTACTTATTTCTAAAAAGTATATCAATCTTAAGACTAAATCAAGTTAATGGAATGAGTAATTGTATGAGACTTTAAAAGAGATTAAAAAACTATAGAGTAATAATTAAATGCTAAATTATGAGTTTGAATAATTGAAGATTAAATTTTATAAGTTTGATACTGATATAAAAGGTGAAATAATTTCTAAATCATTTAAAAATCACTCAAGTATAATAATTAGAAATTGAAAAGTTCTGAAAAAATGTGAAATATAATAAACATGAAAATAAATCTATCAAATTAAAAAATAATATTGAAATATTATAGAATTTATTATCCAATTTTATATATAGTAGAAAATATTTTTATAAAATGTATGGGTAGCTGAAAACATCTAAAAAATCTACAGATATACATGGTAGCAGATTCACTGGAAGTTCCACTTATCAATAAAACTAATTGATGGCCAATCAAGAGACTTTTTTCACTATGTTTTATATAGGAGAAAATTTGGAGAAGAATTATTCTTTGAACAAAGTCTAATCCTTTGTAAGATTTCAGGATTTTATCTATAAGGAACTGACTGATTTTGAGTGTTGAAATTCTAAGAAAATATGGGTGCTAAAGATTATTTTTCAAATACTAGTGGAACCAAAAAGGTCTATCTTATATTAAATTGATTTATGTATAAATAATGCATTGTGCACTGATATATTAACTTATATTTCTAGTGAGTTGTAATTATTTTTTAAAATTTATCAGAACTTTTTTTTGTTTTGAATATTTTTAGTTTTTATTAATACATTTCATTAATTATTTTTATTTAGGGGGTTAAAGTTTCTATGTTTTTGGACAAATTATTAGGTAGTAAAAGTTTAATCTATTGAATTTCTTATATTTAGATAAATATATCTAAAAATATCATTAAGAGAAGGAGATCATGATGATTTATTAGAAGATAACTTATATTATATTTTTTATACCTATGAATTATTAAAATAAATTTTATTTTATCTTGATCTAAATTTCAAGTTGTCTTTAATTTTAATGGAAATATATTAATTTTAAATGGAAGATTTAGGAATTTAAAATTGAAATTCATTTAAATATTTTATCCAATCATGTGTTTTGGTAGGAAAATTTATGCACCATCTGATCTTGGATGATAAACAGACATTGTAAGATAACTCATGATGTTTATATAAAGGAGTGGACATAGAGTTGGTTGGAAACATTCAATTTAGAGTTTTTTTCAGAACTTGTACCATTTCTAAAGCACTATTCATTTTTTAATCAATAAATTGATTCATACATAGAAATTTCATAAAGGAAAATCATCCAATAAAGTTTAGTTGATCAAGAATTATATACGAAGAATGGTTTTATGTTGAGATATGTGATTAAATTTCAAGTATAGGAAGATATCACTATATCTAAGGAATAATATGAGTTGAAAATTTCCTCTATCATCTATGATTTTTATAGAATTATGAGATCTATATAATCCAGAGACGAAAAATGTATGTCATTTACTCCTTTTCAGAATCTAATAAGTTTAACTCTAGATAATTTTGTTAAATTACTAGGAAAACTACTAGGGGTGATTCATTTTTTGTTTTACACTAACTTTCTAATATTTTTGGATACTTTTAAAAGAGTAGGGTAGAATAAATTCTATTTATGGTTAAGGATAAATTACATAAATGAATCATATGTATCCAGAAGTAATGGTTGTATTTTTATTTGTACAATGTTTGTTACTACCAAGTAAAGGAGACGAGAACATTGTGGAAGTATAAGATGTTTATCTACTGGAATTTTTAGTCTATATATGGAATTTGAATTTTGAAAAGTTTTTTTGGAGTTATATTGAACTTATCTGTATTGGAATAATGAAATTATATATATTTTTATTTTCTCAAATTATGAATAGAGTATTAGTAAAGTTACTGATAACTAAAGAAATTGTGAATGAATCTCATCCTAAAAGGGTAAAGGAAAATATTATCAATAATGAAATAATCTACTGGATAAGATTGATTCATGAATTTATTAGAAAGATGTTTGTTGAGAATTCATTATAAGATACTACACTGAATTCCTAAAAATATATCAAATAAAAAGATACTGAAATGGGAAAGAAGACATCAAAGTAATAGAGGAAAATCTATAAGGGATATTCTAATAATCATATGAAATTGAAGAATATGAAATGTAAAGACGGTAATGTTTAATATAAATATCCTATATAGAATAGGGATACTACTAATATTAAATATTTTTTAAAAATATTTGATATACTTAGTAAAGAATTGTGAGAAAAATATGATGAGATAAGGAAGAAAAAAAAATAAGAAAGGTTTTCTATAAATAATTATTTCAGATTAGATAAAGTGAAATCAATTAATTTAATGTAATAAACTCATAGGAATATAATTACATAAAACAAGGGAAAAATTAATCTCAAAAGATAAGAGCTTCTCAACTTGGAAGGTCCATCCTACCCTCTATTAATATTCTATTATATATCATTGAAGATAGTTCTATTCAAATGAAGATTAATTTTAAAGGTAAATAGAAGAATAAACTGAAAAGATTTTATAAGAAGTAATTATCACTCTCTTATCCACATTAATAAATTAGAGATCCAACTGAGAAGATCATAAAAGTCACTCACTACTAGAAAATGGGGCTATCCTAATGGAGCTATACCACAATTTAAAAAACCATCAGTATAGCTTGCATGGAGTCTATCTATACCCATGGTTTATGTAAACCAAAAACTATTGGGATAAAGTCCTATATTTTTCACATCCTTCTACCCCCTTCACTCATCCAGGAGAATATCCCCCCTTAGGTAGAGACATGTTCTTCTCTCACTCGAGCGACGACAGATGTCTCTCCTCCTCCAGCGTTCTCCCCGATTCAGTGATTTTTCTGATTTCTATCTTATTTGATAGTGAGTTCTAAATACAGACTATTGTTTTAATTTTTATCTATTTATGAAAAACTAAACTAGATATAGTTAGGTTACGATTCTTCTATATTATTTTAAATAAGGTTCTTTGTAGGTGATGCTTTATTTTTGGGATTTTGGTTTAATGATTGTAATTTGGATGAGCCTTTAGTATTCCATTGTTGTATATTAGTGGGTGATGTTTGATTTTTCATTTTATGTCCATGATGGGAGTACCGACATATTCATAAGAATGGGTGTACCTTATTGTTAATTTCAAGAATAATTATTATGATTTTAACTTTTCATTATTATGAATATATGGTATTGACATGGGTATTTTCCATTTGGGTATTTACTAATATGTATATTGATATTATCAAGTATATATACCCCATTTTGGGCTGGATATTTAGATTTGATTTATAAATCCAATGTGAAATTTATTCAAGGTGATGATGATTTCATATGCTCTAAAAAATGAGTTTGAGGCAGATCATTTAAAAAATGTTCATCATTTTTTTTGGAGGTAAAATATTTTCTAAATTATTCTAGGGATTTTTTTAATTTGGGTTGAAATTTTTCACTTATTAGGTAAGAATTTTTTTGGGTATTTTAAATTGTATTTATAGAGGTTATTAGAATTTATTTTCATGGTTTTCATTTGAATATTTTTATTATTAGTTCCTAGATATGATTCATTTATAATCAATTAGTTATATAAATGTATTTATTAATTATAGGAGGTTGGTTTATTATTACCAAAGCTTAAATAGCTAATCGATAGATTGTATTGGTTGGTAGTCTCTTTCAAACATGTTTTTTACACAATATGCTTATTATGTGACTACAATTTATTAATAATATTCCATAAATAGTCAAATTATTATATTTGAAAATATAAATATGGAGTTTTTATAGGTATTTTCTTTTATTAAATAATTTTTTTAATGGGATAGTATATTGAAAAAAAATATTTTAACTTTGGTTATTATTTTTCTTACTCATTTTTGTAGTTTTTTAACCCTTTATTTTTAAATAATGTTTCCAATTATTATTTATGAGTCTTTAGATAAATTATTTAAGAGGTTTATTTTCTTTTTTGTATCAAAACACATTAAATAATATATAATTATTTTCATTGAACATGATCTTTCCATTATTCAAGTAATATGATTATAGAATTTATTCCACTAATGACATATATTTAAGATTATAATTACATAAGTAATTATAAATGAATCCTTTATAATTAAAGATGATTTATTTTTTCTAACAATTTTTATTGCATTTCATATACCATACATATTTTGGTTTCCCACTCATTTATTAACTTTTGGATATATTTTTGTTATGTTAAAAATAATAGTTTATTTGTTGACTTTCATATTGAAATTAATTTTAAAGAATTTTTTAATTATGGTTTACATTGTTGAGTGTAACATAACTTATTTTTCCTTGTAATATAATGGATAAAATATGTATGTGTCATACCGATTAGATTTTAGCCGAGTTTCAAAATAATTTGGATATTTTTTTAGATTTTTCATTTAACAATGATTCATATGGAGGTCATATACTATTTACTTGTTATAATTTTGTTGGAAGTTTATGGTTAGGCCAGGAATAAGTTATCTACCATATAAAAAATATGTATTTCAAACAACTATTTTTTTTGATATCACAATGGAGAGATGAGTCAATATTCTACTGTTTATGAATGGAAAGAAAGAAGTGGTATGGAGAATTTGATATTTGATTGGTTTCCATTTGTGCATCATCATGATAGAGATAGTATGATAGTGAAATAAGCCAATGATATCAATACACATGAGAAAAATACTGAAGATGATGATTTTGAGAGGGTGAAAAAATTAATTGATGATTCCAGAACTCCTGTATATCAGGAATCCACTAAAATGAAAATTTTGGAATTTTTATTGAGGTTATATCATAGAAAAACTATTTATGGGATTTCAAATACCTTTATTGATTATATTCATACCTTTTTGAATGTATTTCTTCTTCATGGTGAATATATTCCCTCTAATCATTACAAGGTATAAAAGTTAATTAAGAATATCAAATTTTCTACTAATAAAATTCATGCTTGTTTGAAATATTTCAGTTTATTTTGTGAGGAAACAACTGAAACTAATTACTTTAAATAATGTGGTATATATATATGGAAGTAAAATGTAGATGTAATACCATCTCATGTTCAACGAACAATTATGTGGCACTTTCCATTGATTCAAATGCTTCAAAATCTATTCATGTTTGCAGAAATCTAAACCAATATGTGATATCATGATACTGAGAGAATTAAAGGTTATGATGAGTTGGTTAATCCTAAAGATGTATTATCATGGAGATCATTTGATGCACAATATCCCAATTTTGTAGCTAAGGTGGGTAATGTCAAGTTGGGTCTATCCTGTGATGGTTTTAATGTGTTTGGTCAAATGCATAATACTCATAACACATGACCAGTTTTTATTCACATTTATAATCTTCCTCCATGGATGTGTATGAAAAAAACTTTCACTTTTTTTGAGTATAATAATTTATGGTCCTTATTATCCTTACAATGATATAGATGTCTTCCTGTAACCTTTAATAAGAGTTTAAGTAGCTTTGGGATATGGGTTTTCACACATTTGATTATTCTTCAAAAAATATATTTCAAATGAGTGTTGTCCTTCTATAAAATATAAATTATTTCCACACTTATGAAATGAAGTTTGGTTGGAGAATGAAGGCAAAAATACCATTTTCTATTTTTTAAAGAATACATGATCGAGAAGGCTTAAATATCATTGTAGTTTCAGTTTCATGTAGAATCGATAATTCTTGCCAATGGATCATCAATATAAGAAGAATAACCTGAGGTTTGATAATACTATTGACACTAAATATCCACCTCAATGTATGTTAGTAATTGATGTGATTAATGAATTTAAATATTTTAGTTTTTTATTAGGGAAAGGTAAGATGAAATCTAAAATGAGTAAGAATGTTAACATTGAAGCCACTAATATTTGGAAAAATAAAAGTATGTTTTTTGAGTTTCCATATTGGTCTATAAATTTGTTACAACATTGTTTAAACATAATGAATATTGAAAAAAATATATTTTAAAATTTTCCTTCAATTACTTTAAATATCAAGGGGAAGACCAAAGATGACTTCTTATCTCATCAGGGCTTGTTGGATTGGGGTATTCGACCAGAACTGCATCCTATGTGTATCAGTGAAAACAAATGTAAAGTTTCTTATGCTTCTTATTTGATGAAACCTTTATAGAAAAATAAAATTCTAGAAGTATTTTAGAATATCAAGGTTCCTCATGGATGTTCCGAAAACATATCAAAATGAGTCAATATAATGGAGTTGAAACAAAAATCCCTAAAAACTCATGATTATCACATAATTCTTCATGAATTGATTCCAATAGAAATATGGAATTTACTATCCAATAATGTAATGGTTTTAGTGACTCGATTTTGCTATTTTTAGAGAAATTTGTTCTAAAATGTTATCCAAACCTTTCTTGATAAAAGTACATCAGGAGGTGCCATTAATTTTGTGTGATTTAGAAAAACATTCCTCCATCATTTTTCATTTGCATACTGAATTTAACAATTCATCTTCAAAATGAAACACTTATTGAAGGACCTTTTGGTTTTTTGTGGATGTATCCTACTAACAGAAATATACGCACAATGAAATATTATGTTTGATACAAGAATCATCCTGAAAGTTCCACTGTGAGATGTTATCTGGAGAAATAATGCATGTATTTTTGTTCAATGTATTCATCTGATATGATCACAAGACATAACCGTCCAATGATAAATGAAGATGAGTAGTATGGGGAAATTGAGCCCTTATTTCCATATTTTCCCAAACAGGAGGAATTATTTGGTCATATACATTGGCTACATTGATCCTTGAAGACCAAGATATGGAACATCATACAGTCTGGTTTAACTTTGGTTTGTTAGATGACTATATAAAGTATGTAATTTGAGTATTTATATTTTATCTCATACCATTTCATTTTATATATAAATTGAACATTTATTATCAATTTATTTGGGGAACATAAACAAATAATAGGTAGAGTTCATCAATATTTTACTTTGAAAAGGAGAGAGAGACTTTCCACATCAAAGAGTTTCCTACTTGGTTGAAATAAAAGGTATGAACATTTCTTTAATTAACTTAAAATATAGATATTCATTTAATTTTATTATTCATATATATTTTAGGTATTGAGTTTACATGTTGAATTCGTTTTTCATGAATTAAGAGCATTGGATTTTGGTTCCCATTATTTGGTTTGTGAATGAAAATATTTAATAATCAACGGGTATAAATTTGTAACAATAGATGAAGTAGTGAAAATGACAACCCAAAATTATGGAGTTATGTTAACTACTATAACAGTCTGTTATGATAGTGCATCTAACAGTAGGCCTTGATATGAAAATATGTCTTACTGTAGACTTGTTGAGAAAATATTGTTATTGTATTACTACTCTCATGGTCGAGTCACTATAATGAAATGTAAATGGTTTAGATCAATAATGAGACATGATATATTTATTGATAACTGTGGATTTAGAGTTATTTACATGAGTCAATTATTGGCTACCGATGATTCATACATTTTGGAATCAATGAAAAAACAAGTGTTTTATTTAAAAGATCACCTGAGACCTAATTATGGTTTCATTAATGAGGTAATCCCAAGAAATATTTTTTATTATGGTGGGAATAAAATTGAAACCATTGAATCCCCCATTAGTTATGACCAAAATAATTTATGACTCAAATTGTCCCATTGTGAGAGTTGATGTTGAACCTGAAGTAGTGGTTGGTCATATGTAGAAGCAACCATATATGTTCACAGTTCATTTAGTTTACCTTGATGTGGATCTCTTAGGTTGGTACTACTATAATTACTTTAATTTAGTTTCAGTTTGGAATGATATGTTTGTTTTAGTATTGTTTTTTATTTAATTTAATTATATTTATTTCAATTCAGAAAACTGGGTTTAAAATAGGTTTTTAAAATATTTATAACTTGATTTTAAATTATTATTGCTAAAACATGTTATGAAATTGTTTATGACTTCTTTTAATTCTATGTTGTATGCATGATTTTTAAAAACTATTTCTAAAAAATGTACATTTCATTATTATGCAGATTATGAAATATAATAAAGAAGTTCAAAGGAATAAATTATTTGATAATGATCAATAAATTCACGAGATTGGGTTTCCACCTCTAGCACCCTTAGCGAGTATACTAATTTTAATATTTTTCTTCTATATTACATATAATGTCGTGTTCATATTCTTTATAAAAATTCTTAGGGACATTTAATTGAACCAGAGTTAGATCTTGCTCAACCTACTAGTATGGTTCTAAGCGAGGGTGCTCTTAGAGCATGATAGAGCACTCATTTTACCCGTTCCCACCCCTTCCAACCATTGGACACCCCATCCACCACACCCTTCCAACCTCTACTTGAGCCTCTAGGGATGTTCCCACCCATGCCTCCATCATCGTCTCATTTATCCTATTTTCCCATACCATTTCTATGTTGCCTCCAGGGATGTTATCACCTTTACCATATCTGTATCCTTTGATGTATTTCCAACCCTAATACCCATATCTTTCCTTGTCTATGCAGAATCCATTTACTACTATCCATCCAGGATCTGATGATTCTGTTCCTTCAGCTTCCACTCTAGTACATGCAGATCACTCAGTGAATGAATTAGAATAGGCACATCATTTAGAGGCTATTAATTCAGGACAACCCACTTACCCATCAGATTCTAATGAGGAACTTGCATTGGGTTATTTTATTATAACTATTTCAAATTATATCACATCATTTTTTTCCTGTTGTACTGTGACTTAATTTTTTTTCCTTTGATCTTATTCAGTGGGATATTCTAGTAGGTGTCATGGGCACACCCATATGTGTGAAGCTTGGAATCACAGAACTCAAATAATTGTGGATTACAATGAATACAGTCAGATGATAGGTAAAATTACCAGGTAGTGTAGAAGTTTCATGAGAACTTTTTCTAAGTACAATGATATCATTGCGATGCAACTATTCTCATGGAGGAATATCTGTAATGACATCAAGGTGAAATCATGGTCAGAGATATGGGTAATAAAATTTGCTTCTATATCTATATTATTATTGTATTTATATGAATTAACATGTTTGTTGTAGAAATAGTTTAACTTTTCCAACACTGAATCTACTAAGGTTGCAAGGTTGATAGATCTTGGAGAGTTTTGGTGATCATATAATCACGAGTTATATGTTTGTTAGAAGATTGGACTTATTTCTGATTTAGAGGGTGTATCAATATTTCTTGACTATCCAAAAAAAATATCAAGAAATTATCACATATTGGAAGAGTGATGAGTTTAAGGTTTTCTAATCTTCAATGGTTTACATATAAAAAATTAATTCTTATTACTTGTATTGATTTTTTTAGGATGAATTGGGAAAACAGAAAAATAAAAAAGATTCAATGATGTATTTGCAAACATTGGGGCACACTACAATTCCCAAGTATTAAAAGTGAAAATTAATTTAATAAGAATAGATATAATATCTATATTTATATTATTAATTATTTATATTTTTATACTGAAATTTAAGATTTATTTTCATTAATCCCTTTAATATAAGGCTGAAAATACCCATTTCAAATGACCTAATGTCCTAATGGACTAATGGAATAATGAACTAATATCCAATTAGACAATTGGCCTTAGGACTAATGGCCTAATGGATTAATGAACTAATGGCATAAATGGCCTAATTAGCCAATTGAACTAATGTCTTAATGACCCAATGGACAATTGGCTAATTGGACTAATGTCTAAATGCCCTAATTGGACAATTGGACTAATATGCTAATGACCTAATAGACAATTGTCCAAATGGATTAGTAGAAAATTAGACTAATTTCTTAATAGAATAATGGAATAACTGATAATTATCCTAATGTCCCAATGGATCAATGGCCTAATGTCCAATTGTCCTAATTGGAATAATGGACAATTGGTCTAATGAAAAATTGGCCTAATGGCCTAATAAACTAATGGCTAATTGGCCTAATGACCTAATTGCTAATTGGAATAATGTACTAATTGTCCAATTATCTTAATGTCCTAATGGATAATTGGCCTAATGGCCAATTGGGATAATGGACCAATGGACAATTTGTCTAATGTCCCAATAGAAAATTAGATAATTGGTCTAATGACCTAATGGCCTAACTGGATAATTTTATAATGGACTAATGAACTAATGACCAATTGTTATAATGAAATAATTGTCTAATTGGCCTAATGGACTAATGAAAAAATGGCCAATTGGCCAAATTGAAAAATGTCTAAATGTACTAATGGACAATTGTCCTAATGTACCAATGGATTAATGCACAATTGGACTAATAGACTATTTTTCAATTATCCTAATGGAAAATTGGCCTAATTTTCCTAATAGACAATTGAACAATTGAACTATTGTCCTAATGTAAAATTAACCTAATGGCCTAATGTCTTAATGTCCAATTGTCCCAATGGCCTATTGTCTAAATGGATAATTGGACTGATAGACTAATGGACAATTGGGCTAATGACATAATGGACCAATGGAATAATTGGACAATTAGCCTAATGATCTAATGGAAAATTGGACAATTTTCTTAATAGACAATTGGCCTAATGGCCTAATGGATAATTGGATGAATGGCCTAATGGCCAATTGGCCTAATGAAATAATGGCCCAATGGAATAATTGGATAATTAGACTAATTAACTAATGTTCAATTGGAAAATTTGGTTAATTTACAATTATCATAATGGCTTAATGTATAAGTGAATTAATGGCCAAGTGGCCCAATGGCCAAGTGGCCTAATGACCTAATGACCAATTGTACTAATGGATTAATTGGAAAATTGGACTAATGTACAATTAGTATATGTTGAGTCAGTAAGGTTTTCTTATAACTTCTCCATTTCTTTATGTTATGAAAATCACAAACACTCTATCTCAAGGAAAATTTTACTTCCCTAAAGATTTATCTTAATAATGAAATTTTACTTTCCTAAGGAAATTTTCTCTTTACTTTTATTTTCAGTGTTCATATTATAGTTTCTCTAAATATAACTATTTTTAGTTCTAACTGTAAAATTCGATTTCATATCTAAAACCTCAGAATCCTATAAATACTTAGATATAGAGCATTCTATTTTTAGGTTCTGAATTCAGATTCCAAATTCTCTTAATTCATACTCCGAATTCTATGAAATTCAGATTCCAAATTCTCTAAATTCAAACTCCAAATTATTTGAATTCAAACTCTGAATTCTCTGAAATTTAGATTCCAAATTCTCTGAATTCAGACTCTAAATTATCTAAAATTTAGATTCTGAATTCCTCAGAATTCAGACTCCGAATTCCTTATAATTCATACTCCGAATCCCTTAGAATTCAGACTTCAAAATATATAGAATTCAGGTTCCAAATTACTTGAAAAACAGAATATGAATATCCATGTAATATAGACTCCGAATTTTTATTTTCTTGGACTCCGAACTTCATTTTCCCTAGACTCCAGAAAATTATATTTGGTTAAGCAACCATATTTTTCTTAATATTGTTTTAGTTATAAAACTATGTTGTGCAATCTGTTTCTAATTAACCGTTTTTTGAGTGACACATGTATAGGTCCTTCTGAGATTCAAGAAAAAATATGACTGTTGGAGGAGGGGGACGATTATTGGAGAAATTCCTATAAATAAGAGCTCATTTGAATGAGATAAAAAAACTTAGAACGTTGATCACTCTAGAGATTACATGCTGCTGAAGTGATTTCTAGAGAGAGAGACTCTTATGCTTTGTGCATACTGAACATCTTGTTCAGTCTGCTTTGTGTGACTCCGATTTTTGCTGGGTACAATCGAGGAATTCTGGGGATATGAATAAAGAGGTGCTGACTACCTTAATGTTTGAGGACTTACTTGATAAGGAAGATAAATGTTCCGACTACCTTGAAGTTTGAGGGCTTGTAGGGATATCAAGACAGAATCTGATATTCTTATCGAGGGCTTACCATAGTGCAGGTAAGACAGGCTTTCTTGAAAGTATAAATCAAGGGACCTTTATCCAAGGTTGTTGGATACCCTTATCTTTGGGATAAAAGATTTCATACTTGTTACTTGTATTGTTTCAAGATTATTTTTCAACTGTATTTTGATTAATAATAAAATTATAACTATCTTATACTTTCTTGTATTTTTATACTCTAATTTTTAAGAATCTATACTCTTTAATGTGGAATCTTTTCCTTGTAAAGTTTTCTTAAGTTTCATTTTCAGAACCATATTTCCAGAACATAGAAAGTTTGTATAACTAATAGGTCTTGTGAATTTACCTTTTTTAACTTTGTTAAACATAGTTTTCCTCAAGGTTAAAAACAAAAGTTTTATACCAACTTTAAAGGTTCCAAATGATTTTCTAAATTATAAAATTCACCCCCTCTTGTATATTTAGCATCTAAATTCATATTTCGATCCAACATTTGGTATTAAAGGAGGTCTTTGAAATTCTTATATTCACATATAATCTTTCTTTCTAAAGTTTTAATTGTTCTATATATTTTCCTTGCTTAGTAGTTTCATCCTTGTTTACAAACTTTACTATTAATTTTTTTGTGTGGAAAGATAGTTTCTTTTAGATGGCAGGAATGAATGTTGGTTCGATTGACAATCTAAATCCTACTAGACCACATATATTTGATGGAAATGATTATGAATATTGGAGAGATCGTATGAAGACTTTTGTTATTAATATTAGAGTGGACAACTTTTTTATGCTTACTGGAGATTACAAGATTCATGATAAGGAAGTCAGAACTTTTATTAATCAAGAAAAATAAGATTATCAACTAAACTACAAGGTACACAATACTTTGTTGTGTTCCATGACCAGGAATATATATAGTAATATTTCTTCTTGTGAAGCTAAAAATTATATTTGGAAGAAATTGGAGGTTACTCATTTTGGTACATCCAAGGTAATAGAAACTAGAAGAGCTATGATTAGAGAATAATATCATGGATTTATATTTCCTTATAGAGAACCAGTATGCAAGGTGAAACAAATATTTATGACTATTGTTAACATCTTACAATCTATCGGTGAGAAAGGTTTAGATTATGAGTCACTTGTGGACAAGATTATAGATATCATGCCTAATGTGTGGGAATCTAAGAGAATAGATATTGATGAGAATTGGAAAGTATCTCAGATTACTCTTGATGAGCCTTTTGGAACTCTTATTTAATATGAGACAAGAATGAAAAGAGATGCTGATTTGAATAAGAAAAATAATGTTAATGGAAGTGTAGCCTTTACTACTAAAAAATCCAAGACTCCCGAAAGGGTTACAAGGTCCAAATTAAATAAAGTCACTATTTTATCTGAATCTAGTGAAAGTGAACATTCTGAGAATGAGCTAGCTAATCTTGCTCAAAGGATGAACAAGATAGTTGGGAATAAATACTTTCAGTATAGATTTATGAATAAAGAAATAAATTAAAAGAAAGACTCTGAAGTTACTTGTTATGAATGAAAAAGAGTAGGGCATATAAGTCCAGATTATACGATGCTTAAGAGAAAGGATAGAAAGGAAAAGCATTCTAAAAAGAATAAAAATAAGTACTATAAAGATAAAGCTAATAATGTTTTGAAAGATAATGACACATGGAGTGCCCGTGGTGGAGACTCTTCTGATGAATCCTCGGAGTATGAATCTTATGATCAGAATAATCTTGGTTTACTAGCCAGATTACCTATTGAAAATCATTGTCTAATGGCTCAGGTACACGATGCTGAATATATAACCAATGTTTCCTTAAATGAAAATTATAGTGATAATAAATATTATGAATCTTTGGATGAAGAATCTTCTTCTGATGAAGATAATATTTTACCTACTTATGAAGAAGTATCTAGGTTTTCTAAGCTACTTGAGAATTAAAATTCTAAAGTCAAGAAAAAGGTTGATAATGAAAATTCTAGAATTTATATTCTTACTAAATAAGTATCATATATTTATAAAAATCTTGATAAGAAAATTTATGATTTTTGAAAGTATTTCAAAAACCACTAAGAAAGTTAATTTTGAGAATGATAAACTTTCTAAGGATCTAGAAAAAGTGATTTCTAAGAAAAATGTTTTAGAGACTAACTCTAGTGCTAAAACTGATGTTTTTGAGGATAAAAACTTAGTTATTATACTAATTTCAGAAATATTTTCCTTGAGGAAGTGTTTGTCAAACTTTACCTTAGGTAAGGAAAACTTTGATAAGATGTATTCACAAATTTGACCTCTGAGGAATAATTCTGGTTTTTTCTATACTTATTCTAAACCAGTTTTTAGAAATAATTATTTTATTTCTCAAAGTGATCCATTCTACACTAAATGTCAGTGTGGTGAAAATTGGGAAAAAAATTGTTCCTTAAACAAAATTTAGTTTTTAGGTTTTCATAATACATATTTTTCTATGAAAACATAGATTCCTAAAATTTTTCTTTTTGAAGTTTCTAGATCAAGGAAATTTTGGGTTCCAAAAGTATAACTCTCTTATTTTCAGGAAATTAAATATAGTACGAACAGAAATACTTGGTATATGGATAGTGGATGTTCCCAGCACATGATTGGTAACAAAAACTTCTTTGAAAATATTATCAAGATGAAAAGAGGAAAAGAAACTTTCGGAGATAATGCTTAGGGAGAAATTATTGGTATATGTAGAATTGTTCTTCTTGAAAAAACATTGATTTCAAATGTTTTATTTGTTAAGGGTATTAAGAATAACCTTATTAGCATAAGTCAGTTATGTAATGAAGGTTACCTTTTTAATTTTAGGAATGATAAATGTTTAGTACAAAATTCCAAGGAAGAGTTTATTCTTTCTGCTCATAGGCAAGAGAATGTATACACACTAAACTTAGAAGACCTTAGGAGCCAAGACCTACCTTGCCTTAGTGCAATGGAAGATCATTCTTGGTTATGGAATAGAAGGTTAGGACACTGTAACCTTAGGAACCTATGTAAACTCTCTAAGAAAAGGCTTGTTAAGGATCTACGAGAGCTTAGATTTGATTATTCAAAATTTTGTGATCCTTTTCAATATTTCAAGCAACATAAATAAAGTTTTAAATCAGTCGGTGAAGTCTCAACTAATGATTCATTATAGGCAGTGCATATAAATCTTTTTGGTCCAACACAAGCTGGAAGCATTGGAGGAAAATATTATGTATTTGTCTTAGTTTATGATTACACTAGATTTACGTGGGTCTATTTTCTAGCAAAAAAGTCTGAAGATTTTTCTTATTTTAAAATTTTTAGAGTCCAAGTTAAAAATGAGAAAAACTTTTCTTTGATAACTATTCATAGTGATCATGGAGGAGAATTTCAAAATTCTAATTTTGAAACTTTTTGTAGAAGGAAAGACATTACTCATAACTTCTCAACACCAAGAACTCCTCAACAAAATGGTGTTGTTGAAAGAAGAAACCATATTCTTTAAGAAATAAAAAGAACCATGTTGAGTGAATATTTGATAGCCAAACATTTTTTGGCTGAAGCTATAAATATTTCCTATTATACTATAAATCATGTTTTGATTAGACCTTTTCTTAACAAAACCTCTTATGAGTTATAGAATAGTAGAAAACCCAGAATTTATTACTTCAAAGTATTTGGTTGCAAATCATTCATTCGGAATAATGAAGATAATTTACATAAATTCACACCCAAATTTGATGAAAGAATTTTTCAAGGCTACTCCACAACTTCTAAGGCTTATAGAGTTTTCAATAAAAACACTTGTACCATTGAAGAAACAGTACATGTCAAATTTGATGAAACCGATCCCTTTGTTTTTAAACAACCTCAACCTATATCTTTGGATGTGTTCTAAACAACTGATTATAAACCCTTGATAGAAAATCCTTTTGATAAGGAAAATGTTCAAGAAAATGTTTCTGAGACATTCACCCCTGAATATTTCTTACCATATGTTGATGAATAGGTTTTACAAAACCCAAATAAGTGGTTTCTCAAGAATCATCCCAGTGATAGTATCATTGGTGATGTAAATAAACCTATAAGGACTAGAAGTTACTTAAGAAATGAAGTAGAACATCTAACATTCCTTTCTCAATTAGAACCTAAAAGCACTGATGAAGCTTTAGGTGACGATGATTCGATAAAAGCTATGCAAGATGAGAGAAATGAATTCAAAAGGAATAAAGTGTGGACCTTGGTTGAGAGACCTAAGGAAACTTTTGTTATTAGAGTAAAATGGGTCTTCAGAAATAAGTGTGATAAAAATAGAATCATAGTAAGAAATAAAGCTATATTAGTTGCTAAAGTCTATAATCAACAAGAAGGAATAGACTATGAAGAAACCTTTGCTCCAATATCTAGACTTGAATCTATTCATATTCTAATTTCCTTTACTACATTCTTTAACTTTAAACTTTTTCAAATGGATGTTAAATGAGATTTCCTTAATAGTTATGTTCCAGAGGAAGTTCTTGTTGAACAACCTCCTAGTTTTGAAGATTCAAAACACACTGAACATGTTTTCAAACATACCAAAGATTTATATGGACTTAAACAATCCCCTAGATCCTGGTATGATAGACTTACATGATTTTTGTTACAAAACAATTATGTTAAGGGAAATGCTGATCCAACCTTTTTTATAAAGAAAGATAAGAAAAATGTTTTGATTGTTCAAATTTATGTTGATGAAATTATATTTGGTTCAACTCAACAATATTTAACTAATTAATTTACAAATCTAATGAAATATGAGTTTTAAATGAGTATGATGGTTGAGTTAACATTCTTCCTTGGTTTTTAAATTTCTCAGAAACCAGAAGGAATCTATATATCCCAACATAAGTATATTAAAGATCTTATTAAAAAGTATGGATATGACAACACTAAAAGTATTATTACTCCCAATGGTACCTCAAATTCACTTGATCTTGATGAAGCTGGGAAACCAGTAGATCAAAAATCTTTTAGAGGTATGATAGGAAGTTTACTACAATTGAAAGCTAGTCACCCAGACTTAATGTTTTTAGTATGCTTATGTGAAAGATATCAATCCAATACTAAGGAATCTCATTTAAAGGTAGTGAAAAGAATTTTTCGCTACTTAAAGGGAACCATGGATTTAGGACTCTTTTATACTTATGTAAATGATTTTGTCTTAAAAAGCCTTTTGTATGCTGACTTTGGTGGATGTAGATTGGATAAGAAAAGTACATCCAAAAATTTTCATTTCTTAGGAGAATTGTTAGTTTCTTGGTCATGCAAAAAGAAACACTCAGTAGTACTTTCCACTGCTGAAGCTAAATATGTAGAAGCTGGAAGTTCTTGTTCTCAAGTATTGTGGATGCAAGACACACTCACAAACTATGATATGAGTTTTACCAAAACACAAATATTGTGCGATAATACTAGTGCCATTGCCTTAAGTAAAAACCCTACACATCACTCTCATTAAAAACACATAGATATTAGGCATCACTTTCTTAGGGAACACACACAAAAATGAGATATCATTCTTTAATTTATCAGAATGCAAGATCAACTTACTGATATTTTCACAAAATCATTACCCTCTAATAGATTTGAATTCATTAAATAGAAGTTAGGAATGATAACAGTGAGGTAATATTCCATATTAACTTCTTGTTGAAACCTATCTCCTTATAGTAAGAAAATCCTATTCATAGGGGGAGTACATTTTCTTGTTAGTCAAAATTTTTCTTAGCTAAAACTTTTCGTAATCTAATTTTTTCCCGTATTCTATTTTTTTTCATAATCTAATTTTTTTTCATATTCTAAATTTTTTCATAATCTAATTTTTTTTCTTATTCTAAATTTTTTTGTAATCTAATTTTTTTCATATTTTAAAAGTTTTCATAATATAAATTTTTCATAGTTAAAATTTTTCATAGTCATTTTATGGAATCTAAAGTTCTTGAAGAAGAATTTCCCTCATTATGAATAATCTTCCTAGCAATCCAGAAGCTATATTTCCTTTCCTAATTTTTCGTAATCATCTTTTTACTTGTTGTTATTTTCATTTGGTTTTAAATTTTTCAAATTCACTTTTACTTAAATCTGAATGTTTTTCTTAAAACCTCAAAAGATCGAAACCTATCAAAATCCTTCTTTGGTTATCATCTCAACCATCAGATCTGATCAGAAGTTTTTCAACCATTGGATCACGTAAGGAACTTGAACCATCACCTCAATTTCCTATATAAATCCCCTTTGATGATTGTCCCACATTGGTTTTTCAATCTTTCATGTGTGGTTGCACCCAAATTTACCCTACTGGTAAAAGCAGTCATTGAAGTACAGGTAGGGATCGAATCCACATAGACTGAAAAAGAAACCTTGAGACACTAATATTGGATGTGGGGTTGGATATGAAGTTTCCATCTTTGGGGTTGATTTTGATTGAAAAAATAATTATTTAATTTAAATAAAAATTAAAAAACACAAATTTAATTTATCTAAAATAATTATTTAAGATGAGTCGATCCTAAGTTGTCTCTAGGGATTGATTGGATGTATTTTTTTTATTTGGATTTTCTATTCATCGGTTCAAGAGGTATCCATTAAATGAAATAATTCCTCAATATCATTCTCCAATTTATTACATACAAAATTTCAAGGCTAATCACCAATTCACTTAGAGGACCACTTTTATGATCACTCTATAGAATTGGATCATACTATCACTCAAAATGCATCATCACTAAAGTTGGTGAAGACAAATATGAATATAAATCAAAGAAAGTAACTCTTAAAATGAAGAACATATTTAAGAATTTAAGAACATCCAATAAAATTCAATCCACCCCATGAAACTCCCTAGGATAAACCCATAAAAGGTTATCCCTCCATTGATGTTATGATATCAATGGAAGTGGGAATCAAACTTACGAGAGTGGAATTGAAGAAGAAGAACATTAAGAAAAATGAACACCCCACTGTTGTGTAATGAATTTACAAGTGATGGTGTGAATAAATTCACACCTTGATTCAATGGTATCAATGTGTAAATAAAAGGAAGATAAAAAGTGAATAATAATAATAAATTTTATTAAGATACTAAATTTGAAAGAAAAACTTACATTAGATAAATTGATGATGTGATTACAAAACGAAAGCAGGAAATTACAATTGAAAGAAATACAATGGATGAATGAAAAATGTGGATTGAAAGAAAAAAAATTAGATGATAATTACCTTCACCACCGGATTCTTATATAGGAATATTAGAAGCCTTATATACACCCCACCACAATAAATTCCATCCCCATTAATTTAGAGAGTCAAAAGGAGGGTGAGAAAATCAAGGGATTTGGATGTTTCAAAGTTGTCCATAAAATTCGTCTTGATTCGTCCCCCGTTTTGACGTGTGAATATGTAATTTAAGGTGGCCGAATCCGGAGGGGTAGTTGAAGAGAAATATTATCTTCCATGTATCCTCTATTATCGGTAAAAATTTCAGGCCATTAGGTGCAACCGTTTGGATGTTATGGTTGAAATGGTGGAACGACTTTATGGGCGTTTGGGTTGGACTCACCATTTAAATGTAAACTTCAGATCCATTTATCTCCATGAAAAATTCATAATTATCTCTGACCACAGATTAATTAAATTATCCTCAAATTTTTATCTTTCTAATTTAAAAATTTGAGCTTCATTAAGCTTGTTTTGTGGCCCCCACTTCTGTTTGATGGGCTTTAGGCCCATTATGATTTGTCCAACAAATTTCTTCATTCATGCAGAAACATATACATCATCTCTTGGGATTCATTCATCATTACTAAAAGAAAAAATGTTCCAAACAAAGTGATAAATCATATACAAAAATATAAAATTCAAAAAATGAATATAATTTTGTCCACAAACAGATGAATAATTGGGCCCAGATTTTCATTTTAAACTTGAATTGCATTTAAGATGAGAAATGAAGTTCAATTTCTATAATGCACTAAAAATTATGTTTATATAATTTGGAACAAATTATTATTAAGATATTTAAAATGAATATTAGACACTTTAAGCGGCTAATCAGTGTGCTGAAGCTCTGTATCTGTTCTTAAGGCCGTTCTGATTTTTCAAAAGTTTCCCTAGTTCCAAATGTCTGATGAAGCCTCTCCTCAAAAAGAAATATCGACTATTAAGGATATCTCCGAGTGGCAGATATACAGAGAAATATTGGTTGATCCGAAGTTTTATGATAAGTATGACTCTATTATCTCCAAGAATATTAAGTTGAATGGCTGGGATAGGCTTTTTATTTCAAAACCGAAGGCACATGATCCAGTGTATCCAGACCTGTTGATTGAGTTCTATGAGACAACAAGTTTCTTCAAGGAAGAAGGTAGAGACAAGTTCTATTTTAATTGATATAGAAATACCTACTCAATTTCTTATATCTAGACATAAAGTATGATTGAAATTATTTATGAAGGAGAAGTATAATTCTGCACTCATAAATTACCTGAGTATCAGGATCTTTTGATAAGGAAAAGGCTATAGAGTTCCTTAGCTTGAAAGGAGTAAAGACTATGAAGATTCTTCATCTTTCTATGACCTTATGGATTCTTGAATTATGGGTTCAAGGCTTTATAATTCCAAGGAAAGGGGATAACGGTACTTTGAATAAAATTGATATCTATATATTGGATTTCTTTGTGAACTTCAAGAAGATTAACCTTGTCAAGTACATCTTGGTTACGATCGAGAATATCAAGAATGGAAATATGAAATCTCAAAATCATTGTGTATCTGAATATTCTCTCAAAGATTATAGTTCTTTTGTTTAGTGTCTTTTAGAATTCCATGCAGTTCCAAGCCGAGAAATTACAAGGTAATGATGTTGAGCGATGAAACCTTAAGGAGGATGAAGGATGGATTCTCTAGTGAATTCAGAGAGTTTTATGATCTATCTGATGAAGAAATAGAAACTTTGTTAAAGAAGTCATAAGTGGATGAAACCTCTAAGAAAGGTATAAGGAAGATAAAGGATAAGGAACCAGAAGAGAAAGGATAAGGAACCGGAAGAGAAAAAAAACCTCTGTGACTAAGGAAACTCAGTCAACACCACAGAATCCAAAGAAGCAAAATTCTTATCCTGATGAGGTAGTGGCTAAATGGAGAGAGGATAAGAAAAATATAAAGGAAGGGGAACCTAAGTTTGGATTGGAACCTACTGAGGAAAATTCCTTAAGAATAAAGATTTCTAAAGAGATTGAGAAGAAACAAAAAGAAAAGAAGTAAATGAAGAAGATGTTTGAGGCTGAGATAGTACAATATCTTCTCAAATATGCTGAGAAAGCATCTAAAAAAATTCTAGTCCCATAATTTTTTTTTCTAGAATCAGATCCTGTGACTCTAGGAAAGAAAGTTGTGATTATAGAATCACATCATGAAGAAGAAATAATTGAAGAAGAAAAAGTGGAAGAATAAGGAGAAGAAGAAGACAATGGTGAAACTAAAGACATAATCAGGCAAGTAGAGGATTACCATAAGAAGGAAAGTAATTCTGAGAAATTATCAATCCGAACTTCTGAAGTTGAGTCTTCAAAACTTGCCACTACAACAAAAGATGAGAAGGGTGAGGAAGTAGTCAATAAGTTGTTTGAAGAGGAAATTAGCAATCATGATTTTATCCATCTAGAGGATGTTGAGGTAGGAGCTGAGAAAGAATAGGTAGATGAAGATTTGATTGTTTAGCTATCAAATAGTGAACACAAATCCACCAATGAACAAGACATCATTCCGAGAGATGATAAGAGAAAGCAGGTGGTAGTAGATTCACCTAGTAAATATGTGGTGAAGAATAAAGATGTTGGTGCTTAATCAAAGAGGAAAGATGAAGACATAGAAGAAGAATCCTTACCATCCAAACATTAAGATTCAGAATCATCTTCCCTTGGAAATGATTTTTTTGTTCAATATTTGAAAAAGCTGGTTGGTACTATTCCCTTATTCCCTAAGCATAGAATCAAGATTCCATATGCTTCAACATACAATAAATCAGAAATCAGATTTGGTTTCCATGGTTATGGACAAATGTGTTGCACTAGAGGTAGATTTCAAAACCTTCCTCATTGGTTATGGGGCTCATAAAGAATCTTGCAAGAAGATGACAAGATGGTCAAAGAATACAATTTAGGAGATGATAATATTTGATGAATTTCATGAAAATGTCAAGATGATTTTGACACCGAAGATGGGAAGATAAAGGATCTTACAAACATTTTTGAGGAAAAGTTAATCCTAAAACAGAATACTCGGAAGCAGGAAGTTAAGGATCTGAATAGAAATATTAATTATGTGGAAATGAATTGGAATAGTGAAAGGGATCTCAGAATTGAGATTGAAGAGAAGCTTGTTAAGAAAGAAGTAGTATTGAAAGCTCAAGAAGAATGTCTTATGGATCAGGAAGAAATAATTAAAGCCTTGGAGAAGAAAAATGAAGATCATGATCAACTACTCAAGCGTATGGAAGAAGATCACAAGGAGATCAAGAAGTTAAAAACCATTATGAAGAAGATGATTACAAAGGAGAAAGAAGGATCATTTCTTTCCATTCTGATCTTTTATTGAACTTTTCCTTGTACAAATTATTTCAATCATTAATGAAATTTTGGTTTTCCTCCATATTTTTTTGCTTGTTTTGTACTAAGTTTTCAAGTACCATTCATTTTTTCCATTCCCTCTATTTATTTTTGAAAATCACAAAGGGGGAGAAATGAATGATATAATGAATATTAAGAATGAAGAGATTTCCCTAATTAAGGGGGAGTTATTTTCAAAGAATATTTTTTTATGTAAGAAAATGAAAAATTTTATTCAGGAATTCAATAATATGATCCTTAAATATTCCAAAGCCTAAGGGGGATTTAGTAGTATTCACTTTTATTCATAAGTAAAGGGAGATAAGTTTTTATTTTAGAGTCCATAATAGTTATAAGTCCTTATATTATTTTTAGTAAGGATGTTTGTGATTTCCAAAAAGGGGGAGATTTTTGAGTTAGTAAGGTTTCCTTATGACCTTTCCATTATTTTATGTTTTGAAAATCACAAACACTATATCTCAAGGAAAATTTTATTTCCCTAAATATTTATCTTAATAAAGAAATTTTCCTTTCCCAAGGAAATTTTCTCATTACCATTGTTTTCAGTTTTCATATTATAGTTTCTCTAAATCTATCTCTTTTTAGTTCTAAGTTTAAAATTCGATTTCATATCTAAAACCTCAGAATACTATAAATACTTACATATAGAGCATTCTGTTTTCAAGTTATGAATTCAGATTTAGAATTCTATGAATTTAGTCTATGAATTCTCTGAAATTCAGACTCTGAATTCTCTGAATTCAGACTCTTAATTCTCTGAATTCAAACTCCGAATTCTATGAATTCAGACTCTGAATTCTATGAATTCAGACTCCGAATTCTATGAGATTCATATTCCTAATTCTCTGAATTCATACTCCGAATTCTCAAAAATTTAGATTCTGAATTCTTCAGAATTTAGGCTCCGAATTCCTTAGAATTCAGACTCCAAATCCCTTAGAATTCAAACTCCGAAATCTATAGAATTCAGGTACTAGATTCCTTGAAAAACAGAATATGAATATCTATATAATATAGACTCTGAATGTTTATTTTCTTATACTCTGAACTTCATTTTCCCTAGACTCTAGAAAATTAGATTTGGTTAAGCAACCATATTTTTCTTACTCTTGTTTTAGTTATGAAACGATGTCATGCAATCTATTTCTAATTAATTGTTGTTTGAGTGACATGTGTATAGGTCCCTCTGAGATTCAAGGAAAAATATGACCATTGGAGGAGGGAGATGATCATTGGAGAAATGCTTATAAATAGGAGATCATTTGAACGAGCTCAAAAAAAACTCAGAACATTGACCACTCTAGAGATTACATGCTGTTAAAGTGATTTCTAGAGAGAGAGACTCTCATGCTTTGTACGTACTGAACATCTTGTTCATCTTGCTTCGTGTGACTCCGATTGTTGCTATGTACAATCGAGGACTTCTGGGGATAGGAAGACAGAGGTGCTGATTACCTTAAAGTTTGAGGAATTCCTTGATAAGGAAGACAGAGGTGCTGAATACCTTGAAGTTTGAGGGATTGCAGGGATAGAAAGATAGACTCTGATATTCTTATCGAGGGCTTACCCTAGTGTGGGTAAGACAGAATTTCTTGAAAGTATAAATCAAGGGACTTTTATCCAAGGTTGTTGGATACCCTTCTCTTTGGGATAAAAATTTTCATACTTTTTACATGTATTGTTTCATGTTTATTTTTCCATTATATTTTGATTAATAAGAAAAATATAACTATATTATACTCTCTTGTATTTGTATACTCTAATTAGTAGTATTCTTTACGATTTAAGGTAGAATATTTTCCTTGTAAACTTTCCTTAAGTTTCATTTCCGAAACCATATTTCCGGAACCTAGCAAGTTTATAGAACTAAGAGGTCTTGTGAATTTACCTTGTTTAACATTGTTAAACATAGTTTTCCACAAGGTTAAAAATGAAAATTTTATACCAACTTTAAAGGTTCCATTTTTTTAAAGTATAAAATTCACCCCCCTCTTGTATATTGAGCATCTACATTCATATTTTGATCCTACAGTCTAATGGCCTTATAGAATAATGGCCTAATGGCCTAATGGCCTAATAGACTAATGACCTAATGGCCTAATGAACTAATGGAATAAATTGACTCAATAGCCCTATTGGACTAATTGGCCTAAATGGTCTAGTTACCATAATTGGATTAAATGTCCTAAATGACCTAATTGGCCTAGATGGCCTAATTGGCCTAAATGGAATAATTGGCCTAATTCACCAAAATGTCCTAGCTGGTCTAAGTGGCCTAAATTAGATTGAATTGGCCTGAATTATCTTGAATTGACCTGAATTCGACTTAATTGGCCAAAATGACCTAAGTGGCTTAAATTGGTGAAATAAATGTCCCAATTGTCCTAAATTGGCATAAATGGTCTAATTGGCCTAAATTGTCCAAATAAATGGACTAATTGGACTAATTGGCTTAAATTGTCCTAAATTGCCTAATTGAACTAAATAACATAATTGGAATAGTTAGAATAAATGGACTAATTAGTCTAAATGGAGTAAATGGCCTAATTGTCCTAAATGATTTTTTTGGCTAATTGGCCTAACTGACCTAATTTTCCAAATGACCAAATGAAAAAATGACCAAATGAACAAATCTTCAAATGTCCAAATGGCCAAAAGTGAAAATGTCCAAATGAAAAAATAACCAATTCACCAAACAACATAACCTAAAAATGAACATAATGAAAAAATGATCAAAATTACCATGTGAGCGAATAACTAAATAACACAACAAAAATAGAATTGGACCAAAATAAACATACAAGAGGAATCTATATCATACCCATGTTTAGGATTCAAATTATTATCTATTATTTATATTATGACACTTGTATTAAATTTATGTTTAGATGCTTCTTTAATTTATGGATTTCTTCAAAAACTACAATTTTAACTCATTATAGGTTTATCAATTTCATATTATAAAATAATGTAGTATTATACTAATCAATTTAATTTTCAACAAGCAAAATTGGGATTCAAAGACTGTGTACCTCGAGAAAAATTAGTTTTCTCGAGTAGGAAGAAAAATTATGGAAGTATAGTAAATGTGAAAACACAAGAAAATATTGTTAGTTTTTTATTGATATTTCAAATATTGATACGTAATTCATAATTAAACATATTTTTATTTTTTAAATAGTGTTCCATGGAGGACCTTGATGAGAATGAATATGAAAAATTCGAGCCAAATGATCATTTGAGTTATGTATTAAGCGAGGAGAACTAGAGGAGAGTTCGATGATGAACTGGAAAAAACATCATACCCATTAGGTATTGGAACTCATCGGGCACCTCTCAAAACTCTCAGATGACTGAGATATAAAATTCTCGTGAAACAGAAGTTGAGGAAAAAAATAGATTTATTGGATCATGAAGGAAGTAAACTGACCATCGAACACTTCATGATTGATATGTCAATTATAAGTCCATCACTTTCATCAGAGCTTTGTACTGATTTTGATTCATGTGTGACATCATTGATCTATTTATACGATTCCTTGAGTGATGTTAATTAGGTTCCAAGTGGAGGTTGAGTTGATGGAGGAGGTGGTGGTGATGATGATGATGATGATGACGATTATGGTTACGAAGTTAGTTCTCTAGATGATGTTATTGGTGATGAGTATGTTTCCGATGATAACAAGGATGAGGATATTGGTGATAGAGGAGATATTTATCCCCATCATTTTTGAGTTAGCAGTAAAGCGACTTGTGAATGTTGTTTAATTACTTGAATTGATTGGTTTTATGGGTGTATATGTATGTTATAATATTGTAAATGGTTTGAAAATTAATATAAGCATTTTGTTGAATGATAAATATAAAATATATGTATTGAATTGAATGTATATTTTGGTTTGTATTTTATTTATAGGTTCAGTATGGGTTGGAAGGGATTCTACTTCCAAATGGGGATAGGTAGCTATACCCATAGTTCAATGAACCATGGGTATATGGTTTATACTAGAAAAAATAATACCCATAGTTCTCTTAATTGAGGGCATAAATATATACCCATAGTTTAACAAAAAACATGGATATGATAAAATCTCCTAGTCTATATCCACAGTTTCTATAGAAACCTTGGGTATAACTCTATATCAATGGATCTATCAGCCACAGTTCATAAAATTGTGGGTATAGGCTATACCCACAGTTCTAAACCATGGGTATAGGCAATGTTTCTAGTAGTAATTCCATCATAGGTTATTCCATATGTAGTTACTTCTACCAAAGTACCTCCTATTAATGTTTACCCATTCAAAAAAGATGTTGAATTTGAAAAATAATTAGAAGAAGTTAATTTTTTTGAAGAAGTAGAATTTGAGGAAGAGTAGGAAGTTGACGAAGCATGATTTTTATCTTCATTATATGAGATTAGTTTTTTATAAGTAAAAGAAAGTTATGAATCTATTTATAGTTCATCTATTAGAACTATAAGTGAGTAGAAAATATTAGAATATGAAAATGGTCAAAATGGAATCAATGTTGAAAAAGATTCTATCTTTGTATTGACTCTTCAATGGATAAAGTTAAAAAATAAATAGTTCAACTATGATTGTTGAAGTTCAGAAAGAAAAATATGATAGTGAATCACAATCTTCTTCAAGTTCTACAATTGAAACTAATGGATCAGAATATTGAGCCCACTTATAACTTGCTGGAGAAAATGAATACTATGATGAATATTGTAATGAACTGACCTAGTTCAACACAACCCATCACCCTAGATTCCTCTTCACATGGACCAAAGTGTGTTTCCAATCGCTATAGGATGATGAAAAACACTAGGGAAAACCAAAAATATTTTGGGAATGGTTTTATACATGGTAAACGGGATTGAATCATCCATGAAATTGGATGACCAAACAAATATCATCATAGTTAACAGAATAAACCACAACATCTAGAGTACAAAATAAAGACTAGAATATACCATAAAAAATATCATATAAAATATTGAAAAAAGGATATATACATGGTACTATAAGTCAAAGCAAAAAACTCAAAAGAAAGTGGACAACCCTAGAAATACCAATACATACATCCCAATAAGTACCCAAATCCCAAAACGACTCCACATGATCTAACTACGCGAGACCACATCTCCTCCACAAAAACTTGAATGATAGTAATCAAGAAGAACCACCCAAGTATATGATTCTCTTTATTTTACTTGTGTCCTACAAAACAAAATCTACATACACCCAAAGACATATATAGGGTGTGAGGCATAGAAAAAAGTAGAATACCACTATGAATCTATTTAATTATTTTACCCATGAAAACCAATAAATTATTTTGAAAACTCATTTTCAAATCGAAACCACTTTAAAATCATTCCATTTTTAACAACCCTTTGAAATCCATTCTAGTTTCACATTTCAAATAAAACATATTTTCCAAAACACTTCTCAATATGGATCAAATAAATAAATAAGGCCAAATAGAACAACATGATCAATATACCCAATGAATCATAGTATGGGTATGCATAACATCATCATCATTATCATCATCATCATATAAAAAAAATATTAAAATGGGAATAACTTATCTTATCAAATCAAACATGACACTAACAGAATGCATACATCATATAAACCAACCCAAAATGAGTAATTGAACCTAGAGATCTAATTATAAGGGTATAATGTGAGTGAGTATAAAAAAAGTATGTTAACCGAATAAGAAAAATGGAAACTCTCATAGTCTTCCCTGGACCTAACTCTAAGAGATCTCACAGTCTCTCAGCAAAAAAATGGAATATCTCATGTTATTTATACCAAAGTCTCTAATGGTCCCTTGGAACACAAATGGAATCTATCATAGTATTTATTCCCAAAGTCTCTCACCGTCCCTCCGACAACCCCTTGTTCACACCCCTATAACCCATGTGCTACTCCATGCCAACATAATCGTAAATCAAGTGACATATAACCAAAATACATTTTCATAAATAAAAATGACCATTTTAAATAAATTATATTTCCGAATGTAATTACATTTCTAAAACCACTTTAAAATACATTTAAATCCACAAAATACCTTCGAGACGTTTTATCAAACATTTGGAGTGCACACAATTCCCCTTGTTTAGAAAACTCACTTTAAACCCACAATGACCAAGAAAAATAATTGAATACATCAAATATGGCATAAAAAGTAATCATAAATAATTAAATTGGAAATTTATCAAACAATAATCAAATGTGATTTATAATTTAAAGGTAATTCGTGGAAATGCCTTAAAAAAAGACACCTACCACAAAATTGTTCCCAACCTCATCGTCTTTGATGAAAACCACTTAAAATATGTAGGAGAAGGCCTTAAACACCTAATACATAATAATTCAAACCAAATTCACCATTAAAACCACATTTTTTTGATATCCACACCAATTAGGGTTCTAAACATCCATGAAAATGGATGAACAATCATAATAAGGGGAAAGGGAAGAAGAAAAATCAAGGAAAATGACTAACCACAAGCCAAAAAACCAAGATCCCAAAGAGAAATCACCAAGGAAAGAGGGGGAATGATTCCAATACAAGGAAAATGGGATTTATATGATGGGGGAAGAAATAAATGCCAAAGTTTATAAAAATAAACAAGTTAAATTTATTAAATTACCAAAACTTTATTGAATTGGATAAGCCAAATGGTTAATAAAACCATGCGTCAACTATGTGGGTGCTTCCACCTCCCAAAACATAGGCCACATGATTATCCATTAGGATTGAGCAGTTTGAAAAACTATTATCAAACCATAAAAAATGCTTCTATCTAAAACCTAACACCCCTCACATGGTTAACTACATGGTTTGAAAAACCATGCACCAATCATGTGCCTTGTTCCATCTCCCCTAAAAACTCCAATTTCTAACCATCATCACACAAGAACTCCAAAGTTAAACTACAATATGAATAAATATCAAAATTAGACACACTAGGGACCCCATATGGTGTCAAAAACTCCCCAGCATGCCAATTTATACCCAAATAAATTCCCCAGACACCCTCAAGAGAAAACATGCGAGACCACTTATCCCTCACCAAAGCTTCCCGATATCATGTCTCATAGATATCACCTCCACACTTCCAAATCACATAGACCTACATGATAAAATAACTATATAGAACCTTGTTTTTATAATCTAATACATGAATAAGCTACTCCAAGATGGTGGCATCATGATCAATCTCAAAATATTCCCACTCCAATACATGAGATGGGTCCGTATGGTATCTCTTTAGTAGGGAAACATGAAAGATTTCATGGATCAAGGTTATCCATGGTAGAAAATAAAACTAATAGGATACCTTACCAAGATTCGCTACAATGAAATGAAACGACATAACGTGGAACATGCCATACTTTCTTAAGTGATGGTGTCCTAATCGAAACAATACCTAAATAAAAACCTAATCACCAACCTAAAATTCCAACTGTAGATGAAGAATGTCATTATATGACTTCTGGTGACTCTAATCTATCACTAACCATTTCTGATTTTATTATTCTACCTCTTTCATATCCAAGATGAGGCTCAAACCTACTAAGTAACTATCACCCACCTTAACCTAACTCAATGGGGATTAAAACAACCACTCATACAATACCTCAAATGGGGTTATCTTAATTGAGGACGTATAACTATTTTTATAAGAAAATTATACCAAAGGAAGGTGCATTTACCAAAAACCTCTAAAATAAATCATAAATGCTCGCAACATATCCTCAAGAGTCTAGATGGTCCACTCAGACTGACCATCTATCCATGGATGATATGTGCTTCTCAACTTCATCTAAGTTCTTAAAGCCTCTTGTATCCCTTTCCAAAATTTGGAAGTATAACGGGAATACTGGTATAAAACTATCACCAAGGGAACTACATGAATCCAAAAAACCTCTTGAACATACATGAATCTGAGTTCCTCAAACATTGTCAACTCCTTGATGGGAAGAAAGTGGGCTTATTTCATCAAATTATTGATAATCACCCATATAGAATCTCTCCCACTAAGTGTATGAGGTAGTTTGAACATTAAATCCATAAAGATATCATCCCACCTCCATATTAGAATGGGAAGTTGTTACAATATCCCGACTGATATCTAATTTTCTGTTTTGATTCTCTGGTAGGTCAAACATTTGGAAATGAATCCCAAAACTGCATATCTCATCCGGGCCACCAATACCAACCCCTAAAGGTATAAAACATCTTGGTTTCCCTAGGTTGAATGAATCAACTAGAATGATGCACCTTATGTATCAAATCCTACCTCACTATTAAAGGAACTAAAAACCGCTTTATGGAAAGGAGAGAACCATTGGGATACCAAGACCAATCACCTGAGGTCTCCCCACCATTTAAAACACTGCTAATCTGCTAGCATAGAGGGTTAGATATCTGGTCACTCCTAACCCAATCGATAAGAGAGGGTGTGACCTGCACATTATCTTGGAATATTTTCTCTCCATCCTCCACAAAAATTATCATTATACCATACTCATCCCCTGATTCCCAATCAACCTACAAAGAAGCTTCCTGATAAACACATCAACAACCACATTTATCTTCCCAGGAGTATATGTAATATCAAAATCAAAAGTATGAAGGTATTACACCCAATGTGTCTGCTTGATATTTAGGCCCCTCTAGATAAAAATGTACTTCAGTATTTTATAATATGAATAGAACATAAAACTCTTTCCTAAGTGGTAGTGTCGCCACATCTTTAGAATATGCATCACAAATTTCAATTCTAGGTCATGGGTGGGATAACTCCACTAATATGAGCATAAATTACCTGATCTATAGGACACCACATGGTTATGTTGAATCATCACACATCCCAAACTCAAACTAGATATATCACAATATATAGAATAATAATTCCCAAGATAAGGAAGAATAAAGACTAACACATGTGTCAAGTGAGTCTACAACTGCTCAAAATCACACTAACACTTCCTATCCCATTCAAACATCACCCATTTTTTTTCAAAGCTATAAAGGGAGAAGATATCCTAGAGAAGTGTCAAACAAAACATATATAATACCTGTCTATTCCCAAAAAGTTACATATGTCAAATATATTCTTAGGATTCTCCCAAGACATGACTACTCGAACCTTCTAAGGATCCACTGAAACTCCTACATCAGAAATCACATGGCCCAATAACTCCACTTCTCAGATCAAAAATTGACATTTAGAAAACTTCACATATAGATGATGTTTCCTCAAGAGTCACAAAATAAACTCCATATGGTCAACATTATACTTCACTATCTTAGAATACACCAATATGTAATCAACAATAACAACTACAAAGGAGTCCAAAAAGTGGTGGAATATTTAATTCATTAATCCCAAAAGTACTATAGGAGCATTGGTAATCCCAAATGGCATAACCAAATACTCAAAATGTCTATACTGACTTCAAAATGATGTATTTAGAACATCCTCTACTTAGAACCTCAACTAGTGGTACCCGAATCTCTGGTCTATCTTTTAAAACCATCATTCTTCTTTGAGAAGATTGTAGAAATAATTAATTATTAGAAATATGTATTTATTCTTCATAGTCACTTAGTTAAGATTACGATATTCTATGAAAATTAATAAGTTTTTTTACCTTTTCTTGAAAAAATAATTAGAGAATCCCAAAAAGACATGCTAATATGGATAAGTAACTTTCTCTCAAGATCCTCTAGCTATACTTTCAACTATTTCATCTCATTCAAAGATATCTGATAAGATGGAAAAGAAATAGATCCTGTCCTGGGGAGAAGATCAATAGTAAACTCAACCTCTATTTGGAGAAAAAATCCTAATAAATCCTCCATAAAAACAACTGGGTACCTACCCATGACCACATAAAAACCACATACCAAACTCTTCTTTGAGGAATTAATAAACAACCTAGACAAATCGAATGAAAGTAACTCCAATTCCTAAGAAACTGGTCCTGCCCTCCCCGATCGTAGGTCCCAATCACCCTAAAATACATGATAACTCCCATTAGGTGTAAGAAACTGGACCCTATAATTATATAATTCAATAAATTCCTTTAAGATACTCAACCAATACATTCTAATGATGATGTAAAAAATGTATAGGTCTAACACAAGGAAATCCCGAATGACTTCCACATCAGCAAATAGAATATGACACTCCATGAACATGAAACCTTTATCCTAATTATTACCTAATGGGGTTATAAAATCCATCATTAATTTCATAAACTCCATTCATATACCCAATGTATTAATAAGATTCAGTGAGATAAAATAATGGTATGTGCTCATATAAAATAAAATAGATTCCATAGAAGAAGCAATAAATATTGTACTTCTCATGGTAGATGTCCCATAATATAATATTCTATTACAAACTCTAATACATGAAGATGAATTATCCCATGAATTCCCTAAGTATTATTCCACTAGATAGAATCCCCCTTACCTCAAGGGTGAGACCACCCACCCTTATAATCATGAGATTGTACCTGAGATCTCTTTGAGAATATGGAGCCTACATTGACCCCATGAAACAAACGAACAGATCACTGAAGATGCCCCAAATGCCCATTATAATGGAATACCCTTGGATTATCTAGGTAATTAGGCCTAGTGTTTCCATACTTCCCACATTCATGAAAAAAATTAGGCCAATGCCTTGATGAATCCACTAGAGTTTTACTCGATGAATACTAAACACTCTTTCCACTACCCCAGTGATACTCATTCCACTTATGCTTCTATACTAATGAAGAAATATAACTAATTCCCACTGAAAGAAAACCAATGAGACTTATCTTTCCAAAAAAATTAGCCTCTTACATAGAAAATTATCAACCACTTTTGAATAAGTTAGCAGATAGAGAAGAATAAGCATAAACCTGATCTCTGGCCTTAAGACCATCTCAAAACATCTAGCCTTAAGGTAATAATTCATAAGGAGATCAAGAAAAAAAATGAACAAACTAGGTAAATATGGAAGCATACTCTATTACTGAATGATCCTCATGCTCTAACTTTAAGAACACAAGGACCCTAACTACCCTCAAGGCCTCCGGGTAAACTTCTGATTATAAGACACCATGAAAGTGGTCCATGTGAGAACTGAATGCCTCCTAGAAAGCACCATTGACTCCAACCAATCACTACCTAGTCATTCTAGAACATATGTGGTGAATCCCACCCTTGAGGTCTTATGGTTCTTTAGAAGCTCAAATATCTACACAATACAATCTAACCACTCCTCAGACTCATTAGGTCCCTTATTTCCATAGAACACTAATAGATTTTTCCACATAAACTACTGAACATGGCCCACCATCCATGTCCTCTCTCGAACACCCACCTAGACCAAGTATTAGATCATATAAATCATATAATCCATGATAGTTGAATCAATAGGAGGGTTCATATAGTATCTTGCCTTTTTTATTTCATAATGTTTTTATTACATTGAACAAAACAGAGGATATTTTAAAGTTTATTTTCTTGGAAATAAGGTATATAATACAAGAAAACATAAAAAATTATTCTAATACACTTGAATGGATTATTAATAGGTTCATCCTATGTAAAATTTCTGGATCTCATAACCTAGGGACATATATCAAAGGAATGAGTGAGTATAAGACCTAGTAAGAAAAAACAAGAGAAATAATTTATATGTGATCTTGAGAAATATTGATAATAACTTGATGAATATCATAAAGTCATGATAAAAGGAAAAAAGAGGCATATAATAATAAAAATAACTTTAATAATAACATTGAAATGTGACTACAAAATTTAAATGAGACATTCATAATCATATCTCCAAGGTTTTTCACTGAGGTGTCATAAAAATTACTTAGGTTATTCACCAAGGTATCATAAAATAAGTCATCTATAGAGATTAAATTCTTTACCTAATTCATTGGAGTTCTATTAGGGTGCACCCTTCATATGTATTAATTAATGTAATCTAAATATATCGAAATAAAACATTTCATAAATAACCTATGGAGAATAAAGGAAATGGGTTTCATATCAAAATCATTGTTTTTTAAAAAATTACTTAAAGACAATATCTTTGTTTCATTATTAACCCATGAAAAAGGAATCAAAATCAAATTGTTCTAAAAAAGTTCTTAAAGACAAGATCTTTGTGTCATTATTAACCCATGAAAAAGAATGGTGGTTTTTATGTATGTTAATCCCATAATAAAATAAATAATTTTAAAATATTGGTGAATAAACCTATAAAATATAGAGTTTTTGGTATTCACAAAAGAAAATAAGTGAATTTCTTCATAAAAAGAGAGAAATTTTGAGAATAAAATTCAGCAGCATAACGGGTATAAAACATAGTTTTAGAAAATAATAAAAAGATAGGGGGAAAGGGTCTCCCACTCATAAAATAATCTTAATAAAGTAAATGGATAGAATAAAAAGGACAAAAAACATATTTTAGAAATTTGAAAGACATACCACATAAAAAGGGAACTTGAAAGGAAAAGAGAAGTTGAGATTTCTCTTACCTTGAAGAGTTGATCCTAAAACTTATGGTTTGTGACCTTGGGGGATTGATGACACCTTTAGAGGGCTCATTAGGAAGTAAAAATGTCATATATTTATGGATTATGAAATGGGAGTGAATGTAAGTGGATAAATGGGTGGGTATTTATAGAAAAAGAGGTGGATTTGTTTATTGATTTCCTTGGACATCTAGGAAGCGGTAAATGAAAAACCATGGGCTTTACCATGGTATTTTCCCATGGTATTTGAAACTTGGGACAACTATTATATTATTTTAATTAAAAATATTATACCATCATTTTATATTCTTATTAAATCAGTATAAAATAATTATGAAGTCATTAAACTTATTGAGAAACCAAAAATGTATTTTTACTATTCATGAAAAACTAAATTATTTTAGAAAATTATCATAAATTAACCCTAACCTAATTTCAAAATGATGATTTAAAAAATGATATTTATTTTATCATAATAATTATGTAAATATGAGTAGTTTAACTTTTAAATATAAAAATCCTTATTTATTAAAAATAATAGCGGATAGAAAATACATAGTGAAATTTCTGACACTTGAAAAAAATAAAATTATTTTATAATTTATATTTAAATATGAGTGTGTGAATCATACTATTTAATTATAATAAACATTATTAATAATACCTTAGTTTATTATAATAATTATATATTTTCTAGAAAGTAAAATTTCTATCAGGAAAATCAATTTATCATATTCATCATATTTTTAAGAAAAAACTATTCTCAAAATGGAATTGATGAAATAAAAATTTTATTTATACAAAATGATTAAACTTTAAGTAACTAAGGTATTGAAACATAATCCATTATAACTCCCACATAATACATAAGGGTAAGGTGTGAAATGGTGACAGATTCATTGGGAGACTCGACTAACATCATCTGAGTGGTAATTTCTACTAACTTGAACTTCTCCCAAAGGAGATTTTGTTCAAGATTCACTTATTTAATCTTGTATTTGGCTTGGTAAATAGAGAAAACTAGTGAATATACCTCCCTACCAAGTTTATACAAATTGACTTCATACGATATGAATCTACTGGTTGAGGCTATCGTTCCTCCTTTCCTCATTAATTATCCTTTTCAAAATTTTACTTATAAACTTTAATGATAAAATTAAAATTATTATTAAGAGTATAGTTCCCAATGGTCATATTTACCAATAGTAAATATTGAACTATGATCATATAACTTTGGAATACATATGGTTTCATTTCCCTTTATATCCACTTCATAAAAAAAATCATGGTTTTTTTGAATAATATAACACACAATTTTAGGAAACAATTATCATTCAAAAAGTTCAGGTCGCTACAGTTCACCCATAGGGTATTCTCTAAATCACCCTATATATTCCTGAATGAGGTCCTTATAGGAGGAATTTTCTATAAGATACAAAATATAAGATTAATCAAACACAATTCAATCTCAAACCACATCAAAATAACAAAAAATCCTCATCATGCACATAAAAAAACAACACTAGCGCCACAAACAAATCCAAACAAAAAAGAATTAATAAAATAAAAAATATCTAGTATTTCCAACAGTAAATGGTTTGGATCACCATTAGGTATACCTATTTCAACCATGCATGTGTCATTGTAGGTTGGAAAATAAGGTTGTATAGGCTTCTAATGGTTACCACTAACCATGTACCTTAATAATGGTCCTCTTTAAAGCCTCCATGTTTCACCCCAAAACTCAAGACAACCCCTAGGATTACCCTGAGACTCAATACTAATTGGTAAATACCTCAAAATATCATCAAAATGACCCATAAATAGGATAAAAATGTAAACAAAATCCATGAACACCTATGGTAACTTGAGGTTTGACATGAAGAAGAGTAATCTAGGAACTCCACTGTGCCTACCTCTCAAGTCCCAATGGTCATAGTTCTATTCTACTAGTGGCTCCCAAACAATAACCTTCTTCGATACCATTTTTTAATGAAACTACTCAGGTCTACCCGACTTATGAACAGTCTCATCCCATCACATGGCTCGAAGAAAGTTTCCAATCACCATGAGTTGGTGACAAGCATCAAGAACAACCAAAAATATGTTGGGAAGGGTTTCACCCATGGTAAACTAGAATGACCCATTGATTAAATGTGATGAACACATTAATATCATCACATTAAGTAGAATAAATCACAATTTCCAGAGTATGCAATAAATATGAGAAGATACTATAAATAACATCATATAAAAGCATGTCAAAAAGAACATATACATGGTACCATGAATAAAACCTCAAAACTCAAAATAAAGGGGAAATACAAAAAACACAAATACATGAATCCTAATAGTAAAAAAAATCCCAAAATTACTCCACATGATCCAACTCTATGATACCCCATATCCTCTACAAAAACCCAGATGATGATAATAAAGAAGATTCACCTTGGTTTATGGTGCCCTTGCCATTACTTGTGTCTAGAAAAACAAAATCTATAGAATCCCAAAGTAATATGTAGATTTTGAGGTACAAATACCATTATGATACCATTATGAATCTATTTAATGATTTTACCCATGAAAACCAATAAAATATTTTGAAAATTCATTTTCAAAACTAAACCACTTTGAAAACATTCCACTTTTATCAAGCCTTTGAAATCCCTTTGGTTTTACATTTCAAATAAAAAATATTTTCCAAAACACTTCTCAACATGGATTAAATAAATAAATAAGTCCACATGGTATAACATGATAAATATACCCATTGAATCATAGTAAGGGTAACAATAACACCAACATCATCATATAACCAATAAGTGAAAATAGGAACAATATATCTTATCACATTAAACATAGAAATAATAGAATGATTAAATCATATAAACCAACCCAAATTGAGTATGTTCACCTGGGGATATAAGTGTAAGTGTTTAATGTGAATTATTATAAATGAATTATGCTGGCTGACTAAGAAAAATTAGAGCTCTCACAGTCTTCCCTAGGCCAAACTCCAAGAGCTCTCACAGTATCTCGAAAAACAAATGGAATCTCTCAAGATATTCCTACTAAAGGCTCTCACAACCCCTTTGAACACAAATGAAATATCTCACATTATTCCTCCCCAAAGTATCTCATGGTATCTTGGAAAACCCCTCACTCACACCCTAGTAAACCCATGTGATAATCTATGAAAACATAATCATAAATCAAGTTCCATATAATCAAAATCCATTTCACAATACTTTTTCATAAAAAATAATTCCCATTTTAAATAAATAACCTTTCCCAAGGTAATAAAATTTCTAAATTTTTTTTATAAAATCATTTAAAACCTCAAAATACTTTTGATCAAATTTATCAAACATTTTGAGCACACACAAGCCACCCTATTTGGAAAAAATCACTTTAAACACCCAATTTCCAAGACAAACCATTGAAAACATAAAACATAGAATAAAAATAAATCATAAATAATTAAATTAGGAATTTAATAAAAAAATCAATGGTTATTTATAATATAAAGGTTATCCATGGAAAACACGCATAAATAGATACACTAACCTTGGAATTGGTCCCAACCTCATATCCATCAATGAAAAACACCTAGAATAGGTAGGGGAAGGCCTCACACACATAAGCCACAAGAAGTAAAATAAAATCCCCCATTAAAACCCTAGGTTAATCCACACCCACAAACTAGGGTTCCATAGTTCCATGAAAATGGAAGAACAATAATAATAAGGGGAAAGGGAAGAATAAGACACAAGGAAAATGAATTACGTTAAGAAAACCACCAAGATCCCAAGGATAAATAACCAAGGAAGGAGATGAAAAGCATGAAATCCAAGGATACGGGGTTGTGGATTGGAGGAATAAATGAGGGATTAAGGGTATAAAAACAAACAAGGAAAATTTTATAAATTACCAAATTTTTAATGAACTGTAAAATCCACACAGTTTGACTACACAGTTAGAAAAACCATACGCTAACTGTGCGAGATCTATAACCTCTAAAAAAACAAACCATAAGGTTGTCCCTTGGGCTCAAACAGTTTTATAAATTATGAAAAAACCATGTAAAATCCTACTATCCTAGATATTTCACCCCTTATATGGTTAGCCACACTGTTAGACAAACTATGAGCCAACCCTACACCTTGGTATATCTCCCTTGAAAACTCTAATTCCTGAACCCTGAAACCTAGGAACTCTAAAGGTAAAATAAATAATAAATAAAACTCAAAATGAGACATACCAATAACCTAGTGGTGTCACAAATATCTTTTTGAAACTTAATTCACATATGAAATTGATACAAGGTCAAGTTATCATCACTCAAGTTTCTAAATGGAAGAAATAGATGGTTGATATTATTATTGAAGTAAATGGAGATTTGAAAAATATTCAAAAATAATGTGAATTCCACAACTAGAAGATGGAAAGGTTTTTGAAGTATTTAAAATATAAATACAAAGACATCACCTCTATGGAAAAGTAATGTGCTAAGATCCATGAATTTTTTTATGTTATATGCATGAGACTAGAAGGAATTAAAGATTTTTTAAATTATTTTAATAAGAGTATTGAAGATATTTTGAAATCCATTGATGATATAAAGCACCAAAATTATGGTTTAAAATAGAAAAGTAAAAAATCATAAGTTCAGGATAAAAAGTTTATAGGCTAAAACTGAAAGATAACCACTCTTTAAGAAAATTTAGTTTCTATGCAGATGAATATAGTCACTTATGAAGAAAATCCATTTTGAAAACAAAAGTATTTTACGAATTTGTATCACATGATAGATAATTTTTTTAAAATAATTAAAATTTCATTTTTTTATTTTTGTGAATATTTACATGTTCTATAAAACTTAAATATGTTTATTTTTGGAAAATAATGTTATTCTCTAATTGTTTAATATTTATTACTTCCATATATTTTTTCTAATTACCATTGATTGAATGATTTTCTGTTGTTATTATTTTTCTCATTTTCTGATGCATGAATATTTATCTTTATATATGAATCAAAAGGGAATAAAGGTATTCAGTTTTCTATTTTAGGTCATCACATTGAAAATAAAAATGAGGGATTTTTCTTAAAAGATATAATGGGAGTGTTATTTAAACTTAACAAAATACACTTTCCAGAGGAATGTTTCTTTTTTATTTCCCATTTTCTTTTTGAAAATCACAAAGGGGGATAAATTTTAAAAATTGTGTTTAAAATTTTAAATATGAAGATGAAAAATTAAATGATTAGTTTATGAAGGAAGATAAATTTTATCTATAGGGCGATCTTTAAAAAGTTAATTTATTCATATTTATTTTTGAAAATTACTTTACTTTTTAATGGGATAGTTTCTCTACTTAGGGTGTTTTTTTGAAAGGAAATTTTGTTTTTAATTTTTTTATTTGAGTTTGTGATTTTCAAAAGGGGGGATATTATTGAGTTATAGACTCATTTTATCCTTAGTTTATAAAATCAAATAACACTTATGATATAATTTTTTAACTTGAAGTTTTTGTTTATGAGTTTTTGTTATGCATAATAAAATTCTTGGAAAATGTATTTCTAGAGATATTTTTCATGAATGTATGGAGTAATAAATTCCATAATGCAATATAGTGGTTCTAGATAACTTCATCAGCAGATATGAAGAGAAACTAAGTTCTTCAACATATGATGAAGATGCTACGAATACCATTGCAATCAAATATGACGCTTATGGAATCTTCCTGTTAGAGGATAGAATATAAATTGATCCAATAATTTAGGAATATGAAAAACTGATATACCAATAATTATAATAAATTATTTTTAAAGTTTCTGATCTCTTAAAGTCATGAAACCACTTTTTTATTTGAAATTTTTTGATTATTGTAATATTTATTTTTTAGTGTTAAGAGAAGAGCTTAGATTTTTGAGGTTTCATCGTAAAATATCTCATTGTTTAATGCTATAATTATTGTGTTTCCAAACTTAATAATGAGGGATTTAGTTCTTGAAAGAAAAATTCAAGATTCTAGATAGTAGAATCAGGAATTAATATCGACCGTGTTAATTAAACTATTTTATTGAGGGGTACAGAGCCAAGATTTCAGTTTCTACAAGAGATACCTACTGACATGTTAATGTTGAGGATACCTTTCAAAGGTATATCTTGGATAACTTGAATTAGGTTTAATATTCCCTTAATTATTTATATTATAATTAATTTTTATTATATCCTTTAAAGGGTACTTGATTTTTAAATTATTACTTTAGGTTTTGTTTGTATTTTTGATGTGCCTATTTTTAAGTAGTTTTTATTAATTCCATTTCATGTTTTAATTTTTTATAAGTACTTAAATTTCCAAAAAATATAATTTTTTATATGCTTATTAAAGTTAACTATGATATATTTTGTGGGTTTATAATTAGTGGGTTATCGAAACTTCATGTTCCCTATAGTTTAAAAACCTATAGTGTGGATGAAAATTGTATGTTTTTTACAATTCACCCAACTCTTACAGGATTACCTACCTATTTATATGAGATAATACCTTGGACTTTAGGTGGTTTAACCTAATAACACCAATAATGGGGATCATAGGGTCATATACTACATGTATTCGAAACCTCAGTTAAATTATATAAGAATTTAACACATTGAATAAATATTATTCCCATAGATGGTTTAAGGATTATTAATATTTTGATTGATTTAAAAAATTAAATCACAAATTATTTTAGAGAATAAATGTGAGTTGAATATTTAATAAATATTTATTTTATATTATACTGAATATAATATTTATTTATTTATCAGTGATTAATGAAATGATATTTATATATTTAAAAATTCATCATTGAAGGTTCGATAAATATCAAGGAGGAATAAGGGGATGAGTTATTAGTCCAATGAGAAATAAAATATTTAATATTATTTGAATAAATTTTAATTTATTTATTCAATAAATAATATTTATTTATCTTTGTGTTTATCATTTGTGATGTAAATAATAATAATATTTTTATTTTGATATAGGGTTCATTGAGGATTAAGAAAATGATAAGGGCCCATGTGCAATTATTATTCTCTAACCCTAACTCTATTTAAACCTAATTATATCATTTTCAACCCTAATAATTATTGTGTATAATTAAATTCTAGAGATAATTCTCTCAATACCTATAGAGATCCTCCACTAGAATGATCCTAATAATGGAGAGTGATACCCCTACACCATCTCAGTTCTAGAGAGAAAAAAAGAGCTTTCCACCCTCAAAGAGAATCTTGTAGTGATCATCGATGAATGGCACAAGCATCAAAATCATACATTGTAGAACCTAGGGATTTCTATGGTGATGTTTTGAGGTTTATAGTGAACATGTGGATTACCACCATAGGGTATCTACCCTTGTATAATCTAACTAAAACAATGATATGATAAGAAGTAGTCTACTGAATTTTCAAGAAAGAAATAATTCCAACATGATTTAGTTGTTTATTTATATAAATTATTTAAAATTATATGTGATGATTATTTTATCTTGTATCTGGAGTCTATGCTAATTAATCATAGAATTAATTTCATTGTTCATTAAATTCTTCATCATGTAGATATCAAATTATTCATTGATTATGAAAAAATACGAGATTGATTCTTCCCAATAGGCAATTCCACTCTTCCTAGAACCTACAAGTTTGATCATACTGGTTGAAATTCACCTTGTATTACTATTAGTGATTTTAATTATTTTACCTTACCCACTGATCAAAAAAATGTGGTCCCTGATATTACCATATTACATCAGCAAATAAGGCAAAAGTGTACTTGTATTTGCAATAATATGGACTATCATTGAAAATGGGTAGTGGGACTATGATTTAGTATATGTCATATAGAAGTTTATACTTATAAAAAATATACCAACATGGCATGAAAGGCCTCCAAGTCACATAAACTTTGATCATCTTTATGTATTTTATCATTATAGTGTAAATTGTTTACAATATTCTGGCTTATTTCATCTTTTTTTATGAATGATAACTGTGTAACTCATTTTTTCACTTATATTTATTAAAAAAATAATTTAGAAAATGTATTAAATTAGATATAAATAGTATTAATTATATCATATATAGATATGATAGATGTTCCTTTTCTCACCTTCCAGGACATGTATGTCTCACGTGCTCTCTTAAAGGGTCTCTTTGATCCACCTCTGAACGTACAAAAGTCACACCACATCCATCACATCACACCCCCTCATGAAATTGTTTCTCATTTATGAAATGTGGGGTTCTATGGTATAACAATGTGTTATTTCTCCTTTTTCTATAAATGATGAATTGAAGACCTTGTAGAGTAATAGAGGCCCGAGACACATAACTTTCTTCTATAAAATGAAGAGTTAATGATTACTCTCTAGGATACATCACTTATGTTATGCCTATCTATTGAGGGTATGGATGTGACATGATAATTTACTGGTGATTGGTTTCATTTGGTTTAGAGGATACTATAAGTTGAGGTTTAGGATGATGGTGGGTCTATCATTGGTGGTATTCTACACATACCATGGATAGATGAGAACTTCACAAATTTAGCTTATGAAATTGATGATATCATTGTCCTTATATTTTCATGTGTATACATTTTGTGACTTGTTGACCACATGATATTGTTTGATCATTATATGATATTCATCCAAGTGATGTATTTACCTTTACTTGAGGACATGATCAAGATAGGGATATACTATTACGGGTCTGCATGTCTTACTTATATATACATATCACTATAAAATGCATGTTTTATCAATAAAATTCTGATTATAAGATGGGTTACTCTTATTAAAACATAGGTATGAGAGACCATCCTTTATTTTGATTTTCATATTCATGGACCATTGCATATAGATATTATATAGGACTCTCCTCATAAATGATGGTATGTTTATCTATCCTTATTATGTGAAAGTCAAATACTAAAATTTATATTACAAAACTATAACTAAAATAATTTTATCTATTGGTGGATCCAGACCCATAGACATTCAAAAACTTCGAGAAATGATGTCCAAACTTATAGAATTATACTAGGAAATCTTTATTTATATTATGTACATGATTATTAATTATATATTTAAATTATTATTATATTTCATAACTGATTTATATATTAATTTTTTTGTTATTATAGGTTTTATGGATTCTATATGGTGGGATTATTCTCTAGTGTCTCCTAACTTACTTCAAAAGGATTCTTTATTCTAGTAAACACATGGTGCCTCTTAATCATTTTTACTTGGTTGAGTGGCATCGTGTATGTTGGAACCTCCTTTCTTTTTATGGGAAGTATTGGAACTTCCTAATTTTAATGATAAAAAATCATAATTATTATGATTCTAATTAGTTTTCTCTTGTATGATAGTAAGTTATTTTAAAATGTATAAGTTGAAGAAATTTGGTTAATTTTTGAAAATAGTCACCACCAGACTTGAGTCACCACTAGAGACGAGTCACCGCTAAACTTGAATCACCATCATAGATGAGACACCATCAAACTTGACTCAACAGTAGAGATAAGTCACTTCCATACTTGACTCACTACCAGATATGAGTTACCACTAAATATGACTCACCTCCAGATTACCTATTTCTAGATGACCTATTGTTAGACGAGTCACCACTGAATATGAGTCATCACCATATGACCTACCATGAGATCAACTACTATCATATGAGCCGATAATGAATATGAATCACCACCAGATGAACTAACACTAGATTACCTACATTAGATGTTTCATCTTTGAAAATGACTCACCACCAGATGATATAACTCTAGATGAACTAGCACCATATGACCTGATGCCAGCCTGAATCACTATTAGACTATCTCACCGTTAGACATAAGTTGTCATAAGCATGTGACAACATCAATATTCTAAGGAATTTTAATTAAATCCTCCCAAATTCTATATTATTATAATTAATACAATGGATTATTTAATGATTTTTGTAAGAACCCAGATCTTCTTTCAGATATGTTTTCCTTTTCTGGTCGTTTTTGAGAAAAAGAGGAATTTCTAGAAATTTTTGAAGTACACATCGTGTAATTTATGAGTACACATTGTGTACTCGGTTTGCACATGAAGCCATGTGATGGCCGTGTAATGGCCGCACACACGACCATGTGGGGGTGGCCTGGAGACCGCCTAATGCAGGGTATGAAAATGGTAAGTACACACAGTGTACTTCCAAAGTACATGTTGTGCATTTTTTTTTCATTAAACGTACCGGGGTCGCGTCTAATCTCTAGAAAGGCCTTCTTCTCAACCTAGTTCTTCCAAGAGCTTCTGTATGGCCGTGATCTTCATCCTAGCCCTTGACTGAGCATCCGATCTCTGATTTTACTGCCGTCGATTGAGTTGGAATCGCCTCGATAATCTCTTCCTTCTTCTAGAGATTCATTTCCTGATTCCTCCTCTTTCTCAAGATATCATCGGATGAATGTTTTTGAATTTTTTTAGATCTATGGTGTTATTGGGCGATTCAAGGCTTGAGGTTCATGTATAGTGATCTCCCAACATCGAGGTAGGTGGTTTGTGTCTTTCTGTAGAAATTCTTTGAATTATATGTGAAAATTTGTCGAATACCCTTAAACGGGGTATTGCATGTTTACCGTCTTAGCCTTGATAATTTCCTACTATTCTTTTATGCTTAAATGGAGGTTAATTGAATGTTAATAGGGTTAATTGATATGATTTGGAAGTGTTTTCCCATGCATGTTTTCTTGTTTTGACCATTTGGTCTAGTTTTCCTATTAGGCTGCTGTTTACTTTCCATGCCTAGTATTATAGGAAGGTGTGACTATTGTTCTGACATGCTGTTATGATGTAGACTATTTAGACAAGTATTTCTTGAGTTTTACTTTGGCCGATACATGCTTCTATGCTTGGTTGACTTACATATGGTCGTGAGAACCTGGTGCAGTAGACCATAGAGAGAATGGATGGAAGGGATTATTTAGAGAGTGTGTTTTCTCTTACGATGTGAGACCACATGGGGAATTGATGTATGTGCTTCCTCAGAGTGTCTGTAGTTCCTCGAAACGGGCCACAAGGGGAATGTGACGTAAGTGATTTCCTAGAGCACCTTTAGTTACTGATATGAGACTATAGGATGAATTGATAGTGAGTGCTTCCTCAGAGAGTATATTATTAAGCTGAACCATAGGGGTTAGACTAAGTGTACTACCCAGAGGGTTGCTTGTGTTGCTAGGTTGGATCAGAGGGGATAGGCTGTGAGTACTTCCCAGAGGGTTAACTTTTGTGTTTAGCTGCTTTATTGTGTTTCTAGGTAGGGCCAGAGGGGATGGGTTGTGATTACTTCCCTAAGGGTTACCTTTTTGTGTTTACCTGATTTGGTTAGCTATTGTTTGATATATGAAACCGAATTCTTTGAAAATGTGGATTGGTTACTGTTGATTACTTCCTGGTTTACTGCTTCCTGTTATTTATTACCTTCCATATATTCACTGACTGTTAGGCAAAGATCTTATGGTGATTTCCTAATGGGATTTAGTCTCACACCCTGATTGGGATATGATTTTTTGGCCCAAATAGATTATATTGTTGCAGGCATAGATAAGGGAAAGTGCCCTTTTACTTCAGGTACTTGATTGCTAAGGAGCTGGTGAGCATGCGACCATGTTGGGGCTTGCGATGCTGAGGAGTTTACTTGTTTTCTTTTGTACTTGGGTTTTATATTTTATTCCATCATTGTGATTTGTTTGGATGATTTCCTAGATATATTTATCATGAATCATTTATATATATATGTGCTCTAGTTGTTTCTTCATCAGTCTTCCGCTATTTACTATTGTGTGGTATTTTTACTGCTTCCGCTATTGTATATCTATTTTACTTCCACTGTGTTACTCTACCAATGAGGGAATAGTTTCCCCACTATCACACCCAAGTCCCTCACTGCTAGTTGGCAGCTTCTGGCGTTAGGGGAAATGCGCTTGAGGCTATGTGACCAACCGGGTACAGGGCAACCCTGGGTGGCTTCTAGAATTGGGACATTACAAAGTGGTATCCGAGGAGTTTTTTTTTCTTTGACTTACTATTTGGATCCTATAGTTAAGGATAGTATGGAATAAGTACTTGGTAATAAGCTGTGCCCGGGAGTAGCTAACCCGTGTACAAGGAAAAGCCAATTTACCTTGTATTTCAATTTTTCTGTTTTTTCAATTTTTACAGTTGATATGATTTCACCTTGAGTGACTCACATGTATTGTGCTATTATTTTAGATATTATTAAGGTTCTATTTCGGTTACAACCTGATGAGATGAGGCTATGACATATCATGCATCATATAGGTACTTTATAGGGATCACATGTCATGCATTCTTGCCTTGTCATATAGGGTGCATTAACGATTTCATGTTGTTGTGATAGGTGTTGTGCTAGATATGCATGTTGTTGTGATAGATGCCTTAATAGAATATCTGCTGTTTGATAGCGTATTGTTTGTGTAAGGTTTTGTTTGAATGTATGCCAAACTTTGGTTCTTGAGGTGTTATGGGCCCTCATGGACCGTAATTTGGTGGATCATTGCCCTGTTATCCTTGTTTATAACATGTATAAGATCCCAAGCATTGATTCGTAGGGAGTATGGGCCCTCACGGATCAGAATTTGGCACTTTGGTGTCTGTTTCAGTGTTTTTCTAGGCTCTAGAGTAGTTTATGAGGCTTACTGTCCAGAAAAATCCAGAATACACACTGTGTAATTTTTACTACACTCCATGTGTTATTCTATTCTGGAAGAAACTGTTTTTCTTAAGTACACACCATGTACCTTATGTACACGCTATGTAGTCTCTAACCGTGTCATAGGCCATTTGAGTAGAGACATGGGATAGGAAAAATCTTTTTGGAACACACCGTGTACTGGTTGTACACGCCATGTCATGTTGACCATATGTCCACCCGTGTAAATAACAACACGGACGGAGAAATATTAGGTTATACATGCCGTGTTAGTTTTAAACACACAATGTAGTTTAATCATAGAATCTGACCATGTAACAAACAACATGGGTCGGTGTTATCTTTCTTAGTACACACCGTGTCTATATGAAACACGCCGTGTAGTGTCAGATGAGTATCCAATCGTGTCACAAACAAAAAGGTTTGGCGAGGCTCATCTAGTACATGTCGTGTATGTAAAAGGAATGCAGTGTAATATCATTCTAAGGAGAACCATGTGTCATAGCCATTTAGAAGGACTCAGGCAGCAGAAGAGAATTCACGTACATGTCATGTGTAAGGATAAAACGCCGTGTGTTTGGGTTGTTACATGACCAGTTCTGGAAGAAGTACATGCCCATGTGAAAGGCTTAACGGAACACACAGTGTAGTCAAATATACATGTCGTGTATCCTTGTTTTGTAAAACTTTAATGTTTTCTTTCTCCTGTTCCCTTCTTACGCTTCCAATTTTTATTCCTTGATAATCTTGATATAAGGTGTGTGTTTGACCTTGCATAGTCATGCCACCGAGACATCCTTTGGTCATATTCCGGTTTCCAGGCGGTGACCAAACACTGGATATGGCTGATCAAGGACTACCAGCAAATCCTCCTATAGCGCCAGACTTGGCATCATCCTTCATTCTGGACACAGGTGTTGATGCATAGTTTAGGGAAGGCTTTATGAGGTTCATACAGACCTTCCATGGGGTACCACATCCTACCCCATCTATGGAATAGTTGATTCAGGTCTTTCAGCAACAACATCCTCCCACTTTCACAGGAGAAGGAGGACCCCAGGCTGTAGAGTCATGGCTAGAAACCATGCTTTCTATCTTTGATCATTTGGATACGCCTTCAAAGAGGAGGGTTAATCTCTCTACCTATATGCTACGAGATTCCTCTAAGAGATGGTGGGATGTGATATCATAGGATGGAAACTAGAAGGTAGTGGCTTAGGATGAGTTTCAGCATGCCTTATATAAATACTTCTACCTAGAGACCTTGAGGGCTGATCGAGACTGAGAGTTTATGAGTTTGGAGCAGGGTAATCTTTCTGTTATGGAGTATTCCTCACGATTCACTAAGTTGCAGCGCTTCATGCCTATTCCAGGAGGTGATGAGTTATTACCAGTAAGGAAGTTCATGGACGGTCTGAGGTACACCATTATATTGCAGGTGAATATATTCTGGTTGAATTCTATCACATCTATCGTCAACTAGGCACTGATCACAGAGCACAATTTGAGAGATTCTGGAGTTGTGAGCTCGGAAGGATCGACAACCAAAGTTAGTATCCCTCCTACTGACAGCAGAAAGCACCGTAGGGAGTCTACACATGGATATCCGAGGAGGCAATAGATATATTTTGGTAGCTAGGTGGTGTGCTACCAGTGTGGGAAGAGCGGGCACACGAGGCCACATTGCCCGAGAGACCCGGTGGAGTGCTGATCTTGCAGAAAGATGGGTCATCTTCAACGCTTATGTCAGATCTTCTCACCAGCAGCTAGTGACAAGGGTTATTCTACAACTCCTCATTTTGGGGTAGCACCACCAATTTCTCACCAGTCTAGGAACTGGGGTTCTTCGACCCATTCAGGCTAAGGTGGAGGTTGTGTCCATAGTATCTAGTCGCCCGATTTTTAGCGACATCAGGGCGGATCAACTCAGAGTGGTCAGGAAGGGTCACAAGGTCATGGTACATGACAGAATTTTGCAGTGGAGCAGACATAATAGGAGCAGGATCCCAGACCTTCTACAGTTCGAGGTATGATCTTAGTTGCCTTATTTTTAGATTCTGCTCTTTTCAATATAGGGGCTTCCCATAGCTTTATATATGTTGCTATTGTGGAGAGCCTTGAGCTCTATATATTTACTTCTGATGATTTCATGACGTTGGACACACCATTGGGGACTAGAACAGCTAGTGTACATCAGTGCAAGGAGTACCCACTAGAGGTTGGTGGGTGTCACTTATTTTGGGACCTCTATGTCCTAAAGATGAAAGGCTATGATGTCATTCTCAGAATGGATTGGTTGGTTCCCTTCCAGGCAGTCATCGATTTCTACTGCCATAAGGTGAGTTTTACATCACCAGAAGGTGGATCGTTTCTTCATAAGGGTGAGTTGGATGTCCAGGCGAGCAGAGCGGGACCCAAACATCATGGGTTGGGAGGAGTTACAACCTAGATTTATAGTTTATATCTGGATGACAAGGGGACTTCATAGTTAGACTTTCCTTCAGTGGTGGATCGTTTCAGGGACATCTTTCTAGAGGACTTTTCATGTTTTCCTCCATAGCGAGAGGTAGACTTTTCTATTGAGCTCATTCTAGGAGGGGAACTGGTTTCCATTCCTCCTTATAGGATGCCTACACTAGAGTTATAGGATCTCAAGAAGAAGTTGGAGGAGTTTCAGGCAAAGGGTTTCATCTGACCCAGTACTTTTCCGTGGGGTTCGCCTATCCTGTTTGCGAATAAGGAAGACTTTACCCTCAGCCTTTGTGTGGATTATCAGAAGCTAAACCAGTTGACGATCAAAAACTGATATCCCTTGATGAGGATTTATGATCTATTTGATTCAATTTTAGAATCCGAGGTGTTCTCAAAGATTGACTTGAGATCTAGTTATCATTAGTTGCACATTAGACCATCTGATATACCTGTTACAACCTTCCGGAGCAGGTATGGTCTATACGAGTATATGGTTATGCCATTCGGTCTCACAAACGCGCCTACTATTTTCATGGAACTGATGAACCGAGTGTTCCATCCTTACTTGGATTCTTTCATGGTAGTCTTTGTGGACTATATCTTGGTGTACTCTCACACTCGACACGACCATACTATCCATTTTGAGATTATTTGGAGTACACTGAGAGAGCATCAGTTATATGCTAAGCTCTCAAAATTACACTTTTTGATGGACCAGATTCACTTCTTGGGTCATGTTATCTCATAGATAAGAGTATTAGTAGACCCAGATAAAGTGAGAGCATTAGTTTCCTGGGAGCATCCGAAGAACGTCTTTGAGGTATGAAGTTTTCTAGGGCTGGCTGGATACTACATAAGTTTCATACAGGATTTTCATGCTTAGTAGTGCCACTGAAGGGCCTGACTAAGAAGGTTGTAGAGTTATTTTGGTCAAATTCTTGTGAGTCAGCCTTTCAGAAGCTGAAATGGAGGTTGACGTCAGCACTGATACTAGTTTTTCTAGAGCCAGGAAAGATCTATACTGTGTATTGTGATGCTTTTGGTATCGGGCTGGGAGCTGTGCTTATGTAGGGAGAAGGAGTCTTCACATACAAGTCTTAGTAATTAAGGCCACATGAGAGGAATTACTCAACACATGATATTGAGTTGGATGCTGTTGTTCATGCCTTGTGCTGTTAGAGACATTATCTTCTGGGAGAGAATTTTGTGGTTTTCACGGACCACAAGATTCTCAAGTATATCTTCACTCAGCGTGGCTTGAATTTGAGACAGTGAAGGTGGGTTGAGTACCATCAGTCCTTTGACTTTGAGCTTGCCTATACTCCTGAGAAAGACAATATGGTGGCTGATGCGCTGAGCAGGAGGACTCAGATACAGGTAGTTCAGGAGGCCAATAGTGAGTGGCCGCTTATGGATATGTTCTCTATGATGCATTTGGAGGTGCACGATAGACATGGTCATACTTTTATTTCTTCTATGGCTATTACCTCTACTATTCTTGATCGAGTGTGAATGAGGAAACTATTATATTCTGAAGGCCGAGTCTTATGCTAAGGCATTTAAGGAGATGACCCTATTTATGTATGGAACATAGAAGAGGATGGGATCTTGCGTTTCTAGGGACACGTATGGGTGCCAAAGGACATACGTGAGGAGCTGATGTGGGACTTTCATTCCTCAGTTTGGGCAGTTCATCATGGTGTCACCAAGATGTATCGTGATCTACACCACCAGTATTGGTGGCCAGGTATGAAGAGAGATGTTGCTGGTTTCATCATGAAGTGTTCCAACTATTATCAGGTGAAGGCAGAGCATCATCAACCTGCAGGGATTTTTTAGAAATTACCCATTCTAGAGTGGAAGTGGAATGATGTCTCGATGGATTTCGTGAAAAGTTTACCGAGGTCGCCTCGAGGGAATGATGCAATTTGGGTTGTCATTGACAGACTCACGAAGGTTTCTCACTTCTTTCCAATCAAGGAGACCTTCAATATTGATGAGCTGGGACAGTTGTAAATCCGATATATTGTACATATACATGGGGTTCCACACTACATCGTTTCAGAAAGGGATGCTCGTTTTACTTCTCGGGCCTGGAAGGGGCTTCAGAAGGCTTTGGGTACACAGGTGCTTTTGAGTACAACTTACCACCCCTAGACAAATGGCCAGTCTGAGCGTACGATTCAAGTTCTTGAAGACATGATTCATGCATGCATCCAAGATTTTTGAGGTTCTTGGGAGAAGCATATACATCATGTGGAATTTTCCTATAATAATAGTTTTCAAGCAACTATTCAGATGAAACATTATGAGGCTTTATATGGTAGGCCATGCCGATCACCCTTATGTTGGCTGGAGGTAGGTGAGGTAGCTATGCTGGGACCTCGTCTTGTCCAGGAGACCATATAGCATATAGAGTTGATTCAGAAGAGGATGGCTACTGCACAGTCTCAATAGGAGTCTTATGCTAATCAGCAGAGACGACCTCTAGAGTTTGAGGTCAAGGATTGGGTTTTCCTACATGTCACACCGAGGTTGGGACACAAAAGTATTAGGAGACAAGGTAATCTTTAGACGAGGTACTTCAGGCCGTTTGAGGTTTTGGAGAGAGTTGGGCCAGTTTTTTATCGGTTTCAGTTACCTCAGAGGTACCGGGATATGCACGATGTCTTCCATGTTTCTCTGCTCTAACGTTACTTCTCAGACCCGTCTCATGTCTTCCAACCCGAGGAAGTTGAGTTGGAAGTGTATGCATCTTTTGAGGATCATCCTATCCATATTTTCAATCGATGTATGAAGGTTCTATGTGGCTGGTCTATTCATCTAGTATGAGGGATATGGCAACACAGGTGAGTATAGGACGAGACTTGGGAGAGGGAGGCAGACATGCGATCGCAGTGGCCAGAGCTGTTGGGGGATTCTTCTTCTATGCCACCTTGATATGGAAATTTGGGGATAAATTTCTTTAAGAGGGGAATTTTTTAAGAACCCAGATCTTCTTTCTGGTATGTTTTCCTTTTCTGGTCATTTTTGAGAAAAAGAAAATTTTATGGAAATTTTTGAAGTACACACCATGTACATTATGAGTACACGCCGTGTACTCGGTTACCACATGAAGCCGTGTTCTAGTAGTGTAATGGATGCACACACAACCATGTGGGAGTGACCTAGAGGCTTCCTAATGTGGGGTACGAAAATGGAAAGTACACACCGTGTACTTCCAAAGTACACATCGTGTATTTTCTTTCTTTTTTCATTAAACGTACAGGGGTCACGTCTAATACCCAAAAGACCTTCTTCTTGACCTAGTTCATCAGAGAGCTTCCATATGGATATGATCTTCCTCTTATCCCCCTACCGAGAATCTGATGTCTGATTCGACCACCGTCGATTGCATTGGAATCTCCTCGTTAAGATCTTCCTTCTTCTAGAGATTCGTTTCCTAATTCCTCCTCTTTCTCAAGATATCGTCAGTTGAACTTTTTTGAAATTTTTGTAAATCTATAGTATTCTTGGGCAATTGAAGGATTGAGGTTCACGTATAGTGATCTCCCAACATCGAGGTAGGTGGTTTGTGCCTTTCTGTTGAAAGTATTTGAATTATATGTGCAAATTTGTCCAATACCCTTGCACGGGGTATTGCGTGTTTACCATTTTAGCCCTGATAATTGCTTTCAATGATTGCATGATTTAATAGAGGTTAATTGAATGTGAATAGGGTTAATTGATATGCTTTGGATGTGTTTTCCCATGCATGTTTTCTTGTTTTGACCGTTTGGTCTAGTTTTCATGTTAGGCTACTATTTACTTTCCATGCCTAGTATTGTAGGATGGTGTGATTATTGTTATGACATGCTGTTATGCTGTAGAATATTTAGCTAAGTAGTTCTTGAGGTTTACTTTGGCCAATACATGCTGCTATGCTTGCTTGACTTACACAGGGCCATGAGAACCTAGTGTAGTAGACCACAGGGAGAATGGACAGAAGGGATTCTCCAGAGTGTCTTTTTTTGCTTACGATGCGAGACTACATGGGGAATTGACGTAAGTTATTCCTCAGAGTGTATGTAGTTCCTAGACACGAGCTATAGGGGGAATGTAACGTAAGTGATTCCCTAGAGCACCTTTAGTTACTGATACGAGACTATAAGAGGAATTGATAGTGAGTGCTTCCTCAGAGAGTCTATACTTAAGCTGAACCAGAGGGGTTAGACTGAGTGTACTACCCAGAGGGTTTCTTGTGTTTCTAGGTTGGACCATAGGAGATAGGATGTGAGTACTTCCCATAGGGTTAAATTTTGTGTTTAGCTGCTTGCTTGTGTTTCTAAGTAGGACCAGAGGGGATGGGTTGTGAGTACTTCCTTGAGGGTTACCTACTTGTGTTTACCTACTTTGGTTAGATGTTGTTTGATATATTACACTGAATTCTTTGAAACTATGGATTGATTACTGTTGACTACTTCCTTGTTTACTACTTCCTGTTATTTATTACCTGCCATATATTCACTGACAGTTAGGCATAGATCTTGTGGTGATTGCCTACTGGGATTTAGTCTCACACCCTTTTTGGGCTATGCTTTTGGGCCCAAACAGATTATATTGTTGCAGGTATAGATAAGGGAAAGCACCCTTCAACTTTAGGTACTTGATTGCTGAGGAGCTGGAGATCATGGGACCAAGTTGGGGCTTGTGATGCTGAGGAGTTTACTTGTTTTATTTTGTACTTGGGGTTTGTACTGTATTCTAGCATTGGGATTTGTTAGGCTTCTTTCCTAGACATATGTACCATGCATCATTTATATATATATATGTGCTCCAATTTTTTCTTCACCAGTCTTCCGCTGTTTACTATTGTGTGGTATTTTTACTGCTTCCACTATTGTATATCTATTTTACTTCTGCTGTGTTACTCTGCCAATGAGGGCATAGTTTGACCACTATCACACCCAAGGAACTCACTACTAGTCGATATCCTCTGGAGTTAGGGGAAATGCGCTTGAGGCCATGTGACCAACCAGGTACTGGGCACCCCTGGTTGGCTTCCAGAACCGAGATGTTACAATTTTTTAAGTACTCCATGGATGCATTGAAGATAGAGTCAGATCCCAGTATGAGGTTTAAATAAATCTTTATGATTATCCTTCAATGACTACTCATTCCTTCAGTTATATTTTTTTTGAAGGATTATATCTCTTAGATGACATTTGATCAAGAATTGAACTTACTAAATACTGAAAGGATCATCACATGAGAGATTACATACTTAAATACTATAGGATTTCATCAGTGAATGATTAATACTCATTAAAGATCAACATCCTTTCATACAGACAGAAAAAGAGAACTTTACGATTCTCTGTTTTACTAGTACTTTCATAGAAATAACTTTATCTCCTCACCACAACACATTTGAGGAGACTCAAGCATCTATATCACTTTAGACCGAGTAGCAATACTTTTTCTATATATTATTGATTTCTCTTTTTGTTTTTTTATTTTATTTTTGAGTAGTGTATTGATTATTCTATTTATCAACGCACACCGTCTCTTACACTAGAACCCAAGAATACAAGATATTCTCACCTATATCTTTTCATATGGTTACCCAAAGTGTTTGTGGAAGTGGTACTTGTGTGGCCTAAGTTGTTTTATTCCCACAAATAACTGTGGAAGAGGTCATTGATCTTGGAAATCTTGTAAGCTATTGTTTATATACCCAATCCAGGTTGTCTATCAGATTATAGATGTATTATCTTCTTGGAAGTAGGTGATTTCCAAGTGGAGGGTATTGGGTATCTTCTTGATATTGAACACCTTGTTTTATTTCATTGTGTGATTTTGTTTGGTTTTCTTAATTTTAAATCTTTAAACTTAATTTTATTTAAACTATATACAAAACCTATACTTTGATAGTTAATTTTAACTAGTGTTTATATAAGTATTTTATTGAGTAAATTAATTTCAAAAGTTAAATTAATTTTCATATTTCTTTAACTGATCACCAATCAAGCTTTGAGTAATCTTAAAAAAGATCAAAATTATATTAAACTACCATTTTTATTTATTGGTCATATTGATTTTAAATGGGGGACTTTATTTGAAATTTGTTTAATAGAAATTTTTATTATGTAACTTAATTCACCCCCTCTTGGGTTACTCAATCTAACAAAGATTTGGTATCATATTTTTTTTCACAATTGTTTCAATTTTGATTTTAGTTGTGTTTTAAAGATCTCAAATTTTTGTCAGTTATAAATTTAGTTCCTTAATGGATAATAGACCATAGGGTTATCCTATCGATATAATTACTTATTTTAATGCAACTAACTATGATTAGTAAAAAATAAAAATGAAAATAATCTTTAAATCATGGGTTTTGATATATATACAATAATAGAAGATCAATATGAATTACTTAAAACTGCTGGATTTTCCTGGATTGATGCTATTAAGGAAGCTTATAATAATAATTATAGAGCTATGAATTCTCTTTAATGTGATTTGTGTGTCGATTATTTTAATGGAATATCTATATATAAGACTACATTTGTAATCTAGGATACTTTAACTATTTATCATGAAGGAATAACTAATGCTAAGAGAATGTGGTTCAATACCTATACAATTAAATACGATACATTTATGATGAAACCCAATGAGATTATTTCTAACATGTATCTTAGGTTCAATGAGATAGTTAATACAATTCACTCCTTGTGGAATCCAGTGTCTAACAAAGACCAAGTCATGCAACTATTGAGGTGTCTTCCAGAAATATGGATAGGAACCTCAGTCTCAATTAGTGAATCTTGGGATATTAGTAAGCTACACATTAAGGATATATTTGTAAATTTAATGATGTATGAGGAATAACTTAAGGATAATAGATAATATTAAGATGAACCTAAAAAGAATTATGTAGCATTAAAATCCACTACTTCAAAATAAAAAGAGAAAGTTCAAGATGAAAGTTCAAGTGATGAAGAATCACCAGCTAATAGCATTGAAGAGATAACCCTTATGAATATAAGGTTTAAAATGTTTTACAATATGGATAAATTATTTAGGAAACCAAGATATAAAATAAAATATGAAAATAAAGGGAATTGGAATAAGAACTATAAGAAATATAATGCTTTAAATGAGATCATCTTCTATAAATGTAATAGAAAAGGGCATATCAAAGATGATTGTACCAAACTAAAATATAAAAAAAGTATGATGAAAATAATAGGAAATACAAGAAAGAAATTAAATCAAATTGTAGTGCTTATTAATATATCTAAAGTGATTCAGACACTACCTAAGAGGAAAAACACAATAGAGCAGACATGTGTTTAATGAAAAACACATCTGAGGTATCAAATATCATTACTACTTCTCCTATAAATATTTATAATGATTTTGGAGAGGAAAATAATGATGAAAATATGTAAAATGAGGATATTTTTAAATGTTGTAACATGATAGAAGATACTTTTAGTAAACTTAAAAATAAGTATAAAATTATGAAGAAATAATGGGAGAAATAATATCACTCAAATACTCAACTGTTGAAGGAAAAAATACTCAACTATTGAAGGAAAACATTGAATTGAAATTTTCTAATGAGAAAATGAAAAAGTTCTTAGAGATACTAAATAATGGGAGAAATAATCTCACTCAAATACTAGGAAAGCAGATAGTACCTAAGTACGTTACTGACATAGGTTATCAACCTGGATAAAGGAGAATTTTCAAGAAATGCTTTATTCCTAAATCTTGTACTATAAATTATGGTACTAGATTTTATTCAACTAGACCTAACAAAGTATTTATTTCTAAAATTTTACATTTTTCTTATATGAAACCCATTAAACAATTATGGATTTCTAAATTCTTAATTGCTAACATTTATGGACCCAAGAATATTTGGGTACCGAAATAATTTTTGGTGTAAAACTTATTTTGTAGATAACCTAATTAAATATCTCTAGAAATAATCTATAGTAACCATACAATGGTTGTTCCAGAATCATAACTATATATTACTCAAGATTTAAAAATCTAATAAATGTAGATGGTGGAAATGTCAATTTTGGTGACAATACCAAAGGGAATATTATTATCCTTGGACAAGTTGGAAATTCTAACCCAGTTTTAATTTCTAAAGTATTATTTTTATATGGTTTAAATTTCAATATTCTTAGTATCTCACATCCATGTGATGATGATTTTCATGTAAAATTTGAAAATAATGCTTGAATTTTTTTTGATTCTAAAAAATCTATAGTACTTACTAATTTTAGAAATGATAATGTTTATTCTATTAATTTAGATTCTTTATTTTCTAAAAATATTTATTTTCTAAGCGCCTTTCATAAATAATATTATCTTTGGAATAGGAAACCAATCCATTGTAATATCCACTCACTTATAAAGCTCACTAGAAGAGGGTTAGTTAGAGATCTAACTAAACCTTAATTCCCAAAATAAAAAGTCTGTAATCCTTGTCAAAAAGGGAAACAAAACACGATAGATTTCAAATCAAATAAATAAGTTTAAACTTATCAAACTATAGTTTTGGTTCACATGGATTGGTTTGGACCATCTAAAGTTTCAAGTCTAAATGGTAATCACTATGTTTATGTCCTTATAGTTGAATTTTCTAGGTATAATTTGGTATTATTTTTAGCTAACAAAAGTGAATCATGTTCTTACTTTACTAAGTATACTAAATCTGTAGAAAATATTAGTGTACTTGGGATTAAGAAATTAAGAAGTGATCATTACTGTGATTTGGGAAATAAATACTTTGAATCTTTTTTCTCAGAATAACAACTTTTCTAATCTTAGGACCCCACAAAAGAATGTTGTTGTAGAAAGAATAAATATAACACTTCAAGAAATTTCCCAGACCATGGTTAATGAATATGAACTTCCTATTTACTTTTGGTAAGAAGCTATGAATATATCCTACTATATAATTAATAGTGTTTTAATTAGAGCAGTCTTAAATAAAACCCATTATAAACTATGGAATAGTAGAAAGATAAAGGTTAATTACTTTAGAGTATTTGATTACAAATTATTTATTCTTAACTCTAGAGGGAATCTTGAAAAAAATTCTTCCAAGAGTGATGAAAGAATTTTCCTTGGTTATTCAACTTTTAGTAAATCATATATAGTGTTTAATAAAAGGACTTGCACTGTAGAAGAATATGTGCATGCCAAGTGTTATGAGACTGATCCACATGAGCCTAAAAACCCTAGATAAAACATTGGGAATGATCTATCAACTCTAAAAATTAATGCCAAGCCTTTTAACATTTATGGGAAACAAGCAGAAAAATCATCCAATTATGATGAGATTTCAAAACCTGAACTTGAATATGTAGAAGACCATGAGATGACTATACCTTATCCTCAAAGAGATTTTAGGACTCTTAATTACCATCCTCTATATGTTTTAGTTAGAGATCTAGGTATAAGTACAAAGACTAGAGATTCTATTATGAATCAGGCTGAACATCAAAAATTATTATCACATATTGAACCTAAAAACATCAGCGATGCTATTAATGATGAATTATGGATAATGGATATGAAAGAGGATATTAATAAATTTTAAATAAATATGGTTTGGGAACTTGTAGTTAGACCTAAATACACTCTCACTATAGGCACTGAATGGGTGTTTAGAAACAAGGTTGATGAATATGGAACAATAGTAATAAATACATCTAGATTGGTTGCACATGGATAATATCAAGAAGTTGGTATTTACTATGAGGAAACCTTTTCACCATTGGCTATACTTTAAGAAATCAGAATACTAATTTCCTATGAAGCAAATATTTTTTTCAAAATATATCAAATTTATGTCAAAAGTGCATTCTTAAATGGATATATAGTTGAGAATATTTTGTTTAAAAATCCATGGTTTTCAGAATCCTCATTTTCAAAATTATGTTTTCAAATTAAAAAAAGCTTTATATGGTTTAAAACATGATCCTAGAGCTTGGAATTATATTATCAACCCTTTTTTATTTCTAAAGGTTTGTCAAAAGGTATAGTTGTTCATACCCTTTTTATTAAAATAATTTCAAAATATGTTTTAGTTATTCAAATATGTGTTTATGACATTATTTTATAATCTTCTAATTTTTTTTTAAAATTATTTTTCAAAAATGATGAAAAATGAGTTTGAAATGAGTAGAATGGGTGAAATTAAATTCTTTATTGGTTTTAAATTTTTTCACAATAAAGAAGTAATTATATTAAATAAATGTAAGTATACTAAATATCTTTTAAAACATTTTGGTTTGGATATAACTAAAAATAGCGACACTCCCTTGAGTACCACCTATAAGTTTTTATCATGATGAAGCTGGGAAGTTAGTGGATCCAACTAGCTACCAAGGTATGATTAGAATTCTTCTATATTTAACAGCTAGCATAATAGATATTATTCTTAATTTATGTATGTGTGCCTATTTTCATGAAAACCCTAAAGAGTCTCATTTTATTTATGTAAAAATGATTTTAAAATACCTCAAATATATAACCAATTTAAGACTATTCTATCATAGTAGAAAATAATTTGACTTAGTGAGTTATTTATATACTAATTTTGGTGGTTGCAAGTTAGATATAAAAAGAACCTCTGGAACATGTCATATTTTGGGGAAGTCTCTAGAATCTTGGTTTAGTAAGAAGAAAAATTTGATTGCATTGTCTATTACTTAAGTTGAATACATAGTTGTAAGAAGTTTTTATGTACAAATTTTTTAGATGAAACACACTCTGCTAGACTATGAGTATCAATTCAGACATGTCTCAATAAAATTTGACATAAAAGTGGAAAAAATATTTCCAAGAATCATATGTATCACTATATAAAAAATCATATTGATGTAAGAAATAGCCTTTTGAGAGTTCATTTCCAAAAGGGTGATGTAAATATTGAATTCATGGGAACTAAATATCAGCTTGCTGATATTTTCACCATGCCATTGAATTATAAGAGATTAAAATACATCAAATATGGATTATTTATGATAATGTTTTGTTAGAATTTACCATTGGACAACCCACCATTGGACAAGTCACCATTGGACAACCCACCATTGTAAAACCCACAATTGGACAACCCACTATTGGAAAACCCCTCAATCAGAAAAGACACTATTGGAAAACCCACTATTGGAAAATCTAACATTGTAATGATCCACTATTGTAATGATCCACCATTGTAATGTTCCACTATTGGGAAACCACCGTTAGAAAATCCACCATTTAATGGCCTACCATTGGAATGACCCACCATTGGGATGATACACCATTACTTTTCTTTCTTTTTGGGTTAATTTTTTATTTTATTAAATCAAAATGTATTATTTATATTACCATTTTAAAATCCCTAAATGATATAAATTGGGGATTAAATCTAATTTTGACTCACTCTCTCCCTCACACCTATTTACCTTAGAAACCCTATACTTCCCATTCTCTCCTAACCTTTAGCTTTGTCTCTTACTAGATTGAACATTCACTCTATTGGAATGGTAAGAGTAAAGATACATTCTAGGTCATATACTAAGGATTTTGGATCTTCAAAGAATCCTATAAAATAATAAAATTGATCGGTAGTTGAGCTGTGAACTCGTAACTCACAAATAAAATAGTGGTTGATGAGAAAGAAGTAAATACAAAAAGGTTTTTTTTCTAGAAAATCGATGGTTCTTAGGGTGATCCAGGACTAGATATGGAAATACTGGTTCTAAAATAATTATATACCATTTTATCCTAGGTTGGTTCACCAATTTTATCAATATGATGAGTTTAGTTTTGGGAAAAATAAGGATTGGATTAAAATCATGATATATGAGAATAAGGTATTATTCTATTTGAAACAATGAGCAAAGTGTATTAAAGTACCTCATGAAGGAGCATCAAATGACTATCAAGGTTCCATTCCTAGAGATTGTGAATTTCTTGTATATGATAATTCTTTAGTTGATGTGACATGATATATAAATCTAACAATACCTATTGAAACTAAATTGGATGGTGAGTGTGGATTGATATTTAAGTTTATACAACACATGTTATTCCTTATAAAAGGATATTTCATCACTACGAGATATTGGGATTTGTATATCCTATAAATTATTAAATTAGAAGAATGAATCAATCTATATAGATATTTAAAGGTGCATATGATGGAGATGTGCAATACATCATACAAGTATAATTCAATTATTTATCATGTGTTTATTTTATCCATGCTTGAGACCAAATGATTAGATGATGAGGATGAATTAACTAAAGTGAAGTGTGGTGGTTTATTCTTGACTAAAGTTATCTATAAAATAATGAAGGTAAATTGGAACCCATGGATGAAGAAATGGGTGGATGATATTGAGAAGATATATGTAGATTTTAATCCTATAGATCACATCAATTGACCAAATAACCCTTTTCATCCTAGCTTGGAGTCAAATGATGTAGTAGAGTATTTAGATAAAGAATAAGAATCTAATATAGCTAATGAAATTGCTAATGAGGAGGAGATATCAGTTGAAGAGGGAAGTGACCCTGACATACCTAAGAGTCCAATGATATATCTTGGTCCTGTTAGTCCTATAGGTTCTTTACTTACCAGAGAGAGATTATTGAGTGAGAATGATGATGATTATGAGGAAACAAAAGTTTCTAGAGAGGAGCAGTTCAGGAGTTCTTCTTATAAATATTCTAAGGAAATTATATATTTATATGATAATGAAAATGGAAATGATGGAGGTGTTGGTAGTGATAAAGATAAAGTAGATGATGATATAGATGTAAGTGATGATGGATCTAATCATGATGGTCTTGATGATTATTAAATGACTCAAAAACATCATTCATATTCAGTTTTTTACAACTCTACTAGGTATGAGGAGAGAACAAGTTAGGTTCAAGAAGTTAATGAAGCTTATTTTGATAGATATGAGATGAGGGAATCAGTTGAGGTGGAGGAATCCCCTAGTTTTGTTACCCACTGAGTAGAATTTGTAGATGTTGAACCAGTTGACTTGTCTTCTTATAGGATGGATGTCACATATTTTTATGAATGGGAAATATTCCTAGGGTATGTGAGGCTTGTATTAGAATATTCTGACTTAGATGATAATGTGAGTAGTCTAGAAAAGAATGGTGGACTTACTGTCCTAGTTAGAGTTCATATAGATACTAAAGGATCCTTGGTTGAGAAAATTAATGTTATAGGAGAGCTTTAAGAATTTATTTCAGATGTTCCTATTAGACCTGATCCAGCAGAGGCTATTGTGCCTCATGATGAGAGAGATTCTACACCCCTACCTATTTCTACTTTTCCCATACTTTTAGATGTTGATTCTAGATCTGATCTTGAGTCTTGCAGAGATAGTATTCTTTCTTATTTTTTTAGGATCATGATAAATCAGGAACCTAAAGTAAAAAATATTAGTGAGACGAATGTTAGACACTAGTTTGAGTTGGTTTTGTGCCACATCCATCCAAATATGATTCATCACATTTAGGAGGTTGAGATTGAGAATAAACACTTATCCAGTGAGTTAGAGACCTTGAAGTATATGGTGGAGGAGATGAATATAATAATTATATATAATTACTATAATTTAATGGAGAGGTTAGATAATTTAACTTCAATGGACTATAATTACAATGCTCCACCTCCCTCAGCTTCTTTTGACACAAAGTTAGTTTTTTCTATTCTTAGAGAGGAACTTCATGCTTCTATGGGAGATGTTCATGATACTCATATGGAGGGTTTGAGGAAGATCATACAACATGGTGAACATATTTATAAGTATGTAAGGGAATGTTTAAATGTTTCAAAAAGTGATAGGGAAACCATCCCAAAGGCCATTAAATATTACCTTTCTAGGATTCACACTATGCATGAATTTAACGCTAATTCAAGTTTTAGCTAAGGACATTTGGATTTCACCAATTACCTAAGCTTTTAAGGAGAAGTTTAATTAGTTAAAGGTGATGAAACATCTACTTAAGTTGTTTATAGAGGAAAATAAATACTTTTTAGTTCCATGAATCACAAATGCAAAATTATTATGGATTTCATCAATCTCATGAAGCCTTTCTTAAATGTGTATTGTAAAACAATAGTAGATCTTAAGGAAATTCTAGTTACCTATATTATATATAATACATCCATTGAACCTATATATTTCATAAAAAATATTGTACCGAATCCAAATGCTACTTTAACTACTCGGTTTCAGCCTCTCAGTTTGTCTCTAGTGGAAGAAGTATGACATTTACGACACATTATTATCAGAAAGATACCCACTTCTCCTTCATTACATACAACCACAACCTCAATTCCCTCGACCTAAATCTTTGTACCCCTATCTCTTAAAAGGGAAAATAACTTGTTGTTCCTAGTACCCCAACTATGAGTGATTCAGATTATATATTCTCTTTGATAGTGACTTAATTATATTTTTCTTATCTTTATTTCTAGATGTAATGAAATCACATTTGTTCTTAATTAAAATTTCTCTTATTATTCATCAATTTATTATTTGACTTTACTATGTATTATCTTTACTTTTTGATAATCCTAAAAGGGGGAGAATAATTATCGAATTTATTATGTTATGGGGAGAATAATTCTGGGAATTTACATTTATGTTTATGTTATCCTCTTATACCATATCTTTGATACTATATTTATTCATCTTCTATTTTACAATTTATGTTCAAACACTCACATTATCTCTGTAAAGTGTTAAGAAGATATCATTAATTTTTAAAATGAAACTATGTTATGCCAAATTTTATTCCATACATGGTTTCTAAAATTCTATGATTTATGATCATCAAAAAGGGGATATTTTTGGCACCTCCTTTATTTTATGAGAGAGTATTATAACTTCCTTGTTTTAATGCTCACAAATCATGATTATTATGTTTCTAATGAGTTTTTTGTTGTATAATAGTGAATTATTTTATAAATAATAATTTTAAGAATTTTTTCTAAGTATTAAAAAGAGTCACTGCTAGACATGACTCACCACCAGAGATGAGTCACCATGAGACTTGACTCACCACCAGAGATGAGTCACTACTTAATATGAGTCACTTTTAGATGAAATACCACTAGATGATTCACAAATGAATATGATTCACCACTAGATGAACTACTATCAGATGAGTCACCACTGAATATGAGTCACTTTCAGATGAGATACCACTAGATGACCTACCATCAGATGATTCACCACTAAATATGAGTCACCACCAGATGAACTACCACCAGATGACCTACCTCCAAATGAACTACCACCAACCAGAATCACTATTAGACAAACTCACTGCCTAACATGAGTCATCATCAACATGTTCCAACATCTATATTCTATGTCATATGAAATAAATTCTCATAATGACTTTATTATAAGAATTAATGAAATGGATTATTTAATGATTTTTCTTTATGTATTACCTTGATGCATTGAAGAAAAATTCATATCCTTGTATGAGGTTTCATGAAATATTCATGATTATATTTCCATGGCTGTTCATTCCTTCAGTTAAATATATTTATAAAGGCCTCTCTATCTTAGATGATGTGTGATTAAGAAGTTAACTCATTGAATACTGAAAGTATCATCAATAGAGATCCTAAAAACTTAAATCCAACTGAATTTCATCTGTGAAAGAGTGAAACTCATTAAATATTAACATATTTTTCTACAGATAGAAAAAGAGAACCTTACAACACTCTATTTTACTCCTACATTCAGAGAAACTGATGGAGCTCCTCACTAATCCACATCCTAAGAGATTCAAGAATCTAGAGCACTTCATATCGAGAAGCACCAACTTTTCTATATCTTATTGATTACTCTTTCTATTGGTTTATTTTACTTTAGAGTAGTTTTTTTGTTCTATTTATCAATATAAAATAAATCCTACACTATAATCGATGAATACATGATATTCTCACCTGTCTATTTTCATCCGTTTATCAACAGTGGTTGTAGAAGATGTCCTTGTGTGGGATGAGTTGTTTTCATTCCATGTGTAACTGTGTAATAGACCTTTGAACCTGGGAATCTTTAAGATGTTGTTTGTATACCAAATATAGGTTAGGGATCAGATTATAGTTATATAATCTACTTGGAAATGGTTGATTTCTAAGTAGAGGGGATTAGGTCTCATCTTGAGATTCAACCCCTTATTTTATTCCATTTTTATCTTTTTTTTCTTAATTTCAATGTTTTAAATTGCATTTTATTTAAACTGTAAAAAACATATAATTTGATAGCTAACCTTAACTAGTGTTTATATAAGTATTTTATTGAGTAAATTGATTTCAAAATTTAATGAAATTTTCTTGTTGTTTTAACTAAGCGCTAATCAAAATTCAAGGAATCTTTTAAAAGGTAAAAATTATATTAAACCACCCTTTTGATTAATTTGGTGTATTTATTTTAATTAGGGGATTTTATTTGAACTTTTTTTAACAAAAAAATTTAACAGGTAAATCAATTCACACCCTCTTGAGTTACCCACTCTGACCAATAGTTTCGATCAAGTTATGAAATCATTTTTCTTCCTTCAATCCATTATCCCACCACCCAATCAAATGTATTCACTTCATTCCCTATAGTTCTAAGGGAAGCGAGGCATTTACTAGAGGTGGTATCTTGCTAGATATATTGATATGTGAGACATATATCATGATTGTAATTTACATGAGGTAGACATGGTGTGCATGAATCTATCACATCAATAGGATTATGCACTCTGGTACCACATGACCTTGTCGTTATATATTATGTGACATTGTCAAGGATATCATTACATGGTAATAAATCTTTCACCTTTTGAATAAATATTTTATTAAATGTTATTTACTGAATATTTTTTATAGGATTCTCGTATCAAACAATACTAACACATCTTTGATCCCATAGATAGATTTACATTGGACCCAAGTTATTTTTACATATTAGTGGTAGAACTATGTCATCCCATGGATGAGATTTATCATAATATTTTCTTTAATATGTAAGTTGATACTGAGCCCCAGGTCGATGTACCGTAAAGTGATGAGCCTCATATGGATATACCACATGATGGTGTGGAACACTAGGAAGATGCAAAACATGAACATTAATATTTTCTTCCACTTCTTACTGTATATGAGACATAATCATAGGCTCTGCATACATAGGTCCATGATTCTTTTACTAGTGATTCTTCCACACACACCCTTGTTATAACGGATTATGCTATGGTGGTAACTGGTGACTGAGGAATACTAGAGTCTACATTTTCTCTATTGGGGAGATATCCATTACACACCTTCCATATTCTTACCATGTTGGAAAAAGTTATACCTAGTGACAAATTTCCTTCCAGCTAGTACAGGGTACAATCAGGGAGACTTCAGATCCACTGCTTACCATACAAGAAAATATGGCGGTGGTTGCAATAGATATTGCACTGGAGGAGCATACAATAAAGCATATACATCGATAAAAATGACATGGGCACATTATTTATACACCAGGTTGTGGCATAGATGAGCATACAAGACATTGAAGCAGATTGGAGTTATATTTTTTCACTGTACATAACTTTCAACTAAGTTCTATGTTATATGATTCTTGCATTTTCACTTGTACATTATTTTTAAAACTATATTTTATAATTAATTGCTATAATTAATAATTATCAATATTATTATTATTAATCAATGAAAAATAAAATTTATAATTAAAAATATAATTAATAATTGATTATGTAGTTAATTAAAATTATTAATAAATAATAATATAATATATTTATCAACAATTAAAAAATTAATTATTATAATTAGTAATTTATTAACATAATTAAGAACTATAAATGATAATTAATACTTAATAATAATAATTTCCTTCATATTTAATATTTAATAATTTTAATTTATCATGTTATTTATAGTTTAATTATTAATATAACTGATTACAATGAATAATATAAAAGATAATAAAAGTAATTATATAATTATTAACTAATTTTATAATTTTCATTATTAGAAAAATTATTATGTATTATTTTTATTATTAATTATTACAATTATTTAGATAATTACTAATATTAATAATAATTATTAGTTCATTCTAATATTAATAATAAACTATATTATAAATAGTTACTAATTATATTAATTATATTATTAGTTAATAATTATATAAATAACTTAAGTATTATTATTTATATTATCATTTACTATTTAATAATTAATTAGATCATGTTAACAATTAATTAATTTTAATTTAAAATTTTATTTATTCTAATGAGTTAAATATGTATTATATATATATATATATATATTTCCAAACAAAAAAAAATTGAAATTAATTTTTTTTAAAATAAAACCATGAAGCGTTAACCACACTTACACTTCCACGAACCAATTTATAAAAATATTGAAAACCCTAACCCATTTTTAAAAATATATAATTTTTAAAACCCATTAAAAAACCCCATTTTGGTTTTGGGATGATGAAAATTTTAATTGTGGGAAAGGTATAATTTGATCAAATCATAGATGCTCTTGTAGTTCAAGTAATGAAAATTATGTGAATATAAAGGGATTGCAATGAGTATCCATTAACTGGGTACCTAGTGCTATATGACCTGATTAAATTGGATTTGGGAGTATCTTAATCAGGTTTGGTAGGATTATGGTTTTAAATTCAGTACCTGATTAATAATCAGTCTATGTTTAGATATTAATTATAGGATACCCAAACCAATATGTATATATAGAAAAATAATAAGTGTAAATTGAGTCCTAGAATGAGAGTTATGCATATGTTCGTCGTTATCCATTATGATGACAATTAGTGAGAGGGAATAATTTCTTCCATTCTCATCACATAATTATGAGAGGATTTATGTCTAATGTCAACCTATTAATGATGATGTTGTTTTTCACATTTGAACCGCACTTTTGTATGATTTTCTCTATTCATATGAAGTGATATATGATATGTGAATATGATAGCTTGGTTATCAATAGTATGAGTTAAAGATGATCCACTACTTGTGTGAAGTGAAACATGATAGTTGAAGAGAATATCTTCATTATTAATAAATTGGAAAAATTAGGGGAAGCTTGGAAAATTCCCATTACCATAACATCATGAATTATAATTATTTTTTATTGGGGTGTATATATCTTTGTGAGCACTAGTATATGCTTAATTGAATTTGGAAGGTGGTATAAATTTTGTAGGTGTCACTAGGTGGGTGACTTCAAAAGAGGGATGGGTGTGATGAAACCCATCATTCAACTATTTTCCATCTTTTTTATGGAAGGATGGGCGTATTTCCATCAAAGTTTGCATAGTATCTTGAGTTTGGTTTTTCATTTCATCAGGCTGACGTTACAGTGAGTTCCTCACTTACTTTGTCAGGTGGGTAGCTCTAAATAGAGAAAGGTGTGATGGAACCTTTCATTTAGATCTCCTCTACCTTCCAGTGTTGGTTGGAGGGGTGTTCTTCCTTGTTCTGATGACCAATATGGTGCAATTTCCTAGTCGGGGCGACACATCGTCATCATCTGGTTTCACTGTAACATTATCCGGAAAGGGGTAAATGAGTTTTTTTTCTGGTTCTTTCCTTGATGTTTGACTCCCTTTGGACTTTTAGGACCATTAATACCTCTGGGTCCAGTTTCTTTAAGGCACTTTTCCAATGATTGTAATTGTAACACCCAAAGCTTCCATTGTACGCTTCTCTTTGAATAATATAATAGGTGGCGCTGTATGAAACTTCGAGTTCTATCACACCATGACCAATCAAACTAGCCGTTTAAAAAGTAGTTATGAATAGTAATACTCAATTTTTGAAATTTTATAATTTTTTTAAAATGGACTTCATTTTTGGATTCAGAATATCAAAATTATCTTAGGGTGATTTTTTTTATTTTTCTGAAAACTTTGAATTTTTTGATGAATAGTGAAAAACACTGTATTATTATTTAAAACCGACTTCTATTTAAATAATTATTAGTTTTATTTAAATTTATTTTAAATTCAAAATAGATACATAATACCTATATTAGTTCAATGCAATTCATTGGAGTCATTTTATAATAATATTAGATATATAAAATCTTATTGAACTTTTTAACGTCTTTTACCCACCTTCTTGGAACATTTGAAAATATGCATAAAACATAATTTTACCACTAATATGAATTGAATTTCAAAAATTTGAGAGACATAGTTTACATCAGTAAGTAAAATGTGGTTCAATAGTATGGAAATAATTTTGGGTTAATAGTAACTTTTGAATTTTATTTACCACAGGTAAAAGTAAATTAGGTAATTAAAGGTAAAAATGATATTATAATTACCCTAACACATGTCCTAATTCTATTGGATAAGTGTATTTCCACCTAAATCAGCCTTATTAATACAATATGATCCTTTTTGATCCACCTGTATTAGATTAAGACATTTATTATTATTTTATTTAAAGAAGAGTTAAAAGCGTTGACTTCAAATTTTAATAACAAAACCATTTTTAATATAGGGTTATAAATTAAAAAAATTAAACTATAACTATTCATTAGAAATCTAAAATTATTTCCCACATAATGGTATTTTATTTATAATTTTTAAAAATTAAATAATTAAATTTATTTATGACACAATTATGATGTAGTAATTACATTATTAATGAGAGATTAAAATAATTTATATTTTAGTTATTAAAATAAATGAAAATTGAGACATTTTATGCATTCCAAGAATTTTATAGGTTAATATGTAATATTAGGGTTGATTAAATAATTTTTTTTCGAAGTGATAAAGTTGTTATGACTTCCATAAAAACAAAATACCAAACAGTGTAAAAATTGACATAAATGAGTTTTAAAAAAAATACTATATTATTAAATGAATTAATATTCATAAAAATATATGGCTCGACCAAAAGACTAATATAATGATATATATGTAATTAATTAATCACTTGATGTTGATTGTAATTTTATAGTAAGTTTATTAACCATATAATATAAAAATACAAGAAGACATTGTAAAAGTTAAACTATTTAACTAAGAGTTAAATTTAAAAGATAATTTTAATATGGTGACCTAAACTTTTCTAAAACCTATTTATTGAGAGTATTTCTACCCATAACCTCCTTACCCTCTAAATAAATCCATTTTAAGCCATTATAAACTGAAAATTATTTTATAATAAAATAATATTTCAATCTTTTCCTAAAGTGACCCTCACCTCTCTTATAAAAGGGTACTTCACCTTCTCTCAAAATCACACCTCCAAAGACATTGTGATCGGCCAAACCCTTCTCAAATATACTATAAACTACCCTCACTTCAACCTATATTCCTTAATTTGATCTGAAAGCCAACCTTAGGAGCCCTTTTTTTTCAAATCAAAAGGAAGAACCCGAAGAAGAGGTAATTACTTCATCACCTCTTTCAAAGTTCTTTTCTTCTTCCACTTCCTCTTAATTTGTTATTTCCACACTAAAATAATAACTCCAGTAACTTCTACATATTGTGATGTTATTATAAATATGTTAAAATCATATTCATTATTCTATCCATCCTATGAATGGCAAAGTCCCCATACGTGCGTAAGTACGACTTACCATCTCCACGTCGTAGTGTAGTTTGTTATTCAACACTTTATTATTTGGATGGGTATAATAATGAGTATAATTGATGTAAATAATAAATATAATATTATAATGATTTTTATATGTAATATACCATCCAATTACATATTATTTCACCGTTAATATAATGACATTGTTGCTCGTGCGTACGTACAGATTACCATCTCCATGAAGGCGATGAGATTCATTCCCCATCGTAACCATTCAAGAATAATTTTCATTTTATGATTAAAAATAATGTTTAAGAACTTAATATCATTCTGGATATGAATTAAATAAACCCAATCTATAACAAACATGACTTATGTAACAATATATACACAGGAAAATTAATCAGTTAACACCCGAAACAATGATACTACTGAAATATTATTAAAAAAAGAAATATTAGAAGATCATATATGATATCACATTTATGTATGTGGTTCTTGTATAATTTAATAACAATGATTTAAATATTATACAGGAGTTTAACATACCCTTGACTAAGGAAACATACAAGTTAAGAGTTAATTTTACAATCTCTTTATTATCCGAAGTTGTTTATACGTTAGCATATACTAGGAATTCTTTATCATACTCATCTGTATTTCTTAAAAATGTATTTCAAAACATTTTTACTATTTCCTAGAATATGATTTAAAGTCATTTATACTCTTTTTTTACTTTTTATAATTTTTTTGAAAGGAATCTTTCTATGATTTTTCAAACAAGGTGCTTTATAACCTTTTGACAAATTAAGGTAAGAATGTTTTTTAACTTATATGGTGGGTGCATATATTTTCCACCATTATAACATATTCAAAGCTTTTATTACAAGCTTATAATAATATTTTAAAAATAAATGTTTTCTTTTATAATTTGTGACTTTTAAATGACTTTAAAATAGGAAGAGATATTTCTCTCAAATAGTTTTGATTTCATCTATGTCAACGTCCTTCGATGCATCAATAGGTCTCATGAGATAAACTAGTGTCTTGGAACAAGGACTTGAAAAAATATTATTTGTTGTCTTGGCGTGAGGCCTTTACTATGTGGTTATGATGTCCGACATTATGCATTCCATCATTATGAAATTATCTATTGATATTACATGTGATTATTTGACTAGTATAATGTACATGTGAATAAGTAAATGGAATTATTTGATTTATCTTGGCCATATTATTTTGAAGTTTAAGTTTAAAAGGATTGTGTTTTAGTCTTATACACTGCCTTAAATTTTTATGCTTATTTATGATATTTTCTGCTATATTGTTATCCTTACTGAGCATCTGAGCTCACCACTTTATTATGTTTTATTTTTCCCAGGATGTGAAGAAATATATTATGATTAACCTGTAGGGATAGGACAAAGGATATGAGTGTGTTCAAAGGGGACACAATATTTTTTTTTTTATTTCATGATGTAATTTAAAACTTATGTTTGTATCTAGTATTTCCAAGATTATTAAACTAATCAGTATTTCGAGACTTGATCTCTTCTGATCAAGCCAATGTTATTTAATAATGCACCGACTCTAGGTAACTAGGGTTATGGCATTATAGTTAGTATCAGAGGGAGGTTTAGTACAAACCTTGGAAACTAGATTTAGAAAAACTCTGATTAGATAACATTACCCTAATATAGACTTTAATGATTAATATAGAATAACTCCCTAGAATTTTCACAATGTAGAGATTTTGTTAATTTTCCAAGAAATACATCCATGTCTGGATACAAGCATGTAGAGGCGGCTCTGGAACAGATGTATCTAGGGGTAAAAACCAAAAAAACACTTTGAATTGGACTCTAACAATAACTGGTGCACGAAAACGATCCTTGATACACTCTTGGTTACGACACTCCCGTGGGATATGCTTAGGATAATTCAAAATTTCTTTACAAGAAATTATGAAGAATTTATGAGTAAATACTTCCTCATGGAAATCCTTTTTTTATGATTATGGATTATATGCATAAATTTTTCAATTTATCTTAGGTATTTTACTAGTTTGGAATTATGTATTGCGATTCACAAACTAATATAGTGTACACCATTGTTTAGAAATGACACCTAGTGGAAGAAATGGAAACCATATCAAGAAACGTAATAAATATAGGAATTTACACCCTAATCAAGATAATTATAGTGTATATGGTGATGTAACTGGTACTGAACAACTTATAACCATACTATGACAACTCACTCAGGTTATAAATAATAACCTTACTCTTATGGAGCACCTTGATCCACAATGTGGAGGATCAATGTTAGACTGCTTCATGAGGTAACAACCACCAACATTCAACGGGACTACAAATATATTTGTAACTGATAAATGGATAAGTTCCATAGAGAAAATATTTCATGCTTTGGAGAGTAGAAAAAGGGAAAAATATTTCATGGCAGTTTATCACCACACAAGAGATGCAGATCAGTGGTGGTCATTAGTTAAAAATACAAAGGAGGATGAAGAAGTATCAAATATGTAATGGAGGGAGTTTAAAAATATTTTCTTAGAAAAATACTTTCCTCGTGACCATTGAGTGGATATGGAAAGACAATTTCTGAGTCTGATGTGAAAGGAGGATGATATTTTCGCTAAGTATGAGGATAACTTTACAATGTTAGTAAGGAATGCTGCAGATTATATGAATAACCCAAGGAGTAATATTGATAAATTCTTTGATGGGTTTAAACCATTTCTCTATCGAGCATTAGTATCACAATACTTCTCATACAATGAAGATATTATCTCATGTGCTATCTAGATAGAAAAGAAATTCTCTAAGCCTCATGACTTTAAAGAAAAGAAAGAGAAGAATAGATCTGATGAACACTATGGAAATGGAAATAAAGGTAAGAAGGGAAAAATTGAATTTCCATCCTACAGTAAATGTGAGAATAAACACCCAGGTACTTGTCTGAAGGGAATGGGAGTCTGTTATAAGTGTGGAGAAAAAGGCAACCAAGATCACGATTTCAAGGGGAAGAAAGTGTCTCTCAATGTTGAATGCTAAAATTGCAGAGAAATGGGGCATTATGAAAATTAATTCCCTAAGAATTAAAGAAACTTACCTAAAAAAGGACATGGGAGAAAGGCCAAGCTTATCCGATCACAACTACTTAGGTTGAAGCTCTTAATGATGTGGTGGAAGGTATATTAATCCTTTCCTCAAATTTATCCAATGGTTTATTTGAATCTAGATCACCGAATTATTTCATATCTTCATAGTTTTCCATGAAAATTAGATATTTATAATTTGACTTAACAAGGGAGTTGTCAGTCAAAACATCCAAGGGAAGTATCATTGCAACAAAGTTTTGTGTATCAGTTACCATTATGGCATATAAACATGCTTTATCTTCTGATCTCATCGTCATACCCATGATTGAATTTGAAATAATCCTCGGTATGGATTTTCTTTCAGACCATGATATAGAAATTTTTTGTAAGAAGAAGGAGGTTTCAATTTTTGATGATGATAAGAAATACCTTCTATTTAGAGAAGAAACATCACCATCTGATTCTCATCTAGATCCACCACCAGTAGATCTACTGAATTCAATTATTGGGGAGGAATAGAGTGAAATATATATGGGTGAGTAAAGAAATTTTCAAATAGAGGACCTACCTATTGTGCAAGAATATGTTGATGTGTTTACAGAAGATTTATATAGACATACTCTAGAACAAGAAATTGAGTTTTCCATTGATTTAATTCCTAGTTCAAGGTCCATATCAAAGACCCCTAATAGAATGGCCACTGTGGAATTAGTGGAACTAAAGAAACCACTATAGGAATTGAGTAATAAATGATTTATTTTCCCTAGTGTTTCTCCATGGGGAGACCCTATTCTTTTTGTTAAGAATAAATATGGATCTATGAGGTTGTGCATTGACTAAAGAGAGATCAATGATATAATAATAAATAACAAGAACACCCTACCTCACATTGAATATTTATTCGATCAACTTCGTGGAGCTCAATATTTTTCAAATATTGACCTTTGATATGGATATCATCAGTTGTGTGTGAAGAAGGAAGACATTCTTAAGACATCATTACCTACCAGGTATGGGCATTATGAGTTTACAGTAATGCCTTTTGGACTAACTAATGCACCCTCTGTCATCATGGATCTAATGAATAGAGTTTTTAAGGAATATATTGATGACTTTGTAGTGGTATTTGTTGATGATATCTTGGTATAATCCAAAAGCTATGAAGATCATGAAATTCACTTGTGCACTATTCTAAATACTCTTAGAAGAAATGAATTATATGGGAAGTTTAGCAAGTGTGAATTCTGGATTTAGGAGATTTATTTTCTTGGCTATATTGTATCTAAGGATGGAATATCTATTGATCCTTATAAGACTAGAGAAATACAATAATGGCTAGCACCAATGAGTATAACTGAGGTACACAGTTTTATTGGTTTAGCAGGTTATTATCGGTGTTTCATCCAGAATTTTGCCCGATTGGATAACCCATTAACCAAGATCACGCGTAAAGGGGTTAAATTTGTTTGGAAAAAAGAGTGTGAAGAATTTTTTGATGAACTGAAGAGAAGATTATTCAATGATCCTATCTTGAATCTACGATTGGGGAATGATGGGTCTGTTATTTATAGTGATGCTTCAAAGAAAGGACTTGGTTGTTTCCTTATACAGAATGATAGATTTATTGCCTATGCATCACGACAGCTAAAAATTCATGAATAAAACTATCCTACTCATGATCTTGAGTTAGAATTTTTAATCTTTTCTTTGAAGATATGGAGACACTATCTCTATGGTGGAAAATGTGATATATATACTGATCCCAAGAGTTTGAAGTATATTTTCTCACAGAAAGAACTCAACATGAGTAAAAGACGATGGCTTGAACTAGTCAAGGATTATGATTTTACTCTACACTACCACCTAGGGAAGGAAAATAAGGTGGCAGATGCTTTGAGAATAAAGGATCATGGAGTTCCGAACAAGATGTGAGTTGAAAGGGATCCTATGTACATGGATATAGTAAAAATGGATATTGGAATAATCATGGAAGGTGAAACATCGACACTTTTTCAAATGGTTGACAATCCATCTTTACTAGAAAGGATAAAAAGTTCTCAGATCGATGATGAGAAGTTTAAAAAAAAAATTAAAGTTGTGAATGCTTGGATATTGATTGACTTCGTATATGAAGATGGAATTATGAAATTTGGGAGGAGGATTTGTGTTCCTAATATAATTGAACTAAAAAGGGAATTGTTGGATGATTCTCATAGATCCAATTTCTCTATATACCCTGGTATCATTAAGATGTATAGAGATTTGAAGGAACATTTTTGGTGGGATAACATGAAGAGGGAGATTGCTTATTTTGTGTCAAGATGTATGGTTTTCAATAGGTGAAGGCTGGAAGACAAAATACTAGAGGAGTCATGAAACCTCTTCCCCTACTTGAGTGTAAATGGGATGATATTATCGTGGACTTTTTCATGGAGCTACCAAAGAATCCTAAAAGGAATTATGCAATATGGGTCTTTGTTGACCGTCTTTCCAAGTCAACACATTTTCTTGCTATAAGAGAAGATTTACCACTTGAACGTTTAGTAATACTATATATTAATGAAGTTGTAAGACTTCATGGAGTACCCCTATCGATTGTTTTTTATTGTGATCCCCATTTCACATCAAGATTCTGGAAAAGTCTTCAGAAATCCCTAGACACTAAACTTCATTTGAGCACTGCATACCACCCTCAAACTGATGGAAAATCAAAATGGAATATTCAAACCTTATAAGACATGTTAAGATCTTACTCACTTGGCTTTCAAGGTATGTGTGATCAGTATTTACCTCTGGTAGAATTTTCCTACAACAATAGCTTCCATTCAAGTATTCAAATGGCACCATATAAAGCATTTTATGGAAAGATATTTTTCACACCAACTTTTTGGGATGATGTTGGTAAAAAAAATGGTAGGCCTAGTCCTTGTTGAGGAAAAATGGAAAAGGTGAAGATTATCCAAACCCATATCAAAGCAGCTCAAAGTCGGAAAAAGAGCTATGCCGAAAACCGAAGGAAGGATTTTGAATTTCAAGTAGGAGATCATGTTTTCTTGAAGGAATCTCCACAGAAGGGTGTTATACAATTTGGTAAGAAGGGTAAATTGAGTCCTAGGTACATCAGACCTTTTAAAATTCTAGAATGAATTGGAGTTGTATCTTACCATTTGGAAATGCTGCCAAGTCTCTCCAAAGTTCATGATGTGTTCCACGTATCACTTTTGAGAAAATACATGCCTGGACCAAAGAATGTACTCACCTATTAAGAAATAGATCCAGAACCAAATATGTTTTATTGTGAAGAGCCTATCAAGATTCTTGATACCAGAAAACAAGTGTTGAGAAAATGGATGACTCTTCTGGTAAACTTTCTATCGAGAAACCATAAGATGGAAGAGGAAATGTGGGAACCTGAAAAACTTATAATGAAGAACCAACCAAATCTTTTTATGCAGTAATATTCTAGAAATTTCAAAGACAAAATTATTTGAATGAGGGAAGAATGTAACACCCCAAGCTTCCATGGTCCACTTCTCTTTGAATAATAAAATATCTTGCGTTGTACGCAACTTCGAGTTCTATCACACCACAACCAATCAAACTTGATGTTTAAAAAGCAATTATGAATAGTAATAATCAATTTTTGAAATTTTATAAATTTTATTTTTTCAAAATGGACTTCATTTTTGGATTCAGAATATCAAAATTAACTTAGGTTGATTTTTTGGTATTTTTCTGAAAAATTTCATTTTCTGATCAATAGTAAAAAACACTACATTATTGTTTAAAACCAAATTTTATTTAAATAATTATTAATTTTATTTAAATTTATTTTAAAGTTAAAATAGATACATAATACTTATATTAGTCCAATGTTATTAATTGGAGTCATTTTATAATAAGATTAGATATAAAAAATTTTATTGAACTTTTTAACATCTTTTACCAACCTTCTCGACACATTTGTAAATTTTCATAAAACACAATTTTACCGCTTCTATGAATTGAATTTAAAAAATCTGAGAGACAAGATTTACATCAGTAAGTAAAATGTGGTTCAATAGGATGAAAATAAATTTTGGTGAATAGTAACTTTTGAATTTTATTTACCAGGTTTAAAAGTAAATAAGGTAATTAAAGGTAAAAATGATATTATAATTACCCTAACACATATCTTAATTCTATTGGATAATTGTATTTCGACCTAAGTAAAATTTTGGAATAAAATATGATCCTTTTCGATCCACTTGGATTAGATTAGGACATTTATTATTATTTTATTTAAAGAATAGTTAAAAGTGTTAAATTGAAATTTTAATAACTAAAACATTTTTAATATAGGGTTATACATATGATAAATTAGACTATAAAAATTAATTATAAATAAAAAAATATTTCCTACATAATGGTATTTTATTTATAATTTTTATACATTAAATAATTAAATTTATTTATGACACAACTATTATACAGTAATTACCTTATTAATGAAATATTAAAATAATTGACATTTTAAATGTTAAAATTAATGTAAATTGAGACTTTTTATGCATTAAAATAATTTTATAGGTTAATATGACATTTTAGGGTTTATTAAATAATTTTTTTTGAAGTGAAAAAGTTGTTATGCTTTTCACAAAAACCAAAAACCAAATAGTGTCAAAATTGACATAAATAATTTTTTAAAACAAATACTATATTATTAAATGATATAATATTACTAAAAATATAAGGTTCAGCCAAAGGACTTATATAATGATATATATGTCATTAATTAACCACTTGATGTTCTATTATTTTTTTATAGTAAAATTATTAACCCTGTAATATAAAAATACAGGAAGACATTGTAAAAGTTAAACTATTTAACAAAGAGTTAAATCTAAAAGATAAGGTTAATATGGTGAACTAAACTTCTCTAAAACCTATTGGTTGAGAGGATTTATACCCATAACCACCTTATCCTCGAAATAAATCCATTTGGAGCTATTATAAATAGAAAATGATTTTATAATAAAATAATATTTCAAGCTTTTCCCAAAGTGACCCTCACCTCTCGTATAAAAGGGTACTTCCTATTATTTCAAAATCACACCTCCAAAGCCATTTGTCTCGGCAAAAACCTACTAAAATATCCTCAAAACTACCCTCAATTCACCCTAGAGGCCTTAATTTGATTATAAATCCAACCTAAGGAGCCCTTTTGTTGAAATCAAAAGGAAGAACCCGAAGAAGAAGTAATTACTTCATCACCACTTTCAAAGTTCTTTTCTTCTTCCACTTCCTCTTTCTTTATTGTTTACATACTAAATTAATAAATCCAGTACCTTATAGATACTATGATGTTATTATAAATATGGTATAACCGTATTCATTATTCTATCCATCCTATGAATAACAAAGTCACCATATGTGCATACGTATGGATTACCGTCTCCACGTCGTGGTTTAGTTTGTTATTCAACCCTTGATTATTTGGATGAGTATAATAATGTATATAATTGATTTAAATAATAAATATAACATGTTAATGATTTTTTATATTTAATATAACATCAATTAACATACTATTTCACCATTAATAGAATGACATTATCGCTCGTGCGTACGTATGGATTACCGTCTCCACGAACACGATGAGATTCATTCCCCATCGTAACCATTCAAGAATAATTTTCATTTTATGATTAAAAATAATGTTTAATAACTTGATATAATTATGTATATAAATCAAAAACATCCTATCCATAAAAAACATTACTTAAGTACAAAACATATAAAGGAAAATGAACCAGTTAACACCCGAAACAATGATACTACAAAAATATTATTAACAAAGCAATATTAGAAGATCATATATGATATCATATTTATGTATTTGGTTCTTTAATAATTTAATAAAAATGATTTACCTATTATACATGAGGATAATGTACCCTATACTAAGGAAAATTACAAGGTAAGGGCTAATTTTACAATCTTTTTATTATCCAAGGTTGTTTATACATAAGCATCTTCTGGGAATTCTTTATCATCCTCATCCGTGTTTGTTAAAAATATATTTCAAAACATTTTTACTATTTCCTAGAATATTTTTTAAATTCATTTATACCTTTTTTTTGACCTTTTATAATTTTTTTAAAGGAATCTTTCTGTCATTTTCCAAATATGGTACTTTATGACCTTTTCGACAAATTAAGGTAAGAATGTTTTTTTAACTTATATAGTGGGTGAATCTATTTTCCACCATTATAACACATTATAAGCTTCCATTAAGAGATTTTAAGAATATTTTAAAAATAAATGTTTTATTTTATAATTATGTGACTTTTAAATGATTTCAAAATAGAAAGAGATATTTCTCTCAAATAGTTTTTATTTCATCTATGTAAACATCCTTTGTTGGATTTTACACTTTTTTGAAGTTGATTTATTATTATAAAATCTTCCATATTGTATTTAAGGTTTTGTGATATGTTTGATTGTGGATGTATTTTTTTTACTATTCATAGTTTATGGTTAAATTATTAACATTTCGTATGCTAGTTTTAATATGAATGTTTATGTTATGTTACAACATTTTAATATGGGGAATGCATTGACTTAGTAAGTGATGGGTGGAGCTCACTATAGCTCCTAGATTCATCGGTAGGTCTCATGAGATGAACGAGTGTCTTGGCACAAGGCCTTTACAAAATCTTATTTGTAGTCTTGACACGAGGCCATGACTATGTGTTTATGATGTCCGCTATTATGCATTCCATAATTATGAAATTATCTATTGATATTACATGTTATTATTTGACTAGTAGAATATCCATGTGAATAAGTAAATGGAATTATTTGATTTATCTTTTCCATATTATTCTGAATTTAAAGTTTAAAATGCTTGTGTTTTAGTCTTATACACTCCCTTAAATGTTTATAATTATTTATGACAGTTTCTGCTATATTGTTATCCTTATAGAGCATATGAGCTCACCCCTTTCTTATGTATTATTTCTCCCAGGATGTGAATAAGTATATTATGATTAAACTGCAGGGATAGGCCAAAGGATATGAGTGCGTTTAAAGGGGACACAATATTGTTTTTTTATTTCATGATGTAATGTAAAACTTATGTATGTATCTAGTAATTCCAAGGCTACTAAACTAATCATTATTTCAAGACTTGATCTCTTGTGATCATGGCAATGTTATGTAGTAATGCAACAAATATGGTTAACTAGGGTCAAATCATTACATTAATGGGTACCCTATTTTCCCTATTTTCAAAATAAGCCTTCTCTTTTATTTATGTTCAATAATGTGGCTTGAACCTCAACCATTAAAAAAAGAAATAAAAACAACTCTATCTGATTTTAGAAGGGATTTATTTTAAAAAATATTTATATAAATTAAAAAATAAAATGATTAAACATATATTTAAACTAATCTTATTTTAAATGGGAAATAAATTTTGGGCTTGAATTTGGATTTGGGGTTTGTTAAATGTGTATTAAATGGGTTCAAGTATCATATTTATTAATGAGATTCAATTTTGAGTATATGAATTTTTATAGGTACCCATCTGTTATCATACCAAGTTAACATCAATGAATACTAAGCTAATGAATGTGTTTATAATCAGTTTGATCATTTTGGACATTAATTTCATCATTTGATCCTCATATATCATTTTACCAATTAGATAAGTGTGTGATTCTTGGGTTTGGTATTGGATAATTTTGTAATGGAACATGATTTCATATAATTGAAATATTTATATTATAATTTAAAAGTAAATGTTTTCAAAATCATGGTTATGATCAATAGATTTGGCTAAGGTTAATGTTGAGATAATTAGATACAAAAATCAACTTTATTGTAGTTAATTTATATTGGTCCCATACCCCAAGCAGGGGAGTGAATTAGGGTATCAAAAATTTAAACCTCCATTCTCAATGATCTTTTTTCATGGTTATTTGAAACTATATTCTCTCCCTCAATGTGAATATATAAGCAATAAATCATAAAATATAACACACACAAAAATTTTTCTTGGTTCACCCACATTGTGATGCACCTAAGTAGCATACACTTAGTGGTGTTCTAATATACCAAAATCCACTATAAGTGCACTACTTATTTGTATAATTTTATATATGACTCGCATAGTTCACTAAATAAACCCTAGATAAACATAAATTAAATAATACATTAAATTCACTATTTATATAATACATCACTAAAATAGTCACACAACCTGATTATCTAAAGGTTTAGTGTCTTAGAGATTATCTACATAGAAAAATTATTTTACAACACCTATGAACATTTATACACTATTTATATCCTCTAGACCAATTTATAGATATCACACATGATATAATCATCTTCATAACACGAGGATTAGAAACATAAGAAATGGGTTTTCTTAGAAACTTAGTAAGAGAAAATCATATCATAATGTATCATAATCAATAAGGAGAACACGAGGAAGAGGATACATATCTTTTTAAAAGATCATAATACCATATATGATAATTATAATACATAAGATGACAAAAAGATCATTAATTAATCATTAAAGTTATAGAATGAACCAAAATACATCTCAATAACCATAAAACATGTGAACCTGACATAAAATTGTGAAATAATTTAAAAATAAGGCTATTTATGAAAACATGGAATTTCATGGAAATTAATTTATTCTTTAAAATTTGGAACTTGATGTTTTTTTTGAAATGTGGTAAAATAATAATCATAGGAAAAAATTAATGAGAAAACCCATTATGCTCATTATTATGTGAACCAAATCATCATATCCATGCTTGTATATCTCATGAGATATAAACATAAACTAATTCATTATAGGGTGGTATAGTCTCTCACCCATTTTCATCTATACATATATCTTCCAATCAAACTCAATCATAAACATATCTTAATGAACACATGGAAAAGAATGGATTTCTTAAACTTATCACATAACATGAACTTAAAAAGAATAGGATATCAAAAAAAAATCTCATTTTTAAAAGGAATCATATTATAATATCATATAAAGGTTGATAAAATATCACTTCATGAGTTATAATCCTTGGATAAAAATAGAAGTAAAAATATAAAGGTTTTCACAAAACCTTTTATAAATTGTTAAAAAAGATAAAGTTTAAATTTCTTTTAAAAAAATTTTTAAGAAGGAAAAGAGAATAATTTTTAAATACCATAAAATATAGATTTAAGAATAAAGGAACCTTTAAAATTAATTAAAAATTAAGATAATAAATCTGGAGCGGTAAATAATGCAAATGAATGTTTTTATTAAGCCTTTTATGCTATTTTAAAGAAAAAATACATCATACAATATTTGAAAGAATTTAATTTCATAATGGTTTTAAAGGAAAATATGTTGAGTGTAAAATAAAAACCATAATTTTATTTTATTAAATTATAAACTTTTTATAGAAAAAACATGTACATGGGTGAACAAGATTCATTTATAAGAATGCGAGTTATTCTTACCAACACTATAATTTTATTATGGAAAAAAAATTCATCAAAGAAGTGGTTATTTATGATGATAAGTAATTACCTAGATAAAAAGATGAAATATCATATAAAATAATGGAATTTACGGATCAAATAAATCTTTAAAAATTACATTCAAGTAAGAAAAACTAGGACATTGTGAATTATAAATTGAGTTGATGAAACCCTTACCTTGGATTATTGCTTACCTGATCATACTATAACCTCCTATATAACCAATATAACTATAATATTACACTATTTCATATCCTTATTAATATATAAAATATTTTATATACTTAATTTATAATTATTCTCTATATTTATATTAGTTAGTTGTTTTATATTTTTAATATCGGGTGTGGGTAATCTTGATCATTTTGGACTAGTTTCATAATCACAGTTCTATTATTCATTATTTTCTAAACGTTAATCATTCATAGAAAATATAAGGTAATTTAATTTATTTTTTTGGATATTTTATAAATTTATAGTTTTATTCTATGAGATTTTTACTTATAGTACTTTGTAGATAAAATTGGCGATAATCAAGTTTTAGTGATTTTTAACAAACGAACAATGGTATATTAATCAATGAGTTTAATATTTATATTAACAATATATAATAAAAAATAATTATTCAATTATTGTAATCCAATAATAATTTTACAATCTCATACGATATAAATTTATAGCATTTTTCATGTTGGTGGTTAAACTGAACTAATAAGAATATGCATCAATTTGTCTGAGTATGATTATAGAAGAGATTATTTTGTTATAAAATCAATATTACAAAATAATAATACAATTATTTATATTTTATTAATTTTATTAATCATAACTGGTAAGATTTAGAATAATAAGTTAAATGAAAAATAAGTTTCACTTAAAAATAAATTTCTTTTCCTCTTGGTATATTAATTTTAGGCGGTTAGTTTTACAATAATCGTTTACTACTAATATTACTTATAGAATTCCTAATTTATATATAAATAATATAAACCATTATATAAATAACATATATATTAACTAAATCCATTTATAAAACTGGGCTTGAAAGGTGGTGATAAAAAATGACACGTTTCGTTCATGGAGGTAGTAGTCTACACATGTGAATTAACAAGATTTTCATTTTTTCAATCGAATAGGAGGGGATTAGATAAAAAATATACCATGAATATAATAAAATTTTATTATATTAATTATAATTATGTCATTTTAAACAAATGTTTAGAATGTTTTGGATGAGAGTGGATGAGAATGATAAAGAATGGAAATAAAAGGGTAAGTAATACTTACATTAGAGATTCATATCTTCTCTTGAAGTATCCTTTGGAGATTAATGACATGTAAAAAAATTTTAAGGATAGGTGATTAAAAGTGTTTATAGGGTATATATAATATGTAAATTGGTTATAGTTTCAAGAGGATTTTAAGATATATCTGTGTCTTGAAAAGGGTGGAAGTGAGATCCATTTATAGGTGAAAGGGAGGGACAAAACATTGGAAAATACTATTAGGAAAGGGGTAAGAATGGAATTTAATGACATTTAGGAGAAACAATGGTAGTGATACATTTATGTATGAATTTATTACCTAAAAAGTATTATATAATGTTTAAGTTTCAATTTGGTTTAGTAAAATTAGTGCCACATTAGAATACCCATTTTAACACTCATTAATCTTGATTTAAATTTAATCATGGTAATTATTTAATTTTTAAAAATATAAGATAACCTTTATAAATTTTTTTTTGTCATTATGAATCATAATTTTGACTCCATTTAATCTAATTAAATTTTAAAATATAAATAAAATTTACTTCTATGTTAAAACATATAAAGTATTGAAAAATAGTTTATATAGACATTTTTTTAATCATTAAGGGTTCTTAGCTTTATTTAACATTGATTACCAATTAAATAAGTGATAATTAGTTTTTATGTATGTATAAAAATAATATTATAGTTTTAATTTAAAATATATCCATTTAATAAAAAAACACAATATTTAAAAAAGTTTCAATTAGAACATATAACTGTTTTACTATGGTAACCAATAATTACATTTTTAACTTGATTTTATTCCTAAAAATTAAATTAAACAAATTATTTAATTTTATCATTCTGGTGAAAATTTTTAAAATAATTTTATCTAATTCAATTTCTAAAAGTGGTAATAATTAATTTTAATATAAGTTCTTATAATGCATAATTTTTTTAAGAAACATATATATTCTAAGAATAAAATGACTTTTTTTATTATAACATTTTATATAGTTTCTATAAATTGGGTTCTTATATTCATACTCTCAAATTTAATGGTTATAATATAATGGTAATTTATAATAATTTTATTTAGGTAACATAGTTTTCATTTTAGTTTTGTGTTGTTTGCATGTCAAACTACGCACATGGTATTTATTTAAGGAAAGGTATTGACTAAAAATCATGTCTCATTACATTTAAAACCATCACTAGAAACCTGAGAAATCACTATTCTATTGACTAAAAATAATACACTACTCCTTTAAGAAAACACCTTAACCATTTATAAACCATGAATAAGGGCTTACATCAAGATAGCTATAACAATACGATCCTCCTTCATCCACATGATAAACTCCATGATATTCTAGTGATATGAACAACTTTAAAAATCTTGATATCACCCATTTATAACAATAAAAATTCTAGAATTATATTATCTTCACTATCATTAAAACTATATATCTTCTTCTATTTTGTGTGAGAATATATCTCTCTAACTTCCTAAGAGAATATCCATGTTTCCTTTCATCGATGTCTTAAATTATTATTTGATTTCATGGGTAATTTTTTTCATTGCATCTCTTTAAAATTTAAGTTAAATACTCCCAATTTGGGTCACAATATATTCCCTAAAATATAAGAAACATGAAAATTAAAAATATACCATATGCACGTAATCATGTAATAATAATACCATTAAGGTGAAATTGATTATCCTATAAGAAACATGGTATCATCCACATTGAACTTCCACTCTATAAATGTGATATATTTTTTAAAATATTCTTATACTCAATACATCATGGAGAAACCAAGTCTTTATGACACAATGAAATTATAACAAAGAGACACTGAATTTTTATGGATTCCCTTGTTATGGAACAAAACACCTCTTTATTGTGCAACCAACAACACTATGACATGATCCTATGATTCTAGTCCAAAAATATAATCACTAACAACCATTGTAATATATCCTTATTACATTGATGGTACAAGCTACCATATGAAATTAAATATTACATAACTAAAAAATTACACCGTTATTTCTTGTGTATTATGACATGATTTTGGTCCTTTATTTGAAAAATCCTTCAACATAATTAAAAATAATAAAACATCCATGATATGGATAAAAAAATATTCAATGATTATTTTATAATATTTTACCCTTAATTGGTCAAAAAATACAACCCAAAGATCTATGTGTGTGTTTTTCTAACAATTTCACACTTTTGGTTTGTTGAAAAAAACCACCAAAACCTACAACTGAAAACCCCATATTCAAAAACCATCTCCTTAATACAATCTAGATCCTCAGACATTTTATTCAATGATTCACTAATTATTCACTTTAAGCTCACATGATTCAAAATCTGTATGAGAAGCAAGATTTTCATAAAATATTAACCAATGAAACACTTTTTTGATTTCATGATTTGAAACCACTTATAAAAAATCATTCCAAAACTACTCTAGATTCCACTTTTTTTCAAAAAATTTCTAGAAACAATTGATTATTGATATCACTTGAAAATCAGCCTCTTTAAAACCACTTGTTACCTATAAATGGAAATCCAACTTCAATGAATCCCCCTAGATAAACATTCATATACCCTCCCCTAATCATTCGCAAAGAACTTTATCCTCCATTTTCAATATGATATAGATACCCATTTTTTAAAAAGAAAGTAAATGACCCTAATTTTTCTGGAAAACAACTATACATCTTCCCCTTTAAGTAAAATTTGAGAAATATCTCTCCATTTTTAAATGAATCTAAATACGACTTCCTTAAAGTTTTGAAAAAGCTAAATAATAACTCACCCAATTAAATCATGAGGGATAATATCTTATTCTTGAACCACTTATTAATGATTTCAATTATTAAGTTGAAAAATTATGCTTCAAACATGGAATTAAAAAACCACATAAGGTATTAGGTGTATCTTTTTTAAATATTTAAGTAAATGGAGATGGTTGAAATATATGATACAGATGATGCTTATCAAAATATTCTCTAGATGGTGATTTTGTCATGATATAAAAAACTTGACTTTGAGTAGATACATACTATAATATCACTAACCCTTGATACAATTTCTCCATTATAAAGTGATAATTGATATAAATATGTTTTTTCATGAATGATGGAAAATATTTTTATTATGATTAATAACACTCAAGTTATCACACTTGACCACAATAAGAAAATACACTATAAATCTAATATCCTTAAGTTATTTCTTCATTTATAAGAGTCATGTATGAGCTTGAGTAACCACTATGTATTAATATTTCAAAGTTATCAATGATATATAATCTTTGTTTTCTACTTATCCCAAAAATATGTAGATCTATATGATAAAATGCATCACTCAATGTTGACGTTTTATCATCCAATAATGTATAAAAATCCATATATGTATATAATAAAAACATATTATTTTATGATCCTTGATAAAAACAATTTAAAATACACCATGGATTTTATATATTAAATTATCCTTTGACTACTAGAATATGGATTTCTCTAAGAAAACTTTAATACCTTATATATTGACATGTAGAAAATATAATACCAGGTCTCATCATTTTTAAGTACAATATGATCCCTAAAATTTACCTATACTCCATCACATCAATATATTTTCCTTTTCCATACCTTGAAAATTTCATTTAGGTAAAAATTGGTGTTTTGAAAACTTTAGATTCTTCTATTACCAATATTTTAAGCACTCATTTTTCATATTTTTGTTGAGAAATAAAAATCCATATCTTTATTTTACATCTTGTAAACCATGGGAAAATGTATGCTCACCAATAATTGACATTTATAACTTTATCCTATTAAATTAGAGAAAACAATTAAATCTATCCTTATTTAATCCTCTAAAAATTATTTTATCAATATATATGACCACCACCATCCTCTGGTCATTCTTCTTCTTGACAAAGAGATTATGATCAACTCATCCACACTATAAACCAAGATTTATCAAGTATTGGTTATTCTTATAATACTATGCTTTCATGATATATTTAGTATATGAAGAATATTATTCAACCATCATACTTTGTTCACACCCTCATGAATAATAAAACCATACATTTATTCAATGTAAACTCTTTCTCTAAGAACTCCATTAAGAAACATATATTTAATGTTCATATAGAAAATCTTAGATCTCTTTTACAATGCTATGGAAAAGAATAAATAAATTATTTTCAACTAAAACATGGGAGTTAATGTATCATTCACATAATTTCCTTTAATTTTTTTAAAATATTTTCCTATAATCCATGCTTTATTCTTAACTTCCATCCCTTCTTCATTAATTTTTCTTTCGAAAACCCATTTGGTTCTAATAAAATTCTTGTCCTCTGACCTTAATTTTTTTTAAGTATGATTATTTATAATTTGGTCAATATATTTATTCTTATCATTGATATAGACTTCATATTTATCACCCTCATCAAAACTCTTAGATTATAATTATAATAGAGGTGATATAGACTTCATCCTTTTCTTTTATAATGGACTTTTCTGACCACCAATAATGTTTTCTCATCAATTTCATCCCCACTTCTTAACTTTATTATAGATGAGAAACTTTTTCTATCCTTCTCATTGTAAATTTATTCATCACTACTACAAAATAGGTGTTTAACAGTGCTGGTATTTTTTAGCGCTAGAAAAAAGAATTAATAAATGGAATCTTTATCAGCACCAAATTATGCACTAATAAATTTAACCATTTATCAGCACTTTATTTTTAGCACTGATAAAGGGTACCCCTTACTAGTGCTTTATTTTTAGTGCTGATAAAGGTCACCCTTTATGAGCACTATATTTTTAGGGCTCATAAAGGAATCTTTTATCAGTGTTTTTAGCACTGATAAAGGCCTAAATAAATAAAAATAAGTAAATAAAAAAAATAAAAAAATGTGTTTATTAAAAAAAATATTACAAATTTTATTAATTAAATAATTATTGATAAAAATGAATAAATTAATTATACTATATATAAATTATAAATACTAATAAATAATATTTATTAAATATATAGATAAATGAAAAATGAAAATTAAAAAATTAAAATTAAAAATAAGTAAATTGAGAAAAATATTAAACATTTCATTAATTAGATGATTATTGATAATCTTAATAAATAGTATTTATTAATATATAGATATATATTAATATTTTATAAAAATATGATATATATAATATATAATATTATTTATTCTTTACATTAAATAATAATATATTAAGTGAATAATCGTTTATAATTAAAAATTAATTTGATTTAAAAATAATTAGTAATTGCATCAATTAATGGAAACAATTGAATATAGTTTGAAATTTCAATTTATAACATAGATCAAACGTATTATATTGATTTCACATATAAATAATTAATGCATTTTTATATATATAAGCACACACACAATTACTTTTTTGGAATTTAATCAATTTATATTATTTATTATATATTTATTTATTTACTATATTTTAATATTTTCAATATGTATTCATATTTATTTCAATATATATCCATTTTTTAATGGTTTATATTAATCAAACTTATCCAATTTTTCAATATTTCACTCATTTTTAATTAATCAATTTTACACATTTTTCACATGCATGATCTTAAGATTAAATATTCATTAATACTGTTAAAAATAAATTTGTTAAAAAAATATTTATAAATGTATATTTACTATTTTTAAACATTTATAATTATAAATAAATAAATAATATTTGTTTAAAACTATTTACATAATTATAAATAATTAATTATAATATTATAATCAATTTATTTACTATGTTTTTATATAAATAATTATATAAAAATATATAATGATATAAAAATTATTTTAAAAAAAGTATTTATATAATTATAAATAAATAATTATATATTCAATGAATTATAAATTTATTATTTAATAAAAATTATTAGTATAAGTATTATACTTATATACAATAATTATACTTTTTAAAAAAGGTATTTAAAAAAAGTACTTTTTTTAAATGTATTAGAAGTATTTATTAGGGATTTTTTATCGCTGATAAAAATAGAGATTTATCAATGATAAAAACCCACTCATAAAGATTCATTTTATTAGTACTTATTAACTTAGCATAGATAAAATGTATATTTATTAACATTTTTTAAGTGATGATAAATGTGTCGCAATCTATTTTAAGAACCCTAACCATCACAAACCAGTTCGCAATATCTGAAGCTCTCTATAGAAGAAAAATGTTACTGACACTCCTTGTTGTCGAATCCAGGCTCGAATCTAGGGTAAAATCAAGGCTCCAACTATTCCAAGGCTCGAATCCAAGTCTCAAGCGATTCAAGGGTTGAACACAACCACAACTTGAACGAAATCTAGGTTTTTTGATATCTCTAATTTCACTATGTTATCCACTGAACCTTCTCATCCCACTTTCATGTATACTAACAAGTCTATTTACACCATCCTATAAAAAAACAACCGAAAATTCATTATTTTTTAGAAATATTGAAGTATCATCCTCCTCGATATCTTGTGGGTCTCTTTGGGACAACATTAGTATTTTTGCGACTTGAAATATATCAAACCCAATTTTTGGTTATGTTGTTGTGAGGTAAAATAGGCTCCCAATACCTAGATTACATGAAATCAACCTCTTTTCAATCATCAACTTTGGAAAAATTCACCAATATAGCTATTGGTGTTGTCATTGGTTTGGAATATTACATTCAAAATCACTTGGATGATGAAATATCTAACATCATTTGGGTCTTATATTATTTCATGCGGAAATTGGCACTAATAGGGTTGAGTGAGGAGGAACTAGAATATAGGGTTATCCCCTTCTATTTGAAAGCTAATTCTTGAAGATTTTTCCAAAAAAATGGATGATGAAATATCTGATACATGAGAATAACTATATAATGTTTTTTTCATGCAATTTTTTCCTTGGATAATGGAAACTAAAATATGGTGTAAAATTAATGAATTTTTTTAGGATGACTGTGAACTATTTCATGAGTCTTTGGATAGATTTAGGTTCCACATATGAAATGTAACAATAAAATGATTCTAATGAATCTCTAAAATCATATGAGAAAAAACATTATATATGTCTGATTTTTTGTCTTATTTATTTACCTACTTCTTGAAAAAAATGATTTTTTCAGTTTTTATTTTTGAAATATTTTAATTTGAATTTAAATATTATTACCTAAATTCTATAAAAGTAAAAATAAAATAGGTTTAAAGTTCTATAATCCTTGGACTATATTATACAATAATTTTTTTTGAGATAAAATGTAATTGATATTTTAATTTTGGTTGTTGAAATATAATTAGAAAATAAAAAATGGAATGAGTCACTTTCTAGGAAAAACCTCAGCATCATGGTGTTTTAAGAAACAAAATAAAGTTTCATTATGTGGTGTAGAGGAAGAGTACATTATTGATATAATTTATTTTTTCCAATACTTTACGATTGATCAAAATTGTTCTAAATTAGAGATTTTCCTTGAAAAGTAACTTATTTAATGACAATTTTTTTCTATTATTTAAATCTAAAAGAATATTTTAAATCATTAAAAATAAATCTTATACCACTAGATTTAAATAATTTTGATCTAATTAAATATTAACATTAATTGATGTAAATTTGATAAAAAAGTTTTAATCGAATGTATTTTTTTAAAATAAAAAATATTTTTTATGGATAAAATCATTACACCTTTTGATTCCAACTTCAAGTCAACTTTGTTAGTTTGGATTTAATAATTTAATGACATTCCATGTTCACTATGGATATTTAATTCTATTGAATTTTATGGTTTACTGACAAAAATCTAAATACATTTTTATATCCTTATAGTGGTAATATGATTCCCCACAGATGTGACCATTTCAATACATTACCATGACCTTTTATGTTAAGAGTTTTACAGAATTCGGAAAAAAATTAACTAAAAAACACATGTATTTTTAAACTAATGGACATTTTTTTGGGAATAATATATGCAATAACTTGATCCATAATAAGCCTTTATTGTTCTTATTCGGATAAATATAATCATGTCACATTTTTCTTATTCATATCAAGATCCTCATGTATATATTTGATCTAATTATCATCCTTTCTAGCCTCTCCAGATTATTTAGGATCTACTTGGAAAAAATGAGTTTTTTTAGAGTCTCACTCTTTCGATTTTTCACTGAAACTTTACAATCACCAATGAAATTTTATTCGTTGATTTTAGTCTTTATTGTATTTTTTGTAGTTGATAAAAATATATCCATCTTTTAAGAAATAACCCACTCATTAATACTTCATAAAAATAACTTCATTTATTTAATCACACATATTATAAACACTATGTTTGTTTTAGTTTAATTCATCTAAAAATATATCATTATTTAACATTTCTATTTGGTTCCACCCATAGGAATCTCTGATTACCATCTATATAATTCTAAAAAATGGGAGGTATTCACCTTAGATAATAAATATCTTATATGTATTTATTTATTTATTATACAAAATTAATATTTTATGAACCGAATAGGATATATTTACTTTCTTTTAAATTATTTAAAGCTTCAATCCAATGTATCTAATTTTCTACTCATCCTCCTCACCCATTGATTGATTTTTTGGAGATATATATTTTTGTTTTTTATCACCATTCTTGATTTACCGTCGCCATATCCCTATGGTCAAAAATGTTTTCACAGTAAATAATTATAAATAAAATTAATGTATTGTTTCATATTTATGTTTAATTTTTTTAGTATTACTCATATAAATTTTTTTTCTTGTACATGTGGATTTTTTTTCCGAGTTGGATTAGTTTGTTCGAAGCTTCTCATGCTTGTAAGGGATTGGACTTCAAGCCTGCAATAGAGATGACGACAATATGGAAATACATCAAGAATGCATGAAACCATCAGTAAAAGGTGGAACCTACTACTTATTTAATTAAGTTTTTCATCATTTTATCTACCATTTTTAAGATAATTTCCTTATCATTTTTATCTAATAATTATTTAGTTTTTTTTTCATATATCTTTTGGGAAGTCATATTTTTCTTTCAACTATCTGCAATAATCCAAAAAAGAGAAAAAATGATTCTTTATGCTAATGGAACTAGGTTTTCCATATTCATTTTATTTCTTTGTCGAACTGCCAAAAATTCATATTGATTCTATGTTATTAGCAAAAAAACCTTTCTCATTGTTGAAAGTCTCTACTCTTATGACTTTCAAAAATGAGAAAGGTTTTTTGGGTAAGAACATCAAGTCAATATGAAATGTTGATGGTTCGACATATAAAGACAATGTAAATGTGGTAAAATTGGTTCTTATAATTGTTTTGAGATTTTGGGACATGAATCATCCACACCTCAATCTGACACATGGTGTGAACAGTATGACTCAAAGCGCTTCTTTTTATTTAAAATTGACATTAATTTTAGTAAAAAGGACAACTGACATACTCAAAATAGATAAAACAAATTTTTATTTTTTTTATGATTTATGTAAATGATCCAAAATTCATTTGATACATGTAGTAATAATCTGAACTTCAATTCGATGTACGGTGTGACTGTTATGACTCAATGTGTCCGTTTTCAATTTAAAATCAACAGTTTAGTTCAAAAAATTTAAATCATTGAAAACAAAGAAAACATGCTATGATTTTCTTTATAATTTAGTAAATCTATTCATAAGTCATTTGCGACATGTAGGAATCAGTCTCATGTCAAACTGATATACGATGTGATCAGTATAGGTCAAAGTGTGTGTTTCCAGTTTAAAATGTCATTTTATTAAAAAAATAAAGCTACATACTCAAAACTAGGAAAACATATTTGTATTGTTTATATACCTTAGAAATATTATCCATAAGTCAATTGATATATTTAGGAACATCCACACATCAATCTGACGCACGATGTAACTTGTATGACTCCAAGTAAGTCTTTTCATTTAAAAATGACATCAATTTTAATAAAAAGGACAAATGGACTAATTAGAATAAAAAACACATTCATATTGTTTTGATACTTTATGTAAAGGATCCATAATTTATTTTTGACATTTAGGTATGAGCTTCACCTTAATAGGATACATGATGTGCCTGATATGAATTAATGTGTATGTTATCAGTTTAAAATCGACAGTTTAGTTCAAAAAATGTCACTAACTGAAAATTGAGAAAAAATTATATTATTTTCTTGATAATTTAGAATTTTTTTTATAATTCATTTGTTACATGTTGGAATCAATATCATTTCAAACTGATACATGATGTGAGCGGTATGAGTCAAAGTGTGTGTTTGTAGTTTAAATGACATTTTAGTAAAAAATAAAAGTGATTCACTCAAAAAATATTAAACACATTAAGATTGATTTAATACATTAGAAAAAAAATACATAAGTCTTTTGATACGTGTATAAATTATCCTCACCTCAATCTAACATACGGTGTGATCGATATGACTCCAATTGAATATTTTTATTTAAAATTGACATTAATTTTTGTAAAAAGGACAACTCACCTACTCAAAACTAAGAAAAAACAGTCGGATTATTTTAATCCTTTAGAAAAATAAAACATAAGTAATTTTTTATGTATAGGAATTAGTATTTCCTCAATAGAATACATGATGTGTCCGGTATGAATCAATGTGTCTGTTATCAGTTTAAAATCAACATTTTAGTTCAAAAAGTGCCACTCAATGAAAACTGAAAAAATGTGCTTGTATTATATTTATAATTTAGGAAAAAATTTTATATTTCATTTTGACATTTTGGAATTAGTATCACATCAAAATGACACACGATGTGACTAGTATGAGTCAAATTGTATGATTCCAGTTTCAAATGACATTTTAGTCAAAAAGACAAGCGATGTACTCAAAACTGAGAAAACACACTTGGTTTGTTTTGATACTTTTTAAAAACATCCCATAAGTCATTTTAGATGTGTAAGAATCGTACACACCTCAATATGATTCATGGTGTGACTATTATGACTCCAATTTCATTTTTTTCAATATATAAGTACCATTTTAGTTTAAAATGCACATCACATCGCCAAAACTGAGAAAATGAGCCTAAATTTATTTATATTAATTTAAATTATATATTCACACTTGATATTTATTATTTTGTGGTGTTTTTGGTGGTACATTGTTTTTTAACAAACATTACACTACACTAGTGCTGCAGTGTGCTATTACAAAAAACTACAATATGCCCCTCTATTAGTGCTTTTATAAGTGATGATATGATTTTAATCTCTCTCCGGTAGTTAGCACTTCTCTAGAATTGATAAAGGCCATTTTTAGAATTTTTATAGGAAAATTTTGTAGTAGTTAATCAAAATCAATACCATCCCATTATATCCCCTAAGATTCTCAACTCTTAAACTATTTCCTTTGGAATCCTCTTACTTTGTTTTTGAAAAATCTACTCATTATCTACTAGAGTGACATCTTGGCTTTAAAAAAAAATTCTAAATCATTTAATAAATCATTTTTATGCCTTGATATTTAAATCATAGAAAATAAAAACTCCTTCATCTTTATGTGATTAAAACAACACATGGTTCTTCCCCTATTGAGAATAAAGAAATAACTTTTAGAAATTCCAAAGTACTTCAATGCTAGATTCTTTCCATACCACATATTTTATAGATCTATTTCTTAAACTAGACACAAAAAATATCTATTTATGATATAGACCAATGTCAAGACCACTTTTAAAATTTATTTATTAGGTCTTTTTAGAAAGATTTTTTTGATATGTGTTATTGATCATGTGGTTCCTCCTATCAACTACACTATTTGTTTTTCTGAGGATTCCTTTCCATTGAGACTTAATGCCTTATCCCATAATTTTTAGGTAATCCTAAAATTTTATATTTATGAAATTCATTATATTGTGAGTCTAAAAACTTTTTTACAGATTAATACTAACATGTTATTTAATTAAACACTAGGGAATTTTTAGAGTTCACCATATACCATGAAATCCCATTATAATAATTAATGAGTAATATGTAATACCTATTCTCATTAACAGCTCTTAGTGATATCAACTCAAAAACATAAGCTTGTACCAAATACATTAACTTTTTCGACTTCTTGTCAAAGTGATACCATGAGCTACTTTATGTTTTACTATTTATTTTAAAAACATTTGGATTAAGTGGCCATTTTATTTATGCCACAATTTATTTTTATATTTCCCTAGAAAAAAGGCACACCTCTTCTTCCCCACCAATGGAGAAGATATTCCCCTCTATGTGATTTACTTGAATTGCAATTGTGACATCTTTTACCTTCTTAATAGTAATGTTTATTACATACCCTATGTAATACAATTAGTATAAACTGATAAAGTTATGACTACTGCCTTCAACCATCAATAAAATTTCCCTTCTCTTGTATTTTCCTCCAACTTTGGATTTCAAAAAGCTAATGATGTTCTAGTATTCATCATTTACGATCCATCTGGTACCTTCCTTATCATATTTAATACTTGTGATAAGATATTTATTTATTTTCATATGAGAAGTGAATCTACTATTAAGGATCTAAATTCTAACTCAGTATATTTATTTCAATGTAATATTTAATAGAACATACTTCTCATCAATTTTCTTCTTAAACCATTATTGTTTCTTCACACCAGTTGATGGTTGGTATGAATTTCCACCATAAAGATATGAAAAGTACTCTTCATTATAGAATTATTTGAATTAATTTTTCATTTTAACATCATTTTACAACTCCTTAAAATTTTATTCTCCACCACATTGAGTATCCATTGACACATTAATTTTGATCATTTATGAGAAATTCATATATTTTTGTCTATATCCTTTACAAAAAATGGTATCCATTTAAATAATTCAATGCGTATTGAATCTTTATTATCTATATAGCTTTTTGTTATGTCTTGAAGTTCCTCTACCATGGAACATACATTTTATGAATGTTATATCTTTCCATAATAATAACACATGATTTGTGGTGTATTATTACAATTTTTCATTATTTCACCAATGTCCTTTTGGGTTTCTCTTAAATCAATCTTCCTTCAAGGAGTAGGTTCTTATGGATTAGCCTTAACCATGATCAACTTTTTAGTAGGATCAAGCCCAAACAAGATTTTTTTTCAATTTAATAAGTTCTTTATTACAATTTAAAATACTTTAACTTATTTATTAGATCTCTATAATTCTACTTTACTTTATCCATAGCCTATAAAACCTAATTTCTTGCTGTAATTTCAAGAATCTCAAATATTTTTGATCATAGAGATTTTCACCTCATTTTTATGACTTAACCCTTGATCTAATCAGTTATTTTGACCTTATATTTCACCATGTTAGTTAATCTATAAATGATCATAGCCAGATCTTCCACCTTGATCTTAAGCATAATGAAATTCTCTATAAGTTTTCTTTCTTCTCAGATTTTATCTTTTAAATATAATACTTCAACTAAGATTTATATTATTCATATTTCTATATATAGAATTTTTAATCATGGACTACACCATTTTATTTATTTATTTTATCTCTACCAATGTCTATATCTTCAAGTGTATAATCCAACTCCACTTTAAGATCCACAAAATTCTCAAAATTTTCATCTTCCCATTAATTTTACTACTTTATTTGTGATATTTCTATAATGGTGAAGAATTTTATATCTCCCAATGTCTATATCTACACATACCTTTAAGTCTCCTCCTTAAATATTAAGAAACCTTTTCCATATTAAATGCAAGGATTCACATGAAATCACTATCTTATAGATTGTGTTGGACAATTCTCAACCAAAATTTTAATTCCTTTAGCATGATTATACAATTCCTTATGATCTATTTTAGATAAATATATTCCACCCACATTGTAAATAATTCCAAGCATCATGACCATGCACACATTCATGCTCAGTGATATGATGTAGTGTTTCATCTTATTCTTCTGAAGCTGAAAATTGCATCCATTTAAGATTAGAATATATTTATGATTAAAATGATTTTTAATGGTTTATAAAGAGATAAATATCCCCAAAATAAAACATTATTCTATAATATCACTAGTTAGTCCCCTAAAAGGATTACCCTTAAGCAGGGGGGAGGTGAATCAATGTATGAAAATTTTAAGCATAATTTCCCAATGATATTGTCTCATGGTTATTTTAAACTATCTTATCTCCCTAATAGTGAATATTGATGTGATAAATCATAAAATAGAGACATAAAAAATTGTATTTGGTTCCCTTTCACTGGTCTATGTCCTAAGATCACACACTTGATGATGTGAAAGTATAAAAAAAATCCACTATAAGAATAATATATTGCATGTGTATAATTTCATAGTAGAGTCAATATCCCTATAGGTTTACAAACCTCACAAATAACTTGAGAAATCATTTCTCAATTAACTCAAATTAATGAATTTATTATCCACGTAAAAACTATAATAATCCAAAAACCAGGGATAAGAGTTTTCACTAAGACTATTGTAGCATTATGTTCCCACTAGAAGAAAAAGAATAATTTCTGATAGTTTATTAGTAATGGTTTCAAAAAAACACCTATAATTATGTATCCTAAGTTTTATAACCATTTAACTCATTTAATTAGCTGTGATTAAATATAATCACCATGTAAAAAAATATTAACAATGGGTTTTTAAAAAACTACTACTTGTATGAAGATATGTAGTAGTTATTTAAAAACATCCACTAGTTAAAACCGTTTTTTGAAATAAAAATTCCCTTTTAAATTTCTCTTTATCATTCCTGATCTTTTCTATCGGTCATGAAAACATCTTCCCCATTCTCCTTCTTGATATCCTTCTTCATTTTTTTATTATCCAGATCATCATGTTTATTTCTTCTGGGTGCTAGGTATGTTTCCAAAAGTTATACTATTTTATTATCCTTATCATTATATGATTTCAAAATCCTCTATGAGATTAAAATAGGTATTTTTAATTTAGGATTTAATAATTTGTATTTATAATATATAAAAGTTTGGTTTTATAATATTATTGGATAATCTAGTAAAATTTCCTTATTGGAAAATTTCTAGGGACCTAAAGTTTGACATCCACACTCCCTTTCCCTTTTCACCCACATATAGTCCAACTCTAGTGATCCCTATAGTCTGACTCTGGTAATCGAGTGATGTGTTTAAATTTTTAATTTGTTGTTATTTAATTGATTATATAATATAAAATTAATTTTTTGTTGATTATTAGGGTATTTTTTGGGTTAATTTTCTTTTTTTAACCTATTTTGTTTTTATGTATTAATTAAATATATTTTTGTTTCTGTAATCATATTTCACGTGTTAATACATTTTAGAGTAATCATTCTTTTAATATTTCATTTTCATTTTTTTGTTATAGTTTTCATAGTCATGTTTTTTAGTTTTATTTTATATATATAATAAATATTACATGTTTTTTAGATTAATTTATTTTTTATGAATTACAAAATTACTAAATATTACCTATTGATTATTTTGGATGATTTTTTATTCATTTAATCTTATAGTGTTTTAATCTAATATAGATTTTCTATAACATATTACATGATTGTGTGTTTTTTAATATTCAATATTCATGGATATAATTAATATTTAAAATTAAATAGTTTCAAGTCACAAAATTGAAGTACAAAGGACAAGGGAAAAAATCAGAATAGATGTGCATTTATGATTCACTTAAATAATAAAGTATGATTTTCATAAAAGATATGTAGTTTTAGTTTATGAAACATGTTATTATTTTTTCTAGATTTTTATACAACATTTTTATATCATAAAATATTATCATCATAATATCAATTTATTATAATTATATTGTATTTATTTATTTATTCTTGGTCAAATTTTACAAATGTTAATATTTTTATGATATTAATGTTTTTTTCATAAATCTTATGTTTTATTTTAAATATGATTTTATTTAATTAATACACATTATATTTTTTATATAGATATTTATAAATAGGATATAAATAGATAAAAATTGTATTATTCTAACCCAAAATACACCACAATATGTTAAGAGTTTGGAATCATTTTTATATTTTTCAATTTAATATTGATCTATATAAAGAAGAATAAAATGTAAATTCCTTGATTGTAATTATAGATAATGGTTGAAAATACATAAAGTTTATTGGACCTTGATATTGAAATAATTTTCTTTCAGATATGTGAGATGAATTTGGTATGAGGAATTAAACATTGTAGAAGGTTTGACATGTGAACATTATGAAAATGAATAATCTACTAATCTGATAATGGAGAATAAAAATAAGAACCTGATTAATGATGTTTTAAGTACTAAAACACAACATGATGATGGTTATTACATATTAGTGGGGTCTATTTTGGATTTTATAGAGATTAATATAAGATATAATCTAATTTCTTAATCAATCAATTTTATAAATTAATAGATGATGGAAATCAGGAGTTGTATAAAGCATGTAGAAAATATATAAAATTTTCATTTTTACTTAAGTTGTACCATATCATATTCTTATGTTTAATTACATATTTTTTGATGATATTATATTTATTTCATGATTAATTTATTGAAGTTATGATCCCTAAATCTTTTTATAAGATGAGGAAATTTGTTAATAAACTTAGTCTCAATTATAAAAAGATATATGCATATCCCAATGACTACATATTGTATCAAGGAGAATATTGAGATAGATAAGAGTGTAAAATATGTTATAATTTAAGATGAAAATAAATGAATCATGATTAAAGAATAAATGAATTTACTAAGAAGAAGAATAAAAATAGAGTTACTATAAAGGTTTTATATTAATTTTCATTAAAACATAATTTAAAATATTGTTCATGTGTTCTAAAAGGACAAAGAAAATGATGGGTAATGATATGAACAAAACAAAGAAAATTTTATATGACATCCAAAAGATTTAAAATCATGGAAATAATTTGATTATTTATATTGAGAATTCTCTTTAGATCCTAGGAATGTATATTTGGTATTGGATATTAATGGATTTAATTAATTTGGTACTTTAAGTAAAACTTATATTATATGGAAATTTATTTTGATCCACTACAATCTACCTTTATGGATTTATATTCACGAAAATTAATTTATTATTTTAAATATCATTCTAAGGAATTATATTTCAGTAAATGACATTGATGTATGCATTTAGCATCATATAGAAGAGTTTCAACAGTTATGGGTCAATGGTATAGATACATAAGATGAATTGATAACCAAAATGTTCAAAATATGTGTTGTTATAATGAGGATTGTTAATTATTTCCCTAGATTATTATATTGGTATAGTTATAACACTCACACTAGCTAGTCTTGTATAGTTTATAACTTCAAATTTGATTCTAGAAGATTACTATATAGAGAAAGTGGTGTTTCATGTGTTATTATTAATTCTAGGATGTTTGTCATAGATATTGGTTTAATTATTGATGATTCAATGAGAATAATTATTTGAGGCCACCACCAAAATTATTATAAGGTTTAGAAATCATATCACAAATATCAACCATTTTTCAAAATTTAGGAAATAGAATCAGTTGGACATTTCAAGGAAAAGAGTTCAAATCTCATTATATATAGTTGGTATACAACAATGCAAGAAACAAAATATTTTTTTCAAAACATCTTACATGGAATTTCAATTATAACATTTTTTAAAGGTGATGAATTATTCAATTACCAAGACACAAATTATTATTTTAAATGAGAATGAAAAATAAAAAGATTATTTTAATACTCATAAGAAAATCGAATAAATAAATATAAAGCGTGATCTTTCAAAAAATAATAATTTAGAGAATCTTGTATTAGTTTTTTCAATGAACAATTAAGAAATATTTTTTTCCTTTGAAAATAGAAAAATATGAAATTACCTGATGGATATTCAAGTAATATTGTGAGATGTGTTGAAATAAAACATTTTAAGTTACGTGGGATAAATATACAAGACTCATATATTTTTATGGAACAATTTTTACCTTTATAATTGTATAAATTAGTACCTAATAAAATAATAGAAAATATAATTGAGTTTTACATATTCTATAGACATATTTGCGAGAAAAATTTAAAACCCATTAAGCTTGAAAAAATTTAAAAAATAATTTTAGTTAAAATTTGTAATTTGGAGATTATATTTCATCTATTTTTTCACTATGATGATTCAGCTAACTATATATTGACTAGGGAAGTTAAATTTTGTGGTTCCATACATTATCTAAGGATATATCCCATATATAGGTATTTACATCCTACTTTTTTATCTTTGCCACATTAAATTTTTTAAACCCATTACATATATGGTTTATTCAAATATGTTCCTTTTTATTATTAGGTATCTAGTTTATTTGAATAATTTTTTTCAGAAACCAAGATCAACTCTAAGGATCTATTCTTTAAGGTTATATGGATGAAGAGTGTATTGCATTTTATTCATGGAATTTGGATAATATTTAGACATGATTCAATCAAGTTAGACGTGTTTATGATATTAAAAATAAATTGAAATTTGATAGTAAATCATACAAATTTAAAAATTTAAGACATCAAGTTAGTAAAATATAATTTGTTTTATTTATAAAAAAAGAGATCTTAAAATCACATAGATATATTCTACCCAGTGGTGACATTATATATTCTTTCATTAAATAATTGAAGACACAAAAAAAGGAATGACATCATATTCAAACATAAAATGAGAAAGAGATAACCCAAGTTGTTAGTAAATAAATTACTGATTGGTTTACAAATCATGTAATATAATAATCAATTTCAATTTTAAAATACATTGATATGATTATCTTATGTGGCTAATAATATTTTATATTTTTATATATAGATCATGAATGTTGATAACTGATATATAGCTCCATATGATTTGGATTATTCATATCTATGAAATTTTGAAGAAATCTATATTATTATATTCTTATAATATTAATGGAGTGAATTTTTATATAATTTTACATGAGTAAGGTTTGAAAACACAAAAATAGTGGTATATTAATAAAATTCATAGATTTGTGATACTATAGAAAGATGGATGACATTATCAAATTAAATTTTCCAGGAAATTGTTCAGTTATATTATTCAAATGAAAGTGGGTCTATATTTTATGGGGTAGAAGAAAATATTTAATATAATTTAATTTTGTTAAATTATCTAAATTGATTGATATTGGTTAGCATGAAGAAAATGATCCACATATTTTGGGTTTATAGGATAAAATAGTATATTATATGGATGATGAAGTTGATTAAAGGTGGTTTGTTACTATCTATGTTAAGTTAAGATACTTTTATGATATGGGTATTAAAGATAAAGAATTTTTTTGACAAAAAACCCCATCAACAATATGAGATTGATCTATCTATCCATGTTGATATTGAAACATTCAATATTTCATGGGAGGGTTAATATAATTAAATCATGTTTACAGTGGATGATGACAATAATAGAGTCAATAATGAATTAATTGATAATATGTCCAATCCTACTTTAACTTTTTTATTATTTTTTTATTTATAAAAAATGAGTTCAATTAATCTATATACAACATTTTCAAAATAAAATTCTTATTTTATATAATATATCATTTTATAACTTGTTTTATATTCTTATTAAATATAGGAATACCAAAAACAAATGATCATATGGACCATTTGATATGATTTCACATTTATTAGCTACATTCTCTACTTTTGACATACCTCCTTTCTGCAATTTTATTCCATATGATATGATCACATCTTCTTAGGTAAACTCCCTACTTTTAGTGTATCACCTTTTTATATAGTTAGGTTGAGGGGATACAATTGAGTAGATGAGGAGCGTTCATTGACTAGGAATATAGAATCACAGTTTCTATCATGATAGAATTGGAGGGTAATTTTTTTAAGTATGTATTTCTCAATGTGTAAAAATAATTTATTATATAAGTATAATAACTTTTGAATATATTTATTTAATGAATTTAGATAATAAAAAGGAAAAAATGAACATCAATATATCAAACTTTTGGAGGATTAAACAATTTAAATTAGTTCTGCTATTTGACATGTATAGGGTGCTTATAGATGATGGTTGAGGATTATACATGAACATATTATGTAATTTATAAAGTGAGATGACATCCCTTCCCATTACATATCATGATTAGAGGCACATTCACATTGAGTATAAGATTGATATTTTTGATAAAAAAGTGAAAATAAGTCAAAATAAATATTTAAATAAATATTTTATTTGATATTACTATCAAATATACGTCTAATTATTTTTTGTATATCTAACATGAATATTATTTTACATTTTTACCTTCATGATGTGGTTATGTTTTAATTGAAATTGAAAAATTTGGGGAAAAAGTGGATGGAATTTAAGTATAGGTAACGGTGTGAGTTCACTGGAACCTCCTTGAGTCTATATCATATGAATAAAAAGGCACTTGAAGGGATACCACAAGATCAGTGGAAGTATGTTGTAGATATGAATTGTTATGATTCACATAATTTTTTTAATTCTATATTTTTATATTGATATTAATATATTCAAAATAATTATTTTTTATATACATATATTTTTTCCAAAAATATTATAAAAATACTGATCATGGAGGGAGAAACAAGTCATAAAAACCCAACTAGTTCCAAAAGTTTTTTTGAGGAAAATATCAAACAAGTTAACATGTTTTTTATTATTAAATATTCTTTTTTTTTCATATTAATCACTTAAATTTTTATAGATTACAATTTTTTTAATGATATAAGTGAAATAAATTGGTCATGAGGTTGGTCGATCCAAGTCATGGTTTTATGTGCACAATAAAGGTGATGGAAATGACAAAAATGAACCCACCAAAAACATTGGAATAAAAAGCTAAATTAAAATTCACTTTTTTAAATGAATTTATTTTGTTAAATTTTGTTCTATTTTTGTATAAAATTAAAGATAAATGGGATAAAAATTCTTCAAATCCATCATCAGTATCATATAGGAATGTTATTCCCCATGTTTTAGGAAAATATTATTTCATTCATGTGTAGGGGCTGGGTACTGTATTGTCCCCCTCATGAGCCATTATGAGGATCTAATCTTAATTCACTATGATTCCTTATCCTATAGTTATGAGTAATGTTACATATATCTATCAATTATAATTGAAAAATAAAATTATGATCCTCAGGGATATAATACAGGAGTAAGAGTCACTATATATAGCTTGAGACGAGCAATTTACAATGATGCAGAGTATAGTGGATAATCTATTCTAAGACATGAAAATGATCATTCCAAAAGACATTTTATCCTTTCTAGAAAAATAATAGTTGGACTGAATATATTAAATTTATTTTTATATGTTTATATTATAATGATAAATTTTCTAAATATATTTTGTATAAAAAAAATCTAATTAAAACCAATTAATATTTCAAATTCTATTTAAAGTAGGAATCATATATACTCGATTCTAGTAGATGATGATAAAATTAGAAGCATGCATTATCTAGGGGAATCCAAATTGACATATGGGATAGTTTTGATGTTGCATCCTCCTCTTTATGTGTTTTATTTTTTATAAAAATTTATATATGGTACGTTCACAACATATGAATTAAACAATTATGTTTTTATTTTTAAAAAATAGTGTGATATAATGTTTTTAATTATTATAAATTTTTTGTTTTATCTATTTGAATATTAAAATATTAAATTATTTACATTATGGATATATTTTTATTTTAAATTATATGTATTAGTATATTTAGATTTCCTCTATATCCTTTTGATTTTTTTCTATTGTTTAGCACCAATTTAAACCAATACTAAATTTAAAAAATGCAATATCGTCACTACCTATTGATATACCATAGGTAAATAATTCATGGTGGTCATAAGTGCCTTTATTTTAGGTGAAAATATAAAATTTAAATAACCACTATTGAATATTTATCAGTGATTATAATGGTAATTATATGTAACGACCCTGCATTTTCCTTGTAAGACTTTTAAATATATCTAGAAATATTTTTAGAGCTAGGAGTTGAGAGGGAACATGATTTCAAGGCCTGATGTGCTTGAAATTAATTTAATTAAAATATTAAATATATTTTATATCACACACACATGATTTTTAAATAAAATGGGATATATCCTAAATGAAGTCTCAAATAAAAAAAATATAAGACCACATTTGAATCCAAAATTCAAGGTTTAGCCTAGGGAAAACCAAAATTTAGTCAGCATGGGGTGTTCGATTAGAGAGACCCTTGGTTGGTGTATTTAAATTAAATTAATTAATTAATTTAATTATTTAATTTAAATGAACTAATTCTGTTTCCTCTATAAGTACACCATTATAGAGTATTTCTAGGGTTAACTACATAAAATTGAGATCGTTGAGAGGATAATTCTATCACCAATCATTGAAAAATTGAGATCAGATAATAATGAGCCTCCAAATCTAGGTGAATCAAGGCACAATGAACGCAATAACTTCTCTTATTCATTGATGAGTGCGTTCTTCATCGATGAATGATCCATATCAAGATAGGACTCATAATTTTTGGATTCTTCCTAATATGATTAAAATATTGAGCATGATCAATTCCTTATCCTTGATCTATCTTTATTATGAGCCTTTGCATGATCCTATGTATCATTTTAAAATTTCTTATACAATTTATACCATGTTTTCTCACCCTAGGAATCCCAATTTGTATATGTTGGACAAGAATGCTTGGACAAAAATTGTTTCACCTTCTTTTTTTTATTTTACCTCAACCATTGTTTTCATTTTTCATCATAGGCCTATGAGGACACGATTTTACATTTTTGGGAGGGATTGATCCTAATTGAACCCCGAGATTCGTGACAGATTTACATGAAGAAAATGGTTTTGAAATATAAGGATGAATTGGGATGAATCATGGGATGTGGATGATCATTTCATGGATATAGGATCTGAGAAAAATAAGGTTGTTGAACAGGAGGCACATGAGGCATGTAAGAGAGATCCATATTCTCTTTTCCAACCAATAGATGACCAAAAATGACATAAAAATCCCTTTCCTTTGAGTCCTATTAGCCTACAGATGAGATTAAATGCATCATTCATGGATCAGATAAGCGCATAATAGATTCGAGTTTATGGAAAAAACTAGACTATACATCATATAGTTTAAAATAACACATGGTGTGTTCCTTATAAATCTACGGTGATAGAGTTTTTTTTGAGATTATATGTATAAAATTTCATGTGTGACCCCCACACGCCATGTGACTTAGTGCTGGTGACTCGGCACGTACTATGTGATTACATAGACAAGGGATAAACCAGACACATTTGGTGTACTAGCACACAATTAGAGTACACATACACAACCTGATGGAATAAGGAAAAACCCTGTGTAGGGGGACACGACATATATCAGAGTATATGATCACAAGAATTGTTATATGGATATATCCAGAAGAGTAAAACTCAGCCTTGAGTGGATGAGACATGATGTGTTGTTCACTTATACACCATGTTAGGATACATGGGAATATGGACATGTTCTGGTGATGAAATAGCCAAGAAGTACAGCCGGACCACACACTTTGCACGTCCCCTTACATGTCGTGTACTGTAACTTACTTTTGGGGAAACATCTACCTCTCATGTTCTCTTCATTTGGACCCTAATTTTATCCTACGAGTAGCTCATCCTAAGTGTTTTTTCACATAGAAAATGATGGAAGGATTTATTGTATCTTTTGAGATATGATGTGATATATTACAAGAATGAATATTCTTTAGGAGATGTTCAATGATGGAAGTGATCAGACAAATCATTAGAGAGATTAGAGTGGTGCCCTCCTATATGGATAGTTCATGGATTCTCTATCAATCCATAGAGTGGAACCCTCCTATGGTGAAGGAAATTATTCCTCTATTTATCAATAGAGTGTAACCCTCTTATAATATCTAGAAATGGGTCCTCGACTATTAGAGTGGAACCCTCTTACTGGACAGGTCATGGGTCCTCTATATATCTATTAGAGTGTCACCCTAATACTGGGCAAGGCTTGGTTCCTCTATCTATCAATCAGAGTGGCACCCTCCTACTAGGGATGGTATGGGTCCTCTATTTACTATCAAAGTGGCACCCTCTTACTAGTAGGGCATGGATCCTCTCTCCATTATCAGAGTGGAAACCTCCTGTGGTATTAGGGTATGGGTCCTCAACTAATAGAGTGGAACCCTCTTATTGGGTAGGACATGGGTCCTCTATTGACTATTAGAGTGTCACCCTCTTATTATACCACAGAATGGGTGTTGTACCTTGATATTGTGAACCCTCAATAGTGAATCACAGTGGTGAGGTGTGTATTCACTTGTATGTTTCTTCGGAAAGACACACAAGATGCATGGAATCATTGATGTACCTCTTGGAATCGATGACACTCCTTCATGGGTTTGGCTGTGAGATGGAGATCCCATTTCTCGCTTGTTTGTGATTTTTTATTGAGGATATATATGTATATGTCTGTATCCATGTCATCTTATTTTATTACTATCTTACTTTAGGTTGATCTATCTATTCCTATCGTATCTCTTATTACCCCCCCTTCATCTTTTGAGGTATCCAACTGGGTATGTATATACTTACCCCTACATGGGATTTTCCCACATGTGTTGTGTCTTATGAAGATGATAGAAAGGTTAAAAGAAACTAAAGTGTATATTAGGTATACATTGTGCATTAGAACACATGTGGTGGATAGGTTTTGGAGATCTAGATATGATCTCTCTCTACATATTACTTTTTTAGTTTTTTTTTCAAGTTGGGACATATTTTTGGTTGGGTATGTATTTTTACCTTTTTACTTTTAATATTACACTATCATACTCTTGAACTCCCTAGAGGTTTTACATGCATGTTTCTTTCTCTTTATGTTGAATATTTTATTATTATTCATTTTCACTTATATATTAAGATGTTTGGGTGTGTGCATACTAGTACATTAGGAAAAGGACTCCCATATTAATTATGACTTTCAGCACTTGTTGCCATCCCCTGGCCTATGGAGGTGGGATTGGTGTAGTTGTCTCTTGAGCCCTATTGGGTTGGGTAATGATAGATTGGTATCATAGGTGGTCCATTACTTGATATGTTTTTTGGAGTTTTTCCCTTATGAGTATTTAGTTGGGATATAGGGAAACAATTTCAAAGTATCTCAAGTGTGATTTTTGGGATAGGGAACCCAATGTTGGTGTGACAGATGACACATCCATTCACCAGGACTCTAACTACCTACTTTTAAACTCAGTATACCAAGTTATTGTTTGTAGAGATCAATGATATATGCATCATATAGGATTGAGTTTTTTAATTTACTTATTGAGTCAGACCCCCATGTATATATATGCTCATTTGACTATGATACATCTTGGTTAATTTTTTAAGATGAATCTACAATGAAAACCAACAAGGTTTCCAATTCCAGATTAGGATAAAGATTCGATGAGTGATGAGACCTCAATTCAGGGTCCATCACAAGAGATTATTTCTCCTGATGGATAGTTAGTAGCACCCCTTCCTATCAACTACCATATCTTACCAATAGATTAGGATGAGGATGTGCTCAGTCTTATTGCACTCTGTGAGTTCCAGTTCCAGAGTTCATTGAGGTTTTATGGTGATCCATATCCCCAACCAGAAGAGGATTGTATTGAGTTAGTTATCCATGTTTTCATGCTTATTCGAATATAGAATTATCATGTGGTTGTGCTGGAAGCCAACTTTTCCATGGGGTATCTGAGAACTGGTGGAGTTTAGTTATGCATATGCGCGATGAGTTGACACTCTCATGGCTTGAATTATAACAAATATTTTTTGAGGATTACTACTGCTCATTAATTTACTCATTTTATATTTAGGATCTTCTAGATCTATATTATGAAGTTATGAAAATGGAAAATTATGCTATGAAATTTACAAACCTTACATGGTACTCCCTCAACATGATTCAGGATGACTACAACTGGGTATAGAAGTTTGAGAAGGGTCTCCATAGAGATATTTTTGATAGTGTGGTACCCTTTTTAATTTCCACTTATGATATGGTGTTGGATAATAAACTAGAGATAGATATATTACCTTAAAATGGACACCAGGTAGTTGGAGTTAGTAGTGGGTATTAAAGGGATGAGTCGTCTTTAGAATCTAGAAGGTGATAATCGATAGGATCTCAGCGCAGGAGATGTTACAATGATCAGAAGTAGGCATGTGGTCTAGGAAAATATAGAGGATCAGTGTAGCCTAGATAAGTGTTGTTTTATTCATGTTATGGTAATTGTCACATGTCACATTATTGTCCAACCTAACGTGATGGGGAGGGCAATATTATAGAGGATAAACCACTAAAACAGAGGCAGTGCCATGATCACAAATCTCCTAAGTGCGGGTAGGGTGCCCCCCAGGTATGCGGAGTTAGAAATGGAGCTGGTGGAGCTCTATGAGAAGGATCTATGGATGGTGTATGAAATTATGAGATCCTCCCACCACCACCACCACTAGGAGTCCCACATCAGGCTTAAGGAGTTAGTGGTTGAGGCCATGGATAACTATAGGCTTTGATGAAATATGAACCAGCAACACATGATATGATTAGAGGTATGATCTATGTTTATTATAATATTGATTTAGCATTAGTATACATTGTTGTTATTAATTTATTCATCAATTTACTCATAGTTCTGGATCTTTAGTTTCTATTTGTGGCTTTAGCGCAACAATTTTACCTTGAGGTTTCTACGGGGAACACTTCTTCTATATCTTTTATCTATCGATAGTGAGAGCTAATTCTTAGTGAAGAGAGACTAATGTGGGAAATTTTTCTCATAATTATGGGACCCTATGAATTCATATTAGGCATGGATTGGTTTTCCATGGTCCAATATCAGATTGAATGTCACTATATATGAGTCAGATGCCTTCAAAATGATGGGACAAGATTCTTCTTTGTGGGTGAGAGATATCTCATGGAGGGATGAGAGGGTTTTTAGTAGGAGGATGCATCCCATTACCTATAATTTGGTGAGTGTATCCCTTGGAACATCAGGCTCTTTGGGAATCCAAATTCTTTCAGTCATGGAGGATTTTATGGATGTCTTACCCTAGCACGTTATGGGACTACCTCAGAGGAGGAAGGTGTATTTTTTCATTGAATTACATCCTAATACCACTACAATATCTTATGAGGCATATAGGATGGAGCCTATTGAGCTTTGAGAGCTATGATTTTAGTTATAGGACCTTTGAGAGTAGGGTTTTATTAGACCCAATGTGTCCCCTTGGGCATATCTAATGTTTTTTATGAAATTATAGATGGGATATTTCAGATTTTTATGGATTATCATCACCTAAAGAAGACCATTGAGCTTTGAGAGCTACGATTGTAGTTAGAGGACCTTTGAGAGTAGGGTTTTATTAGACCCAATGTGTCCCCTTGGGCATATCTAATGTTGTTTATGAAAAGATAGATGGGGGCTTTCATAATTTTATGGATTATCATCGCCTAAAGGAGGCCATGATAAAGAAAAATTACCCCTTTTCTAGGATTTATGACCACTTTGATTAGTTAATAGGAATGATATGGTTCTCGAAGATCGATCTCCAGTCTCACTACTACAATTTTAGAGTTTTCAAAGCGGATATTCTGAAGCTATCATTTTGATGTTTCTATAGCCACTATGAGTTTCTAGTGATGAATTTTAGTGTGATGAATGCCCCTAATGTGTTAATTCCTTTGATGAATCAGATCTCCCATCTATTCTTGGACTGATTTGTTGTCATCTTCATTGAAGATATACTCATATACTCTACATCAGAGGAGGAGAATGAAAATCACTTGAGAATGGTCCTAGATTTTCTTCAAAAGAACCAACTTTATGGTAAGCTCTCGAAGTGCTAGTTATGGATCCATGAGGTTAAATTTCAAGGGAATTTCATTTATAAGCATGGATTGGATATGGAACTAGTGAATATCAATGTAGTGCTTGGTTGGGAGCCACCCAAGAGCATATCAGAGGTGAAGAGTTTTCTTAGCTTGGTAGTGTACTACTAGAGTTTTGTGGTAAACTTATCTAGGATTTCATCCCCTTTGAATTCACTGATACTGAAAGGGAATCCATTTACCTTGATTGAGTAGTGATAGAGGGACTTCAAGGATTTGAGGCTGAGGATGATGAGTGATCCTATTTTGAGACTACTAGGGGATGTCATGGAGTATGTTGTGTATTGTGATGCCTTAAAACTTGGCTTGGATCTGTATTAATGAAGAGATAGTTAGTTATCACATATGGGTTGAGGTAGTTGAGGCCACATGAGTAGAACTATGTGACTCATGAAATTGATCTGGTATGGGTAGTATTCACTCTGAGGATGTAGATGCACTATCTTCTTGGATATATCTTTATTGTTTATTCATACCATCTGAGTATCAGGTATGTATTCATGCATAGAGACATAATATTGAGGTAGAGGCATTAGAAGGAGTTCCTACATGAATATGAATTTGATATAGTCTATATTTTGGGGAAGGGAAACATGGTGGAATATTCCCTTACTAGAAAGTCCTAGGCTCGTTTGGTGAAGGAGGTATCAGAGTAGTCGACTTCCATGTAGCTGAGTCTAGTTGAGCATGAGGGTGTAACTTTTCTTCAATTAATGGCGTCAAATCCTATTATTATCCAACATGTGAGTGAGTCCTAGTTGGGATACATTGAATATGAGGTCATTCATGACCATATATCCTCCATAGATTCGCCAGATGGATTTTATGAAGGAGGGAATTGCCTCATCCTTTTCCAAGGATGGATGATGGTCCCACTCGTGATGCGGGAGGAGGTGATGAGAGATTTACACCCATATCCTTTGGCTATAAATATCAAGGTAGGGAACACATATAGATACCCTAAATGGTATTTTTTGTGGGTTGTAATGAGATAAAGTGTGTCTGAGTTAATCTCTAGATTCCTCACCTGTTAATAGGTGAAGGATGCGCACCAGGTTCTTGCATGTTTATTGCAGCCCCTTTAGATCCCAGAGTGGAAATGTGATGACAAATCCATGGAATTTGTGACATGGATTCCACAGTAACTGAGAGACCATGAAACCATATGGGTTATAGTTAACCGACTCACGAAGTCAGTGCAATTCCATTTTATCAGGGAGTAGAGTTTGGGGGAGAGTTTGGGGAAATTGTATGTAAGAGAGATTGTCCACCTTCACGGGGTGAGCTCGATGATTGTCTCTGACTGTTATGTACGGTTCACATCATGGTTGTGGAGATCCCTTTAAGAGGTATTTAGGACACATATGAAAATTAGTACAACCTTTCACCCTCATACACATGGATAGAATGAGCACACTATCTAGGTGTTGGAGGATATGATGATGTATTGCATGTTAGTCTTCATATGGAGTTGGGAGGATCAATTTTCATTACTAGAGTTTGCATAAAATAATATATACCGCTATACTATCTGAGTGTAAACTTTGAGGCCCCGTATGGGAGACCTATAGGTCACCCTTATGCTAGGCTGAGATCGATGAGACATCTCTTGTTGGGATAGAGATGGTTTTAGTGACAAAGGAGAAGGTCCAAGTCATCCATCAGAAGATGAGGAAAACTCAGAGTAGGTAGAAATATTACATAGATCAATGTTATAGGCCCTTGGAGTTCTAGTAGGGAGATCAAATTTTTCTGAGATCCTCCCCATTATGGGAATTATAGAGATTCAGCCAGAGAGGCAAGCTATTCCCAAGGTTCATTGGTCTATTACAGATATTTTAGAGGGATGGAGAGATTTCTTACAGCCTCTCCCTACCCTTACAGTTAGATAGGGTGAAGATAGTATTATATATGTCACAACTAAATAGATATGTGGATGAACCAATACACACTATTACCTAGGGTGATCTGGACATCATGGATGGTTACACTTTCACAGAACGCCTGGTGGTGATCAAGGGTCGGAAGGATATGATCTTGTGTGGATGGACTATCCCCTTGGTTTGGGTGTTGTGGAGGATGGGAGCATGTAAGATAGCTCTTGGGAGTGGGAGATCCAGATGAAGTCTTAGTATCTCGAGCATTTTGTTCAGTTTTTTCTTTTCAAGGATGAAAAACTTGAAGTAGGGAATAGTATATAGACCCTATTTTTTCCTAATAAGACTTTGAAATTTATCTATATATATTTTTGGATCCATGAATTGATATGACGTGTGATTATGAGAGCCAGTGTGCCCAAAATTTATTTTACAAAAATATTAAATATATTTTATATCACATATGCATGGTTTATTAAAGAAAATGGGATATCTTCTAAAAAAGTATTGAATAAAAAATTTGAGACCAAGGTTAACTTATGAATGTGATGTTTACCCTAGGAAAAACCTAATGTTGTTCAGCACAGAGTGCTCGAATAGGTCGACTGTTGGCACATGCATTTAAATTAAATTAATTAATTAATTTAATTAACTAATTAAAATTACTTAATTTTATGTCTTCTATAAGTACATCATTATAGAAGGTCTATAGGGTTTTCAACATAAGCCTGGTATTTTTGACAGGATAATTCTACCACCTCTCATTGGAAAATAATGATCAGATAACAACGAGCCACCAAATCTAGGAGAATCGAGGCACAGTGAACTCAACAACTTCTCTTATGAATCAGAGAGCATGATCTTCATCAATGAATGATCCTAATCGCAGTAGTATTAACAATTTTTGGAGTCTTCCCCATATAATTAAAATATTGAGCTTGATAAATTCCTTGTCTTTGATCTACATTTATTATGAGCCTTTGCATGATCATGTGTATCATTTTTATATTATATATTCAATTTATTCCATTTTTTCTCACCCTAAGAATACCAATATATATCTTTTGGACAAGAATGATTGGATAATGATTATTAAGACTAATTTTTTGTTCTTTTACACCTATTTATCTTCATGTTCTTCTCTTGTAGTCCTACAAGTCCACTGTTCGACAATACCAGGTGGGATCGAGATCGATTGAACCCTTAGATTCATGAAGAATTCACATGCAGAGAACAATTTTACGATATAAAGATGAATGAGGATGAATTGCAGGATACAGGTTATAATTTCTATATATGGGATCTAAAACAGATAAGGCGCCAATATGGGAGGAGCACGAGACACGTACAAGTGAGTCAGATTCTATTTTCCAACCAATGGATGACTGAAAATGATGAATAAAGGACCTTTCCTTTGATTTCAAAAAAGCTGTAGGAAAGATTCAATACGGAAGGTGTGAATCATAAATGCATATAATAGATCTATGTTTTTGGAAAAAACTTGACTACAAGACATGTAGTTCAGAAGAACACACATCATGTTCCTTGGAAATCCACAGTACTAGGGTTTCCATGCGATTATAAGTATAACACGCCATGTGGGACCCCCCACACCCTGTGACTTGGTGTTTGTGACCCAACATGTAATATGGGAGTACACAGACATGAGAGTGACCCAACACATGTTGTGTACCAACACATAGTCATAGTATATTAAAACAACCTGAAGGACATGGGTGGAAACTCGTGCGGGAATACACATTGTGTATCAAAGTACACAAGCATGGGTAGTATTACACAGACACATCCAATAGAGAACATCATGGTCCAGGTGGATGAGACACAACATGTAGTCCACATAAACACCATATTAGTCAACATGGGAAGAAGTCCATGTACTGGTGAAGATATGACCAAGCAGTGAATAGTTACCTTATGTCATGTGGGTTCCCTTACATGTCGTGTACCCCTACTCCCTTTTGAGAAACATTATACATATCGTATCCCATTTATTCAGACTTAGATTTTGGCCTGAGAGTATCATATCATGAGTGTTTTTTTCACCTATAATTCCATGGTGGCCTTTGAAGTATCTTTTGATATATTATGAAATATGTTCTAGGAATGATGATTATTTAGGAGATGCTTGATGATAGAAGTGATCAGGAAAGACCATAAAAGATATTTCAGTGAAACCCTCCTGCTAGGATAGGGAATGGATCCTCTATCCATCCATTGAGTTTAAAACTCTTCTAGAGAAGGGAATGGGTCCTATGTTCACCATTGGAGTGGAAACCTCATATGGTATAGGGGAATGTGTCCGAGAACATTAGAGTGGAACCCTCCTGATGGGTAGGAAATGGGTCCTCTATCTATCTATTAGAGTGTCACTCTCCTGATGGGAATGGCATGGCTCCTCTATATATCTATCAAAGTGGAACCTTCTTATTGAGCATAGCATGAGTCCTCTATCGACTATCAGAGTGGCACCCTTATGTTGGGTAGGGCATGGGTCCTCTAGCTTCTATCAGAGTGGTACCCACCTATGGTATCAAGGTATGAGTCCTCTACCTCTAGAGTGTCACTCTCTTACAAGGAAGGGCATGAATCCTATATCATACATCCAAGTGTAACCCTTCTATGTATTCAGGTCATGGGTCTTCTATCTACCGAGTGGAACTATACTATTATACAAGGGAATGGGTCCTCTACCTAGAGATTTTAGCCCAATGATTGTGAATTAAAGTGACAAGGTGTCACTTCACTTGGATATTTATCTAGACCGAAACATGAGATGTAGGGAATCATGGATGTACCTCTTGGAACTAATGAAACTCTTTCTAGAGTTGGACTGTGAGATAGAGATTCACTTTCTCTCTTATTTGAGATAATTTTATTGTATGTATCTATATATATATCCATGTCATTGTATATTATTACTCTCTTTCTTTGGGTTGATATTTATATTATTATCATGTATCTTATTCCCCCTTCATCTTTTGAGGAATCCTATTGTATATGTATATACTCACCCCTACATGGGATTCTCCCACACATGTCATGTCTTATATAGATGACAGATAGGTTGGCGGTGAATACAGATGAGATTAGGGATACTTAGTGCATTAGACCATGTATGGTGGTCAGGGCTTAGAGATCTAGAGTTGGGATCTATCAACATATTATTTTTCTAGTTTAGTCAGGTTGGGACATCTTTATAGTTGGGTGTGTATTTTTCCATTTTTACTTTTCAGATTACACTGTTTTACTCTTATAATCTCTAGAGGTTTTACATGAATGTTTTTTTTGGTAGATGATGCATATTTTATTATTATTACTCTAAAAGTTTTCATGGATATGGTCATGTGTGTGTGTACAAGTACATTAAGAAAAGTATTCCCATATTATCTAGGCTTTTCAGTGCTTATTACCAACCCCTGGACTATGGAGGCAGGATTTAGTTAGTTGGTTTTTGATCCCTTTTGGTTTAGGTCGTGACTCTATATTTTATAATAATACCATATGGTAAACAATTGCATTTATTATTACAGTAGCTTTCAATATTATACTAATTAGGGATTCACAATGGTTTTAAAATACCACCACTAAAAAATCACCACAAATTAAGAGCTAACATAGTATAATGAAACACTTTTAGAAAATTCTATGAATAATTTTTTGGTGGTTTAAATAAATATGTATTTAAAAAAAACCCTCTAGGAATTTCCTTTCTTATAGTTTCCACCTTTATCTACATGATGAAATTCACAATATTCTGGTGATATGAACTCCTTAAGCACAATTGATCTCTCTATTTTCTAGAAATATAAATTCTAGGATTCCACTCTCTTATTCTCTCTAATAGTAACTCTCTTTCTTCTTCACTTTTGTGTGAAAATATATATCCCTAACTTTCCAATAGAATCTCTGAGTTTGTATTTTGTTAATTTTCACCCATTCTCCCTATTTTAAAACCAATTCAAGCACAACTTTTTGGATCAAAAAAGATCCTATAAAAATAGGATATTTAAAAATCATGAATCTTCTCAATCTCTATAATCATGGCATGATAGTGATCATCATAGAAGAATCTATCATCCTAAAAAATCATAGTGTTAACCACCTCGAACTCTTACTTTTATGATGTGATCTATTTTTCAAAATATATATCTTCTTAATAGGTGAATATATAATAAAGGGTTCATAATGAAATATCATTTGAATAGAGAGTCATTGAATTTTCATGGACTCATTTGTTACATCAAAAACCACTTATTTATAGTGAAAATAACATTATTGTGGTGTAATCCTTTACCCATATAAGAATTTATTCACACACAAATTTTTTATCATGTCCTTCTTAACTTCATAGTGAAATCTAACATCCATCCTTAAATAGCCTGGTACCAAAATATCATAGTTCGATTCCATTTATGTTGAAATATAATTTTATCCCAACGTATAGAAGCCCCTTAAACTTCATCCAAACATCTCTAAGGTACATGATAATGATCCATAATGATTCCATGAGTCTTTTAGAATATTTTGACCACAATTTTTCAATATAAAAACCCAAAAGTTCATGTGAACATTTTTCATACAATTTCACATAGAAATTTAATGTTTTTGCTTAATAATTATGATATTGGAAGTAAAAAAATGATGTGGAGGAACCTTTAAATGTGGGGAATTAATTTTCTAATGTGGAATGACATAAAACTTAGATTATATTTAAATTTTATAATTAATTAAATTATTATTATAGGTTTGGGAATTTTAACATCTTATAGAAGAATTATTTTTGTTGAATTTATGTTTATGTCAATATAGTTTTTTAAATTGAGAATTTATTTAGTCCATGAATGCACTTCAAGTTGCAGGAAAGACAGAGTAATCAAAAAGGAAAGTTGAATCATCTCAAAGATCACCATAAGTCAACAATGTAAGTTTAGTTAAATACTAATAATATTAATCGTTTAAATTGTTAAATTGATTTTTTGGATAATTAATATGTTATAAAATCCTACATTAGGGATTTGATCCAAGACACCAACACATTCACTCTAGATAAAGTTAGCCATGTTTACTATATAAAGACTAATTACCATAGGTATATCATGTTATATAAAGAAGAAATAGAAAATTTTAAGAGTGAGGGGGTCAGTGGTTCATGGTTGTGAAAGGTAAAAAACCAATGGACATTTCTATAATGTATCCTCTTTTACTGAATTTTGAATAGAATGGAAACATACACATTTTAAAATAAGTGTATGATAATTATGAGTTAAATTATAAAATTTTAAAAAGTTCTGGATTGTTGGTATCATAACCTTATGAAAATTATAACTAATTGAGTATACAACATATGTAGGTTAATAGTGTTGGGATTATGATGAATTACCAGAAAATAAATTGAATCAAGGGGAATTTAAGGAAAAATAGACCCATATTTAATCATTTATCTCATACCAAATTCAAATGTAATTTTAGGGGTATGAAATAAAATATTTATTTCTCATGGTGGATATGAGGAGGAGTATATTAATGGTTAAAAAATTAATATGGGAAATGATAACTAATTATTATTAAATTTGATGGTGAATTTTCCCAATAAATTGCAGTGAAACTCCTAAATAATAAATTCTAGGGGTATGGTAACACCAAGATAACTCAACCTATCTAGTTGTTTTAACTAAAATAATTATTTTATTATTTTAATTTACATTGGTGAAATTTCAAATTACTTTTTTAGTGAGGTTTATGATACTAGTGTTGATATATATATATGGTATTTTCTATATTGGGCAGAGAGAAAGTTGATGTAAGGATGTAATATTATTCTCAATTACACATTGATATTCATTTAAAGGTTCTAAGAAACAATTTTTAGTGGTGTTTTTTGTTTTTTATAAATATTAATCCTATGATGAGGTCTAAATCATGGAACTTTATTAGATATTTTTGGAAGTTACATAATTTACCCCTTCTATGATATAGAGTTTTTAAGAAGATTCTAAAAAATATATAGAAGGTGATGAAAGGTTTAATTCCTAAATAAAAATATAAATTCATGAATCAATTCATTGAAAAAATACACTTTTAAGTTTCTCAACAGTGAGTCGAGATAATAGAATTTTGGGCTGTCAGGTTATGGGATATACATACAGTAAAGTCCAACTATAATATCAATTTCTACATTTGAATCTATCATTAGATAGAATTTTTAGGAATATTTAGGTGTAGAGACACTATTTAGTTACTGGTTATTGAAATTAAAATAGAGGGGTGATATAGAAAATTAGTGTTTCTATAGTGAAATGAATGGGCAAAAAAAATGTTGAAAGTTATTAAAACTGGTTGATTGGGTGGGACCTTCTATATATGGAGGTGGGAACACTATTATGAGGTTAATCAAATTATCATTTTACATTTATACTCTATGATCCATGTGGATGCAAATTCACTAGTTTTAAACCTTATACCACCAGTGAAATAAAATATTATAGTTTTATCCCATGGATACTGGATGGAAATCTAAACAATATAAAATTGTTGTTCTTTATTTGTGATTATTTTACCTATTCTACTATGATTGTGTATATAAGTTTTATTTATTTTGGTTATTTTGGTGTAGCAATACTTCCTTTTTCCAATTCACTAAACTTATAGAGGATCCACACTTGTGATCTGTTTCCGCCTTTGCAATCTACCAGTGGAAAATATTGGTTCTTGAAGTTTGGGGTGCTTCCCCAATAAGAGGTATCATATATTGGTTCAAAATAGTGGGAGAAACATATAATACACAAGTATATTTTTATTTACCTTTATTTTTAGATTTAATATGGAGTTATTATGAAAGAGTTGTGTTGCTAAAAGAAGGAAAGGTGATGGTGGATATGTTTGATGGAACAAAATTTAGTTTCTGGTGGATGAACATGGAATATTATTTGATCCAAAAGGATCATGAAATTATATTGACCAGAACGAAACCTAAGAAGATGGACATGATTTAATGGGAGTGGATGTATATAAAATCACTTCGTTTGATTCATATGATGTCATTAAGTAATTTTTATTTTTACATTTGGGAGAAAAAAACTTTAGATCTTATGAAAGTGTTGAAGAATATGTATGAGAAGATGACTAAACTCAAAAAAGTATTTATGATGAGAAAAATATCCAGTTTGATACTATTAAAAGGGTATCAATGGTAGATCATGTGAATTATTTTAACATGATATGAAATACCCTTGAGATAGTAAATGTAATATTTTCTGATAGATTTTATGTGATTTTTTCCTCTTCTCCTAAACCATGGGAAGCGATGGTAATAATAGTGATCAATATTTTTTATTAAAACTAAAATGGTATCTGCGGACATCTATAATTTGATTATAAATAAAAATCTCTAGATGAATAAATTATTGTGATCTTTTTTAAATTCAATGAATACATATTGGAGAGGAAATTCACCTTAGAGGAGGAACCATGGACATTTAATTGAAAATTACATAGGAAGGATTCAAGAGAAATCAACTAGAAGCACCCCTTCTTTTTAGAATTGTGGGAAGAGGGGGTACCTCAATAAGGAAGTTTAGGATCATAAAAACTACAAAAGACTAATTTTCAGAAATTCAGGTTTTTGAAATACTATAGATAAATAATGGATCATTATGCTTCTTAGTGTTAATTTTTTAATAGAATCTTGGATCATTGATTCATGAACATCTTTCAATTTAAAAATAGAAATAAGATATGTCAAATTATATCTCTAAATTTTTTGTTAAATTGTAAATTTGGGATGAAAAGGATTTATAGATTGTGGGACAGGGGGATGTGAAAATGAAACTGAAGAATGAAGGATTTATGAAGTTAATGGTTTTTTCGGTTTATACATATCCACTGAAATAATATCATTTTCATGAGTTAATTGGATGATACTATATTTAGAACAAACATTATTAATGGGTTTTAGAGAATCACCCTAGGTTCTCTAGTCATTTCTAAAGAAAGGAAATATGGAACCCTCAATCTCACCAGAAGAATAGAAAATGTCACAATATTTAGAGTATCAACTTCTATAAGTTTATATTTATGTCACTTTAATTTGTCTCATATCAATGAAAAAATTAAGAATATTTTAGTGAAAAATAGGATGTTGAATCTTGATCATTAATATTTCGGTAGTTGTGAAATATGTATAATTGGAAAACAATAGAATGTTTTTTTCAATATTAGTGGAAGAACACCAAAAAACTAAAAAACGAAACTTATAAATACTAATGTCGGAGGACCTTCCCCAATCGAGTCACTTGAAGGGTTACCATACTTTGTGAGTTTCATTAATGATTCCATGAGTAAGGTATAGGTTTATTTCATGAATAAAAAGTCAAATGTGTTTATAATATTTTCAATTGAAAGATATTGTGTGGGGGAAACAATTTGTAAGATAAAGAGTTTAAGATCTGATAATGAGGGTGAATTCATTAGATGGAGTTTCTAGAAAAGTATAGAAATAAGGGAATCATACATGAGAAAACGTTTCCTAGAACCCTTGAACAAAATGGAATAAAATATAGAATGAATCCAACATTAATGGAGAAGGAATGAAGTATGAGTATTCACTATGTAATTCTTGAGTAATTTTGGATAGAAGCTATGTATAAAACATCACATGTAATCAACCAGAGTCACTCATTAGTAATAGGTAAAAATTCACCAGTGTTGAGTGTCTCCTTGATCCACTTCATTTTTTGATAATTACAAAGCCTTATGTTTTTTATTTTCTTTTAATGTATTAATAATTTTAATTGTTAAATAATTATATTATGATTAAAATTGATCATATCTTTTCATTCATTGCTTAATTTATCTTTTTATTTTATGTTTTTATTTTTTATAACATGTACTGCATTTTTTATTTTGAGTTACTAGGATAAATAAGTCATTTGTGACCTTAAAATATCATTTATACTTTTTTAGTATTTAAAAATAGAAAATAAACTGTAATACATGTATCCAAATAATAAACAATGTATTTAATTTGAAATTCTCATAATAGATTTGTGAACCACGTATCCAATTTTATGGAATCAGTTACCCTCTATATTTTGAACATATCATGAGCTAAAGATCTCAAAATTGATTGATTTTTTTGGAAATAACTTAGTATTTTATAAATTTAATTAGAATACATCAAATTATGAATCAATCTCTATAATGTCTGAAATTATGTTTGAAGTAACAATATATTTTCAATATGAAATGTACAATTTTTAGAGCTGTTTTGTTGTTGTTTTTTATGATAACTTAAGTTATAAAAGTCCAATTAAGGTGATTCTTGATTATTTATAATGATACTTAATGTTTATAAATATAATTCAAAAGTACCAAAAGATTATTATGAATTTAAAAATGTCTTTTTAGGTATAAAAATTGAAAAGACAGCATGTTTTCAGTTTTTAGGAATTCCCTTACCTGAATCACTTATAAGAGAAATTCAAATACGTGTGAAAATCGCCAAAATAATGAATTATATTACATGAATACCTTATGTTAATCACTTACATGAATACCGTATGTCAATTCTCATATGTGTTTAATTTTATTTTTTAAATAAAAACACTTATTTGAAATTCACATATGTGTATTTGGCTACATAGAAATCCTATAGGAAATTATGCTCTACTTTTCATTGTGTTTATTATATAGACTTTATGAATGTTTATTTGATATATATAAATTCTTAAAATTAATTTATAAATTAATTTTAATTATATATAACGTATGATAAGTGTTTTATATTGTTTTAAACTTGTTCTTACGAAGATCAAGTGCTGCTTTATTTTCACGCGTGAAACTTACAACTTCAAACTCAAAAATTCGTTTTAGTTATTATTTGTTGTTTTATTTGATTATTTTATATTTTTAATTAATATGATTTGATATTAAACTTATTAAAAATTGTATTAATAAATTTAATGTAATTTTATTAACTTTTTAATTTCTCTGCATGTTTACTGCTTGTTTTAAAAAGAAAGTTTTTGAATGTCTTATATTAAATTCAAACTTTTTATTTTATGGTATTTTAGTTGACCTATTATTCTAGATACCATTTGATGTATTTTATTGATGATTTAAATTTAGTTTGAATTATTATTTATTCTTTTAAATTTCATTCATGTGTTGAGCAATTATTATTCAATGATAATATTTTTTATCTCTCTCTCTCTCTTTGATAATATATTATTATTAATATTGAATTTTAAATTGGATGATGAATACTCGAATGTGTTTAGTTTATTTTTTTATAAATTACTTCATGAATTTATTTTTATAAGGTGGGAATGTGACAGAATCATGATATCATACTTTTTTATGAGAGATTTCATATTTTCAAGAGATACAATGAGAAAAGTATCATCATGTACTATTGGGATGTGTTATACAGTCTCCATGTGGTAAAAATTTATTATACTACTATATTATCTCTCAAGGTATAAAAAAAATATCTTTGACTTCTTATACTTACTTGATAAGAAAATCAAGATGATCATACACTCAAGAACCATCACTTTCATTTTATTCTACTTCTATCTATTTTGTTCTAGTTGCTTTAGTCAATAGTAGTTATTCTCATATCTAACATGATTTAACTTTATCATTATGATTTTACATAAGTAACAATTCTATATATTTATGTTGTGACTATTTTACTATAAATTTAGGACCATTCGGGTTGAAACTCCAAGTATCCAAAGTCAGGGTTTTAATTGGGTTGTGACTCCCCATACAAAAGTCAATTTTTTGTTATAATTACACTATATAAAGTAGATTGTAACTGTGTTATCATTCCCATTAAAAAATAACATTATTGAACAATGTATCTCTCACTGATTAGAGAGGTAAGAGTGTAGACTAGGCCTGCTTTGGACTAAACTACTATAAAACACATCCTTATGTTTTTTCTTTTATTCTGATTCGAATTAACCATATTAATTAACTATTATAATTAATTTAAATATTTAAAAAATTCATTTAAAAAATTTAATTTGATTTATTCACCCCCCACTCAAGACCATACATAATATTTATATCATACATCACAATTGGTATTAGAACCTATAGTTTCTTAAGGATAGATTATCTCTATCATTATTTTTACTGATGCCAATCAATTGGTAACAGTTCTTGTTCCTTTTTTAATTTATCCAATCCTTATATAGAGTTTTATATTTATATTTTGTTTTGATAACCTATTCCTAGATGCAAATGTCTATCTCATCCTAGTCAACATCATAAAATAGGTCTTGAAAATGTATCTCTAGTCATGACACGTGAATAACACCAAGAAACTGATCTAACTATGGTCACAAGGTCTAGAGGTATGACACCTCACTAACCCAATAAGGTAACTAGAAAAAGGGCCTATGAACCCCAGATGTATCCTTCCATCCTTTAAAAATCCACATAATTCTTGATAGGGGAATATCTCTCATAAAACAAGATCTCCTCACTGAACCCAAGGGTTATTTTTATCAGTCCACAAAAAACTATTGACATTACTGGGAAGTTCTCATCCACATATAGATGAAATTCACCCTTTATAATCATATCCAACAAAATCTAGGCCTAAAAGTTCGGTCTCTCATTAGATTTTACCAGTATAGTGATGACCTATAGGGTCTCCCAAACCTGGCCTCAAATGGTGCTTAATCGATGGTGGAGTGGTAAATCTTATGATATGAAAACTCCATTGATGGTAGATGGACCTCCTAGAAATGGAATGTAAATATGATGGAAACCTAAAGAATGTTCATTATAACCTAAAAGGTCCACTTTTTTAGACCAAATATTTGGGGTTTGAAAGCTATACTTAACCAAAAAAGAGTACCAAATCCTCTTGAATTTTCTCCCTAATCATGACATGAAGTGAGAATCATGGTCTGAAACATTCATTGATGCAATTCCATGATCTATACTACCTCTCAAATGAACATGAATCCCCAAATATCAATTAAGATATACTCATCTTCACCTACTGACAGGTGAACATCAAGAGATAAACTTAGCAAGAAGCTATAATAAACTTGGTCACCAAACCCGATTCCAATAAATATTGATACATCCTCATATTTCATGGATGTATTTATAATGAAAAGAAACCTCCTAATCAACTCCTCTAATAGTGAGACCAGTTTCATCATTCATTCTCTAAAGGATTCCATACTCCCCACATTTAGAAAATCTATAAATAAAACATCTAGTGGATATCCAGTCATATAAGATATCACAATTGATATCCCCAATATGTACATCCCTAATAAACTAATGAAGTCAAGGGGTAGAAAATGTCAACTAGATATACATTTTACCATAATCTTCCTCAAAGGGGAAATATAAATGGATCAACTTCTTCATCAATTCACTCAACAAAAACAGATGAAAAACCTATTGTGAGTGTCTTCTACCACAACTATTCCCTTGGGAGGCTCTCAAGCTAGTACTACCTCAACCATTACTGGGTCCATTTTCATTCCCATGTTTGAGAAAACATATCTAAAAAATTTGACCTCTTGAATATAGAATTGATACTTTGAGAGATTCCCATAAATCCTGTACTCTCAGATCATGTCTAAAACTACCCTCAAATATATTTCATGCTTTTTCACTAATAGAAAGTAAACTAAGATTTCATCAAAGTATAATACCATGAATCGATCCAATAAAGGTTCAAAGGATCCATATCCTAAGCCTCATAACACACCGTGGAATTATACACACTGAAAGGTATCACCAATAATTATATGAAAACATAGCATCTTTGTAAATCCACCTTTGTTATAATCTCCTCAATAACCCTAAGTTGGTGATAATTGTCTCGATGTCAAACACTGACAACCACTTCACCCCTAACCACAAGATAAATAAGTCATTAATTCTTGGGGGTGGATACTTCTATATGCCAGTCACCTAGTTTTTGTAACGTCAATCCAAATATGACCTTGAGATATCTACCTCCTCCTAGGTGAACAAAACTAGGCTACCCAGGTGAAAAAACTGGGTCTAACATGGTCTCTACTTTTCAGATTTCTCTAGACACACCATCATATCTCACAACTACTTGAGAACATCTGATATACTAGAATAGATACCAGAGCCTCCTTAGTGAAATATTTCATATAAAATATTTTTTTATGGGGAGTTAATCATGAACTATCCCCCTGGATGATATCTTTATACCTCTCCCACATCTCTAGAACTAACATATCATAGAATCTATTTCTCCAAGGGTCATACTAGCCTATTTTTAAGAAGTTGTTTATATCCTCGTACACATGATATCATCCTTCCATTACTGTGATTTCTCCTTACCTAAGTAGGAAAAATCCATCCCATAACATGGATTCATTGAACCACTCACTGGTAAGTCAACTAAGCATGTATGGAAGAAAACCAATCCATACTGAGGAAAGCATTATAGGGTCCCACTAAGGCTATGGAAAAGTTCCATGTGATGCTATATTTCTCTCATCAGAGTTAGGGTGCACAATCGATAGAATTTTGTGACACATGATCATCTCTACATGATCCTTCAAACATAAGGGTTGAGTGAAGGTATCAAATAGAAATTCTAAGATATCAAACTAGGTATATAGAAAAAAAATAGTGGCTTGTGACCGTGTCTATAAAAAATGAAGTTAAGTAGAAAACATAATGACCATACCTCAAATCAATCTTGAATCCTCCAAATCAAAATCTTCTATATTCTCATGACCATTGCTACCAGCTCCTTGAGCCTAGTGTGGACAACCTAGGGGTGGTGGTGGTGGAAAAAGATCAAGGTGACAATCACCCCTTACTACTCTCCAAGAACCTATTCCTCGCATGCCACACTATTCCAATAGTTATCACTTCCTGGGAATTCTATCAACCACCTCTCTTTCTACAACATGATGGGTAGGAAAATCTCACATGAGATGTCTTTTTTCGATCATAATCACAAAAATGATTCTTTGTTGTTGAACTGAGTTATCCTCAAGGTCCTCATGAACAACACAACCTCCTATGACATGACCTACATCATAAACCTACTATTATTGGGTCCATATCTCCCTAGATCCTAGGTTACCACTGTAATGGGATAAAATGATACTTGTTTGATCCCTATACATAATTATCCATCGCCATCAAATCCATCCAAAAATCAGTCTAACATGATGTATCCCTTTGAACCACCATAGGTGGGACTATATATTGATTAATGGAATAAAGCAACAAATATTTTCCAACCAGAAGGGAAAATACCTTGTATTCATGACCCTACATAGAGGCCTTATCACCCATTTGGTCATACCCTTAACATTTATGTAAAAACCTCACTAGTTGTTAACATGAATACATCCCAGAAAAATAAAATATACACCATAATCAATGGATATATATGACGAGATAACTCAATTAGGGCATGGAAACCAAAAAGCATTCATGTATGATTCATGTACCAATGTTTTCATGCAACTAGTTGTTACATATACTGAGTCAACAAGTAGGTTATCAGATTCCTAGTGAATTGATATGTTGGTCATCACACCAACACTAGAGTCCCTAGCCTAACAAATGAACTCAAAAAACATTAAAACTATTTACATAAATACCAAACCAATCTTACATTTATAAAATCACCAATATATAGTCCTAAGATGAACCACTATGACAACCCAAGACTTTTACACATAATATTAAATTATTCTTAAACATAAATACCCAATAATTACAATATAAGGGTCATAAAGGCCTAGTTCCTTTGGAAGACTAGGTTATTAATATTTAAAACATGGAATCCTTAGTTAATTTTCCATATTGAGAATATAAAATCAATTCAAGCTTATAAATATGCATGGGATAACCTAGGGAATATATAAATAAGGGTGTGATCTAAAAATCCCAGTAAGGGAATAACCATGATAAAAAATTATAACATGTGAGTTAATGGTGTAACATGATATCATAAAATAGAAGGTACATTGTTAATCATGTGTAATAATGACATAAATATAATGGTATCATAAGATCATAGAAACATAGAAAATGTGTAAGAAACATAAAACATGACATAAGAATAAGTCAAGGGTAGCTTCTAGGACAACATCACATGGTTGATAGATTCCCATAATGGATTAGGTTCACTCCGTAATCACATATATGATGTCTCGTGAGACTAAAACTTTACCAATGTATTGGAGAACTATCTAGGTTTACCCATCATAATATGTTCACGATCTTTGTGTGCTTCATAAAGAAAATAAATCATAAGGTATAACATAAGAATTACACATGGAACTAAAATGGGTTTTATAATCTTTATTCATATCAAATTCAAAGGAAATTCCATAAGGAAGGATTTTGTGAAATTATCATAAGGCATGTATTAACCAATCAAAGGAAGGGATAATAAACTAGGTTTATATCTAAGAGACATATATACATAATTTATAATAAATACATAACATTAAAGGTTATTGTCATTGAAAAAAATACACAAAAACAAAATTCTTGAGAAAATTAATCTTTTTTTACTTTGAGTAACATTAAAGGATGTCATATTAGATGGAAAATGATTTTGAAAATCACTTTGAACCTTTTTTAGGAAAACACCCTTTCTATTTTGAAAATATTTACTTAAAATCTAGAACTTTCTCAAACATTAAAGATAATATTTTTATAAAATAATCATTGAAACTTAAAAATGAATCACTAAAACATTTAATTGTCATGATAGTGGAAAATTTTATTCATTCCAAAATATGTTACAAAACAAATATTCCACTCACTTTTTTGTAAGAAAAGTCATAAAGTACATTGTTTGGAAAATGATAGGATGATTCATTTTAATTTTTTTTAAAAATAAAATTAAGCATAAAAATTACTCTAAATATTCATATTAAAAAATTAATTTTTTTTAGAAAACTTGTATTTGGATGAAGAAGGATTTTCGACTGAAGAGAGAAATTTTGTAATTTTTTTTGAATAATACCAATCATTTTAAGTACCAAAGAGAGTAAAATGTTACTATTACTTGAAAAAATACATGAATAACCATAGGAGAATAAAATTAAAGGTGTCTATTTTACAATTATTAAATAATTTCCTTCAATGGAAATTCAAGCCTAATCAATCCTGATTAAATTGTTATTGAAACATAAACCTTTACCATTTTGGTAAATTTTGAGTCATAACTTCCCATGAATGAAGTAGATGAATTGTAAATTGAAATCACATAAATTGGGAAGGAATATTGATATATTATGTAAATATTTATTATATACACCATTCAAAATAAATTAAATGCATAAAAGAACATGTGTCACAGAGAAAGAAGTTTGAGATGAAACCCTTACATAGTTTGTATCATTGAGGTGAGAGTAAATCAATGGGATTATTATGTGTAACAAATTTATATCCCCACAAATACAAGTTTAAATAAAAAATATATTAATTTAATGTAATTTCACACATAATTTTTACATAATATAATCAATTAAGTAGTCGTATAACCCAATGAAAGGAAATTGAGTTAAGAAACCCCTTACCTCATGATTTACTTTAGTTGATTCTTATTTAACCTCTTGTATAATGGTTTTAAACATTATATTAACTTATAATAGAGTCATATTATTATTTATAAAATCATATATGATCCTTTTATAACAAATTATTACCCATTATTTAATAATATTTCATTATCATTATCTATTCAGGTGTTAAATGCCTTGTTTTCTTGTGAATGTATTGTAATTAAAATTCTGGATCTTGAGAATAGGAAATATTTTAATCATATAGAGAATTATATTAATGTTATAAATAATTTTTTTCATTATATATATCTTTATAGTCATTATTTAATTTTGAACATGGAGAATGAATCACATCGATTAATGGAGATGGTAGGTCATACGTACGCATGAGTGGCGTAATCATTTGATTAATAGGTAAAAGGGTAAGGAATTGGATTGTATATTAATTTTATAGAATCTATATCATGTCAAATATATCACTTAAATTTGTTAAATTTATCCTTTATTACCTTCCATTTAATTTTTTAGTGAAAAAAATCACATCGCTTCGTGATGTGGTAGTTTGTCGTACACACGAATGACATTATCATTTATTCAATGGATGATAAGGTAAGAAAGTATATGAATATTAATTTTAAAATATTATTAATATTTAATTAATATAATTTATGAATATAAAATTAGTCCTCATTACCTTCCATTAAAATAGTAATTTAAAACAAATCATATTTCTTTATGAGGCGGTAGTCTACAATACACATGAGCGACGTTATCGTATTCTCTATAGAATGAAATTTAAGAAGTTATATGTGATATTATAATTAAAAAAGTATAATTATATCATATATATCATATATAATTGTTATATAAATCATTATATCCATCCATGAGAAGCAGTGATGGAAAACGAATTACGTCAGTTCGTGAGGCGATAGTCCTCTGTACACACGATCAACGGGTTTGTTACCCATTTGAGGGAGGAGGATATGGTTTTAGGTCATTAATTTAACATAAAAACATTTATATAATATAATTAGGTTATTATATCATTTTGTTTTAATAATATTTTGAGGAGGTGGAAGAAGAAATAAAATAAAAAACTTGGTTAAGTATGTTACCTCTCATTGAAAAAACTTTTTTACACAAAAATACTTCCTAGGTTGAATTTAAAATAAAAAAAGTATTATAAGATTATGGGAAATAAATAAGGAATTTATTTTCCAAACCAATGGGTTTTGTAAGTGTTAAAAGGAGAGAAGATCAGGTGACCTTTTATAAGTGGGGAGATGACATACATGGGATTTTTGAAAAACAAAGAATTAAACCAATTTTTTCTCATTCAAAAAGGATAAAAAATGAATAATTTTATAAAATTATAAGATATAAGGTCTAAATATGACCATAAAATAGTAATTAGACTTGTTTTGAGTCATTTTTAAACCATTTATTTTTAGTTAAACCCCCCAGTAAACCTGATTTTACCTTAATGGCGGTAAATAATTTTTACTATATTAAATATTCATTATAGTCAAAAATTAAGTAGAAATTATTAGATAATATTATTTATGATTATTAAAAAAATGGAATCAATTTTTAAAAATTCATGTCACAGAAGAATAAGAAACTAATTTAAAATTAAACCCATAGACGTATCAAAAAAACATTTTTTCACAAAATGCCTTTTAAAGAAAAGATGATATCATATTAACTACATGAGAAGTAATAATAATTATTTGAATTTTAATACATATTTATAGATATTTAATCTATTAATTTAATTTAAATCATTCATTTTTGGGGTTGTTTAAATTATTTAAAATGGATAAACATTATACAATTAAAATAAATTTTAAGGAAAAAAAGATGTTTAAAATACTTAACATAAAATTATACTAAAATCTATTATAAAGACGAATTAAATGTAATTAATTGAATTTAATATAAATAAATAATAATAATATTAATTTAAAATCATATTAAAATAACAATGGGACTTAATTAATTTAAAATAAATGAAAATTTTATAAAAAGTGATATTTTCAATATTCAATAAAAAATTTATATTTTTTTAAAAATACCATAATTTCATTTTAAGTTAATATCAATATTGTTGAGTCAATAAGGTTTTCCTTATAAATTTTCCATTCCTTCATGTTTGGGGGAGATTGTTGAGTTAATAAGGTCTCCTTATGACTTTATCATTCAGTCTTGTTTGGAAAATCAAAAACACCTTATCTCAAGGAAAATCTCATTTTACTCTGTGTTTTACTTCTATAAGGAAAATTTTCCTTCCCAAAGGAAATTTAACCTTAGCATGTTTTTCATTGTCCATCTTGTCTAAATGTAAAATTCAGTTTCATATCTAAAACCTCGGAATCATATAATACTTAGATAAAGAGCATTCTGTTTTTAGAATCCAAATTCAGACTCCGAGTTCTCAGAATTTAGACTCCAAACTTTTCTAAGTTCTGACTCTGAGTTCTATGAATTAAGACTCTCAACTTTTTTGAGTTCTAACTCTGAGTTCTCTAAATTCAGATTCTGAAATCTTATGAGTTCTGACTCCAAGTTCTCTCAATTCATACTCCGAATTTTTATGAGTTATGACTCTAAGTTCTCTGAATTCAGATTCTGAACTCTTCTGAGTTATAACTCTGAATTCTAATAAATTCAGACTTTGAACTTTGTAAGTTCAGACTCCGAATTCAAATGAATTCTGACTCCGAACTTTTTAAGTTCTAATTCCGAATTCTCATGAACTCTGACTTCGAACTTTGTAAGTTCAGGTTCCGAATTCTTGGGAATCCAGATTCCAAATTTCCTTGAAATTCGGACTCTGGAAATCTATAGAGTTTAGGTTCTGAATTCCTTAGAAAATAGAATCTGAATATCCTTGTATTATAGACACTGAATGTGTTTTTGGTTAGACTTCTAACCTTTATTTTCTTACATTCCTTATATTGGATTTTGGTTATGTAACAATATTATTTATTACACTTGTTTTGTTATAAAATATGTCATGCATTCAGTTACTAACTAACTGTTGTTTAAGTGACATGTGTACAGGTCCCTCTAAAATTCAAGGAAAAAATATGACCATTGGAGGAGGGAGACGGCCATTGAAGCCATGCCTATAAATAAAAGCTCATTTGAAATAGATCACAACAAGTTGATCAATCTAGAGATTACATGTTGCTGAAGTGATTTCTAAAGAGAGAGAGGCTTTATTGCTTTGTGCGTACTGAACACCTTTTTTAGATTTTCTTTGTGTGACTCCGATTGTTGTTGTGTATAATCAAGGGTTTTCAGGGATAGGAAGACAGAGGTGTCGACTACCTTAAAGTTAGAGGACTTCCTTGCTAAGGAAGACAGAGGCACCAACTACCTTGAAGTTTAGGGCTTTCGGGGATAGCAAGACAGACTCTGATCATCGTATTGAGGGATTAACCTGGTGTGGGTAAGACAGACTTTCTTGAAAGTATAAATCAAGGGACCTTTATCCAAGGTTGTTGGATACCCTTCTCTTTGGGTTAAAAGATTTACTACTTGTTACTTGTTTTGTTACAGGTTTTCCACTGAATTTTATTTGTTGAGGAAAGTATAACTATCTTATACTTCCTTATACTTGTATACTCCGATTTAGTAAGATTTTATATGCTTTAAAGTAGAATATTTATCTTTTTAATCTTTCATTAAGTTTCATTTTCCGGAATCATCTTTCTTGATTTACTTTCTTAGAATCATATTTCTAGAATCTAGAAAGTGTGTAGAACTAGAGGTTTTGTGAATTACCTTGTTTAACTTTGTTAAACATAACTATCTTTAAAAGTTCCAATGAATTTTTTTAACGAATACAATTCACCCCCTCTTGTATTTTGAGCATCATTAGATACTTTATTTAGTATCTCTATAATTTTGATCCTACATTTGGTATTATAGAGTATATCATACTCACATACCATCTCAGCAATTGGTATCAGAGTATTAGTTCAATCTGAATTAATCTCATGATTAAATTCATAAGAGAATTCATCTTTTTCTTATTTTTGGAATCATATTTTCAGACTCATAATGTTCAGATTCATATTTTTCTTAGAAATACTATTGTTCTATATTTTCCTTGCTTAGGAATATTTTCCTTGTTTACAAACTTTTATTACTAATAATTTTGTGTGGAAATTCTTTATTAAGATGTAAGGAATCAATATTGGTTCCATACACAATATCAATCCAACCAGACCACCTATTTTTGATGGGAATGACTATAGATATTGGAGAGATCACATGAATACATTTATTATCAATACTGGAGTAGATAATTTTGTTATGATTACTGAAGGTTATAAAATTCTGGACAATGAAGTCAGTACTTTCACCAACCAAGAAAAGCATGAATATCAACTAAATTATAAGGTACACAATACTTTGCTTTGTTCCACGACTAGAAATATATATAGCCAAATTTCATCTTGTGAAGCAGAAAATTGTATTTGGAAGAAACTGGAATTCACTCACTTTGGAACTTCCAAAGTTATTGAAACAAGAAGAGCCATGCTCAGAGCTGAATATCATGGTTTTTTCTTTCCTTATGGATAACCCATATGTAAGGTACAACAAAGATTCATGAATATTGTTAATAGTTTACAATATATGGGTGAAAAAGGATTATATGATAAGGAACTTGTTGATAAGATCATTGACATCATTCCAAATGAGTGGGAATCCAAGAGGATAGCTACTGCTGAGAACAAAAAGGTTACTCAGATTTGTCTTGATGAACTTTTTGGAACTCTTCTTCAACATGAAAATAGAATGAAGAGAGATACTGATAATGTAAAGAAGAAGAATGTGAATGGTAGTGTTTCTTTTACTACAACTTCAAATCATATGAAAGCCAAGACTCCAGAGAGAGTTACTAGATCCAAATCTAATAATATTGTTATACAATCCGAATCTAGTGGAAGTGAATCTTCAGAAAATGAACTAGCCAACTTTTCTCGAAGGGTGAACAAGATTGTTGGTTAGAATAACTTTCAATCTAGATACAATAATATAGAAAGGAAAGATAAGAAATATTCAAAAGTCACTTGTTACGAATACAAGAGAGCTGAACATATAAGACATGATTGTCCCATGCTCAAGAGAAAATAAAGAAAGGAAAATCATTTTGAGAGAAATAGAAAGAAGTACTACAAAGATAAATCTAAGAAAGTATTGAAAGCTAATGACACCTAGAGTGCCAGTGGTGGTGACTCTTCAAGTGAATCATCAGATTATGAATCTTCTGGATAGAAGAATCTAGGTCTAATAGCCAGAATACCTATTGAAAATCATTGTTTGATGGATAAGGTACACAATTCCGAATCTATGACCAATGTATCTTTGAATGCTAATGATAGTAAATACTATAACTATTCTGATGAAGATAATACTTTACCTACCTATGAAGATATTTCTAGGTTTGATAAACTTCTTGCGATTGAGAATTCAAAACTCATGAAAAAGATTGATAAGGAAAATTCTCAGAATACTATTCTTACTAAGGAAATATCATATCTTTCAAAGTATCTTTATAAGAAATTTTTTGATTTTTAAAGTATTTCAAAAAATCTTGAGGAAATAAATTCTGAGAAGGGTAAACTTTCTAAAGATCTAGAAAACAATATTAATAAGAAAAATGTTTTTGAGCCCAAATCTAGTTCAAAATCAAATGTTTTTGAAGACAAGAACTTAGTTATCAAACTAAAATCCGAAATTTTTTCCTTGAGGAAGTGTTTGTCAAACTTTACCTTAGGTAAGGAAAATTTTGATAAGATGTATTCTCAAATCCGACCTCTAAGGAATAGTTCTGGTTTTGGTTAGACTAGTTCTAAACCAACTTTTAGTAACAATTATTTTGTTCCTCAAAGTGCTCCATTCTGCACTAAGTGTCAGTGTGGTGGGCATTGGGAAAAAATTGTTCCTTAAAAAAAATCAGTCTTTAGGATTTCATAAAGCCTATTTTTCAAAGAAAATGTGGGTTTCTAAAATTTTTCTTTCTAAAATTTCCGAATCCAAGAAATTTTGGATTCCGAAAGTCTAAATCTTTTGTTTTTAGGAAAGTATAGAAAGTACCAATAGCAATACATGGTACATGGATTGTGGATATTACCAACATATGACTGGTAAAAAAAACTACTTTGAAAAGATTATCAAGACTAAAGGAGGAAAATTAAATTTTGGAGATAATGCTCAGGGAGAAATTATTGGTATAGGTAACAATATTTTTCTTGAAAAAACATTGATTTAAAATGTTTTATTTGTTAAGGGTTTTAAGAAAAACCTCATTAGCATAAGCCAACTATTTGATGAACGTTACCTTGTGAATTTTAGGAATGACAAGTTCTTAGTACACAATTCCAAGGAAGAGTTTATTATTTCTACCCATATGCAAGAGAATGTATACACACTAAACTTAGAAGACCTTCGGAGCCAAGACCTACCTTGCCTTAGTGAAATGGAAGATCATTCTTGACTATGGCATAGAAGGTTAAGACACTGTAACCTTAAGAACCTATGAAAACTTTCAAATAAAAGATTAGTTAAGGATTTACCAGAGCTTATATTTGATTCTTTAAAAGTTTGTTATCCATGTCAATATGGAAAGCAACATAATTCAAGTTTTAAATAAATTGGTGAAGTCTCAACTACTGATGCATTATAGTCAGTGCATATGGATCTCATTGGTCCTACACAAACTAGAAGCATTGGAGGAAATTATTATGTATTTGTTTTAGTTGATGATTACACTAGATTTACGTGGGTCTATTTTCTAGAAAATAAGTCTGAAGCCTTCCCGTATTTTAAAAGTTTTAGATCCCAAGTTAAAAATGAGAAAAACCTTCCATTGATAACTATTCATAGTGATCGTGGAGGAGAATTTCAAAATTCTGATTTTGAAACTTTTAGTATTAGAAAAGGCATTACTAATAACTTCTCAGCACCCAGAACACCTTAACAGAATGGTGTTGTTGAAAGAAAAAATATAATTCTTCAAGAGATAACAATAACCATGTTGAGTGAGTATTCGGTAGCCAAACACTTTTAGGATGAAGCTATAAGTACTGCTTGTTATACTATAAATCGTGTTTTGATTTGACCTTTTCTTAATAAAACTCCTTATGAATTATGGAATGCTATAAAACCTAGAATTTCTTACTTCAAGGTTTTTGGTTGTAAGGTATTCATCATAAATAATAAATATAATCTACATAAATTCACACCAAAATCTGATGAAGGAATTTTCTTAGTCTACTCCACAACCTCTAAGGCTTATAGAGTTTTCAATAAAAACACTTGTACTCTTGAAGAGAGAGTACATGTCAAATTTAATGAAACTGATCCCTTTTTTTTAAAAAACCCCTACCTACATCTTCATATGTGTTTTAAAAAACTGATTATCAACCTTTGTTAGAAGAACCTTATGACAAGGAAAATGCCCAAGAAAATGTTTCTGAAGCATTTACCCTAGAAGATTTCCTACCCTATGTTAATGAACAGGTCTTACAAAACCCAAATCAGTTGTTTCTAAAGAATCATCCCAGTGATAGTATCATTGTTGATGTGAATCAACCTATAAGGACTAGAAGTTCCTTAAGGAATGAAATAGAACATCTAGCATTCATTTCCCAATTAGAACAAAAAAGTACTAATGAAGATTTATATGATGATGATTGGATAAAAGCTATGAAAGATGAGCTAAATGAATTCAAAAGGAACAAAGTTTGGATCTTGGTTGAAAGACCTAAGGAAAATTCTGTTAATTGGAGTAAAATGGGTCTTCATAAATAAGTCTGATGAAAATGGAATCATAGTAAGAAATAAAGCTAGATTGGTTACTATAGGCTATAATCAATAAGAATCGTCTCATAAAGATATGTCTACTTTCAAGACAATTCCGGAATGGAAGGTATATAGAGAAAGGCTGGCGCATTCAAATTTCTTCAACAAGTATGATTTGATTATTTCAAAGAATATTAAGCTGAATGGATGGGAGACTGTTTGTATATCAAATCCAGGTGCTCAAGACTTAGTGTATCTAGATCTGCTGATAGAGTTTTATGAATCAGTCAGTTTATTCAAGGAAGAAGGCAGAGAGAAGTTTTCTTTTAAAAGATATGGTAAGACTTATTCTCTTTCGTATTCAAAGGTATCTAGTTTGATTGGAGTTCCACTTGAAGGGGAAGCTGAATTCTGTAAACATAAATTGCCAGATGTACAAGAAAGTTTTGTCAAGGTAAAATCTATAGAGTGTCTTTTACTTTCAGATGTCAAGACTCCAAATATTTCTCATTTGTCTACAAATAACAGGATCCTTAAATTATGGGTTCAAGGTTTTATCATTCCTAGAAAAGGTGATAAGGACACCTTGAAGAAGAGTGACATGTACATCTTAGATTTTCTGGTAAATCTGAGGAAGATAAATTTGGTCAAGCATATTCTGGTTACGATAGAGAATATCAAGAATGGAAACTTGAAAGATCAGATTATAATGTATCCAAATATTCTTTCCAAGTTGATTGTTCGATGTCTGGAGTCTTTCAGAATTCCTTGTAGTTCAAAGATGAGGAATTTCAAAGTCATGCTGATTAGTGATGATACCCTAAAAAGGATGAAAGTTGATTTTTCTAAGGAATTAAGAGAATTCTATGATCTACTAGAGGAAGAGGCTGAAGTTGTTCCGAAGGAACAAGAAGTTCCTGAACCATCAAGAAAAGGAGGAAAGAAGAGAAAGTTGAAAGAAGTAGTAGAGGAAGAGAAAACACCAAAAGCTAAGGAAGCTCAATCCGCACCTCCAAATCCTAAGAAGAAAAAAGCCTATCCAGATGAGGTTGTAGCCAAGTGGAGGGAAGACAAGAAAAATAGGAAGGAAGGAGATCCATAGTTTTTCTTGGATCCTGTAGAAGCTAAGGCTTTGAAAGAGATGACAACAGATGAGCTTGACAAACAAGCTAAGGAAAAGAAATTAAAAAAAAGATGTCGGAGACTAAGATTGTGCAATACCTTCTGAGGGATACTGAGAAAGCATATGATAATATCCCTGTACCGAAATCCTTTTTGGTAGAGGCCTTAACAGAGACTCTGGGGAAGAAATTTCTCACTCTGAAAAAAGTACAAGAAAAGATTGTTGAAGAAAAGGAAGCTGTGGAAGAAGTACAAGAAGAATAAAGCAGTGGTGACACAAAAGACCTTATAAAGCAAGTTGAAGACTTTCATGAGAAGGAAAGTGCATCTGAGAAATTGTCTATACAAACTTCTGAATCCGAGTCTTCAAAGCTCACAACTCCTAGGAAGGATGGGGAAGGTGAATATAAGAAGGGTGAAGAAGAAGTTAATAAACTGTCTAAGGAAGAAAGTTCAAATAATTATTTTATTCATCCTGAAGATGCTGAGGTAGGAGCTCAGAAAGAATAAGTAGATGAGGATAATATTTTCCAGCTATCTGATAGTGAACAAGAGTCTCCAGATGAGGAAGCTGTTCCGAGAACTGATAAGGGGAAACATGTGATTGTGGATACACCTACTAAAGTTGTTTTAAAGAAAAAGGAAGAAGGTGGATCTTTGAAGAGGAATCTTGTCGAGATAAAGAAAGATTCCTCACCAAGAAAAGTCTCAGATTCATAATCATCATCCCTAGGACATGATTTCATCATTAAATCACTGAAGAATCTTGTTGAAACTATTCCAATCATTCCAAGCATTGACTCGAGATGTCAGATGCTCCAACACAGCATGAATCAAAAATCGGATTCAATATCATTGGTGATGGACAAGTGTGTAAAGCTTGAGGATGATCTCAAGAGTTTCTTCATTAACTACAATGCCCACAAAAAATCTTGTAAGAAAGTGATTAGCTAGTCAAAGAAAGTAGTTGAATACATGAGAGAGCTTGATGAGTTTCAACATGAAGTTAAGGAAGATTTTGATAATGAAGATAGTAAAATCAAGGATCTCATGACTAGCTTTGAGGAAAAGCCAACTCTTGATCAGAATAACCGGATTAAAGGGGTAAATGATCTGAATGGGAAGCTATATTCGGTTGCCCAAAGTTGTAAAAGGGAAAGGGATCTTCAGATCGAGATCAAAGAGAAGCTAGTTAAGCAAGATGAGTTGTTGAAGGCTCAGGCAGAGGCTCTGAAGGCTTAGGAAGAAAAGATCAAAGATTTAGAGAAGAAAGCAGAGGATCAGGATCAACTCCTAAGGAAAGTAGAGGAAGACCACAAGGAACTCAAAAATATGAAAACCATAGTAAATAAATTGATACCCAAGGAGAATAAAGGAAAATATATCCAATATGATCTTTTGTTGTATTCTTTCATTGTACAAATTCTTCATATCTTAATAAAATTTTTGGTTTCTTGTTTTTGTTTGGATGCTTTATACTAATATTTCAGGTACTATAATTTATTTTTCATTCCCTCAAATTCTTTTTAAAAATCACAAAGGGGGAGAAAGGAAAAATAATACTAATAAAAGAATAAATAAGCACAATTAAGTGGGATTTTATCTAAGGGGGAGTTTTCATTACGAAAATTTCCATATTCAAGAATATGATAAATCTCATTCCAAAAATCTAGAATACAATCCTTAGAGTTCCAAAGCCTAAGAGGGAGTTAGTCGTATTCATCCTTTCCCATATGATAAGGGGGATAAGTTTTACTTTCAAAGTCTAGAAAAATATTTTATAAGACCTTTTATTATTTTTTGTAAGGATGTTTGTGCTTTCAAAAAAGGGGGAGATTGTTGATTCAATAAGGTTTTTGCTTATGAATTTTCCATTCCTTCATGTTTGGGGGATATTGTTGAGTCAATAAGGTCTCTTAATGACTTTAATATTCATTCTTGTTTTGAAAATCACAAAAAACCTTATCTCAAGGTAAATCTCATTTTACCCTATGTTTTACTTCTATAAGGAAAATTTTCCTTCCCCAAGGAAATTTATCCTTACCATGTTTTTCATTGTCCATCTTGTCTAAATGTAAAATTTGGTTTCATATCTAAAACCTTAGAATCATATAATACTTAGATAAAGAGCATTCTATTTTCAGACTCCGAATTCAGATTCTGAGTTCTCTGAATTCAAACTCCGAACTTTTCTGAGTTCTGACTCCAAGTTCTCTGAATTCAGACTCCAAAATTTTTTGAGTTCTGACTCCGAATTCTCTGAATTCAGATTCCGAACTCTTTTGAGTTCTGAATCCGAGTTATCTGAATTCATACTCTGAAATTTTCTGAGTTCTGACTCTGAGTTATTTGAATTCAGATTCCGAACTCTACTGAGTTCTAACTCTGAATTCTAATGAATTTAGACTCCGAACTTTGTAAGTTCAGACTCCAAACTCAAATGAATTCTGACTCTAAACTTTGTAAGTTCTAACTCTGAATTCTCATGAACTCTGACTCCGAACTTTGTAAGTTCAGGTTCAGAATTCTTGTGAATACAGATTCTTAATTTCCTTGAAATTCAGACTCCAGAAATCTATAGAGTTCAGGTTCTGAATTCCTTAGAAAACTAAATCTGAATATCCTTGTATTATAGACAGCTTATGTGTTTTTGGTTAGACTCATAACCTTTATTTGATTACATTTTGAATATTGGATTTTGGTTATGTAACCATATTTTTTCTTACACTTGTTTTGTTATAAAACAATGTCGTACATTCAGTTACTAACTAACCATTTTTTGAGTGACACATGTACAGGTCCCTCCGAAATTCAAGGAAAAATATGACCATTGGAGGAGGGAGCCAACTGTTGAAGCCATGCCTATAAATAGGAGGTCATTTGAAAGAGGTCACAACAAGTTAATCAATCTAGAGATTACATGCTGCTGAAGTGATTTCTAGAGAGAGTTGCATTATTACTTTGTGCGTACTGAACACCTTGTTCATATTTTCTTTGTGCAACTCCAATTGTTGCTGTGTACAATTGAGGGCTTCCGGGGATAGGAATACAGAGGTTCAAACTACCTTAAAGTTCGAGAACTTCCTTGCTGAGGAAGACTGAGGTGCTGACTACCTTGAAGTTGAGGGCATGCGGGGATAGCAAGACAAACTCCAATCTTCGTATCGAGGGCTTAACCTGGTGTGGGTAAGACAGAATTTCTTGAAAGTATAAATCAAGGGACCTTTATGAAAGGTTGTTGGATACCCTTCTCTTTGGGTTAAAATATTTACTACTTATTACTTGTTTTGTTACAAGTTTTCTGCTGTATTTTATTTGTTGAGGAAAGTATAACTATCTTATACTTCCTTATACTTGTATACTCTGATTTAGTAAGATTTTATATGCTTTAAGGTAGAATCTTTTTCTTTATAATCATTCATTAAGTTTCATTTTCCAGAACCATCTTTCCAAATTCACTTTCTTGGAATCATATTTACAGAATCTAGAAAGTGTGTAGAACTAGAGGTTTTGTGAATTACCTTGTTTAACTTTGTTAAACATAACCATCTTTAAAAGTTCCAAAGTAATTTTTTTAAATAATACAATTCACCCCACCTATTTTATTTTGAGAATAATTAGATACTTTATTTAGTATCTCTATTATCTCGATCCTACATTTGGTATTATAGAGTATATCATACTCACATATCATCTCAACAAGTATACTAATTTTAAAAATGTTTTTAATTTTATAAAATAAATTTTCTAAAATTGGTAAAAATTAATTTTAAGTTATGTGTGAAAAGCGTGACTAAATCCCCTTTTAGAAAAATTTAGTTTTTTAGAAAACATTTTTTTATTTCAAAAGGTTCTTATTTTATTAATAATTAGTAGATAACCAATGAATTTTTTTATACATGTGTAAAAAATATAAATTTCATAATTTTTCTAGTTTTTTTCATAACCTCCAACTCATATCTAGGTTATAATGTTCATGTTTATATAGTAGTATTTTAATAGATTATGATGTTTCATTTAAACTTGGCATTTCAAGCATCAAAAGCAATCAATGAGATTGAATTTATTTTAAAATAAATATATCATAGTGTATTTGTGTGTTATATTTTTTTCTAGGATCGGTGTTATAGGATGTATATGCTATCAAACATAATTTTATTCCTTTAAAATCTCAGAGCATTACATTCTACCCCTTAAATAAAATACATCATTAAAATTTAATATTGATATTGATAATCAAGGGTTTGCAATTTTTAAATAACACAGTTGTAACCAACATCATAATTTTTTTAATAAAACATAATCTTGATAAGAGAGAAAGGGAAGTATGGAGGTCATATAGAATAACACATACTAGGTTTTCAAGTAGGAGAATAATAGTGGCTAGTGAATATCTAGACATAGAAAAACTAGTAAATAATTATGGGGAGTGATAGAAATCATTGAACATAAAGAAGTTATTGATCAATATAATTCTATGGATATTATACCATAATTCTTTGATGATTTAAATTGTAAGAACCTGGGTTTTGAGCCTATAAGACTTTGAATTTTTTTCTTGATGTTATCCAAGAGCAGGGCGTTCAGACAACCTGTGATTCTGAGCCCCAGTGTTTCCGGAATTAAACTTTAAGTGCATTCACACTGAACACACCAAATAAATAGAATAACTTTTAAATGGTTTCTCTGATGGGAAAACTGAGGGCATCATTGATTCCGTAGCATGCCATTTACACTAGGAGGGGTGTAACTTTCGCAGGCACAACCATTCTATGGAAAACACCACAAGGGGCGTTTTCGTAATTTAGTAGCCTCAGACGTGAACTTTATAACCTTTGAACAGAGGCTCAGATTAAAATTCCGAGACCACCATTGTGCTCAGAATGTGGATTTTACCCTAGAGGCAGCTTAACCCCGACCCCGCCGAAAGTTCGGGTACGGGGGCCTACGGGCGGGAGGTTAAGTGTTTTTCTACTTAAACACATCCACCCCCACCCTTCTTCTTCCCCTTCATTTCTCCCTGGCAGTTTTTCCTCTCAAAAAGCATCAAGACCCTACCCCAACCTCTCCAAGGCGCAGTGGCTCCGACAGATCATCAACGAAGCTACGAGCTATGCCCAACGAGGTAGGATTTTGTGTTCTCATTTTTAAATCCCGCATAAACCTTTGAACTCAATTTATTGCATCGAAATGCTGTCAAATTCTCGATCGAAGTCCATATTTGCATAGGAATCTATTTGAGATTCCCAGCAATTCTTTTGGATCGAATTTTTGAGTCCCAAGGTGTCCGGGGGGACCCTGGGTTGTTTTCCGACCAAACCTTGGGTTTTACGGCAGTTCCAAGGCTGTCTGGAAGTCGGTACGGTGGTCTGGCGGATCCCAAGCGGTGGCGGCGGCTTCGCGTAGCGAAAGCTCTAGGAGGCAGCAGCAGATTCGAGTGGCGGAGGCTCCAGGAGGTGACTGTGTCTTCATGCGGCGACAGCTCCAGGCGGTCCGGGCAGGCGGCGTACACGGGGTGACGCGGTGGGCTAGGCTGGTTGGCTTCACTGGTCAGCAGGAGGCGCGAGAACCAGGGTCGTCGCGACCCCGACCAGCCGATAGAGACCTGCACTCTGTGGGTCTCATGGAGAATGCGCTAGAACGGCTGAGCCGGTCCGCGTGACATGGGGCGGCCCGCGCGGCAAACCGCGAGCCCCAGTGGACCGGGCGGTCCGGGCGGCCCAGCCATGGACCGCCAGTCAGAAGGGGTGGGCCGGCCCAGGCCCACCCCACCCCGTCCGATGACATTAAAAATGTCATAACTCACAAACCGAGATTTGGATTAGTGTGTCGTCTATGTAAACGCGATCCTTGGATCGAGACAGAGGTTTTGGGATAGTCCCGGGGATTTTTAATTCCCAGGATGGGAGCTCGGTGGCACAACACGCTCGTTAAGTACCTCGTCGGGATTCTTCTTTCGGATGGCGCGAACACATCTGAAGTCCGTTTAAGGTGCCTTCAGTAGCATTGTGACCCTGGAATTGAGACGAAGTTTTATAGGGTGGTTTCAGGAAATGAAGCTGGAATTGATGTGTGTGCCCCATGGGTTGTCTTTTAAGCTGTAAGCAGCGTTTTGCGACCTTTTCATTAGACATCTGTTCGGGGTGAATGAGTAGTCGTTTTGGCATGTTTTTCCGAGAGAATCGCGATGAAATAGTTTGCCCAACCTTTTTCGAGACTGAGGTGTGGGCCCCATGAGATTCCATATGGTCATAAAGCAGTGTTGAATAACTTTTTCATCGGAAGTCTATTTCCAGCGAGTAAATAGTCTATCTCGCTTGTTTTTCCATGAGGATTACAAAGGTGTAATCTATTTGGGCCTGTGGAGCCTCTTTCGAGATATCATTAAATGTGGAAACATGAAAGGGCGTTGGTCGGTGGTTCCTTTGGTGCACTCCGACCCAACGCACGGTCGCAATGTTAGCGACGCCCACAGATGGTTCAGGCAGTGTGGAGTTATCAGACCAGTTCAGGGTTTACCCACCAGTGGGGCTGGGCAATGGGTTATCCACCGGTGTATCAGGGTTTATCCTCCAGTGAGGTTGGGCAGTGGGTTACCCATTGACTTTAGGGTTTACCCTCCAGTAGGGCTGGGCAGTGGGTCACCTGACGATTTTTTAGGGTTTACCCTCCAGTAGGGATGGGCAGTGGGTCACCCTGCAACCTTTTAGGGTTTAACCACCAGTAGGGCTGGGCAATGGGTATCCCGACGATCTTTTTGGTGTTTACCCTCCAGTTGGGTTGGGCAGTGGGTTACCCGATGACTTCTTTCAGACTCATGCCTTTCTATTAGGCTAGTCAGGGACTTTTCTCCATGATTACCGAAGCAAGAATTTTGGTGGTACGATTTAGCGATGAGGCGGCTTGATGTGTGACACTGTTGGGCATCAGTGATGGATTTCCTTAGAACTTTTGGTGACTTATCCTGGGCTGAGCTTGGAGATAGAGATCCCCTTAAGCACTTGTTCGGGTTTCTTGTTGAGCATATATATATACACCCTACTTTTGTCCTCACTCCTTGGGTTCAGTTACTCTCATTCTAGGAGGGATGAAGACATGTAGGGTATGCCACGTGATTTCTGTGTCTAGCTCCTCTTGGTTGGGATAAGTCTACTTCATTTCTTTTGTTGGGTTGAGCTGCACTCTCTCTATTGTACTCTTTAACTGCTCTCTGTTCTATCTATTGCTCACCGTTTTAGTACCTCCTTTGTTGCTCCCTCAAGATTTTGGGGCATCCTACTGAGTATCTATATACTCACCCCTGCTTGGGCTTTGACCGCACTAGGTGTGCCCTTGTAGACAACAGACAGGTCGATCGAGACTACAGAGGATCATAGAGGACACAGGAGCTTGGGCTATGTTCAGTGGTTGTAGTAGGACTTTCAGGTGTGAGACACATCAACTGTTTACTTTTGTTTACTTATTTCCAGGTTGTGGAACCTTTCAGGTTGGGTGTGTGTTTTTCCCTTTTTATGTTCGGTATCTTGTTAGTACTTTTCATCACTTTACTTTTCTCTATTTAGAAGTTGATGCATGACTGTGGTTGGGTTATAGTTGTTTGTCCTTTGATTTTCTTTTGACTCTTCACTTCTTCATTGAGTGGGCTGTGTGTGTGTGTGTGTAAAGGTACTTAGCCAAAGAACTCCCTGAGATTGTTACACATTCAGTGCTTGTCTCCAGCCCCTGGCCTATGGAGGCGGGCTTGGGGTAGTTACGACTCGAGATCGGTAGGTTTAGGTTGTGAAAAAGTGGTATCAGAGGTGGTTCATTCCTTGGGGCGTTGTTCGAACATCCCTAAAAAGGGATTGGTTGGGATTTAGGGAAATAGTTTCGACATGTTTTGAGAGTAGATCTCAAGCCAGGGAGTCCAGTGATGGCACGGGCGGCCGACGTATCCATTCACCAGGACCCTGATAACCCGCTTGTCGACTCGGCATGCTGAGACACTTGTTGTAGGGAACTTTGGAACATGCATCCAGTAGGATTGAGTCTTTGACTGTCCTTTTTGAGTTTTTACCCCTTTTTTTTACTGATATATATATATATATATATATATATATATGATCATCTGATCATGGTAATCCTTGATAATTTTCAGGATGACCCCATGATAGCAGCCATCCAGGTTACCCTCTCTAGTTTGTGACGACGACCTGGAGAGCGATGAGGCGTCAGTTCAGGGACCCTCATGTGATCCCCATCCACCTAGTGCTTCAGTAGTACCCCCTCCACCTGGAGAGCAGTAGTTAGTACCAGCAGCACAGGATGAGGTTGAACGTAGGCTGAGTGCGCTCCGAGACTTCTAGCGTCCATGGACGCAAAAGTTCTGCAGGGAACCAGATCCCCAGGCAGCGGAAGACTGGCTAGAGTCTGTGGACCGACTTTTCAGGTTGGTACGGACACCAGCGGACTAGATGGTAGCTGTCACGACCCCCTCCCCACAAAGTGTACCCCTCCTCGGCCGACAATGTGAGAAGGGAGATAATGACCCCCAAGTCCCACCTCCAGTAGGCCCCGGGTTGGCGACTAGCACAGAGGGTATAATAAACACATAAATGGGAGGAATTACCCTCTAAAAGACCACATGTGGAAGAGAGAGATAAGATAGACACCAACAAACTCTAACTTAGAACTGAAGTGTAAAAGAAAAACCAAGATCACATATGTAATGTCATGAAAAAGTACTACAACTAAAAGGGGAAACTACAAGTACCCAAAGGAAAGTAAAAAGAGCAGCGACCACAAGCCCGAATAGCTCCTGCAACCACAAGCTAGTAGTAACAAGCCTTATCTCCAACCTGCTTCAAGTGACCTAAAAAATAGTTTATATATACGTAGGGTGAGTATAACGATATACTCAGTAGGATCCTCACCGAAGCCTCTCATGCAAAGGTAAAGAAAGCATGCTAAAGCACAATGAACGACAAGTGAAACTAACACGTCACCTAAACAGGTATAATAAGTTCCCAACCTCGCCATGGCTACTCTGACCAAGTAACGCATACAAGAATATAGCATATAGTAAATAATATCAAGGGTACCCCGCTACTACTTCCCCACTGGTTTTCCGCTTTTCCCCAAGGACATACGTCCTGTGCATCTCTCTCCAAAGGTTTGCCCGTATAAACTTGGGCTAAGCTCTACAATCTACACCATGTGCACCACAAAGTCTTGACCGCAGACACCTGAGATAAGCACCACACCATCCTCACAACCAAAATTATCCAGGTAGTTTATGGGAGCCACCAAAGCTCGCATAACATGTATCATACGTCTGGTATTATACCTCAATCCATTACAACCCATACTTCGAGTAAGGATCCTCAAGCCATCACAACCTATACACGTTACACCTATATTAGTACATAGGATACTATATCTAGAATATATGGGTGTGAATAACCACAATCCATTATAGCCCTCTACACACATATGTGGGTTAACTTACCGTTGTGCCTAATGGAACAAGTATCTACCAAGAGAAGAGAGCGGGTTCAAAGGGGGTAGTCAGCCATTCACCCTCCCATTGGAATGTTGGGGGAAACACCCCCCAGGGCTCAGAATCCTCGGGGTGTCAGTTTCCCTTACTGACATGGTGGAGTAGCATATAGAAACACAAAAAGTACAAAATATATTATAACTCACAACCACACTATGGGCATAAACTAGTCTTAGACACAACTACAACTAACATCTCTCGGACTCTGGGATACCACTTCTAAGACTAGGTATCCTATAAGAACACAACCATTTAAAGGGATTTATTTGATTACTTCATTCCCTTTTTATAAATTCCACTGTACGTTAATTAATTCTTCAAACTTTTATTAACCATGAACAATTTCCACATTAAATTCCATTAACATCACAACCAAAATCCACTGTCCCTTCAAAAGTTCTCAACCCCATCATTAAGTTCCAACAAACTCCAACCCCATGGGTTAACAACATTTATTCAAACATTCATTACAAAATTACTTTCCTATATTCCCAGAAATTCTAGAAAATCATCATATGCTACTAAACACACGGGGGCTCAACACGGTGAGTAGATGTACTACCCGTCAAGTCTTTGCTGCCTATAACAAGAGCGTATACCCATTCTCCCTTGAGAGGATAAACACGAAAAGCATGTGGCATACCCCACGTGTCTTTTCCCCCTTCGGAAGAAGGGTAATCAAGACCAACTGCCTTGAGCAGTGGGGAAAAGTAAAGTAGATAAACAACCAAACAAAGCACCAAGCATCCAACAATCATAGCCATCCCATTCCATCATCCCTGATGTCCTCCCTGACACCCATATGCATAAACCGATGCCTCTCACCACTATATCATCCTTGGTGTCCTCCCTGACACCAACATGCATAAACTGATGCATCTCTCCACTCTAGGCGTCATCCACTGCCACAACCACAAGGCCTCCATGCCCCCACATATCACAACACCCTCCCAGGGTCACATCACAGAAAAAGAAGCAGGAAAAATAAACATCACATCAAATTGGGCTGTTAACCCTTTAACAAGGCATCTAGCCTTCAAACAACAAGCCCCAATAGTTTTCAGGTTTACCAACCAACTGAATTAAACAAATCATCAGCCTCAATTTGATTAACATCAATTTGGATCAACAACCACAACAACAAAAACAAACGGATTCATTTACATGCCTCTTTATCTTTAGCCAATTAATTATCAATTAATTTCGGCTTTACATTCTATATCGATTTCATCAGGAAACCCATGATAACAAGAAAGGAATAGATATCACACTATCTAGCAAATCAAGAGGCAAACCGTTATCACGGTACAAAGCAACAACATGCGATCAAACCAAGTCTTTTAATCCGATTCAAGTATTTAATTATGTCAATTCCATTGTGATCCAAAGGGATAAATCATGCTAACTCTATGATTTCACATAAAAAATTAGAGAAGCCACAAATCCCCTACCTCAACATTTTTGACGGAAACCACAACGGTTGAAGAACAACCAAGAAGACCGGGCTGACTCTCCACGAATCCTCCTTAGATATCCTCTCCTAAAACAACCAAGACCAAAGCTCATCATATTCGACATCCAAACACCTAGATCTACCCATAACGTGCATAGATCTAAGAAACCTAGAGAAGAGGAGGAATAGATCTAAGTAGATCTAAGAAACCAACAAGAACGAGGAAGAATGACCACATACCTCAAGAAACCGGCTTCGATTCACGAAGAGAAGCCTCCAGATCACCTCCAAAACGCTTGGGAGAGGTTCTTCTATCTCCAAGGAAGGGTAATCCCGAGTTATGACCGCTTAGGGGATTAAATGAACCATTTAGAGGGAAAAGAGTTCAGATCCACAATTTTAGGATCTAACTTTAAGTGACTTCATAGTTAGTCCACACGGTTTAACAAACCGTGCACCAACCATGCGTTAGCTTCTGCCTTTCCAAACACTCTTTGCATGGTTAGTCCACACGGTTAGACAAACCGTGCACTAACCGTGTGTTAGCCACTGCCTCTAACACCAAGCTTGCACGGTTTGGCCGCACGGTTTAGGCAAAATGTGTGCCTCCCGTGCAAAGGCTATTACCCTTCATTTTCCCTTAAAGGTCCACCCAAACACACCCCCAAGTCACCTTGACCTCCCGAAACACCTCCAGCACCACATTTCACAAAGGAATGGACCAGAGAGGTCCAGGAAATTACATTAGCCCTAGCTTCCAGCATTTTCTCGTGACGGTTGGGAATTGGTTGGGGTTAGTTACATAGACCGTTGAAGAGTTGGCTCTCATGTGGGATAGCTTCCAGCAGCTCTTCCGGGAGGAGTACTCCCCCTCTTGTTTACGCTCCGTTTGGATTCAGTAGATTCTAGAGCTGAAGTAGGGGTGGATGAACGTGGCGCAGTACTCGACTCGGTTTACCAATCTGACATGCTACTCACAGGATATGATCCGTGATAGTTACTTCCGGGCTCAGATGTTTAAGGAGGGTCTTCACAGGGAGATATGTGCTAGTGTAGTACCCCTGTGCATCCCTACTTATGCCGGGGTGCTAGAGCGGGAACAGGTGATGGATAGCTTCTTGTATGAGGGATGCCAGCTGACTGGGCAAAGCAGTGGCCGCTTTAGAGGAGAGTATTCAATGATAGGTAGGTGGCAGAGAGTAGAGCCTCGGTCGAGGAGGCCCTTCTGTGAGCAGACAAAGGGGCAGGGTCGTACACCGCATTGGCACCATGGAGCACCAGGGCATTCAAGAGAGTGCCATTGCTATTCCTATGATGGACGGGGTCACCTAGCATGGGGCTGCCTGACCAGGCATACCGAGCAACTGTGGCAGGCAGTGGGCACACCGTAGTAGTAGAGGTAGCACCGTGACTAGGGATCCCGCAGGAGAGGACAGGGTGGTCCTCAGGCAGGAAAAACAGGTAGAGCGGCCAGACCTAGAGGTCCAGGAAGGCCTTTCGAGGTCCTTCCACCACCACCACCGGGTGGCCCACATCAGGCTTAGGGAGCTGGCGGTAGGGGCCGCGGGTAGCTTCAGGCTATGGGTGTTCGTGACCCCCCAGCACACGATATGGTCCAAGGTATGCTTTGTGTTTACTCTACACTTGCTTCAGTACTAGTAGACACAGGAACTAGACACACCTTTATATATCTACTTTTGGTACGAGATTTGGAGATTCCAGTAGAGGCACTGACAACAGAAATTAACCTTGAGGTTCTTAAGGAAAGTGCCTCGTTGGTGACCTTTGTCTACAGACAGTGCGAACTGTCATTCAGAGAAGAGAGTTTCATGTGGGACCTATTTTTCATCATGATGGAACCTTATGAAGTCATATTGGGTATGGATTGGATTCCTATAGTTCATGCCCAGATCGACTATCATCACCGACGAGTCAGAGGCGTGTATTACGATGGGACGAGGTTCACCATCCTTGGAGAACGAGACCTCGTGGCAGTGCAGAAGGGTACTCTGAGTAGGAGACCATGACCTTTTTCCCACCAGTTGGAAAGCATGGCTCTCAGAGCACTAGACTCTATAGGCACCTGGATCCCTACTATTGTAGAGGACTACATGGACGTCTTTCCTAAGGATGTCCCCAGGCTACCTCTGAGGCGAGAGATGGAGTTCTGCATTGACTTGTAGCCAAGGACTGCCCCAATATCATGTGCAACATATTGGATGGAACCCAGAGTGCTTCAGGAGCTACGACTTCAGCTAGACGACCTTCGTGAGAAGGGATTTATCAGGCCCAGTGGGTCCCCCTGGGCAGCTCTGGTTTTGTTTGTGAAAAAGGCAGATGGGGTTCTGTTGATTTTTGTGGATTATCGTCGCCTAAATCAGGCGACGATAAAGAACAAATATCCTTTGCTGAGGATCGACAACCTCTTTGACCAGTTGAGAGGTGCGAAGTGGTTCTCCAAGATTGATCTTTGATCTGGCTACCACCACTTGCAGGTTCATGAGGCTGACATCCTGAAGTTGGCTTTCCGTTGTTGATATGGGAATTACTAGTTTCTAGTGATGCCCTTCGACATGACGAATGCCCCTATCAATTTCATGGATTTAATGAACCAGATCTTCCAGCCGTACTTGGATAGGTTTGTGGTTGTATTCATTGATGACATACTCATCTACTTTGCAACAGAGGAAGAGCCCATAGAGAATTTGAGGATGGTCCTAGACTTACTCCGGTATCATCAGTTTTATGGGAATCTCCACTACCAAAAAACAAGACAAGGGAAGCGCTGCCCTTTATCAGTGCTAAACAGAAAGCGCTGATAAAGGGGTATGCCTTTATCAGCGCTATATAAAAGTGCTGATAAAGGGGTATGCCTTTATCAGCTCTATATAAAAGTGCTGATAAATGTTACATTTATCAGCGCTAAAATAAGCCCTGATAAAGGGTACCCCTTTATCAGCGCTTTTTTAGCCCTGATAAAAGGTAACATTTATCAGTGCATTTTTTAGCACTGATAAAGGTAGCTCTTTCTCAGTGCTAAAAAAGCACTGATAAATGAATGTTTTATCGGTGTTTTTATTTTAGCACTGATAAAACATACCTTTATCAGTGCTTTTAACGAGCGCTGATAAAGGTTCTGTCATTTTTTATTTAATAACCCTAATAGGCCATCCTCGCTTGCACGCGGTCAAGCTCTCGCAGAAGCTGAACTAGGCCCCTCGCCGCGCGACCTCGTCCTCATCGTCCTCCTACTTCCTCCTCCTTCATCCTCCTCATCCTCCTCCTTCTCCGCTGTCGCCACCGCCTCCTCCCCCGCTCCCTCTACCGCGACCGCCTCTGCCTCTGCCGCCTCCACCCTCGCTGCCGCGACCGCCGCCGCCTCTTCCGCCGCCGCTGCCTCGGCCTCTGCCGCCACCGCCGCCTCCATCCTCGCTGCCACGACCGCCACCACCTCTTCCTCCTCCTCCTCATGCTCTCAAGGTGGGAGGTGAGTTCCATGGATGGTATTCCCTTGGTATATTATTTATATATTGTGTGTGTGAGGACCAAATAGTGAATATAGATGTGAGATAGGAATGATACCATATCTTGAGCCTAATTCCAGTAAGGATTTCCATAATAGATAGTGTGGTCTTAAATTGATAATGATTATTTCTAGGGATGTGATTCATAATTAGTGATGAGTGTAGAAATAAGAGATGTTATTGATATTTAGCAACACAAGTGGGTTGTTTCTGAATGATGTGGAATTGGATACCCTATAGGTTCCATAGGGATATCTTGACTCTAAGATGAAGTATATGGTAATTGGTTAGTTATGATGGTTCACATGTGTGAGAGGTCTACCAAGGTTATGTGTGATGACTTCTGTGGATAACCAACCATTGTTTTCATTTTTTTATTTTGAGTTACCATGGGCGGTAAGTTCTGCCCCTTCAAGTTGAATATTTATATATGAGATACAAAGGAAATAGTTTTTAATCTTATGGTTATATGGATTCCCAAATATTATCCTAATGGAAATGATGATGGATCCATATTAATTTTCATCACATAGCATAATCTCATAGTTATATGATTATACAAAGATGAACCCATAATACCAAACATATCACCTAGTATGTCTGTCACATATACGAATAAATAAATTAGAAAAAAACATGCTACAAAGCATAAAGGTACCATTAAATACTTACATTGGTCAACTTGTTTTAGAAATTTTTTATCTTCATCTGTGCCTTGTACTTTCACCCATGAATTTGAAGGTGAGTATGCGTACACGATAGTTGACCTTCTTAGAGAAGAGTTTCTGGAAGAGTATAAGAGACATGAAGCAATTAATATCATTAGAGTGTTGGAGAAAATGTGGTTGCTACAAACAATGTGGCAATTGGCTTGTGCAATGTGGCCTAAGTTACAACTTGCAGGTATTGTAACTTAGGCCACGTTTCATAAGCCAATTGCCACAATGAATAGCAATGATCTTCATTGCTTCATGTCTCTTATACTCTTCCAGAAACTCTTCTTTAAGAAGGTCAACTATCGTGTATGCATACTCACCTTTAAATTCATGGGTGCAAGTACAAGGCACAGATGAAGATAAACAATTTCAAAACAAGTTGACCAATGTAAGTATTTAATGGTACCTTTATACTTTGTAGCATGTTTTTTTCGAATTTATTTATTTATATATGTGACAGACATACTAGGTGATATTTTTTGTATTATGGGTTTATCAGGAGTCTGTATGATTTTCTGTTTCCACATTTCATTTTAAATAGCATGTTATAATTATATATTTACTATGCCCTAATGGCTCAAATAGTCAGGCATATTGTAGATGTTTCTAGAATGCTGTAGGATTCTTTTTCCCTAATGGTAGTACATTTTTAGGATTTTTTCACTGATGAGGTATAAAATTTACTACTTAATAAAGAGATAAACTTTATAATATAGTTAGTTTTGGGAGAAAATTCAATTTCTATCACAATTTCAAAAATAACACCAAAAGAGAATCAGTTGTTTGAATTACAATTTGATGATATAGAATATAATGGTTTCATATGGCATAGTACTTTACCATGGGGTTTTATAGTTCTCTAAAATAGATGGTTGATTGTTATTTATTATTTTTTTGGAATATTGGAGATTGAACCTGATGAGAGTCATGAATATGTATCCTCATCCACGAATTGATAGTCACATTGATCATCTATGAGGTTCTATTATCTTCTCCAACATAAATTTTACATTAGGATACCATTAGATGAGTTGGACATCGATGGACCTACCATGGACTACTTTTAGGAGTAGTTATGGCCTGTATGATTTTTTAGAGATGATTTTTGGTTTAACTAATCCATTGGTTGTATTAAGGGACTTGATGAATAGGATATTTCATCCTTTTCTGGATCTGTTTTTAGTAGTTTTTTTCAATTAAATATTAGTGTACTCTCAACCCAAAGTTGATCTTGAACAACATCTTATCATCACCTTGAGTACATTGAGATAACATCATATTTATTACTGTTTTCTCCTATTACTCATTGGTATCCTCTTGTTCGTATGTCATGTATTTTCTAAGGCATAGATCATGCATGTTACCAACATCTTATAATATTAGGAAAGTTCTCGAGATCGAACCCATAAAGATGATTAATATGAATAAAGAATGGATGAATTCCAATCGGTTGACAAAAGAGTATGAAGATGGTGTGAAAGAGTTTATCATGTTTTCAGAAGATCATGCATGTGACCCTTCTAAAATCCTTTGTCCGTGTTTATGCTGTTGTTATTCAAGACAAATTAGTCCGGAGGAGTTGGAAGAACACCTGATCTATCACGGAATAGATCGAAGTTATACATGTTGGAATAAACACGGGGAAAAAACCAATGTAGGTAGTGACTCAGAGAACACAACATTTTATAGATCGTCTGATATGATTAGAAGCGTGAATAGTGAAGAAGATCATATGGAGGGTGTGATTATAGATGTGAACGATGATGAAGATCGTATTGAGGAAATTACAAGGATAGTTGAAGATGAACTTCGTGATTGCCCAAAATTGTTTGAGAAGATAAAGAGTTTTGCAAAAACGTCATTATATGCTGGTTGCACTAAATATATAGCATTGTCAGCCGTATTGAAGCTGTATAATTTGAAAGCAGGCAACGGGTGGAGTGACGCCAGTTTTATGGAACTACTTGCTCTCCGGAATGACATGCTCCCAGAAGATAATGAACTCCCAATCCGAACATATGATGCCAAATGAATGCTACGATCGATGGGTATGATCTCTGAAAGAATACATGCTTGCCCGAATGACTGTATATTGTTTCGTAAGGACCACAAATCACTTAAAGAATGCCCAAAGTGTGGTGCTTCCCGATACAAGAAAGATGATTCTAGTTCTACGAAAGTTGTATGGTACTTTCCAATAATTCGTAGGTTTAGACACCTATATGAAAGTGAGGAGACTGTAGGACAATTGAAATGGCATGCAGATACAAGAATTAAAGATGGGAAACTATGTCACCCTACAAAATCTCCTCAGTGGAAGAGAATTGATCACGAGTATCCTGAATTTGGGAACAAGCCGAGAATCCTTCGTCTGGCATTATCTACAGATGGGGTGAATCCTTTTGGTTTTCAAAGCAGCAGTCATAGTACATGGCCAGTTATGTTGGTAAATTATAATTTACCACCATGGTTATACATGAAACGAAAATACATCATGCTATCTATGCTTATATCAGGACCAAAACAACTAGGTAATGATATTGATGTTTATTTGGCCCCATTGATCGAGGATTTGAAAATGTTGTGGGATTCAGGTGTTACGATGTATGATGCTTACAAAAATGAATAGTTCACTTTGAAATCCATGTTGTACGGGACGATAAATGACTTTCCTGCTTATGGAAATTTGTCAGGATATAGCATTAAAGGAACTCAAGGGTGTCCCGTTTGCGAACAAGGTACACAGTCAATTAGGTTGAAACATTCATCAAAAACCGTGTTTCTAGGACATCGCAGATTTCTACCTCGATGACATAAGTACCAATATTGGATGACATCATTCGACGGAAGTTCAGAGGAACATACAACACTGTCTCCACTAACAGGTGATCAATTATTTGAGAAAGTGAAAGATTTGGACACTACTTTTGGTAAACCATTTTTGAAAAACCTTACGAAAACTGGTTGGAAAAAGAGATCAGCTTTTTTTTGAATTACCATACTGGAATTGTCTGTATGTTAGACATTTTCTTGATGTTATGTATGTTGAAAAAAGGTATGTGATAGTGTCATCGGCACATTTCTAAATGCACCCAGCAAAACAAAGGATGGAATTAAGGCTAGATTGGACATGGTTGAGATGAGAATATGAGAAGAGTTGGCACCACTGAAGGGTGAAAAACGAACATTTCTTCCTTCTGCTGCTTACACTCTTTCCAAGTAGGAGAGATATCAGTTTTGCATCTTCTTGAATGACGTAAAGGTTCCATAGGGGTATTCATCAAATATCAAGAACATCGTGTCAATGGGATATTTAAAATTAAAGGGTCTAAAATCACATGACTGCCATGTTTTGATGCAAGATCTAATTCCTATAGATTTAAAATGCATTTTGCCCAAGAATGTCCACCATACATTAATGAAGCTCTATTTCTTCTTCAAATCTATATGTAGCAAAGTTATAGACCCGGCGAAATTGCCAACTATGGAAAGAGAAATTGCCGTCATATTATGTGAATTGTAAATGTTCTTCCCGCCGACATTTTTCGATATGATGGTTCATTTGGTGAGAGAGATTTGACTATGTGGTCCTGTACATTATAGATGGATGTACCCCATTGAACGGTATATGAAGATTTTGAAAGGGTATGTCAAAAACTGAAGTCGTCCAGAGGGTTGTATTGCAGAGTGATATATTGTTGAGGAAGATGTTGAATTTTGTATTGAATACCTATCTAGTGTGAAAATTGTTGGCCTACCGAAATCTCATCACACTGATTGGATTCAGGGTGAAGGAATTTCTGGAAGAGAGGTTGTCACAATCAATATTACAGATCGGGAGCAGGCCCACCTTTACGTTTTTCATAACAGTTTCGACATTGACCCATATGTTCAAACCCACAAAGAAATTCTTAGGCATTTGAATCCTTCTAGGGATGAAAAATGGATATTAGATACACATAATTGATAGTTTATAGGATGGTTTCGAGACCATATTTTTAAGCATTTAGATGAAAATCTAGACTCAATTTTAGAACGACTTCGATGGCTGGCCGGAGGAGCAAGTGTGTACGTATTATCTTACAATGCTTATGTAGTTAACAGTTATGCATTCTATACTAATGAACATGATGAAGACAGTACCGTGCAGAATACTGGGGTTACACTTGTGGATGAGGCGATGCATGTTTCCGGTGATAAGGAAAAAAATCCAATTTATGCGAATATGTCATACTTTGGCATCATCAAACAAATATGGGAGTTGTATTATACGAAATTCAAAGTGCCAATTTTTCAATGCAAGTGGGTTGATAACAGGACTGCTGTTAAAATAGATGAATTAGGATTTGTGAAAGTTGATTTCAGTAAGGAAGGGGAGAAAGACGAACCATTTATAATGGCATCACAGGTAGTATAAGTATTTTATGTTCCAGAACCCACAAACTGAAATTGGTCAATTGTTATGTTATCGACCAAAACAACTGAAGCGTCAGATGAAAGTTCAATGGAGGTTGAACCTTTTATAGGGACTTCACAATCATTTCGCAGTGGTCCAAATGTATATGGCGTTTTGTATGTCAGAGGAGACCACAATGAAGGAATTTACATAGTTGATAGAGGAGTCAAATCACTTCATCCTTTAAAGAAAAAAGAGAGAGTACAATAATCAGGTTATTTGTTTATTGTAACATACATTGTGTTACCTTATGTTATTATCTGTTCGCTGCTATTTTTATGTAATCTAAATTAAATATTAAACCAATTCTGCAGATAATGACTTATACACCTGCTGATGCGCCCAATCCCGAGGAACAAAAGGTCTCTCAACCAGCAGCTGGTGGTCCCACTACAGGGCAACAACAGGTTTCTCAACCAAATAAATGTGGTCCCAGTGCAGAGCAACAACAGGTTTCTCAACCTGTTGTTGTTGGTCCCAATGCTGAGGTACAACAGGTTTCTCAACCTGTTGCTGCTGGTCCCATTGCCGATGCTAGCACTCCGGGGGAAGATATTGATGCTACTTCTGAGGAAATGGTAGGAAATGAAACCCTGAAAGCACAAAAAAAACAAGAGCATCGTAGTTTGACAGTGTTGGCCAAAATCCTTAAGGAAAAAAGCAAAAGGCATCAAATTTGAGGTGGTATGGAATAAGCGAGGCCAACATGTTAACCCCAACAAAGCCATCTTTAGTAGCTATATTGTAATCGTCACTCAGCAATGCGTGCCGATTGATGTACAGTCGTGGAACCATGTTGTCACCGGGCTGAAGATACTAATTTGGTAAGAGATTATGGTAACATTGTGATATCATTTTTTTAATTTATTAAAATACAATAAAATACCAAAACATTGACTTACTCTCCATCATCCATTGAAAAGTGCATTTATAGTAGATTTCTTGCACAAGGAATATGTATTAAGAGTTGTAGGAAGGATTCATAGAGGTTTCCGCACAATTTTAACGAAATATCATCTTAAAGATGCAGAAGAGAAAATCAAGCCACACCCACCTCCTCTTTACGCACACTTGATATCCCAAGGAGTGTGGGATGAGTTTAGCAACCGTCGTGGGGAGCATACTTTTCAGGTACATTGTGTGGGGTAATATGTTGTTTGACGTTTTCTTGTATTCATCACTCTGATTGACAGTTTTTTATTTCTGAAACAACTACTGAGTGCTGAAAATAAAAAACACGCAACAGAACCAGCGTGCCATTACCGTAAATCAAGGATGGGGTACGCTGAACTTGAGAAAAAATTGGTACATCTTTTAAATCTACCCTACTACTAGTATGTGACATAAAACAACACCATAACCATGTTTCTCTGTTTATATGCAGATTGATGAATCGAAATTGAAAGCCATATCCATCCCACGCCATGTGCTATGGAAGGAGGCTCGTGTAAATAAAGAGGGGACATTGATAGATGAAAACACACAAAAAGCGTGGGAAACATGTGTAAGTATGACATAATATAAATTTGAGTTTCTTTAAATCACTATTACATTACAATAACTAATTATTTTTCTATATTTTCTATCTGAAATAGTCACAAGAATCAACAACAACCGCACCAGATGCAGACATACTTTCAGCAGCCTTGAAGTAGCCAGAAAAGTATGGCTGCGTCAGAGGTGCGGGTTTTGGGGTGACACCCCGAACATATTTTCAAAAACAAAAACAAGCGGAGGATCAAAATAAAAAAATGGAAAATATGCAAGAACAATTCTATATTTTTCAAGAATAATTACAATACCAGAGAGAGATGATAGCAAAATTGATGGGGGAGAGGAAAAGAGAAGAAACAACTCAATAATAACCCGTGTGTGACAATATCGCCCCAACCCCCACCAGCTTTGAGGTGATCCATTCCCCTAAAAAACCTGACTTAGATGAGGTAATAAATGTTTTAATAATTGTTTCTATGAAATTTGATTTACATAGACACTAATACCTTTCCTTTACTAATATTCCATAGGGTGAAAATGACTATGATTTATATTTATCAACTCCCACCTATCACCTTATAGCGAGGGCTACGGTGTTCAATATGCAAAACGACATGCTACACAAAAGACAAGTTCCAAAAGATCATCTTAGAGTGTCAATTAACATAGATAATGAGCCGAGTGATGAGCTACCTTTTCCAAATGATGATGACAACATTCATACGGTTGAACAAGCTGTTGGAACATTCATCGCATGGCCGACAGTTCTTGTAAAAAAACATGTCGACAAAAAGGTATTCATTTCTTATTTATTTTTCAAGTTGGACCTTTAACATTTAATGAAAAAAGGTCTAAACCGATGATTGTTATTACAAAATGACAAAGAATGTGGGGTGAAACGAAATATCAGCTCAAAACTATCTCAAGGATCAACCAACCGATTGAAACGGTCTTCTGAGAGCACCTTCACCCCGCCCGTTCTATATCCACAGTTAATATCATTGCAGGCTCATGTGGATACAAAGATGAAAGATGACAGTACTCACATAGTTTCTTTCGAAAAAGATATGTATGTAGAGGAGTTATCAGATTTCATTAGTGCTGAAAATGTAAATGAAGTCCTCAAGTATGAATGGCTAGGTGCCTCAGTTGTAAATATATACATGAGGTAAGTTTTCAGGATTTTATTTTTCAAAAGCTGATATACTCTGATAATTTTGACTAAATACATTTTATATTTTTCACAGACGTATATATGAAAAACAATTGAAGGGATTTCCCCATGACCAAAAATTTGGACTCGTTAGTCCTCACACAACATCTTCAAAAGATGAAATAGATTCTATTAAAGAGGCTTCAATAATGTCATCCCTGCTTAAATCGTTTGAAAAAAAATTACGGATGACAGACTCTTTTTAATACCAACGATGCAGGGGTAAAACTCTACAATTTAATCATATCAACTATATTTTCATTTCTTTCTTTACTTATTCCTTTTTTTATTTTTAGGGAGCATTGGATGCTGATTGCAGTCAATTTGGATACTCTAATGATTTATTTTCTAGATTCAATGCATGGATATCCAACAAACCGACCACGCATGATGGCATTTGTTAATTTTTAATACACTAGATCTAACATTTTAAAACAAAAAATCTAGTTATATAATTTATGTTATCTTTTAATGAGGATTCTGTTATGATATGGTGGTGCATCAATATCATCTAATGCATGGAATGAATCCAAGGCATAAGGATGAGCACGCCTACAAGATCTACAACTGGAAAATTATCCAGGAATATATAATAACATTTCACTATCTAAACACATATCAAAACAAATTACTTATTGTTGTCGATGTTTCTGTAGTGTCCAAAACAAACAAACGGAAAGGACTGTGGTTATTATGTTTGTAAATTGATGAAAGAGATCGTATTTCATCAACAAACTAGCATCTCTGATGAGGTATTTTAGAAAATAATTACGAGTTCATTTAAAATATTTAATAATCCTTTGTGAATTTATATTTTTTCAGTACTACTATGACTGTCACAAAAACTCATATTCAGAAGATGATATACATGTGTTTAGAAAAAAATGGGCAACATACCTGATGGAATATTGAACAAAAATAGGATAAAGGTGAATTCCTACCACTTATGTTATCTATATATGATCATTGATTATCTTCTAACCTTCTTTGGTGAATTGATAATGCTCCGATGTATTGAAATCTTAATTTATTACTCAATGTTTTCTATCCTCAGATTCATATTATTGATCTTTGAACAAATCAATATTGAAGTAAGGCATGATGGTGTGCTGTGCGTATGGGGTGAACGACGAAACCACCGAGGATCAAAAAAATCCATTTTCTGTATCTCATTTGTTTGAACTTGTATTTGAGCATATGTGTTGTTGTTTGACTTGCACAATTATTTCTAGGTAGATGCATGAGATAATAAGTATCGTTGAGGGATTTTTTGGAACCAAAATATGTGTCCCAGGATAATTCAAGTAAGGGAAAGGCTGGTTGAGATGAAATCCAAGCTCAAACGACCAGTACATCATCAAAAGAATCAACCTTGTGATGCACCATCATGTAGAATCTGGTCCTCGTGATGTTTTGAGGTGCTTATAGAAGGTATAAGGAGTCTGATAAGCCCCATGGCCACCATAAATAATGTTTACAAACAGCTCCACATGTTTTTTGTGCCTCATTCTTCTTTACAAGGATCACTCCATTCACATGGTCCATCTTAGCACGTATGTCCCATTAATCCCATTGCTACTCTTGGAAGAACCTGAGAATCTAACAATGCATAAGCCCTACAAGACCCATACTCATCCAACCAAGAGTATTCCTAGTGTGAAGGGAAGCTAACCATGGGTAATACCCACAACATACCTCTTTTAAATATATGGGTTTTGATCCTTGTATTCTAAATAGGGTACGTAGGAAGCCTCCATGAGGTTAAATCCCAACCAATGGTAAACCATGGTGACCCCCTCACTGGGGTACACCTTCGCTTATTTTCCCTCTTGTATTTCCCTTAGTGGCATCTGAATAATTATTCAAAATGAGAAACCTTACCTTTATGGGATGCACCACACTTGGGTCAGACCTCATTGGGCGTTTTGATCCATCTATCAGGTAAACATTCCAGGTGCTCCCTCCAAGAGATGTACCTACCTGATCCACCTTTATAAGTGTTTTGATCCACCCAGGTCTTACATCTCTGTAAGACATTAAATCATGACCCTCTATCCTTGTGGGATGTTAAACTCATGGAATACCACAAGTTAAACATGGGTTTCTATTAATATATTCAATATTAATGTTTAATCAGTCCTTATTAAGGTATTGTGGAGGTGTGGTTTTATGTTTTCCAGCAGATTTCGGAAGATTCCACGCTTTATGTAGGTTATTCCATGGTTTTACATTATATGATGATTTTATTATGCTGTATTTGCTTGCTAAGTGTACTATATGAAATGTTTGTGTGGTTAAAAATGTGTTATCAAAGGAATTTGGGGTGTGTATAGACTTGAATGTTATTTTTAAAATGAATGTAGTTGTATTTCTTGTGGATTATCATGCTTAAGTCCTTTAAATGTGATTGAAGAAATGAGAAAGTTGTGTGATGGGTGTTTTCAAATGGATTTAATGTGTTTGTGAATTTTAAAGAGGGTTTTCTTATGAGATGTAGAGAGTCTATATATGTGTATTTACATTGAATCAAAGTACATGAGAATGTGCTGATATATATGATGTGTATAATGTAAATTGAGCACAATTTCCATACAAGGTATTTTATTTATGATGTGTAGGGGACAGGGTGAGAGGGCAGGGGTGGTTTTCTGGTGGAGGGGGAAGGGGGAAAAGTGGTAGGGGAAGGGGTAGGGGGTGTGCAGGGTTCTTTTGAAATATGTAGGGGGTGGGAAGGGGGGTGTGCAATGGGCAAGGGGGAAGTGCAGTGGGCAGGGGTGTGCTGGGGAAGGGGGCACGGGGTGTTCAGTGGGTAGGGAGTGTGCATGGGTAGGGGGTGTGCTCGGGGGTGGGTAGTGTGTAGGGGGTGTGCTGAGGAAGGGGGCAAGGGTGCTTCTTTTTTATGGAATGGGGGGACATATAGCCATGTTCTACTAAAAATTGGGCCATTTGATTATTATAGATGATTATCCCTAACCATGCACCAATTTCGTTAATTGGTTATTTTATGTTTTGTGCCTCACTAGTATAATTCCATTTAGCAACCCCATTCTTTATTTCATTATTGTATTACTAACATAATATTTGTTTTATTATGTAGGTGAAATCTTTTTCCTCAGTTTGAATGATTTGTTCGGAAACCGCCACCATGGACGATAATTTTTTAGAGCGGATGGATGCAAAAAAGGATGGAAGATCATTGTTTTTTAACTGTTTGTTAGATAAATGTAATTGTAACCAAATTAAACATTGTTTTAAATATATATAGAAGTTTGTTGTTTTGTATTCATGATTTCAAGTAAATATATGTATCATTTTTGTTCTTCTATGTTTTGTGTGTGGGTGTTGTGTGTACAGGTTTTTTTTGGACTATGTGTAGGCGCTGTAATGTGTGCAGGTGCTGGGCAGGTTCTGTGCAAGTTCTGGTTTTGGATAGGATCTTTGGCCTTTATCAGCACTAGTTAAGCGCTGATAAATGGATAATATATCAGTTCTATTTTGAGCGCTGATAAAGGTAGTTTTTATCAGCGCTCAAAATAGCGCTGATATATTATACATTTATCAGCGCTGAAAATAGCGCTGATAAAGGGGACCCCCCTTTATCTTCGTTGAGATTAAAAACACTTTTTAGCGCTGTTATAGGCCATTTTTACTGCTATTATAAGCCATATTTGTAGTAGTTCTCTCGAAGTGTCAGTTATGGATTCATGAGGCTCACTTTCTGGGGCATGTCATTACAGAGCAATGATTGGCTATGGATCCCACAAAGATAGAGGCGATACTTGCTTGGGATCCACCCAAGAATGCGTTAGAGGTGCGGAGATTCCTTGGTTTGGTAGGGTACTACAGGAGGTTCGTTGATGATTTCTCTAGGATTGCTGCCCCTTTGACCGAATTTAAGTGGAAGGGATGACCACTCACCTGGACTAATCAGTGCCAGAAGGCCTTCGAGGAGTTGAGACAGAGGCTGACTAGTGTTCCGGTGTTGAGGCTGCCAGAGGAGGGTATTGAGTTTATGGTGTACTGCGAACCTTCAAAAGCTGGGCTCGGGTGCATGTTGATGTAGCAGTGGGTAGTGATTGTATATGGGTTGAGGTAGTTGAGGACCCATGAGCAGAATTATGTGACTCATGATTTGGAGCTGGTTGCGGTGGTCTTCGCAATGAGTTTATGGAGACACTACCTTCTAGGAAAGTGTTGTGTGGTCTACTCAGAACAACCGAGCCTCAAGTACATCTTCACTCAGAGGGATTTGAATCCGAGGTAGAGGCTCTGGCTGGAGTTTCTACAGGACTATGATTTAGAGATATTATACACTCCAGGGAAGGGAAACGTAGTAGAAGATGCCCTTATTAGGAATTCCCAGGCTCGTATAGTGCGGGATGCTTCAGAGCAGTTGGATTCCCTTCGGCTGACCTTAGTGGAATAGGAGGGTACGGATTTTCTGCAGTCGATGGTATTGAATCCTTCGCTCCTTGAGCGTGTGAGAGAGTCGCATCTGGGGGATGTCGACAGCAAGGTGCTACGTGATCAGATATCCATGGGCGACACACCCGATGGGTATTTTGAAGGAGATAATCATGAGATCTTGTTCCAGAGGTGAGATGTGGTACCATTGGAGATGCGAGAGGAGGTGATGTGGGAGTTCCACACTTCTCCCCTGGCTATACATCCCGGTGTGGGGAAAATGTACAGAGACCTTCAGCGTCGGTTTTGGTGGTCTATCTTGAAGTAGAGTGTAGCTGAGTTCGTTTCTTGGTGTCTTACCTGTCAGCAGGTAAAGGCAGAGCATCAGGTTTCGGTAGGGTTGTTGCAGCCCCTCGATTTCCCAGAGAGGAAGTGGGATGGCATATCTATGGACTTCGTCCGAGGGATTCTACACACAACGAATGGACATGACTCCATTTGGGTGATATTGAATCAACTCATGAAGTTAGAGAACTTACTTGCCATCAGGGGGCAAAGCTAGGTGGAGAGTCTGGGGCAGCTGTACATTCGGAAGATCTTACACCTTCATAGAGTACCCTCAGTGATTGTCTCTGACCGTGACATGCGGTTTACGTTGTGATTGTGGAGAGGCCTGCAGGTGGCATTCAAGACTCAGCTGCGGATGAGTACATCTTTTCAATCCCAGATGGATGGGCAGACCGAGTGCACTATCCATGTGTTGGAGGATATGATCAGGGCGTGTGTGTTATACTTTGGCCTAAGCTGGGAGGATCACCTACCCCTGGTGGACTTCACGTACAACAATAGTTACCACTCTACTATCGGCATGAATCCTTTTGAGGCCCTCTATGGGAGACCCTGTAGGTCACCGTTGTGCTGGAAGGAGGTTGGGGAGACCTCACTCATGGGCCCAGAGTTGGTGCAGGCGACGACAGAGAAGGTGCAGGTCATTCGTGAGCAGATGAGGATGGCTCAGAGCAGATAGAAGTCCTACCCAGATCGTCGTCGCAGGCCTTTGGAGTTCGAGCAGGGGGACCATGTCTTTTTGAGAGTCTCTCCACAGTGTGGTACACAGAGGTTTGGCTGGGGTGGCAAGCTATCCTTGAGGTTCATTGGGTCCTTTGAGATCGTGCACAGGGTTGGTGAGGTCGCCTACCGTCTTTCTCTACCCCCACAGCTAGAGAGGGTGCATGATTTCTTCCATGTGTCGCAGTTGAGGAAATATGCGCACAACCCCACGTATGTTATCAACTGGGGAGAGATGGACATCGAGGATGGAGCCACCTTTTCGGAGTACCCAGTGGCGATTGAGGACCGGTAGGAGCGGACACTACGTGGACAGACCATTCCTTTGGTTCGTGTGCTGTGGCAGCGTGAGAGGGTGTAGGAGATCACTTGGGAACGGGAGAGCCAGATGTGGGCTCAGTATCCCAAGTTGTTTTCCTAGTTTTGTTTTTCAGGGAAGAAAAAATTGAAGGATGGAATGATGTAAGAACCTGAGTTTTGAGCCTGTAAGACTTTGAATTTTTTTTCTTGATGTTATTCTAGAGTAGGTCTTTCAGACAGCGTGTGATTCCGAGCCCCGGTGTGGCTGAAATTAAACATTATGTGCGTTCACACTGGACACGCCAAATAAATAGAATAACTTTTAAATAATTGCACATATGGGAAAACTGATGGCACCGTTGAATCCGGAGTGTGCCGTTTACCCTAGGAGGAGTGTAAATTTTGCGGGCATGACCCTTCTATGGAAAAAGCCACCATGTGCGTTTTCGTAATTTAGCGACCTCCAACACAAACTTTATAACTTTTAAATGGAGGCTCGGATCAAAATTCCAAGGCCTCTATTGCGCTCAGAACATGTATTTTACCCTAGATGTGGCTTAACCCCAACCCCGCCGAAAGTTCGGGTATGGGGGCCTACGGATGGGGGGGGGGGGGGTTTAAGTGTTTTTTTTACTTAAACACATCCACCCCCACACTTCTTCTTCCCCTTCATTTCTACCTGGAAATTTTTCCTCTCAACAAGCATCAAGCCCCTATCCCCAACTCTCTAAGGCGCGGAGGCTCCAGTGGATCATCGGCAAAGCTACGGGCTACGCCCAACGAGGTAGGGGTTTGCGTTCTCGTTTTTAAATTCCGTATATACCTTTGAAATCAATTTCTTGCGTCAAAATGCTGTCAAATTCTCGAAAAAGGCCATATTTTTGTAGGAATCTATTTGAGCTTCCCAACGATCCTTTTGGATAGAATTTCAGAGTCCTAGGGTGTCCGGGGTGGCCTCGGAATGTTTTCCAGCCAAACCTTGGGTTTTCCGGCAGTTCCAGGGTTGTCCGGCATTCGACGCGGCGGTCCGGCGATCCCAGGTGGCGACGATGGCTTCGTACGATGGCGAATCCATGTGGTGGCAGCCACGGCTTCGCATGGCGGTGGCTTCGCATGGCGTATGCTCTAGGCGGTCCGGGCTGGCGGCGTATGCGGGGTGATGTGGGGGGCCCGACTGGCTGGCTTCGCCGGTCAGCGGGAGGCGTGAGAACCAGGGTCGTCGCGACCCCGACCATCTGATAGAGACCCACACTCTGCGGGTCTCGTGGAGAATGCGCTGGACCGCCTGAGTTGGTCCAGGTAATGCGGGGTGGCCCACGCGGCAAACCACATGCCATGGTGGACCGGTCGGTCCGGCCGGCCCAGCCGCAGACCGCCGGTCTGAAGGGGTGGGCCAGCCCAGGCCCACCCCGCCCAGACTGATGACGTTAAAAACGCCATAACTCGCAAACCGAGTGTCGTATTTGCGTGGAATCTACGGAGACAAGATATTTGGATCTAGATAGAGGTTTTGGGATGGTCCTGGGGTTTTTTAATTCTCAGGATGAGAGTTCGGTGGCGCGACACGCTCGTTAAGTACCTCACCGAGATTCTTCTTTCAGATGGCACAAACACATATGAAGTCCGTTTAAGGTGCCGTCAGCAGCATTGTGACCCTGGCATCGAGAAAAATTTGTCTAGGGTGGTTTCAGGCATTGATGCTGAAGTTGAGGTGTGGGCCACACGGCCGTCTTTTAAGCTGTGAGCAGCATTTTGTGAATTTTTTATCAGACATCCGTTCGGGGCGAATGAGTAGTCGTTTCGGCGTGTTTTTCAAAGATAATCGCGATGGAATAGTTCACCCGACCACTTTCGGGACCGAGGTGTGGGCCCCACGAGACGTCGTATGAGCATAAAGTGGTGTTGAATAACTTTTTCGTCGGGAGTCTGTTTCCAGCGAGTAAATAGTCTATGTCACATATTTTTCTATGAGGATTACAACTGTGTAATTTGTTTGGGTGTGCAGATCCTCTTTTGAGATCTCATTAAACGTGGAAACAGGAAAGGGAATTGGTTGGTGGTTCCTTTGTTACACTCCGACCCAACTCACGGTCGTAATGTTAGCGACACCCATAGATCGTTTGGGCATTGCGGAGTTATCAGTACAGTTCAGGGTTTACCCTCTAGCAGGGCTGGGTAGTGGGTTACCCATTGACTTTAGGGTTTACCCTCTAGCAGGGCTAGGTAGTGGGTCACCCAGTGACCTTTTAGTGTTTACCCTCCAGTAGGGTTGGGCAGTGGGTCACACGATGACCTTTTTGGGGTTTACCCTCCAGTTGGGCTGGGCAGTGGGTTACCCAATGACTTCTTTCAGACTCATACCTTTATATGAGGCTAGTCATGGCCTTCTCTCCTTGATTACTAGAGCAGGACCTTTGGTGGTACAGTTTAGCGATGAGAAGGCTTGACGTGTGGAAGTGTTGGGCATCAGTGATGACTACCCTTAGAACTGTTGATGACTTATCCTAGGCTGAGCTTGGAGATGGAGATCCCCTTACGTACTCGTTCAGATTTCTTTTTTGAGAATATATATATACACCCTACTTTTGTTCCCACTCCTTGGGTTCAGTTACTCTTCTTCTAGGAGGGGCGAAGACACTCTGGGTATGCCACGGGATTTACATGTCTAGCTCCTCTTGGCTGGGATGAGTCTACTTCCTTTATTTTGTTGGGTTGAGCTGCACTCTCTCTATTGTACTCTTTCACTGTTCTCTGTTCTATCTACTACTCACCGTTTTTGTACCTTCTTTGTTGTTCCCTCTAGCTTTCAGGGCATCCTACAGAGTATCTTTATACTCAACCATGCTTGGGATTTTCCCACACTTGGTGTGCCCTTGCAGATGATGGACAGGTCGAGCGAGACTACAGAGGATCATATAGGACACAAGAGCTTGGGCTGCGTTCAATGGTTTTAGTAGGACTTTCAGGTGTGAGACTCATCAGCTGTCTACTTTTGTTAACTTGTTGTCAGGTTGTGACACCTTTCGAGTTGGGCACCTGTTTTTCCCTTTTTCTGTTCAGTATCTTGTCAGTTTTTTTCATCACTTTACTTTTATCTATTTAGAAGTTGATGCATGACTGTGGTTGGGTTATAGTTGTTTTTCCTTCAGTTTTCTTTTGACTATGCACTTCTACATCGAGTGGGCTGTGTGTGTATACATGTACTTAAGAAAAGGCCTCCCTGAGATTGTTACGCCTTCGGCGCTTGTCACCAGCCCCGACCTATGGAGGCGGGCTTGGGGTAGTTGTGGCTCGAGACCGGTAGGTTCGGGTCGTGACATAAATGACCATTTATTCCTCATATATAAGGGTAATAATATAATTTTTTTTGTTTTAAGACCCTTTTAATAGAGTTGTGAAATTCCATTACAATCTTGACTAAGAAATGAGAAAATATACTTACTTTACATGTATAACTTCATCCTTTAATCAATTTCCACCACAGTATCATATTTTATACAAATGGTGAGAATTCAAGATAGATTTTTCATGCCTAAATCACTAAAATAAACTTTTAATGGATCACATAATCTGTAATAGAAAAAATATTTTCCTATTGTATTTACTAAAACGAAAATAGTTAGAAAAAGTGTTACCATATAGTCTATTAATATCAAATACCTCAATAGTAATTCCCAAGGTTTAACTTAATCCATTCCATATGTGGTTATCCTTAAAACTCTTCAACTTACATATCAAAAAATGCAACAGAATTCTTCCCAAATAATCCTTTACATTAAACCAGAAGGTTATATATGCTTACACACAATAAAATGTATCCCAAAATATCATTACTTACCTAAAGATCCATTTAATTAAAACCTTAAAGGGAGTGTCTAAGACTATGAACCTATGATTAACCTTAAACTCATAAAACCATGATGTTATCTATAACAATTAAGTTATATAACAAGAAGACATATGTGTTTCTAAAAAGTAACACAATCCTTAGATGTTTCAAGATTCCTATAACCAAAATACCATTGATAAAAACAATTCTACAAAATTATTATTAAATACTAATACATAGATAGATCCAACATTTTACTTCAATGATCTGTTATAACACATGTCCTTACTTGGTTTAGGAAATAACCCTTAGTTTAGGGCACTGACTCAAATAATTCCCAAGTTCCCCACATATAAGACATCAAATTCCTTGGAAATTCCTTGGTCTATGACCTCAATTTCCACATAGAAAATATCTTCATCTCAATCTGATATATTTCTTTAGGTGAATCTTCCAACCTTCTTGACATGTATGAAGATGAATCCTCTTTCAAATATTCTCATTACACATGAAATTTTATAAAATTCCATCCTCCTTTTATTTGACTTGTTAGACATCTAATTGAAGCTCACATTTTTAATCATATATAACAATAGATGATTAGGCACACTCACATTATCTTTATCTCTAATCATCATCAAATTTTGTTTCACATAATCACCAAATTGTCAATCACATTTAGTGTTAACATGATTCCTCCTGGTTCTATCCATTTAATAAAAAAATAATATTATGATAAATAATTATCATCATGGGAAACCACATAATCATGAAAAATCATTTATAGGATGTCTAAATCATGGAACAAACTTTTAAACATAATATACCTTATGTTTAAACTAATTCAACATTGATCACCATCTATTCAAATCCATCATAATGGTTTACAATGATCTTGTGAATTTTCAAAACATATCTTCCATGAGTATCAAACCGTATGTATAGTAAGGCTTGTTGTCGTGTACTAGGTAACAGTCAAGTCAATACTGATGCTCATTTTTCAGAGTTATTATCCCTAGGTATATATATTCCAAAACCATGTCCAATTTTATTATGCAAATAAGGATGCAATTTCTCAAAAAATACTCACTCTAAAATTCACCAAAATTTCACGATATTTTTGAGTATATAGAATTATCCATATACTTATTATTAGACTTATCCATATGGTTCTCACTAAATCTTTCTCACCCTAGATTCAAAGGATAACTAAACCTTTTCTCTAATACCAACTATTAAAACCAAAACCTTTTATACAAAATATTTTATTATTCTTAAAATAAATACCGAGTATTTACAACACAAGGATCAAAATTTCACAGTGTCTTTGAAAGAATAGTTTATTAATACATAAAACATGGAATCCTTATTTTTTTTCCTTAGTGAGTTCCTAAAATAATTTCAATCTCCTAAATTTATATGAGATAACTGTAACACCCCGAGATTTTATGAAAAATATTATTTTTAATTTCATTAATGTCTTGTGTTGTACGCTACACCAAAAGGAGCCTGCATAACACACATGCTTGACTTTCCTTACATTACATGCAATCACGACCTTCCTCGATAGCGTGTGTAGTTTGCAATACCGAGTTTCACTAAACGACGATATGCTGTTAAAATATTATTAAAACTAGCCGTTATGAATAGTAATAACCACTTTTTGAAATTTTGTAAATTTTATTTTTCAAAATGGACTTCATTTTTGGATTCAGAATATCGAAATTAGCTTAGGGTAAAATTTTGGTACATTTTGGATAACTTTCATTTTCTGATGAATAGTGAAAATTACTAAATTTTAATTAAAAACAACCTTTTTAATCAAAATAATTAATAGTGATAAATTATTAATTTGAGTGGTTTTAAAGTATATTTAGAATATATCTTTACAATTTAATACAATGTTGGTCATTGGATGTAATTCTACATTTAAACCAGACATAAACAAGTGTCTATCTTTTGATAGTTATTATCTCTTAAGAACACGCTATTTGTTTTGACGACGGGAATTAATTTTTAAATTAATTAATGAAACTGATATGTTTTGAATTTGGTAAAATAGACATCATTTTTGAGTTCATAATATCAAATATAGCTTAGGCCTAATTTTTGGTATTTTTCTGAAAACTTTCAATTTTTGATGAATAGTGATACCACTAAGTGGTGGCTGAATTAGGGGGATGGGTTTTTTTATTTAAATGGGTCTAGGTTTAGTATATTTAGGAATATGGGTTTTTTGAGCGCCACTTCAAGTGGCGCTCAACAATTCGGGTGGCTAGCGCCACTTCAAGTGGCGCTTTTCCACCCCCCTTTTTTTATGGTTTTGTTTTCTTTTTTTGTTGTTTTAATTTTTTTTCCACCTCATCTCCTTTTAATAAATAGTTTCAAAATAAATAAATAAAATTTTAAAAATAATATTATAAATATGTATTTAAAAATGATAAATTAATTATTATTATATTTATAATTATATAATAATGAAATTATATTTATGTATATATATAATTATATGTGTGTGTATAAATATAATTATGTATATATATAATTAAAAATAAATATTTATAAATATAAATCTATTTATATATATTTTTTAAATAAAAAATATATTTGTAATTATATAATTATAAACTAATCTTTATATATAAATATTTATAATTATATGAATATGAATATATTTAAAATATATAAATATGAAAATATTGTTACATATATATTTAAAATTTATTTATAAATATATTTAATATTCATATATAAATATATATATATATATATATATGTATGTATGTGTGTGTGTGGAGAATTATATTTATAATTATATTTAGAATTATATTGTAATTATAGTTATACTTGTATATTTATAATTATATATTTGTACATATATATATTTACGTAGTTATAAGTAATTATTTATAAAAAAATTGAAATATTGTTAAACATATAGTCTTTCAATACCACCTAATTGAAACTTTAAAAATGTTTCAAGTATGTGACTTTGAATGCCTATAAAATATAATCTAAATGACCAATATGAATGAAACTTAAAACATGTATTAAAAATATACTAAATAGATGAAAATAAAAAAATTACATAAAAAATGTCGATAGAAAATATTTGATAGGCTTTCAAAACCACCTAGTTGTAACTTAAAAATGTTTCCACTATGTGACTTTGAATGCTATAAAAGCTAATCTATATCACCAATATGAATGAAACATAAACCATTGATTAAAAATATATAAATAGATGGGAAAAAAACATAAAAAATGTCGACAGAAAATATTTTATAGGCTTTCAAAACCACCTAGTTGAAACTTAAAAATTTTTCAACTATGTGACTTTGAACGTCTATAAAACATAATCCATATGACCAGTATGTATTAAACTTAAAACATGGATTAAACATATACTAAATAGATGAAAATAAAAAAATTACGTAAAAAATGTCGACAGAAAATATTTTATAGGCTTTCAAAACCACCTTGTTGAAACTTAAAAATGTTGCAACTATGTGAATTTGAACGTCTATAAAACATAATCCATATGACCAGTATGAATGAAACTTAAAACATGGATTAAACATATACTAAATAGATGAAATTAAAAAAATTACGTAAAAAATGTCAACAGAAAATATTTTATAGGCTTTCAAAACCACCTACTTGTAACTTAAAAATGTTTCAACTATGTCACTTTGAACGTCTATAAAACATAATCCATATGACCAGTATGAATGAAACTTAAAACATGGATTAAACATATACTAAATAGATGAAAATAAAAAAATTACGTAAAAAATGTCGACAGAAAATATTTTATAGGCTTTCAAAACCACCTAGTTGTAACTTAAAAATGTTTCGACTATGTGACTTTGAACGTCTATAAAACATAATCCATATGACCAGTATGAATGGAACTTAAAACATGGATTAAATATATACTAAATAGATGAAAATAAAAAAATCACGTAAAAAATGTCGACAGAAGATATTTTATAGGCTTTCAAAACCACCTAGTTGTAACTTAAAAAGGTTTCAACTATGTGATTTTGAACGTCTATAAAACATAATCCATATGACCAGTATGAATGAAACCTAAAACATGGATTAAACATATACTAAGTATATGAAAGTAAAAAAATTACGTAAAAAATGTCGACAGAAAATATTTTATAGGCTTTCAAAACCACTTAGTTGAAACTTAAAAATGTTGCAACTATGTGACTTTGAACGTCTATAAAACATAATCCATATGACCAGTATGAATGAAACTTAAAACATGGATTAAAAATATTCTAAATATATGAAAATAAAAAAATTACGTAAAAAATGTCGACAGAAAATATTTTATAGGCTTTCAAAACCACCTATTTGTAACTTAAAAATGTTTCAACTATGTGACTTTGAACGTCTATAAAACATAATCCATATGACCAGTATGAATGAAACTTAAAACATGGATTAAACATATACTAAATAGATGAAAATAAAAAAATTACGTAAAAAATGTCGACAGAAAATATTTTATAGTCTTTCAAAACCACCTAGTTATAACTTAAAAATGTTTCAACTATGTGACTTTGAACATCTATAAAACATAATCCATATGACCAGTATGAATGAAACTTAAAACATGGATTGAACATATACTAAATAGATGAAAATAAAAAAATTACGTAAAAAATGTCGACAGAAAATATTTTATAGGCTTTCAAAACCACCTAGTTGTAACTTAAAAATGTTTCAACTATGTGACTTTGAACGTCTATAAAACATTATTATTTGATATACAATAATTAATTAGTTAGTAATATAATTATTAATTATTATTTGTCATTATAATTATTAATTATTAATGGTTAAGTCGCTGTGACAAATTTAGTTTATATTGTACATGTACTTTATAATTTAATAGTTAATTGAAATAAGTTTGTATTTAATATATTTTTGATTTTCTTGTTATTTGACTTAAACAACAATTACTTATCATAGTGAATAAGTTTTTTAATATATACAACATTACTTCCAAAAACATCAACGACGATGCCCCCCGGTACCACAACGCGGTGTCTGAATGTCACGTCCTCTCCGCGTCCGATGTCCGTGTCGCTCCGGTGTCCTCTCTGCAGGTTCCTCCTCTTCCGGTGCTACTGGTGCCTCCCCATGATGATGTGTAGAGGACTGACCAAAATCATCTGAGGATGCCCCAAAAGCATGTGAGGATGCCCAAAATCATATGGGGTGACATATGGCTCTGAAGCTCCTATAAATGGTAGAAATGAGGTACTGAAGAAGGTCTCGTCGGGAGGAGAGGGGGCCGCCATAAGCTGTGTGACTGCACCCAGATCAAAGTCCATAGTAGTCTGCGGAGACGCCATATGCGGTATATAAGCGTCTCCCTGCTGTGCAAAATCATCAGTCGACTGGGCAGGATCGTCTCTCTGTGGTGCGATGACATCTGCAGGAGCCGCTCTCGGATGTCGATGTCGTCGCCTCTACCCCTCCGGATGTGCTCGTCTTTTTCGTCCAGCTGGCGGCGGCGGTGGTGGTGCATCCTCCTCAGCAGGCATAGCAGGGACATCGTCATCCTCAGGTGCTTCTGCCTGAAGATATGGATCAGGATATATCTGTGGCTCCTCATCAAAAAAACTGTCACGTATCAACCAGAGATGATCCAATAGAGCCACCACATCCCAATGAACTACCTCCCGTAGAATATATGCATGCTCCTGAGGCTGTGTGGAATGTTCAAGCTGACCAATGGCATCTGCCTGCAAATGAAATAACAATCAAATTAATATCAAAAATGAGTTAAACAAAATTAATAAATCTTAGTAAACATACCAATCGCTGAATGCCAATCCCCTGATGTGTAAGGTGCATGATGGCGTGTCGTCGATACCAGTGTGCATAATCCCCATGATCAGATAAATCGGAGTGTGATGTGATATATCCCTGTGGAAAGATACTGAATCGGGCACGCCTGTCCCAAAGATGAATATAAGATGCATGATGTCGTCGCCAGTCTGTTGTCTGTCTACCTATAAGCACAATCGAATGTAACTCGGTAGTCTGTCGTGGTGCTAAGGGGATATGCTGTATAAAACCGAACTAGAACATGACCCAGTCTGGATGGTGCCACTCAATGATGTGAAAGTGAATGAGTGGCACCACTGCAGCACGATCTCCAGCCAAAGCTGTGCAGTATAGTGGAAGTGATGCGTAGACATAACCTGTATAAGGAGTCCATGAAACCTGAAATGTAAACTTAAAAAATAAGTCATATAGTAGCATGACAATGTTACTGAGATTATATTGAAATAACTTAAAATAGTGATAACAAAACAAATTTTCCTACAAAAAAGTACTGTTTAACTTACATCAGCTGTCACTATAGCGTCGAATATCTGTCGGAGGCTATGCACACTATGTCTCGGAGTATGTGAAAACTTCTGAGACTGACTCCACCTTGTGAAAAAAGAGTAACCTACGGTAAGTTTATAAAAAACAATAACAAAAGTACTAAATAACCGAAAGTAATGAAGTAGACATACCATCGTCCCCGAGGACAGTCCTGAAGTAGCTCTGGTGCAAGCAGTGTGACAACTCGAGGAGCGATGCGTGGAAAACGCTCCCAGGCCCACATATTTACTAACACCATGCAACCTGCAATCTGATGTGAATCGTCCTGACAAATGGTGCAGAGATATCTGTACAGATGTGCTAATACAGCAGATCCCCAACTGTATATAGCAGTCTGATCCAGATCCTCAAGTAATGGGAGGTACATCATGTGTACCAAAGCGGTGGAGTAGTCGACGCACAACATGCCTCCAAGCAACCGCAAAATGTATGCACGTGTGTGATGAAGAAGCGTCTCCTCGTATGCATCATCCGGAATGACGTCGAAATGCTGATCAAGCCACCTCATTCGCAAGCACGAACCCTGGAGGACACCCCGTGCGCCGATGACGTCAATGCCTAGCAGCCTCTGTATGACTGCAACCCAATCGCCAGTACTGGCCCCCGTAACTGCATCTCCATGGATAGGTAACCCCAGCATGTAGGTGACGTCCTCTAATGTAATAGTTATCTCCCCCTCTGGGAGATGAAATGTGTGTGTCTCTGGCCGCCATCTCTCAACCAACACAGCTATCAAATGATGGTCGATGGTCTTTAAGTCACACATAGAGACTCCATAAAAGCCTGCACGTCTAAGGTATGGACAAATAGCTGCCGGCGGTGCCTCATGGTAGAAACGGTGCGCTCTCCAAACATGAAGATGTCTAACAGACCGTCACGCCAACACATCGCGCGACACGTGCGTCTCCTGTCCAGATAAAAGTGGCTGCTCCATCTGAATGTGCAAACAATAAAACATTAATTTCATGTAAGTTATGACTATTATCATGTAAGATATGAAATTTATCATATAATTTTTAAAGAAGCACAAACACATTGGGTTAGTTGTTGTCTCCCGTGTTGGGGTGTTGGGGTGAAGACGTTCAGAGTTTCCTCATTTTTTGTTTTGTAGTCACTGTAAGTTCATCTTTCATTATAAAAAACTGATGACATTTTCATTTAATAGTTCAAATGGTTTTGTTTTCTTATACAAGTACATTCCTTTTTTTGAGTTGGTGTTGTTTGTTTAAAGCTACTCATGTAATGTTGATCGTTCGACAAAAAATGTCATGTGAAATTGTGGTACATTTTCCAAAAATTACCCTATTTACAAGTAAAACAAATATGATTAAAAATGGTGAAATGATAAAAATAATTACATGTAAAAAGTTTTACAGTAACTGATAGAGTACATGATTCATTTTAACCATTAGATGATTGCCCTATGTGTCTAGGGCAACGTGTCTTCGTATGACCTTCCTGGCGGCATATGCTGCACCGTCGTCCAGCTGGATGTTCACTAGGCCAATCCATCTCATTCCGAATATGAGTCGACTTTAGCCTCCCTTTAGGTCGAAGTCTATTGTTGTTCGGTAGAAGCGTCGGTGTGTCATCAGGTAGCCGAAAATTCTGATATTCCCCGATTGGCATCCACAGAGTACTGTAGCAGGAGTTGATGCTCTCGAGTCGATAAGACGGATCAACGAACTGCTCCCAAGATACGTGTACGTAAGCACATGCAGCAATCACATGGCCGCATGGATATCTCAGTGCCTGAAAGTTGCCACAATCACAGTAACGCTTCCCCAATAAAACAACTCGCACACGACCATTGCTACATGCCACAACATCACCGGGCTCAGCGACCTCAAATCGTTGCTCTGGACGATTAAATGCAGTTACACGGTAAGTTGCAGCCTCCTGAAGAACTGTATCTAGCTCACGTTGGAAATGGTGTCCATAGCGCATTCCTCTGTTCAAGCCCTCTTCAGCTTGCTTTCCTCGTTCCAGAAAGTACTTTACACTACGATAGAATGTCTCTTGTACCAACCCTGAAATTTAGATTTACGACATCATACAAATATTATATTATAATAGTAGCTCTTCTGAGAAACATATATTCAAATATTTGTATTTACCTGTGATAGGAAGTTTTCTAACTCCCTTGAGAACTCCATTTATACATTCTACATTGTTGGTCGTCATATGACCATATCTCCTCCCATCATCATATGCCAACGACCATTTCTGCTTTGGAATTTGCATCATGTAATCATACACTTCTGGATTCACTCTGTGGATATCTTAAAGACGCTCCTCCATCCTTTGTTGTTGAGGCTCATATGATATCATACAATTAGTCATCTGAACAGTTATGAAAATAACTATGACAAAAACATTTTAACAGAAAAGGATATTCATACCAATTTTTAAGATTGCCTTTTTCATCGATTCATTCTTGAACTTCTTTCTCAAATTGCTGGTAATGTGTCGAATACAGTATCGATGATGGGCATAGGGTGGTCTCCACAAAAGACCCTCAGACTGTATCGCCTCCTTGATTCCACGGTGGTGATCAGAAATAAGACAAATCCCTTCTGAATCCGTAACAAACTCTCGGAGACATGCCAGAAACCAGCTCCATGATGAGAAGTTCTCTTTCTCCACAATTGCAAATTCTATCGGCAGAGGGGCTCGATTTCCATCTTTTGTGGCGGCAATCAATAAAGTTCATGTATACTTTCCATACAGAATTGTACCATCAATTTTTATGAACTGCTGTCAATGTCTAAAAGCTGCCACACATGGTAAAAATGTCCAAAATAATCTATCAAACACAACCATTGAGCGGTCAAGTTGGTTCTGTTGGTTAACATATTCAACAATATGTAACCGATAGACTGTTTGATTATTGTGGTGTAGAAGCTCCAACAGTTGTGGTAAAACTCGATATGAGTCATCCCAATCACCATACACTTTCACAATAGCCTTTTTTCGTGCTTCCCATGACTTCCAGTAAGAGATTTGATACCCAAAAAGCTGTTTGATTCGCTCAATGACCAGAACCACAGGGACGTCTTGACATGCTCTAATCATTTCAACAATAATAGATGAAACAAACTCAACATCTAATGAAGAGTGTTCTTGTGCCAAGCTTGGGTTCACATAAGTGTGTGGAGTAAATCTAGTGATGCGCCAGCTGTGAAAAGTGTTATCAATAATAGCTCGCAAACACATTTGACAGTTCAATTCATATTTGTCACAACAAATCAAATAATAAGATCTCTTTGACTCTTCTACAACATATAAGTAATGTCTTTCTATGTGATATTGTTTTATCACATTTTTCATTGCTTCTTTGCTCTCAAACTCTCTGCCAATATACAGAACACCATTATCTGACACTCGATTTGTGCCACCAATGATTCCTGGAAATTCTGAACTGGGAGTAATAACTGAATAATCAAATTCCAGCAAGCGATTCATGCCTTCAGTCGACCATGAAGCCAATAGTGGAGGATAGTTCAATGGTCGGTTGAACCTCACATGAGTTGGTACAGACTGATCTTCTGCATTCTCTTCTTCTTCTTCTTCAACTTCCTCTTCATCTTGTTCAAAATTGTCATCATCCTCAAATTCATCAACCAATGCATCTAAAGTATGTGGAGGACTATCCATTGAAACTGTGGCTGATGGAAATGATGGAACAACTACCGATGCTGATGGAACGTCCTGATGTGATGGAGGATATGACATAGTCTCATGAATTTGAGATGGGTCAACTTCCAATGCTGATGGAACCTCCATTGTAGCTATAGTGACATACAACTCCATCATTTGATTCTCAGGTATATACTTAACCAATGAAAGTATATATTCCCAATCATCATCATCATTTACCAGATAGGGCACATGCCAAAACCTATCTATAAATTGGAGATGTATGAATGTGATGGACTCTATCACTTGATTCCTCGCCAGTTTTAACCTCCGATGAATTTTCCTTTGCACAACTTCCAAAGTAGTACATCCTCCAAGCATCACAACAGCTTCTAGATGTATACTATAACTACATCCTTGTTCTGTCTCAATTATTTGACCGTTGCAATAAATATAAGCGACGACCATATTTTTTATCTAAAAGAAACCACTGTTATTAATTAAATCTGATTAAAGAATCAATTTATGTATGCATGCTTCTGGTAATTTAGGTGGGAATCCTAATCCCTCCACAAAATCAATATGTTCAAACCATATTGATGTGTAACTATTTACACAACCCACAAGTTTGTGTTACTTACCCAAAAATAGAAGTCAAATATATTTATACATATCCACATGCATTATATGCATGAGGTACACGAACACGTCATGTAAAAAGCATAGAGTTATATGAAATTGAAAGTCTCCACATGAGTAAGCCCGGAGCGACAGATAGCCAACCCCATTCACTTTCCTAGACAAGGCAAGCCTCCATGAAAGTAGGTGGTCCGACCCAAAGCCCCTCTACCCGGGGATACTTTACTCAAGAGAGCAATCATTTCATGATAACTCTAACACTTAATATGCAAAAAATATATTGAACTACTAAATTCAAGTTCATAACTTCAATTACAAACCGAGGTCAAGGTAGATTGGAAACTAAATTCATTATCATACCTAGAATGTAATGCAAAGGTATATTCCATAAGCAATTTACTACTACTTGGCTAATTAATATAACTACTTTTCTAATTAATATAACTACTTCGCTAATTAATATAACTACTTCACTGAATAATATAACTACTTCGCTAATAACCTAATTATGATTAATTAATTAACTAATTATAATTAAGTAAATACACAATTAAGATTAACTAATTACCTAATTATGGTTAACTAATTACCTAATTATGGTTAACTAATTACCTAATTATGATTAAATAATTAACTAATTATCATTAATTAATTAACTAATTATCATTAACTAATTACCTAATGATTAACTAATTACCTAATTATAATTAACTAATTACCTAATTATGATTAACTAATTACCTAATTATGATTAAATAATTACCTAATTATGGTTAACTAATTACCTAATTATGATTAACTAATTACCTAATTATGATTAACTAATTACCTAATTATGATTAACTAATTAGATTAACTAATTACCTAATTATGTTTAACTAATTACATAATTATGATTAAATAAGTAGCTAATTATGATTAAATAAGTAGCTAATTATGATTAATTAAGTAGCTAATATTGATTAATTAATAACCTAATTATGATTAACTAATTACCTAATTATGATTAACTAATTACCTAATTATGATTAACTAATTACCGAATTATGATTAACTAATTACCTAATTATGATTAACTAATACCTAATTATGATTAATTAATTAACTAATTATGATTAATTAAGTACCTAATTATGATTAATTAAGTACCTAATTATGATTAAATCAGTAGCTAATTATGATTAAATAAGTAGCTAATTATGATTAAATAAGTAGCTAATTATGATTAAATAAGTAGCTAATTATGATTAATTAAGTAGCTAATATTGATTAATTAATAACCTAATTATTATTAACTAATTACCTAATTATGATTAACTAATTACCTAATTATGATTAACTAATTACCTAATTATGATTAATTAATTAACTAATTATGATTAATTAATTACATAATTATGATTAATTAAGTACCTAATTATGATTAAATAAGTAGCTAATTATGATTAAATAAGTAGCTAATTATGATTAAATAAGTAGCTAATTATGATTAAATAAGTAGCTAATTATGATTAATTAAGTAGCTAATATTGATTAATTAATAACCTAATTATGATTAACTAATTACCTAATTATGATTAACTAATTACCTAATTATGATTAAAAAATTACCTAATTATGATTAAGTAATTAACTAATTATTATTAATTAATTACATAATTATGATTAATTAAGTACCTAATTATGATTAATTAATTACCTAATTATGATTAATTAATTACCTAATTAGGATTAATTAATAACCTAATTATGATTAATTAATTACCTAATTAGGATTAATAACCTAATTATGATTAATTAATTAACTAATTATGATTAATTAATTACCTAATTATGATTACTTAATTAACTAATTATGATTAATTAATTAACTAATTATGATTAATTAATTAACTAATTATGATTAATTAATTAACTAATTATGATTAATTAATTTACTAATTATGATTCATTAATTAACTAATTATGATTCATTAATTAACTAATTATGATTATTTAATTAACTAATTATGATTATTTAATTAACTAATTATGATTATTTATTACCTAATTACCATTAATTAATAACCTAATTATAATGAATTAATTAACTAATTATGATTCATTAATTAAGTAATTATGATTAATTAATTAGCTAATTATGATTAATTAATTAGCTAATAATGATTAATTAATAAACTAATTACAATTAATTAATTACCTAATTATGATTAATTAATAACTTAATTATCATTGATTAATCAACTAATTATGATTAATTAATTAACTAACTAATCATTTCATTATCTAATTACATTAAAAAAACCATACTATTTATAAAATACAAATATTATATACTAATTCTATAAATTAAACAACTAAATTATTAAATCAAAATATTAAATAAATTTAAAGAAAGATTTACCTCAAATTTGTGACGACGTAGGTACACAGGCAGAGCAACCGAAGAGGCAAGGCTACGCAGACAGAGCAACCGAAGAACACAGAGCAACAAAAAATATTTTTAGAGAGAAGTTTGAGAGAGAGAGAGAGAGAAAGGGGTAAGAAGTGAGGAATGGGGTGGGGCGAGGGTCCTATTTATAGGATTGGGGGGTGTTTCGGCGCCACTTCAAGTGGCGCCGAATTGATTTGGAAGAAGCCAGCAGTGCCACTTCAAGTGGCGCTGCACGGTTTCTATATCTTCTTTCAACGCCACTTCAAGTGGCACTGAAATATTTTTCCGCCAAATTGGTGGAGCGCCACTTCAAGTGGCGCTCCGGTTTCAACTCTCTTGAGCGCCACACCATGTGGCGCTCAAGAGACCCATTTAACAAAATATTCAAACCTTTGACCCATTAAAATAAAAAAAAGCCCCTGTACACAAAATAGGCCACTAAGTGGTAGTTAAAAAACTGAATTTTTCATAAAACTTAATTTTACCGCTTCTGTGAGTGGAATTTCAAAAATCCCAGAGACACGGCTGATGTTAGTAAGTAAAATGTGGTTCAATGAGATGAAAATAATTTTTGGTGAATAGTAACTTTTTACTTTTTTTTACCACGGTTAAAAGTAAATAGGGTGATTAAGGGTAAAAATGTTATTATTATTACCCTAACACATGTCCTAATTCTATTGGATAAGTGTAATTCGACCAAAAACAACCTTAGGAATAAAATATGACCATTTAGGCCCACTTGGATTAGATTAGGACATTTATTATTAATTTATTTAAAGAAGGGTTAAAATAGTTAAAATCAAAGTTTAATAAGAAAATCATTTTTTATATAGGGTTATACATAAGATAAAATCTACTATAAATATTCATTAGAAAGCTAAAAATATTTCCTACATAATGGTATTTTATTTGTAATTTTTAGACCTTAAATAATTTAATTTAGTTATGACACAATGATGATGCAGTAATTATCTTATTAGAGAAATATTGACATAATTGATGTTATAAATGCCCAAATAAATGTAATTTGAGACTTTTTATGACTTAAATTAATTTTCTAGGTTAATATGACATGTTATTGTTGGTATAAGTAACTTGGTTAGAACTTATCATTCTGTTATGAATTTCATAAAAATCATGTACCAAATAGTGTCAAAATTGACATAAATTAGTTTTTAAAACAAATATTATAATATTAATTGTTATTTAATTCCTAAAAATCTAAGGTTCGGCCAAATGACTTATATAAGGATAGATATATTAATAATAAACAACTTGGGTGAGTTTTTAGTAAAATATATGAAAGGAATCTTTTGTCGTTTTTTGTACGAGGTACTTTTTGACTTTTCTGAAAAAAGTACGAGAAGAATGTTTTCTTTTAACTTATACGGCATGAATGGATTTTTAAAACACTATTTCCAAGAAGCTTCCTTTATAAGTTTTCAACTTTATTTTTAATCAACTTCTTTCAGTTTAAAATTGTATGACATGTTACGAAATGAAAAGTGTTTTTGAAGTAGAAAGGATATTTTCCTCAAGAATAGAGTTCAAGTGTTTTATCAAAATTATTTTCCATCTAAGATAATAAAGGGTTCTGTTTCTATCCCTATTACTACATTGATTTGATTATGTTGTGATGTAATTATTTTTATGAATTACTTTATCTTATGTGAATTGTTTTATGATGTCACGATGTTTAAGAATTCCATTTTTATTACATGGGTTATGCAATGATGTATGATTTATGATTTTGTGGCACACATAAGAATGGTATCATTATGAGATGGGTGGGACCTATATCTCCCTCCAATTCTTTGGGTAAATATTTTATATCTCATGAGATAGACATGGCTATAACGGTAGGTTATACCGGTTCAGTGAAACAGGACTGAAATGTGGGTGACTCGGTTCAGAAATGGACTTTGTCCACTAAGATAGTCTTGGAAATAAGTCTTGACTAATAAGAAATGATTATCTATGATTATGTTCGTATGCCACAAAGTTTCATGTTTTAAGTTATGATTATTGGGATTACATTTCACTACTATAATTATCCCATGTTATGATATTATGATCTCTTTTGCAGGATTAAGATTTCCAAAATGTTATGTTCTTATGAATATGATGTGATTGATATTTCTTTTGTTTACCCTTACTAAGCATTTGAGCTCACCATTTTATGTTTTCTTTTCCCCAGGATATAAAGAAAGGTTTAAGGTATAAAAAAAGGAGATCTTTATGGGAGATGTTGAAGATCTTTCACCATGATTAGAAGATTATATTCCAAGTTTCCAAAGACACTAAACTATTACGGTCCTTGTGTGTGTGTTTTTGTTATGTACTAAGTATTCCGCAAAAGTAATGTAATGTCCATGTACGTCAAGCTTCGGGTCTCTACAGTTGGCATCAGAGGAAAAGTTTAGTCAACCTTTGGAAACTAGGATGCGAGAACTTTAGTGAGATCCCTATAGATATTTCTAAGGTATGTCTAGGGATGTCCCTAAGGTTAAGTATACGTATAGGTTATAGTCCTAGAATTATGCTAACGATCATATAATTAAACCTAATATGTTAGATATTGAAGGTACTCCCCCTTTATTATGTTGTTTTCCCTAGCATGATTTTTGCCTCTCACACTATTCTTTTTGGGTTTTAGACGATGACTGGAACCCGAAGGAACTGTGATGATCAATGCAATGGACAATGCAACGATTGTCCTCCTGAACAAACAAATGTTATGGGAGATGGAGTGAAAAATCTTATTTCTATACTTACACAAGCTATGAATCATTCTGGACTTCCAAATGAGCAGAGAAGGGAACAATATTCTATTGAGTCCTTCATGAGGCAATGCCCACCTTCTTTCAGTGGGTCTTCTGATCCACTTGTTGCTGAACAATGGATCAGTACCACTGAAAAGATATTTTCAGTTCTTCAATGTTCTGAACATTATAAATTCATCTTAGTAGTATATCGTTTGGAAGGTGAAGCTGATAAATGGTGGAATCTTATCAAAAATATGAGGCAAAGAGATGAAATTGAGTCCATGGAATGGGACGAGTTCAAGAACTTATTTTTCAATAAGTACTTCCCTCGTATTCTTCGAACAAAGATGGAGAAGGAGTTTCTTGAACTAAAGAAAAAGGATGATGAATCTGTTGGTATATACGAAGCAAATTTTACAAGGCTTGCAAGGTATGCATCTGGATTTATCATCCAACCTGAAAGTAAAGTTGATCGATTCTTTAGTGGCTTAAAACCAAATCTTCGAAGGGCATTATCTATAAGAGACTTCAGTAGCTATGAAGAAATTGTGCGTTGTGATATCAAGGTAGAAATGGAAGTTGGTGTTACTTATCCATCTAGATGTTTTGACAGGAAACAAAAGATGGAGTTCAAGGAGAAATCTCAGAATAATGGTGAAAAGAAGATGAATGTTTCCTTATGCTCAAAGTGTGGAAAGAAGCATGGTGGAGATTGTCTTAAAGGGACTAGAAAATGTTTTAAGTATGGAAAAGAAGGTCATCGAGCAGCTGAGTGTTGAAGTAATGGAAAAAGGGTTTCTAATGATATGAATAAAGAAAAGACTACAGAGAACACACCACCTACACTTCAATGTTTCATGTGTAAGGAGGTGGGAAATTATGCCAATAAATGTCCTAATCCAAGGGTTAGTGATGATCAACATGAGAAAACACTTAAGGCAAAGGACAAAGGGAAGTCACATGCGATCACCATTGGCGATGTTGAATATGACAACGATGTGGTGGAATGATTAAGTGTTTATGTAATGGGATTCCAAAATAATGTTGTATATAGTATCGTGGAATATTAGAATATTTATGTCTATTGTGGTTTTCAATAATTTTATGGTACCGGTAACCATGGAAAGTGATTGAGATATTTTTGGAAAAAAGATGATATGCTTGACAGTATTCATGAGCTCATGACTGATATAAGGAAATAGTTATATCATGGTTTGAGGTTTTGGTATGTGAAAAGAGTTAACTTTTGATAGACTAGACTGAAAGTTATTTTTTTTATTAATACCAAGAGAAAGCCACCTTACATTTCACGGGGGACGAAAATAGTAAAGGCCAAGAGAGTCCTTCCAAACCACATTAACACACTCCAAAGGTAAAGAGTTAAGGGTGTCATAAACCACAAGTGTCTCCTCAAGACGGCCCCAACGAGCCAGCTCGTCTGCCGCAAAGTTAGACTCCCTCAGATTATGGTGAACCATCCTTCCCTGATTAGTCTCCACTTTACACTGGCGACAAATATACATTAGATCCCATGAGATGTCTTCAATGGGTATTCATTTTTCATGATAATACATGATTAAGGCCTTATAATGTTTGGAATGTGACCAACAAGACATATCACATGATATACGGGGATCAACGATGGTATTAACATGCTTTTTATATGAACTCTTTGGTAATCATTTTCACTATAATATGAGAGTGGACTGCATTATTATGGATAAGCCTAAAGATTGGAATGGACTATTTTGGACATAAGTTAGTATTGTTTAAGGATAAAAGTTCTTTCAATATTATTGATGGGATGTTATAGTAATATAGTATTAGAAAAAGGACAACCTGCAGGACGGGCGACAACCCATCGCGTCGGACAAGGCCATGGGAATCGAACCCACAATCGAAGTGCGACTGGCCTTTATCGCCTACCACTAGCCTACAGGAAGTCCCTGTTTAGTAAAAACTAGTTTTATTATATTAAGAAGTATGATATATGAGTTATAAGTCCATTTTAGGAACCATATATCGTTAATCTCACTATAGATGGACTTATGTATTTTTTGATAACTTTTCTAACCTTTTGTTTGAGACAGATGGAATGACCCATCATTCTATCACATGATCTGCTAACACATCACGAATGACAAATTCAACTTCATTTCTTTAAGATATGAAGTGGAAATTGTCCAAATAATGACCAACGATGAAACTATACCAAAATCACGAAAGTATTTCTTCTAATTCCAATTTCATCAACTTTAGGGAAATGATCTTGAAAACCAAAAATGTTGTCCTACTGCTCTTATATCTGATGAATCAGATGGTACCTTAGACCATCATAAATTTATGGCTTTGTGATTGCTGGCTTTTCCATAGCCATGTTCTCTACCACTCTCCATCAGAACATGATGGTTAGATTTCTCTTCCATATCCAAATTTTCACCTATATGGAAACCCGATGATTAGTTTATTTGGGTAACCATTACATTTCATACTTTTGTTTTTAAATATTGGTTTTAGTATTCCTTTTTACAATGTGGGTTTCTATCAAAGAGACTTTCGAATAGTAAACCATTTATAACCCTGACGAATTTCGAGGGAGAAATTCATTTTAAGGGGGGTAGAATGTAACACCCCGAGATTTTATGAAAAATATTCTTTTTAATTTCATTAATGTCTTGTGTTGTACGCTACACCAAATGGATCTTGCACAACACGCATGCTTGACTTTCCTTGCATTACACGCAATCGTGACCTTCCTCGATAGCGTGCGTAGTACGCAATACCGAGTTCCACTAAACGACGATATGCTGTTAAAATATTATTAAAACTAGCCGTTATGAATAGTAATAACCACTTTTTGAAATTTTTTAAATTTTATTTTTCAAAATGGACTTCATTTTTGGATTCGGAATATCGAAATTAGCTTAGGGTAAAATTTTGGTACATTTTGGATAACTTTCATTTTCTGATGAATAGTGAAAATTACTAAATTTTAATTAAAAACAACCTTTTTAATCGAAATAATTAATAGTGATAAATTATTAATTTGAGTGGTTTTAAAGTATATTTAGAATATATTATTACAATTTATTACAATGTTGGTCATTGGATGTAATTCTACATTTAAACCAGACATAAACAAGTGTCAATCTTTTGATAGTTATTATCTCTTAAGAACACGCTATTTGTTTTGACGACGGGAATTAATTTTTAAATTAACTAATGAAACTGATATGTTTTGAATTTGGTAAAATAGACATAATTTTTGAGTTCATAATATCAAATATAGCTTAGGCCTAATTTTTGGTATTTTTCTGAAAACTTTCAATTTTTGATGAATAGTGAAACCACTAAGTGGTAGTTAAAAACAGATTTTTTCATAAAACTTAATTTTACCGCTTCTGTGAGTGGAATTTCAAAAATCTGAGAGACACAGTTGATGTTAGTAAGTAAAATGTGGTTCAATGAGATGAAAATAATTTTTTGTGAATAGTAACTTTTTACTGTTTTTTACCACGGTTAAAAGTAAATAGGGCGATTAAGGGTAAAAATGTTATTATTATTACCCTAAAACATGTCCTAATTCTATTGTATAAGTTTAATTCGACCAAAAACAACCTTAGGAATAAAATATGACCATTTAGGCCCACTTGGATTAGATTAGGACATTTATTATTAATATATTTAAAGAAGGGTTAAAATAGTTAAAATCAAAGTTTAATAAGAAAATCATTTTTAATATAGGGTTATACATAAGATAAAATAGACTATAAATATTAATTAGAAAGCTAAAACGATTTCCTAAATAATGGTATTTTATTTGTAATTTTTAGACGTTAAATAATTTAATTTATTTATGACACAATGAAGATGCAGTAATTATCTTATTAGTGAAATATTGACATAATTAATGTTATAAATGCCCAAATAAATGTAATTTGAGACTTTTTATGACTTACATTAATTTTCTAGGTTAATATGACATGTTATTGTTGATATAAGTAACTTGGTTCGAACTTATCATTCTGTTATGAATTTCATAAAAATCATGTACCAAATAGTGTCAAAATTGACATAAATTAGTTTTAAAAACAAATATTATATTATTAATTGTTATTTAATTCCTAAAAATCTAATGTTCGGCCAAATGACTTATATAAGGATATATATATTAATAATAAACAACTTGGGGTTCGTTTGGCTTGTTATGGTAAGTTTATTAACCATATAGTGTAAGAAAACAAAAAGACACGGTAAAAGATAAATTATTTAACTTAGAGTTAAATCTAATTAATAAGGTTAAAATAATAACCTAAACTTATCTAAATCCTATTGGATGAGAGTATTTAGACCCATACCCAATTTAGCTTCTAAATAAGACCCTTTGGAACCATTATAAACCGAATTTGACCTTAATATAAAATAATAGTTTGAGATTTTCCTAAAGTGCCCCTCTCCTCCCTTATAAAAGGGCACCTCCTCCCTCTCCTCCTCACACAAATTTGAGCATTCAAGCTCGGACAACCCCTGACAAAATCTTTTCTGCACTTCCCTAGTATCATCCTAGAGGTCCTGGTCTTCTTCAAAGACCATCCTCAGTTCTTTAATTGGAGGTTAAGTGAAGGCGCGTCAAAAAGAGGTAATATCCATTACCGATCTTTTTCAATTTCTTTCTTCTTCAACTTCTTCTTATTTAGTTGTTTCATGATAAAGTAATAACATCAGTATTTATTATATACTGATATGTTATTATAAGTATGAAACAACCCTATTTCACCATCTATCCATCCTACGGAAAACGAAATCACCGCGCGTGCGTACGTACGGAATACCGTCTCCACGCCGTGGTGTAATCTATTTTCCACCACCACCTTACATGGATGGGTATAATGCTGTAAATAATAACTATATATGATTATTTTAAATTGATATTTATTCTGTAATAGTATACATGCACTCCAATAAAATTCCACGATCATGGGAACGATATCATCGCTCGTGCGTACGTACGGAATACCGTCTCCACGACGCGATGAGATTCATTCTCAATGATTAAACATTCATGAATGATTATAAAGTATATATAATAAGTAATCATGAAATATATGACATAATAATACTGTATTTATGTGTATATATATGTATTTCATCTACTTAATTCCATTCAACTCAATAAGGAAACGAAAACTGCGTTCATGCGTACGTACGGCCTACCGTCTCCATGAACGGTGTATTTCTTTCCATTTACTGATTTATTATATATATGTATATTATGAATATATATTAGATATAAATCATATTTTTATATTCTGGAATTATGTAATCATGATCTAAGTAATCATATGAATAATTAAAAGTCAAAACACGGACGACAAATGAAACAATTTTACCCAAAACGCTCTTTAACATGGGTTATGCAATGATGTATGATTTATGATTTTGTGGCACACATAAGAATGGTATCATTATGAGATGGGTGGGACCTATATCTACCTCCAATTAATTGGTTAAAGATTTTATATCTCATGAGATAGACATGGCTGGAACGGTAGGTTATACTAGTTCAGTGAAACAGGACTGAAACGAGGGTGACTCGGTTCAGAAATGGACTTTGTCCACTAAGATAGTCTTGGCAATGAGTCTTGAATAATAAGAAATGATTCTCCATGATTATGTGTGTATGCCACAAAGTTTCATGTTTTAAGTAATTATTTTTGGGATTACATTTCATTACTATAATTATCCCATGTTATGATATTATGATCTCTTTTGCAGGATTAAGATTTCCAAAATGTTATGTTCTTATGAATATGATGTGATTGATATTTCTTTTGTTTACCCTTATTGAGCATTTGAGCTCACCCTTTTATGTTTTCTTTTCCCCAGGATATATAGAAAGGTTTTAGGTAAAAAAAATGAGATCTTTATGGGAGATGTTGAAGATCTTTCACCATGATTAGAAGATTATATTCCGAGTTTCCAAAGACACTAAACTATTACGGTCCTTGTGTGTGTGTTTTTGTTATGTACTAAGTATTCTGCAAAAGTAATGTAATGTCCATGTACGTCAAGCTTTGGGTCTCTACAATAACCTAGGAAATATATAAATAAAGGGGTGACCAAAACAGACCAGTAAGGGACTGAACATGATAAGAAACCATAACATGTGAGCCAAAGGTATAACATGATATCATAAAATAGAAGGTACATGAGTAATAAAGTGGAATCATAACATAAAGATCATGGTATGATAAGATCATGGAAACATAGGAAATGTGGCAGAAACATAAAACTTGGAATAAACATAAGTTAAGGCTTTCTACCCAGACAATATTAAATGGTGTATATAGTCTTATAACCGATTAGGTTCACTCCCAAATACCATATGTGATGTCTCATGAGACTAAAACAATACCCAATACATTAGATCACTATATGGGTGATCCCATAATAACATGTTCATGATCTATTTGTTCCACATAAAGGAAATAAATCATAAGGAATAACATAATAATTACCCATGTAAATAAAATGGGTTTCATAATCTATATTCATATCATATTCAAATAAAATCTCATAATTAATGAATTTTAGAAATGATCATAAGTAATGTATTACCCCATAAAAGGAATGGAAAATAAACTAGGTATATATGTGACCGACATATATACATAATTTATAATAAATAATTTACATCAAAGGTTGTTTTCATTGATAAAAATACTTTAAAAACATTATTGATGAAAATAACCTTTTCAATTTGAGTAACATCAAATCATATCATATTACATGGAAAATTACTTTGAAATATCACTTTTAATGTTTCTTAAGGAAAATTGCCTCTCCATTTTGATTTTTTTCAAAATCTAAAAAATTATCAAAAATTAAATAAAATAGTTTTTTGAAAAAACCATTGAATCATAAAAACAATTCTTTAAAACATTTAGTGGTCATAATTGAGGAAAAGTTATCTTTATTCTGAATACGTAAAAACAAATATTCATTTCATATTTTTATGAAAATTTATAAAGTAAATTGTTAGGAAAATGATAGGAAGATTAATTTGAAATATGTTTTTTTAAAATACAATTAAGGATAAAAATTATTTTAAACAATCATAGAAAGAATATTTTTGAAAACATTTAAAAAAACATGGATTTGGAAGAAGAAAGATTTTAGATTGAAGAGAAAAATGAAGTTGTATTTTCTTAAAAACATTTTATCAATTATTTTAAGTACCAAAGAGAAGAAAATGGTAATATTATTTGAAAACATCATGAATAAATATAGTAAAATAAAATAAAATAGGTTTGTTTTATAATTATTAACTAATTCCATTCAAAAGAAATTCAAGAATAAGTAATCCCGATTAAAATGAGATTGAAACATAAAGCCTTACCGATTTGGTAAATTATGAATCATAAATTAACATGAATGAAATAGATGAATTATAACTTAAAATATAATTATGTAGGAAGTATTAATGATATATTATGTAAATTGGTAGTATGTACACCTTTCAAAATAAACTAGGTGCATAAAAGAACATGTGTCTCTAATAAGGGATTTTTAGATAAAACCATTACAGAGTTCGTATCATTGAGGTGAGGGAAAATAAATAGGAATATTATGTCTAAAAAATTTATATTCTCACAAATATAATTTTAAATATAAAATAAATAAATTAGAGGTAATTTTCACACATAATTCTGGCATAATATAAACCTCAAAGTAGTAATATAACCCAATGAATGGAAATAGAGTTAAGAAATACATTACCTCGCACTTTCCTTTGTTTGAGTTCTCATTAACCTCATGTATATAAAATTTAAACACTTTAATAAATTATTCAAGAACAATATTAATTTTTATAATATCATATTTGATCCTTTTATAACATCTTATTACCCTTTTGTTAATAATCTTTCATTATCATTATTGTTTCATGTGCTAATTTCCTAGTTTTATTATGCATGTTTTGTCTTTAAATTTATAGATATTGAACATAGTATATATTTAAATAATATACAGAATGATAATAATGTTATAAATATAATTTTTTTATTATATAATAATTATAATCCTTATTTAATTTTGAACATGGAGAGTGAATCACATCACTTTGTGGAGACTGTAGGTTGTACATACGCACAAGCAACATTATCATTTTCTTAACACTTGAAAGGGTAAGGAAGTTTAATATATATTAATTTTATAGAATCTATATAATTTCATATATATCGAATATATTCATTAAATTTATCCTATTTTACCTTCCATGTAAATAATTAGTGAAAAATAAATCACATTGCTTCACGAGGCGGTAGTCTTCTATATACAAAAATGATGTTAACATTTATTAAATGTATGATAGGTTAATAATGTATATGATATATATATATTAAATAATTATTAATATTTAATTTATATAATATATAAACACAAAATTTTTACTTATTAAATTCAATGTAATGATTAAGTGAAAAACGAATCACATCGATTTGCGAGGTGATAGTTCATCGTACAAATGAGAAAAATTATCACATTATCTATGAAATGTAAATAATGAAGTTAAATGTGATATTATAATTAAAAAAGTATAATTATATCATAAATATAACATATAATCATTATATATAGCCTTTATAAGCTGTTATGTAAAATAAATTACGTCAGTTAACGAGGCGGTAGTCCGTCGTATATAGGATTAACAATTTCATTTACCATTTGAGGGAGGAGGAGATAGTTATAGGTCACATACTTAACATAAAAAATATCATTATATATAATATAATTAGGTTATTATATCATAATTTTTTAATAATATTTTGATTAATTGGAGGAATATATAAAATAAAATGATCAGTTAATGACATTACCTCTTCTTCAGAAAACTTATTTTAGTTTTCACCAAAATCCTTCCTAGGTTAGATTTAAGACACAAAAAAGTATTATAGGATGATTTTAAAGAATTAGGGTATTTATTTTGGTAGGTATTGTCTGAATTAATTTTTTTTGGAAGTGTGTAAAGGAGAGGAGAGGGGGTGGCCTTTTATAAGTGGGGGAGTGGACATACTTGGAATTTTTTTAAGAAAGAATTAAACCCATGTTTTTCCTGAAAAAACCATAAAAAATGGAATATTTTTTAACATTATAAGATATAATGTCAAAACATGAACATAAAATAGTAATTATACATGTTTTGGGTCATTTTAACCCTTATTTTTTAAAGTTAACCCCCAGTAAACCAGTTTTTACCATAATCGCGGAAAATAATATTTACTGTTTTCACTACTAATTATGTAAAAAATTAAAATGAACTTATTAGATAATATAATTTTTTTTTATTAAAAAAAATTAATCCATTTTTCCAAATTCAAATCATATAATTAGAGGAATTTAATTTAATATTGATCTCATAGACATGTCGAAAAAACTATTTTTCAAGAAATGCATTTTTTAGGAAAAGATGATATCATGTTAACTATATGACAAGTAATAACAATTAGATGATTTTAAATTGATATTTATATATATGTAATATAAAAATTTAATTTAAATCATCCTCATTAGGGGTCATTTTAAATATTTAAAATGGATAAACCTTATACATTTTAAAAGAGTTTTCAGAAAAAATATGTTTTAAAGCCTACAAGTAAATTTATACTAAAATATAGTATAAAGAAAATTTTAATGTTATTAATTTTATTTAATATAAATAAAAAATAACAATGTTTATTTTATGTAAAATTAAAATAATAGTGGGTCCTAATTTTCTAAAAATAGATTACAATTTTATTAAAATATGCATTTTCGACTATTCACTGAAAAATTAATATTTTCCAAAAAATACTATAATTTCACTATAAGATAATATCGATATGATGATTTGAAAAGTGGTGTTACTTTTAAAAAATAAATTGTATAAAATTGGTAAAAAAATAATTTTAAATTATGTGCGCAAAGGGTGACTAAAATGCATTTTAGAAAAATATATTTTTTTTTTCAGAAAAACATCCTTTTTATTTCATAAGGTTGTTATTTTATTTATAATCAGTATATAACCAATGAATTATTTTGTAAATGTGTAAACCATATAATTTTTATAATTTAGTTAGTGCTATTTATACCCCCCAACATATCATCTATGTTGTCATATTAATGTTTAAATAAAAATATTTTAACTGAGTATCTTGTTTTGTTTAAAATCAGTGTTGCATGGATTGAAAGCTATCAAAGAGATTGAATTTATTTAAAAATAAATTTATTTTAAAGTATCATTGTATTAATTGTTTTTCTAAGATTAGTGTTTCATGTTATATATTTGATTGAACATAATTTTATTCTTTTAAAATATTGGGGCATTACACCCTCTCTAATACCACTCTGATATGACCTAACCCAGCGGGGCATTCCTAGCCCGTGATAAGATGAGTGTGACTACCCCAAGCCTACCTCCAATAAGCTAGGGTTTAGAGACCAACACATAGTATACATATTACACACATGATGGGAATTATTCTAACTTACATGTACACATTCACACATCTCTAAGCCTATACAATGATGAAATGTAAAACAACACAACTAATATTAATTCATGCATACATATATATTCCAACAATTAGAGTACAAAAAGTACTAGAAAGAATAAGGTCTAAATACACGCCCACCAAAGACAAGAAATAAAATTCATCTTGCCCAGAAGAGGGGATTGTTTTTAAATTCAGCATCAGTATAAACCTTGGTCCTTCTAGCACAAAATATTCTCCACCAACTCTTGGTCCTCCAAGGACTTAGTATAAAGGTATGTCATCTTCATAAAATATGAAATTTGTGGAAGGGACCATGTAGGGGTGAGTATAATAGTACCCAATAGGAAACCATGAAAACACCAATCATAAAACATCCAGAGTAGTAGAATCATCAATACACAAGTATTCTAATCAAGATATGAGACATAATGATAATTAAGAATAACCCAAATATACCTATAAAAGAATCCTCATATTAAAAGGTCTAAAAAATTTATATAAATTTAATTCTTCTAGTGGTTTCAAGATAATTCTCATCAAGTAGAATCCACTCCCTGAGCTATCCTATCACTAATGGTGCTTACCCAAGAGGATGTGCTAGTCAGGTCTCACTATAGAAGATACATGTTATAATATAATGATATTGACACCTAGATAGGGGATCAAACCCAAGACCACTGGGGAACACCACATACCCTACATGAATGACTCACTAAGTAATGAATCATATGTATGATGATATTTCAAGCCTTATGGGGTTAACCTAATAGATAGGTGATCGACTTCCTGTGCATAGTGGTCACACTGATACCAAAAAACCTACATAGGGTAAATGAAGAAATGATTGGGGAACACACTTAGAACTGATGAGGTACAACAAAATCTGTATCTAAGACTCATCAGGTATATAGGATCACAATCCCATGAAGAGGATGTAATTTTTAACTATTCCACTACAGGGATAGACCAAGGGAACTCACTCATATGATACTGGTCTACACTAAAATAGTTCAAGGGAAAAATCCGAAGCTAATTCCAGATCGAAACTAATAATAAATAGGGTAGAAACCTACCCTTCATAGAGTACATGGTATGTCCCTTAAGGGTATAAAACGTGTCTCACTAAGTCGGGTACTGACCGTATATCGTGTTCTCATAACATGCATTTTTACAAAATTCACAGCCTGTCTAATTGATTGTAAGGTGTATTGTAATCTTCCCAACACTCAACATGATATTTTCATATTATAGTAAATATAATTTTGTTCCCATGTACTATGGGTTGTTCTTGGGTACCTGGTTGTGCCCTTGTACCTGGATATGTCTGAGTATCAGGCAGTGCCCATGTACTCTACCCATTCCCATATACCTAGTCCAATCAATGCCTGTGTACCCTCCTAGTACATGATAATCCACCCATAATGAGTCACAAAACATTTTTTATTCACCACATTATGCGTGATATTTAATTTTTTTGTGGAAACCTAGCACTATAGCTTGTTCCACATGATGCATGATCTTCCGATGTACACGACATGTAGCACAAAATTTTTCAGATTTTATGGTTCCTTCATGCTTCTTTAGATGTTCTATCTAACTTTTATATCGCCATGATACTCACCAAATATTGTGGATATATGTTAAAAAACCCTAAACATCACATATCTTCAGATTCTGGCCTTTGATCTCTTTAGAAATCGACCATCACCGCCTCACAATTTTGTTGTGTGTCAAATCGAGATGGATGAGAATCACCAAACCAATCTGATCCACCTCTAATCATCCTCCATTATCATCACACCTTGATCACATCCTTAAGCAAGAACTTAACACATGAAATTGATCTATTTCATCAAATAATGGTCACACAATGATCAAATATTGGGTATTCATCAAACCACAGGCCAAATAAATTTCCAGCGATGAACATGCGAAGAAATAGATGAGAAAGCCAAGAAACACAAGAGAGGATCAAACCTCATCCATGTTTAGGTTATCCTTAATAAAATTTCATTATAATGATGAATTAATAAAAAAAATAATCAATAAAATTAAATCTCCATATCCTAGAAAATAAACTCATACTCACAAAATGATCAGCTCAGGAATTGATTGGTTGGAAGATTCATTTAATGTTTGTCATGGGATAATCAATGGGGGAAATAAACCATGGAAAAAATTACCTACATGAAGTTTCTATTGGTTTCTAATAAATAACTTTCCTATGTTTACTTCACTAGTGAGATCCATGAACTCTGATGTTATTGGCGATCCTGGTAGTACTCTGATCATCGATACATGATCTTATCACCCACCAAAACCCCTCAAGATCTCTTATAAAATACTAGAGTTATGTGACTAAAATTAGGTATTTTACATAAAAGTTCTTATGTAGATAATTATATGTTAGTTTATAAAAGAATAATAAAATAAATAAATTAAATAATAATTTTTTATTTATTTTTTCCCACAACAACCTTTTAAAAAATATCCAACACTGACTAAGATAATGTCATGCCTAGGGTAAAGCCTACATTCTGGACATAAAGATAGTCTTATATTTCTGATCAAAGAATATTTTGGCTATCTATTATAGTATTTCATGAAAACTATATGTACATGATATTAATATATTTATTATTTTATAATATCAACACTAGGCTCCCGGGACCTTGGAATCTCATGTTGTCTCAGTGCCTAGCTCCAGAAATATAAATAGAAATATTATGAATTCTTAAAACAAAATCGAGAAATTAAAATGAGGGTAAAATGGTTAATTTTTTTGAGGTATAACTTGATATATCTAGAGATATATGAGTACTCTAAGTTTAAATACATATGAGGAGTTGATAAAGAAATCAGAAACTATAGATATTTTTATGGTTCATAAAATTTCATATAGAGAGCTAAGTTATAGAGGTAATTGATATTATGGGGTTGATTAGTGTTTCAGAGATTTCATTCACTAGTGAAAACAAGGATTTAGTGTGAATATAGTTATGAATGATAGATTTACTCTCATAATTTAGGAGAATGAAGTTCATAACCATTTGGTGGCATTAAAGGACTCATATACTTCTCAGGTGGTTATATAATCCATTATTAGTTTGTGTTTCTATCTTTTCAGAATAATATGAAGCATAAATATTATAGTATGATAGTGTATGAGAATCCCCATAACTCTTATAGCCCTCATTTATAAAAGTTTCTGTAATGTAAATAATTTTTATAGTATCCATGATTTTATCAACAAAAATAATTTATTCAACAAAAATAATACCAATAAGATAAATATTTATTCAATTCACCAATGAATGGTATATTTGGTTGATGGTGATATAAGTTTGATTCACTATGTATGTAAGAGTCATAGATTTATTAGATCTGGAGATATGATACTCAACAAGGTCTCCTTAGTGGTAAAATAGGCCATGGAAAGTTTCACTTTACCAAAGTGGTTGGATATAGATTTTTGTGTGAAGTTCTAGAATATTCTAGAACCCTAAGTGAGGGTGTTTTCTGAGGTTGTCTCATTACCTTTTCACATGTGATGTCTCAGTCATAGAAATTTTTTCATAATATTATATGTTATAAAGAGATATTTTGTTATTAAATTATTTTATTCTTATGTTTTTTTTGTGATTTTTGGTTGTTTTGTGGAAATGATAAATAAAATATATTATTTCTTATTTCTTATACTCGAGGTGTTGCGTAGAGTTTTGTAGTTGATTTCTAGTAGGGCTCTATGTTTTTGGGGAACCCACTCAATGTATAATCACTGGATGTTATACTGTTGGAATTTAGAATGGATGAACCTAGAACTAGATGAGAACCACTTCTACTCTTGGTGTACCAGAAGATTGGATGTATTCCATACCTTACCTACCACACCAAGTTAACTTCTTAGTTTACATAAACTTACCACAATACTCACAAAAAAATTCAAAAAAGTAGAAATCATGTGAAGTAGGAAAGGAAACTTTTTGGTTTATGTGGTCTAGAATTTTTTTTCTATATACATGGGGGAACACTTCTTCAATTTACATTTATAAAAAGATGAAAATATTAAAAAACAAAATTAGTAATTACATATCATATCAATTTATATTTGTTTTCCACACCACCTCACCCTTTTGTGAACATTTTACCCACCCCCATTTTTATATTGGTTCCTAATTTGTCATTTTGTTTCACAACCATCGAAGTTTCATGGTCAATCCATTGTTGGAACCAAGTGACCTATGATTCCTTAAAGCTATTGGAACTTAACTACTAAAGTTTATAAATAGTCCAATTAATCCAATGTTACTCTAAATTATTCAACACCATTTTCTTTATAAAAAAATCGAAAATATTGAAACTCACATCTTCATCATTATAGTTCCCAATTATAGTCCATAACTTTCTTTCAATCTATTTGGATTACTGACCAGTATACAAGATAATTAGAAAAAACCATCATATTATCAATCTTCTTTCACTAGATTTCACTAAGGCCACCCAAAACACATGAATGATCTACTTTACAATTATTATTCTTCATTTAGAACGACTATGACACACGAACATTCTTCCAAATCATAATAATATCTCACTTTAAGACTACTTCATGGAAAAAATAACAACTCTCCAATAATTAAGAATAATAATTTACTTCCACATTAGTGACTCTTTCTTCTGCCTTAGGTTCACCTATGTCTCACTATGTTATAGTGTTTCCTTTGAATTTATTGGACATATAATATAGTGAACATGTTTACTAGATTTTTCTCCCCAAACATCTTCCACAAATCAATCTCCTTGTCCTTTAGAAACTTATAGATTGTAACACCCCTGTTTTGAGGTATGTAACCCTTTTAATTCCTTTTTATGGGTATAACATGGTAGGGTAATGTTTGGGAGAGTTTGGGATTGATTTGGGAATGTTTGGAATCTTTTCTAGGGATGCACGGTTTGATAACGGTTAGGGGGAACCATGCAACAAACCTAGGTAACAGTGAAACATGAGATAGTGGTCCTTCACACAGTTTTCACACAGTTTGTCTAACCATTCGAGGAGGCCATGTAGGGTGATCTTTGAGACAATATCATGTGCACGATTAGTTCAGGGTTTTCCTATGTGAGCTAACCGTGAATGACAAAAAAGGGTTTTTAAATTCAGTATTGGTCAGGATTTTTCCTAAACCATCCATTCTTCCTCCCACTTGATCCTCACTCAGTATTTTTGGTTCTCGAGTGTTATAGGGGATCTCCCACTCATTATAGAATTCCTAACTATGTGAGCTAACCGTGAATGACAAAAAAGGGTTTTTAAATTCAGTATTGGTCAGGATTTTTCCTAAACCATCCATTCTTCCTCCCACTTGATCCTCACTCAGTATTTTTGGTTCTCGAGTGTTATAGGGGATCTCCCACTCATTATAGAAGCTATTTTAAGGGGTTTAAAGGTGAAATGAAGGTGATCCTCTTCTGGTGAGTCTCCACTCATGATTATTTCTCAATTTTTATTAGATCTAGTTCTACATATCTTTCAGTTTTTCAAGATATACACCCATTTCATATAGATATAGGGGTTTTGTCCTAAAATGGTGAGATTTGGGATTTTTGATGATAGTAAATGGGATCTACGGTGGTGTTTTGGATGTTTTACGTAGATTTGGTGTGCGGTTGGGCGATGGTTCGAATTCACTGTAACCCTAAGGTAGGTGGATTCTCTCTCGACACCATTTTCCTAGAATTAGAAGTCTTGATTTAAATTAAATGATTTTTCTTGAGATTGACTGTGAATATGATGTGTGATACTTTATTTACATTTGTTTTGTGATGACTTTTGGATTATGGGGAAAATGGGTGGTTTTGGTGAAATTTACTTTGTTGTTGGATTTTAAAATGTGGATTTTAAAATTATTTTCTTGGTTTGGTTTATGGAAATGGTTGTAAAAATTGGTTTCAAAAGAAATTCTGTTTTATTAAAATATGAATTGGCATGGTTAATGGATTAAGGGATTGTTTGGTTTTGAAATATTTTTTTTATATTATTGTTGCTTTAGAGGGTGTGTATGCTAGTTATTGGATTAAGCATTTTATGCATGTGTTTATTGTGGTGTGAAGTGGGTGGGGAGTACCACTATAAAAATGGTATGCATAGTTTATATAAGGGACACCATCATTGATAAGTGGGCGTGAAGTACCACTTAGTTTGGAAAGGCATAAACAGGCTTGGATGGGAAGTTCTACTATGATTGTTACACAAGGTTGTGTGTTAAAAATTATGGATATATTTTGATAATTATTAGGATAGGAAAGATGGAACTATTGTATTAATTATTGATGGTAATTGGATTATGTCTTGTTTGTTGGATTTCCCTTATGTTGTATGGTTTTGGGTGAAAAATGGCTTAGTAAGGGTGTGTTTGGCTAGTTGGTAATTGTTGAACTATTTTATGTTTTATATAAACTATTTTATATAAATGTGCTAATGGTTCTATTCTAGTAGCATGCTTTGGGAATTCATTTGGAGAAAACCCAATGAGTATTTATACTCACCCCCTTCTTTGTAACTTTGGTGCTTTTGTAGATATTGTTTTTCGAGACACAGGTAAGGGTAAAGAATCCCATTTTTCTAGTGGTTCATCATGATACATGGATGTCTAGTGGTTCTTGGAGTATGGAGCTTGGTGTGGAGTTTTTGAGTCATGTAAGGGTTTCTTTGGGTTGTTGTTTAATCTTCAACTTAGTACTATTTTTCTGGTCTAATGTGTTTGGTTGTGTTGGTATTCTGGTTTTGTTAATTATGAAACATTGTTAACATGCATTATATAGTTATCTTGTGTTATTGGCACGTTGGGTTGTTTTCTTGATTTCTAAGGGAAAATTGTTCCCTAATTATTCTTGAATCCATCAGCATTTATTGCCAGACTTTGAAATCTTGGGAATGTATATTAAGGCCAAGTAGAATCTCTCCACCTTCCCAATCCAATGAAGAAGGGTTGATTCATTAGAAGTGGTATCAGTTTGTTTGATCCTTGATTTTAAAGTGAAATTAGTTGCTCAGTCCTTTGACATTAGTTGTTGGTCATGGAATTGGCATTCATTCTGGGTCCATTCCTCGAGTTGGGATAGTAGAAAGGAGTAGGATTGTCAGAAATTCAAATTTATAACATAAAAGGACGTAGCTAACCCTTTTATGTTGAACTTCATGTTAACAGGATGTTGGGTGCATAAGTGTTTTGGATTCACTTATAGGCATTGAAAATCTCATTGTCATGGGTATAGACAATGAGATGAGCATGACATGAATGGTAGAAATGAATTCCCATTATGATTTCATATTTCATTAGAATGATGATTTATGTTTTTTTATAAATATATTTATTGGTAAAAAATCTGGAAAATCATTTTGAAATGTGTGGATTTTAAATGTAGTTAGTTGAAGTATTTTGGAAAAGGGTCAATTTTTAAAACATGGAGGAATTTTCAAAAGTGGTTCATCATGGGAAGTGTGAACTTATAGAAAGTCTAGTTGTGATAATTGTGATGTAATTGAATTTAAAATTTCAATCCTTTTCTTGATAAGGGAGTGATACTTATGGTTGTTTTTCCCTTGAATGAAATGGCATCGGGTAGGTGTTGTAGATACCAACCAGAGGAGGCTGCTATAAAATGTGGTTTCACCTAAGCCCCAAGTGAACTAGCAGCTAGGACAAAGTATAGTATAATCATTCCAAGTTGTGGAAAGTGGGAATAAACCAGATGATCCAAAGAATGTGGATCATGCGGTTCAGTTTCAAAATATTAATCCACCCATTTTGAGGGTGATTCTGAACTAGAAAAGGTGGAGGAATTGTTGAATATAATGGATACGATATTTGAATCCCTCAGAAAATCGTTGGAGATGAATGTCAAGATAGCAACATACATGTTGGAAGATCATTCCCTCCAGTGGTGGAAGTTGGTGGTCCAAGCTGGAACAAACCAAGGGATGACATGGGAGGGTTTTGAGTAATTTTTTAACAAAAAATTCTATGCTCATATCTTTATAATTCAGTGCAAAATAGATTCCTATCATTTAAATCAAGAGAACCACTCAGTAACAGAATATGTGGATAATTTTATTAACTTAGTGTCATTTTCACATGAGGTGGAGGGTAGTACATCATTGAAGGAACTTATATTTTATATTGATTTGAGGTAGGAAATTATTTCTAAAATAGAATTTCTATGTATAAGTGATTACAAGGAAATGGTGAATTGTGAAATAGTAGTTGAAAGGGATATTTTGGGGGCTACGGGAAAGTGAAACATGTTGGTTCCCACAGGAAATAAGGGGAACACTAACACTTGATTCAAGAAAAAGAGGGACACTTACTTCTAGGGTTGGACTATGACTTAGAATCCTACAGAAGGATCAGTTAATCTTCTTATGAAGCATTAGAGTATGTTGGGATGCTTTCAGTTTGGTTCTATGGGCCACATAAAGCGGTATTGTATGATACAACCTTGATCATGTAATTACTGTGAGAAGATGGGGCATATTCAACGTTATTGTCTTAATTCTCTGAGGTTTAGTGTTCATGATACTCATTAGGGGTCACAAGAATCTTATGCCTCGACAGGATGGGGCAACAACATACCCCTATTCAGCATAACAAAGTTAGTCATGGTGATTCAAGGAATACCAAGACTCCTCAGAAATGAAATAAATAGAAGAATGTGGAAAGAAAGAATTTGTTTGGAGGTGAGAAGGTTATGATGGATGATCAGTTAGGACCATAAATAGTGTGAGGAAAGGTTCTTTTAAATTGTACCTTGATTCAAGAGTTTTTTGTCACCAGTTCTTCTCATTGTTTATTAGTTCTCGTGTTATTACTTTTACGAGTTTAACAGTTGAAATGATGCCTTTAGTTTTAAAACATCAAACTCTTCTAGGTCAAAGAAAGTGTCGAGCCTTTTTGTGTATAGAATTTTGTATAACTGTGTATGGGGTTGAGATGATGTGGTATTTCATAGTGCTTTAGATGGATACTAATGATATAATCCAGAGAATGGATTGGTTGGAAATGTTTAAGCGCCACATCAACTATTATGCATGAATGGTTAGTTTCATGATGGAGGAATGCATCAAACATCTCTTTAAAAGAGAGAAGAATGAAAATATTATTTCAACATGATTTTTGGAACTATTTGTTAGCATGATCTCATATTTGTTAGTGGGATTTTCATTGGTATCAATGTAAGGAGTTCAACATAGCATTTTCCTAGTAGTTATTGATCAGTTTTTGGATGTCTTTCCCGAAGAATTCTCGGGGTTTCCACCTATGAGAGAAGTAGAGTTTATGATTAATCTTCTAATGGGGACCAGTCCTATCTCACTTCTATCCTATCGAACGTCACCAATAGAATTGGGGGAATTGAAAGTTTAGTTAGAGGAGTTGGAAAACAAAGGGTTCATCCAACCTAGTACATCTCCGTGGGAAACACTGGATTTGTTGGTTAAAACGTCAGATGGAACTCTAAGGATATGTGTCTATTATCACATGATTAACCATGTTATGATAAATAATAGGTATCATCTTCCTCACATTGATGATTTTTTTGATAAATTGACGGGATCTTAGTGGTTATCCAAAATTGAATTGTGGTCAGGATATCATCAATTGTGGGCATGAAAGGAAGATATTCTAAAAACAAACTTAAAAAGTAGATATGGACATTATGAGTATGTGGTTATACCCTTTGGTCTAATGAATTCACTAGCAGTGTTCATGGGATTGATGAATCATATATTTTAGAGATATCTAGATTCTTTAATAGTGGTATTTTTCGATAATTTATTGGTGTATTCCAAAACAAGGGTGGAGAATAAGAAACACTTAGTGATAGTGTTGGGGGTCTTGAGAGATCATTGGTTATATGCCAAATTTGGTAAGTGTTATTTTTGGATACAAGATGTTTGTTTCTTTTGACATGTTATTTCTAAGAAGGGTGTTTTATTTGATCAAGAAAAGATAGAGGTTGTTATTTTGTGGCAACCTCCAAAGAATGTTTCCAAGATACAGAGATTCCTTGATTTAACTTGCTATAATTGACATTTTTTTCATGATTTATCATGATTAGCCTCACCAATGATAGTTTTGACAAGGAATAATGTTCCATTTTAATGGAATGGGAAATGTCAAAAATCTTTTGAAGAGATTAAGGATCGCCTTACATCAGCACCAATCATGGTTTTTCCATAACCAAGAAAAGGGTATGTGGTGTATTGTGGCACATCTGGATCAGGGTTGGGGTGTGTTCTCATGCAAGGGGATCATGCAGTTTAATATGGATCATGGAAGTTGATGTTTCATCGGAAGAACTACCCAACACATGATTTGGAGTTGGATACTATAATTCATGCTTTGAAAATGTGACCTCATTACCTCTATGGTGAGAAATTCATAGTGTTTACAAATCATAAGAGTTTAAAGAATATTTTCTCTCAAAGATAATTGAACTTGAGGAAAATGAGATAGATCAAGTATCTTCATATGTTTGAATTTGATTTTATGTACACACTAGGTAAAGAAAATTTGGCGGCAGATGCATTAAGTAGGAAATCATATGATTAGGGTCTGAAACAGACATCAGATCTGTGGAAGTTAATGTTGTTTATAGATAAAATTTGGTTGGAATGTGAGGATAGGGTGATAGAGTGGTTTTATTTTTGGTTTTGTTGATTCCTGACTTTTTTGACTTGGTTAAAGAGGAACATATGTCTGATTCTGAGTGTATGGCGATGAGGTCAAAACTCAAAAGTGGGGAGACCATTGATGGCTTGGAATTGAATGTGCATTCAGTTTTGTGTTTTCAGAATCAGATGGTTGTACTGGTGGCGTTTCAAGAGGAAATTCTTTTGGCTTATCATCATTCCACAGGGGTTGTCTCTCTAGAAATTCAGAAAATGTATAAGGTGTTGAAAGAACAGTTTTGTTGGGCTGGTATGAAAATAAAGGTGGATGAGTTTTTATCGAGATGTTTGACTTGTGAGCAAGTCAAGGAAGTGTACCAATGGATGGCATGTATGTTGCAATATTTACCCATTTCTATTTGGAAGTGGGAATAAATAGCAATGGATTTTGTTATAGGTCTCCCAAGAATGGATAGAAAGCATGACTCCATATGGGTGATAGTGGATTGGCTCCAAAAGTCGGACCGTTTCATCCCTATTCATGAATCACATACGGTTGAGGATCTATCCAAAATCTATATATGTGAAGTGTTAAAGAGGCATGGTGTTCTATTTTCAATTGTATCAAATAGTGATCTGATGTTCACATATCATTTTTTGGAAATCCTTACAGCAATACCTTGGGACACAATTGAAGATGATAACAACGTATCATCCTCAGACAGATGTGAAATCTGAGATGACGATACAAAATTTGGAATATATTTTTTTGGGAATGTGTCATGAATTTTAGTGGCTCTTGGGAGGAGAAATTTCCATCGGTGGAGTTCTCATATAGTAACAGTTATTAGGCCTTGATATATGTGGATCTGTTTGAATAATTTTATGGGTGTCCATGTCATTTTCACCTTTATTGGGTGGAAATTGGTGAGGCTTAGATGGTTGGGCCAAACCTTATCCAAGAAACTATGTAGAAGATCAATTTAATCAAGAAGATAATGGAGATGTCACATAGTTATCAAAAATCATATGCAGACCATCATTGATAGCCTTTTTCCTTCGAGGTGGGTGATCATGTGTTCTTCAGAATCTCTCCTAGGCTTGGACATCGTTGGTTTTTGAAGTAGGGTATGTTATATCCTAGGTATATTGGGACTTTTTATATACTTGAGTAGGTTGGATAGGTGGCATATAAGTTGTATTTTCCACCATGGTTTAGTGCAGTGCACAATATATTTCATGTTTCCCAGTGGAAGAAGTATCAGCTGGATCAAGACCATGTGATTCAATGGGATCATGTTGATCTAGATCTAGATTCTTCCTTGGTGCATGTGCTAATGAAGATTGTGGATATATTAGAAAAAAATCAGGTGTGGTAAATGCATCGGTCTAGTTTGGGTTTTGTGGGAGCATGTTCAGATTCAGGAGGAGACTTGAGAGCGGGAGAAATATATGGCCAAGCAATGGACCGAACTCTTTCATAAAAGCGATGGCTCACTACTTTATGAGGATGGAATGTCCAATTGTGGGGATAATGTAACACCCCCATTTTGAGTTATGTAACCCATGTTAATTATTTTTATTGGTATAAATTGATTAGGTAATGTTTGGGAGAGTTTAGGATGGATTTGGGAATTTTTTTTGATTCTTTTCTAGGGTTGAACAGTTTGAGAAGAGTTGGGGTAAACTGTGAAACAAACCTCGGTAACCATGCAATACAAGACAGTGGGCCTTCACAAGGTTTATGAATGGTTTTTATAACTATTTTAGGAGACTGTGTGGGGTTCCATTCAATATAGTAGTAGGCGCACAGTTAGCTCATAATTTCCCTAACTGCGTGAGATAACCATGTGCATCAATAAAAATATGGTTTATAAATCTGGGCTTGGTCGGGATTTTCCCTAAACCCTCCATTCTTCCACCCACTCTAGACTCACTTGTAATTTTTGGTTATCAAGGGTTTGATGGGCTCTCCCACTCATTTTGGAAGGTATTTTAAGGGGTTTCAAGGTGCGGTGAAGGCAATTCTCTTCTGGTAACTCTTCACTCTTGATTCTTTCTTGGTTTTTCTTAGATCTAGTTCTCCCTCTCTTCGGATTTTCTAGATTTACACCTGTTTCATGTAGATCTAGGGTTTTTGTTGCCTAAAATGGTGATATTTGGGCTTTTTGATGATAGAGAAGGGGATCTAAGGCAGTTTTGTGGACATTTTACCTAGATTCAGTGTGTGGTTGGGTGGTGGGTCGATTTCACCGAAACCTTAAGGTAGGCGAATTCTCTCTCGACACTATTTTGCTAGAATTAAAAGGCTTGATTTAAATTAAATGAATTTTCTTGAGATTGATTTTGAATATGATGTGTGATGCTTTATTTACATTCATTTTGTGATGATTTGTAGATTATGTGGAAAAGGAGTGATTTTAGTGAAATGTTTTCTATTGCTCAATTTTCAAACGTGGATTTTAAAATTGGTATATTGGTTTGGTTTATGTAAATGGTTGTAAAAATTTGTTTCAATAAAAATGTTGTTTTTTTGAAATATGAATTTTCATGGTTAATGTTTTAAGGGATTATTTGGTTGTGAAATAGTTGTTTTGATATTGTTGTGGCTTTATCAGGTGTTTATGCTAGTTATTGGATTAATAATTATATACATATGTTGATTGTGGTTTGAATTGGTTAGGGAGAAGCACTATAAAATGGGTATGGATAGTGGACAAAAGGTCCTCCATCAAAGATAAGTTGGTGAGAAGTACCACTTTGTTTGGAAAGTTGTAAATGGGCTTGGGAGGGAAGTTCCACCATGATTGTTACACCGAGTTTGTGTGAAACTTTATGGCTATGTTTTGATCATTCTTGGGATAGGAAAGATGGAATTGTTTTGCTAATGTGTGATGGTAATTGGATTATGACTTGTTTTTTGGCCTTCCCTTATGTTGTATGGTTTTGGGTGAAAAATGACTTGGTAAGGATGTGTTTGGATAGTTGGTAATTTTTTCTCTATTCGATGTTTTATATAAATTATATTATATAAATATGATAACAGTTCTATCCTAGTGGCATTTTAGGGAAGTCATTTTTGGGAAAACCTACTGAGTATTTGTACTCACCCCCTACTTTGGCACTTTTGGGATTTTACAGGTATTGATTTCTGGGACACATGTAAGGGTAAAGCATCTCATTTTTCTAGCTGTTAATTATGATGCTCGACAGTCTTGTGGTGCTTTGTGCATGGTGATTGGTGTGGAGTTGTGGTGTCATGTGATAGTTTCTTTGGTTTGTTGTTTAGTATTCCTCTTAGTACTCTGATTGTGGTCTAATGTGTTTGGTTGTGTTGGAATTCTGGTTTTGTTAATTGTGAAACATTATTAACATGCATTATATAGTTATCCTGGGATATTAGCACATTTGGTTGTCTTTTGGATTTCTAATGGAAAATCATTCCCCAAATATTCTTGAAGCCCTCATCGTTTATTTACTACAATTGGAATCTTGATAATGTATCCTAAGTCCAAGTAGAATCTCTCCACCTTCCCAAGCTAATGGAGAAGGGGTGGGACGTTACATCGATGAAGTGATATTTCAGGTAGATATGTTTCATACATGGATGAAACACCAAATTATTTTCCAAGTGTATTGTACTTTGACTATCATATTAGAGAAATAAACAATCCCAGATCCTTCCAATCCCCTTCATTAGATTCTTTAACCATATTAATTCTTTCCCCATGTTTATTTCTGCTACATAATCTAAATCCATTATGGATAAAGCTACCACTTATTGCAACCGTGACATCCCACTTACTGTTGTTACTCCATTGGAAAACAAAAAACTAGTTATACTCTTCTGACACTATGGAAAAAATGACCTTTTGTGACGAGCTATTTGGGACGGGCTTGACTCTCATCCCAAAAAGTTCCTTCTGGAGAACTTTTTTTGATGGGAATCTAATCCCATCAAGAATAAAATTAAGGAGGGTCTTCACAGGGAGATATGTGCTAGTGTAGTACCCCTGTGCATCCCTACTTATGCCGGGGTGCTAGAGGGGGAACAGGTGATGGATAGCTTCTTGTATGAGGGATGCCAGCGCACTGGGTATAGCAGTGGCCGCTTCAGAGGAGAGTATTCAGTGACAGGTAGGTGGCAGAGAGTAGAGCCTCGGTCAAGGAGGCCCTTCTATGAGCAGGCAAAGGGGCAGGGTCGTACACCGCATTGGCACCGTGGACCACCAGGGCATTCAAGAGAGTGCCATTGCTATTCCTATGATGGATGGGGTCACCTAGCATGGGACTGCCTGACCAGGCATACCGAGAAACTGTGGCAGGCAGTGGCCACACCGTAGCAGTAGAGGCAGCACCGTGACTAGGGACCCCCCAGGAGAGGACATGGTGGTCCTCAGGCAGGAAAAACAGGTAGAGCGGCCGGACCTAGAGGTCCAGGAAGGCCTTTTGAGGTCCTTCCACCACCACCACCGGGTGGCCCACATCAGGCTTTGGGAGCTGGCGGTAGGGGCCACGGGCAGCTTCAGGCTATGGGTGTTCGTGACCCCCCAGCACATGAGATGGTCCAAGGTATGCTTTGTGTTTACACTACGCTTGCTTCAGTACTAGTAGACACAGGCACTAGACACACCTTTATATCGCTACTTTTGGTACAGGATTTGGAGATTCCAGTAGAGGCACTGACAACAGAAATTAACCTCGAGGTTCTTACGGAAAGTGCCTCGTTGGTGACCTTTATCTACAGACAGTGCGAACTGTCGTTCGGAGGAGAGAGTTTCATGTGGGACCTATTTTTCATCATGACGGAACCTTATGAAGTCATATTGGGTATGGATTGGATTCCTATGGTTCATGCCCAGATCGACTGTCATCACCGACGAGTCAGAGGCGTGTATTACGATGGGACGAGGTTCACCATCCTTGGAGAACGAGACCTCATGGCAGTGCAGAAGGGTACTCTGAGTAGGAGACCATGACCTTTTTCCCACAAGTTGGAAAGCATGGCTCTCGGAGCACTAGACGCTATAGGCACCTGGATCCCTACTATTGTAGAGGACTACATGGACGTCTTTCCTAAGGATGTCCCCGGGATACCTCTAAGGCAAGAGATGGAGTTCTGCATGACTTGTAGCCAAGGACTGCCCCAATATCATGTGCAACATATTGGATGGAACCCAGAGTGCTTCGGGAGCAACGACTTCAGCTAGACAACCTTCGTGAGAAGGGATTTATCAGGCCCAGTGGGTCCCCCTAGGTAGCTCTGGTTTTGTTTGTGAAAAAGGCAGATGGGGTTCTGTTGATTTTGGTGGATTATCATCGCCTAAATTAGGCGACGATAAAGAACAAATATCCTTTGCTGAGGATCGACAACCTCTTCGACCAGTTGAGAGGTGCGAAGTGGTTCTCCAAGATTGATCTTTGATCTTGCTACCACCACTTGCGGGTTCATGAGGCTGACATCCTGAAGTTGGCTTTCCGTTGTTGATATGGGAATTATTAGTTTCTAGTGATGCCCTTCGACATGACGAATGCCCCTGTCGTTTTCATGGATTTAATGAACCATATCTTCCAGCCGTACTTGGATAGGTTTGTGGTTGTATTCATTGATGACATACTCATCTACTTTGCAACAGAGTAGAAGCACATAGAGAATTTGAGGATGGTCCTAGACTTACTCCGGGATCATCAGTTTTTTGGGAATCTCCACTACCACAAAACAGGGCAAGGGAAGCGTTGCCATTTATCAGCGCTAAAAAGAAAGCGTTGATAAAGGGGTATGCCTTTATCAGCGCTATATAAAAGCACTGATAAAGGGGTATGCCTTTATCAGCTCTATATAAAAGTGCTGATAAATGTTACGTTTATCAGTGCTAAAATAAGCGCTGATAAAGGGTACCCCTTTATCAGCGCTTTTTTAGCCCTGATAAAAGGTAACATTTATCAGTGCGTTTTTTTAGCGCTGATAAAGGTAGCTCTTTATCAGCGCTAAAAAAGCACTGATAAATGAATGTTTTATCAGTGATTTTATTTTAGCGCTGCTAAAGGTTCTGTTATTTTTTATTTAATAACCCTAATAGGCCATCCTCGCTTGCACGCGGTCAAGCTCTCGCAGAAGCTGAACCAGGCCCCTTGCCGCGCGACCTCGTCCTCCTCGTCCTCATACTTCCTCCTCCTTCATCCTCCTTGTCCTCCTGGTCCTCCTCCTTCTCCACTGCCGCCACCGCCTCCTCCCCCGCTCCCGCTACCGCGACCGCCTCTGCCTCTGCCGCCTCCACCCTCGCTGCCGCGACCGCCGCCGCCTCTTTCACCGCCACCGCCTCTACCGCCACCGCCGCCTCCACCCTCGCTGCCACGACCTCCGCCACCTCTTACTCCTCCTCCTCGTGCTCTCAAGGTGGGAGGTGAGTTCCATGGATGGTATTCCCTTGGTATATTATTTATATATTGTGTGTGTGAGGACCAAATAGTGAATATAGATGTGAGATAGGAATGATACCATATCTTGAGCCTAATTCCAGTAAGGATTTCCATAATAGATAGTGTGGTCTTAAATTGATAATGATTATGTCTAGGGATGTGATTCATAATTAGTGATGAGTGTCGAAATAAGAGATGTTATTGATATTTAGCAACACAAGTGGGTTGTTTGTGAATGATGTGGAATTGGATACCCTATAGGTTCCATAGGGATATCTTGACTCTAAGATGAAGTATATGGTAATTGGTTAGTTATGATGGTTCACATGTGTGAGAGGTCTACCAAGGCTATGTGTGATGACTTCTGTGGATAACAAACCCTTGTTTTCATTTTTTTTATTTTGAGTTACCATGGGCGGTAAGTTCTGCCCCTTCGAGTTGAATATTTATATATGAGATACAAAGGAAATAGTTTTTAATCTTATGGTTATATGGATTCCCAAATATTATCCTAATGGAAATGATGATGGATCCATCTTAATTTTCATCACATAGCATAATCTCATAGTTATATGATTAGAAAAAGATGAACCCATAATACAAAACATATCACCTAGTATGTCTGTCACATATACGAATAAATAAATTAGAAAAAAACATGCTACAAAGCATAAAGGTACCATTAAATACCTACATTGGTCAACTTGTTTTAGAAATTTTTTATCTTCTTCCGTGCCTTGTACTTGCACCCATGAATTTGAAGGTGAGTATGCGTACACGATAGTTGAACTTCTTAGAGAAGAGTTTCTGGAAGAGTATAAGAGACATGAAGCAATTAATATCATTAGAGTGTTGGAGCAAATGTGGTTTCTACAAACAATGTGGAAATTGGCTTGTGCAACGTGGCCTAAGTTACAACTTGCAAGTATTGTAACTTAGGCCACGTTGCATAAGCCGATTGCCACAATGAATAGCAATGATCTTCATTGCTTCATGTCTCTTATACTCCTCCAGAAACTCTTCTCTAAGAAGGTCAACTATCGTGTATGCATACTCACCTTTAAATTCATGGGTGCAAGTACAAGGCACAGATGAAGATAAACAATTTCTAAAACAAGTTGACCAATGTAAGTATTTAATGGTACCTTTATACTTTGTATCATGTTTTTTTCTAATTTATTTATTTATATATGTGACAGACATACTAGGTGATATGTTTTGTATTATGGGTTTATCAGGAGTCTGTATGATTTTCTGTTTCCACATTTCATTTTAAATAGCATGTTATAATTATATATTTACTATACCCTAATGGCTCAAATAGTCAGGCATATTGTAGATGTTGCTAGAATGCTGTAGGATTCTTTTTCCCTAAGGGTAGTACATTTTTAGGATGTTTTCACTGATGAGGTATAAAATTTACTTCTTAATAAAGAGATAAACTTTATAATCTAGTTAGTTTTGGGATAAAATTCAGTTTCTATCACAATTTCTAAAATAACACCAAAAGAGAATCAGTTGTTTGAATTACAATTTGATGATATAGAATATAATGGTTTCATATGGCATAGTACTTTACCATGGGGTTTTATAGTTCTCTAAAATAGATGGTTGATTGGTATTTATTATTTTTTTGGAATATTGGAGATTGAACCTGATAAGAGTCATGAATATGTATCCTCATCCACGAATTGATAGTCACATTGATCATCTATGAGGTTCTATTATCTTCTCCAACATAAATTTTACATTAGGATACCATTAGATGAGTTGGACATCGATGGAACTACCATGGACTACTTTTAGGAGTAGTTATGGCCTGTATGATTTTTTAGTGATGATTTTTGGTTTAACTAATGCATTGGTTGTATTAAGGGACTCGATGAATAGGATATTTCATCCTTTTCTGGATCATTTTTTAGTAGTTTTTTTCAATTTAATATTAGTGTACTCCCTACCCAAAGTTGATCTTGAACAACATCTTATCATCACCTTGAGTACGTTGAGATAACATCATATTTATTACTGTTTTCTCCTATTACTCATTGGTATCCTCTTGTTCGCATGTCATGTATTTTCTAAGGCATAGATCATGCATGTTACCAACATCTTATAATATTAGGAAAGTTCTCGAGATCGAACCCATAAAGATGATTAATATGAATAAAGAATGGATGAATTCCAATCGGTTGACAAAAGAGTATGAAGATGGTAGGAAAGAGTTTATCAAGTTTTCAGAAGATCATGCATGTGACCCTTCTCAAATCCTTTGTCCGTGTTTATGCTGTTGTTATTCAAGACAAATTAGTCCAGAGGAGTTGGAAGAACAACTGCACTATCACGGAATAGATCGAAGTTATACATGTTGGAATAAACATGGGGAAAAAACCAATGTAGGTAGTGACTCAGATAACACGACATTTTATAGATCGTCTGATATGATTAGAAGCATGAATAGTGAAGACGATCATATGGAGGGTGTGATTATAGATGTGAACGATGATGAAGATCGTATTGAGGAAATGAAAAGGATAGTTGAAAATGAACTTCGTGATTGCCCAAAATTGTTTGAGAAGTTAAAGAGTTGTGAAAAAACGTCATTATATGCTGGTTGCACTAAATATACAGCATTGTCAGCTGTATTGAAGCTGTATAATTTGAAAGCAGGCAAAAGGTGGAGTGACGCCAGTTTTATGGAACTACTTGCTCTCCGTAATGACATGCTCCCAGAAGATAATGAACTCCCAAGCCGAACATATGATGCCAAACGAATGCTACGATCGATGGGTATGATCTCTGAAAGAATACATGCTTTCCCGAATGATTGTATATTGTTTCGCAAGGACCACAAATCACTTAATGAATGCCCAAAGTGTGGTGCTTCCCGATACAAGAAAGATGATTCTAGTCCTACAAAAGTTGTATGGTACTTTCCAATAATTCGTAGGTTTAGACGCCTATATGGAAGTGAGGAGACTGTAGGACAATTGACATGGCATGCAAATACAAGAATTAAATATGGGAAACTATGTCACCCTACAAAATCTCCTCAGTGGAAGAGAATTGATCACGAGTATCCTGAATTTGGGAATGAGCCAAGAAACCTTCGTCTGGCGTTATCTACAGATGGGGTGAATCCTTTTGGTTTTCAAAGCAGCAGTCACAGTACATGGCCGGTTATGTTGGTAAATTATAATTTACCACCATGGTTATGCATGAAACTAAAATATATCATGTAATCTATGCTTATATCAGGACCAAAACAACCAGGTAATGATATTGATGTTTATTTGGCCCCATTGATCGAGGATTTGAAAATGTTGTGGGATTCAGGTGTTACGATGTATGATGCTTACAAAAATGAACAGTTTACTTTGAAATCCATGTTGTACGGGACGATAAATGACTTTCCTGCTTATGGAAATTTTTCAGGATATAGCATTAAAGGAACTCAAGGGTGTCCCATTTGCGAACAAGGTACACAGTCAATTAGGTTGAAACATTCATCCAAAACCGTGTTTCTAGGACATCGCAGATTTCTACCTCGACGACATAAGTACCGATATTGGATGACATCATTCGACGGAAGTTCAGAGGAACGTAAAACACCATCTCCACTAACAGGTGATCAATTATTTGAGAAAGTGAAATATTTGGACACTACTTTTGGTAAGCCATTTTCGAAAAACCTTACGAAAACTGGTTGGAAAAAGAGATCAGTTTTTTTTTGAATTACCATACTGGAATTGTCTGTATGTTAGAAATTTTCTTGATGTTATTCATGTTGAAAAAAAGGTATGTGATAGTGTCATCGGCACGTTGCTAAATGCACCTGAAAAAACAAAGGATGGAATTAAGGCCAGATTGGACATGGTTGAGATGGGAATAAGAGAAGAGTTGGCACCACTGAAGGGTGAAAAACAAACATTTCTTCCTCCTGCTGCTTACACTCTTTCCAGGCAGGAGAGATATCAGTTTTTCAACTTCTTGAATGACGTAAAGGTTCCATAGGGGTATTCATCAAATATCAAGAACATCGTGTCAATGGGATATTTAAAATTAAAGGGTCTAAAATCACATGACTGCCATGTTTTGATGCAAGATCTAATTCCTATAGCTTTAAATTGCATTTTGCCCAAGAATGTCCACCATACATTAATGAAGCTCTATTTCTTCTTCAAAGCTATATGCAGCAAAGTTATAGACCTAGAGAAATTGCCAACTATGGAAAGAGAAATTGCCGTCATATTATGTGAATTGGAAATGTTCTTCCTGCTGACATTTTTCGATATGATGATTCATTTGATGGTTCATTTGGTGAGAGAGATTCGACTATGTGGTCCTGTACATTATAGATGGATGTACCCCATTGAACGGTATATGATGATTTTGAAAGGGTATGTCAAAAACTGAAGTCGTCCAGAGGGTTGTATTGCAGAGCGATATATTGTTGAGGAAGCTGTTGAATTTTGTACTGAATACCTATCTAGTGTGGAAATCATTGGCCTATCGAAATCTCATCACACTAAGTGGCTTCAGGGTGAAGGAATTTCTAGAAGAGAGGTTGTCACAATCAATATTACAGATCGGGAGCAGGCCCACCTTTATGTTTTTCATAACAGTTTTGATGTTGACCTATATGTTCAAACCCACAAAGAAATTCTTAGGCATTTGAATCCTTCTAGGGCTGAAAAATAGATATCAGATACACATAATTGATAGTTTATAGGATGGTTTCGAGACCATATTTTTAAGCATTTAGATGAAAATCTAGACTCAATTTTAGAATGACTTCGATGGCTGGACGGAGGAGCAAGTGTGTATGTATTATCTTACAATGCTTATGTAGTTAACAGTTATGCATTCTATACTAATGAACATGGTGAAGACAATACCGTGCAGAATAGTGGGGTTACACTTGTGGCTGAGGCGATGCATGTTTCCCGTGCTAAGGAAAAAAATCCAATTTATGCGAATATGTCATACTTTGGCATCATCAAACAAATATGGGAGTTGGATTATACGAAATTCAAAGTGCCAATTTTTCAATGCAAGTGGGTTGATAACAGGAATGCTATTAAAATAGATGAATTAGGATTTGTGAAAGTTGATTTCAGTAAGGAAGGGGAGAAAGGAGAACCATTTATAATGGCATCACAGGTAGTACAAGTATTTTATGTTCCAGAACCCACAAACCAAAATTGGTCAATTGTTATGTTATCGACCAAAACAACTGAAGGGTCAGATGAAAGTTCAACGGAGGTTGACCCTCTTATAGGGACTTCACAATCATTTCACAGTGGTCCAAATTTATACGGCGTTTTGTATGTCAGAGGAGACCACAATGAAAGAATTTACATAGTTGATAGAGGAGTCAAATCACTTCAGCCTTTAAAGAAAAAAAGAGAGTACAATAATCAGGTTATTTGTTTATTGTAACATACATTGTGTTACCTTATGTTATTATCTGTTCACTGATATTTTTATGTAATCTAAATTAAATATTAAACCAATTCTGCAGATAATGACTTATACACCTGCGGATGCGCCCAATCCCGAGGCACAAAAGGTCTCTCAACCAGTAGCTGGTGGTCCCACTACAGAGCAACAATAGGTTTATCAACCAAATAAAGGTGGTCCCAGTGCAAAGCAACAACAGGTTTCTCAACCTGTTATTGTTGGTCCCAATGCTGAGGTACAACAGGTTTCTCAACCTGTTGCTGCTGGTCCCATTGCCGATGCTAGCACTCCGGGGGAAGATATTGATGCTACTTCTGAGGAAATGGTAGGAAATGAAACCCTGAAAGCACAAAAAAAAAGAGCGTCGTAGTTTGACAGTGTTGGCCAAAATCCTTAATGAAAAAAGCAAAAGGCATCAAATTTGAGGTGGGATGGAATAAGCGAGGCCAACATGTTAACCTCAACAAATCCATCTTTAGTAGCTATATTGTAATCGTCACTCAGCAACGCGTGCCGATTGATGTACAGTCATGGCACCATGTTGTCACCGGACTGAAGACACTAATTTGGGAAGAGATTATGGTAACATTATGATATCATTTTTTTAATTTATTAAAATAAAATAAAATACCAAAACATTGACTTAATCTTCATCATCCATTGCAGAGTGCATTTATAGTAGATTTCTCACACAAGGAATATGTATTAAGAGTTGCAGGAAGGATTCATAGAGGTTTCCACACAATTTTAACGAAATATCATCTTAAAGATGCAGAAGGGAAAATCAAGCCACACCCACCTCCTCTTTACGCACACTTGATATCCCAAGGAGCGTGGGATGCGTTTAGCAACCGTCGTGGGGAGCATACTTTTCAGGTACATTGTGTGGGGTAATACGTTGTTTGACGTTTTCTTGTATTCATCACTCTGATTGACAGTTTTTTATTTATGAAACAACTACTGAGTGCTGAAAATAAAAAACGCGCAACAGAACCAGCGTACCCTTACCGTAAATCAAGGATGGGGTACGCTGAACTTGAGAAAAAATTGGTACGTCTTTTAAATCTACCCTACTACTAGTATGTGACATAAGACAACACCATAACCATGTTTCTCTTTTTATAAGCAGATTGACGAATTGAAATTGAAAGCCATATCCATACCATGCCATGTGCTATGGAAGGAGGCTCGTGTAAATAAAGAGGGGACATTGATAGATGAAAACACACAAAAAGTGTGGGAAACATGTTTAAGTATGACATAATATAAATTTGATTTTCTTTAAATCACTATTACATTACAATAACTACTTATTTTTCTATATTTTCTATCTGAAATAGTCACAAGAATCAACAACAACCGCACCAGATGCATACATACTTTCAGCAGCCTTGAAGCAGCCAGAAAAGTATGGCTGCGTCAGAGGTGCGGGTTTTGGGGTGACACCCCGAACATATTTTCAAAAACAAAAACAAGCGGAGGATCAAAATAAAAAAATGGAAAAGCTGCAAGAACAATTCTATATTTTTCAAGAAGAATTACAATACCAGAGAGAGATGATAGCAAAATTGATGGGGGAGAGGAAAAGAGAAGAAACAACTCAACAATAACCCGTGCGTGACGATATCGCCCCACCCCCACCAGCTTTGAGGCGAGCCATTCCCCTAAAAAACCTGACTTAGATGAGGTAATCAATGTTTTAATAATTGTTTCTATGAAATTTGATTTACATAGACACTGATACCTTTCCTGTACTAATATTCCATAGGGTGAAAATGACTATGATTTATATTTATCAACTCCCACCTATCACCTTATAGCGAGGGCTACGGTGTTCAATATGAAAAACGACATGCTACACAAAAGACAGGTTCCAAAAGATCATCTTAGAGTGTCAATTAACGTAGATAATGAGCTGAGTGATGAGCTACCTATTCCAAATGATGATGACGACATTCATACGGTTGAACAAGCTGTTGGAACATTCATCGCATGGCCGACAATTCTTGTAAAAAAACATGTCGACAAAAAGGTATTCATTTCTTATTTATTTTTCAAGTTGGACCTTTAACATTTAATGAAAAAAGCTCTGAACTGATGATTTTTATTACAGAATGACAAAGACTATGGGGTGAAATGAAATATCAGCTCAAAACTATCTCAAGGATCAACCAACCGATTGAAACGGTCTTCTGAGAGCACCTTCACCCCGCCCGTTCTATATCCACAGTTAATATCATTGCAGGATCATGTGGATACAAAGATGAAAGACGACAGTACTCACATAGTTGCTTTCGAAAAAGATATGTATGTAGAGGAGATATCAGATTTCATTAGTGCTGAAAATTTAAATGAAGTCCTCAAGTATGAATGGCTAGGTGCCTCAGTTGTAAATGTATACATGAGGTAAGTTTTCATGATTTTATTTTACAAAAGCTGATATACTCTGATAATTTTGACTAAATACATTTTATATTTTTCACAGACGTATATATGAAAAACAATTGAAGGGATTTCCCCATGACCAAAAATTTGGACTCGTTAGTCCTCACACCACATCTTCAAAAGATGAAATAGATTCTGTTAAAGAGGCTGCAATAATGTCATCCCTGCTTAAATCGTTTGAAGAAAAATTATGGATGAGAGACTCTTTTTAATACCAACGATGCAGGGGTAAAACTATATAATTTAATCATATCAACTATATTTTCATTTCTTTCTTTACTTATTCCTTTTTGTATTTTTAGGGAGCATTGGATGCTGATTGCAGTCAATTTGGATACTCTAATGATTTATTTTCTAGATTCAATGCATGGATATCCAACAAACCGACCACACATGATGACATTTGTTAATTTTTAATACACTAGATCTAACATTTTAAAACAAAACATCTAGTTATATAATTTATGTTATCTTTTAATGAGGATTCTGTTATGATATGGCGGTGCATCAATATCGTCTAATGCATGGAATGAATCCAAGGCATAAGGATGAGAACGCCTACAAGATCTACAACTGGAAAAGTATCCGGGAATATATAATAACATTTCACTATCCAAACACATATCAAAACAAATTACTTATTATTGTCGATGTTTCTATAGTGTCCAAAACAAACAAACGGAAAGGACTGTGGTTATTATGTTTGTAAATTTATGAAAGAGATCGTATTTCATCAACAAACTAGCATCTCTGATGAGGTATTTTCGAAAGTAATTACGAGTTCATTTAAAATATTTAATAATCCTTTGTGAATTTATATTTTTTCAGTACTACTATGACTGTCGCAAAAACTCATATTCCGAAGATGATATACATGTGTTTAGAAACAAATGGGCAACATACCTGATGGAAGATTGTACACAAATAGGATAAAGGTGAATTCCTACCACTTATGTTATCTATATATGATCATTGATTATCTTCTAACATTCTTTGGTGAATTGATAATGCTCCGATGTATTGAAATCTTAATTTATTACTCAATGTTTTCTATCCTCGGATTCATATTATTGATCTTTGAACAAATCAATATTGAAGTAAGGAATGATGGTGTGTTGTGCATATGGGGTGAACGACGAAACCACCGAGGATCAACAAAATCCATTTTCTATATCTCATTTGTTTGAACTTGTATTTTAGCAGATGTGTTGTTGTTTGACTTGCACAATTATTTCTAGGTAGATGCATGAGATAATCAGTATCATTGAGGGATTTTTTGGAACCAAAATATGTGTCCCAGGATAATTCAAGTAAGGGAAAGGCTGGTTGAGGTGAAATCCAAGCTTAAACGACCAGAACATCATCAAAAGAATCAACCTTGTGATGCACCATCATGTAGAATCTGGTGCTCGTGATGTTTTGAGGTGCTTATGGAAGGTATAAGGAGTCGGATAAGCCCCATGGCCACTATAAATAATGTTTACAGATAGCTCCACATGTTTTTTGTGCCTCATTCTTCTTTACAAGGATTACTCCATTCACATGGTCCATCTTAGCACATATGTCCCATTAATCCCATTGCTACTCTTGGAAGAACCTAAGAATCTAACAATGCATGAGCCCTACAAGACCCATACTTATCCAACCAAGAGTATTCCTAGTGTGAAGGGAAGCTCACCATGGGTAATACCCACAACATACCTCTTTTAAATATATGGGGTTTGATACTTGTATTCTAAATAGGGTATGTAGGAAGCCTCCATGAGGTTAAATCCCAACCAATGGTAAACCATGGTGACCCCCTCACCGGGGTACACCTTCGCTATTTTTCCCTCTTGTATTTCCCTTAGTGGCATCTGAATAATTATTCAAAATGAGAAACCTTACCTTTATGGGATGCACCACACTTGGGTCAGACCTCATTGGGCGTTTTGATCCATCTATCAGGTAAACATTCCAGGTGCTCCCTCCAAGAGATGTACCTACCTGATCCACCTTTATAAGTGTTTTGATCCACCCAGGTCTTACATCTCTATAAAAAATTAAATCATGACCCTCTATCCTTGTGGGATGTTAAACTCATGGAATACCACAAGTTAAACATGGGTTTCCATTAATATATTCAATATTAATGTTTAATCAGTCCTTATTAAGGTATTGTGGAGGTGTGGTTTTATGTTTTCCAGCAGATTTCAGAAGATTCCACGCTTTATGTAGGTGATTCCATGCTTTTACATTATATGATGATTTTATTATGCTGTATTTGCTTGCTAAGTGTACTATATGAAATGTTTGTGTGGTTAAAAATGTGTTATCAAAGGAATTTGGGGTGTGTATAGACTTGAATGTTATTTTTAAAATGAATGTAGTTGTATTTCTTGTGGATTTTCATGCTTAAGTCCTTTAAATGTGATTGAAGAAATGAGAAAGTTGTGTGATGGGTGTTTTCATATGGATTTAATGTGTTTGTGAATTTTAAAGAGGGTTTTCTTATGAGATGTAGAGAGTCTATATATGTGTATTTACATTGAATGAAAGTACATGAGAATGTGATGATATATATGATGTGTATAATGTAAATTTAGCACAATTTCTATACAAGGTATTTTCTTTATGATGTGTAGGGGACAGGGTGAGAGGGCAGGGGTGGTTTTCTGGGGGATGGGGAAGGGGGAAAAGTGGTAGGGGAAGGGGTAGGGGGTGTGCAAGGTTCTTTTGAAATATGTAATGGGTGGGAAGGGGGGTGTGCAATGGGTAGGGGGGAAGTGCAGTGGACAGGGGTGTGCTGGGGAAGGGCGAACGGGGTGTTCAGTGGGTAGGGAGCGTGCAGGGGTAGGGGGTGTGCTCGGGGGTGGGCAGTGTGTAGGGGGTGTGCTGGGAAAGGGGGAAGGGGTGCTTCTTTTTTATGGAATAAGGGGACATATATCCATGTTCTACTAAAAATTGGGCCATTTGATTATTATAGATGATTATCCCTAACCATGCACCAATTTCGTTAATTGGTTATTTTATGTTTTGTGCCTCACTAGTATAATTCCATTTAGCAACCCCATTCTTTATTTCATTATTGTATTACTAACATAATATTTGTTTTATTATGTAGGTGAAATCTTTTTCCTCAGTTTGAATGATTTGTTTGGAAACCGCCACCATGGACGACAATTTTTTAGAGCGGATGGATGCAAAAAAGGATGGAACATCATTGTTTTTTAACTGTTTGTTGGATAAATGTAATTGTAACCAAATTAAACATTGTTTTAAATGTATATAGAAGTTTGTTGTTTTGTATTCATGATTTCAAGTAAATGTATGTATCATTTTTGTTCTTCTATGCTTTGTGTGTGGGTGTTGTGTGTACAGGTTTTTTTTGGACTATGTGCAGGTGTTGTAATGTGTGCAGGTGCTGGGCAGGTTCTGTGCAAGTTCTGGTTTTGGATAGGATCTTTGGCATTTATCAGCGCTAGTTAAGCGCTGATAAATGGATAATATATCAGTGTTATTTTGAGCGCTGATAAAGGTAGTTTTTATCAGTGCTCACAATAGCATTGATATATTATACATTTATCAGCGCTGAAAATAGAACTGATAAAGGGGACCCCCCTTTATCTTCGCCGAGATTAACAACACTTTTTTAGCGCTGTTATAGGCCATTTTTACTGCTATTATAAGCCATATTTGTAGTAGTTCTCTCGAAGTGTCAGTTATGGATTCATGAGGCTCACTTTCTGGGGCATGTCATTACGGAGAAATGATTGGCTGTGGATCCCACAAAGATAGAGGCGATACTTGCTTGGGATCCACCCAAGAATGCATTAGAGGTGCGGAGATTTCTTGGTTTGGTAGGGTACTACAGGAGGTTCGTTGATGATTTCTCTAGGATTGCTGCCCCTTTGACCGAATTGACATGGAAGGGATGACCATTCACCTGGACTGATCAGTGCCAGAAGGCCTTCGAGGAGTTGAGACAGAGGCTGACTAGTTCTCCAGTGTTGAGGCTGCCAGAGGAGGGTGTTGAGTTTGTGGTGTACTGCGAACCTTCAGGAGCTGGGCTCGGGTGCATATTGATGTAGCAGTGGGTAGTGATTTTATATGGGTTGAGGTAGTTGAGGACCCATGAGCAGAATTATGTGACTCATGATTTGGAGCTGGTTGCGGTGGTCTTCGCAATGAGTTTATGGAGACACTACCTTCTAGGAAAGTGTTGTGTGGTCTACTCAGAACAACCGAGCCTCAAGTACATCTTCACTCGGAGGGATTTGAATTTGAGGCAGAGGCTCTGGCTGGAGTTTCTGCAGGACTATGATTTAGAGATATTCTACACTCCAGGGAAGGGAAACGTAGTAGAAGATGCCCTTATTAGGAAGTCCCAGGCTCTTCTAGTGCGGGATGCTTCAGAGCAGTTGGATTCCCTTCGTCTGACCTTAGTGGAATAAGAGGGTATGGATTTTCTGCAGTCGATGGTGTTGAATCCTTCGCTCCTTGAGCGTGTGAGAGAGTCGCATCTGGGGGGTGTCGACAGCAAGGTGCTACGTGATCAGATATCCATGGGCGACACACCCGATGGGTATTTTGAAGGAGATAATCATGAGATTCTGTTCCAGAGGTGAGATGTGGTACCATTGGAGATGCGAGAGGAGGTGATGTGGGAGTTCCACACTTCTCCCCTGGCTATACATCCCGGTGTGGGGAAAATGTACAGAGACCTTCAGCGTCAGTTTTGGTGGTCTATCATGAAGTAGAGTGTAGCTGAGTTCCTTTCTTGGTGTCTTACTTGTCAGCAGGTAAAGGCAGAGCATCAGGTTTCGGCAGGGTTGTTGCAGCCCCTCGATATCCCAGAGTGGAAGTGGGATGGCATATCTATGGACTTCGTCAGAGGGCTTCTACGCACAACTAATGGCCATGACTCCATTTGGGTGATATTGAATTGACTCATGAAGTTGGAGAACTTACTTTCCATCAGGGAGCAAAGCTAGGTGGAGAGTCTGGGGCAGCTGTACATTCGGAAGATCTTACACCTTCATAGAGTACCCTCGATGATTGTCTCTGACCGTGACATGCGGTTTACGTTGTGATTGTGGAGAGGCCTGCAGGTGGCATTCAAGACTCAGCTGCGGATGAGTATATCTTTTCAATCCCAGATGGATGGGCAGACCGAGTGCACTATCCATGTGTTGGAGGATATGATCAGGGCGTGTGTGTTATACTTTGGCCTAAGGTGGGAGGATCACCTAACCCTAGTGGAGTTCATGTACAACAACAGTTACCACTCTACTATCAGCATGGATCCTTTTGAGGCCCTCTACGAGAGACCCTGTAGGTCACCGTTGTGCTGGACGGAGGTTGGGGAGACCTCACTCATGGGCCCAGAGTTGGTGCAGGCGACGACAGAGAAGGTGCAGGTCATTCGTGAGCGGATGAGGATGGCTCAGAGCAGATAGAAGTCCTACCTAGATCGTCGTCGCAGGCCTTTGGAGTTCGAGCAGGGGGACCATGTCTTTTTGAGATTCTCTCCACAATGTGGTACACAGAGGTTTGGCCGGGGTGGAAAGCTATCCTTGAGGTTCATTGGGTCCTTTGAGATCGTGCACAGGGTTGGTGAGGTCGCCTGCCGTCTTTCTCTACCCCCACAGCTAGAGAGGGTGCATGATGTCTTCCATGTGTCGCAGTTGAGGAAATATGCGCACAACCCCACACACGTTATCAACTGGGGAGAGATGGACATCGAGGATGGAGCCACCTTTTCGGAGCACCCAGTGGCGATTGAGGACCGGTAGGAGTGGACACTACGTGGACAGACCATTCCTTTGGTTCGTGTGCTGTGGCAGCATGGGAGGGTGTAGGAGATCACTTGGGAACGGGAGAACCAGATGTGGGCTCAGTATCCCAAGTTGTTTTCGTAGTTTTGTTTTTCAGGGAAGAAAAAATTGAAGGATGGAATGATGTAAGAACCTGAGTTTTGAGCCTGTAAGACTTTGAATTTTTTTTCTTGATGTTATTCTAGAGTAGGTCGTTCAGACAGCGTGTGATTCCGAGCCCCGGTGTGGCTGAAATTAAACTTTATGTGCGTTCACACTGGACATGCCAAATAAATAGAATAACTTTTAAATAATTGATCATATGGGAAAACTGATGGCACTGTTGAATCCGGAGTGTGCTGTTTACCCTAGGAGGAGTGTAACTTTTGCAGGCGCGACCCTTCTATAGAAAAAGCCACCATGTGCGTTTTCGTAATTTAGCGACCTCGAGCGCGAACTTTATAACTTTTAAATGGAGGCTCAGATCAAAATTCCAAGGCCTCTATTGCGCTCAGAACATGGATTTTACCCTAGATGTGGCTTAACCCCAACCCCGCCGAAAGTTCGGGTACGGGGGCCTACGGATGGGGGGGGGGTTTAAGTGTTTGTTTACTTAAACACATCCACCCCACACTTCTTCTTCCCCTTCATTTATACATGGCAATTTTTCCTCTCAACAAGCATCAAGCCCCTATCCCCACCTCTCTAAGGCGCGGCGGCTCCAGTGGATCATCGGCAAAGCTACGGGCTACGCCCAACGAGGTAGGAGTTTGCGTTCTCATTTTTAAATTCCGTATATACCTTTGAAATCAATTTCTTGCGTCGAAATGCTGTCAAATTCGTGAAAAAAGGCCATATTTTTGTAGGAATCGATTTGAGCTTCCCAACGATCCTTTTGGATAGAATTTCAGAGTCCTAGTGTGTCCGGGGTGGCCTCGGAAGGTTTTCCAGCCAAACCTTGGGTTTTTAGGCAGTTCCAGGGTTGTCCGGCATTCGGTGCGGCGGTCCGGCGATCCCAGGCGGCGACGACGGCTTCGCACGACGGCGACTCCATGCGGTGGAGGCCACGACTTCGCATGGAGGTGGCTTCACACGGCGGATTCTCTAGGCGGTCCGGGCTGGCGGCGTATGCGGGGTGATGTGGGTGGCCCGGCTGGCTGGCTTCGCCGGTCAGCGGGAGGCGTGAGAACCAGGGTCGTCGCGACCCCGACCATCCGATAGAGACCCACACTCTGCGGGTCTCGTGGAGAATGCGCTGGACCGCCTGAGCTGGTCCAGGTGATGCGGGGTGTCCCACGCGGCAAACCATATGCCATGGTGGACCGGTCGGTCCGGCCGGCCCAGCCGCAGACCGCCGGTCTGAAGGGGTGGGCCAGCCCAGGCCCACCCCGCCCCGACCGATGACGTTAAAAACACCATAACTCGCAAACCGAGTGTCGTATTTGCATGACGTCTACGGAGACAAGATATTTGGATCGAGATGGAGGATTTGGGATGGTCCTGGGGTTTTTTAATTCTCAGGATGAGAGTTCGGTGGCGTGACACGCTCGTTAAGTACCTCACTGGGATTCTTCTTTTGGATGGTACGAACACATTTGAAGTCTGTTTAAGGCGCCGTCAGTAGCGTTGTGACCCTGGCGTCGAGAAAAAGTTGTCCAGGGTGGTTTCATGCATTGAATCTGAAGTTGAGGTGTGGGCCACACGGCCGTCTTTTAAGCTGTGAGCAGCATTTTGTGAATTTTTTATCAGACATCCGTTCGGGGCGAATGAGTAGTCGTTTCGGCGTGTTTTTCCAAGATAATCGCGATGGCGTAGTTCACCCGACCACTTTAGGGACAGAGGTGTGGGCCCCACGAGACGTCGTATGAGCATAAAGTGGTGTTGAATAACTTTTTCGTCGGGAGTCTGTTTCCAGCGAGTAAATAGTCTATCTCACATGTTTTTCTATGAGGATTACAACGGTGTAATTTGTTTGGGCATGCAGAGCCTCTTTTGAGATCTCATTAAATGTGGAAACATGAAAGGGAATTGGTTGGTGGTTCCTTTGTTACACTCCGACCCAACTCACGGTCGTGATGTTAGCGACGCCCATAGATCGTTTGGGCATTGCGGAGTTATCAGACCAGTTCAGGGTTTACCCTCTAGCAGGGCTGGGTAGTGGGTTACCCATTGACTTTAGGGTTTACCCTCTAGCAGGGCTGGGTAGTGGGTCACCTAGTGACCTTTTAGTGTTTACCCTCTAGCAGGGTTGGGCAGTGGGCCACACGATGACCTTTTTGGGGTTTACCCTCCAGTTGGGCTGGGCAGTGGGTTACCCAATGACTTTTTTCAGACTCATACCTTTATATGAGGCTAGTTATGGACTTCTCTCCTTGATTACTGGAGCGGGACCTTTGGTCGTACAGTTTAGCGATGAGAAGGCTTGACGTGTGGAAGTGTTGGGCATCAGTGATGACTACCCTTAGAACTGCTGATGAATTATCCTAGGCTGAGCTTGGAGATGGAGATCCCCTTACGTACTCATTCGGATTTCTTTTTGAGAATATATATACACCCTACTTTTGTTCCCACTCCTTGGGTTTAGTTACTCTTCTTCTAGGAGGGGCGAAGACACTTAGGGTATGCCACGTGATTTACATGTCTAGCTCCTCTTGGCTGGGATGAGTCTACTTCCTTTATTTTGTTGGGTTGAGCTACACTCTCTCTATTGTACTCTTTCACTATTCTCTGTTCTATCTATTGCTCACCGTTTTTGTACCTTCTTTGTTTCTCCCTCGAGCTTTCAGGGTATCCTACAGAGTATCTTTATACTGAACCACGCTTGGGATTTTCCCACACTTTGTGTGCCCTTGCAGATGATAGTCAGGTCGAGCGAGACTACAGAGGATCATAGAGGACACAAGAGCTTGGGCTGCGTTCAATGGTTTTAGTAGGACTTTCAGGTGTGAGACTCATCAGCTGTTTACTTTTGTTAACCTGTTGCTGGGTTGTGACACCTTTCGAGCTAGGCACCTATTTTTCCCTTTTTCTGTTCAGTATCTTGTCAGTTGTTTTCATCACTTTACTTTTCTCTATTTAGAAGTTGATGCATGACCGTGGTTGGGTTGTATTTGTTTTTTCCTTCAGTTTTCTTTCGACTCTGCACTTCTGCATCGAGTGGGCTGTGTGTGTGTACATGTACTTAAGAAAAGGCCTCCCTGAGATTGTTACGCCTTCAGCGCTTGTCACCGGCCCCCGACCTATGGAGGCGGGCTTGGGGTAGTTGTGGCTCGAGATCGGTAGGTTCGGGTCGTGACATAAATGACCATTTATTCCTCATATATAAGGGTAATAATATAATATTTTTGTTTTGAGACCCTTTTCATAGAGTTGTGAAATTCCATTACAATCTTGACTAAGAAATGAGAAAATATACTTACTTTACATGTATAACTTCATCCTTTAATCAATTTCCACCAGAGTATCATATTTTATACAAATGGTGAGAATTCAAGAAAGATTTTTCATGCCTAAATCACTAAAATAAACTTTTAATGGATCACATAATCTATAATAGAAAAAATATTTTTCTATTGTATTTACTAAAACCAAAATAGTTAGAAAAAGTGTTCCCATAGAGTCTATTAATATCAAATACCTCAATAGTAATTCCCAAGGTTTAACTTAATCCATTCCATATGTGGTTATCCTTAAAACTCTTCAACTTACATATAAAAAAATGCAATATAATTCTTCCCAAATAATCCTTTACATTAAACCAAAAGGTTATATATGCTTACACACAATAAAATTTATCCCAAAATATCATGACTCACCTAAAGATCCATTTAATTAAAACCTTAAAGGGAGTGTCTAAGACTATGAACCTATTATTAACCTTAAACTCATAAAACCATGATGTTATCTATAACTATTAAGTTATCTAACATGAAGACATATGTGTTTCTAAAAAGTAAAACAATCCTTAGATGTTTCAAGATTCTTATAACCAAAATACCATTGATAAAAACAATTCTACAAAATTATTATTAAATACTAATACAAAGATAGATCAAACATTTTACTTCAATGATCTGTTATAACACATGTCCTTCCTTAGTTTAGGAAATAACCCTTAGTTTAGGGCACTGACTCAAATAATTCCCAAGTTCCCCACATATAAAACATCAAATTCCTTGGAAATTCATTGGTCTATGACCTCAATTTCAACATAGAAAATATCTTCATCTCAATCTGATATATTTCTTCAAGTGAATCATCTAACCTTCTTGACATGTATGAAGATGAATCCTCTTTCAAATATTCTCATTACACATGAAATTTTATAAAATTCCATCCTCCTTTTATTTGACTTGTTAGACATCTAATTGAAGATCACATTTTTAATCATATACAACAATAGATGATTAGGCATACTCACATTATCTTTATCACTAATCATCATCAAATTTTGTTTCACATAATCACCAAATTGTCAATCACATTTAGTGTTAACATGATTCCTCCTGGTTCTATCCATTTAATAAAAAAATAATATTATGATAAATAATTGTCATCATGGGAAACCACATAATCATGAAAAATCATTTATAGGATGTCTAAATCATGGAACAAACTTTTAAACATAATATACCTTATGTTTAAACTAATTCAACATTGATCACCATCTATTCAAATCCATCATAATGGTTTACAATGATCTTGTGAATTTTCAAAACATATCTTCCATGAGTATCAAACCGTATGTATAGTAAGGCTTGTTGTCGTGTATTAGGTAACAGTCAAGTCAATACTGATGCTCATTTTTCAGAGTTATTATCCCTAGGTATATATATTCCAAAACCATGTCCACTTTTATTATGCAAATAGGGATGCAATTTCTCAAAAAATACTCACTCTAAAATTCAACAAAATTTCACGATATTTTTGAGTATATAGAATTATCCATATACTTATTATTAGACTTATCCATATGGTTCTCACTAAAGCTTTATCACCCTAGATTCAAAGGATAAATAAACCTTTTCTCTAATACCAACTATTAAAACCAAAACCTTGTATACAAAATATTTTATTATTCTTAAAATAAATACCGAGTATTTACAACACAAGGATCAAAATTTCACAGTGTCTTTGAAAGAATAGTTTATTAATACATAAAACATGGAATCCTTATTTTTTTTTCCTTAGTGAGTTCCTAAAATAATTTCAATCTCCTAAATTTATATGAGGTAACTGTAACACCCCGAGATTTTATGAAAAATATTCTTTTTAATTTCATTAATGTCTTGTGTTGTACGCTACACCAAAAGGAGCTTGCACAACACGCATGCTTGACTTTCCTTACATTACACGCAATCGCGACCTTCCTCGATAGCGTGTGTAGTACGCAATACCGAGTTTCACTAAACGACGATATGCTGTTAAAATATTATTAAAACCAGCCGTTATGAATAGTAATAACCACTTTTTGAAATTTTGTAAATTTTATTTTTCAAAATGGACTTCATTTTTGGATTCAGAATATCGAAATTATCTTAGGGTAAAAGTTTGGTACATTTTGGATAACTTTCATTTTCTGATGAATAGTGAAAATTACTAAATTTTAATTAAAAACAACCTTTTTAATCAAAATAATTAATAGTGATAAATTATTAATTTGAGTGGTTTTAAAGTATATTTAGAATATATCTTTACAATTTAATACAATGTTGGTCATTGGATTTAATTCTACATTCAAACCAGACATAAACAAGTGTCAATCTTTTGATAGTTATTATCTCTTAAGAACACGCTATTTGTTTTGACGACGGAAATTAATTTTTAAATTAATTAATGAAACTGATATGTTTTGAATTTGGTAAAATAGACATCATTTTTGAGTTCATAATATCAAACATAGCTTAGGCCTAATTTTTGGTATTTTTCTGAAAACGTTCAATTTTTGATGAATAGTGAAACCACTAAGTGGTGGCTGAATTAGGGGGATGAGTTTTTTTTATTTAAATAGGTATAGGTTTAGTATATTTAGGAATATGGGTTTTTTGAGCGCCACTTCAAGTGGCACTTTTCCACCCTTTTTTTATAGTTTTGTTTTCTTTTTTTGTTGTTTTAATTTTTTTTCCACCTCATCTCTTTTTAATAAATAATTTCAAAATAAATAAATAAAATTTTAAAAATAATCTTATAAATATGTATTTAAAAATGATAAATTAATTATTATTATATTTATAATTATATAATAATGAAATTATATTTATGTATATATATAATTATATCTGTGTGTATAAATATAATTATGTATATATATAATTAAAAATAAATATTTATAAATATAAATATATTTATATATATTTTTTAAATAAAAAATATATTTGTAATTATATAATAATAAACTAATCTTTATATATAAATATTTATAATTATACGAATATGAATATATTTAAAATATATAATTATGAAAATATTGTTACATATATATTTAAAATTTATTTATAAATATATTTAATATTCATATATATATATATATATGTGTGTGTGTGTGGAGAATTATATTTATAATTATATTTAGAATTATATTGTAATTATAGTTATACTTGTATATTTATAATTATATATTTGTACATATATATATTTACGTAGTTATAAGTAATTATTTATAAAAAAAATTGAAATATTGTTAAACATATAGTCTTTCAATACCACCTACTTGAAACTTAAAAATGTTTCAAGTATGTGACTTTGAAAGCCTATAAAATATAATCTAAATGACCAATATGAATGAAACTTAAAACATGTATTAAAAATATACTAAATAGATGAAAATAAAAAAATTACGTAAAAAATGTCGATAGAAAATATTTGATAGGCTTTCAAAACCACCTAGTTGTAACTTAAAAATGTTTCCACTATGTGACTTTGAACGCTATAAAAGATAATCTATATGACCAATATGAATGAAACTTAAAACATTGATTAAAAATATATAAATAGATGAAAAAAAAACATAAAAAATGTCGATAGAAAATCTTTTATAGGCTTTCAAAACCACCTAGTTGAAACTTAAAAATGTTTCAACTATGTGACTTTGAACGTCTATAAAACATAATCCTTATGACCAGTATGAATGAAACTTAAAACATGGATTAAACATATACTAAATAGATGAAAATAAAAAAATTACGTAAAAAATGTCGACAGAAAATATTTTATAGGCTTTCAAAACCACGTAGTTGAAACTTAAAAATGTTGCAACTATGTGAATTTGAACGTCTATAAAACATAATCCATATGAATAGTATGAATGAAACTTAAAACATGGATTAAAAATATACTAAATAGATGAAAATAAAAAAATTACGTAAAAAATGTCGACAGAAAATATTTTATACGCTTTCAAAACCACCTATTTGTAACTTAAAAATGTTTCAACTATGTGACTTTGAACGTCTATAAAACATAATCCATATGACCAGTATGAGTGAAACTTAAAACATGGATTAAGCATATACTAAATAGATGAAAATAAAAAAATTACGTAAAAAATGTCGACAAAAAATATTTTATAGGCTTTCAAAACCACCTAGTTGTAACTTAAAAATGTTTCAACTATGTGACTTTGAACGTCTATAAAACATAATCCATATGACCATTATGAATGAAACTTAATACATGGATTAAATATATACTAAATAGATGAAAATAAAAAAATTACATAAAAAATGTTGACAGAAAATATTTTATAGGCTTTCAAAACCACCTAGTTGTAACTTAAAAATGTTTCAACTATGTGACTTTGAAAATATATAAAACATAATCCATATGACCAGTATGAATGAAACTTAAAACATGGATTAAACATATACTAAATAGATGAAAATAAAAAAACTACGTAAAAAATGTCGACAAAAAATATTTTATAGGCTTTCAAAACCACCTAGTTGAAACTTAATAATGTTGCAACTATGTGACTTTGAACGTCTATAAAACATAATCCATATGAACAGTATGAATGAAACTTAAAACATGGATTAAACATATACTAAATAGATGAAAATAAAAAAATACGTAAAAAATGTCGACAGAAAATATTTTATAGGCTTTCAAAACCACCTATTTGTAACTTAAAAATGTTTCAACTATGTGACTTTGAACGTCTATAAAACATAATCCATATGACCAGTATGAATGAAACTTAAAACATGAATTAAACATATACTAAATAGATGAAAATAAAAAAATTACGTAAAAAATGTCGACAGAAAATATTTTATAGGCTTTCAAAACCACCTAGTTGTAACTTAAAAATGTTTCAACTATGTGACTTTGAACATCTATAAAACATAATCCATATGACCAGTATGAATGAAACTTAAAACATGGATTAAACATATACTAAATATATGAAAATAAGAAAATTACGCAAAAAATGTCGACCGAAAATATTTTATAGGCTTTCAAAACCACCTAGTTGTAACTTAAAAATGTTTCAACTATGTGACTTTGAACGTCTATAAAACATTATTATTTGATATAAAATAATTAATTAGTTAGTAATATAATTATTAATTATTATTTGTCATTATAATTATTAATTATTAATGGTTAAGTCGTTGTGACAAATTTTTTTTATATTGTACATGTACATTATAATTTAATAGTTAATTGAAATAAGTTTGTATTTAATATATTTTTGATTTTCTTGTAATTTGAATTAAACAACAATTACTTATCATAGTGAATAAGTTTTTTAATATATACAACATTACCCCCAAAAACATCAACGACGATGCCCCCCGGTACCACAACGCGGTGTCTGAATGTCACGTCCTCTCCGCGTCCGACGTTCGTGTCGCTCTGATGTCCTCTCTGCAGGTTCCTCCTCTTCCGGTGCTTCTGGTGCCTCCCCATGATGATGTGTAGAGGGCTGACCAAAATCATGTGAGGATGCCCCAAAATCATGTGAGGATGTCCCAAAATCATATGGGGTGACATATGGCTCTGAAGCTCCTATAAATGGTAGAAATGGGGTACTGAAGATGGTCTCGTCGGGAGGAGAGGGGGCCGCCATAAGCTGTGTGACTGCACCCAGATCGAAGTCCATAGTAGTCTGCGGAGACGCCATATGCGGTATATAAGCGTCTCCCTGCTGTGCAAAATCATCAGTCGGCTGGGCGGGATCGTCTCTCTGTGGTGCGACGACATCTGCAGGAGCCGCTCTCGGATGTCGATGTTGTCGCCTCTGCCCCTCCGGATTTGCTTGTCTTTGTCGTCCAGCTGGCAGAGGCGGTGGTGGTGCATCCTCCTCAGCAGGCATAGCAGGGACATCGTCATCCTTAGGTGCTTCTGCCTGAAGATATGGATCAGGATATATCTGTGGCTCCTCATCAAAAAAACTGTCACGTATCAACCGGAGATGATCCAATAGAGCCACCACATCCAGATGAACTACCTCCCGTAGAATATATGCATGCTCCTGAGGCTGTGTGGAATGTGCAAGCTGACCAATGGCGTCTGCTTGCAAATGAAATAACAATCAAATTAATATCAAAAATGAGTTAAACAAAATTAATAAATCTTAGGAAACATACCAATCGCTGAATGCCAATCCCCTGATGTGTAAGGTGCATGATGGTGTGCCGTCGATACCAGTGTGCATAATCCCCATGATCAGATAAATCAGAGTGTGATGTGATATATCCCTGTGGAAAGATACTGAATCAGGCACGCCTATCCCAAAGCTAGATATAAGATGCATGATGTCGTCGCCAGTCTGTCCTCTGTCTACCTATAAGCACAATCGAATGTAACTCGGTAGTCTGTCGTGGTGCCAAGGGGATATGCTGTATAAAACCGAACTGGCGCATGACCCGGTCTGACTGGTGCCACTCAATGATGTGATAGTGAATGAGTGGCACCACTGCAGCACGATCTCCAGCCAAAGCTGTGCAGTATAGTGGAAGTGATGTGTAGACATAACCTGTATAAGGAGTCCATGAAACCTGAAATGTAAACTCAAAAAATAATTCATATAGTAGCATGACAATGTTACTAAGATTATATTGAAATAACTTAAAATAGTGATAACAAAAAAAAATTTCCTACAAAAAAGTACTGTTTAACTTACATCAGCTGTCACTATAGCGTCGAATATCTGTCGGAAGCTATGCACACTATGTCTCGGAGTATGTGCAAACTTCTGAGACTGACTCCACCTTGTGAAAAAAGAGTAACCTACGGTAAGTTTATAAAAAACAATAACAAAAGTACTAAATAACCTAAAGTAATGAAGTAGACATACCATCATCCCTGAGGACAGTCCTGAAGTAGCTCCGGTGCAAGCGGTGTGACAACTCGAGGAGCGATGCGTGGAAAACGCTCCTAGGCCCACATCTGTACTAACACCATGCAACCTGCAATCTGATGTGAATCGGCCTGACAAATGGTGCAGAGAGATCTGTACAGATGTGCTAATACAGCGGATCCCCAACTGTATGTAGCAGTCTGATCCAGATCCTCAAGTAATGGGAGGTACATCATGTGTACCAAAGAGGTGGAGTAGTCGACACACAACATTCCTCCGAGAAACCGCAAAATGTATTCACATGTGTGCTAAAGAAGCGTCTCCTCGTCTGCATCATCAGGAATGACGTCGAAATGCTGATCAAGCCACCTCATTCGCAAGCGCGAACCCTGGAGGACACCCCGTGCGCCGATGACGTCAATGCCTAGCAGCCTCTGTATGACTGCAACCCAATCGCCAGTACTGGCCCCTGTAACTGCATCTCCATGGATAGGTAACCCCAGCATGTAGGCGACGTCTTCTAATGTAATAGTTATCTCCCCCTCTGGGAGATGAAATGTGTGTGTCTCTGGCCGCCATCTCTCAACCAACACAGCTATCAAATGATGGTCGATGGTCTTGAAGTCACACATAGCGACTCCATAAAAGCCTGCACGTCTAAGGTATGGACAAATAGCTGTCGGCGGTGCCTCATGGTGGAAACGGTGTGCTCTCCGAACATGAAGATGTCTAACAGGCCGTCGCGCCAACACATCGCGCGACACGTGCGTCTCCTATCCAGATAAAAGTGGCTGCTCCATCTGAATGTGCAAACAATAAAACATTAATTTCATGTAAGTTATGACTTTTATCATGTAAGATATGAAATTTATCATATAATTTTGAAAGAAGCATAAACACATTGGGTTAGTTGTTGTCTCCCGTGTTGTGGTGTTGGGGTGAAGACGTTCAGAGTTTCCTCGTTTTTTGTTTTGTATTCACTGTAAGTTCATCTTTCATTATAAAAAATTGATGACATTTTCATTTAATAGTTCAAATGGTTTTGTTTTCTTATACAGGTACATTCCTTTTTTTGAGTTGGTGTTGTTTGTTCAAAGCTACTCATGTAATGTTGATCGTTCGAAAAAAAATGTCACGTGAAATCATGGTACATTTTCCAAAAATTACCCTATTTACAAGTAAAACAAATATGATTAAAAATGGTGAAATGATAAAAATAATTACATGTACAAAGTTTTACAGTAACTGATAGAGTACATGATTCATTTTAACTATTAGATGATTGCCCTATGTGTCTAGGGAAACGTGTCTTCGTATTACCTTCCTGGCGGCATATGTTGCACTGTCGTCCAGCTGGATGTTCACTAGGCCAATCCATCTCATTCCGAATACGAGTCTACTTTGGCCTCCCTTTAGGTCGAAGTCTATTGTTGTTCGGTAGAAGCATCGGTGTGTCATCAGGTAGCCGAAAATTCTGATATTCCCCGATTGGCATCCACGGAGTACTGTAGCAGGAGTTGATGCTCTCGAGTCGATAAGACGGATCAACGAACTGCTTTCAAGATACGTGTACGTAAGAACATGCAGAAATCACATGGCCACATGGATATCTTAGTGCCTGAAAGTTTCCACAATCACAGTAACACTTCTCCAATAAAACAACTCACACACGACCATTGCTACATGCCACAACATCACCGGGCTCAGCGACCTCAAATCGTTGCTCTGGACGATTAAATGCAGTTACACGGTAAGTTGTGGCCTCCTGAAGAACTGTATCTTGCTCACGTTGGAAATGGTGTCCATAGCGCATTCCTCTATTCAAGCCCTCTTCATCTTTCTTTCCTCGTTCCAGAAAGTACTTTACACTACGATAGAATGTCTCTTGTACCAACCCTGAAATTTAGATTTACGACATCATACAAATATTATATTATAATAGTATCTCTTCTGAGTAACATATATTCAAATATTCGTATTTAACTATGATAGGAAGTTATCTAACTCCCTTGAAAACTCCATTTATACATTCTACGTTGTTGGTCATCATATGACCATATCTCCTCCCATCATCATATGCCAACGACCATTTCTGCTTTGGAATTTGCATCATGTAATCATACACTTCTGGATTCACTCTGTGGATATCTTGAAGACCTCCTCCATCCTTTGTTGTTGAGGCTCATATGATATCATACAAGTAGTCATCTGAATAGTTATGAAAATAACTATGACAAAAAAATTTTAATAGAAAAGGATATTCATACCAATTTTTAAGATTGCCTTTTTCATCGATTCATTCTTGAACTTCTTTTGCAAATTGCTGGCAATGTGTCGAATTCAGTATCGATGATGGGCATAGGGTGGTCTCCACAAAAGACCCTCAGGCTGTATCGCCTCCTTGATTGCACGGTGGCGATCAGAAATAAGACAAATCCCTTCTGCATCCGTAACAAACTCTCAGAGACGTGCCAGAAACCAGCTCCATGATGAGAAGTTCTCTTTCTCCACAATTGCAAATGCTATAGGCAGAGGGGATCGATTTCCATCTTGTGTGGAGGCAATCAATAAAGTTCCTGTATACTTTCCATACAGAAATGTACCATCAATTTTTATGAACTTCTTGCAATGTCTAAAAGCCACCATACATGGTAAAAATGTCCAAAATAATCTATCAAACACAACCATTGAGCGGTCAAGTTGGTTCTGTTGGTTAACATATTCAATAGTATGTAACCAATAGACTATTTGATTATTATGGTGTAGAAGCTCCAACAGTTGTGGTAAAACTCGATATGAGTCATCCCAATCACCATACACTTTCACAATAGCCTTTTGTCGTGCTGCCCATGCCTTCCAGTAAGAGATTTGATACCCAAAAAGCTGTTTGATTCGCTCAATGACCAGAACCACAAGGACGTCTTGACATGATCTAATCATTTCAACAATAATAGTTGAAACAAACTCAACATCTAATGAAGAGTGTTCTTGTGCCAAGCTTGGGTTCACACAAGTGTGTGGAGTAAATCTAGTGATGCGCCAGCTGTGAAAAGTGTTATCAATAATAGCTCACAAACGCATTTGACAGTTCGATTCATATTTGTCACAACAGATCAAATAATAAGATATCTTTGACTCTTCTACGACATATGAGTAATGTATTTCAATGTGATATTGTTTTATCACATTTTTCATTGCTTCTTTCCTCTCAAACTCTCTGCCAATATACAGAACACCGTTATCTGACACTCGATTTGTGCCACCAATAATTCCTTGAAATTATGAACTGGGAGTAATAACTGAATAATCAAATTCCGGCAAGCGATTCATGCCTTCAGTCGACCATGAAGCCAATAGTGGAGGATGGTTCAATGGTCGGTTGAACCTCACATGAGTTGGTACAGACTGATCTTCCGCATGCTCTTCTTCTTCTTCTTCAACTTCCTCTTCATCTTGTTCAAAATTGTCATCATCCTCAAATTCATCAACCAATGCATCTAAAGTATGTGGAGGACTATCCATTGAAACTATGGCTGATGGAAATGATGGAACAACTACCGATACTGATGGAACGTCCTGATGTGAAGGAGCATATGACATAGTCTCATGACTTTGAGATGGGTCAACTTCCAATGCTGATGGAACCTCCATTGTTGCTATAGTGACATACAACTCCATCATTTGATTCTCAGGTATATACTTAACCAATGAAAGTATATATTCCCAATCATCATCATCATTTACCAGATAGGGCACATGCCAAAACCTATTTATAAATTGGAGATGTCTGAATGTGATGGACTCTATCACTTGATTCCTTGCCAGTTTTAACCTCCGATGAATTTTCCTTTACACAGCTTCCAAAGTAGTACATCCTCCAAGCATCACAACAACTTCTGGATGTATACTATAACTACATCCTTGTTTTGTCTCAATTATTTGATCGTTGCAATAAATATAAGCGGCGACCATCTTTTTTATCTAAAAGAAACCACTGTTATTAATTAAATCTGATTAAAGAATCAATTTATGTATGCATGCTTCTAGTAATTTAGGTTGGAATCCTAATCCCTCAACCAAATCAATATGTTCCAACCATATTGATGTGTAACTATTTACACAACCCACAAGTTTGTGTTACTTACCCAAAAATAGAAGTCAAATATATTTATACATATCCACATGCATTATATGCATGAGGTACACAAACACGTCATGTAAAAAGCATAGAGTTATATGAAATTGAAAGTCTTCACATGAGTAAGCCCAGAGCGACAGATAGCCAACCCCATTCACTTTCCTAGAGAAGGCAAGCCTCCAGGAAAGTAGGTGGTCCAACCCAAAGCCCCTCTACCCGGGGATACTTTACTCAAGAGAGCAATCATTTCATGATAACTCTAACACTTAATATGCAAAAAATATATTGAACTACTAAATTCAAGTTCATAACTTCAATTACAAACCGAGGTCAAGGTAGATTGGAAACTAAATTCATTATCATACCTAGAATGTAATGTAAAGGTATATTCCATAAGCAATTTACTACTACTTGGCTAATTAATATAACTACTTCGCTAATTAATATAACTACTTTGCTAATTAATATAACTACTTCGCTGAATAATATAACTACTTCGCTAATAACCTAATTATGATTAATTAATTAACTAATTATAATTAAGTAAATACACAATTAAGATTAACTAATTACCTAATTATGGTTAACTAATTACCTAATTATGGTTAACTAATTACCTAATTATGATTAAATAATTAACTAATTATCATTAATTAATTAACTAATTATCATTAACTAATTACCTAATGATTAACTAATTACCTAATTATAGTTAACTAATTACCTAATTATGATTAACTAATTACCTAATTATGATTAACTAATTACCTAATTATTGTTAACTAATTACCTAATTATGATTAACTAATTACCTAATTATGATTAACTAATTACCTAATTATGATTAACTAATTAGATTAACTAATTACCTAATTATGTTTAACTAATTACATAATTATGATTAAATAAGTATCTAATTATGATTAAATAAGTAGCTAATTATGATTAATTAAGTAGCTAATATTGATTAATTAATAACCTAATTATGATTAACTAATTACCTAATTATGATTAACTAATTACCTAATTATGATTAACTAATTACCTAATTATGATTAATTAATTAACTAATTATGATTAATTAAATACCTAATTATGATTAATTAAGTACCTAATTATGATTAAATAAGTAGCTAATTATGATTAAATATCTAGCTAATTATGATTAAATAAGTAGCTAATTATGATTAAATAAGTAGCTAATTATGATTAATTAAGTAGCTAATATTGATTAATTAATAACCTAATTATGATTAACTAATTACCTAATTATGATTAACTAATTACCTAATTATGATTAACTAATTACCTAATTATGATTAACTAATTACCTAATTATGATTAATTAATTAACTAATTATGATTAATTAATTACATAATTATGATTAATTAAGTACCCAATTATGATTAATTAAGTACCTAATTATGATTAAATAAGTAGCTAATTATGATTAAATAAGTAGCTAATTAAGATTAAATAAGTAGCTAATTATGATTAAATAAGTAGCTAATTATGATTAATTAAGTAGCTAATATTGATTAATTAATAACCTAATTATGATTAACTAATTTCCTAATTATGATTAACTAATTACCTAATTATGATTAACAAATTACCTAATTATGATTAAGTAATTAACTAATTATGATTAATTAATTACATAATTATGATTAATTAAGTACCTATTTATGATTAATTAATTACCTAATTATGATTAATTAATTACCTAATTAGGATTAATTAATAACCTAATTATGATTAATTAATTACCTAATTAGGATTAATAACCTAATTAGGATTAATTAATTAACTAATTATGATTAATTAATTACCTAATTATGATTACTTAATTAACTAATTATGTTTAATTAATTAACTAATTATGATTAATTAATTAACTAATTATGATTCATTAATTAACTAATTATGATTCATTAATTAACTAATTATGATTATTTAATTAACTAATTATGATTATTTAATTAACTAATTATGATTATTTATTACCTAATTACCATTAATTAATAACACAATTATAATGAATTAATTAACTAATTATGATTCATTAATTAAGTAATTATGATTAATTAATTAGCTAATTATGATTAATTAATTAGCTAATAATGATTAATTAATAACCTAATTACAATTAATTAATTACCTAATTATGATTAATTAATAACTTAATTATCATTGATTAATCAACTAATTATGATTAATTAATTAACTAACTAATCATTTCATTATCTAATTACATTAAAAAAAACCATACTATTTACAAAATACAAATATTATATACTAATTCTATAAATTAAACAACTAAATTATTAAATCACAATATTAAATAAATTTAAAGAAAGATTTACCTCAAATTTGTGATGACGTAGGTACACAGGCAGAGCAACCGAAGAGACAAGGCTACGCAGACAGAGCAACCGAAGAACACAGAGCAACAAAAAATATTTTTAGAGAGAAGTTTGAGAGAGAGAGAGAGAGGAAGGGGTAGGAAGTGAGGAATGGGGGTGGGGTGAGGTAGGAAGTGCGGAATGGGGTGGGGATAGGGTCCTATTTATAGGATTGGGGGGTGTTTCGGTGCCACTTGAAGTGGCGCCGAATTGATTTGGAAGAAGCCAGCAGTGCCACTTCAAGTGGCGCTGCACGGTTTCTATATCTTCTTTCAGGGCCACTTCAAGTGGCGCTGAAATATTTTTCCGCCAAATTGGTGGAGCTCCACTTCAAGTGGCGCTCCGGTTTCAACTCTCTTGAGCGCCACACCATGTGGCACTCAAGAGACCCATTTAACAAAATATTCAAACCTTTGACCCATTAAAATAAAAAAAAGCCCCTGTACACAAAATAGGCCACTAAGTGGTAGTTAAAAAGCTGAATTTTTCATAAAACTTAATTTTACCGCTTCTATGAGTGGAATTTCAAAAATACAAGAGACACGGTTGATGTTAGTGTGTAAAATGTGGTTCAATGAGATGAAAATAATTTTTGGTGAATAGTAACTTTTTACTTTTTTTACCACGGTTAAAAGTAAATAGGGTGATTAAGGGTAAAAATGTTATTATTATTACCCTAACACAGGTCATAATTCTATTGGATAAGTGTAATTCGACCAAAAACAACCTTAGGAATAAAATATGACCATTTAGGCCCACTTGGATTAGATTAGGACATTTATTATTAATTTATTTAAAGAAGGGTTAAAACAGTTAAAATCAAAGTTTAATAAGAAAATCATTTTTAATATATGGTTATACATAAGATAAAATCTACTATAAATATTCATTATAAAGATAAAAATATTTCCTACATAATTGTATTTTATTTGTAATTTTTAGACTTTAAATAATTTAATTTAGTTATGACACAATGATGATGCAGTAATTATCTTATTAGTGAAATATTGACATAATTGATGTTATAAATGACCGAATAAATGTAATTTGAGACTTTTTATGACTTAAATTAATTTTCTAGGTTAATATGACATGTTATTGTTGATATAAGTAACTTGGTTGGAACTTATCATTCTGTTATGAATTTCATAAAAATCATGTACCAAATAGTGTCAAAATTGACATAAATTAGTTTTTAAAACAAATATTATATTATTGTTTGTTATTTAATTCCTAAAAATCTAAGGTTCGGCCAAATGACTTAGATAAGGATAGATATATTAATAATAAACAACTTGGGGTTCTTTTGTCTTGTTATGGTAAGTTTATTAACCATATAGTGTAAGAAAACAAAAAGACACGGTAAAAGTTAAATTATTTAACTTAGAGTTAAATCTAATTGATAAGGTTAAAATAATAACCTAAACTTGTCTAAATCCTATTGTATGAGAGGGGTTAGACGCATCCCTACTTTATGTTTGAAATAATACCCTTTTGAACCATTATAAACCGAATTTGACCTTAATATAAAATAATATTTTGAGATTTTCCTAAAGTGCCCCTCTCCTCCCTTATAAAACGGCACCTCCTCCCTCTCCTCCTCACACCAATTTGAGCATTCAAGCTCGGCCAAACCCTGCAAAAATCTCTTCTCCACTTCCCTAGTATCATACTAGAGGTCCTGGTCTTCTTCAAAGACCATCCTTAGTTCTTTAAGTGGAGGTTAAGTGAAGGCGCGTCAAAAAGAGGTAATATCCATTACCGATCTTTTTCAATTTCTTTCTTCTTCAACTTCCTATTATTTAGTTGTTTCATGATAAAGTAATAACATCAGTAATTATTATATACTGATATGTTATTATAAGTATGAAACAACCCTATTTTACCATCTATCCATCCTACAGAAAACGAAATCACCACGTGTGCGTACGTACGGAATACCGTCACCACGCCATGGTGTAATCTATTTTCCACCACCACCTTACATGGATGGGTATAATGGTGTAAATAATAACTATATATGATTATTGTAAAGTGATATTGATTCTGTAATAGTATACATACACTCCAATAAAATTCCACGATCATGGGAACGATATCATCGCTCGTGCGTACGTACGGAATACCGTCTCCACGACGCGATGAGATTCATTCTCAATGATTAACCATTCATGAAAGATTATAAAGTATATATAATAAGTAATCATGAAATATATGACGTAATAATACTGGATTTATGTGTATATATATGTATGTCATCTACTTAATTCCATTCAACTCAATAAGGAAATGAAAACAGCGTTCATGCGTACGTACGGCCTACCGTCTCCATGAACGGTGTATTTCTTTCCATTTACTGATTTATTATATATATGTATATTCTGAATATATATTAGATATAAATCATGTTTTATATTCTGGAATTAAGTAATCATGATCTAAGTAATCATATGAATAATTACAAGTCAAAACACGGACGACAAATGAAACAATTTTACCCAAAACGCTCTTTAACATGGAATTTACAAAAGATTGGGTAATATAAAGTCATAAGTGAACCATATATGATATAATAACAATGAGTATGATTCTGTAATAAGTAAATGACATTATTTAAACCATTATATAGGAGTTTCGGACACTTATGAAGCAAATCAGACCTAAGGTAAGGGAAATATCACAATATCATTTTTATCCGAGATTGTTTATACTTTGAAATTTACTGGGGTGTATTTTATCATCCACATCCATTTTTCCTCAATATGTAATAATATTTCCATCCACCTACAATTGTTTAAATCCAATTTTACCCTTCAGAGAGTTTTTAGTAAAATATATGAAAGGAATCTTTTGTCGTTTTTCGTATGAGGTACTTTTTGACTTTTCCGAAAAAAGTACGAGAAGAATGTTTTCTTTTAACTTATATGGAATGAATGAATTTTTAAAACACTATTTCCAAGAAGCTTCCTTTATAAGTTTTCAAGTTTATTTTTAATCAACTTCTTTCAGTTTACAATTGTATGACATGTTAAGAAATGAAAAGTGTTTTTGAAGTAGAAAGGATATTTTCCTCAAGAATGGAGTTCAAGTGTTTTATCAAAATTATTTTCCATCTAAGATAATAAAGGGTTTTGTTTCTATCCCTATTACTACATTGATTTGATTATGTTGTGATGTAATTATTTTTATGAATTCCTTTACCTTATGTGAATTGTTTTATGATGTCACGATGTTTAAGAATTCCATTTTTATTACATGGGTTATGCAATGATGTATGATTTATGATTTTGTGGCACACATAAGAATGGTATCATTATGAGATGGGTGGGACCTATATCTCCCTCCAATGCATTGGGTAAATATTTTATATCTCATGAGATAGACATGGCTGGAACGGTAGGTTATACCGGTTCAGTGAAACAGGACTGAAACGAGGGTGACTCGGTTCAGAAATAGACTTTGTCCACTAAGATAGTCTTGGCAATGAGTCTTTACTAATAAGAAATGATTATCTATGATTATGTTTGTACGCCACAAAGTTTCATGTTTTAAGTTATTATTATTGGGATTACATTTCACTACTATAACTATCCCATGTTATGATATTATGATCTCTTTTGCAGGATTAAGATTTCCAAAATGTTATGTTCTTATGAATATGATGTGATTGATATTTCTTTTGTTTACCCTTACTGAGCATTTGAGCTCACCCTTTTATGTTTTCTTTTCCCCAGGATATAAAGAAAGGTTTTAGGTATAAAAAAGGAGATCTTTATGGGAGATGTTGAAGATCTTTCACCACGATTAGAAGATTATATTCCGAGTTTCCAAAGACACTAAACTATTATGGTCCTTGTGTGTGTGTTTTTGTTATGTACTAAGTATTCTGTAAAAGTAATGTAATGTCCATGTACGTCAAGCTTCGGGTCTCTACAGTTGGTATTAGAGGAAAAGTTTAGTCAACCTTTGGAAACTAGGATGCGAGAACTTTAGTGAGATCCCTATAGATATTTCTAAGGTATGTCTAGGGATGTCCCTAAGGTTAAGTATACGTAAAGGTTATAGTCCTAGAATTATGCTAACGATCATATAATTAAACCTAATATGTTAGATATTGAAGGTACTCCCCCTTTATTATGTTGTTTTCCCTAGCATGATTTTTTCCTCTCACACTATTCTTTTTGGGTTTTAGACGATGGCTGGAACCCGAAGGAACCATGTTGATCAATGCAATGGACAATGCAACAATTGTCCTCCTGAAAAAACAAATGTTATGAGAGATGGAGTGCAAAATCTTATTGCTATACTTACACAAGCTATGAATTATTCTGGACTTCCAAATGAGCAGAGAAGGGAACAATATTCTATTGAGTCCTTCATGAGGCAATGTCCACCTTCTTTCAGTGGGTCTTCTGATCCACTTGTTGCTGAACAATGGATCAGTACCACTGAAAAGATATTTTCAGTTCTTCAATGTTCTGAACATTATAAAGTCATCTTAGTAGTATATCGTTTGGAAGGTGAAGCTGATCAATGGTGGAATCTTATCAAAAATACGAGGCAAAGAGATGAAATTGAGTCCATGGAATGGGATGAGTTCAAGAACTTATTTTTCAATAAGTAATTCCCTCGTATTCTTCGAACAAAGATGGAGAAGGAGTTTCTTGAACTAAAGCAAAAGGATGATGAATCTGTTGGTATATACGAAGTGAATTTTACAAGTCTTGCAAGGTATGCATCTGGATTTATCATCCAACCTGAAAGTAAAGTTGATCGATTCTTTAGTGGCTTAAAACCAAATCTTCGAAGGGCATTATCTATAAGAGACTTCAGTAGCTATGAATAAATTGTGTGTTGTGCTATCAAGGTAGAAATGGAAGTTGGTGTTACTTATCCATCTAGTAGTTTTGACAGGAAACGAAAGATGGAGTTCAAGGAGAAATCTCAGAATAATGGTGAAAAGAAGATGAATGTTTCCTTATGCTCAAAGTGTGGAAAGAAGCATGGTGGAGATTGTCTTAAAGGGACTAGAAAATGTTTTAAGTGTGGAAAATAAGGTCATCGAGCAGCTGAGTGTTGAAGTAATGGAAAAAGGGTTTCTAATGATATGAATAAAGAAAAGACTACAGAGAACACACCACCTACACTTCAATGTTTCAAGTGCAAGGAGGTGGGACATTATGCCAATAAATGTCCTAATCCAAGGGCTAGTGATGATCAACATGAGCAACCACTTAAGGCAAAGGACAAAGGGAAGTCACATACGATCACCATTGGCGATGTTGAATATGACAACGATGTGGTGGAATGATTAAGTGTTTATGTAATGGGATTCCAAAATAATGTTGTATATAGTATCGTGGAATATTAGAATATTTATGTCTATTGTGGTTTTCAATAATTTTATGGTACCGGTAACCATGGAAAGTGATTGAGGTATTTTTGGAAAAAAGATGATATGCTTGACAGTATTCATGAGCTCATGACTGATATAAGGAAATAGTTATATCATGGTTTGAGGTTTTGGTATGTGAAAAGAGTTAACTTTTGATAGACTGGACTGAAAGTTATTTTTTTTATTAATACCAAGAGAAATCCACCTTACATTTCACGGGGGATGAAAATAGTGAAGGCCAAGAGAGTCCTTCCAAACCACATTAACACACTCCATAGGTAAAGAGTTAAGGGTGTCATAAACCACAAGCGTCTCCTCAGGACGGCCCCAACGAGCCAGCTCGTCTACCGCAAAGTTAGACTCCCTCAGATTATGGTGAACCATCCTTCCCTAATTAGTCTCCACTTTACACCGGCGACAAATATACATTAGATCCCATAAGATGTCTTCAATGGGTATTCATTTTTCAAGATAATACATGATTAAGGCCTTAGAATGTTTGGAATGTGACCAACAAGACATATCACATGATATACGGGGATCAACGATGGTATTAACATGCTTTTTATATGAACTCTTTGGTAATCGTTTTCACTATAATATGAGAGTGGACTGCAGTATTATGGATAAGCCTAAAGATTGGAATGGACTATTTTGGACAAAAGTTAGTATTGTTTAAGGATAAAAGTTCTTTCAATATTATTGATGGGATGTTATAGTAATATAGTTTTAGAAAAAGGACAACCTGCAGGACGGGCGACAACCCATCGCGTCGGACAAGGCTGTGGGAATCGAACCCACAACCGAAGTGCGACTGGCCGTTATCGCCTACCACTAGCCTACAGGAAGTCCCTGTTTAGTAGAAACTAGTTTTATTATATTAATAAGTATGATATATGAGGTATAAGTCCATTTTAGGAACCATATATCGTTAATCTCACTATAGATGGGCTTATGTATTTTTTGAAAACTTTTCTAACCTTTTGTTTGAGACAGATGGAATGACCCATCATTCTATCACATGATCTGCTAACATATCACGAATGACAAATTCAACTTCATTTCTTTAAGAGATGAAGTGGAAATTGTCCAAATAATGAACAACGGTGAAACTATACCAAAATCACGAAAGTATTTCTTCTAATTCAAATTTCATCAACTTTAGGGAAATGATCTTGAAAACCAAAAATGTTGTCCTAGTGCTCTTATATCTGATGAATCAGATGGTACCTTAGACCGTCATAAATTTATGGCTTTGTGATTGCTGGCTTTTCCATAGCCATGTTCTCTACCACTCTCCATCAGAACATGATGGTTAGATTTCTCTTCCATATCCATATTTTCACCTATGTGGAAACCCAGTGATTAGTTTATTTGGGTAACCACTACGTTTCATACTTTTGTTTTTAAAGATTGGTTTTGGTATTCCTTTTTACAATGTGGGTTTCTATCAAATAAACTTTCGAATAGTAAACTATTTATAACCCCGATGAATTTCGAGGGAGAAATTCATTTTAAGGGGGGTAGAATGTAACACCCTGAGATTTTATGAAAAATATTCTTTTTAATTTCATTAATTTCTTGTGTTGTATGCTACACCAAATGGAGCTTGCACAACATGCATGCTTGACTTTCCTTGCATTACACGCAATCGCGACCTTCCTCGATAGCGTGTGTAGTACGCAATACCGAGTTTCACTAAACAACGATATGCTGTTAAAATATTATTAAAACTAGCTGTTATGAATAGTAATAACCACTTTTTGAAATTTTGTAAATTTTATTTTTCAAAATGGACTACATTTTTGGATTCGGAATATCGAAATTAGCTTAGGGTAAAATTTTGGTACATTTTGGATAACTTTCATTTTCTGATGAATAGTGAAAATTACAAAATTGTAATTAAAAACAACCTTTTTAATCGAAATAATTAATAGTGATAAATTATTAATTTGAGTGGTTTTAAAGTATATTTAGAATATATTTTTACAATTTAATACAATGTTGGTCATTGGATGTAATTCTACATTAAAACCAGACATAAACAAGTGTCAATCTTTTGATAGTTATTATTTCTTAAGAACACGCTATTTGTTTTGACGACGGGAATTAATTTTTAAATTAATTAATGAAACTTATATGTTTTGAATTTGGTAAAATAGAAATAATTTTTGAGTACATAATATCAAATATAGCTTAGGCCTAATTTTTGGTATTTTTCTGAATACTTTCAATTTTTGATGAATAGTGAAACCACTAAGTGGTAGTTAAAAAACTGAATTTTTCATAAAACTTAATTTTACCGCTTCTGTGAGTGGAATTTCAAAAATCCGAGAGTCACGGTTGATGTTAGTAAGTAAAATGTGGTTCAATGAGATGGAAATAATTTTTGGTGAATAGTAACGTTTTACTTTTTTTTACCACGGTTAAAAGTAAATAGGGCGATTAAGGGTAAAAATGTTATTATTATTACCCTAACACATGTCCTAATTCTATTGTATAAGTGTAATTCGACCAAAAACAACCTTAGGAATAAAATATGACCATTTAGGCCCACTTGGATTAGATTAGGACATTTATTATTAATTTATTTAAAGAAGGGTTAAAATAGTTAAAATCAAAGTTTAATAAGAAAATCATTATTAATATTGGGTTATAAATACAATAAAATCGACTATAAATATTCATTAGAAAGATAAAAAGATTTCCTACATAATGGTATTTTATGTGTAATTTTTAGACATTAAATAATTTAATTTATTTATGACACAATGATGATGCAGTAATTATCTTATTAGTGAAATATTGACATAATTGATGTTATAAATGCCCAAATAAATGTAATTTGAGACTTTTTATGACTTACATTAATTTTCTAGGTTAATATGACATGTTATTGTTGATATAAGTAACTTGGTTCGAACTTATCATTCTGTTATGAATTTCATAAAAATCATGTACCAAATAGTGTCAAAATTGACATAAATTAGTTTTTTAAAAAATATTATATTATTAATTGTTATTTAATTCCTAAAAATCTAAGGTTCGTCCAAATGACTTAGATACGTATAGATATATTAATAATAAACAACTTGGGGTTCGTTTGGCTTGTTATGGTAAGTGTATTAACCATATAGTGTAAGAAAACAAAAAGACAAGGTAAAAGTTAAATTATTTAACTTGGAGTTAAATCTAATTGATAAGGTTAAAATAATAACCTAAACTTATCTAAATCCTATTGGATGAGAATATTTAGACCCATCCCCAATTTATCTTATAAATAAAACCCTTTGGAACCATTATAAACCGAATTTGACCTTAATATAAAATAATAGTTTGAGATTTTCCTAAAGTGCCCCTCTCCTCCCTTATAAAAGGGCACCTCCTCCCTCTCCTCCTCACACCAATTTGAGCATTCACGCTCGGCCAACCCCTGACCAAATCTCTTCTCCACTTCCCTAGTATCATCCTAGAGGTCCTGGTCTTCTTCAAAGACCATCCTTAGTTCTTTAATTGGAGGTTAAGTGAAGGCGCGTCAAAAAGAGGTAATATCCATTACCGATCTTTTTTAATTTCTTTCTTCTTCAACTTCTTCTTATTTAGTTGTTTCATGATAAATTAATAACATAATTATTTATTATATACTGATATGTTATTATAAGTATAAAACAACCCTATTTCACAGTCTATCCATCCTACGGAAAACTAAATCACCGCGCGTGCGTACGTACGGAATACCGTCTCCACGCCGTGGTGTAATCTATTTTCCACCACCACCTTACACGGATGGGTATAATGGTGTAAATAATAACTATATATGATTATTGTAAAGTGATATTGATTCTGTAATAGTATGAATACACTCCAATAAAATTCCACGATCATGGGAACGATATCATCGCTCGTGCGTACGTACGGAATACTGTCTCCACGACGCGATGAGATTCATTCTCAATGATTAAACATTCATGAATAATTATAAAGTATATATAATAAGTAATCATGAAATATATGACATAATAATACTGTATTTATGTGTATATATATGTATGTCATCTACTTAATTTCATTCAACTCAATAAGGAAACGAAAACAGCGTTCATGCGTACGTACAGCCTACCGTCTCCAGGAACGGTGTATTTCTTTCCATTTACTGATTTATTATATATATGTATATTCTGAATATATATTAGATATAAATCATGTTTTTATATTCTGGAATTAAGTAATCATGATCTAAGTAATCATATGAATAATTACAAGTCAAAACACGGACGACAAATGAAACAATTTTACCCAAAATGCTCTTTAACATGGAATTTACAAAGGAACGGGTAATATAAAGTCATAAGTGAACCATATATGATATCATAACAATTATTATGATTCTATAATAAGTCAATGACATTATTTAAACCATTATACAGGAGTTTCGGACACTTACGAAGCAAATCGGTCCTAAGGTAAGGGAAATATCACAATCTCATTTTTATCCGAGATTGTTTATACTTTGAAATTTACTGGGGTGTATTTTATCATCCACATCCATGTTTACTCAATATGTAATATTATTTCCATCCACATACAATTGTTTAAATCCAATTTTACCCTTCGGCGAGTTTTTAGTAAAATATATGAAATGAATCTTTTGTCGTTTTTCGTACGAGGTACTTTTTGACTTTTCCGACAAAAGTACAAGAAGAATGTTTTCTTTTAACTTATAAGGCATGAATGGATTTTAAAACACTATTTCCAAGAAGCTTCCTTTACAAGTTTTCAAGTTTATTTTTAATCAACTTCTTTCAGTTTAAAATAGTATGACATGTTAAGAAAGGAAAAGTGTTTTTGAAGTAGAAAGGATATTTTCCTCAAGAATGGAGTTCAAGTGTTTTATCAAAATTATTTTCCATCTAAGATAATAAAGGGTTCTGTTTCTATCCCTATTACATCATTGATTTGATTATGTTGTGATGGAATTAATTTTATGAATTCCTTTATCTTATGTGAATTGTTTTATGATGTCACGATGTTTAAGAATTCCATTTTTATTACATGGGTTATGCAATGATGTATGATTTATGATTTTGTGGCACACATAAGAATGGTATCATTATGAGATGGGTGGGACATATATCTCCCTCCAATTCATTGGGTAATGATTTTATATCTCATGAGATAGACATGGATGGAACGGTAGGTTATACCGGTTCAGTGAAACAGGACTGAAACGAGGGTGACTCGGTTCAGAAATGGACTTTGTCCACTAAGATAGTCTTGGCAATGAGTCTTGACTAATAAGAAATGATTCTCTATGATTATGTGTGTATGCCACAAAGTTTCATGTTTTAAGTTATGATTATTGGGATTACATTTCACTACTATAATTATCCCATGTTATGATATTATGATCTTTTTTGCAGGATTAAGATTTCCAAAATGTTATGTTCGTATGAATATGATGTGATTGATATTTCTTTTGTTTACCCTTACTGAGCATTTGAGCTCACCCTTTTATGTTTTCTTTTCCCCAGGATATAAAGAAAGGTTTTAGGTAAAAAAAAGGAGATCTTTAAGGGAGATGTTGAAGATCTTTCACCACGATTAGAAGATTATATTTCGAGTTTCCAAAGACACTAAACTATTACGGTCCTTGTGTGTATGTTTTTGTTATGTAGTAAGTATTCCGCAAAAGTAATGTAATGTCCATGTACGTCAAGCTTCGGGTCTCTACAATAACCTAGGAAATATATAAAGAAAGGGGTGACCAAAACAGACCAGTAAGGGACTGAACATGATAAGAAACCATAACATGTGAGCCAAAGGTATAACACGATATCATAAAATAGAAGGTACATGAGTAATAAAGTGGAATCATAACATAAAGATCATGGTATGATAATATCATGGAAACATAGGAAATGTGGCAGAAACATAAAACTTGGAATAAACATAAGTTAAGGCTTTCTACCCAGACAATATTAAATGGTGTATATAGTCTCATAACCGATTAGGTTCACTCCCAAATACCATATGTGATGTCTCATGAGACTAAAACAATACCCAATACATTAGATCACTATATGGGTGATCCCATAATAACATGTTCATGATCTATTTGTTCCACATAAAGGAAATAAATCATAAGGAATAACATAATAATTACCCATGTAAATAAAATGGGTTTCCTAATCTATCTTCATATCATATTCAAATAAAATATCATAATGAATGAATTTTAGAAATGATCATAAGTAATGTATTACCCCATAAAAGGAATGGAAAATAAACTAGGTATATATGTGACCGACATATATACATAATTTAGAAGAAATAATTTACATCAAAGGTTGTTTTCATTGATAAAAATACTTTAAAAACATTATTGATGAAAAAAACTTTTCAATTTGAGTAACATCAAAACATGTCATATTACATGGAAAATTACTTTGAAAGATCACTTTTAATGTTTCTTAAGGAAAATTGCCTCTCCATTTTGATTTTTTTTTTAAAATCTAAAAAATTATCAAAAATTAAATAAAACAGTTTTTTGAAAAAACCTTTGAATCATAAAAACAATTCTTTAAAACATTGAGTGGTCATAATTGAGGAAAAGTTATCTTTATTCTGAATACGTAAAAAAAAAATATTCATTTCATATTTTTATGAAAATTTATAAAGTACCTTGTTAGGCAAATGATAGGAAGATTAATTTGAAATATGTTTTTTTAAAATCAAATTAAGGATAAAAATTATTTTAAACAATCATAGAAAAAATATTTTTGAAAACATTTAAAAAACATGGATTTGGAAGAAGAAGGATTGTAGATTGAAGAGAAAAATGATGATGTATTTTCTTAAAAACATTTTATCAATTATTTTAAGTACCAAAGAGAAGAAAATGATAATATTATTTGAAAACATCATGAATAAATATAGGAAAATAAAATAAAATAGGTTTGTTTTATAATTATTAACTAATTCCATTCAAAAGAAATTCAAGAATAAGTAATCCCGATTAAAATGAGATTGAAACATAAAGCCTTACCGATTTGGTAAATTATGAATCATAAATTAACATGAATGAAATAGATGAATTATAACTTAAAATATAATTATGTAGGATGTATTAATGATATATTATGTAAAGTGGTAGTATGTACACCTTTCAAAATAAACTAGGTGCATAAAAGAACATGTGTCTCTAATAACGAATTTTTAGATAAAACCATTACAGAGTTCGTATCATTGAGGTGAGGGAAAATAAATAGGAATATTATGTCTAAAAAATTTATATTCACACAAATATAATTTTAAATATAAAATAAATAAATTAGAAGTAATTTTCACACATAATTCTGGCATAATATAATCCTCAAAGTAGTAATATAACCCGATGAATGGAAATAGAGTTAATAAATACATTACCTCACACTTTCCTTTGTTTGAGTTCTCATTAACCTCATGTATATAAATTTTAAACACTTTGATAAATTATTCAAGAACAATATTAGTTTTTATAATATCATATTTTATCCTTTTATAACATCTTATTACCCTTTTGTTAATAATATTTCATTATCATTATTGTTTCATGTGCTAATTTCTTAGTTTTTTATGCATGTTTTGTCTTGAAATTTATAGATATTGAACATAGTATATATTTAAATAATATACAGAATGATAATAATGTTATAAATATAATTTTTTTATTATATAAATATTTATAATCCTTATTTAATTTTGAACATGGAGAGTGAATCACATCGCTTTGTGGAGACTGTAGGTTGTACATACGCACAAGCAACATTATCATTTTCTTAACAGTTGAAAGGGTAATGAAGTTTAATATATATTAATTTTATAGAATCTATATAATTTCATATATATCAAATATATTCATTAAATTTATCCTATTTTACCTTCCATGTAAATAGTTAGTGAAAAATAAATCACATTGCTTCACGAGGCAGTAGTCTTCTATATACAAAAATGATGTTAACATTTATTAAATGGATGATAGGTTAATAATGTATATGATATATTTATATTAAATAATTATTAATATTTAATTAATATAACATATAAACACAAAATTTTTACTTATTAAATTCAATGTAATGATTAAGTGAAAAACGAATCACATCGCTTTGCGAGGTGATAGTTCATCGTACAAATGAGAAAAATTATCACATTATCTATGAAATGTAAATAATGAAGTTAAATGTGATATTATAATTAAAAAAGTATAATTATAGTATAAATATAACATATAATCATTATATATAGCCTTTATAAGCTGTTATGTAAAATAAATTACGTCAGTTAACGAGGCGGTAGTCTCTCATATATAGGATCAACAATTTCATTTACCGTTTGAGGGAGGAGGAGATGGTTATAGGTCACATACATAACATAAAAAATATCATTATATATAATATAATTAGGTTATATTATCATAATGTTTTAATAATATTTAGATTAATTTGAGGAATAAATAAAATAAAATGATCAGTTAATGACATTACCTCTTCTTCAGAAAACTTATTTTAGTTTTCACCAAAATCCTTCCTAGGTTAGATTTAAGACCCAAAAAAGTATTATAGGATGAGTTTAAAGAATTAGGGTATTTATTTTGGTAGGTATTGTCTGAATAAATCTGTTTTGGAAGTGTGTAAAGGAGAGGATAGGGGGTGGCCTTTTATAAGTGGGGGAGTGGACATACTTGGAATTTTTTTAAGAAAGAATTAAACCCATGTTTTTCATGAAAAAACTATAAAAAATGGAATATTTTTTAACATTATAAGATACAATGTCAAAACATGAACATAAAATAGTAATTATACATGTTTTGGGTCATTTTAACCCTTATTTTTTAAAGTTAACCCCCAGTAAACCAGTTTTTACCATAATCGCGGAAAATAATTTTTACTGTTTTCACTACTAATTATGTAAAAAATTAAAATGAACTTATTAGATAATATAAAATTTTCTTATTAAAAAAATTTAATCCATTTTTCCAAATTCAAATCATATAATTAGAGGAATTTAATTTAATATTGATCTCATAGACATGTCAAAAAAACTATTTTTCAAGAAATGCATTTTTTTGGAAAAGATGATATCATGTTAACTATATGACAAGTAATAACAATTAGATGATTTTAAATTGATATTTATATATATGTAATATAAAAATTTAATTTAAATCATCCTCATTAGGGGTTATTTTAATTATTTAAAATGGATAAACATTATACATTTTAAAAGAGTTTTCAGAAAAAATATGTTTTAAAGCCTACAAGTAAATTTATACTAAAATATAGTATAAAGAAAATTTTAATGTTATTAATTTGATTTAATATAAATAAAAAATAATAATGTTTATTTTATGTAAAATTAAAATAATAGTGGGTCTTAATTTTCTAAAAATAGATTACAATTTTATTAAAATATGCATTTTCCACCATTCACTGAAAAATTAATATTTTCCAAAAAATACTATAATTTTACTATAAGATAATATCGATATGATGATTTTAAAAGTGGTGTTACTTTTAAAACATAAATTATATAAAATTGGTAAAAAAATAATTTTAAATTATGTGCGCAAAGGGTGACTAAAATGCATTTTAGAAAAATATATTTTTTTTTTCAGAAAAACATCCTTTTTATTTCATAAGGTTGTTATTTTATTTATAATCAGTATATAACCAATGAATTATTTTATAAATGTGTAAACCATATAATTTTTATAATTTAGTTAGTGCTATTTATACCCTCCAATATATCATCTATGTTGTCATATTAATGTTTAAATAATAATATTTTAACTGAGTATCTTGTTTTGTTTAAAATCAGTGTTGCATGGATTGAAAGCTATCAAAGAGATTGAATTTATTTAAAAATAAATTTATTTTAAAGTATCATTGTATTAATTTTTTTTCTAAGATTAGTGTTTCATGTTATATATTTGATTGAACATAATTTTATTATTTTAAAATATTGGGGCATTACACCCTCTCTAATACCACTCTGATATGACCTAACCCAGCGGGGCATTCCTAGCCCGTGATAAGATGAGTGTGACTACCCCAAGCCTGCCTCCAATAAGCTTAGGTTTGGAGACCAGCACATAGTAGACATATTACACACATGATGGGAATTATTATAACTTACATGTACACATTCACACATCTCTAAGCCTATACAATGATGAAATGTAAAACAACACAACTAATATTAATTCATGCATACATCTATATTCCCACAATTAGAGTACAAAAAGTACTAGAAAGAATAAGGTCTAAATACACGCCCACCAAAGACAAGAAATAAAATACATCTTGTCCAGAAGGAGGGGATTGTTTTTAAATTCAACATCATTATAAACCTTGGTCCTTCTAGCACAAAATATTCTCCACCAACTCTTGGTCCTCCAAGGACTTAGTATAAAGGTATTTCATCTTCATAAAATATGAAATGTGTGGAAGGGACCATGTAGGGGTGAGTATAACAGTACCCAATAGGAAACCATGAAAACACCAATCATAAAACATCCAGAGTAGTAGAATCATCAATACACAAGTATTCTAATCAAGATATGAGACATAATGATAATTAAGAATAACCCAAATATACCTATAAAAGAATCCTCATATTAAAAGGTCTCAAAAAGTTATATAAATTTAATTCTTCTAGTGGTTTCAAGATAATTCTCATCAAGTAGAATCCACTCCCTGAGCTATCCTACCACCAACGGTGCTTACCCAAGAGGTTGTGCTAGTCAGGTCTCACTATAGAAGATACATGTTATAATATAATGATATTGACACCTAGATAGGGGATCAAACCCAAGACCACTGGGGAACACCACATACCCTACATGAATGACTCACTAAGTAATGAATCATATGTATGATGATATTTCAATCCTTATGGGGTTAACCTAATAGATAGGTGATCGACTTCTTGTGCATAGTGGTCACGCTGATACCAAAAACCCTACATAGGGTAAATGAAGAAATGATTGGGGAACACACTTAGAACTGATGAGGTACAACAAAATCTGTATCTAAGACTCATCAGGTATATAGGATCACAATCACATGAAGAGGATGTAATTTTTAACTATTCCACTACAGGGATAGACCAAGGGAACTCACTCATATGATACTGGTCTACACTAAAATAGTTCAAGGAAAAAATCTGAAGCTAATTCCAGATAGAAACTAATAATAAATAGGGTAGAAACCGACCCATCATAGAGTACATGGTATGTCCCTTAAGGGTATAAAACGTGTCTCACTAAGTCAGGTACTGACCGTATATCGTGCTCTCATAACATGCATTTTTACAAAATTCACAGCCTGTCTAATTGATTGTAAGGTGTATTGTAATCTTCCCAACACTCAACATGATGTTTTCATATTATAGTAAATATAATTTTGTTCCCATGTACTATGGGTTGTTCTTGGGTACCTGGTTGTGCCCTTGTACATGGATATGTCTGAGTATCAGGGAGTGCCCATGTACTCTACCCATTCCCATATACCTAGTCCAATCTATGCCTGTGTACCCTCCAATTACATGATAATCCACCCATAATGAGTCACAAAACATTTTTTATTCACCAAATTATGTGTGATATTTAATTTTTTGTGGAAACCTAGCATTATATCTTGTTCCACATGATGCATGCTCTTCCGATGTACACGACATGTAGCACAAACTTTTTCAGATTTTATGGTTCCTTAATGATTCTTTAGATGTTCCATATGACTTTTATATATCCATGATACTCACCAAATATTGTGGATATATGTTAAAAAACCCTAAACATCACTTATCTCCAGATTCTGGCCTTTGATCTCTTTAGAAATCGACCATCACCACCTCACAATTTTGTTGTGTGTCAAATCGAGATGGATGAGAATCACCAAACCAATCTGATCCACCTCTAATCATCCTCCATTATCATCACACACTGATAACATCCTTAATAAATAACTTAACACATGAAATTGATCTATTTAATCAAATAATGGTCACACAATGATCAAATATTGGGTATTCATCAAACCACATGCCAAATAAATTTCCAGCGATGAACATGCGAAGAAATAGACGAAAAAGCCAAGAAACACAAGAGAGGATCAAACCTCATCCATGTTTAGGTTATCCTTCATAAAATTTCATTATAATGATGAATTAATAAATTAAATAATCAATAAAATTAAGTCTCCATATCCTAGAAAATAAACTCATACTCACAAAATGATCAGCTCAAGAATTGATTGGTTGGAAGATTCATTTAACGTTTGTCATGGGATAATCAATGGGGGAAATAAACCATGGAAAAAATTACCTACATGAAGTTTCTATTGGTTTCTAATAAATAACTTTCATGTGTTTACTTCACTGGTGAGATCCATGAACTCTGATGTTATTGGCGATCCTGGTAGTACTCTGATCATCGATCCATGATCTTATCACCCACCAAAACCCCTCAAGATCTCTTATAAAATCCTAGAGTTATGTGACTAAAATTAGGTATTTTACATAAAAGTTCTTATGTAGATAATTATATGTTAGTTTATAAAAGAATAATAAAATAAATAAATTAAATAATAATTTTTTATTTATTTTTTCCCACAACAACCTTTTAAAAAATATCCAACACTGACCAAGATAATGTCATGCCTAGGGTAAAGCCTACATTCTGGACAGAAATATAGTCTTATATTTCTGATCAAATAATATTTCGTCTATCTATTATAGTATTTCATGAAAACTATATGTACATGATATTAATATATTTATTATTTTATAATATCAACACTAGGCTCCCGGGACCTTGGAATCTCATGTTGTCTCAGTGCCTGGCTCCAGAAATATTAATAGAAATATTATGAATTCTTAAAACAAAATAGAGAAATTAAAATGAGGGTAAAATGGTTAAATTTATTGAGGTATAACTTGATATATCTAGAGATATATGAGTACTCTAAGTTTAAATACCTATGAGGAGTTGATAAAGAAATCAGAAACTATATATATTTTTATGGTTCATAAAATTTCATATCAAGAGCTAAGTTACAGAGGTAATTGATATTATGGGGTTGATTAGTGTTTTAGAGATTTTATTCACTAGTGAAAACAAGGATTTAGTGTGAATATAGTTATGAATGATAGATGTACTCTCATACTTTAGGAGAATGAAGTTCATAACCATTTGGTGGCATTAAAGGACTCATATACTTCTCAGGTGGTTATATAATCCATTATTAGTTTGTGTTTTTATCTTTTCAGAATAATATGAAGAGTAAATATTATAGTATGATAGTGTATGAGAATCCCCGTAACTCTTATAGCGCTCATTTATAAAAATTTCTGTAATGTAAATAATTTTTATAGTATCCATGATTTTCTCAACAAAAATAATTTATTCAACAAAAATAATACTAATAAGATAAATATTTATTCAATTCACCAATGAATGGTATATTTGGTTGATGGTGATATAAGTTTGATTCACTATGTATGTAAGAGTCATAGATTTATTGGATCTGGAGATATGATACTCAACAAGGTCTCCTTAGAGGTAAAATAGGCCATGGAAAGTTTCACTTTACCAAAGTGGTTGGATATAAATTTTTGTGTGAAGTTCTAGAATATTCTAGAACCCTAAGTGAGGGTGTTTTCTGAGGTTGTCTCATTACCTTTTCACATGTGATGTGTAACACCCCGAGCTTCCACGATACGCTTCTCATTCAATAATGCAATAGCTTGCATTGTACGCAAGTTCGAGTTCTAACACACCGCAACTAATCAAAATAGCCGTTATGAATAGTAATAACCACTTTTTAAAATTATAGAAATTTTATATTTCAAAATGGACTTCATTTTTGTATTCGTAATATCGAAATTAGCCTATGTTGAATTTTTGGTATTTTTCTGAGAACTTCTAATTTTTTATGAATAGTGAAAAATACATAAAAACAACTTTTTTAATCAAAATAATTTATACAGATAAATTATACTATTTAGTGGTTTTAAGGTATAATTAGAAAATATTTTTACCATTTTATCCAATGGTGGTCATTAGAATTAATTTAACATTGAAATTGGACATAAACAATTGCCAAACTTTTGATATAAATTGTTTCTTAAAAACACGCTATTTGTTGTAACAGCGGGAATTAATTATGAAATTAATTAATACAACTTATATGTTTGGAATTTTGTAAAATAGACATCATTTTTGAATTCGGAATATCAATTATAGCTTAGGGTGAAATTTTGGCCTTATTCTGAAAAACTTCAATTTTTGATGAATAGTGAAACCACTAAGTGGTAGTTAAATAACTGATTTTTCGTTTAAATGAAATATTACAACTTCTGTGATTTGATTTTCAAAAATCCGACATACATGGTTGTCATTAAGAAGTAAAATGTGGTTCAATGAGATCAAAATAATTTTTTGGTGAATAGTAACTTTTAAGTTCTTAATCGCGATTAGTGGTAATTAGTGTAGTTTAAGGTATAAATAATACATTAATAATATGAAATGACCTAGACACATGTCCCAACCTCATTGGTTGAGTCATGGCCGACCAAGACAAGCCATGGCCTAACTTGGGGACCCCATGGATCCACTTTTGTTGGGAAATAACATAAATTACTTTCTATTTAATGTTAAAGTGAAAATGACACTAACATAAATTGTTCTACTAAAACAATTTTTAATTGGGGTTATACAAGTCCAAATTTTGATTATAAATAGTCATTGGAAAGCTAAAAAGATTTCCTACATCATAGTATTTGTTTTATAATTTTTAGACATTAAATAAATTAAAGTATTTATGACATAATAATGATGCAGCGATGACATCATTATTTGACGATTTAAATAAAATGAGAAGATAATGCAAAATCCGAGGCTTACACTTGTCCAAAGCCTATTGGATGAAGATATTTCGAAACCTTATCACCTTAGCCTCGAATTATATAGATGTGGGACCTTTAGAATCCGAAAAGCATTTTGAAATAATGTAACATTTCATTACTTTCCAAAAGTGCCCCTCCTCTCCACTTATAAAAGGCCCCCACCTCTCCCACCTTATTCACACCATCAAGCCATTTGGCTCGGCCAACCTCTGCCCAAATACTCTCCCAACATTCCTTCCTTACTCCTAGAAACCTCACTTTGGGCGGAACTCTTCCCAAGGAAGCCTTTAGCTCAAATCAAAAAGAGTTACCCGATTTTGAGGTAATGTCTTTTCTAATGTTGTTTTGTTTTATTTTTCTTCTCCAACCCCCTAAACTCTTTTTATTCATTTCTTTTGTAACAACACCAGTATCCTCAATATACTAGGATGTTGTTATAAGAAGGATTCGAGCTACACTTACACACACCTACATCTAATGGTTAAAGAACATATGGTTTCTGTGGATGGCGAATTTCTGCCTCACGAAACGATGATTGTTCAACACTCATATAACACCTCCAAAGGTGGCCATTAAGATGTTACTATTTTTATATATGATATATAATATGTTTTTGTTTTACTTATGCTTCTGTATTTCTCATTTATGGCATAATTTATGATTTCCATTATGGGTAAAACGCGATAATTTCATTTTAGGAAGTGCGGACTACCGCCCCCTCAAAGTGATTTGAATCGTTAATGCCATGTGTGGGATGTATAAAGGATGGAGTATATGGTATTATACACTATATTATACTGGAATTATATTATACATTTATATCATTATGATTTCATTCCATTAAATATGAAATTGAAATGAAAGTAGCGTTCATGCGTACGTACGGCTTACCGTCTCCATGAACGGTGCATTTCATTTCTTACCTCTAAATGTTACGTAATATTATAAATGAATGTATATACTGTATATATATGATATATATGATATCTAAATCATTAATATAATTCTGGATATAATGGATATTTCACCACATGAACAACTTATAATTATAAGAAGTTTATTGTTGACTCATGTACCAAAGATCGACAAAACGACCGTTATTAACTTAAATAATTACATAATGTTCATAACATTGTAATAAGTGATATAAAAAGGATAATGAAATTGAAAATGGTTCTTAATAAGGTAGATATTAACTCTAGTTTATTATTCAGGAGGTTAAAGAACGGTTGAGTCAAGTCGGACACAAGGTAAGGGAACTTCTTAACCCAACTTCCATTCTTTGGGTTAATCTCCTACTTTCAAATTATGTCATGATATTATTATGTCTTATTCTGTATTTCTTTACTTTATTTATGTGTACCTATAGTGAATACGCATAATAGATCTATTTTATTTTAAAAATGATCTTTTTAAGGACTTCGTCTCAATCTCCTTTCATTGAGGCATACTTTGTTTTATACACGAATTTATTTTATATGGTGTATAAACCCCTTTGACTTTTAAGTTTATTCAAAAGGAATCTTTTTTATACGAAGCGTTTACTAAACGACAAAAGGGAATGTTTTTGTCGTACGTATGCGGCGACAACGACTTCTCCGCCGCCGTGACCATTATTTGAGTTTCGGCTTCCTCTACAAGCCATCATTTTTTTAACGAAAAATAAATACAAAGTTTTAACTTTCTTTTATTTTGGTATTGAAAATGGTTTTGAAAGTGTTTTTATTATATCAATGTGTTGTATTGATATCTTGTGATTGAAATGTGGAAATGTTATGTTTACATTATGCATGTTTTATGTGATACAATTATGTTATGGTTTATGATATGTTTAAACCTATTCATATGAGGAATGTATTGGACTTAATAAGTGACGGGTGGAGCCCGCTATAGCTCCTCGATGCATCGGCAGGTCTCATGAGACAACTAGACATGGAATTGGCCGAGGCCCTTTCCCAATTTGATTTATGGTTTTGGCCGAGGCCTTAATCATTTTAGATGTCTTGGCCGAGGCCTTGACAAAATGTTTCAGAATGTCCGGCATTATACATTCCATCATTATGAAAGTGGTTATTGATATTGCATGTGATTATTCGACCAGTAGAATATCCATGTGAAGAAGTAAATGGCATTATCTCATTTTACTTTTGCCATATTATGTTGAAGTTCATGTTTAAAAGGCTTTTGTTTTAGTTATACATTGCCTTAAATGTTAATGTTTATTTATGAAAGCTTCCGCATTATTGTTATCCTTACTGAGCATCTGAGCTCACCCCTTTCAATGTTTTAATATTTTCCAGGATGTGAAGAAGTATTTTATGAATGACCTGCAGGGATAGTCGGAAGAGGATATGAGTGTGGACTATGGAGACTTTGTTATTGTAGTTTTTCACTTTTTGATGTAATGAAAGACTTATGAATGTATCTAGTGTTTCCAAGGCTACTAAACTAATCGGTCTTTCGAGACTTGATCCTTTGTGATCATGCCAATGTTACGAAGTAATGCACCGACTCTGGGTAGCTGGGGTCGGGGCGTTACAGTTGGTATCAGAGGCAGTTTAGTACTAACCTTGGAATCTAGATTTAGATAAACTCTGATTAGAGCACATAGCCCAAAGATAGACTTTGAGGATTAGTATAGAAGAACTTCCTAGAATTTTAGTATTGTAGAGATGTTGTGAGTTTTCCGAGCAATACATCCCTGTCTGGATACGAGCAGGTAGAGGTGGCTCTGGCACAGATGTACCTAGGGGTAAAACCCGAAAACACCGCTTTGAGCTAGACTCAAACGGGAACTGGTGCACGACAACGGGCCTTGCTGCACTCTTGGTTATGACACTCCCGGGGGATATGCTTAGGATAATTCTCATTTTCTTTACAAACCATTATGTAAGGTTTATGAGTACATACTTCCTCAAAGGAAACATTTCTTTTTATGATTATGGATTATATCCATAAATAGTTCAATTTATGTTAAGTATTATACAAGTATGGAATTATGTATTTTGATTCATAAACTAATCTGGATTATGCCATTGTTTAGAAATGGCGCCTAGTAGAAGGAATGGAAACTGTATCAATGCACGAACTCCGTGTAGGGATTGCCCTCCTGCTCAAGATAATTATTGTGGACCTGGAGATACAACTGGTGCTGATCAACTTATTACCATACTGGGACAACTCACGCAGGTTATGAATAACAACCTTACTCGTATGGAGCACCCTGATTCGCAACGTGGAGGATCAATGCTAGACCGTTTCATGAGGCAACAACCGCCAACCTTCAATGGGAGTACAAATCCTACAGTAGCTGAGCAATGGATAAATTCCTTAGAGAAAATATTCCATGCCTTGGGGAGTAGTGAAAGGGAGAAGGTTGTCATGGCAGTTTACCGCCTCACTGGAGATGCCGATCAGTGGTGGTCACTGATTCAAAACACAAAGGAAGATGATGACGTATCGAATATGGAATGGAGGGAGTTCAAAGAGCTTTTCTTAGAAAAATACTTTCCTCGTGACCATCGAGCAGATATGGAAAGGCAATTTCTGAGTCTGAGGCAGAAGGAGGATGAGAATGTCGCAAAGTATGAGGCTAACTTTACAAGGTTAGCGAGGCATGCTGCCGATTATATACGTAACCCAAGGAGTAAGATTGATCGTTTCTTTGATGGGTTAAAACCATTTCTCCGACGAGCTTTAGTATCACAATCCTTCTCATCATACGAAGATATAGTCTCATGTGCTATCAAGACAGAAAAGGAATTCTCTAAGTCTTATGACAACAAAGTAAAGCAAGAGAAGAAGAGAACGGTGGAACAAGAGACAGATAAAGGGAAAAAGGGAAAGAAGGATTTTCCATTATGTGATAATTGTGGGAAGAATCACCCTGGTACTTGCCTAAAAGGAATGGGAGTCTGTTATAAATGTGGAGAAAAAGGTCACCAGGCACGTGATTGCAAGGGAAAGAAAGAGGCTGTCAAAGTTGAATGCTACAATTGTAGAGAAATGGGTCATTACGCAAATGAATGTCCTAAGCGTCAAGGAATCTTACCCCAGAAAAGGCCAAGGGATCAAGGACAATCTTATGCTATTACTACAGTTGAAGCAGAATAACTAATGTATTGATGCTTTCGGACTCATGGATTATATTCTGGTTATTAGAATAATGTGATCTATATAAGGATTGTACTGCAGTACTTGTTGGTTTCAGTAAGGTTTTAATATGATTAAGGTAATCATATTTTTAGTATGTGACAATAAGAGAAACTTTTCTTTGTTTGGGGAATCTGATGTTACAATTGATTTTGGAATTAAGAGACCTTTTAGAGAAAGTTTGGACAGAGGTATTTTGGATAACTATAAATGTTGGGATGGATTAAGTTGAACTTTGAATAGTATTGTTTAAGGTTAAAACTTTTCTGAAGATTATTTCTGGAATACTATAATACTATATTTTTAGAAAAAGGACAACCTGCAGGGTGGGGAATAACCCGTCGCGTCGGACACAGCTGCAGGAATCGAACCCACAACCATAGTGCGACAAGCCTTTATTTCCCACCACTAGCCTACAGGAAGTCCCTGGTTATTACAAAATCGTTTTACTAATCTAAATGGTATGTGTTAACATTTGGAACCTTATACAATTAGGATAAATAGAATATTTTTGAGTTCTGTTACCATTTGGAGTAAAAGTTGGGTTTGTGGTAAAAATTTATTAACGAATGAAAGTATACATAACAAGTATGTATATTCCCCTACGTTCTTAGTAAATCTCATAAATAAATTCCTCAACATAATAAAAGGTAACTTAAAACAAAAATGTTGTCGGTTAACTTTTCCAACTGGGGATTCAATGACCGTTTAACCAATCACAAGTTTGTGATTTTCTTATGGTTAAACTTTCTCCTAATCCTGTTTTCTATAACTCTCCATCAGACCTTGATGGTTTTTTTCTCCTCCATATCCATATTTTCATAGAATCCTAGAATGGGCTATATCGGGTGACCTTTGTACTTATCCTGCTTTCTTTTAATGTTATATATTTATTAACCTTATTTCCGATGTGGGTTTTCCACAAAGGTATTTTCTATTTTCAGCCTTTTATTATCAAAGAAAAATTTCAAATTGCGAGGACGCAATTTATTGAAGGAGGGGAGAATGTAACACCCCGAGCTTCCACGATACGCTTCTCATTCAATAATGCAATAGCTTGCATTGTACGCAAGTTCGAGTTCTAACACACCGCAACTAATCAAAATAGCCGTTATGAATAGTAATAACCACTTTTTAAAATTATAGAAATTTTATATTTCAAAATGGACTTCATTTTTGTATTCGTAATATCGAAATTAGCCTATGTTGAATTTTTGGTATTTTTCTGAGAACTTCTAATTTTTTATGAATAGTGAAAAATACATAAAAACAACTTTTTTAATCAAAATAATTTATACAGATAAATTATACTATTTAGTGGTTTTAAGGTATAATTAGAAAATATTTTTACCATTTTATCCAATGGTGGCCATTAGAATTAATTTAACATTGAAATTGGACATAAACAATTGCCAAACTTTTGATATAAATTGTTTCTTAAAAACACGCTATTTGTTGTAACAGCGGGAATTAATTATGAAATTAATTAATACAACTTATATGTTTGGAATTTTGTAAAATAGACATCATTTTTGAATTCGGAATATCAATTATAGCTTAGGGTGAAATTTTGGCCTTATTCTGAAAAACATCAATTTTTGATGAATAGTGAAACCACTAAGTGGTAGTTAAATAACTGATTTTTCGTTTAAATGAAATATTACAACTTCTGTGATTTGATTTTCAAAAATCCGACATACATGGTTGTCATTAAGAAGTAAAATGTGGTTCAATGAGATCAAAATAATTTTTTGGTGAATAGTAACTTTTAAGTTCTTAATCGCGATTAGTGGTAATTAGTGTAGTTTAAGGTATAAATAATACATTAATAATATGAAATGACCTAGACACATGTCCCAACCTCATTGGTTGAGTCATGGCCGACCAAGACAAGCCATGGCCTAACTTGGGGACCCCATGGATCCACTTTTGTTGGGAAATAACATAAATTACTTTTTATTTAATGTTAAAGTGAAAATGACACTAACATAAATTGTTCTACTAAAACAATTTTTAATTGGGGTTATACAAGTCCAAATTTTGATTATAAATAGTCATTGGAAAGCTAAAAAGATTTCCTACATCATAGTATTTGTTTTATAATTTTTAGACATTAAATAAATTAAAGTATTTATGACATAATAATGATGCAGCGATGACATCATTATTTGACGATTTAAATAAAATGAGAAGATAATGCAAAATCCGAGGCTTACACTTGTCCAAAGCCTATTGGATGAAGATATTTCGAAACCTTATCACCTTAGCCTCGAATTATATAGATGTGGGACCTTTAGAATCCGAAAAGCATTTTGAAATAATGTAACATTTCATTACTTTCCAAAAGTGCCCCTCCTCTCCACTTATAAAAGGCCCCCACCTCTCCCACCTTATTCACACCATCAAGCCATTTGGCTCGGCCAACCTCTGCCCAAATACTCTCCCAACATTCCTTCCTTACTCCTAGAAACCTCACTTTGGGCAGAACTCTTCCCAAGGAAGCCTTTAGCTCAAATCAAAAAGAGTTACCCGATTTTGAGGTAATGTCTTTTCTAATGTTGTTTTGTTTTATTTTTCTTCTCCAACCCCCTAAACTCTTTTTATTCATTTCTTTTGTAACAACACCAGTATCCTCAATATACTAGGATGTTGTTATAAGAAGGATTCGAGCTACACTTACACACACCTACATCTAATGGTTAAAGAACATATGGTTTCTGTGGATGGTGAATTTCTGCCTCACGAAACGATGATTGTTCAACACTCATATAACACCTCCAAAGGTGGCCATTAAGATGTCACTATTTTTATATATGATATATAATATGTTTTTGTTTTACTTATGCTTCTGTATTTCTCATTTATGGCATACTTTATGATTTCCATTATGGGTAAAACGCGATAATTTCATTTTAGGAAGTGCGGACTACCGCCCCCTCAAAGTGATTTGAATCGTTAATGCCATGTGTGGGATGTATAAAGGATGGAGTAAATGGTATTATACACTATATTATACTGGAATTATATTATACATTTATATCATTATGATTTCATTCCATTAAATATGAAATTGAAATGAAAGTAGCGTTCATGCGTACGTACGGCTTACCGTCTCCATGAACGGTGCATTTCATTTCTTACCTCTAAATGTTACGTAATATTATAAATGAATGTATATACTGTATATATATGATATATATGATATCTACATCATTAATATAATTCTGGATATAATGGATATTTCACCACATGAACAACTTATAATTATAAGAAGTTTATTGTTGACTCATGTACCAAAGATCGACAAAACGACCGTTATTAACTTAAATAATTACATAATGTTCATAACATTGTAATAAGTGATATAAAAAGGATAATGAAATTGAAAATGGTTCTTAATAAGGTAGATATTAACTCTAGTTTATTATTCAGGAGGTTAAAGAACGGTTGAGTCAAGTCGGACACAAGGTAAGGGAACTTCTTAACCCAACTTCCATTCTTTGGGTTAATCTCCTACTTTCAAATTATGTCATGATATTATTATGTCTTATTCTGTATTTCTTTACTTTATTTATGTGTACCTATAGTGAATACGCATAATAGATCTATTTTATTTTAAAAATGATCTTTTTAAGGACTTCGTCTCAATCTCCTTTCATTGAGGCATACTTTGTTTTATACACGAATTTATTTTATATGGTGTATAAACCCCTTTGACTTTTAAGTTTATTCAAAAGGAATCTTTTTTATACGAAGCGTTTACTAAACGACAAAAGGGAATGTTTTTGTCGTACGTATGCGGCGACAACGACTTCTCCGCCGCCGTGACCATTATTTGAGTTTCGGCTTCCTCTACAAGCCATCATTTTTTTAACGAAAAATAAATACAAAGTTTTAACTTTCTTTTATTTTGGTATTGAAAATGGTTTTGAAAGTGTTTTTATTATATCAATGTGTTGTATTGATATCTTGTGATTGAAATGTGGAAATGTTATGTTTACATTATGCATGTTTTATGTGATACAATTATGTTATGGTTTATGATATGTTTAAACCTATTCATATGAGGAATGTATTGGACTTAATAAGTGACGGGTGGAGCCCGCTATAGCTCCTCGATGCATCGACAGGTCTCATGAGACAACTAGACGTGGAATTGGCCGAGGCCCTTTCCCAATTTGATTTATGGTTTTGGCCGAGGCCTTAATCATTTTAGATGTCTTGGCCGAGGCCTTGACAAAATGTTTCAGAATGTCCGGCATTATACATTCCATCATTATGAAAGTGGTTATTGATATTGCATGTGATTATTCGACCAGTAGAATATCCATGTGAAGAAGTAAATGGCATTATCTCATTTTACTTTTGCCATATTATGTTGAAGTTCATGTTTAAAAGGCTTTTGTTTTAGTTATACATTGCCTTAAATGTTAATGTTTATTTATGAAAGCTTCCGCATTATTGTTATCCTTACTGAGCATCTGAGCTCACCCCTTTCAATGTTTTAATATTTTCCAGGATGTGAAGAAGTATTTTATGAATGACCTGCAGGGATAGTCGGAAGAGGATATGAGTGTGGACTATGGAGACTTTGTTATTGTAGTTTTTCACTTTTTGATGTAATGAAAGACTTATGAATGTATCTAGTGTTTCCAAGGCTACTAAACTAATCGGTCTTTCGAGACTTGATCCTTTGTGATCATGCCAATGTTACGAAGTAATGCACCGACTCTGGGTAGCTGGGGTCGGGGCGTTACATGATGTCTCAGTCATAGAAATTTTTTCATAATATTAGATGTTATAAAGAGATATTTTGTTATTAAATTATTTTCTTCTTAGTTTTTTTTTGTGATTTTTGGTTGTTTTGTGGAAATGATAAATAAAATATATTATTTTTTATTTCTTATACTCGAGGTGTTGCGTAGAGTTTTGTAGTTGATTTCTAGTAGGGTTCTATGTTTTTGTGGAACCCACTCAATGTATAATCACTGGATGTTATACTGTTGGAATTTAGAAGGGATGAACCTAGAACTAGATGAGAACCACTTCTACTCTTGGTGTACCAGAAGATTGGATGTATTCCATACCTTACCTACCACACCAAGTTAACTTCTTAGTTTACATAAACTTACCACAATACTCACAAAAAAATTCAAAAAATTAGAAATCATGTGAAGTAGGAAAGGAAACTTTTTGGTTTATGTGGTTTAGAAATTTTTTTCTATATACATGGGGGAACACTTCTTCAATTTCCATTTATAAAAAGATGAAAATATTAAAAAACAAAATTAGTAATTACATATCATATCAATTTATATTTGTTTTCCACACCACCTCACCCTTTTGTGAACATTTTACCCACCCCCATTTTTATAGTGGTTCCCAGTTTGTCATTTGGTTTCACAACCATCGAAGTTTCATGGTCAATCCACTGTTGGAACCAAGTGACCTATGATTCCTTAAAGCTATTGGAACTTAACTACTAAAGTTTATAAATAGTCCAAGTAATCCAATGTTACTCTAAATTATTCAACACCTTTTTCTTTATCAAAAAAATCGGAAATAGTGAAACTCACATCTTCATCATTATAGTTCCCAATTATAGTCCATAACTTTCTTTCAATCTATTTGAATTACTGACCAGTATACAAGATAATTGGAAAAAACCATCATATTATCAATCTTCTTTCACTAGATTTCACTAAGGCCGCCCAAAACATATGAATGAGCTACTTTACAATTATTATTCTTCATTTAGAACGACTATGACACACGAAAATTCTTCCAAATCATAATAATATCTCACTTTAAGACTACTTCATGGAAAAAATAACAACTCTCCAATATTTAATAATAATAATTTACTTCCACATTAGTGACTCTTTCTTCTGCCTTCGGTTCACCTATGTCTCACTATGTTATAGTTTTTCCTTTAAATTTATTGGACATATAATATAGTGAACATGTTTACTAGATTTTTCTCCCCAGACATCTTCCACAAATCAATCTCCTTGTCCTTCAGAAACTTATAGATTGTAACACCCCTGTTTTGAGGTATGTAACCCTTTTAATTCCTTTTTATGGGTATAACATGGTTGGGCAATGTTTGGGAGAGTTTGGGATTGCTTTGGGAATGTTTGGAATCTTTTCTAGGGATACACGGTTTGATAACGGTTAGGGGGAACCATGCAACAAACCTAGGTAACAGTGAAACATGAGATAATGGTCCTTCACACAGTTTTCACACAGTTTGTCTAACCATTCGAGGAGGCCATGTAGGGTGATCTTTGAGACAATATCATGTGCACGATTAGTTCAGGGTTTTCCTAACTATGTGAGATAACCGTGAATGACAAAAAAGGGTTTTTAAATTCAGTATTGGTCAATATTTTTCCTAAACCATCCATTCTTCCTCCCACTTGATCCTCACTCAGTATTTTTGGTTCTCGAGTGTTATAGGGGATCTCCCACTCATTATAGAAGCTATTTGAAGGGTTTTCAAGGTGAAATGAAGGTGATCCTCTTCTGGTGAGTCTCCACTCTTGATTATTTCTCAATTTTTATTATATCTAGTTCTACATATCTTTCAGTTTTTCAAGATATACACCCATTTCATATAGATATAGGGGTTTTTTCCTAAAATGGTGAGATTTGGGATTTTTGATGATAGTAAATGGGATCTACGGTGGTGTTTTGGATGTTTTACGTGGATTTGGTGTGCGGTTGGGCGATGGGTCGAATTCATTGAAACCCTAAGGTAGGTGGATTCTCTCTGGACACCATTTTCCTAGAATTAGAAGTCTTGATCTAAATTAAATGATTTTTCTTGAGATTGACTGTGAATATTATGTGTGATACTTTATTTACATTTGTTTTGTGATGACTTGTGGATTATGGGGAAAATGGGTGATTTTGGTGAAATTTACTTTGTTGTTGGATTTTAAAATGTGGATTTTAAAATTATTTTCTTGGTTTGGTTTATGGAAATGATTGTAAAAATTGGTTTCAAAAGAAATTCTATTTTATTAAAATATGAATTGGCATGGTTAATGGCTTAAGGGATTGTTTGGTTTTGAAATATTTTTTTTATATTATTGTTGGTTTAGAGGGTGTGTATGCTAGTTATTGGATTAAGCATTTTATGCATGTGTTTATTGTGGTGTGAAGTGGGTGGGGAGTAACACTATAAAAATGGTATGCATTGTTTATATAAGGGACACCATCATTGATAAGTGGGCGTGAAGTACCACTTAGTTTGGAAAGGCATAAACGGGCTTGGATGGGAAGTTATACTATGATTGTTACACTAGGTTGTGTGTTAAAAATTATGGATATATTTCGATAATTATTAGGATAGGAAAGATGGAACTATTGTATTAATTTGTGATGGTAATTGGATTATGTCTTGTTTGTTGGATTTCCCTTATGTTGCATGGTTTTGGGTGAAAAATGGCTTAGTAAGGGTGTGTTTGGCTAGTTGGTAATTGTTGCACTATTTTATGTTTTATATAAACTGTTTTATATAAATGTGCTAATGGTTCTATGCTAGTAGCATGTTTTGGGAATTCATTTGGAGAAAACCCAATGAGTATTTATACTCACCCCCTTCTTTTTAACTTTGGTGCTTTTGCAGATATTGTTTTTCGGGACACAGGTAAGGGTAAAGAATCCCATTTTTCTAGTGGTTCATCATGATACATGGATGTCTAGTGGTTCTTGGAGTATGGATCTTGGTATGGAGTTTTTGAGTCATGTAAGGGTTTCTTTGGGTTGTTGTTTAGTCTTCAACTTAGTACTATTTTTCTGGTCTAATCTGTTTGGTTGTGTTGGTATTCTGGTTTTGTTAATTATGAAACATTGTTAACATGCATTATATAGTTATCTTGTGTTAATGGCACGTTGGGTTGTTTTCTTGATTTCTAAGGGAAAATTGTTCCCTAATTATTCTTGAATCCATCAGCATTTATTGCCAGACTTTGAAATCTTGGGAATGTATATTAAGGCCAAGTAGAATCTCTCCACCTTCCCAATCCAATGAAGAAGGGTCGATTCATTAGAAGTGGTATCAGTTTGTTCGATCCTTGATTTTAAAGTGAAATTAGTTGCTCAGTTCTTTGACATTAGTTGTTGGTCATGGAATTGGCATTCATTCTAGGTCCATTCCTCGAGTTGGGATAATAGAAAGAAGTAGGATTGTTAGAAATTCAAATTTATAACATAAAAGGATGTAGCTAACCCTTTTATGTTGAACTTCATGTTACCAGGATGTTGGGTGCATAAGTGTTTTGGATTCACTTATAGGCATTGAAAATCTCATTGTCATGGGTATAGACAATGAGATGAGCATGACATGAATGGCAGAAATGAATTCCCATTATGATTTCATATTTCATTAGCATGATGATTTATGTTTTTTTATAAATATATTTATTGGTAATAAATCTGGAAAATCATTTTGAAATGTGTGGATTTTAAATGTAGTTAGTTGAAGTATTTTGGAAAAGGGTCGATTTTTAAAACATGGAGGAATTTTCAAAAGTGGTTCATCATGGGAAGTGTGAACTTATAGAAAGTCTGGTTGTGATAATTGTGATGTAATTGAATTTAAAATTTCAATCCTTTTCTTGATAAGGGAGTGAGACTTATGGTTGTTTTTCCCTTGAATGAAATGGCATCGGGTAGGTGTTGTAGATACCAACCAGAGGAGGCTGCTATAAAATGTGGTTTCACCTAAGCCCCAAGTGAACCAGCAGCTAGGACAAAGTATAGTATAATCATTCCAAGTTGTGGAAAGTGGGAATAAACCAGATGATCCAAAGAATGTGGATCATGTGGTTCAGTTTCCAAATATTAATCCACCCATTTTGAGGGTGATTCTGAACTAGAAAAGGTTGAGGAATTGTTGAATATAATGAATACGATATTTGAATCCCTCAGAAAATCGTTGGAGATGAATGTCAAGATAGGAACATACATGTTGGAAGATCATTCCCTCCAGTGGTGGGAGTTGGTGGTCCAAGCTGGAACAAACCAAGGGATGACATGGGAGGGTTTTCAGTAATTTTTTAACAAAACATTCTATGCTCATATCTTCATAATTCAGTGCAAAATAGATTCCTATCATTTAAATCAAGAGAACCACTCAGTAACAGAATATGTGGATAATTTTATTAACTTAGTGTCATTTTCACATGAGGTGGAGGGTAGTACATCATTGAAGGAACTTATATTTTAAGTTGGTTTGAGGTAGAAAATTATTTCTAAAATAGAATTTCTATGTATAAGTGATTACAAGGAAATGGTGAATTGTGCAATAGTAGTTGAAAGGGATATTTTGGGGGCTACGGGAAAGTGAAACATGTTGGTGCCCACAGGAAATAAGGGGAACACTAACACTTGATTCAAGAAAAAGAGGGACACTAACTTCTAGGGTTGGACTATGACTCAGAATCCTACAGAAGGATCAGTTAATCTTCTTATGAAGCATTAGAGTATGTTGGTATGCTTTCAGTTTGGTTCTATGGGCCACATAAAGCGGTATTGTATGATACAACCTTGATCATGTAATTACTGTAAGAAGATGGGGCATATTCAATGTTATTGTCTTAATTCTCTGAGGTTTAGTGTTCATGATACTCCTTAGGGGTCACAAGAATCTTATGCCTCGACAGGATGGGGCAACAACATACCCCTATTCAGCATACCAAAGTTAGTCATGGTGATTCAAGGAATACCAAGAATCCTCAGAAATGAAATAAATAGAAGAATGTGGAAAGAAAGAATTTGTTTGGAGATGATAAGGTTATGATGGATGATCAGTTAGGACCATCAATAGTGTGAGGAAAGGTTCTTTTAAATTCTACCTTGATTCAAGAGTTTTTTGTCACAAGTTATTCTCATTGTTTATTAGTTATCGTGTTATTAGTTTGACAAGTTTAATAGTTGAAATGATGCCTTTAGTTTTAAAACATCAAACTCTTCTAGGTCAAAGAAAGTGTCGAGCCTTCTTGTGTATAGAATTTTGTATAACTGTGTATGGGGTTGAGATGATGTGGTATTTCATAGTGCTTGAGATGGATACTTATGATATAATCCAGAGAATGGATTGGTTGAAAATGTTTAAGCGCCACATCAACTATTATGCATGAATGGTTAGTTTCATGATGGAGGAATGCATCAAACATCTCTTTAAAAGAGAGAAGAATGAAAATATTATTTCAACATGATTTTTGGAACTATTTTTTAGCATGATCTCATATTTTTTAGTGGGATTTTCATTGGTATCAATGTAAGGAGTTCAACATAGAATTTTCCTAGTAGTTATTGATCAGTTTTTGGATGTCTTTCCCGAAGAATTCTCAGGGTTTCCACCTATGAGAGAAGTAGAGTTTATGATTAATCTTCTAATGGGGACCAGTCCTATCTCACTTCTATCCTATCGAACATCACCAATAGAATTGAGGGAATTGAAAGTTTAGTTAGAGGAGTTGGAAAACAAAGGGTTCATCCAACCTAGTACATCTCCGTGGGAAACACTGGTTTTGTTGGTTAAAACGTCAGATGGAACTCTAAGGATATGTGTCTATTATCACATGATTAACCATGTTATGATAAATAATAGATATCAACTTCCTCACATTGATGATTTATTTGATAAATTGATGGGATCTTAGTGGTTATCCAAAATTGAATTGCGGTCAGGATATAATCAATTGTGGGCATGGAAATAAGATATTATGAAAACAACCTTCAAAAGTAGATATGGACATTATGAGTATGTGGTTATACCCTTTTTTCTAATGAATTCACTAGAAGTGTTCATGGGATTGATGAATCATATATTTTAGAGATATCTAGATTCTTTAATAGTGGTATTTTTCGATAATTTATTGGTGTATTCCAAAACAAGGGTGGAGAATAAGAAACACTTAGTGATAGTGTTGGGGGTCTTGAGAGATCATTGGTTATATGCCAAATTTGGTAAGTGTTATTTTTGGATACAAGATGTTTGTTTCTTTTGACATGTTATTTCTAAGAAGGGTGTTTTATTTGATCAAGAAAAGATAGAGGTTGTTATTTTGTGGAAACCTCCAAAGAATGTTTCCAAGATACAGAGATTCCTTGGTTTAACTGGCTATAATTGACATTTTTTTCATGATTTATCATGATTGGCCTCACCAATGACAGTTTTTAGAAGGAATAATGTTCCATTTTAATGGAATGGGAAATGTCAAAAATCTTTGAAGAGATTAAGGATCGCCTTACATCAGCACCAATCACGGTTTTTCCATAACCAAGAAAAGGGTATGTGGTGTATTGTGGCACATCTGGATCAGGGTTGGGGTGTGTTCTCATGCAAGGGGATAATGTAGTTTAATATGGCTCATGGAAGTTGAGGTTTCATCGGAAGAACTACCCAACACATGATTTGGAGTTGGATACTATAATTCATGCTTTGAAAATGTGACCTCATTACCTCTATGGTGAGAAATTCACAGTGTTTACAAATCATAAGAGTTTAAAGAATATTTTCTCTCAAAGATAATTGAACTTGAGGAAAACGAGATAGATCAAGTATCTTCATATGTTTGAATTTGATTTTATATACACACTAGGTAAAGAAAATTTGGTGGCAGATGCATTAAGTAGGAAATCATATGATTAGGGTCTAAAACAGACATCAGATCTGTGGAAGTTAATGTCGTTTATAGATAAAATTTGGTTGGAATGTGAGGATAGGGTGATAGAGTGGTTTTATTTTTGGTTTTGTTGATTCCTGACTTTTTTGACTTGGTTAAAGAGGCACATATGTCTGATTCTGAGTGTATGGTGATGAGGTCAAAACTCAAAAGTGGGGAGACCATTGATGGCTTAGAATTGAATGTGCATTCAGTCTTGTGTTTTCAGAATCAGATGGTTGTACTGGTGGCTTTTCAAGAGGAAATTCTTTTGGCTTATCATCATTCCACAGGCGTTGTCTCTCTAAAAATTCAGAAAATGTATAAGGTGTTGAAAGAACAGTTTTGGTGGGCTGGTATGAAAATAAAGGTGGATGAGTTTGTATCGAGATGTTTGACTTGTCAGCAAGTCAAGGAAGTGTACCAATGGATGGCATGCATGTTGCAATATTTAACCATTTCTATTTGGAAGTGGGAATAAATAGCAATGGATTTTGTTATAGGTCTCCCAAGAACGGTTAGAAAGCATGATTCCATATGGGTGATAGTGGATTGGCTCCCAAAGTCGAACCGTTTCATCCCTATTCATGAATCACATACGGTTGAGGATCTATCCAAAATCTATATCTGTGAAGTGTTAAAGAGGCATGGTGTTCTATTTTTGATTGTATCAAATAGTGATCTGATGTTCACATATCATTTTTTGGAAATCCTTACAGCAATCCCTTGGGACACAATTGAAGATGATAACAACGTATCATCCTCAGACAGATGTGAAATCTAAGATGACGATACAAAATTTGGAATATATTTTTTGGGAATGTGTCATGAATTTTATTGGCTCTTGGGAGGAGAAATTTCCATCGATGGAGTTCTCATATAGTAACAATTATTAGGCCTTGATATATGTGGATCTGTTTGAATAATTTTATGGGTGTCCATGTCATTTTAACCTTTATTGGGTGGAAATTGGTGAGGCTTAGATGGTTGGGCCAAACCTTGTCCAAGAAACTATGGAGAAGATCAATTTAATAAAGAAGATAATGGAGATGTCACATAGTTATCAAAAATCATATGCAGACCATCATTGATAGCCTTTTTTCCTTCGAGGTGGGTGATCATGTGTTCTTCAGAATCTCTCCTAGGCTTGGACATCGTTGGTTTTGGAAGTAGGGTATGTTATATCCTAGGTATATTGGGCCTTTTGATATACTTGAGTAGGTTGGATAGGTGGCATATAAGTTGTATTTTCCACCATGGTTTAGTGCAGTGCACAATATATTTCATGTTTCCCAGTTGAAGAAGTATCAGCTGGATCGAGACCATGTGATTCAATGGGATCATGTTGAGATAGATCCAGATTCTTCCTTGGTGCATGTGCTAATGAATATTGTGGATATATTAGAAAAAATCAGGTGTGGTAAATGCATCGGTCTAGTTTGGGTTTTGTGGGAGCATGTTCAGATTCAGGAGGAGACTTGAGAGCGAGAGAAATATATAGCCAAGCAATGGACCGAACTCTTTCAGAAAAGCGATGGCTCACTACATTATGAGGATGGAATGTCCAATTTTGGGGATAATGTAACACCCCCATTTTGAGTTATGTAACCCATGTTAATTATTTTTATTGGTATAAATTGATTAGGTAATGTTTGGGAGAGTTTAGGATGGATTTGGGAATTTTTATTGATTCTTTTCTAGGGTTGAACAGTTTGAGAAGAGTTGGGGTAAACCGTGAAACAAACCCCGGTAACCATGCAACACAAGACAGTGGGCCTTCACAAGGTTTATGAATGGTTTTTATAACTATTTTAGGAGACTGTGTGGGGTTCCATTCAAGATAGTAGCAGGCGCACAGTTAGCTCATGGTTTCCCAAACTGCGTGAGATAACCATGTGCATCAATAAAAATATGGTTTATAAATCTGGGCTTGGTCGGGATTTTCCCTAAACCCTCCATTCGTCCACCCACTCTAGACTCACTTGTAATTTTTGGTTATCAAGGGTTTGATTGGCTCTCCCACTCATTCTGGAAGGTATTTTAAGGGGTTTCAAGGTGCGGTGAAGGCAATTCTCTTCTGGTAACTCTTCACTCTTGATTCTTTCTCGGTTTTTCTTAGATCTAGTTCTCCCTCTCTTCGGATTTTCTAGATTTACACCTGTTTCATATAGATCTAGGGTTTTTGTTGCCTAAAATGGTGATATTTTGGCTTTTTGATGATAGAGAAGGGGATCTAAGGCGGTTTTGTGGACATTTTACCTAGATTCAGTGTGTGGTTGGGTGGTGGGTCGATTTCACCGAAACCTTAAGGTAGGCGACTTCTCTCTCGACACTATTTTGCTAGAATTAAAAGGCTTGATTTAAATTAAATGAATTTTCTTGAGATTGATTTTGAATATGATGTGTGATTCTTTATTTACATTCATTTTGTGATGATTTGTGGATTATGGGGAAAAGGAGTGATTTTAGTGAAATTTTTTCTATTGCTCGATTTTCAAACGTTGATTTTAAAATTGGTATATTGGTTTGGTTTATGTAAATGGTTGTAAAAATTTGTTTCAATAAAAATGTTGTTTTATTGAAATATGAATTTGAATGGTTAATGTTTTAAGGGATTATTTGGTTGTGAAATAGTTGTTTTGATATTGTTGTGGCTTTATTAGGTGTTTATGCTAGTTATTGGATTAAGAATTATATACATATGTTGATTGTGGTGTGAATTGGTTAGGGAGAAGCACTATAAAATGGGTATGGATAGTGGACAAAAGGTCCTCCATCAAAGATAAGTTGGTGAGAAGTACCACTTTGTTTGGAAAGTTGTAAATGGGCTTGGAAGGGAAGTTCCACCATGATTGTTACACCGAGTTTGTGTGAAACTTTATGGCTATGTTTTGATCATGCTTGTGATAGGAAAGATGGAATTGTTTTGCTAATGTGTGATGGTAATTGGATTATGACTTGTTTGTTGGCCTTCCCTTATGTTGTATGGTTTTGGGTGAAAAATGACTTGGTAAGGGTGTATTTGGATAGTTGGTAATTTTTTCTCTATTCGATGTTTTATATAAATTATATTATATAAATATGATAACAGTTCTATCCTAGTGGCATTTTAGGGAAGTCATTTTTGGGAAAACCTATTGAGTATTTGTACTCACCCCCTACTTTGGCACTTTTGGGATTTTATAGGTATTGATTTCTGGGACACATGTAAGGGTAAAGCATCTCATTTTTCTAGCTGTTAATTATGATGCTCGACAGTCTTGTGGTGCTTTGTGCATGGTGCTTGGTGTAGAGTTGTGGTGTCATGTGATAGTTTCTTTGGTTTGTTGTTTAGTATTCCTCTTAGTACTCTGATTGTGGTCTAATGTGTTTGGTTGTGTTGGAATTCTGGTTTTGTTAATTGTGAAACATTATTAACATGCATTATATAGTTATCTTGGGGTATTAGCACATTTGGTTGTTTTTTGGATTTCTAATGGAAAATCATTCCCCAAATATTCTTGAATCCCTCATCGTTTATTTACTATAATTGGAATCTTGATAATGTATCCTAAGTCCAAGTAGAATCTCTCCACCTTCCCAAGCTAATGGAGACGGGGTGGGACGTTACATAGATGAAGTGATATTTCAGGTAGATATGTTTCATACATGGATGAAACACCATATTATTTTCCAAGTGTATTGTACTTTGACTATCATATTAGAGAAATCAACAATCCCAGATCCTTCCAATCCCCTTCATTAGATTCCTTAACCATATTAATTCTTTCCCCATGTTTATTTCTGCTACATACTCTAACTCCATTATGGATAAAGCTACCACTTATTGCAACCGTGACATCCCACTTACTGTTGTTACTCCATTGGAAAACACAAAACTAGTTATACTCTTCTGACACTATGGAAAAAATGACCTTTTGTGACGAGCTATTTGGGACGGGCTTGACTCTCATCCCAAAAAGTCCCTTCTGGAGAACTTTTTTTGATGGGAATCTAATCCCATCAAGAATAAAATTAAATGAACATATATTTGTGACAAGAAAATAAATCGAAGCAAATACTTTTTGCATGCCTTCCCACCCAAACACAGAAATGAGTATTTGTGATGGGACATGGTTATTATCACAAATACCCTCACTCATGTAAAATTAATTGTGACATGATCATTCTCCCATCACAAATATTATTCTCCTTTTTAATTTATTTGTTATTGGAATTAATTTTGGTTGAAAATACTCTGTCGACAAGTGAGAATTTTCAATGGTACCCGTATCATGTTTTTTCATACACATTACAAGTATGGGTGTGGTTATAAAGGGAAATTCATCATTAAAATCATAATATAAAAAACATAGGATGATGTTTTATCTCTAGGGTCCTAAGGCACTCAAACATTCTCACATAAAACACTATCTAACTATGTGGCATAAACTAAATCAGGGAGAACTTAGTCTCACCTTTCAATGGGACCTAACTAGCATCATTCCTAAAGCTATGGAAACACCCATATACTCATCTATATACCTAAGGTCGCCCATGTGCCAATAAAATAAATTCATCCAATAATCCAATACAGAAAAATAATTAAAACCATACACTCAATTAAATTGGAACATAAATGTCTCTTTAAAGTATTCCCATGGAATTATATTTTAAAACTAACCATTGTTTAAAATCCATATGAAATCCCTTTTTAGAAATCCCCTTTTTTTAAATCAATAAACCAATTAAGAACCCAGATTTCAAAGTGAAATTCTATGAAGATTTGATATATATTAAAGTAAAAATCTATATATACATATACATGTACATATAGATATATTCCTATCACCTACATATATATAAACATTCATAAATAATCTCAAAGCATCAAATAAAGGTATATAAGTTAAATCATTTTCCAAGAACATGGGTATTTCTAATTAAAACCATTAAAATAAAAAAAATAAAGTCCCTATATTATTAATTCATAATTTAAATTCTAAAATTATAAAAAATTTATAAAAAATATAAAACAAATTCAAAAACACCCTTATAAGTCTAATACAATATAAATATCCCAATAAAGCCCCTTAATTTTCTAATAAAAATTTCACATAAACGTAAACTACTATTTAATTACCCAATTACATTGGAAAATACAGTTAAAAATTAATTGGACACATATCATATTTAATTTCTAAAAAATATAAATTAAGAATCTAAATAAAAACATGATCTATGAGGAAAATAAATAAAAAAGGGCAACACCTACATAAAAAACATGTAGATAAGAATAAATCCTTAGTTTCTAGAGATGAAATACACAAGTAACACTGCACACACCATATAAAAAAATAATACAGTTAAAAATCAACACCCAACCAAGAGTTGAAACCAATTCAATTCACAGTTAATAAGAGTGAAATGAATAGAGATAAGAGGAAAATAGATAATAATAAAACCTAACATGATGTAATTTCACTTGAAATTAAATGGAACAAGGAAGATAAGAGGGAGAGGAGAGGAGTATAGGGTGCACACGAGAGGGGGATCCTCCATAAGAGGTCAAAAGTCCCAGTATATAAGGACATAAGGGGTGAATGTATGTTTTTTATTTTTATTTTAGTAAGGGAATCTATTGGAATCTTTAATTTTTTAAAAGTAGGCACCTCACATGGTCTGCAGATGGTTTAAACAAACCATGTGCCAAACATACACCCATCATTAGGAACACTAAGGCACTCAAATGGTTAGATTGTGTAGTTAGAAAAACCATGTTCCAACTATGAAAAATGGCTCTATAACATTACAAAACCCATTTTCATGGTCACCACATGGTTATTACCAACCATGCGTTAATCGTGTGACAATTTATTTTTATTAAAAAATAAAAAATTTAAAGTGGTTAGGGCCTGAAACATAACATAAAAAATAATGTAAAATAAATAAAATAAAATAAAATAAATATGTGATTTTGGGGTGTCACATAGATACACTAACTTTATAATGATTTCATGGAAAGAAAATTTCCTCTCTCAGATTACTTTTGTCAACTCCTCCTGATATACTACATTGGATGAATTCTCGACCAATTTATTTAAGTGAATGTTTCTTCCATATTTTAAAGAGTGTATTCTTTTATTTTCATCATGGAATCCAGAATTTGAAGCTTCAATAAACTCTATGATCTCCAAAAACACTCACATGTGTTCTTCATATAGAAAACCAAACCTAAACTACGTTATGAGAAGTCAGTATATGAAACCTAGTTAACCACTTACTCAAACTCATGGACCATGTACTTAAATTAATATAACACACATAACACCTCACAAATCCTCCATACGAGCTTCATCTATCCAATACTCAATCAACCCCACAGACTGCACTCTCAAACCCTATAGACTGCATACCCCATTTATGGATTGTGCCTCACAATCCATGTACTCCAACCTCACAGATGATTATATCCTTCACCAATATTTTAATTTCTATTTGGATCTTCCTTAACATTAAACAGATACCTAAAGAATTTTTTATTGAGGAATTTTTAAGAAAATATCTCAGGAAACTCACTAATCCTTCAGAATTACCATTCAACCATTAAAATTACACATTACAATGCTCAAAACAATTCCTCTTATGAATATTTACTCCAATGAATACCACACACTTAACTTCATGGTAAAAAATTAACCATATTTCATCCACATTTTTCATCATTAAACTGCGTACTCACGTCCGTTGGAAACATTCTTGATTACACAATCCATATGACCGACTGCGTTAGCTGCCTTCCTACCCTTGTATAAAATCCCAAAATTGGGTCACATACATGAATTCATGGATAACTAAAAATATTCACTTTGAGACTATGTAAACCCAGCTAGAAAATGTGACTATGCGAGGTGCATACTTGATCACGGGATCCCAAGGATAGACCATGTGGGTGGCTTTCATTTTCATAAAAACCCTCAAGCATCATTTCCAAAACCTCTAGTTTTTCTTGACAAAAAATTTAGAAGACACTGGAAAAAATACCACTGAAACAAAAACATTTCAATACCCAAACTAGGGTTCCATTAACTAAAATCCCATGTTCCATGGTCTCTATACACCTATGGTCAACCAAAAAATAGATTTAAAAAAAAATAAAATTAACAAAAAACATCATCCCAAATCACATTGGTTCCAATATTCCCTCTTTTGGGTTTGATGGAAATCCAAAGTGAAATTCAATGTCTCACAACTATCAGAAAGAACTATAATAACCCATCCATCCCTCCAAGTCTTTGAAAAAACATAATTATAGAATGAATGATTTCAAGGGAGTATCCCATTCCATATGATAGACCATAACTCCCCTAGTCTTCATACAATGTACTCCCCTTCAATTCGAGAGTCTCAAAAGTGGCCCCACATGATGAAAAAAATTCACATCTCCCATTGACATGCTTCCAATAAAATACCCTATAATTTATCACCCTTTGATAATAAACCCAAATACAAAGGGTTATAAGATCCAATTTTATCACAACACACCCCATGGATTGTATCCCCTCTTTAATGCTGCATTACTACACAAATAGTTAGAAACAATTAATTTCATGGAGAGTGGTTTATTTCCAAACCTCCTCTAGTTGAGGGAGGTGGTTAGACACTGAGGATAAATAGAATTTTTCACATACATAGGAGTATAAAATGACTTAGTCATTATATTATCAACTTGATCATTAGTTCCAAAATACTCCAACTTGATTATTATTTTCTCCATATTTTCTTTGATGAAGTAACATTAGATTCCCATATTCTTGGTATGAGAGTGTTGTAAATGTTTTTTCATGAGTTCTAGTACACTATTATAATCATTGTAGATAACCATTGGACACTTTTGTTTTTACCTAATTATTTAAAACTATATCTTAATTCAAAAATTTTTAGAGCATGAATTATTTACGGAGATATATTTTATTTATTTTGTACTTAGTGAAGTGTTTTCCTACTTCTTTATCAACCAGTAAAAAAAATTTATAGATAAAAAAGGAAACACTGCTTAAATATTTTTTATCTACAACATCTTTATCCCAATACACATTAGAAAACGTATATTGTTCAAGAAAATTACTTATATTAAAGAATAATATAAAATTGAGATTACTTTGGATGTACCTCATGATTTGATTAAATACTATGAGATTTTATTCTTTTGGTTTAATCTATAAATGAGACACTAAACATGTTTCAAATATGATATATTATTGTGTTGCGTTCATAAAAATTATGCTTCCAAAAATCCTCTTTTATAAGGCCAGATGCACATATTTCCCATCCTTATACTTCCAATGATTTATTTTAACAATAATTGGTGTTGAAATTGGTTTGGAATCATTAATGTTGAACTTTTCCAGTATATATTTGGATTACTTTGCCTGATATATGAAACTAGATTCCTTATCTTGTATCACGCATAGCTCTAGAAAGTATGTGAGTTCACTAACCATGAATATTTCAAATTTTTATTTCATGGGGTTAGAAAACTCTTCCACAAATTTTTTATTGCTTCTGATTAAGATGATATCATCCACATATTCAAGCACCATAAATTTTCCTTCCTTAAATTCCTTCACATATATGTTATGATAAACACCACCCCTTTTAAATTGAAAATTATTCAAATATGTATCTAGAGAAAAATATTACCCTCATGGTGCCTTCTTTAGACCATATGAAGCCTTCTCCAATTTGATAACCTCTATTTCATAATTTATAATTTCAAATCCCATTAGTTATTAAATGTATACCTATTCTTCAATAAAACCATTTAATAATGTTTTTTCCTTATATCCTTTTGGTTAAATTTGTTTTATCTTCAAATTACCATAGCAAAAAAGATCCTTATTGACTCCATTTGAGCTACCAGAGGAAAAATTTCTTTGAAATAAATGCCTTCAATAAATTTATAGTTCTTATAAACAAATAAACCCTTTTTTTATTAAATAACCATTATCATTAAATTTTTTAATTGATGATCCACTTTTTTTTATCACATTCTGATTTTTAGGTCTTTTAACAAGCCCCATATTTGGGTTTTATCAACTTGATCAAGTTCTTCATTTGTGGATTTAATCCATGATTCATCATTCACCACTTATTCAAATGATGTTGGTTCTAATTTAAACATAGGATATGAATAATTAACATTTATCATTCTTCTTGTATGTATTGATGTAGGTATATCTTCAATTATATTTGATGGATCATCCCATGTTCTCCTATTTCTCCTCTTAGATACTGATTTCTCTTATTCAAGAATTATTTATTCTTCCAACCGAACCTCAAAGTATTTTTCATCCACACAATTTTTTACATATTTTGGAGTTGTGTTGAATTCATTTATTCCTTTTTTTCTTCATAGAAAACCCTAGTGTTTATGAATTTAGAGTTTTGACTCATTTTTCCTCAATGATTTTGATGTCAGTATACTCCATAATTTTACTCAGCCTATTTTTTTAGTATTTATAGGCATTACTATTTTTTAAATATCCTAAAAACACTCCTTTAACTACAGTATCACTATACATCCCCTAATTTCATTTATTTTGGATGTAACACTTACTTCTAAGGAAAAAAAGTGTTTCAATGAAGGATTCATTTTGTACCAAATTTTATATGGGTTTTTCTTATCCCCAGGGCTTATTAGTTAATGATTATAAGTTTACACTACAAATTCAACCACCTATTTTAGATAGTGTCATGAAATACCACCTTCAATAGCAGTATACTTTGTTCCATTTTCAGTTTTATTATAAAAAAAACCACTTACACCCAATGGGTCACACCTATTTATGGGTTAGTGTTGTGAAGTCTCTTCAAGGATCTGGTGTTTGTTTATTAGAAGTTCATGAACCAGTTTACTAGTTGAAGAAGATGGTGGGATTTCAGATCATCATAAGTTCACGTTTTTATTTCATCAAAATCTCAAATATCCATTGATAAATTTATTTTAGAATAGAAATGTCTAGTAAAGGAGTATAAAATGGAATAATTGTTTGAATAATAATGATTGGTGGTAAATCTAAAGAAAGAAAAAAGGGATTAACATTTGCATAGTGCAGTGGATGAATTTCCATGATTATTGGAAGTCAATGTTACCATATGACTAGGTGATACCCTCTATATAAATTGGGTGGGACTACTTTGTTGAGGTGTTTGAATCATCAGGTGAAATTTTTAATAGTTTATCTACATGTATAATAAGTCAATAGTTGTTATCTTTTCTACATCTAGTGAAATAAAAAATTCAAGCTTAAAATCACTATTATTTTTTATGCTCATTTTTATTTTCTTTTATTATTGAGTGTAAAATTTGGATTTAGTGTGGTGATTTTGGTGTATAAATAATTCCATCTTATGGTGTATTGATCTTCTATAGTATTCATACTAGTGATATATTTCCTGTTTTATGATCTACCGATGGATGATCTTCCAGTTCTTGAATATTGGGATAGATTCTAAAAAAGTGGAATCAAATCATGCTTCACAATAAGGTTCCAAAAATAATATATAGAGTTATATTATTTTACTTACCTTGAAGATTTGATTTAGTAGGATTTACCTTGTCAGGGTCATGTCATTGGAATAAGGAAAGGCGAGTAAGGACATGTTTGATGGAACAAACATTAGTTTCTAGCAGATGAAAATCTAATATTATCTAATGCAAAATATCTTAAATTTATGTTTAATGGAACTAAACCATAGAATATATAATTGGGTAAATGAGAGTGTATGGGTATACAATATCTTGGTTAGATTCAAATGATGTTATAAAGTAATGTTTCTTTCAACATCTGAGAGAAGAAGACAACTAAATATCTTATAACAATACTGATGGATATATATGATACGGTGAATACACTCAATTTTTTTAAAAGGATAAAATTTATTAACTTAAGAGTAGAGGAAGGGAGACCAGTGATATATCATGAAAATGATTTCAACATGATCCAAAATCATCTTGAGACAATAAGGAAAAAATTTTCTAATGATGTTTGGGTTCTTTTTTTCTTATCATCTTTTATAAAATATTAGTAAGTGATGGTAACAAAATTGATCAATTATTTTCGTAAAAATGATCTAAAAATCATAAGAATCCAAAATTTAATTTGTAATGAAGATATATGGAGAAAATAAGTCCATAGATATCCTAATAATGAAATTAATATATATGGAAGAGGATTTTCACCTCAGATAAAGAACTTGAGGCATTCAGTAGATAAATCCAAAGGGAGGAGTTATGGGAAATTGTTTAGACCATGCCCTGCATATTATAATCTTATGAAGAGGGGGCATCCCAAGAATAATTTTCAAGATATAAAGACTACCAAAAGATCATATTTTTAAAGTTCAAGTTCCAGAAATACCATATCTAAAGAAGGAAGCACTATACTTCTTGGTAATAAGGCTCCAATGAAATCTTAGGTTAAATAATCAAGATAAAATTTTAATTCCATAGTAGAAAGAGGATAAATGAAAAATTATGTTTCTATAAATTTTAGAAAAGCGAATCCACAAGATGAAAAAGTTTTTTAGATTATGGGAAAGTGGAATGTAAAAATTTGGATAAATAATAGCGTATTTTTTTTGAGTTTAATTCTAGTCAATTTAACCCAGGATATTTAAAGAATATAATTTCTATGGGCCAGTTATATGATAATGGATTTGGGAAACAAATTTCTAATGGATTTTATAGAGTCACTAGTGGTTCTCTATTAATTTCTAAAATAGTGAAATAAGGAATTCTCTACCTTACCAGAAGAATAAAAAGAGTCATAGTGGTCAAAGAATCAAATTCCATAATATTATATTTGTGACACTTTCTGATGGGTCATCTTAATGAAAATAGTATGAATATTATAGTAGAAATAGGAAAATTTAAGCTTGAGTTTATAGAAATAGGTAGTTTTGGAATTTATATACTTAGAAATCAATGTAAGGTTCCCTTTAGTATTAGTGGAATAACTCCAAAATCCCACTAACAAAAACTTGTTTATATTATTTTATAGGGACCATACCTATTCAAGTTGCATGTAGGACCATATTAATTTATGACTTTTATTGATGATTAAATTAGAAAGATATGGTTTTATTTCCTAAAGCACAAGTTATATGTATTTGGAATCTTTTTTGTGTGGAAAGTATTAGTTTAAATATAAACCAAATGTGAACTAAAGTGTTTGAGATTTGATAATGAGTTTGAGTTCAATGAAAGGATTTTCTAAAACTATTCCATACATTGAGGAATCAGACATGATAAAATATTTCCTAGAATGCCAAAAAAAATAGTGTAGCATAGAGGATGAATTATACAATTATAGAGAAGGTGTAAATCTTGAGGATTGAATTTTTAATTCCTAATGTTTTTTGGGAAGAATATTTGTATAAATATTTATATCTAATCAAACAAAGTCCTTATTCAGTAGTAGGGAAAATTTTACTAGAAGAATGGTGGTCTTGTAAAGCATCAAAACTTCATCACCTTAGAATCATTAGATATTTTTCCAATGCTCATATATATTTGAATTAATGAGAAAACCTTAATGTAAAGTCTCGCAATTTTTTATTTGTATGGTGTTTCAATGAGGATTTTATATTTATACTTTTGGATGATAGAAAAAGACAATTGAAAAAAGTAGAAATGTTCTCTTCATTGAGTAAGTTCATTATAAGGACTAGAACATAGTGGCTATGGAAGATGTAACATCTCTATTTTATCTATATAAATATTTGAAATATAACTCAAAATATATTTTCAGATATAGGAACTGAGATTAAGTGATATTCTGAGGCTTGGTGATATTAGAAATGACATTTTAAAAATATTAAATATATTAATATCACGTGTGCATAGTTCTCCTAATAGTGTAGAATAACCCCCAAATAGATTTTCTGATTGGAAATCTAAGACTACGTTGAGGTCAGAGTGTGATTTTTACCTAAGGAATTACATAAACTTGGAGTATGTCAGATTCTTGGGTTATGTGCGATAATGGGTGGATAAATAATAAATAAATAAATATTATTAATTTATTTTTAAAATTAAAATTACCTAAATCATTCCTTTATAAATAATTGGTTATGGGTAAATATTAGGGTAATCCACATAACCCTAAAGATATGGAGAGGATCCATTGAATATTGTAAGAAGATGACATTGGATCAAAGGATTAGATTGATACTGTAAGGATATTTTATGCCAACAGAGTTCATGGATCACTCTAATGACTGCAATGTAGGACCATTATTCATCAAATAGAAATCCAAACTTTAGTTATTATGTTTGATTTATATTTATTTCTTCCCCATTGATTATCCCATTATGAACATGAATAAACTCTATAAACCAGGTTATTCACAGGTCTATCATTCGTGCAGGTTTGGGATTATTTCTTCTTGTGATTGCAAAAATATTTTGAATTATGATCATTATCATTTGTCTATTTTTCTAATAGAAACATATCAAGGAAAACATAAACATGGATGAGTTTTATTACTCCTTTTTTGTGTAGTAATTTTCTCCACCATTTCTTCACACATTCACCACAAACATTTTTTTAGCTAGTGGTTCGACAGATACCCAATATTTGTATTTTCATGACCTTTTATCAGTACAAAAGATAGATATTACTAGTACAGTTCATTATTGAGTGTGAAATAAAGGTGAAACAATGATGTAGTATGATTAGAGGTAGATCAGGTTTAGATTTGAAGTTCCCATTCTCTCGCCATGGCATTCACCAATGGAACAATGAAACACAGATGATTCATGGTTAGATTTGATGATCATATTATGATGAGTGGTGATGGAAAGGATTTTCCATAAAATATATAAGTTTCCCAACATGATTCATTTCCAGATCAAAGTCTATAGGAATTATTGGATGACGCTGAGAAAGAATTGTGGGTTGTTAAAAAACCCACATTACACAACACGCAATCCAGAGCTACATGTCATGTTGGGCACTAGCTGTGCTGCTAGGATTTCCAAGTAATGGATCACACATCATGTGGTCTCTACCATACACCATTTGAATCTAATTGGAATATTTCCCATGTATACCATAGTATACATAGGAACAAACATGACTAGACACCCTAGAATGACAAAGTACACTAGTAGATCCATGTACTTTAACATGACTTGATGGACATAAGCATAACCGTGTACTCAGACTTAGTCATGCTAGTAGTACACAAGAACAAATAGACAACATATGCATAGTTCTATTCAACCTTTATATTCCATGTACCCTATGGGATACACTATGTATGTGGAGGTTTACATGTCATGTGAGATGGTGAGACATTGGGAGACTAGGGGATGGAAATACATGTCATTTACCCTTAGTACATGTCGTGTAATCCCACTTTGGATATCTATATCCTTTAATTTCTTTAGTATAAATCAAATTTTGTTGACTGTAATACCTTGGTACATTACCTAGAGGGTGCAATGTGGCATTATGTCCTTGGAATAGGATTGTGATCCCCTCCATGGGTTTATTATTGGATAGAGTTTGATGTATCCCCCTATAAGGCCAGGGTGGGATCTTTTATTATTCCTAGGTGGGATTTGTGTTATCAACATTACCACTATAACATCCCACATTTTATCACATAAACTTTCATTACATTTTACAAAACTGAGGATCTTTAAGGTTTAGTTCCTTGGAAACCAGGAACTTAAAACATGAAAACATGAAAACATAAAACATTCTTCTTAAACACTTGAAAGGATTCTCCTTATGTTCATACTAGGTTCATTACTACATATCATAACCTTGAGACATACATCAAAAGAAAGGGTGAGCATAAGGCCTAGAAAGGGAAACAAGGGGAAACATTTAACATGTGAACTTGAGATACATCAAAAATGTCATGAAAAAGAACTTTAAGGCATGAGAAAGAAATCATGAGGAATATCATAATAAAAATAACATTTTTCGTAACTTGAATATGTGGCTACAACATTTAATATTTACAATCATTTCTGTTTCACCAAGGTCCATCCCCAAGGTGTCATTAAAAATTACCAAGGTTATTCACTAAGGCATCGTTAAAAATAGTCATCTCTAGAGATTAAGTCATTACCCAATGCATTGGAGCGATATCAGGGCACACCCTTGACATGTATTTATTATCATGTGAGCCACATATATCATCATCAATAATTTCATAAACAACCCATATAGCATAAAAGGAATGGGTTTCATTTCATAATCATAACGTTTTAAAAACTGCTTTAAAGACACGATCTGTGTGTCACTTTAAAACCCACAGAAAAGGAAGGTGGGTCTCATGTATGTAAATCCCAGAATTTAAAATAGAACATTTTGGTATATATGTGAATGCCCCAATAGAAGAGATAGCTTTGAGTATTCACTTAATAAAATAAAAGAACTTTAGGACAAGAGAGAGAGACATTTTGAGACGGAAATTCTGCAGCATAACGACTATGTTTCAGGGTTTTAGAAAACTTTGAAAAGAGAGGGGACATGGGTCAAAGATTCATAAATGACCCATAAAACAGTAGAGGGACAGGATATGAAGGATATATGAAAATGGTAATGAAATTTTAAAGATATACCATATGAAATGAAGAACATGAAAGGAAGACAAAAATAAGATTTCTCTTATGAAAATTCGGCAGCCTAACGACGTCACTTAAACTTCAAAAAATGAATTGACAAGATCAAATAGGGCCTCTCATCATATGAAAATAAAATATCAGTATGATAGATATATAGATAATACCCCAACATAATAAAAAGGAACTTGAAAGACTTGACATGAAAGTAGAACTTTGAAAATGAGAAAGGTGAACGAATCCCTTAAAAATTCGGCAGCATAACGACGTCACATAAACTTCAACAAAAATGAATTGACGAGATCAAATAGGGTCTCTCATCATATGAAAATAAAATATCAGTATGATAGATATAGAGATCATAACCCAACATAATAAAAAGGAACTTGAAAGACTTGACATGAAAGTAGAACTTTGAAAAATGAGAAAGGTGAACGAATCCCTTAAAAATTCGGCAGCCTAACAGCGTCACATAAACTTCAAAAAAAATGAATTGACGAGATCAAATAGGGTATCTCATCATATGAAAATCAAATATCAGTATGATAGGTATAGAGATCATACCCCAACATAATAAAAGGTAACTTGAAAGACTTGACATGAAAGTAGAACTTTGAAAAATGAGAAAGGTGAATGAATCCCTTAAAAATTCGGCAGCCTAACTGCGCCACTTAAAATTTCAAAATACTAAATTGAAGAGATAAAATAGGGTCTCTCATCATATGAAAATAAAATACCAGTATGATATATTTAGATATAATACCCCAAAAAAAGAAAAAGTAACTTGAAATACTTGACATGAATGTAGAACTTGAGAAGGGTGAAAGAATCCCTTAAAAATTCGGCAGCCTAACGACGCCACTTAAACTTCAACAAAAATGAATTGACGAGATCAAGTAGGGTCTCTAATCATATGAACATAAAATATCAGTATGATAGATATAGATATCATACCCTAACATAATAAAAAGGAACTTCAAAGACTAGACATGAATGTAGAACTTTGAAAAATAAGAAAGGTGAACGAATCCCTAAAAAATTCGGCAGCCTAACAACGCCACTCAAAACATCAAAATACTGAATTGAAGAGATAAAATAGGGTCTCTCATCATATGAACATAAAATATCATTATGATAGATTTAGATATCATACCCCAACAAAATAAAAAGGAACTTGAAATACTTGACATGAAAGTAGAACTTGAGAAGGGTGAAAGAATCCCTTAAAAATTCAGCAGCCTAACGGTGCCACTTTAACATTATTAAAATGAAATGATGAGAGAGAGAGGGGTTATCTCATCATATGAACATGAAAAATACAGTAGGATGAATATAAAAGAACATCCTCCAACATAAGCTCATGGAGCATAAAAGAAATGACATAAAAGAGATTACTTGAAAAGAAACAGGGAGGTAGGATCCCTTACCTTAAAACATAACTCTTAAAACTCACAGGTTGGGACCTTGAGGGATTGGGGGCACCTTGGAAGGACTCCTTGGGAGGTAATGAGACCATAGCTTCGTTGGGGGAGAGTTGGGAGTCGAATGGATGAGAGGATGGCCTGGTATTTATAGGGAAAGTGAGGGGACAAGTCTTTAATGGCCAAGGGACACGTCATTAGTGGTTTTGGAAAAACCATGGAATTGCCCATGGTATTGGCCACCTGGGACACCTGATACCTTATCTTAATCTTCATAAGTCGACCATATTGATTACATACTTAATACATCATTTAATGATTTCATTAAACACCCGTAACTTAAAAACTGTATTTTCACTATTCATCGAAAATTCAACTTTCTCAGAAAAATCCCAAAATTTCACCTTAACCAAATATCGATGCTTTGATTTCAAAAATGAACTCCATTTTATAAAAAAAAATTTCTAAAAATTTTAATTTAATTTTTAAATAAATACACTATTCACCCAAAATTCATTTTTTTCAGAAAAATCCCCAAAATTTACCTTAACATAATATCGATGCTCTGAGTTCAAAAAGGAAATACATTTTATAAAAATAATTTTCTAAATATTTTTAACTAAATTTTTAATTAAAAAACACTACTCACCCGAAAAAACTAATACTTCACTAATAATTTATGAAACCGTTAATTAACCATTTTATTGAATCACATTACTTAATCAAGGTGCATAGATTATATTAATGCTTTATTTAAGTGATATTACTAATCCATTTGGTCACATTACTAATCCTAAGCATAAAATCACTATTAATAATTTACTATTCATCAAAAATTAAGTTGATCTTATTGGACTCTAAATTTCGTACTAAACATAATTGTAGAAGACCATTTTTTGAAAATCATTAAATATTTTTAATTATTTAAGGTTTACATAAACATTTTTTTTAAAATATACTTTCTCTAAAATTAACCAAAAAATATGCATACTATATTTATCCGGACATTTGAAAATTCATAAAATTCATCATAAGAAGAAATCAAAATTTTTATTTAAAAAAAGGATTACACAAGGTAGTTACGGTCTCCTTACATAGCCCCTTATCACACCAGCAAAAGACATAAGTGTAAGGTGTGATATGGTGAGAGAATCCGAGGAAGGCTCTGCCAACATTGCACGTGTAGTAATTTCTATCAGTTTGAACTTCTCGTGAAGACGATTCCGTTCTAGCATCATACGATGAAGTTCGGCTTGGGTTTGGTGCAGAGAAAAGCCCATTGGTGCTACCTCCTTCCCAAGTTCTATTAGATGGGCTTCGATCGGTCCAAGACTACTAGGTGAGGCCATCAAATCTTCTTTCTATATTAATTAACCAAGATCACTTGTATTTAGAGACAAATATTGAAATGTTTAGTTTCCATCGGTCATATTGACCAATGGTCATATAACAGTCAAAACCCAACAGTCTTATTTTAAATTTACTCATGTTATCCAATGAAACAGTTTTGTTGAGTAAAAAATAAAATAAAATAACACACAAAATTAGGAAACAAGATTTATTCAAAATTTCGGGTCGTTACAATCTTCCCCACTTAAGAAATTGCGTCCTCGCAATTTTTAAAATTGGGTTTTGAAATTTCATTTAAAGTCCCACACCGGAAAAGGAGTACATAAAACTATTACTTTAAAAGAATGAAAGGGAAGTAAAAAGGTCACCCGAGTTAACCCATACTAGGATTCCATGTAGGAAAACATGGACATGGAGGAAAAAACAAAGGGTCACATTCCAAAAGAGAGTGATAGAAAACATGATTAGGAGAAAGTTAACAACAAGAAAATCACAAACTTATGATGGGTCAAATGGTATTTGATTTCCTATTAGGAAACGTTAACAGACAAAGTTTTTTATGTTATGTTCCTTTTCATAGTTTTGAGGAATTCATTTACTACATAGAATAAAAACATAAAGAAATATATGTACCTTCAAGTAGAGTTTAATCCTTTAATAAGTTTCTACCAAAACTAATATTTTCTCCAAACGATGAGCATTCAAAAACACTTGGTCTAATCAAAATAAAAAGAATAATATTCTAGAGAATCACGTATTCCACAAAAGAAAAACTATCTATATTTAATCATTTATCCCAAAAATAGAAAGGGTAAGATAAAACAACTCTTCAAAAAGAAAGAATCCCATAGGAAGGGAATCTACTTTTAAATCTTCAAAGTTCCATGGTACGACCCAAAGTTCATCATAGACCATTCCATAAATAACTATCCTTAAAATTCCTCAAAATAACCCAAACTAATATTGAAACCCAAATACAAGAAGGACTTGATAACACAGTCTTCCAAGATAAACTTTATCATTCATCTCCAAAAAATATCAACCACTCCTAACATCTTATAATAAAATTAACTAACCTAAACATATTTTCCCCAAGATAGGTCAATCATTTACATAAGTAACCTATAATACAATAAGTTCACCTTGAATTCATTGATTCTTCAAAATATAAGTCAACCTTTACTCCTCAAATAAAATACCGTAGTAATATATTTACCTCGATCAAATAGGGTTCCCGAAATAGTGAACGTCTTCCAAAATAATAATCATCTTTTAATCCCCTAATCATCTCTGTCATATTAATACAACAATCGTCACATTTCCTATCACATTGGTTGTTGGGACATGTTCTTCCATTTCCCGCCATTAACTAAGGAAAGAAAGTACAATTAGGGGCTTAAATACTTAGCCAATAATCATTAAAAGGAAAATTAAAGCATAGAAGGATAAACTTGTAGAAGAAAAGTATACCCTAACTTGTGATCCCCTAGGTCACAATCTAGGTTATCCATGATAATATATTCTTATGTGAATATTTATTTTATTTTATCTTTGTTCCTTTAATAATGGTTCATACTAAAATTATGAACTTACCAAAGCATATCCCCCAGGAGTGTCGTAATCAAGAGTGCAAAAAGGCCCGTTTCCATGTACCAGTTCCTGTTTGAGTCTATCTCAAAGTGGTGTTTTCGAGTTTTACCCCTATGTACATCTGTGCCAGAGCCACCTCTACCTGCTCGTATCCAGACAAGGATGTATTTGCTTGGAAACCCCTTACTCAATACTCACCAAAATACCAGGAAGGTTTCCTATATTTAAACTTTTCTATACGGTTCTTCATAAAGTTTTAATATCCTAATTTCCACAAATAACTAAACCATCCTTTGATACCAACTATAATATCCCGCATTTTATCACATAAACTTTCATTACATTTTACAAAACTGAGGATCTTTAAGGTTTAGTGTCTTGGAAACCAGGAACTTAAAACATGAAAACATAAAACATTCTTCTTAAACTCTTGAAAGGAAATTCCTTATGTTCATACTAGGTTCAATACTTCATCTCATAACCTGGGGACATACATCAAAAGAAAGGGTGAGTAGAAGGCCCAGTAAGGGAAACAAGGGGAAACATTTGACATGTGAACTTGAGATACATCAACAATGTCATGAAAAAGAAATTTAAGGCATGAGAAAGAAATCATGAGGAATATCATAATAAAAATAAAGTTTTTCATAACTTGAAGATGTGGCTACAAAATTTAATATTTACAATCATTTCTATTTCACCAAGGTCCATCCCCAAGGTGTCATTCAAAATTACCAAGGTTATTCACCAAGGCGTTGTTAAAAATAGTCATCTCTAGAGATTAAGTCTTTACCCAATGAATTGGAGCTCTATCAGGGAACACCCTCGAAAAGTCTTTATTATCATGTGAGCCACATATATCATCATCAATAATTTCATAAACAACCCATGTATCATAAAAGGAATGGGTTTCATTTCATAATCATAACATTTTAAAAACTGCTTTAAAGACATGATCTTTGTGTCACTTTAAAACCCACAGAAAAGGAAGGTGGGTATCATGTATGTAAATCCCAGAATTTAAAATAGAAAATTTTGGTATATATGTGAATGCCCCTATAGAAGATAGTGCTTTGAGTATTCACTTAATAAAATAAAATAACTTTAGAACAAGGGAGAGAGACATTTTGAGATGGAAATTCTGCAGCATAATGACTATGTTTCAGGGTTTTAGAAATCATTGAAAAGAGAGGGGACATGGGTCAAACATTCATAAATGACCCATAAAATATTATAGGGACAGAATAAGAAGGATATATGAAAATGGTAATGAAATTTGAAAGATATACCATATGAAATTAAGAACATGAAAGGAAGACAAAAATAAGATTTCTCTTATGAAAATTCGACAGCCTAACGGCGTCACTTAAACTTCAAAAAATGAATTGACGAGATCAAATAGGGTCCCTAATCATATGAAAATAAAATATCATTATGATAGATATAGAGATCATACCCCAACATAATAAAAAAGTACTTGAAAGACTTGACATGAATGTAGAACTTTGTAAATGAGAAAGGTGAACGAATCCCTTAAAAATTCGGCAGCCTAACAGCGTCACATAAACTTCAACAAAAATGAATTGATGAGATAAAATAGGGTATATCATCATACGAACATAAAAGATCAGTATGATAGATATATAGATCATACCCCAACATAATAAAAAATAACTTTAAAGACTTGACATGAAAGTAGAACTTTGAAAAATGAGAAAGGTGAACGAATCCCTTAAAAATTCGGCAGCCTAACAGCGCCACTTAAAACTTCAACAAAAATGAATTGATGAGATAAAATAGGGTCTCTAATCATATTAAAATACAATATCAGTATTATAGATATAGAGATCATACCCCAACATAATAAAAAGGAACTTGAAAGACTTGACATGAAAGTAGAACTTTGAAAAATGAGAAAGGTGAACAAATCCCTTAAAAATTCGGTAGACTAACGGCGCCAATTAAAACTTCAAAATACTGAATTGAAGAGATCACATAGGGTATCTCATCATATGAACATACAAGATCAGTATGATATATTTAGAGATCATACCCCAAAAAAATAAAAAAGGAACTTGAAATACTTGACATGAAAGTAGAACTTGAGAAGGGTGAAAGAATCCCTTAAAAATTTGGCAGCCTAACAGAGCCACTTATACTTCATCAAAAATTAATTGATGAGATCAAATAGGGTCTGTCATCATATGAACATAAAATATCTGTATGATAGATATAGAGATCATACCCCAACATAATAAAAAGGAACTTGAAATACTTGACATGAAAGTAGAACTTTGAAAAATGAGAAAGGTGAACGAATCCCTTAAAAATTCGGCAGCCTAACGACGCCACTTAAAACTTCAAAATACTGAATTGAAGAGATAAAATAGGTTATCTCATCCTATGAACATAAGTATGATAGATTTATATATCATACCACAAATAAATTAAAAGGAACTTGAAATACTTGACATGAAAGTAGAACTTGAGAAGGGTGAAAGAATCCCTTAAAAATTCGGCAGCCTAACGGCGCCACTTTAACATTCTTAAAATGAAATGATGAGAGAAAGAGGGGTTATCTAATCATATGAACATGAAAAATACATTAGGATTAATATAAAAGAACATCCTCCAACATAAGATCATGGAGCATAAAATAAATGACATAAAAGAGATTACTTGAAAAGAAAGAGGGAGGTAGGATCCATTACCTTAAAACGTAACTCTTAAAACTCAAAGGTTGGGACCTTGAGGGCTTGGGGGCACCTTGGAAGGACTCCTTGAGAGTTAATGAGACCAGAGATTCATTGGGGGAGAGTTGGGAGTCGAATGGATGAGTGGATGGCTTGATATTTATAGGGAAAGTGAGGGGACAAGGCATTAATGGCCAAGGGACACCTCATTAGTGGTTTTGGAAAAACCATTGGATTTCCCATGGTATTGGCCACTTGGGACACCTCATAACTTATCTTACTATTCATAATTCGATCATATTGATTACATACTTAATACATCATTTAATAATGTCATTAAACACCCGTAACTTGAAAACTGTATTTTCACTATTTATCGAAAATTCAACTTTCTCAGAAAAATACAAAAATTTCACCTTAACCAAATATCGATGTTTTGATTTCAAAAATGAAATCCATTTTATAAAAATAATTTTCTAAATATTTTTAATTTAATTTTTAAATAAATACACTATTCACCCAAAATTCATTTTTTTCAGAAAAATCCCCAAAATTTACCTTAACATAATATCGATGCTCTGAGTTCAAAAATAAAATCCATTTTATAAAAATAATTTTCTAAATATTTTTAATTAAATTTTTAATTAAAAAAAACAATTCACCCAAAAAAACTAATGCTTGACTAATAATTTATGAAACTGTTATTTAACCATTTTATTGAATCACATTACTTAATCAAGGTGCCTAGATTATATTAATGATTTATTTAAGTGAGATTACTAATCCATTTGGTCACATTACTAATCCTAAGCATAAAATCACTATTCATAATTTACTATTCATCAAAAATTAAGTTGATCTTATTAGACTCTAAATTTAATACTAAATATAATTGTAGAAGATCATTTTTTGAAAATTATTACACATTTTTAATTATTTAAGGTTTACATAAACATTTTTTTTAAAATATTCTTTCTCTAAAATTCACGAAAAAATATGCATACTATATTTATCCGGACATTTGAAAATTCATAAACTTCATCATAAGAATAAATCAAAATTTTTATTTAAAACAAAGGATTACACAAGGCAGTTAAATTCTCCTTACATAGCCCCTTATCACCCCAGCATAAGACCTAAGTGTAAGGTGTGCTAAGGTGAGAGAATCCGAGGGAGGCTCAGCCAACATTGCCAGAGTAGTAATTTCTATCAGTTTGAACTTCTCGCGAAGGAGATTCTGTTCTAGCTTCATACGATGAAGTTCGGCTTGGGTTTGGGCCAGAGAAAATCCCATTGGTGCGACCTCCTTCCCAAGTTCTGTTAGATGGGCTTCGATTGGTCCAAGACTACTGGGTGAGGCCATCAAATCTTCTTTCTATATTAATTAACCAAGATCACTTGTATTTAGAGACAAATATTGAAATGTTTAGTTTCCAGCGGTCATATTGACCAATGGTCATATAACAGTCAAAACCCAACAGTCTCATTTTAATTATACTCATGTTATCCAATGAAACAGTTTTGTTGAGTATAAAAATAACAATAAAATAACACAAAAAATTAGGAAACAAGATTTATACAAAATTTTGGGTCTTTACAACCACTATGAAAAAGGAATCTATAACCTGTCTATAATTATAATCTAGTAGGGTTTGTGGTGTCCCCCAGTGGTATCGGTGTGACCCCCTACTTGGATGGTAAGATCTTTAGAGATCTAGTCAGTACTTCTTGGATGAGGCCCAATGATCAAGACATATTGGATAAGTGTCACCAGTGATAGCATGGATCATGGAGTGTATTATCCAAGATGATCATTTCCATGAATCCTTTAGAAATATACTCTGGATGATATTATTGGTTTATACAACCTGATATTGGTTTTCTACTATTATAATATATGGGTTTGTTGATTGTATTGACTTTATGAGCTGTCTAATCTTGATACTTTATTCTTATTGATAACGGGGTGTCCTAATAGGTATTTTTATACTCAACCATACATGGGATTTTCCTACACATGTCTTGTATTATGTAGACAAGAAAACTTTTGATAGTGTACTAGGAGAACCAGGAGTAGTTGAATCTTATATTGGGTTATACATACTGTGGTGTTTACCAAGTGTTGCATTTGATGATGGTCCCCTTATTCTAAGTAGGTTGGACTCCTTTAAAGTTTTGGTTGGGATTATATTTGGCCTATTTATCACTTTGAATACTTTTTTTTGTATTCGGATTACATTATATATTTATTAATGCATTGTCATCGGTTGTTTTAAATTTTATAATTTTATGGTCTTGGAGATGTGTGTGTGTACATGTACAAAGGTTAATGACTCCCATGTATGTGATATGACTACTAAGCATTTATCACCTTCCCTTAGCCTATTTGTGGAAAGATTTGGGTGGTTATACTTGTCTTATCTTAGGCCATGGGGGCCTGGTGGTTCAGTTCATGAAATAGTGGCATCAGAGCATGTTTCTACCTTAGGACCAGAGCATAGTTTTTTTAGTAGTGAGGTTGGTTTGGAATATATAGAAATAGTATTAAAGTGTTTTGAGATTGGATTTTAGGGCAGGTACTATAGTGATGGTACAATGACTGAAATAACCATTCATTGGGACTCTAATAACCTACTTTTTGGATTGATACATGTAGACACTGGTTCCAGGGAAATTTTTTATATATGAATCATATAGAAATTGGTCGTTGTTTTGTTTTCATTCTTCAGTAATCTCCCTAGATATATTCATTGATCATAGTGAATATTTTTTATTTTTTGGATTCCTCCATGATAATTTATATCCATGATTCAATATCATGATCATAAGGATGATCTGGAGAGTGGAGACGCTTCAGTATAGGGGCATATATAGAAGGTGGTACCTTTAGTCTGTTTTCCAATTATGCCACCACTCGTAGAGAAACAGTTAGCACCGGACGTACTGATTGAGGATTCATGAACACTAAGTGAAATTCATGAGTTTCAAGGGTAGTGACCTCCTAGATTTTAGGGTGAGATAGATCCTTAGGCAGCTAAGGATTGGCTTGTGGTAGTCACCCATGTTTTTATCATTGTGAGGAAACCTACCGATCTGATAGAGGTCCTTGTAACAAGTGTTATTCAAGGCTCCTTCAGGCGATGGTGGAGTCTGTTGGATTTGTCTCATGATTATAAAAATCTCTCCTAGTTATATTTTGAGTATCTATTTAGTGATGAGTTCTATCCATCCATGTTTTTATTCGCTCACATCCAGGAGCTTATGCTTTTGCAGTAGAAAAGTATGACCATGGAAGAGTATTCAATGATGTTTATTGATCTATTAAGATACTCCATTAATATGGAGTGAGATCCATTATTTATAGAATAAAACTTTGATAATATCTTATGAAGGTGATATCATAACTTTATTGATATATATTTTAATTACCACCTATGATGTAGTACTCGAGAAGGCTTTAGTTGTGGAGAGAAACTTGATAGAGTAGACGATAATAGTGGGTATTGATAATGGGAACCTAGGATCAGATACCTTGGTAGCTGATATCCAATGACAGTCTTAAGGATTGAAGTGTCTGAGATGATTTAGGATTCAATACTATAATAAAGGTTTTATGGTTTATGGATATTAATATGGTTCGAGTCAGATGAGGTAGATGTGGTGCTTCTCATGAAATGATCAGTGATATCTCGCTCGGGATTGTTTGGTCCATCATGAAGCTGACAGAGATATGGTTAATATATCACATAGATAGAGACAATGGTAGGAAAAAGGAGGTATGTAGGGAAATAAATGTGGTATAAGTGAAGGTAGTATCGGAAGGTGGAATTTAGTTTGACTTATTTCCACCACCACCCCTAGGTAGTCCACGCCAGGCTTAGGGAGCTGGTGGTTAGGGGAGAGGATCGCTGCATTCCATGGAGAAATATGACCTCGAGGCTCTAGGGAAAATATGAGATATGATACGTGTATTCTATACGTTATCTTAAATATTAGTAGATACATGATCTATCTACTCTTTCTTTAACACATCTTTTGTTTGATACATATAGAATCTGGTTGAGCCTTTGGCTTAAAACATTCTCTTGGAGAATCTAAATGAACGTGAATTTGAAATCATACACCTTTACTAATAATGTAACCTGATTCTTAAAGGCATGACCTTCTTATTAGATCTATTTATAGAATCTATGAGCCTTATAAAATCATCTTATGTATGGAACGACTAACCATAGTTCATACCTAGATAAATTTCTTCACGGAGAAGATGTGGTGTGTTCGTGATGATGGGACAAAATTTTCCTTCATTTGTGAGACAGAAACCCAGCAAGAGAATGATGGAATTATACATAGAATAGATCAAGTTATTAATCACCATTTGTCTATCATGACTCTTTGAGTAATGAATTCTATTGTCTACTTAGTTTCCTACTGCAGTGGTAGAGTATGTGGGAAAACTTTTTGAAGACATGCTAGGATTACATCCCCACTGAAAGATTTACTTCTACATTTACTTACACCATAGGATGAACCCAATATCTTCACCCACATATCAGATAGATCTTGTAGAGATATGAGAGTTGAGGGTGAATTTGTATGATTTTAAGAGGAAGGGATTTGTGAGACCCAGTGTTTCCCTCTAGGAAGTTCTAATTTTTTCACCAAGAAGGTGTATGAGAGATTTATATTTTTTGTGGATTATCATTGCTTGAACTAGGTGATCATGAAGAACATTTATCCACTACTGATGATCAATTAACTCTTCAACTAGATGATATGGGTTTAATGGTTCTCAAAGATTGAAATCAGATCAGGCTATCACCAGTTATGAGTATGATATGAGGATGTAACAAAGATATAATCTTATGTCGCAATAGTTACAATGAGTACTTGGTGATGTATTTAGGCTTTGAGAAATTTATAGAGGTTTTCATGGGACTTAAAAACTAGATCATTCATCCTTCCTTAGACTGGTTTGTGGTAGTCTTCATTGATGATATCCTAGTGTACTTAGTGTCTATAAAGGAGCACACATGACACTTGAAGATGGCCCTAGACATACTATAACATAACTAAATTTATGGGAAGATCTTGATGTGTTAGTTATGGATTCAGGAGGTAAACTTTCAATGTCATGTAACTGAATGATGGTATATTAGTGGGCTCAGTGAACATCGAGGTAGTGTTAGCTTGAGATCCACCCAAGAGCATGATAGTGGTACTGAGATTCATTGGATTGGCAGGATACTATAGGAGATTCATGCCTGATTACTCTATGATATTGGTAACTTTCACTAATATGAACTAAAAAGGGAATACATTCATGTGGATGGAGAGTTTACAATATAATTTTAATGGCCAAAGGAAGAATATGGTAAGTAACCCCTTCTTAAGATTCCCAGAGGAGGGTGTTGAGTACATAACGTTCTGTGATGGCTCAGGGGCAGGAATTATATGTGTACTGACATAGAGAAGTGCTATGATTTCTTTTGGGTATCCATAGTTTATACCACATGATAAGAACTACATTACCCAAAACCTTGAGTTGGGAGTGGTAATATTTCCCTAAAAATGTTTCAAAACTACCATATGGTTGAACAGTTTATTGTGTACTCTAAACAAAAGAGTCTTAGGTATATATTATATCAGAAGGATCTTAACATGAGACAAAGGTGGTGACTAGAGTCCATCCAAGGTTATGACTTTGATATAGTCTAGACTCATGGGAATGGGAACATGGTAACATATGATCTTAGTAGGAGATCTTGCTCACAGTTGTTGACTGAGGCTTTAGAGAATCTAGCCTCATTATGGTTCCCCTTTGAATAAAAGTATGGTTTTTAAAATATATATTTAATGGTTGTTACTACGAATCTTCTAGAACATTCTAGGGAGGTTCAATGTGTATATATTGACTGTGATACCATATATACATAGGTATTCATTGGATTATCTCCTAAATAATTTTTTGAAGGTGGGGTGCACATAATCCTTTTTCATAGGACATATTATGGTACCAGTGAAGATGCAAGAAGATGTGATGATGCATTTTCATACATCCCATTTCATTGTATATTAATTTATGGAAAAGAGGTACCAAGACCTCCAATATCAGTTTTGGTTACCAGGTATGTATAAAGGTGTAGCAGAGTTTGTCTCTCGATGCCTCACTTGTCAGCAAGTGGAGGATAAGAACCAGGTTCTAGTGGGTTTATCTTATACCTTTTTTGTTCCAGAGTGTAAGTGGGATGGTATATCTATATATATTATGATAGGGTTTCCATAGATGGATATATTTCATGATCCCATATGGGTTATAATAGGCTAACTCGCTAAGTTGTCCCACTTCCTAGCTATCTAAGAGCCAAGTTTAGCAGAAAGCTTGGGACACCTTTATGTGTATGAGATGTCCATATCTACATAGTTCCCCCAATGATCATTTTATACCATAATTATTGCTTACTTTCGTGATTATCGAGAGGATTTATGTTTTTATTTGGGACTCAGTTTCATTTAAGCATGGTGTTTCACCCCAAAACTGGCTGTCAGAATGAGCATATCATTTAGGTTTGGAGGGTTATGTGGGGGGATTTCATTTTGGAATTTGGCTATAGTTTAAGGATCACCTACCATTGGTGAAGTTTTCATATAACCATAGATACCATTCCAACATCATTATGGAACCATTCAAGGACTTTTAAAGGCGTCCTTACAGGTCACCGCAATGTTAAACTGATCTAGGTGAGTCATCACTCATGAGCCCAGAGTTGGTACGAACCATGACAGAGAAGCTGTAGACCATTTAGGAGTGGATGTGGACTTCACAGAGCCATTATAAGTCCTATGCGGACCAATGATAAAGGCCTTTGGAGTTTAAGTAGGGATACCATGTGTTTCTAAAGGTATAACCTCAACATGAATTATAGATATTTGGTTAGGGATGCAAGTTATCTCTGAGATTCATCAGTACTTTCCAAATACTGCACAAATTCAGGGAGGCAGTGTACCACATGGCTCAACATCCGTAGTTAGACTATGTACACAATTCCTTCCATGTGTTTCTACTAAGGAGCTATGTGAATGAACCATCTCATGTTATCAGCTAGGGAGAGTAGGAAATAAAAGATGAAGATACATTTGTAGAGTACTCGATGTAGATTGGGGATCGATAAGAGAAGATACTTCATGGGTTAGTGATTCCCTTGGTGCGTGTACGGCGGTCAGATAAGAGTATTTAGGAAAGTACATGGAAGCATGGGTCCCAGATGAGAGCTCAGTAATAACATATTTTTTAGAAGTGATTTTTGTTTTTTAGGATGAAAATACCTATGGTGGGGAGAATGTAATGTGTCTATTTTTTCTAGTTAAATATTTGAAATATATCTAGTAATATTTTCAATGTTAGGCACTGAGACGACATGAAATTTTGAGACCCGATGAGCCCAAAATTTATATTTTAAAAATATTAAAAATATTAATGTCACACACATACAACTTTCCTAAAAAAGTGGAATAAAACCTAAATATAAGTTTAGATTGGAAATATAAAATCACTATTGTGTTTAATGTGTGGGTTTTACCCTATGCTTTATAAAACCTTGGAGCGCATCATACACTTGAGTTATACATGGTCATGGGATAATAAATAAATAAATAATAAATTTAATTCATTTATTTTTCAAATTTCCATGACCTAAATCCATCCATTATAAATAATAGGTTATGGGTAAATCTAAGGGTTAAATTTATATCCCCAAATACCTAGAGAGGTGCTTTTGGATATTGTTGGTGGATGACCATAGTTTAGAGGATCAGATCGATACCGTAGTTATTATCTACACCAATGGAGTTTGTGGATCTCACTATTGATTATGATGCAAGATAATTATTCATTAGTGACTGATATAAACTTGAGGTAGGATGTATTATTTATATGTATTTATTCTCCATTGATTATCAAATGATGAATGTGAATCAAATCCACCAAGAGGTTGATTCATGGGTCAATCATTATTACAGGTTTTAGAATATTATTATTGGGATTGGGGAAATAGTTTTATTGGGTATCAATACTCTTTGTTCGTCATTTTAATATAAATAGGTCAAGGAAAAACCAAAACTATCCTAGGTTCATTCCTTTTTTTGTGTTTTTCTCCAATGTTTCTTCATATGTTAATCGTAGAAAATTTCTTTGGCCTGCGGTTCGATGTATTCATGGAATCCTATTATTGTGGGATAGTTATTCGATGCAACAGACCAATACGTTGTATGCAGTTCATGATTGAGGTTGTGACAATGATAGAGGGAAATAATTGTTAGATAAGATCCATAATGGTGGTTCCTATTTTCATTATTTAGCATGCAGTAATGACACAATTCAACACGAATGATTCCTGATCAAATTTGATGGTCGGATTCCAACAAGCGGTGGTAGAAATTATTGGATGGATAATATCCAAAATTCATATCATGATTCATGGATATATCTAAGGATGAAGGAATGGGTAGATGATACGGAGAAGGAACCATGGGTTTCTACAAAACCCACATTACACAGCTCTTAATGAGGAGTAACACACCATGTGGGGACCTATCAGTGCTACTAGAACTTTTGTGGAAGATAAGGATCACACACCGTGTGGTCCCTAACACACACTTTGTGACTTTTCCTTGTGTATTTCTAGGTATATTGGAGGATAAATTGGAATATACACAACGAGGAATATTACTAGGCCAAATTTCCTGGGTAGAGCCATATACTTGGACATGACCATATATAAATTGGTTGAGACATGTAATCGGACATGATTAGGAAAATAGTACAAGGGAATGAAAAAAATGGGAATATTTTTAGTCAAACTCTACATTCCCTTTACCATATGGGACACATCTTATCTTTGTAGGTTTACATTTTTTGTAAGATGACAAGATACAAGCATACTAGGGGTTTTAAAGACACACCATGTACCCCTTGTACATGTCATGTACGTATATGAGGATATTTAGATCCCTTCATTTATTTACTATAGACCATGTTCAGTTGAGTTTGATAGCATGGTAATTTCCCACGAGGTTATAGTGAATCATTACATTCTCGATATATTATTTTGATCCCTTATATGGGTTTGTTATTGGATAGAGTTTGATGTATCCACCAATGGGACCAAGGTGGGATAACCTATCATTATAAGGTGGGGTTCATGGTATTAGCATGAAAATCATGCATAATACATCAATCCCCAATCTAGAAGGATGATATAGTAGGGTTTTTTGTGTCCCCTAGTATCCTAGGTGTGATCCCCTACTTGGATGATGATACCTTCAATGATCCAGTGAGTACTTATTGGAAAGGGCCCAATGATTATGTCCTCTTGGATGAGCATCATCAGTGATAGCATGGCTCATGGAGTGGATTCTACATAATGAGAATTAACTTTAATCCTTGAGAAATATCCTCTAGCTAACAGTATTAGTTGAGACCACTTGATACTAGTTTTATGTTATGATTATAGTTGGGTATGTTTATTATATTATTGATATGAGCTAACTACTCTAGGTTCTTTACGATTAGTGATTTCAAGGTGTCATAATGGGTATTGTTACGTGCACCCTTACATGTAATTTTCCAACATGTTCCATTTATTATGTAGATTATCAACCTTTTGACAGAGTCTTAAGAGAACCAATAGCAAGAAGATCCTAGATTGGGCTAGATAGACTGAGGTGATTACGAGGTGTTGTATTTGACGGTGGTACCCTCCTTCTAAATAGGTTAGACTCCATTGAAAATTTTACTGGGATTTTATTTGGCCTCTTTATTACATTCAATACTTCTGTTTTTATTTGATTATGGGCTCGGTATATTCATGCATGGGTATTGGTTGTTTTACATTTCAAAATTGTATGGGTTTGGATATGTGTGTGTGTGTGTATGTACTTAGGATAATGACTCCCATGTGTGGGATATTCCTAATCAGTGATAGTAACCATCCCCTAGCCTATTTAAGGAAGGATTGGGATATTCACACTCATATTATCATCATCTAGGCAGGCCCCAGAAGGTAGAGTCATGAAATAAGATGGGAGAAAATAATAATCTTAAGTCTAAGTTGACATTGGAGGGTATTTCAGATTAATTCAGCTACCATAATGTCTAGGACATACTAAGTTTATCAGAAATAAACCAATTCTAGAAAAAAGTTCATATAACAACACAATAAGTTCAAATAAAAGACCAATGAATGATATATTGTAATGATCAAGGTCTAGTGAAGCTCAATGTAGATTACCAGAAAGTGATTTACTAAAATTATCATTACCAAAAAAAGATGAATCATAGGTTGAATTATGAAGATATTCCAAGATCACATGACCAGAAGATATGTATAGAGTGTTGAATTGGTTCCTTGATCCAATTTATTTATTATTATTTTTGATTATTTAAATAACTATAATTTCTCATACACTGTATGATTTATCTATTTTTAGTTTTTACATATTATGGATAAATCATCAAGTGATCGTATGTGTGTTTAATTGACCTTGAGTTGAGAAAGCGTGAGTTAAATTTTTTAAAAGTCAAGAAGTGACCTTGATTTCTATGACCGTGAGTGAAAATATGAAAAATTATGGAAGTAACCGTAAATGAAGTGATCACATGAAGAAAAATGAAGTGACCACATGAACAAAAATAAAGTGGATGCATGAACAAAAATGAAGTGACTACATGAACAAAAATGAAGTGACTGAACGAACAAAAATTAAGTGACTGAATGAAAAAAAATAAGTTACCAAATGAACAAAAATTATGTAAACACATGAATAAAAATTATGTGATTAAATGAATACAAGTTGAGCAAACATATAAACATAAATTAAGTGACAAAAAGAAGAAAAATGAATTGAATGAAAGTTGAAATGAAAAATATCCCATGGTTTTGAAAATGAAAAACATCTTGATCATAATTTTAAATTTTTTAAGATGTTATATGGTTTGAAACAATATTCTTGAGATTATTATAAAAAGTTAAATTATTTTCATATGATTTTTTTGAAGGAAATAATTGATCTTAATTTATTTATTTAGAAATATTGTAATGATATCTTGATTATAAAAATTAATGTTGATGAAATTATTTTTGGATATTCTTTTAAAAAAATTGTGATGAATTTTCAAGAATTAATTACTTCTGAATTTTATATGAACATGATGAGAGAATTTAAATTCTCTCTTGGTCTACAAGTATTTCAAATAAATGATGGTATTTTTCCTAATAAATTTGAGTATGGTAAATATTCAGTTAATAGATTTGGTTTAGAAAATTCTAAAAGTGAAAATAATCTCATGAGTAATACTTGCAAATGAGATTTATATAAATATGAAAAATTATTTATTATTAAAACTTATAGAGTCATGATTGGAAGTTAGTTATACTAAATTGAATTCAAGCATGATTTAATGTTTTCTATTTTATTATGTTCTAAATTTCAATGTGAACATAAGGAAAGTCACATTAAATTTATTAAGAGGATTATTAGATATATTAAAGGATATTTGAATATTGGATTATATTACCCTGGAAGAAAACAATTTGTATTTTAAAAGCTATTTTGATTCTGATTTTGCTAGATTCAAGATAAATAGAGAAATAACTTCATATATCTGTCATTTACTCAGTAAATATTTAGTTTATTAGGCTTCAAAGAAACAAAATTATGTTGGTATTTCAACTAATGATTCTAAATACATAGCCAACTCATCTTGTTATTCTCAATAATTATGGATTAAAGAAAGACTTTTTTATTTTTATTTTTTTGATAAGATTCCTATATTTTGTGGAAATAAATCCAATATTTCTATTTTTAAAAACTCCATAAAAACTCTAGGAATTAGAAAATTAATGTTAAATTTTATATTCATAGGGATCATGTTAAAAAATTAAATATAAATTTAGGATTTATTTTTATAGAAAATCATCTTGCAGATATCTTTACTATTACCCTAGAATTTACTATGTTTGAGAAAATCATGTTTGAACTTGGTATGATGGAAATTAAAAAAAATCCATGAATTTAGTGTATTTTGAGTGTGTTTATATACTGAAATTATCATATTTACATTAAATTTATTATAATTTGGAATCTATTTTTTTAGTTTTCTATTTTCAATTTCTATACACATTTTTTTATTATATTATTGTTTTATGTTTTCTTATATATACTAGTTGATGTTTAATTAGTGTTTAAACATTTAGTTTTCATAAAATGTTATTTTATGATGTATTTCTCATTATTTTTCACAAAAGAATTTTCAAATCATCTCACTATATACAACTAAATTTTCTAAAAATGGAAGGATTTATAGTATCTCATTAACACATGTTTTGAAATATGCTTGTTTAGGAAAGTTTTATACAATAATTAAATTCATTTTATGTCATTTTATCTTAAAAAATATGCTTATAAAATAAAATATGATTCTATTTTCCAAGAATGGTTAAATATATGGGGAGTTAATTTTTAACTATCAAACTATGGGAGTGTAGCACTCTAATAGGGGAGAATCATTTTTATTTTTACTAGACAATCTTTTTTATTGAAACTGTATCTTTTTTATAGTTTTAAAAAGGGGAGAATATTTTCATTGATCCTTAATAATTTTAACATATCATTCCATATTAATGTATATTATAATACACAATTATATTTTTATGTCTACACATATTGTTTGAAAATGTATAAATTTAGGGCAATCCTATTTATGTGTTTGAGGTAACTTTTAGGTTAGTTTATTTCATAATAATAATTAAGGGGGATATTTGTTTAAAGTTATGTTTAGAAGGGAAAGTTTAATTCCCAGAAATGGATATTTATCTTAGGGGGGATATTTAAACCTTAAATTTTTAGTACATTTAAGGATAAATTGGAAAATATTTTTGATCAATTTCAAAAATGGGGATTTTTTTGGAATTAACATTTATTTTGAAATTACCAAAAAAGTGTGAGAATGTTAAATTGTGTAATGCCCCGACCCCAGTTACCCAGAGTCAGTGCATTATTATGTATCATTGGTATGATCACCAAAGATCAAGTCTCGAAAGACCGATTAGTTTAGTAGACTTGGAAGTACTAGATACATTAATAAGGTTTACATTACATCATAAAATGAAAAAATACAACAAAAACATTGTTTCCATAGAAAACACTGAGATCCCATAGACTATCCCTACAGGTCAGTCATAATATACTTCTTCACATCCTGGAAAAAATAAAACATATAAAGGGGTGAGCTCAGATGCTCAGTAAGGATAACAATATAGCGGAAGCTTTTATAAACAAGCATAAAAATTTAAAGAAATGTATAAAACTAAAACAAAAGCCTTTTCAACATAAACTTCATCATAATATGGAAAATATAAATCAAAATAATTCCATTTACTTACTCACATGGATATTCTACCAATCAAATAATCCCATGCAATATCAATATCCACTTTCATAATGATGGAATGCATAATGCCAGACTGTCATAACCACATATTCAAGGCCTTGTGCCAAGACTATAAATAAGATTTTGTCAAGGCCTTGTTCCAAGACACTAGTTTGTCTCATGAGACCTACTGATGCATCGAGAAGCTATAGCAGGCTCCACCCGTCACTTACTAAGTCCAATTCATTCCTCATATGAAAAGTTTTAAAAATAAAATAAACATCCGTATTAAAACTAGCATACAAAATGTCAATACTTTATCCATAAACCATGAATGGTATAAAAATAACACATCCATAGTCAAAAATATCACAAAACATTCAATAAAATATGTAAGATTTGTATCATAATAAATCAACTTCAAACAAATTTAAAATCCATCAAGGGTTGTTGATATAGATGAAAATGATTTGTAAAAATCCTTGAGAGAAATATCCATTTTTCATAAAAACATTTAAAATTCACACAATTTAGAAAGGAATATATTTAAAGAAATTTTTGAATTAAAGTGTCCAATACCACTTTGAAACTTTTTAAAGGAATTAACATTTTAAAAACATTCATGTCCATATAAATAAATCCTTAAAAACCATTTGAAAACATGGACATTAATGAGAATTATTTAGAAGAATAAATATTTAAAACATTTAAAATGATGTTTTAGTAAAAAAAGTCCCTTAAAAATAATCTCTTTGAAAACATTTATATGAAACATGGACATGGATAATAAATATTTCTCAGTAGATACCTAAGTAAAAACAACCTTAGATAATAAAGAGATTGTGAAATTAACCCTTACCTTGTACGTTTCCTTGGTCTGGGGTAGGTTATCCTCTAGTATAATGGTGAAATAATTGTTATTAAATTATACAATAATCATATATATTAATATGATATCATATATTATCTTTTAACATTGCTTTGTTAATAATATCTTAGTATTATCGTCGTTTTGAGCATTAATGGATTCGTTTTCCTTTATATTATTTTTTATGTGAGTCATATTTGTTATGGATGGGATGTATCTTATTCATATACAGAATTATATAATGTCTTTAGACATTATCTTTAATTATCTAATGAGAATTAGTCTTGAATTGATACGATGGGGAATGAATCTCATCGCATTCCTGGAGACAGTAATCCGTACGTACGCACGAGCGACAATATCATTCTTTTGATATTAAAATAATATATAATTGGATGGTTTATCATATATATGGAATAATTATCATGTTATATTTATTATTTACATCAATTAAAAATCATTATTATACCCATCCAAATAATAATGTATTGAATAACAATTACACCACGACGTGGAGACAGTAATCCGTACGTACACACGTATGGTGACATGTCATTCAAAGGATGGATATAATAATAAATTTGGTTGTACAATATTTATAATAACATAAAATTATATATAAGATACTCTAGTTATTATTTTATAATGTAAACAACAAATAAAGATGAAGTGGAAGAAGAAAGGAACTTGAAATAGGTGATGAAATATTTACATGTTCTTCGGGTTCTTCCTTTTGATTTGATCAAAAGGGATCCTTAAGTAGGATTTCTGACTAAATTAAGGCCTCCATGATGAAGGGAGGATAGTTGAGAGGGTATTTGGGCAGATTTTGGACGATAAAAATGGCTTGGAAGGTGGGAATTAGAGAGAAGGGGGAGTGCCCTTTTATAAGAAGGGTGAGGGGCACCTTAGGAAAAGCTAGAAATATTATTTTATAATAAAATAATTTTCTGTTTGTAATGGCTCCAAAATATATTATTTAAAGTATAAGGTGGTTATGGGTTGAAAACCACTCAACCAATAGGTTTTAGATAGGTATGGGTCACCATATTATCTTTATCTTTTAGATTTAACTCTTAGTTAAATAGTTTGACATTTACCATGTCTCTTTGTATTTTTATATTATATGGTTAATAAACTTACTATATACTTCCAAGAGAACCCCAAGTGGTTAATTAATGATACAAATATCATTATATAAATATTTTTTCCAAACCTTAGATTTTTAGTAATATAATATCAATTAATAATATAAAATTTGTTTTAAAAACTCTTTTATGCAATTTTGACTCTATTTGGTATTTTGTTTTTACTAAATTCATAACAACCTTATTACTTCAAAAAAAATTCATCTAACCAACCATAATATGTCATATTGACCTATAAAATTAGTTTAATTCATAAAAAGTCTCAAATTACATTTATTTGGATATTAATAATATCAATTATTTTAATATTTCATTAATTAGGTAACTATTGCATCATTATTGTGTCATAAATGAATTAAATTATTTAATGTCTAAAAAATATAAATAAAATACAATTATGTAGGAAATATTTTTATCTTTCTAATGAATATTTATATTCTAATTTATATAATATATAACCTTATATTAAAAATTGTGTAGTTATTAAAATTTGATTTTAACTCTTTTAACTCTTCTTTAAATAAAATAATAATAAGTGTCTTAATCTCATTCAAGTGGACCTAAAGGATAATATTTTATTCATAATGTTGTTTTTGGTCGAATTAAACTTATCCAATATAATTAGGACATGTGTTAGGGTAATAATAATATCATTTTGTACCCTTAATTACCCTATTTACTTTTAACCGTGGTAAATAAAAGTAAAAAGTTACTATTCACCAAAAATTATTTTCATCTTATTGAACCACATTTTTCTTACTGATATCAAATGTTTCTCTCAAATTTTTTAAATTCCACTCACAAAAGCGGTAAAATTAAGTTTTATGTGAATTTTCCAATTCTCCTAGGAGGTGGGTAAAATACGGTGAAAAGTTCAATAGAATTTTTATATATCTAAAATTATTATAAACTAACTCCGAGGAATTACATTGAACATATATAGGTATTATGTATCTATTTTGATCTTAAATAAATTTAAATAAAATAAATAATTATTTAAATAAAAATTCGGTTTTAAACTATAACTCAGTGTTTTTCACTATTCATCAAAAATTGAAAGTTTTTAGAAAAATACCAAAAATTCACCATAAGTTAATTTCGATATTTCGAATCCAAAAATGAAGTCCATTTTGAAAGTTAAAATTTATAAAATTTCAAAAAGTAGATATTACTATTCATAACGGCTAGTATGATTGGTTGTGGTGTGTTAGAACTTGAAGTTGCGTATAATACATGGTATTGTATTATTCAAAGAGATGCGTACCGTGGAAGCTTGGGGTGTTACATTCTACCCCTTCAAATAATTTCTTCCTAGAAATTTCTAGAATATTATTGCATAAAAATACTCGGGTGGTTCTTCATCATAAGTTCCTCGGGGTCCCACGTTGCCTCTTCCATCTTATCGTTTCTCCATAGAACTTTTACCAGGCGAGTCGTCTGGTTTCTCAGCACTTGTTCTCTTGTATTAAGAACCTTGACATCCTCTTCGCAATAAGATAGATCGGGTTCCAGTTCTAAGTCATCATAGGTGAGTACATATGTTGGGTCAGGCATGTATTTTCTCAATAGTGATACGTGGAATACATCATGAACTTTGGAGAGACTTGGCAGCATTTCCAAATGGTAATCTACAACCCCAATTCGTTCTAGAATTTTGAAAGGTCCGATGTACATGGGACTCAATTTTCCATTCCTACCGAAATGTATAACTCCCTTCCATAGAGATACCTTCAAGAAGACATGATCTCCTACATGAATTTACAAATCCTTCCTTCAGTTATCGACATAGCTCTTCTACCTACATTGAGCTTCTTTGATGTGGTTTTGGATTACCTTCACCTTTTCCATCGTTTCCTCCACCAGTTCTGGGCCTACGAGTTTTCTTTCACCAACATCATCCCAATAGGTTGGTTTGCGAAATCTCTTTCCATATAACGCTTCATATGGTGCCATCTGAATACTTGAATGGATGATATTGTTATATTAAAATTCTACTAGAGGTAAATATTGATCCACATACCTTGAAATCCAAGTGAGCATGATCTCAACATGTCTTCTAAGGTATGAATATTCCGTTCTGATTTTCCATCAGTTTGTGGGTGGTAGGCAGTGCTCAAAAGAAGTTCAGTATCCAGAGATTTTTGAAGACTTTTCCCAAATCTTGATGTAAAACGGGGATCAAGATGAGAAACAATCTATAGTGGTACTCCATGAAGTTTTACAACTTCATTAATATATAGTCTTGCTAATCGTTCAAGTGGTAAATCTTCTCTTATAGAATGAAAATGTGCTGACTTGGTAAGATAATCAACAACGAACCATATTGCATCATTCCTTCTATGAGTCTTTGGTAGTACCATGACAAAGACTATCATAATGTTATGCCATTTCCACTCAGGTATGGGAATAGGTTGCAAAACTCCTCCAGGCTATTGCCTTCCAGCTTTCACTTGTTGAAAAACCATACATCTTGACACAAAATCAGCAATAGCCCTCTTCATGTTGTCCCACCAAAAATGTTCCATTCAAATCTCTATAAGTTTTTGTTCTCCCAGGGTGTATAGAGAAATTGGAGTTATGAGCAACATCCAACAATTCTCTTTTTAGATCAGGTATATAGGGAACACAAAGTTTCTTCCCAAATTTTAAAATTCCATCTTCATATACGAAGTCACTCAGTTTCCCGTCATTCACAGCTTTAATATTCTTTTGAAACTCTTCATCATCGGTCTGAGAACTCTTTATCCATTCTAGTAAAGATGGTTTGGCAACCATTTGAAAAAGTATTGATGTTTCAACTTCCATGGTGATTCCCATATCTATCTTTACTAGATCCATGTATATAGGATCCTTTTTTAACTCTCATCTTGTTTAAAACTCCATGATCCTTTTTTCTCAAAGAATCTGCCACCTTATTTTTCTTCCCTAGGTGGTAGTGTATCGTGCAATCATAATCCTTGAGTAGTTCAAGCCATCTCCTTTACCTCATGTTGAGTTATTTCTATGAGAAAATATACTTTAAACTCTTGTGATCGGTATATATCTCACATTTTTTTACCATAGATATTGTGTGTCCAAATATTCAAAGAAAATATTAGAGCTACCAACTCAAGATCATGAGTAGGATAGTTTTTCTCATGAATTTTTAGCTGTCGTGATACATAGGTAATAACCCTATCATTTTGCATAAGGACACAATCAAGTCCTTTCTTTGAAGCATCACTATAAATAACAAACCCATCATTCCCCAATGGTAGAGTCAAGATACGAGCATTGACTAATATTCTCTTCAGTTCTTCAAAACATTCTTCACACTCTTTTTTCCAAACAAATTTCACCCCTTTATGTGTGGTCTTGGTTAATTGGTTATCCAATCGGGAAAAATTCTAGACAAAACGCCGATAATAAACTGCTAAACTAATAAAACTACGTACCTAAGTTATACTCATCGGTGTTGCCCATTCATGGATTGTCTTAGAAGGATCAACAGAGATTCCATACTTAGAGACAATATGGACAAGAAAAGAAATATCATAAAGACAGAATTCACACCTGCTAAACTTCCCAAATAATTCATTTCATCTAGGAGTCTTCAGGATAATGCGCAAGTGATTTTTATGATCTTCGTAGCTTTTGGATTATAACAAGATATAATCAATAAATACCACTACAAAGTCATCAAGATATTACTTGGAAACCCTATTCATTAGATCCATGAAAACAGAGGGTGCATTAGTCATTCCAAAAGACATTACTATAAACTCACAATACCCGTACCTAGTTCGAAATGTTGTTTTCAGAATGTCTTCCTTCTTCACACACAATTGATGATATCCAGATCGAAGGTCAATATTTGAAAAGTATTGAGCTCCATGAAGTTGGTTGAATAAATCATCAATTCGAGGTAGGGGATACTTGTTCTTTATTGTTATAGAATTGATCTCCCTGTAGTCAATAAAAAACCTCAAAGATCCATCTTTCATCTTAACAAAACGGATAGGGGCTCCCCATGGAGAAAAACTAGGGAGAATAAATCCCTTATTACTCAATTCATTGAGTTGTTTCTTTAGTTCCACTAATTCAACAGTGGCAATTCTATAAGGGGTCTTCGATATGGGCCTTGAACCAGGAATTAAATTAATGGAAAACTCAATTTATCATTCTGGAGGATGTCCAGGTAAATCTTTTAGAAACACATCAACATATTCTTTCACAAAAGGCACATCTTCTATTTTAACATTCCTTTCCTCACCCACAATTATTTCATTCTCTTCCTCCCCAATAATTGAATTTAGTTGAGCTACTAGGGGTGGATCTAGATAAGAATTAGGTGGTGACGATTCTACTCTAAAGATAAGGTGTTCTATATCACCATCATAAAAAATAGTAACCTCATTCTTCTTACAATAAATTTTCACATCATGGTCTGAAATCTAATCCATACCGAGGATTATATCAAATTAAGACATGGGTATGACGATGAGATCAGTAGATAAAGAGCATTTATATGCTCTAATGGGAACTAATTCACAAAATTTTGTTGCGATGATACTTCCCTTAGGAGTTTTGATTTAAAAATCCCTTGTTAAATAAAATTGGAAATATCTAATTTTCTTAGAAAATTGGGAAGACATGAAACAATGAAATGATCTAGAATCAAATAAAGCATTTTCTATGCTTGAGGGAACCATTAAATTACCTGCCACCACATCTTTCAGAGCTTCAACCTCAGCAGTAGCAATACCATAATCTTGGCCTTGATCCCTTGGTCTTTTCTAAGGTATGTTCCCCTGACACTTAGGACATTCATTTGAATAATGCCCCATTTCAATACAATTGTAGCATTCAACATCGATAGCCTCTTTCTTCTCCTAGCAATCAAAAGCTTGGTGGCCTTTTTCACCACACATGTAACAGACTACCATTCCCTTCAAGCAAGTACTGGGGTGTTACTTACCACATTTACTACAAGATAGATATTCTAATTTTCCCTTCTTCCCCTTATTTCCATTTCCATGGTGTTCGAAATATCTCTTCTTCTCTTACTTTTCATTAAAGTCATAAGTCTTAGAGAATTATTTTTCTGTCTTGATAGCACATGAGATAATATATTCATATAACGAGAAGGATTGTGAGACTAATTCTCGATGGGGAAATGGTTTTAACCCATTAAATAAATGATCAATATTACTTATTGGGTTACATATATAATCTGCAACATGCCTTGCTAACCTTGTAAAGTTAGCCTCATACTTTGCGACATTCTAATCCTCCTTTTACCTCAGACTTAGAAATTGTCTTTCCATATCTGCTCGATGGTCACAAGGAAAGTATTTTTCTATTAAAAGATATTTAAAATACCTCCATTACATATTTGATACTTCATCATCTTCCTTTTTTTTGAATCAATGACCACCATTGATCAGCATCTCCAGTGAGGTGGTAAACTACCATGAAAACTTTTTCCCTTTCACTACTCCCCAAGGCATGTTATATTTTCTCTAAGAAATTTATCCATTGCTCAGATACTAATGGATTTGTAATCCCATTTAATGTTGGTGGTTTTTTCCTCATGAAGCGATCTAACATTGATCTTCCACGATGTGGATCAGGGTGCTCCATATGGGTAAGGTTATTATTTATAACCTGAGTGAGTTGTCCCAGTTTGTTGATTAGCTGATCAGCACCAGTTGCATCACCAGATCCACTATAATTATCTTGAGTAGGAGGGAAATCCATACATGGAGTGATTTCATTGATACTATTTCCATTCCTTCCACTAGGCACCATTTCTAAAAGATGGCATAAAATAGATTAGTTTATGAATTGAAATACATAATTCAAAACTTATAAAACACTTAACATAAACTGAACAGTTTATGGATATAATCCACAATCATAAAAAAAATTTCTTGGAGGAAGTATATACTCATAAACCCTTCATAATGTTTTGTAATGAAACTGAGAATTATCCTAAGCATATCCCCTGGGAGTGTCATAACCAAGAGTGCAGTAAGGCCCGTTGTCGTGAAACAGTTCCGATTCGAGTCTAGCTCAAAGAGGTGTTTTCGAGTTTTACCTCTAGGTACATTTGTGCCAGAGCAGCCTCTCCCTGCTCATATCCAGATAGGAATGTATTTCTTGGAAAACTCACAAAATATCTACAATACCAAAATTCTAGGAAGTTCTTCTATACTAATCCTCAAAGTCTACCTAAGGGTAATGTGCTCTAATCAAAGTTTATCTAAATCTAGATTCCAAGGTTTGTACTATACTTCCTATGATACCAACTACAATTCCCCAACCCTAGTTACCTAGAGTCGGTGCATTATTACGAATCATTGTCACGATAAAAAAAGATCAAGTCTCGAAAGGCCGATTAGTTTAGTAGCCTTATAAGTACTAGATACATTCATAAGGTTTACATTGCATCATAAAATGGAAAACTACAACAATAACATTGTTTCCATAGACAACACTATGATCCCGTAGACTATCCCTACAGGTCAGTCATAATATACTTTTTCGCATCTTGGGAAAAATAAATCATAGAACAGGGTGAGCTCAGATGCTCAGTAAGGATAAGAATATAGCATAAGCATTCATAAATAAGCATAAACATTTAAGGCAATGTATAAAACTAAAACAAAATCCTTTAAACATAAAATTAATCATAATATGTATAATATAAATCAAAATAATTCCATTTACTTACTCACATGGATATTCTACTAGTAGAATAATCACAAGAAATATCAATAGCCACTTTTATAATGATGGAATGCATAATGCCAGCCTTTCATAACCACATAGTCAAGGCCTTGTGCTAAGACTACAAATAATATTTTTTCAAGACCTTGTGCGAAGACACTAGTTTGTCTTATGATACCAACCGATGCATCGAGGAGCTATAGCAGGATCCACCCGTCACTTACTAAGTCCAATGCATTCCTCATATAAAAAGGTTTAAACATAACATAAACATTCGTATTAAAATTAGCATATTAAATTTCAATAATTTATCCATAAACCATGAATGGTATAAAAATAACACATCCATAGTCAAATATATCACAAAACCTTCAATACAATATAGAATATTTTTATCATAATAAATCAACTTCAAACAAGTTTAAAATCCATTAAGGTATCTTGATATAGATGAAAATGATTTGTAAAAATCTTTGAGGGAAATATCCCTTTTTCATAAAAACATTTAAAAGTCACACAATTTAGAAAGGAAGATATTTAAAGAAATTTTTGAATCAAAGTTTCTCATACCACTTCGAAACTTTTGAATGGAATTATCATTTTAAAAACATTCATGTCAATATAAGTTAATCCTTAAAAACCATTTTGAGAACATGAACATTAATGAGAATAGTTTAGAAGAATAAATATTTAAAACATTTAAAATGACGTTTTTGTAAAAAAAGTCCCTTAAAAATAATACCTTTGAAAACTCTTTTATGAAACATGGACATGGATAATAAATATGTCTCAGTAGATACTTAAGAAAAAACAAACTCAGATAATAAAGAGATTGTGAAATTAACCCTTACCTTGTACATTTCCTTGGTCAAGGGTAGTTTATCCTACTATATAATGGTGAAATAGTTGTTATTAAATTATACATGAATCATATATATTAATATGATATCATATATGATCTTTTAACATTGCTTTGTTAATAATATCTTAGTATTATCGTCGTTTCGGGCATTAATGAATTCATTTTCCTTTATATTCCATGTAATGTGAGTCATATTTGTTATGGATGGGATGTATCTTATTAATATACAGAATTTTAAACATTATTTTTAATCATCTGATGAAAATTAGTCTTGAATGGATACGATGTGGAATGAATCTCATCGCGTTCGTGGAGACGGTAATCCATACGTATGCACGAGCGACAATATCATTTTTTTGATATTAAAATAATATATAATTGGATAGTATATCATATATACAGAATAATTATCATGTTATATTTATTATTTACATCAATTACACATCATTATTATACCCATCCAAATAATAATGTATTGAATAACAATTACACCACGACGTGGAGACGGTAAGCCGTATGTACGCACGTATGGTGACATGTCATTCAAAGTATGGATGGAATAATGAATTTGGTTGTACCATATTTATAATAACATCACAGTATATAGAATATACTGGATTTGTTATTTTATAATGGAAACCAAAAAGAAAGAGGAAGTGGAAGAAGAAAGGAACTTGAAAGAGGTGATGGAATATTTACCTCTTCTTCGGGTTCTTCCTTTTGATTTGATCAAAAGGGATCCTTAGGTTGGATTTCTGACCAAATGAAGGCCTCTAGGATGAAGGGAGGATAGTTGATAGGGTATTTGGGTAGAGTTTTTCCGAGACAAATGGCTTTGAAGGTGTGAATTAGAGAGAAGGGGGAGTGCCCTTTTATAAGAGGGGTGAGGGGAACCTTAGGAAAAGCTAGAAATATTATTTTATAATAAAATAATTTTCGGTTTCTAGGGGCTCCAAAATGGATTATTTAATGGATAAGGTGGGTATGGGTCTAAAACCACTCAACCAATAGGTTTTAGACAGGTTTGGGTTGCTATATTAACTTTATCTTTTAGATTTAACTCTTAGTTAAATAGTTTGACATTTACAATATTTCTTTGTATTTTTATATCATATGGTTAATAAATTTACTATATACTTCCAAGATAACCTGAAGTGGTTCCTTAATGACACACCTATCATTATATAGGTTTTTTTTCTGAACCATTAATTTTTAGGAATATAATATCAATTAATAATATAATATTTGTTTTAAAAACTCTTTTATGTCAATTTTGACACTATTTGGTATTTTTTTTATAAATTCATAACAACATTATTGCTTCGAACAAAAGTCATGTAACAAACCCTAATATGTCATATTAACCTAGAAAATTAGTTCAATTCATAAATAGTCTCAAATTACATTTATTTGGATATTTATAATATCAATTATTTTAATTTTTAATTAATTAGGTAATTACTGCATCATCATTGTGTCATATATAAATTAAGATATTTAATGTCTAAAAAATATAAATAAAATACCATTATGTTGGAAATATTTTTATATTTCTAATGAATATTTATAGTCGAATTTATCTTATGTATAACCCTATATTAAAAATGTTTTAGTTATTAAACCTTTATTTTGACTCTACTTTAAATAAAATAATAATAAGTGTCCTAATCTAATCCAAGTGGACCTAAATGATCATATTTTATTCCTAAGGTTTTTTTGGTCGAATTACACTTATACAATAGAGGTAGGACATGTGTTAGGGTAATAATAATATCATTTTCACCCTTAATTACCCTATTTACTTTTAACTGTGGTAAATAAAAGTAAAAAGTTACTATTCACCAAAAAATTATTTTCATCTTATTGAACAAAATTTTTCTTACTGATATCAACCGTGTCTCTTGGATTTTTGAAATTCCACTCACAGAAGCGGTAAAATTATGTTTTATGTGAATTTTCTAATTCTCTTAGGTGGTGGGTAAAAGACAGTGAAAAGTTCAATAAAATTCTTATATGTCTAAAATTATTATAAACTAACTCCAATGAATTAAATTTAACTTATGTAGGTATTATTTATCTATTTTGACCTAAAATAAATTTAAATAAAGTAAATAGTTATTTAAATAAAAATTTGGTTTTAAACTATAACTTAGTGTTTTCACTATTCATCAAAAATTGAATGTTTTCAGAAAAATACCAAAAATTCACCCTAAGCTAATTTCAATATTCAAAATCCAAAAATGAAGTCCAATTTGAAAGATAAAATTTATAAAAATTAAAAAATTGGGTATTACTATTCATAACCGCAAGTTTGATTGGTTGTGGTGTGTTAGAACTCGAAGTTGCGTACAACACACACTACTGCATTATTCAAAGAGAAGCATACCATGGAAGCTTGGGGTGTTACAAATTGGATCCTCGATCTAATTTATTGATTAGTATTTTTGATAATTGAAAAAATTCTAAATTCTCAAACATTGTAAAATTTGTCATTTTTGTGTTTTTAAATATTATTTTTAAATCATCATGTGACCATATGTGCATTGAATTGACCTTCAGTTAAGTGACCTTGAGTGAAAATTTGACAATGTTTGGAAGTGACCTTATGTTAAGTGGTAGTGAGTGAAAATTTGAAAAAGTCTATAAGTAATCTTAAATGAACTTACTGGATGAAAAAATGAAGTTACCATATGAAATAAATAATGCTACCATATGAAAAAAAATAAAGTGACTGCATGAACAAAAATAAAGTGACCACATGAACAAAAATGAAGTGACCACATAGAAAAAATGAAGTTTCCTTATGAACAAAAGTGAATTGACCACATGAAAAAAATGAATTGACCGCAAGAATAAAAATGAAGTGACCACAAATTGAAATCCAGAAAAGTGTTTCTCTTAATTTAGGGCCAACCATATCTTAATTACTTTTTAATATTTCAGATCAAAACATGATCTATTTTATTTTATCTTCTATATTTTGAATTACTTTATGTTTTCTTTACATGTTTTTCTTTATTTAATTATTCCTTAAATACATTTTAATGATTTTAATACTAAATAATTTTATTTGGAAAAATTTTATATAGGATTAAATTCACATCACATGGTTTTAATTTTCACACTGGTTTATTAGGAAAACATTAGTTCTAAAATAAATGTGGTTGGAATTTAAATAGTTTATGTTGCATAATTTATAGGGATTTTATAAGGGACATTGTTGTTGATATTAATTATTTGTTGATACTAAATTAATTATTCTATCATGATATCACTGTAAAATGTGTTTTTAAAATTACTTATTAGTAAAAGAAGACACATGAATATTACTTTTTATTTATGAAATATTTACACATGGAACATTATTTGAGAAATACGAATGAATAACTCTAAAGAAGTTTATTGAAGTTACTTGCATAACTCTTGTTTCAAGAAAAATAAAGATAAAGTTTTATTCAAATTTAAAATATTATATGCATGAAGAAACTCTTTATATAGAGTTGACAAAACTATCTAATGATAATAAATTTTTGAGGATAAAAGAACTGTGAAACAATGAAACTTTAATACACTTCATGCGATCATTACGAATCCAATAACTTTGATGTAATTCATAATTCAACATTAATTTAATGGATTTATCTATACTAACATAACATTTAAAATAATCATTTGATCAACTGGTTTCTATGGTGATTTAATTATTTTTATTCTTTTGTGATAAAGCATTTGTGAGTTATAGTACCCCTTTAAAATTTATGTGTGTGTGTGTGGGTTGTAAATACCTAAAAAATTCGATTTGGGTTATGCCTCAAGGATATAAAAGGTAGGACTGTTTGGGTTGTGTGAGTAAGTGAAAAATGTAGTACTGTTAGGGTTGTGCCTCTAGGAGGGAGAAGGTAGGTTGGTCTTGGGCTAAAGCCTATAAGAGAAACTAGGATTTGTAACTAGGTTTTAACTCTAGGTGTGGAAAATTCTATATAATATTAAATAGTTAGTGGGATCTATATCTCTCTATGTTTGAGAGGGGTGAATATTAGATCAGGATCAACTTGATTTAAACTACTATAAAAATATATTTTGCCTATTTATTGTTTTTCCACTACATAAACATTAAAACTATGATATAAACTCCAAATTTATTTAAATAATCCAATTCAACCACTCAAGGATACTCTATTATCTTCCCTATGGGGTTAACATGGATTTTATTTTCAATTATTAATGTTAATGGATGGGGAGAACATGAAATTCTAAAATATGAAATCTTCCCCAATTATTCTTCAAAATGAGAGTTTTCTATGAAGGAGATTATGGATTTTTATATATGAATAACACATAATAATTAGTGTAAATTTCACATGGAAATAGAAATATGGAAAATAAATCTATTTTATGATTAAATGTAGAACATAATAGAAGTATGAGGTTTAATTTTCGACTATTGGTGAATGTTTTCCAACAAAAGTATGGTATGGAATTTTCATAAATATTTTTTCCAACTATTAAGAATATTACTATCAGGTCTATAATAAGAATGGTTTCTACTATTAATCTCTATCCTAAATAATTGGATGTAAATTCAATGTTTCTTCATTGGGATCTAGAGGAATAGATTTATTTGAAGCAACCAGATTATTTTTTGAAAAATGAAATCATGAATTGGTGTGTAAACTCCCAAGAATTATTTATGGATTGAAACAAGAACTAAATAAATGATGCTAAACTTTATATTATTATATGTTAGAATAGGGTTTCATACAGGGAAAATAAAATCACTATTTCTACCAAGAATATTTTTAGGATAGATGTTTCATTATCCTTTTCTTCTATATTGATGATATGCTTCTGGTTGATCTAAATTTTCAACAGATTCATTGGATGAACAAATATTTGTCAGGTTGTTTTGAAATGAAAGAAATTGGTGATGCTAAAAAGATATTGGGAATACATATTGAATGGTTTTGAAGCTCTATAATCATGGTACTCTCCTAGAATAAGTAAATATGGATATTCATTGAATGTTTTCTAATGATAGGATGTAAATTTCTTACTAATCCCCTTGTCGGGAAATTCAAATCATCAAATGATAAAGTAATTCAATTAGGAGATGAGGGAAAACACCTGACTAAAATTTTGTTTTCATATTTTATTGTATGTTTGATGTACACCATGGTTTAAAAAATTTTAGTTGCTTCTTATTCAGTGGGAGTTGTTAGTTGGTTCATGGAAAATCTATGAAAATAAAATTGAGAGTCTTTTAAGTTTTTCATCTTGTATCTCAAAGGAAAGTTACATACATCCCAGTTCTATGGTCTCGATGAACCACTATAAGGGTATGCTGATGCTTATTTTTGGGGAGATTCCAAATCTTATAAGAGTATTTCTAGTTGGGAATTTACTTATAGTGTAATTGTAATAGTTTGGATGTCAATGTTGCAACAAGTTGTTTCTATCTAATCAATAGAGGATGAATATGTTGAAGCAAAGGAATTAGGTAAAGAAATGGTTTGGTTGATGTATCTACTAGAAGAATATAGTAAGGTTCAAAGAAATGGGACACTTTACTATGATATACAAAAGTTATATTTCTTTAGTGAAGATTATAATTTTTCATGTGAGGACTAAACATATTGGCTTAAATAACTATTATATCCTAATTTTCTACAAGATTGGGAGTGAAATCTAGTATTGATTATTGGAAAAAAATATAGTGGATATGTTCACCATAATTTAGGTCCAAGAAAGTCTTCAGCAATATTTCTCTTCAATGGGGCTTGGATGAATGGAAAATAAAGGATGATGGAGGTCACTGCATTGACCAGAAGGAGTGGACAATTCTATAATATCATTGAATCATTCTTTAAGTGGGAGTTTGTTAGGTTTTTGATACATCTTTAAGGATTCAATATTTGTTTAATATAAGTTTATGACTCCGTTCACTAGAAGAATATAATGGTAGGATGTCAAATCATCATAATCTTAGGTTTTAAATTCATCAAAATCTCAAATAGTCATTTCGAAATTACTCTTAGAGTTGAAATGTGTGATAAATGTGGAATACATGGAACCAATATTTAACTATCAATTATTGGAAGGTAAGTATAAATTTTTTTATAAGGGTTTCATAGTTTCACATTTCAATATATGGATGTCCATGATTATTGGATGTTGGTTTTACCAAATGACCAGGTGGGACCCTCTATATAAAGGCGGTGGGATCACTTTACTGATGAGTATCAAAGTATTGAGGGACTGTTGTACTATTTGATCAACATGGATGACAAGCCAAAAGTGGTTAAAATTTTACTTCTGGTGAAATAAAATATTACTATTTTCTCTTGTGGATATAAGATTAAAATATTAACCCTGTAAAACCAATGCTCTTTCATTGTGTGGGTTTCCATTTTCTTACATACTTGTGTGTGTATGTTGGATTTATTGAAATTATTTGGATATAGAAATTATGTGAAGTTATAATGCAATTATGTTTTAGAGGATTCATACTGGTGATCTATTTCTTCCTTTGCGGTCTTTTGATGTATGAATTTCCGATGCTTAAAGTTCGAAGTTAGATTCTCAACATCAGGTGAATCCACTAAGTTCCAAATATATTTAGGGTATATGGAGTCCATATCAAATCACAGAATCTTAAAACATTTTTTATAATTTTAACTCTTAATATCCTATTTATAAGTATTAAGTTAACACTATATGAATGATACTTAATCATTATTTTCTTAGAAGAGATCCATATCAATCAGGCTTCTAATGAATCTTACCTAACCTTTAAGGTTATTATGTATTCTGAGTTGGTTCTATGTATGCAAACTATTATATAACCCCTCAATTTCCATCTTAAAAACTATGCTTTTTTATTTTTCTTCAACTTCTCCAAGTTCAATTTTCCTCCCTCAAATTCCTCGATAAATGTAAAAATTCAAAATTAAAACACCATGTCATGCTACAAAAAACATTGTGCTCATTAAGGTTTTTAAAATTATATCTTATAACTTCTTAGAGATAATAATCAAAAGGAATTTGTCTGATTTATATCCATTTTTTTCTAAATCCAAACCTCATACATATTATTTACAACCCTAAATATTAAAAAATAATAAATTAGGATGCCTGCCAATCCATTTCTCATATTAGTTCTTTTTGATTCCCTTAGATGAAATGTAGTATAGTATAAATGATATTTATTGCATAAGATATCCTCAAAATGATATTAGAATATCACAAAAAATCACCAGTAATCAACCATTTCTAATAAGGTTTGATTCCTCCTCTTAAACACACAATTACATTATAAAGTCTCAAAAGGAGTGAGTTATAAAAAATTTCATAATATCTTATATGATCAGTAAATTTTGTGTTTAAATATTCACCACCTTGATCTGATTGAATAATATTAATAATTTTCCCTAGTTTATTATGTTTTTTTACTCTATAAACTTTTAATGGGTTTCATACTTATGAATCATAAGAAACACATTACCATACTTACCAAATTCATCAGTAAAGGTTAGAAAGTACCTATACCCACCACCTGTTTATGAACTCATTAGTCTACACACATAAATCTACATAATATTCAATAAAATACTATCTATAATTCCTTTCCCATTAAAACGTGATCTATCCATTTTTCTTAATAAATAAGATTCATATTTATCTAACAATTCATAATTTAAGAATTCCAATGATTCATATATTTAGAGCATTACAATGTGATTCTCATTTATAGCCTCAAGAAATCAATGCCAAATATAAATGGTTTTAAAGTTAATATCTTAACCTCATTATCTAGAATATTTTTGACTATATTATCCACATAAAAAATTCATAAAGCATTCAATATATTCCAAATTCCATAAAACATTTCATTCATGTATATAGAATAAATCTTGTTATTAATCATGAATGAAAATATTTTTTATCCAAAAATATATTGAAATAAATTTTATATTTATGGTCAAAATATATAAATATTTTTCTAATTTTATAATTAATAAACTATGTAGATATATATCATAACTTCATACATCCAATCAAATTCTCTTTACCCATTTCCAATATATATCAAATTCTACTTTCATTAATCATCTCTAATTTATGAGTATTTTATCATCAACATAAATGTGCAACGCACACCCAATATATAATACCCAAGAGATAGAATTAGATAAGTTGACATATATAACATTCACATCCTTATGCTCATAATTATTATCCATGAGAAATCATCTCACAATTAAATAAAACTATATAAAACTATAGGTCCAAACAATAAAAAATCTCAAAATGATGTTCATGATGTATTAAATTATCTACAAAAAGGAATATTTATTTGGTGAGTATCATGTTTTATGTAATTCATTAAGGAATTTTATTAAAAGTAATCCCATTTAAATGATAACCCAGTACACCATATCCAAGATCCAAGATCCATATTTTATCATGAATTTTGAAAACTAAGCTCACAACTTATTCCATGACTATATTTAGTATAAAATCATGTTAATAATATCATATATAGATCTTATATATTTTGGTGGAAATATCATTTCCTAAACCATAATATAAATTATTCTAACTCTATTCCTATAGGTATTGAATGGTTTGGATCACCCAAATATATATAACCCAAAGATTGCATCCGATATAGACACCTAATGGTTAGTTTCACATATAATATGGTTTCCTTATATGACATAATTCATGGGAATGTAACAATTAATGTTACCCATACAAAATAATTTATATTTTAACAAGTTTTAACTTTTAAAAGAATCTTACATTTATTATTCTAATGAGTTTTCTTTGCCTCAACATTTACTTATGCATCTTAAACATATCATTTCATATCCTAAAACTATTTCATCTCATGAAATCCCTATATACATGTATAATTCTAATGATTTATTTTTTTATCATATTTATTCAACCAAATTAATATGTTCCAAACATATTAATGAATAACAATTTATATAATTAAATATTTTTCTTACTTATCTAAAAATAAAATCTAATAAGTTCTACACATATCCAAAACAATCTTATCTATAAGTTATATAGAACCCTTTCATTTAATGGCATATAATTATATGAAAAAAAAATCATCCTAAGAGAAAATATGGTATGATAGTTATGTACTCCACACCTTTCTATAATATATCCTAAACTCCCAATCTAGGGAGAAGTTCAACTCAAAGTCCCACTATCCATAGATCAACACTTGAGATACGTTAATTTAAATACACACCTAAAACCTAATATATAAAAATCACAATGAATATTTATTACTAAATTTATAACTAAATAACAAATAATATTATTTTTTGAACAAATCTAAATCATATATTTTATCTAGGATGAAACTCTTTATATGCAAGGTTCATCATTATAAGAAGAAATTTAAATAATTTAAACTAAATAAGAAAAAAATTATATTATAAATAATTTATAAACATGAATATTAAATCAGTATTTATATAAATAAATTAAAAAATTAAAATATTTATCATGAGATAGAATAACCTTAATAACTAATAAAATCCATCAAAAAAATTTATATATTTTAAAGTTACACAACGTTTGAGAATAAACTTTTTATTTAATAAAAACATGACCAAGAACTATGACATGGATTCTCTATACATGTTATTTTAGAAATAAAATTTCTCAAATTCCATGCCTTCAACCATTCCATGATCTATATGTGAAATATGTTTCTAGTAGTTAGTTGTTTAAGGGTTATAAATTTATCCATAAACTATTATTTTTTTATGTCCTGGTTTATCCTTATGGAAAACTAATTTCTATGAACCAAAATTATTTTTCATTAACATCATGACATGAAAATTGTAATTTAATGATGCCTTATATTTTTATAATAAAAACAAAAATGTTTCACAAAAAACTATGCCACTTTTATGAAAAATTATACACAATATGATTTGGTTATATAAACCATGGTTGAGGTTATTGAAAAAAATACCAAACTATATTATATTATACAATATTTATCTTTTCAATAATTTATTTTCACTCACTCTAATACAATTAATTTTTTTCTATAATAAATAGATTTTTCCTAAATACAATGTAAGAAAACAGAAAATCCAACCACAAGATCAACCGAGAGATGAAATGTTAAAATAGAATGAAGGATATAAATAAATCAAACTTAAATATTGATTCTCATTATTTATTAACCATTGATGTTAATAGAGATTACATAATAGTAATCAAATAAATCCTACCTTCATAGGTATCTACCTTATTAAATGTAATCACTAAACTCTTTGCTAGGACTCTTCTCTTTCAAATGGTGTGAACACACCACCTCTAATGAATTTAAAGAGAAGAGAACATGAGAGAGATTTAAATTATTGGATAATGATCTCTTTTCTTAAAAATAAAGTCCTTTAATCCCAATTACATAAAATTACTTTACTAAATTAAGGGGTCATTTATAGTTCATAAGTTTCATTCACAATGAAATGAAAATCTTTTAATCCCTTCTATTGTAACATTCAATATAATCCCTCATTTTTTAGTAACTTTCTAAATTCATTTATCATTCAGTTAACCATCAACACATCATCACATGATGTTTTAGTACACAATTATATGATAATAAATATGTATGTAACAACCAAATAGTGTCTCATATTATTCATGATAAACCCCACAACATGAAACTAAAACAATATCGTAACACAAAACAAATTGCAGTGAAATTCACCAATCAATGGTTTGTATTTTAGTATATATTTCCACTGGGTGACTATAAAATTATTCTTTTAAATTGTTTTTTGTTATAACATGTTTTTTCCTATATAGTGGAGTTAAACCTATAAAATTCAATTGGTTGTCAGAAAATTGTTTCTTTGGGTGAGATTTTCTTCTATTTATATCTTTTTTTGTGTAATCATTTTATTTGTTTTAGAGATGGTTAATTACATTGTGTAATTTTTTTTAAGATTGATAGACACATTTCATGAAGTGTTTTTCACAAGACATATTGATTGTGATGTTTCAATGTTTTCATTGATGGTTTTTCTAAACCTTTATATTCATTCTTTATTTTTATATTCTGAAAGATTATACCTTTTAAAGTGATGTTTTGATTTGTTTAGTTACTAAATAGCGAGTATTTTTTGTTTTAGGTTTTTTTAATGGGATTCATAATGTGTATTTAAATATTTAATTTTTTGCAAGTTGGAGCATAGAGGTTTCATGCTAATGATATATTTAAAGGCTGATACATGGATGCTACTATAGGTTTGAGGAGTTTTTTTCCAGAGGGTTCATCCATTTATCCCTTGTTTCATTCTGGTTAATCCTTTAACCCATGGGTATTAGAGGGTTGGAAATTATATTTTTGAAATATGATTCCAAAAAATTTTATTCTAACACTAGATGTTCTAAAGATCTAGGCCGATTAGTATGAGTTTAAAAGAAGGGGGTTTTACCCATATGTTGATACTTAATTGATTTTATATTTTCATAAAGATCGATTCACTTGGAAATTACTCACATATTAATATTTTTAACTTAATATTATTTATATCATTTAACCATTTTAATCATTTTAGGTCATTTATATAGTTTTGCACTTTTTTAGTTTTTTTAGTTTTTAGTTAATTATATTTTAATATTATTTTTTATTTTTTATTATTAGTTTATATTAATTTAATATATTATTATATATTATTTAAAATTTAATATTATTATTCATATTAGTATTATTAATATACTCATTTACTTTTATTATTATTATTATTATTATTATTAATATTACTGTTATTATTATTACTATTATTATTATTATTTCTAGGTAAGGTCGCGTGTTCGAGTCTCCCATGATGCGTGTGTGTTATTTTTCATTGTAGTCTAACTCCTCTGACTAGTTGTATTATTATTACTTTTCTAATTTTTATTAAAATTTATTTTTTTTATTTTTAGTACTATTATATTTATAATTATTTCTATTATTATAATTACACCTAATTGTAATAACCCAATTCTTTCATTGAGGTATGTATCCTTCCTTTTCAATTTGTAGTTAAGGAGATGGAGGAAAAATAAACATACACACCATTTATTTTTAAGTACATAGTGTCTAAGGAGGGTTAAATGCCGTATGAACCTAGGAAACGACCATGTAATGGTTTGGCCAGGAATTGTACAGACATGACGTGTATTTTGAAGTAAACACTTTGTACTTTTCTACAATTTGTTAAATCAGGCAGTAGCCTTTTGTTTTGTTAGACGGATAGAGGGCTCATCCTGTTCGATGAACAACCGCACTGAGAGGTCATTTTGCCTCTCAATTGTCTATCTGAACTCTGTTTCAATCATCATTTGATGCGTTGGAACCCAATCGGTAAGCTCTTGATTAAAATCGATCCATTCTTCGTGATTTTCATATCTCGATCGAGTTATCAAAGGTTGACATTTTTTGCTCATTTTGTAGATCTACTCTATTCTAGGTCAAATCAAATCCAGACGTTAAACTAGGAGAGTTTAATGAGTATGAGGTAGGTGGTCTCATGAATTTCTCTAATTTTCAAGATGTTTATATATGTTGGAGTGTCACAATACAATTTTAGGGTGTATCCTTAATTGATAACTGGACTATGTTATTACCTATTTATGTTTAGGAAATTGAAAACGTGTTCTCATTCATGAATTAAGTTGTTTACCTTGAATTAGGGTCACCCCATGTGTGCGTTTCCCTTCTATGTCCATTTATGGCCATTTGGAATAGGTTTTCTATGAGGCATGCACTGTTTTACCTTCTTGGGTTGTTAAAAAATGGTTTTTATTGTTAAATTTAATTTCAATTGTGTTAAATTGTAATTTTTTTGACTAAGGGTTTGAGATTAGTGATTTTCCCCTTTGCCCCATGTTATGCATATGTTTGTTTAAACATTCTTGGAATGTTTTTATCCCATTGTGAACCTACCCATGTGAGTTTTCTTATGTCCTTGCAACGGTTTAAATTACATGGTAGGCTTGTTTTATGAATTTTGACCATGTGAGTTATTTAATGATAAAGCCATGTAATAGTTTAAATTACATGATATGGTTGTTATATGAAATTCACTTGTGAGTTGATTAATGGTGAACCATGTAATAGTTTAATTTATATATGTTGGTTGATATGATATATTCCCTATGTGAGTTATAAATGCCAATTCCATGTAATAGTTTAATTTACACGTGTTTATTCTTATGTGAAATGATAGAGGGGTAAATAGAAATGGGAGAGCCATAGCCTTAGGTTAAAAGGAAAGGTTGGGATCATATAACTATTGAACCTTATATAATACCATGGATGAACTCAAAGAGGGTATTATCATGTTATGTCATGAGAAAGCCACAAATGTTGTGGTTGGGATCATGAATACTTTAAATAAAGGTCGAGAGAAACTTTAATCCAATGAGGGAGTCCAAGGACATGATCTATTGTCAGTCATTTATATGTCATGAGTTGACATTTACTTATAATTTTAATATCTAATGGAATGAATTATGACATGTTTTCCAAGCAAAAGTACAAGCTTGGATTCAGTCTTCACATATACTTGTTTTGGAGGACTTTGAGACATCTGTTGTGATTACTATTGTATGGCGATCGTCAGACCTAGTCTAGATCCTGAGACTTATATAATTCAAGGTAATTTAATTGATAATGAACATAAAATGGATGTAAATTGAAACCAATAGTTCTAGTACTATTTAATTTTGAGTACTTCTTAGTTTATTTCTTTCCCTATTACACATCAACTATTATATATATTCACTAACAGACAAGAACAAACCTTTGGTGGTTTCCTACTAGGATTTAGTCTCACACCCTATCTGGGTCATGTTTTTGTGCCCAAACAGATTATGTTATTGTAGGTGTTGATAAGGGTAAGAACTCTTCTACAGGTACTTGATTTTTATTTAGGATCAGGAGATAATGGGACCAAGACCATGATTATGATGCTTCTATGTTTCTTTTGTTATTTTTTGTACTGTTGGTACTACTATTTTGTATTAGTAAGTGTAACCTATTTTGTATATTTTTTAAGAAAATGTAACATACAACATCATATTTTTATGATGTGACATTTGATATTAATATTATCAGTCTTCTGCTATTTACTTCTATTGTATGGTATTACTACTTTAGCTATTTTAATATCATTGTATTATATTGCGTTATAATTTTACAATGAGGGAATAGTTTACCCACTATCACACCTAGGATCTCGGTGCTAGTCGGTAGCCTCTGAAATTTAGAAAAATATGCTTGAGGCCATGTGGACAACTGGGTATGGGACATCTTCGGGAGGCATCCAGATCCAGGATGTTACGAAGTGGTATCATATGAGGTTGTTTCTATTTTTTCATACTATTTGGAGACATTAGAAAAGGATAATAAGGAAATATGATTTGGTAATTAGTTGTTCCAGGGATTAGCTACCTCACATATAGGGAAAATCCAAATTTCCTTAAATTGACTTGTGATTTTTGGATTCTGTATTGTTACAGTTGATTTGATTTCATAGTTGGGTGATGAACTTGTTTTGTTTTGTTATTATTGATATTATTGGGGTTCAATTTTGTTTAAAACTTATGAGATAAGGGTATTCCATCTCATAGAACATATAATCACTTGTTAAAAATAACATTCCATCCATTCATTCCATGCCATTTAGGATCATTATTGATTGCATGTTGTTGGGATATATGTAATGCTATATATGCATGCATTTATGATATGGGTATTGGTACATGCTAAAGTTACAACTAGATGGACACCGAAATTTGGTCCCTGAGGTGTGTGGGCCCTCTTGGATCGGAATTTAGTGAATCATGTTTCAGCCTTTTATATAGAATTATATAGTGATATGTTATGCCTGGGTACCAAACTGTGATTTATGGGGAGTATGGACCCTCGCAAAATAAAATTTGGCATACCACTGGTTGGTTTTCTATTGAAAAGGTATTTTCTTGGTATTTTGTAGTTTCGGTCCTTAAAATCCATTTAACACGACATGTAGTTTTTCCTTACACACCATGTGTTCTTCTTGTATAGGGAAGGAAGATTTATTTTCTTGGTTACATGCCATGTACCAATAGTACACACCATGTGGTAAGTGACCTTGTGTCCAGACATGTGAGAAGGAACACGTGATGGTGGGTTTTGCAAATACCCAATTGTGTTATAAAGACCTGAGCCTGGGCAACTGGACTCAACCCAAACAAATGTTGTGTATTTTTTCTTTTGAAAGAGAAACTAAATAATTACACATCATATCACATAATAGAGGATCTTTTAATGGCCCATGTTTTGGGGAATTAGTATCCAATATTATATTCAAATATAAATGTACAAATTCTAATAAACATTAAGAAAAGTAACATCAGATAAATTCCTCCACATTAGAAATTCACCATTGCACTTCCATTAAACCAGTAAGGATAATTTGAAATACATGGGGTGGGCACAAAAATCCCCAATAAGGGGTTTTAAAACATGACCATTAAGAAATATTTTTCTTTAAAAATTTCTATAAAATACATGCTTTAAATCATGAAATTAACATTTATCATAACATATCATCATTATTTTCTTGAGAGATTCTGAAATAGCTTTTAGGATAAACTTATGATCAAAATTTCTAAACATATTTAAGAGTTAAAAAAATATGCATTAAAAAAATATGCACACACTTGAACAAAGGTACATTAATTTCCATCTATATGAAAATGACCATACTAAATCATTCTATGACATGCTAGGGTTGCGGATAAAAATTTATTCATGAAATAATAATGATTCATAATTAAACATAAGATGAAATCATTTATCATTCAACATATAAATGCAAATAATTTAATTATAGATAAATTTATAACCTTTATTTTATTGTTTAGAAACTAAATATTAATACTTGTCTATAAATTATTTTCTTTATAAATATATAGACAGGTATAAAACATTATACCATGTGCATTTGAAAATGTATGATTAATTAATTATACATAAGATAATTATTAGTAACCATGTATATTCTACTAGTCAATTAATTACATAAACTTTCACTTACTAGAATCATAATAAGAAAATTCACAATGTGGGACATCAAAAACATTCTTTCCAGGCCTCGTTCCAAGACTATACATAACCATTTTTTCAAGGCCTTATACCAAGACCTATTTTTTCTCATGAAATCTAACAATAAATCAAGGAGCTATAGTGGGACCCACTCATCACTTACTAATTCCAATTAATTCCTCATATAGACATGGATAAACATAAACAACATATACGCATGATATGTAAATAACTATCCCTAATCTGTAACATAATCACTATCAATTCTGAGTAGTAATATTAATGGTATCAAAATAGAACATCCACAGTCAATTTGATCATAAATAATTCAATATAATATGTAATTTAATATCATAAAATATTATACCCAATAATAACTAAGAAGTAACTAGAGTGTTTAAATATATGAAAATACTCTTATAAAATCATCGAGTAATTCTTTAAATAAACTCTTTTAATTTGAAAAGAAGAGTTATTATGAAAAAATCATTATATAAAACCATAGTCTACGTAAGATAGTATTTTAATTTTAAAATAATGGTTGCTAGAATTAGATTATAGAGTGCCCTTGAAAATAGGTAAGAATTTGAGAAATTCCCCTGAATCGGGCTTGTATTTCAAAAAGAATTTTGAAAGTTCATTTTAAAACATGTAACTCCAATGAAATAAATAAGGATTATGGTTTTTAAATATACATATAACATTAAAAAATAATTTATGAAGAGTTCATAAGAATAATTATAAAATTAATATGGATAAAGAGAGACAAAGAGTAACTCGAAAGAAAATGGATGTTCGGGTAGGAAACCTTTACAACTACAAAATTTTATGGGAAAGATCATTTAAAAAAAGAAGTATTATCATATATTTAACTTGTATTAAAAAGATATGGTTTTATAAATTTATATATATATATATAATTATATATGTATCTGTGTTCATAAAACAAACAAATACAATAAAATCCCATACAAACCATAGGATTTTGAAAATATTGAAATAGGAACCCATTTCATATATACTAAAAATATATTGTTATATATATATATGTGTGTACACACACACACACACTCAAAAATATATATACATATATATATATATATATATGTATATGTATAATGTCACGACCCGTCCCCCAGGGCCCATGCCGTGACTACCCCAAGCCCGCCTTCCATAGGCCAGGGGATGGTAACTAGCACTAAAGGTGTAAAACCCTAAAACTGGAAGGCATTGCCTTTATAAACTAAAAAAACACAACAGAATAAGCTGGAAGCAAAGCACTAAGTAAAAATGTATACAAAAGGAGTGATGAAAAGTAAAGGGGGCTGGAAATACAAGACCAACTATAAAGTATAAGGAAACAAGTAGAACTGGAAAGGGAAAAAACAACTGAAAGGTGAAGAGAAGCTCCTGGATCATCCACCATGGATACTACTGGAAGTGTAGGTATAGATTGCCTCCACAGAACTCTACTTATGTCCATCTCTTCCAGGTACCGACTCGTCGTAAGGTCCACCTCTGGGTACCGTCCAGTCCTGCTACTCTGATCCTCCGTCAACGCTATCCATCGTCTGAAACCAACACAATGAGGTGCGGGCATAACCCGTGTAGGGGCGAGTATAACGATACTCAGTAGGGACCCCGAGACCCTCAAGGTCTCACAAAATCTAGAAAGGATAAACCACAAAGTAAGAAATCAACAGATAAACTCATATAGGTATATGCCCATACATATACCTAAGTTACTAAGTAATCCATCTCAATCATGAGGAAAACACAAAGTTACTGGCTCAACTCAACTAGGATATTATTCTAGGGATAGTATCAATCTAAACCCTTGGATATTGGAGAAATCCTTCTCCATTGAGTACAGTGGGCTTGCCGTGTCACATAGAGGCACTTTCCACTTACTTGGACTGCTGAGGTACTCCTCCTGTCGAGTACCGTGGGTCTATTGCGCTCACACAGAGGCATTCTCCATCGTGGGTCTATTGTGCTCACAAAGAGGCACTCCCCCTTGTAGCCTACTGAGGTACTCCACATGTCGAGTACCATGGGTCTACCACGCTCACACAGAGGTGCTCCCCACTGTGGGTCTACCGTGCTCACACAGAGGCGCTCCCCACTGGGCCAGTTGAATCACTCCGAGTCGAATCGGTTAGTAGTCATCAAATCTCGGCTAACTACAAGGTTCCTGCACAAATGTCTGCTCGTCTCTGGAATATCCGCTCCACAAGCTACTAATCGATACTCCAACTATCACTAATTCCCATATAGAAGTATATTAAAGGTCCACCACGTCATAGAGGTCTCAACGCAATAGACGACATGTCAATCAGATGCCCGGTCTGTGAGTTATTATCCTTTTAGTTTCGAAGGTCCAATTGGATTCGTGCACGATCCAGCCTGACCGTATATCAACTATACCCCAAACTCCAGTGGGTTATACTCAAAGGGATCGTCACGCTCCATGAAAGCCAACGCCACTGACGGTTCATCAAACAGACGCCCGGTGCCAAAGATATGCCCAAAAAAGTATAGGGGGTCAGTAAGGGAATCGGGCCCGGTTGGACCGACTCGGCCCAACCTAGACTGTGTCGACCCGGTCAGACCCACGGGGTCTGACCCAGACCATTGGGCAGCTCATCCTACTAGGTTTGGCCCAGAGGTCGCCGCGTAGGCGGCTCGACCCGGAGGTTGGGGCCGACTCGGCCAGTGCTGCGAGGGGCGTGGCTCAGCGGCTTAGCTTGAGAGGCTGGCGGGGCAACGAGAAGGGCATTGGGAGGCCGCGTGGGGCACGGGCAGGCTGGCGGGGTGCCGAGTAGGGTGCCGGGAGGCCACACAAGGTGCTAGCAGGGTGCGGGTAGGCCCGCGGGGCGCCGGGCAGGCCGTGCGGGTCACCGAAAGTCCCGCGGGGCGCTAGGCAGGCCGCACGGGGTGCCAGTAGGGCGCTGGGAGGCCGTGGGCAGACCAGGATAGTCGGTTCGGTGCGACTCAGGATGGCGTGGGCTGGTGGTATTCGACCGGGAGCATCGGTGCACCGCGGGGGTGGCGCGATTCGCGGAGGCCGTGGGTAGCGCAACCTTTGTTGATGCCGCTTTCATCACCATCGCCTCATCACCTTGCCGAAGAGACATCACCAAAGATCAGAAGAGGGAGTCAGGCCATGTAAGTTTGGCTTTCACCCTCTATGTTTAGAGGTGATATCAATTGGTTCGTAAGTATGAATCAAAACAACCCTCATTCTTCGTTTTTGAGAAAAAAGAAGAACATAGGTAAAGATCATACTTAGTCAAAAGTAAACCCCTACCTTGCTCATAGCTGGTTGACGTTGGAGAAAGAAGGCGGACATCGATTTATTTTGGATGAGGATGTCTCACGTCGGAAGGAGTTCCAAGGAAGATGGTCGAAGTCGAGGTCGACGTTCTTCATCGGTGGAGCGTTCTTCATTGGAGAGTGTAATCCTCCAAGTGTTGGACATCACGTCACATTACTAGCGCTTCGTTGCTTGGTGAAGCCATCCCAAATCCTCCTCCCAAGCTCCCTATATATAGGATAGGGGGATAGGTAGGCAGCAATCATTGGAATTTATGATAGTTTATTTATTAGGAACCTTCCTAAATTTCAACGATGCTGTTACTTAATTTAAAAAGGGGAAAGCTAATTAATTTACGCTGGCGCAACGATGTGGTGTGTTGGAAATATTAATGGTATGTGCGTTGGCATAATTAATGTGGAGGAGTTCAAGGGGTTCTCCCTCATTAGTTGTGCAAGTTGAGGGTTTCTCCCAATTAAAGGGGGGTTTCATCCCGGGTGGTCCCCACCACCATAACCTTTCATGGGAGGTTATGGTTTGGGTGGTCCCCACCACCTTAACCTCTCACGGGAGGTTTAGTTCTGGTGTTCCCACAACCAACTTCCACTGGAAGGTTTAGTTTTGGTTGAACCCACCTAAAATATCCACATGGAAGCTTAAAATAAAATTAAAATAAGTTTATTTTATTTTATTAATTCCATGAAAAATCCAAAAACTAACTTTCACCCTCGACCAACTGCCATCAAGGTGAAAGTCCTCTTAAAAGAATACCAGCGCTGCGAGTTCAATGGTTCCCTCAGATTTCAATTCCGAGCACCAGTTCAAAAGTTATAAAATTCCACTCACGCGTTTACTTAATGTACTTGAAAAAAAGTTCGTAAAATTATTATCAGTCACCCTCAACCCGCACCGGTCAACTTTAGGCTCTACCAAGGTGAAACACACCGCAACGAACCCAATAGTACTCTCGGATTTTCAATCCGAGTTACCGTTAAGAATTTATAAATTTTACAATAAATTGTCAATTAATTATTTTATTTGCGGCCAAAAACTAACTTTCTCTGGTGGCCCTTGCTGGCCAAATTTAGAATCTAGTTAAAGAAAGGATACCCTCACGAGTTCAGTGGTGGTTTTAGATTTTTAATCTATGTTACCGTTTGTTAGAAATAAGCATTTGAAAAATAAAATAATTTATTTAATTATTTTATTTATGATTATGCTAATTATTGGTTCTCTCAAAGGAGGTCCACACCGACTAATCATAAGTCGTGCCTAGGATAAACCCACCATCCTGAGCACAACTGTGCCCTTGGATTTCTAATCCAAGTAACTGTTTAATAGTTATTCCACTTTTTCATGAAAACTACTTAAGCGTGTTAACATAAGCTAAACAAAACATCGATGGATCATTATGGGCACTCCGTGCCTCAGAATTTCACGCCGTCAGATTTCGTGGACTCATAAAATTCCCATATATTTAAAAAAAATTACATGGAAATTCCAGGTGTTTAAATTCTCCCCACATGAGGGATTTACGTCCCCGTAATCCACAACTCATAACTAAGGGAACAAGTGGGGGTATTGAGCACGCATCTGAGCCTCTCGCTCCCATGTGCTCTCCTGGAGGTTTCCTTGCTACCAGCGTACGCGCACCAGAGGTATCTACCATTCATATAGGAACCACTCCTATTGATCCTCAAAATCCACTAGAACCTCTCTGAAAGTCGCCCCATAATCGACGTCCAGCTCTCTATGGTCGATGATGTGAGAACAGTCGTGCACGTATCTCCTCAACTGAGATATGTGGAGGACGTCTTGCACCCAGTGAAACTATGGTGGAAGAGCCAGGTGATAATCCACCTTGCCTACTCTACTGAGGACCTGGAATGGTCTGATAAACCTCGAAGATAACTTCCCAACTCGGTCAAATCTCCGTAGACCTCATCGGGGTGAGACATGTAGAAAGACATGGTAGCCATCCTCAAACTCTAGAGGTCTCCATCTCCTGTCAGCATAAGACTTCTGCCAGCTCTGTGCAAACTTCATCTGCTCCTAGATGATCTATACCTTCTCCATGGTATCTCGTCCCATCTCTGGTCCCACTAGTGCTGACTCCCCTGTGTCTTTCCAGCACAAGGGTGATCTGCATGGTTGCCCATACAATGCCTTGAAAGGAGCCATCCCTATAGTAGAGTGATAACTGTTGTTGTAGGAAAACTCCAGCAAAGGTACATGATCCTACTGGCTGCAACCGAAGTTGAGGAAACACACACATAGCATGTCCTTGAGAGTCTGAATGGTCCGCTCATTCTGACCATCTATCTGAGGATGGAAGGCAGTGCTCAGACGAAGTTGCGTCTTGAAAGCCTCTTGAAACCCCTTCCATAGCTGGAAAGTAAACCGTGTGTCACGATCAGAGACAATAGAAGAAGGTAGTCCATGTAGCCGCACAATCTCTTACACATAAAGGCGTCCCAAGCTATCTACTGAACCCTGCTATCTAATTGTTAGGAAGTGGGCCGACTGGGTGAGTCGGTCAACGATCACCCAAATCGAGTCATGTCCCCTAGACGTACGTGGAAGACCCGTCACAAAGTCCATGGATATCCCATCCCACTTCCACTCTGAGACCTCTAAAGGCTATACCAAGCCTACTGGTATCTGGTGCTCTGCCTTCACTTGTTGAAAAGTGAGGCATCAAGAAAAAAACTCTGCTATCGCCTTCTTCATACCTAGCCACCAGTGCTGTCATCTGAGGTCCTAATGCATCTTCGCAACTCCTGGATGTACCGCTAAAGGAGATGTGTGGAAATCCCTCTACAATTCCTCCCGAAGTGACAATGGTACCATAGTACATCCTCTAAATAGGATGATGTGCTCCCCACATTCAGAAAATCCATCAGGTGCCTACCCTATGGATATCTGGGCAGATTGTGTCTCGCAGTCAGTGTCTCCACACTGCACCTCCCTAAATCACTGAAGATGTGGGGGGAGTGACTATAAGAGACTATAGAAAGGATGATCTATTTCTATCCACAATGGATATCTGTAAGGCATCCAGCTACTCTGTCACCTCTCCTAGTAGCTTTATACTAGACCTCCTACTGAGTTCATCTATAACAACGTTACCCTTACCAGGAGTATAGACTATCTCGAAGTCATAGTCCTGGAGGAACTCAAGTCATTATCGCTGTCTCGGGTTCAGGTCCTTCTAAGAAAGATATACCTGAGACTCTTGTGATCAGAGTACATGGTCAAGAGTTCACCCATAAGATAGTGCTGCCACATCTTCAAGGCGAAGACCGCTGATACTAACTCCAGGTCATGGGTAGCATAGTTCTTCCCGTGTTGTCTCAACTTCTGAGAACCAAATGTGATCACTGCTCGCCCCTACATCAGGAAACACCTAAGTCCGGTCCCAGATGCATCGCAGTAGAATACATAACCTATTCCTTCCTTTGGAAACCTCAAGATGGGGGCACTATTCAGCCTCTGCATCATCTCCTGAAAGCTCTGCTGGCATCTCTCCGATTACACGAAGGGTTGCCCCTTATTTGTCAAGGCTGATAGTGGTGCTGCAACTCTGGTGAAGTATGGAACAAACCTCCGGTAGTATCCAACCAAAGTAGACGTCCCTACCCCTCTGGAGGTTGGGGTAATCTTGGAAACATCTTTTGAAAAGTTTTCCCCATGTTCTGTCAATCCTGTTTTGAACTGAAAACTCAAAACTCTTGCTGCCACGGGGGTAAGGTTGGCCGACTCAAGAGTGATCAGATGCACCCTCCTATGAATGAGTTTAATCGGTGCTTCCTAGGTTACCTTTTTTGGTGACTAAGGAAAACCTCATCCCAACATTGTAGATAAACCAAAACCTTTTTTCCCTAATACAATCAATTTTTGTATGAACTACGGTTTCCCTATCCATACCCAAACTAACATCGTAAGGCCTCGACGCTGCCACCAAGAGGTTCCAACCAAAACTATCACCTCAAGGGTCATATCACACCATCGGTGTAAGTGTAATTATCGAGTCTCCTCTAAAAGGTATATCCAGATGTGCGGGTAAAGTCAATTGTTTAACCGGAAACTCTAGGTCTGGGACAAGATTCGTGGAAGGAAGGAATGATTGGTACCTATGTCTATTGATATGGCAGCTAGTAGTAGACACATTCAGTACCTCGAATCATTCCTATAGCCCTTGGGCCACACTCCTTGATAGCATGAAGCTACTATATTCCCCTACCCTCTAGCTCCCTGAGCCTGGTGGGGACTACAAAGACGGGTGGTTGTAACATGTCAAAAAAATACACCACCTCATGCTGCTCTCCTAGATCTGCTTCCACGTCTTCTGCCATACAGATTCATCTGTCCCCAACACTTCTTCTTTTCGAAACATTTTAGACACTCATGTCTTTGAGACTAGTGTCAGTTTCATGCTTTCCCACTGCTAACATTCACTAGCTGTATGTGCTCAGCCAAAGAACATTCAATCCACAAAGGTTCTATCTAGCATCCAGAGAAAAGGCACTAGCTCGGATGTCCTAAAACATACCTCAACCGGTATTCTGATCCCCAAAGTGCTGAATGTAACATATTCATCGAGTAATGGGAACGATCTGTACGCCTCGATGAATTCTCAAATACTGACATGTTGTCCTGATGAAGCTGTAAAAGCTCTAGAGAACTCTCATCCACCTCTTCAGGCCAATCCTTAGCCTCCTACGAGTCAGGATCACCTTAGAACCTGAGGGTATCTGATGCTGAAACACGTGTAAGCCACTATGCCTATATATGTCATCTAACGGTACCACCGGTTGTAACTACTGACAATAAGACAATGATATAGCTGACACACTACCTGAAGGTACAATCTTGGGAAACGGTCCACATACTGAAGCCTCATCACTACGGGGACCAACCTCATGGACACTCATTGGAAAACACTAGTAGCTATGATCAATATCTTCTCTATTGGTGTCTCAACTAGGTGGAGAACTCTATAAATCACCTCCATCCAGTCCTCTGCTACCTGGAAATCTGTCTCTCCTCATAACCTCGGAGGCCTTTACTACTGGAACTCGTGCAACACACCCAGTCAGTGTGCACCGTCCGCCAGTGCGGCTGGTGGCATCTGCAGCCCAATGGGTGGTGGTGCTGCTGGTACACCACCCAAAGGTGCCAACATAGTAAGAGTGCCTTGAACCGGAGCCTCGTCGCTCGGTGGGCCATCATCGAGTACTCTCTCAGTGGGCCATCATTGAGTACTCTAACTGGAAGTCTGCATGGAGGCATCCAGAACAGATGTGACACGGTCAAAAGTTATACCTGGTGAGATGACCTGGTTGAGTTTACTTATGGAAAAAAATTTAAAACACACACGCAATCAGTTTTTTCGTGCACTGAGTGAGAGATCAGTAGTTAGGGTCCTAGTGTATGGATACGTTGGCGGGCACACTAACACTGGACTACCTGAACTGAGAACCACACTAAGTACCCTTAACACTATTGCTTCACAGAAAAGAAAGAGCATAGTCCTAAGTTTTGCGGTAGAACCTACTCCTCTGATACCAATTTTTCATGACCCTTCCCCCAGGGCCCATGCCGTGACTACCCCAAGACCGCCTTCTATAGTCTAGGGGCTGGAGACTAGCACCAAAGGCGTAAAACCCTTAAACTGGAAGGCATTTCCTTTATAAACTAAAAACACACACAACAGAGTAATATGGAAGAAAAAAACTATATAAAAATATATACAAAAGGAGTGATGAAAAGTAAAGGGGGCCAGAAATACAAGTCCAACTATAAAGTACAAGGAAACAAGTACAAATACAAAGGGACAAAACAGTTGAAAGGTGAAGAGAAGCTTCTGTATCGTCCACCACAGATCCTACCTGAAGTGTAGGTACAGATAGCCTCCACAGCACAATACGTCCGTCCGTCTCCTCTGGGTACCGACTCGTCATAAGGTCCACCTCTGGGTACCATCTTGTCCAGCTAATCTGATCCTCTGTCAACGTTGTCCATCGTCTGAAACCAACACAACGAGGTCTGGGCATAGCCCATGTAGGGGTGAGTATAACGATACTCAGTAGGGACCCCGAGACCCTCAAGGTCTCAAAAAATGCAGCATGGATAAACCAAAAAGTAAGAAATCAACAGATAAACTCACATAGGTATATGAACATACATATACCTAAGTTACCATGTAATCCATCTCAATCACGAGGAAAACACAAAGTTACTCACTCAGCTCAACCATGATTTTATTCTAGGGATAATATCAATATGAACCCTAAACTACTGGAGAAATCCTTCTCTATCGAGTATAGTGGGCCTGACGCATCACATAGAGGTACTTCCCACTAACTTGGACTGCTGAGGTACTTCTCCTGTCGAGTACCGTGGGTCTGCCATGATCACACAGAGGCGCTCCCCACCATGGGTCTACTGCGCTCACACATAGGCTCTCCCCCTCGAAGCCTGCAGAGGTACTCCACATGTTGAGTACCGTGGGTCTTCCGTGCTCACAAAGAGGCACTCGCTACTTTGGTTCTACCGTGCTCACACAGAGGTGCTCCCCACTGGGCTAGTCGAATCACTCCAAGTCGAATCGGTCAGCAGTCATCATGTCTCAGCCAGCTACTAGGTTCCCGCACAAATGCCTACTCGTCTATGGAAGATCCGCTCCACAAGCTACTGGTCGATACTCCAACTGTCACGAAGTCCCACGTAGAATTATCTCAAAGGTACACCATGTCATTGAGGTCTCAATGCCACAGACGACGCGTCAATCGGACGCCCGGTCTGTGAGTTATTAGCCTTTTAGTCCTGGGGGCCCGGTTGGATTCGTTCATGATCTAACCTGACCGTATCTCAACTATACCCCAAACTCCAGTGGGGTATACTCAAAGAGATCTTCACTCTCTAAGAAAGCCAGCGCCGCTGACGATTCATCAAAAGAACGTCCAGTGCCAAAGATATGGCCAAAGATAGTACAGGGGGTTGGTAATGGACCTAGGCCCGGTCGGACCGACTCAGCCCAACCTAGACTGGGCTGACCTGGTCAGACCCGCTAGGTCTGACCCAGCCCATTGGGTGGGTCAGCCTGCTGGGTTCGGGTTGGTCCGCTCGGCCTGGTCTAGCGGACTGAGGGGGCGGTTCGGCCCGGAGATCGCCGTGTAGGCTGCTCGACCTGGAGGATGGGGCCGGATTGGCCAGCTCCGCGAGGGGAGTGGCTCAGCGGCTCAGCATGGGAGGCCGGAGGGGTGACAGGTAGGGCGCTGGGAGGCCGTGTGGGGCGTAGGCAGGCCGCGTGAGCTGCAGGCAGGTTGGCAGGCCACTAGGAAAGGCACCTAGAGGCCATGTGGGGTGCCAGCAGGGCACGGTTAGGCCGGCGGGGTGCCGACATGGCACGGGTAGGCCGGCGGGGTGCCGATAGGGTGTGGGCTGGCCGGTGGGGCGCCGGGCAGGCCGCGCGGGGCGCCAGGAGGCTGCTGGCATACAGGGCTAGTCGGTTTGGCGTGGCTCAGGCCGGCGAGGGCTGACGGTATATTGCCGGGAGCATCGGTTCACTGTAGGGGTGGCGTGATTCATAGAGGACGCGGGTAGCGCTGCCTTTGTCGATGCCTCTTTCGTCGTCGTCGCCTCATCGCCATGCAGAAGAGACATCAAATAAGATCGGCGGAGGGATTCGGGCCATGTTATTTTGTCCCACACCCTCCAGATTTAGAGGTGATAGCAATTGGTTCGTAAGTATGAAGCACAACAACCATTATTCTTCATTTTTGAGAAAAAGGAAAAACATAGGTAAAGATCATTATTAGTTAAAAGTAAACCCCTACCTTGCTCGTAGTTGGTTGACGTTGGCACAAGTAGGTGGACGTAAATTCTTTGCAGATGAGGACGTATCACGTCAGAAGGAGTTCCGAGGAATATGGTCAAAGTCTAGGTCGACGTTCTTTGTCGATGGAGCATTCTTCGTTGGAGAGCGTAATCCTCCAAGTGTTGGGCGTCGCATCACTTTACCCACACTTTGTCGCCTGGTGAAGCCATCCCAAATCATCCTCCCAAGCTCCCTATATATAAGAGAGGGTGAGAGGTAGACAATGATCATTGAAATTTATGATGGTTCATTTATTAGAAACCTTCCTAAATTTCAAAGACGTTGTTACTTAATTTAAAAGGGGCAAGCCAATTAATTTTCGATGGTGCAATGCTGCAGTTAGTTAGAAACATTAATGGTACGTGCGTTGGCATAATTAAGGTGGAGGAGGTCAAGAGGTTCCCCCTCATTAATTATGGGAGTTGAGGGTTTCTTTCAATTAATGGGGGGTTTCATCCCAGGTGGTCCCCACCACCATAACCTCTCATGGGAGGTTATGGTTCAGGTGGTCCCCACCACCTTAACCTATCATGGGAGGTTAAGTTCTGGTGCCCCCCACATCCAACTTCCACCTAGAGGTTTAGTTCTAGTGGAACCCACCTGAAATATCCACATGGAAGCTTAAAATACAATAAAAAGAAGTTTATTTTATTTTATAAATTCCATGAAAACCCAGAAACAAACTTTCACCCTTGACCAACTGCCATCAAGGTGAAAGTATCCTTAACCAAATACAGGCACTGCGAGTTCAACAGTGCCCCCATATTTATATTCCGAGCACCGGTTCAAAAGTTATAAAATGCCGCTCACACGTTTACTAAATGTACCAAAAAAAAAGTTTTTGAAAATTATTAACAGTCACCCTTGACCCGCGTTGGTCAAGGTTTGGCTCTGCCTAGGTAAAACACAACCCATCGAACCCAAAGGTACTCTCATATTTTCAATTTGAGTTTCTGTTTAAATGTTACAAATTTTACAATAAAATAATTCTCACTTAATTATTTTATTTATGGGCAAAAAATATCTTTTTCTGGTAGCCTGTGCTGGACAATGTTAGTATATTCTTAAACAAAGCATACCATCATGAGATCAGCGGTGGTCTCTGATTTTTAATCCGAGTTACCATTAGTGAGTTATAAGCATTTGAAAAATAAAATAATTTATTTAATTATTTTATTTACAATTATGCCATTTTTGGGTTTTCTCATAGGAGGTTTGTGCCGACTAATCATAAGTCGCTCCTAGGGTAAACCTGCTATCCTTAACGCAAAGGTTCCCTCAGATTTCAGATCCGAGTAACCGTTTAAGAGTTATTCTACTTTTTCAGGAAAACTGCTTACGTGTGTTCACTTAAACTTAACAAAACTTTGACGGATCAATCCAGGCACTTCGGACCTCGGAATCACATGCCGTCAGATTTCGCAGACTCATAAAACTCCCATATATTTAAAAAAAATTAAGGAAAATTCTGGGTATTTACATATAACCCTTAGTAAAACAAAGATGATTTAATGAAATACAATAAACCCTTAATTGATAGTGGAAACTAAAGGGGAAAATGTAATCTACAAATTGCATAAGAGCTTAAACCAAATGATAAGTTTTGATCGGGACTTGTCACCATGGGGGAGGGGTTCTCCAGAGTTTCACTTATTTATAAAAAAATGATATGAGTCTTATCTTCTAAGAGAAGCTGTGTGTTTTTAAAAAAAACAAGGACAAAAAAAAACCGACACTTAACAAAAAAACAAATGAGTCCTATTTTTTTTCAATCATGTTATTTTTTTATTATTATATTTATTCTATTTTTTTCATTTGGGTTTTGATTCTTTACACAATCATTTCTATTTTAATAAACTCACTTTCACATTTCCCCTCATTTGATTCTTATATTACTTTTGTCATGCAATCATTTCAATTTTATTATTATATTTTGAATCACATTTATTTATATTTTTTTTAATATTTTCATGATTTTATATATTTTTTGTTACATAATGTTTTTTTGACTTTCATTATCTTTTTTTTCTTTCCATATTTCGTTTTTTTAATAATCATCACTTTTTAAAAAAACACTATATATATATATTGTTTTTTAAAACGTTTTAATATATATACATAGAGAGAGAATTCATTTTTTATTAATAATATAATTATATATATTTATAATTTAAAAAACACAATATAGTTTGATATATTTAAAATATAATATCTTAATAATATTAATAATAATTTTCTTTAAAACAATGTTTTACCAATAATTATTATTACTATTATTATAATTTTCATTAATTTTTTTTAAAATAATATTTATTTCAAAATAATGGTAAGATTATAATTAGTAACATAATTAGTATTTATATACATATATATACAAAAATTTTATTATTTATGCGTTAAAATGTAATCATTTTAAGTTTGAAACACATTTAATTATTTGAAACTTATATTTTTACAAAAATGACCAAGTAAATATATTTATATTAAAATAATATTTCTAATGTATTAATACCATATAAAAAATTATTTTGTATAATAATATTATATTAAAAACATTAAATAAGAATATATTTTAACTTATTAATACATTTGTTTAAAGTAAAATATTGTTTCATGAAAAAAATATTTTAGTTTTGTAAAAACTTTCATTAAAACCTTTAATTTTATAAAAAAATCATTAAATAAATAATTAAGTAAAATAAATTACTATTTAAATTTCATAGGGAAATACATTCTACCCCCGTTAAGAGAATTGCATCCTCACAATTTGTTCATCAGACTCTAAAAAATTCTTATTTTTTTGAATCTTCATTATTAAAAAATGAAAACTGATAAACTTATATACTATAATAAAGATATCTAATCTCCAAAGTTGTCCAGATCATTCCTCTAATACCAATTATAAAGTCCCCAACCCGAGAAATCAGACTTATTCCATTCAAATGTTGTGTATTTTTTTGAAAGAAAAACTGAATAATTACACATCATATTACATAAAAGAGGATATTTTCCCGACCCATGTTTTGGAGAATTAGAATCCAATATTATATTCAAATATAAATGTAAATTTTTTAATAAACACTAATCAAAGTATCATCATAGAAATGATTCCACATTGGAAATTCACCATAACACATCCACTAAACTTGTAAGAATAATTTGAAATACAATGGGTGAGAAAAAAAATTCCCAGTAAGGGGTTTAAAAAAAAGACCATTTAGAAATGATTTTTCTTTAAAACATTTCGTTAAAATACATGCTTTAAATCATGAAATTAAGGTTTCTCATAACATGTCATCATTATTTTTATAAGAGATTCTGAAATAGATTTTAAGACAAACTTATGATCAAAATTACTAAACTTATTTAAGAGTTACAAAAAAATGCATTATAAAAATATACACAAACTTGAATAGAGATTCATGAAATTACACATATATGATAATTACCATACTTAATCATTCTATGACATGCCAAGGGTGCAGATAAAAATTTACTCATGAAATAATGTTTATTCAGAATCGCACATAAGACAATGTCATTTATCATTCAACACATAGATGAAAATCATGCAATGATTGATAAATTTGAAACCACTTTTTTATAGTTTGGAAACTAAATATTAATCCTTATTTAAATATGATTTTCTATATAAATATATACATAAGTATAAAACATTATACCATTTTCATTTAAAAATGTATAACTGATTAATTGTATATAAGAGAATGATTCTTAACCATGGTTATTCTACTAGTATAATAATCACAATTAATTTCACTTACTAGATTAATAATGATTTAATTCATAATGCGAGACATCATAAACTTTCTTCCAAGGCCTCATGAAAAGACCATACACAACCATTTTTCAAGGCATCGTGCTAAGACCTAGTTTGTCTCATAAGACATACCAATGCATCAATGGGATATAGAGGGCCCCACCTATCACATACTAAATCCAATTCATTCCTCATATGGATTTGGATAAACATATAGAACATATACATATGAGGTGTAAATAACTTTCCCTAACCTGTAACATAATCACTAACCATTATGAGTAGTAAGATGAATGGTATAAAAATAGAGCATCCAAAGTCAATTTGATCATAAACCATTAAATATAATATGTAATATGATATTATAATATAGTAGACCAAATAATACATAATAAACAACAAGAGTGTTTAAATAGATGAAAATACTTTTATAAAATCATCGAGTAATTCTTGAGATAATTACCCTTTTACTTTAAAAAGAAGAGGTCTTATGGAAGAATATTTGTATAATAACAGAAGTGAAGTAAGATAGTATTTTAATAATTAAATAATGGTTGCTAAAAACATATTATAGAGTACCCTTGAAAATAGGTTAGAATTAGATAAATTCCCCAGAATCAGGCATGTATTTTAGAAATAATTTTGAATGTCGCTTTTAAAACATTTAACTCCCATAAAAGAAATAAGGTTTATGGTTTGTACACATACATATAACATTCACAAAAAATTTATAAGGAGAACATAATAATGATTAAGAAATTAATTAGGATAAATAGGGACAAAGAGTAACCTAAAAGAAAATGGAGGTTCGTGTAGGAAACCCTTACAACTATAAGATTTTAGTAGACAAATCATTTAAAATAAGAAGGCTTGACATATATGTAACTTGTATTAAAATGATATGGTTTTAGATATATATAGATAACTATATATGTATATACGTTCATAAAATAAATGAATATAATAAAATCTCTAACTAACCTTAGGATTTAGAAAATATTGAAATAAGAACCCATTTCATATATACTGAAAATAGATAGTTATATATATGTGTGTAGACACACACACACACAACCCTTAGTATAACAAGGATGATTTGAATAAGTAAAATAAACCCTTACTTGATAGTGGAAACCGAAGGGGAAAAGGTAATATGCAGAATAATTTAGATCTTGAACCCGTGGAGAGGTTTGGATCAGGTCTCGTCACCATGGAGGAGGATTTCTCAAGAGTTTCACTTATTTATAAAAAAAATTATATGAGACTTAGCTTCTAAGAGAAGATGTGTTTTTCTAAAACAAAACAAGGTCCCAAAAAAACCTATGCTTAACAAAAACAAAAACATGAGTCCTCTTTTTTTTCAATCATGTTGTTTTTTATTATAATATTTATTCTCTCTTTTTTTCATATTATTTTAGTATTTTTTAAACAATCTTATCATTTTTTTAATAAACTCTCTTTCATGTTTCCCCACATTTTATTATTATATTATTTTTGTCACACAATCATTGCTATTTTATTATTATATTTTAATCAAATTTATTTATATTTTTTTAATCTTTTCACAATTTTATATATTTTTGGTTACATAATGTTTTTTGACTTTCATTCTCTCTTTTTTTTATTTTCATATTTCATATTTTTAAAAACCATCACTTAAAAAAACGTTATATATATTTATTGTTTTTAAATTTTTTTAATATATATTTATAATTCATTTTTAGTAATAATATAATTATATATTTTTATAATTAAAAAATACACAATATATTTTGATATATTTAAAATATATTATCTTAAAAATAGTAATAATAATTTTCCTTAAAAAAATGTTTTACCCCGAATTATTATTATTATTATTATTATTATTATTATCATTATTATTATCATTATTTTTTTAAATTAATACTTATTTAAAAATAATGGTAAGATTATAATCAGTATCATAATTAGTATTTATATACATATATATACACACATTTCATTATTTATCTGTTAAAATATAATCATTTTAAGTTTCAAACAAATTTAATTATTTGAAACTTATATTTTTTAAAAAATGACCAAGTAAATATATTTATAATAAAATAATATTTTAAATATATTAATACCATATTAAAAAAATATATTGTGTATAATAATAATATATTCAAAACATTAAATGAATAATATATTTTAGCTTATTAAAAAATTTATTTAAAGTAAAATATTATTTCTTGTAAATAATATTCTAGTTTTCTAAAACATTTCATTATAACCATTCTTATTATAAAAATTAATTAATTAATTAATTTATGAAAATAAATTATTATTTAAATTTATGGGGTTGTTACATGTTTTCTTTTGGTATAGGCTGTGTGGGCTTACTCAGGAAAAATTTGCGTGACTCTGGTCATGTAAAAGTATATGGCTAGGAGGGGAGACTTGTGTACACACTGTGTATCCGACTAACATGCCGTGTACCTTGGGTATTTTTATGCCTAGTTCGGCGGTGGTACACCTCCATGTGAGAGCTTAAGGGTACACGCTGTGTGTGGTTTCTATACGCAGTGTACACCTCTTTTGGTACCCTTTAAGGGTTTTTTTGTTTTATTCCTGTTTGACAATTTGGACCCGCGAGCAGTCCTTTATAAGTAGTTTTCCATCTAGATCACGATATTGAAACATGTGGATCATTCTAAGGACACCTAATGGGTGTTTTTTTCGAATTTATTAAAATGGAGAGGTTCTTCCTCCAATTATCATTTTCCATTGTCTCTTAAGAGTGAGACCAGAGTGTAAATAATTGATAGGGTGTTGAGACCAACCTAGTTGAGAATTTAGATCTGAGATGAGTTGTAAGCTATATCTGTTTACCTATACTATTCTAAGGAGTCCCTTGTAGGATCCCTCTCCTGTATATCATTTTCAAGGATCCCTGTTGTATGATGCGTCTACTATTTATCCTTCTTGGATCCCGTGTAGCATTCCTCCTTTCCCTTTTAAGCTAAGGATCCCATGTAGGATGTCTTCACTCATGTTTACCTAGAGGATCCCAAGTTGGACACCTCTCAGTGTTGGACCTAGACAAACCCGACCATTGTAGTAGGATTTTGGTAGCATCCCTTGTTGTTTGACACCTAGACCTGACCCATGGGGCAGGTAGAAGGGTGAGTGCTATGAGAAAGGTATTGAGCTATCCGGTTTTGATATATGTGCTTTTGAGATATGAGTTTTTTATACTTAGAGACCCACATGTAAGGGTAGTTTAACTATTTGGAATTATGACTTGGAATCGAGATGTGAACAATCATCTGTAAGCTATTTGTTTTAGATTTGGCTTATTTAAAAAGGGAATTTTTAGCCTTGTAAATTTGTTTTTCATGACCTAGTTTTGGTAGTCGATGCTTATTCTTCGTAAGGGGATATTCCATGGTAGGTAGAAACTTTTAAGATTGTTTTCCTATTTTCCACTTTGATCTTTCTAAAATTGGTGCCACTAAGGTTTCATTGTTCCTCGTAGTACATTGTTTTAGAGAAGACACTCTTATTTCGATGAGTGATCCTTGTATATTAACCCTTGATAAGGTAATGTGCACTGAGTAATGCTCAGTTTGGTAGGTTAGACATTCCTTAGGCATGGTTAGTTGCTTATGAGTTCATGTGAACCTCTCTTTCCTTAAGTGATGGCTGACTTGGTACATCATATTTAGTGTAAATGGTTATTTAGATGATGTGATTTTGAGCCCGTTCCTATGCGATCCATCTGGTACTATGATGAATAGGGTGGGAAGCCTATGAATAGTACCTAGAATGTGTTGTTTTATCTTGTAAACTTTGGGTAGTATATGTTGAAATATGCAGTACCCGTCGAGTGATAAATGGTAAAATGAGAAGTTGAGTTTGGTTAAATCATTGAGCTTTGAGCTATTGTGTATGTTCTCGGGTTATCTATGGAGTAGAGTGACCTGATCCTTATGGAACCAAGTTTGTACCACTGCTCGAAAAAACTTCTGGGACTTGGGTGTTTTGACATGTTGTCAGTTTAATTTCGGCTTTCATGCCATGTGATATGACAGAGTGATCCGGGTTCATGGAACAAAACTCATGCATTTATGTTCATTATGAACTAGAAAATCTGAGAGTGGATATTCGTAATTATGGATGTCTAGGAAACTTATAGGAAGGGATTTTCACATCAGTTCTATTTAAACGCATCCTTCCATGTAGAAGTATCATAACCAAGGACTATTAAAAAATGGTCAATTCTACTTGAATGCTTTTGAGGCTTGAAAGTATTGCTTCATGTGGATGCTTTCTTCAAATCATGATGTTGTTGCATTTTGGATATGTGTATTGTACTTGTGTGGCACTAAAGATCATGAATGGACTTCGGTGGTTAAGCGTGAATTATCATGGGAATGCCTTGGGATAAATGCATTATGGTCAGTTAAATGATGATGTGTTGGAAAGTGAAGTTGAGTTTATTTCAAGAGGTCAATCATTAGTGGTTCGAATATCATTTTATGGTGATCCTTGAAACCATATTAGTGTTCTATTTCTTAAAATACGTGCATGTCCCCTCTCTTGACATCGTCCTATATGCACTAAGAGAGTTTTAGTTATACGTCACGCTATAGTTGAATGTCATTGGGCTAGTTTGAATTTTTTAGGTGTTGTGCACTAGATGAGTGGTTTTAAATGAGGCTCAGTTAATCTTGAGTGATACTCCTGGGTTACCATGTAATAAAACCCTAAAAAGACTCTATATTCCTTCTACTTTCCTTGATGTGACTTCCTAGAGAATGCCTCTTTGGGTTCATTCAGTGATCTTTTGTGGAATTTTGTCCTTTTACCGACGTCTCACTTATAATGGGGAGTATAGACAACCTTTGTGAGTTCCTTAGACTACAGGTTGGTGGATTTGATGTTATCTCGAACCTGATTTAGGGATTTAATGTGATGCTTAATAAGAGGTAATGATCCCAGTTCGATGGATTTGAATTACACTTTTTCTCATTATGGGCATGTAATTCCTTAGTAGAAGGTGTTGTGTTCTGTTATAATACATAGACCTCTTAAGCCAGGAATTTATGAGATAAGTCATCCAGTGATGGTTTGACTTATTATCCTTCTTATTCCTCATGTATGGTTCGATTGAACCAGTTTGAATACGCTGCCAGTCTATGTTGGGTGCGATGTGGAAGTCTGCAATGCCCTTCAAGGGAATATTGCTTGACTATTTTTGATAAGTTCGATCACTGTTCAACCATTATTTGTTACGAGGATGCTTTCATGACATCAGTTGTGTTCGAGTTTTCTTAGTTGAAGGAAAATCATGATGGTAGCATTGCTAGAATGCTTAGGGGAGTGCTTCATGGAGTTTTCCAATGGTGGGGGTTTTATGGTAACGATGTTGTGTAAGTTGTTCTTGAAAACCTCACAAAGGTTTTACTCTTCTAAATGATCTAGGAAACCTTCAGTGTTGATGATAATGAGGGGTTTTACATATGGGAGATTGTATGAATTCATGGGGTCCCTCATTCTATCGTTTCAGATAGGGATACCTGGTTTTCTTATCATTTTTGACAAGGGATATAGATGGATTTGTGTACACAGGTGCTTCTGGGGAATCTTACCATCCCCAAATAGATGGCCAGTGAGATCACACAATTCAGGTGATGAAGGACATTCTTTAGGAATGAATCTTGGATTTTGGGGGTTCTTGGGAGAAACACATACCTTTGTTTAAGTTCTCCTATAACAATAAATTTCAGGCAACTTTTCAGATGGGACCATATGAGGCTTTATACGGTAGGCCATGCCGATATCCCATGTGTTGGTTGGAGGTAGGAGAGGTGGCTAGGTTGGAATATCATGTAGTCCAAAAGACCACTGATCAGGTTCAGTTGATTCAGAGGTGGATGGATACTGCCAAATCTCGTTAGAAATTAGACGTTGATTTCCGCAGACGATCTTTAATGTTTGAGGGTGGGGATCGAGTTTTCCTACGTTTCACACTGAGGTTGGGACACAAGAGGATCAAGAGATATGGTAATATTTCACTGAGATACATCAGTCTATTTGATATTGAGGAGAGGGACGGGCCAATTGGGTATCGATTTCAGTTACCTTAGAGGTATATGGATTTGCATGATGTCTTCCACGTTTCTTAGTTACAACATTACTTTTCTGCCCCATCTCACACCTTTCAGCATGGAGAAGTTGTGTTGCTAGAAGATTCATCCTTTGAGGAGCATCCCATTCGTATTGTGGATCGTAGCATGATGGTTATACATGACCAGTCTGTTCCTATAGTATGGGTGCTATGAAAGTATGACTGAGTACAGGAAGAGACCTAGGAGAGGGAGGCTGATGTTTGATCATAATGGCCAGAGTTATTCTCTGATGTTCCTTTACCACCCTTGGAAGGAAAATTCAGGGACAGATTTCTTTAAGGGGGAAAGTTTGTAAGAAATTGGTTATTTCCATGAGGTATATATCCTTCCTTTTTAATTTTTACATAAGGATATGGAGGAATAATAAGCATACACATCATGTATTTTCAAGTACACACAATGTAAGGAGGGTTACACACTGTATGATCTTATTACAAGACCATGTACTGGTCTGGAATAGACTTGTATGGAAAGAACATGTAATTTAAAGTACACACCATGTACTTTTATAAAATTTGTTAAATCAGTATGTAGCCTCATGTTTTGTCAGACGGACAGAGGGCTCATCCCATTCAATGAACATTCATGACGAGATGTCATTTTGCCTCCCAATTGTCTATCTAAACTCTGTTTCTATCGTCGTCAGATTCATTGGAACCCAATTGGTAATCTCTCAATTCCACTTGAGATATACTTCATGATTTTTTCTCTCAATCTAGTTTTCAATGGTTGGGCGTTCTTGGTTGTTTTTTAGACCTACTTCTTTCTAGGTCGAATCAAATCCTAATGATGGATGAGGATAATCATACGAGTATGTGGTAGGTGGTCTCGTGACTTTGTCTAATTGTCAAGTTGTTTATATATGTCAGAGTGTCACACACCCGTTTCAGGGTGCCACCTTAATTGATAACAATTCTATGTTATTTCCTATTTATGTTTAGGTAATTTAAAAAGTGTCCACTTTATGAATTAGGTTGTTTACCTTGAATTAGGTCCACACTATGGGTGTGTTTCCCTTCGATAACTATTTATGAACATTTGGTATGGGTTTACTATGAGATATTCCTTGTTTTCCCTTCAAGGGTTGTTAAAAAGGGTTTTTATTATTAAATAGAATTGAAATTTTGTTAAATTGTAATTGTTTTGACAAAGGGTTTGGGATAAGTGATTCGCCCCTTTGCCCCATATTATGCCTATGTTAGTTTAAGCATGCTTGGAATTTTTTTCTACAATTACGAACATACCCATGAGATTTTGGTTATGTTAAGGCCTTGTAATGGTTTAGATTACATGATAGGATTTTTATAACAAATGTAACCATATGAGTTATTTAATGCTAAAGCAGTGTAATAGGTTAAATTACATGATATGGTTGTTATATGATACGACCATGTGAGTTGATTAATGTTGAACCATGTAGTATTTTAATTTACATGAATTTATTGATATTATATATTCCCACATGAGTTATAAATGTTTAATCCATGTAATAGTTAAATTTATACGCGTTGCTTAATCTTTGAAATGATAGAGGGATAAATAGCAATGGGCGAGCCATAGCCTCAGGTTAAAAGGAAAGGTTGGGCTTATATGACTATTTCACCTTATACCTTGGGTGAACCATGTAATCAGTTAGAAGGACATGAAAGGAATCAAAGCGGGTATTATCATGTTATGTCGTGAGCAATCCACAAATGTAGTTGTTGGGCTCATGGAGACTTTATATAAATGCTGAGTGAACCTTGAATCGAATGAGGGATTCCATGGATGAGATCTATTGGTAGCTGTTTATATGTCATGATTTGACATTTTGTTATATTTTGAATATTGAATCTATTGACTTATGATGTGATTGCCAAGACAAAACACAATCTAGGATTCATTCTTCACTTATACTTGTTTAGGTAGTCTTTTGATACATCTCCTTTGATTACATTTGTATGGGGATCGTCAGGCCTAGGCCGGATCCCAAGACTTATATAATCCAAGTTAAATGAGTTGACAATGAACATAAAATGAATGTAAATGGAAACTAGTACTTGTAGGAATATTTATATTTGATTACTTCAAATTTAACTTCTTTCTCTATTGCACACCACCTGTTATATATATTCAATAGAAGATTGGAATAGACTATGGGAGGTTTCTTATTGGGACTTATTCTCACACCCTGTTTGGGTGATGTCTTTGGGACAAAATAGATTATGTTTTTGTAGGTGTCGATAAGGGTAAGAACCCTTCTATAGGTACTAGATTTCTATTTATAAGCCTGATAGCATGAGGCCAAGTTGAGGCTTGTGATGCTTCTTAGTTTCTTTTGTTCTTTTTTGTACTATTAGTACTTATATTTTATACTAATGCATTTTAACATGTTTTGTCTGTTTTCCTAGAACAAGTAACATGCAACATAATATTTGTATGCTATGACATCTGGTTATTTATAATATCAGTCTTCTGCTATTTACTTCTATTGTATCGTATAACTACTTCCACTATTGTTATATTATTGTATTTCACTATGTTATACTATGATAATGAGGGCATTGTTTCCCCACTGTCACATATATTCCCTCACTTCTAGTCAGTAGCCTCTGACATTTGGGGAAATGCGCTTGAGGCCATTTGGCCAACCGGGTATGAGTCACCTTTGGGTGGAATCTGGATCTGGGATGTTACACTAATTATATTCAACTTAAAAATTTTAGGTATTATTCCTATTATATCTAATTTGTTGATTCCACTTTGAGGGATTTTTATTTTTGGTCAAGTGATTGAAGTCAACATGTTGAAGAATTTGTTGCAATGATTGGAGGTTGTTGGATAAGCCAAGCATATTTAAGTAGATAAATGTGATGATTGTTGAAATGTAATTAAGTACAAAGACATGAACCAATTACACTATGACTGTGTACATTTTCAACAACATTTACCTAGGTGGTTTTTCTTAATTAATCTTTATGGATTCACAAAATGACATTATTTGTCGCACTTGACCAATTTTCTTTATTAACTCTGATGATTTTCAAACCATTATTCATGTAAAAGACTTGTGTTAATGGTGGTGACACATAATTTATAAAAACAAAAAAAGTGGAAGACCATGCAATATTTCATTATCGCATGAGGACACTATAAAAAACGGGTTTTCACAATTCCACCCTTTATAAGCACTTTTTTAGTAGCACTGATAAATGAGGGTCTTTATCAGTGTTTTTTTACTAGCGCTGATAAATGGTTTATTTCAAAAAGATATAGCATTTTATTAAAAATAATATATTAATATATATATATATATATATTGATATAAATGTAATATATATATATATTAAATATGCTTTAGATAAGGCTAAATATGCATTTAAACATAATATATAAGATATTTAGTGAAAATTGATTATAAAATAATTAATTTTTTAATTAATAATTTGTTGATCATTATTGAGTAATAGTCATTTAATAACATTTTTAAGATACAAAAAATCAAAAAATAAATAAAATATCTAAAATAAGTTTAAAATGTAACTTGAACTTCAAACGTCCATAACTTTTGATTCGGGTGTCTATTTGAGCTCTACCACATATAAAATAGAATCCCACAATGAGCTCTATTCCATAGTAACATAGAAAAATTATATATCATATTTTCAAGGCCAAAAAAGGCCCAGAAGAACTTAAAAACTGAGTTTTTAGTCAGAGTACCCCAATTTATTAACATTCGATGGATTTTTAGCCTCCTTTAAGGGAGGAGTTTTTCCTTTTTCAGGTGGGACTGAATTTATTCCCATTAATTAGATTCATATTGATATTAGGGATTTAAAATTTTATCTATTTTTACAATGTAATTTTATTTATATTCAAATATATAAAACTATTAAACAATATAAAACTATTTTAGACAAATCCTCAACTGGACACCTTGACTCAAAGACTTTATACAAACAGATGTTCCATGAAGAACTACATTGGATTTGATATTTCAGAAAAAACTAGATTGATCCTTCTAGATTCACAATGATATGGAGACTTTCTTTTAACAAGATTCCTGTTGATCGTAATCTGCAGCACATGGGGGTCTTCTTATGTTCCCAATGCATGCTTTGTAATAAAAATTAAGAAGATGTGGATCAACTTTTCTTATCATAAAAAAATTGTTTCTATTTGGAGAGCTATTTTTGATATCTTTGAATCCCACATGCCTCACACTACTTCGATCTATCACTTGCTGTATGAAATTCTGCATACACAATTCCCCAAACAGGTCTTTATTCTCTTCAGAGTAAACTTCTTGGAATTGATCCATGCTATATATAAGTCTAGAAACAAATTCATTCACTGTAATAGTAACCATAGTGTTAAGAAGGTGTTGGCCGCTGTTGTTATAGCTACTCAAAATGAAAACCACCTGTATGCGGCCTGCTACACCAATTCAGTCCCTGACTTCACCACTCCCAAACACCTGAATATAGCAGGGAACATTCCAAAGACACCTAGATTCCTTTATTTTTTTTCCATTCTTTTCCTCTCCATGGATGTTTGAAATGCAATATGGATGGTTCCTCTAGGGGAAATCTAGGTCCTTCAGGTTAGGGAATCGTTTTATGTGATCATAACAATGAGGTTGTGGAACTCTTGTATGGTTCTTGCGGAAACGTCATGACCTTGGAAGCAGAAATGATGGGAATTATAAAGGTAGTTGATCTTGTTTGTGAATGAGGATAGAAAAACATATGGTTTGAATGTGATTCTATGACAATTTTCCGAACCACTAGAATGGGAATGTCTCATATTTCATGTATACTAATGACTAAGTGGATGAATTTCCTTGACAATATTTCTTCAATAAACTACTTTATTACCCACACATTTCAGGAAGGAAATTACCTTACTGATGGACTTCCTAATAAAGGTGTCTCTACAAAAGGATGCACATACTCAACTACATTACCTCGTGACATGTTCCATGCTTTTCGAAGATACAAGTGTAAAATTACTTCATTCAGTCTCATGTAACTTCTATTTTTATCATTAATATAGAGACCATGTGCTTATCTTTCTCAAAAAATATATATAAATATATTTTTGAGTATATTGACACACATATATATATTTATCTACATATTATAATATATAAATTTAACATATAATATATGCAAAAAATATTAATATGTAAAATTATATTTATAGATTCACACACACACACACACACACATATATATATATATGTCTGTATGTATTTAAAAACACACATACACACAAATAAAATATTTTATATATGTATATAAATAAATAAATAAATAAATATATGGATAAAAAATGTAACTAAATATATATAAATATACAGATTTATAATAAAATAAAGAACAAAAAAATATAGGTGAGTGGAAAAGGCACATGATTATGAGGGGGAGGTCTCATGTTCGAAACTCACCAAATGTAGGGGCGCGCATGGGAGGGTGAGGAAGTGCATTGAGATATCAAAGGGGTGGGGGTGGGGGTGGGGTACCTAGAAATATTAAATAAGGTGGGGGAGGCTATACAAGCACTGTTAAGATGGGGGGGGGGGGTGGGCACTTATAAAATAGGGGTTGGTCCTCCTTCCAAATTTATAGAAAAGAATTATTTTTGAAAAAATAATTTTTCTGACTTTTATTAGCGATTTTTTAGTGCTAATCAGTACTAAAAAAGAACTGATAAAAGGATACTTTATCAGCAATTTTTTATCATTGTTAAAAGAACACCTTTATCAATGGTAAAAAATGATGATAAAGGTCAACAAAATAAATTGTTAAAAATATTTTTTTTCTACAAATCAGAGGGTGGACCACCCTCATTTTATCAACACTCACCCCTTATTATAATAGTACTTGCCCCCTCCCCACCCTATTTAATAGTGCTAACCTCCCTTACCTTTAATAGCGCTAAAAACTTGCTCACCCGCCCACATTCCCTTTCCTTTTCTGGGTTTCAAACCTGAGACCTCCTCCTCAAGCCCCTGCGACTCTTCCACTCACGTATATTGTATTATTTTTCATTTTATGATATAACTATATATTTATATATATTTCGTTACATTTTTTATCCAAATATTTATATATATTTCATTACATTTTTTATCCACATATATATATATTTAAATATATATATTAAATTTGTTTTGTGTGTGCGTGTGTGTGTTTCTAAGTATAAATATATATATGTGTGTGTGTGTGTGTGTGTGCATCTATAAATATTATTATAAACATGTATATTTATTTACATATATTATATATTAATATTTATATATATATATATATATTAGAATATGTAGATAAACATATATATGTTTTTCAATACACACACAAATATATATATATATATATATATATATATATATATAAACACTATACATTAATTTTATATGTATATGTATATAAATATTCATAAATTTTTATTTTAATTAAAAGGAATATTATTTTTTATTTAGATAAGGTTTATATATTGAGAAATATATTTTATATGTAAATATGTTTAATTTTTTATTTAAAAAATTAAATTGTTATGGGTGGATATTTAATAAATATGTATATATTGTTATATATTTGATTATAAATAATTGTAAATTATGAAAAAGTGATAAAATTTAAAATCCATAATATCAATATGAATTTAATATATAAGAATAAATTTAGTTCCAACTAAAAAATGGGCAAAAAATCGATTTAATCAAGGTTGAAATTCCATCAAATGTTAAAAAAATGGGATAACCATACTAAAAACTCAATTTTGGAGGCATTATGGGCCTTTTTTGGCCTTTAAAAATGTGATAGAGGGGTTTGATCTTTCCCTAGTGCATAGAGATCATCACAAACTTTGATTTGATATGACGTAGAGCCCAAAAAGACAACCGGATAAAATTTATGGCCTTTTGAACATTGAGTTACGCTTTCAACTTATTTTTGATATTTTTTATTGATGTATTGTTTATTTATATAAAAATTGTTATTAAATGACTATTACTCAATAATAATTAGAAATGTATAAATTTAAAAAATATTTTTAATTATTTTACACTTCTTCAAAATAAGGTTTTATCAACACTAAAAAAGACTTTACCAATGCTAAAAAAGGATGATAATCGAGACACCATTAAAAGTTGATCCCTTTTATTAGTACTAGAAAAATGCTGATAAAGGCCCTTTTTATGAGTGCTTTTTTAAAAGCACTGATAAAAGTAAAAAAAAAATCTATAAATCAGAGGTCCCATTTTAACAATACTTCACCCCCGCCTGCGCGCGCCCCCACCACCCCTTTAATAGTGCTAGCCACACACCCCCAAACATTAACATCACCTGCCCCCCTACACCCACCCACACACCCCTTTCGCTTCTTGTATTTGAATCTGAGGCCTCTCCCTTACACGTCTCCACCTTTACCACTCAGATATATTTTTTTCTCCATTTAATGTTATATATATATATAGTTATATTTATTCATATATTAATATATATAAATATATATCAGTTATATATATATATTCATATATTAATATATATTTATATCTATTTAGTTATATATATATTGTTATATTTTCTATTCATACATTTATTCATATATTATTATATATATTTATAATATTAGTTTTAAATACATTTATAAAATATGTTTTTTGCGTGTTTATAAATAAATAAATACATACATATATACAACATAGAAACACATGTGTATATATTTCATATATGTGTATCTATAAGTACAATTAGACATATTTATATATATTTATACATATTTATATATATTTTTATATATTTACATATATTATATATTAATATTTATATTCACATCTTAGAATATATAGATAATATATATCAGTTTGGTAATACAGACACACACTAATACACACACACGAAAACACATTATATAGGTATATAAATATTCATATATTTTTATTTTAAATAAAATGGATGTTTTTTTATTTATACATCGATTATACATTGGGAAATATATTTTATATATAAATATGTTTAATTATTTAACTATAAAATTAAATTTTTATGTGTGAATATATAAAAAATATGTATATTTTTTTTTTATATTTGATTATAAATAATAGTACATTATAAAAAAAAAAATCTATAATATCAAACTGAATGTAGTCTTTGTGAATAAATTTAGTCCCCACTCAAAAAGGGAACCCCCCCTTAAATGAGGTTGAAATTCCATCGAATGTTAAAATTTAGGCATCCCGACTAAAAAATCAGTTTTGGAGAACTTTTGGGCCGTTTTGGCCTCTTAAAACATGATAGAGGGTTCCTCTATGTTATTAGTGTGCATATTTCGTCACAATATTTGATTTGATATGTGGTAGAGCTCAAATGGATACTCAGATCGAACGATATTGTATTTTGAAGTTTGAGAATTTTTCAACTTATTTTCGATATTCGGTTAATTTTTTAATTTTTATGTCTTCAAATTGTTATTAAATTATTATTACTCGATAATTATTATATAATTATTAATTAATAATATTTTTTAAAATATTTTATAAGTCATTTTCACTAAATATCTTATATATTAACTGTAAATGTCTATTTATACTTATCTAAAACATATTTAAAAAATATATATTATATTTTTAACAATACAAATATATTTATAAATTTATCTAGTAATATATTTTTTTTAAAGATTTTATTTGAAATATACCATTTTTCAATGCTAGTAAAAAAAGCGATGATAAAGACCTCAATTATCAGTGCTACGAAAAAACGTTAATAAAGGGGGTCCCTTTAACAGCGCTAAAAAATGTGCTGATAAAGTTACCTACTTTATCATTGTTTTTTTAGCACTATTAAAGGGTGGCATTGTGGAAACCCATTTTTATGGTAGAGTTATAATCCATTTTCAGTAATTAGCTTATATATATTAAGTGTGAATGCCTATTTACTATTATCTAAAACATATTTAAAAAATATAAATTATATTTATATAAAAATAAATATATGTATATATTAATATATTATTTTTAATGAAATATATATTTTTAAAAATATAACCATTATTAGTTATAGAAAAAAAGTGCTGATAAGGGTGGGGGGTGTTTATTATCACTTATAAAAAAGCACTGCTAAAGGGGGTTTCTTTACCTGCTTAAAATATTACTCTTAATGGGGTACTATTATCAGTATTAAAAAAAGTGATGATAAAGAGATACTTTTAAGAGAACATTTTTTTGCATTGTTAAAAGTATCATTTATCAGTTCTTTTTTTAGCGCTGATAAACATACCCCCTTTATGAATGATTTTTAGTGCTTTTAAATGGTGATGCTATGAAAAACCATTTTCGTGGTAGTGTTAGCACTGATAAAAAGGAACTCCCTTTTAATAGAGCTTTGATTCTTAACACTTTTTTAGCACTGTAAATGCCCTTTTTCTGTGGTTTTAAAGGCCATATCTGCAGTATTTAAGTCTTTGATGGAGACCATAAAAATATTACTTTTCATAAAGAAATATTTTGTGAAGATAAATTGAAGATTCCCTAAATAAATGAAAATATATTTATATATATAGCATGAATAATTTGGCGAAAATATTGGAGAATGTGGATAAGAACTTGAAGAATTATATGGTGGTTCATATTAATTATTTGACCAACTCTTTTATGGGATTTCAAATAAAAACTAGGGGTTTCTTATTAGGTTTTTAATTTTTTTTTACAAACGGGATAGGGTGTCTAGTATTCTTAAAGAAAGGGTCCCGAGATGTGTGAATACGGTTCACACATATCTCTTCTCCAGGATTCATGAATGGGGTTTACACATCTAGTGTGACGTTTATGAAGGAAGCATGAACTCCATTCACGCTTCCTTCAGAAAATTTAATTAAAAATTCATCAATAATAAGTAATTGTAAAAATATAAATACATAATAATTAAAAAATCTTCAGTATGTATAAGATATAATTAAATATAAATTAATAACAATACATATCAATTAAATAATGGAAAAAATTAATAATATTTATCATGATAGATGGGATCTATTCACATTACATTATGATTTTTTGGGGATTTTTTTCTTATTATCCTTCATGGATAATGTTAAATAGAAGGTCGAAAGGCTGAGGGAACCAAATAGGGAAGGGGATGTAGAGAAAGAATTTTGGCACCCCTGGATTTAGAATATTTAGAAGAGAGGAATCTATGGTAAACCTCAAAGAGTGATGGAAGAGGTAGCATAATGACAAAGTTAGTGATTTTTTACTCTGATTTTTTTATTCAATATCGTTTAATCAAAAAATATATAGATAAAATGTTGTTCTTGAAAGGACTGCCAATCCTGAACTCAAATTTTTGTTGTGATTGAAAATTTTTATCCACTTGCAATTCTAACTCGATAAAATAGGATTTATTTTAGTTATATGATAATATCTATTACTTGAAAAATGATATATTTTTTATACCTTATTCATTGAGTTTTTTTTCCAGCGACACATAACATATAATACTATATGTGTTTATTACAAATGGTTGGGAGAGGCGAACTACAACGCTACAAAGAAACATGAACACACAAAAATATGTTTATAGAATATATAAAATATGAATATATTGCAATTTTTACTTTATTAAACATATATTTATATACGTATTTATGAAAAAAAACATTAATGTTTAGTAAACATGTTTTATAGATATTAGTAGAATATATATAAGTAATGTTAACCATATAAATATATATATATAATATATTTATTAACATAATATATTTAATTATTCCACTATTTTACAAGGGTGGTGACAAACTCCTCGACCTTCCATAATTGTATCACCTATTGGAGGTATTTGAACCTTAAAATCCTCCAGTGAAGATTATGAACTAGTAAAAATTGTGTCCTTTTATAAAGTCTGAATATGTAACTTCTCAAAATTTTCTAAATTAACAAATTTCATACATCTCATATTGTGGTTTTTCTGATCTTCAATCATAATCACATAATATTCACATATATGCATTATTCATTAATGTTCTTCTTCATGTAACATTTTTTGGTAAAAAATATTCACATTCCATGATCCTCTAGGAGTTTACACCCAATTTCAAATCATTGATACCTGTAATAGTTTTCAATATTTCTTCAAGCTCACAAATATTATCAGCCAAAGACTTTTTGAATTCAAATTAAGTAATATTATCAATATTTATTTATTAAATTAAGAATATTATTTATTATACATATATAGATAATAATACTAAGTATTATTATGAATATCAAAAGTTAAATTATCGACTTTGGAAGATAATATGATAAGATTATGGCACTTATTAGAAAAATGAACCAAACTCTATAAATCAAAATAGTAAGGCACATAAAAAATGTATCATAAATGTAATATCAACCTAATCTAAACATGTGGTGTGGATGCTCATCTGTCTCAAAGTCTTGCATATATTTGATGAAACCATAATGTGTAAGTTTTTTTCTCTCCTCTAGCATACGCTACTCCTGTATATCATCATCGACAGCCACCTCCACACCCTCCTGCGTAACAAGCGATGGATTCATAGTCTCAACACCTATACACTGTCCTACCTCTAAGGATAGTGGATGATGGATGGAAATTTTCCCCACATGTGAAGAAGATGGATGTTGTGATGTGGATTTATGTATAGTAGGGAGTAATAAAGAATCCATCTTAGCCCAGTCAACATCTATATCTACCTCTGGCTGAGACTGAGAAGATGGAGGAGCATCTGATTGATCATGCTGACCACCTTCCTCCTGTGGAAAAACCACATCTGGTGGATCATGATGAGCACCCTCCTCCTGTGGAACAACATTATCTATATCAGGGTCGTCACCTCCTGGTACATCTAGATCAGGATAAGTAGGATCCATGGACTCAACATCATGTAGTGGATCAACGAAAATTCTATTATAAATATCATTCATCTAAGGAAGAAACTCTACCAAATCACTGTAAAAATATTTATGGTCAAATGCACATCTCTCTATTGGATCAGACTTGTGAAGTATATGACTGGTATGAGTATCCCAATAAAATCAATTATACTGTTAACTAATTTTATTAAAAAATATGTTGAAAAGTGGAAGGAAAAATGTATACCAACTCATGAAATCCCCATCTATGTCGTTTCAAAAATCTGATTGGGGACCTAAAGTACTAGGATGCATAATCTAGATGAACACACATATGAAAATGTACTACCCCCACCCCTCATAATTGGAACTCCTATCGTCTGTCCCATAGATCAATATATATCACATTGTATCTCCCCTAATAAAATTCCATCTTCCCTAAAATCTTCAGGGAATGGAGTGAAGCTAATTGAAAGGGCGGGTCATGAATAGACTGAAATGATCTGAACTGACTCATAACTCTATCAGTATGATGCCACTTGATTATATGAAAATGAATCTATGGAACCACATAGTAACTGTTAGCAAGCATCACCATACATTATGGTGGAAGACTTTGGATGTTATCATCCGTATATGGAATCCATGAAATATGAAAGAAAAAAATGATTAATCACTTAATAAATGAAGAGATATATAGTAAAGAATAAATATTTAACAATATAAATAATAATGACTTACATCATCTCATCAAAGGTTGTACAGTATATGTCTGTAGGCATGGACGTCATGTCTGGCAGAATCTGAATGTCGATGTGTCTGACTCCACCTGTAGATAACATTGTCATTGTTAAATTTAATAATAAAAAGATATAAAATTAAGTTATACAATATAATGAAGGAATAACATACCATCATCCACACAGAGCTTATTATACAATATCGACAGAAAATGGTGCACAAGCATGTGGAGCTAAATGAGGGATGTGCTCCCATACCCATATCTGTAGAAGAACAGTTCATCTTTTGATCTGCATCTTATCGATGAGATGTGCACTACATTGGGATCTATATGTATATGCTAGACAAGTAGACCCCCATATATATTAGCCTACTAGGTACAAATCCTTCTAAAGAGGTAAATACATCAGATGTAAAGAATTAGTGGAGTGATCAATAAAAAGCGTACCACTGATTAGTCCCAAAATATATAGACGTGAAGATCACAGCACTGTGATTTTGTCAGTATCCTATGCTAGATGTGAGGAGTGATGGTCTAACTATGGAAAGAATAATCTACCACCGATGACGGACCATCAATCATTTTGAACTTCTATGCCCAGTAATCTATGAAAAACCTTGAACCAAACTGCTCTAAATAGTCCTCTCAGAGCTGCACCATCGAGGGGGAAGCCCAAAATAATGGGCACATCCTTCAGGGTAATAGTAATCTCTCCTCTTTAAAATGGAACATATGTGACTCTGGCCTCCATCTCTCTACAATAAAAAAATGAGATAATGATAGTTAAAGGTAAAGTCACACATCGCTACTCGAAATAATCTAACGCACTGAAGATGAGGATGATAGTTGGAGGTGGTGCATTATGATGGAAATTTTGAGATCTACGTACACTCAGAAGAGGCATATGAAGTCCCTCTAAAACCAAAAATGATACATGAGTATCATTTGATGTGAGAAATGAAGAATATTACATCTGCACAAATGATATCATCATTAATTTTTTATAGTGAATTCAATAAAAAATTTATACTTTTATTAAAAAAAATCTACAACAAAAAAAATAAGGTAAAAAATATATATGGGTTATTTTGTTGGTCTAGGTTGTGAATTTAGTTTTTATTGATCTCCAATGACGTTTAATTTATTCTAATTTTCTTTATATAACAAACCAGTGATGAAAAACCCACTTTGAACATATAGAATCATGATATATTCATTTTCATTTTATATCTATTTTTAATAGTTAAAGTATAAAAAAACTCTTTATGATAGAATCTAGAAATGAGAAAAACCAAAATTGAAATATTTCTAAAATGGAGAATGTCATAAATAAAAGGATTCATTATTTAAATATCCACATTTAAAAAAAACTATGCCCATTAATGATAAAATAGAGAGACTCAATCATGAATGATAGGATGTAGAGCTCTGTCCTTTCACTTGGGGACATCTCTTACGAGTATATCCTACTGCATGAAAAATACTGCGTTGTGGTCCCCCTACTTATTTCCCATATCAATCCATATCATTTCTAATTTTAGTTGACTTTGGTCTTCCTTGGGGCCACAACATAGTTGTATGAACACAATAATTTAAAAAAATAGAAATTGAAAAAATCATAAATGAAAATAAAACCAACTTAAGAAACCTAGAAATATCTAGGATGATAGTTGGCTGATTATAGACAATAAGATAGAATGAAAGTCACCAACATGAATCCAAGTTGCACTATAATAGTCAACTAAAGTTCTCATGTGATACACTGAGTCAACATAGGGATCCCATGATATATTTACTGAATCACAAGCTGTAATAACATGTGCACATGGATATCTCAATGCGTGAATGTTTTTATAATCACAATACCTGTTATCCAACATCACCACATGCACTTGATCACTATTTCATGTATCCTATTTGTAGCACACTCTTACATAAAATATACTCTTTTCCCAATCACAGGTTACAACACTCTATCATGAATCCTTATTCAATATCTGTTCAATATCACTTTGGAAATGAAGAGTAAAATGCATACTGTTTTCATCCTCTAATAGGCCTTTTGGGACCAATCTATATAGTAGTGAATACATGTATAAAAATTATCTTTCACTAACCCTATGATCAAGTGTTTTTTCACACCCTTTAGGATCCCATTTATGTACTCCACTATATTTGTGGTCATATGGCCATATCTCCTGCCACCATCATATGATAATGACCATTTTTCCTTTGAAATATGCTTTATAAATTCATATACATATTCATTATAACTTTGAATCTATTTAATATATTGACCAAAGTTTTCTTGTGGGGGATTATATGATGAAACAATAACATAATAATATATTAAAAAGTATATTATTTTTTTTGTAAAAAAAGTAAGTTTAGAAAAACATACTCAACTTAAAGATCGCCTTATCTATTGCCTCATATATGAAATTATTATGAGCATTACTTAAAATATGTCTAATGGAATATTGATGATAATAATTTTGATCAGTCCATGAAACCCTATCACTATTTACAACCTCTATAATTGCTTTGTAGAGATTAGATATTAGACACACACCTTGGTTTTGTGTGACATGAATGCGTACACATGCAAAAAAACCGCTCCAGCATTCAAAATTATACTTTTCAATAATAGAGAATGCAAGTGATAGAGGATCAAAATTACCATCCCTAGTGGCATAAATGAGTAGAACACCTGCATACTTTCTATAAAGGAAAGTGTCTTCGATCTGAATAAATTGTTTACAATAGGGAAAAGCAGCGATGCATGGCTTTAATGCCCAAAAATCTTGTTGAACTTCACATTCAATCAATAAACATTGTGATTGGGGGACACATACTCTAAAATTTCCAAATGATAGACAATATGATTATTTAAAGACAAGAATTAAATAAGTTGTGGAAACATTGCATAAGATTCATCCCAATCCCCATACACTTTTAAAATCTATTTCTGTTTTGAATTCCAAGATTTTTTGTATGATATCCTATAGTTATACAACTGTGGAATTCTTTCTTGAACAAGGAAAATGAGAATATCCTAACTTGTTTATATCATCTCAAAAATAACATTTGATATAATATCTGCTTCAAGTGAAGAGTGATCCTGTGACAAGCTTGGATTAAAAAAAGTGTGTGGGCCTTCTAATTCGGTAATCTTCTAACATGAAAAATATTTATCATATATTCTCCTCAATAAAAATTTACATTCTGCATCATATTTTTCACAATTAATGAGGTATTTTTTCTTCTTTGAATCATCAACAACAAATATGAAATGTCACTCTATGTGGTATTGCTTTATCATATTTTTCATGGAAATATTACTTTCAAACTTCTACCCAACATAGATGGAATTATCATTTGATGCATATTTATTCCCTATAATGCTAAGGAATTTTGAAACTGGTGTAATGACATCCCAATAAAATTGTTGTCCATGTGATATTCTTTCAACCAAGGAACTCAATACTGAAGGATAAGTACCATTATATGGTAGATGTCATGGATGCCTGGATCTCATTAGAACCTCAGAAGGATCATTCCTCAAATCACTCTACTGTGGATTCCTATTTCTCATAGGAACCTCATAAGGTTTGTTCCCCACATCCCCCTACTGTGGAATCTTGACTCTCAAAGGAACCTCAGAAGGTTCATTCCCCACATCACCCTCACCCACATCATCTTCTGATGGCTCATCAGATTCCTATTCCCCATAACAAAATTCATTCACTATATCAACAACATAAAAAGGGATGTCATCTACATTTATCTCCAAATTATAATCATATTATTCATAATTTGGTTCTATCATCAGAGTCATATCTGAAAGAGGCAATGAATAATACTTTTTTAAATGATCGACTTCTACGGAGCTCACAAAATAGGGTTCTGTAGTAATCAGTTGCACCACATCAATATCAAAAATCACCACATACAATTCCATCAAACCATTAGCACACTGATTTCTAAATAATAAAGATTCATCCATTCAATACTCATCATTGATGAGAGGGTACTTGGTGTGCCAGAAATGTTCAGGATGTTTGAGATGTTGATATGTTATTGAAGCAATGGATTGATCAACCCTTAGTTTAAACCAACTATGAATCTTATTTCAAACTTTATCCAATGTCAAACAACCATGAAGATTTTACACTCTTGTAGGTGGTAAACTATAGCTAAAACCCTACTCGGCATAAATTATCTCATCATTGCAATAAATATTCACAGACATGATTCATAGAAAAAAATAATTAATAAAATATTATATATTACATCAAAATTTTAAATTATTTAAATTTGTTATGATTGAATAATTGACTTCATTTGGAGAATTTTTATTTGTTTTGGTTTATCATTAATAAGGTATATTTATGTTGATATTATTATTAAAAAAATTTAATATAACATTATATATTTTTATACTACTTATCAAATGTTTCATAAATTTTATCTACTTATGAATAAATAACTATGACTTGATCTTGAGACTTACTATGGATTAGTTTATCATTATCTGATAAACTAACCAAAATCATTGGGTGAACTCCTAGTGTCACTTTTATCAAATACTTCATCAACCGACAATATCATTTCAAATAGAAAAGTCTATAGTCGAACGCCTATTCTTGAACACCGCTTCAGGAACACCTCATCAGGTATGCCTCTTTGGGGACACCTCTTGTCGATTGCCTTTTAATTACAAATTTACTCACATGTATGTGAGGGGGTCTAGTGGTATCAAATACGTAACATTTTTAAGAGGACTCACAAGTCCTTACAAACTTAGTGAAAGGTGACTCATAGGTCATCAATGCAGAAACGAAAATACAAGTATTACAAATTATATAACCATAGATACAAAAAAAGTCATATAATTTAAATAATGCATTAGTCGGTCATCTCAAGATCAGTCATCACACAATACTCCTAACTTGTTTTTATATACTTATTATGTTCTACATATTATATAAACCTATTACTAGATTAAATATATATAAAATATCTAAAAATGTTTTCCAAAAAAATAACTTCTAAATTTGTATGTATATATAAATATATTTTATAATAATATTAAATAAATTTAATTAAAACTAATATAATTTACACTGAAATAACAACCATTACAATAATGAATACTAATGTTATTTTAAATTTTATAAAATTACACACACACACACACATATATGTATATATATATATTGTTTTTTTTCATTCTACCACTTCCCAAAATATAATTAAATATATTTCCTAATTTATTACTTGAACGAATAATTATTCATACCAAATAAAATTTCATTTTATTGACTACAATTATTATTTGTATTAAATTAATGTAATAAAATTTACTCTTAAATAAAAACAATTAAAATAATATAAAATTATGTTATTTTCAATTTAATAAAATTACATATATATATATATATATTTGTTTGACATTTTTCAATTTTAAATTATTTAATTAATTATATTTAATGCTTTATTATGTAAAATAATTATTATTTAGAGTTTATATAATTAAAAATTATTATTTATAGAAAATTGTCTTTATACCATTAAGAAAAATAATTTTCTATATATTTTGTAAAAAATTTAAATATGATACTAAATATAACTACTAAATGTTCAAAAAATTATATAACTAGTGTATATAATATTATAATTTAAATTAATATTAATTTAAAAATAAAATATTATATATATATATATATATATTTTAAACATTCCATTTAAATTAAAAATATGTACATTTAAAAAAAATTATTACCCTAAAAATAAATTATATTTTAAACATACTATATTGAAATTTTCTAAACATTCAATATGAATTCGTATAATATAAAATAACTCATTCAAAAATTAAATCATACAAAAGAATGTAATTTACACATTCATGCATACATTAATACATATTATAAATAAATAAATCATACACACAAACAAAAATTTCTACACATAAGAAATTAAGTAAATTTTCTATACAAATAAAATAAATAAACACAATTAAACAATTCAAATTTTAAAAAGAAAATTTTCCTTCCTAAAAGTAGCATATATTTGTTGAGAAATAAATTATGCATGGATTTGCAACAAATTCTAGAATAGAAGAATGAGATTTGAAGAAGGGTGGGGGGGGGTGTTATTTTATAAAACTCGACGGCAAGATGCGTCAACACCGTTCATGCATCCTTCTTCTACTTCGCAAAGGATGCATGAATGAGGTTCACACAACTTTCTCCATGCCTAATTTGCTTGAATGAGGTTCATGAATCTTCCTAGGATGAAAGATTCCAGAATGGGGTTCACGCATCTTGAGTCCCATTTTTAAAATTAGTGGGGACCCTATCCCATTTAAAAAAATCGAAAACCCATTAAAAAATACAAAAAATTAGCCAACTATATATCCATCCAAGGGGACTCACAACCAATACTTAAGTGGGATAATCAATCCTCAACCCACCATAGAAGTGGAATAAGTGAGTGCCAAAATGAGTAAGTGTGCATGGACACATAGATGAGAGCTATTCATACAATATTTTCTTTGAACAAAAACATGAATCTATTTGAAGTATTATATTATTGATGAATTAAAACACAGTTGCAGTTGGGTTACTATTAATTTGAGATACATACATTTGTTTGAAGAGTTTAAATGATGAACTATATTTCATGAATTTTATGGAATATAGGTGTCGTTTCATAAGAAGATATGTGAGGGTTTCCAGAGTCTAAGGTGGAAATTTACGTTCAAGGAATCAAAGTACCCAAGATCTTCATGTATTTAAAATGAAGTGAAAATATATTTATAGGGAATTCATGTTGGTTAAAATTAAAGGCAATGTTGGAGGATACCTCTCCAATAAATACCAGAAACCAAGACCAAGATATGATCTACCATTTGATATTTTGAGAGGCTCTTTTTTTCCCTTGAAGTAGAGTAATGCAAGCCTTCTCATTTTCATGAAGCTTCCTCCTTTTGTGAAGTGATACATGACCTTGTGATGTGATTTCCAAAACCTTCAGAATCACCTGATGTTTAATAAATTCTATGAGTTAGTGTGTGTATAACACATTCACACTATGTTATGTGAATATAGTCTCTTCCTCGTATAAAACAATATCTAAACAAGAAGTAGATCTGTGAGCCTCCTAGGTTCCATGAATATATTAGAAACCTCCAATGGACTTTACATGGCCATGTGAAGGAGTAAAGATCACAAAATTTAAGAATTTCATGAAGGAAGAAGACCTCATGTACTTTCTGGTATGTGAAGGAGATAAAAGAACCTTGAAGTATACTCTATCTGTGAAGGTAATTAACTTCAACAAGGATAATCCCGTGAATATCACTTCCAATAAGAATACAGGTGAAAAACATTGCATGCAATGCATACATATAATTAACTTTACGTGTATGTATTGATACATATAAATCATAAAATCCAAGCAGAATATTGATAATGCTAAAGTTATTTCATTGAATGATAGTGTTATTAGAGCATTGATTAAAATTTAATACTAGATAAAAAAAGTAGACCAACAAATGGTTATGTTCTAGTGTTTTCAAACTTGAGAAAACCCATAGAATTTACATTCATGAAATGATAAACATATTATGTGTAATATTTTCATGAGAATTGAGTACATTGAAAAATGATCTAGAAGAAAACATGTAATATACTGAATACCTTTAAGTTGATCATTTTGATATTACATAGAACTACAATAGAATTAATATATTCGACTTTTTTATAAGAGTACTGGGATGACTTGAATATAGTGTTATTGATTATATTTAGTGGTTGTAGAAGACTTTTAGTGAGATCAAAAATTCTATGTAATGGAAATTTTAGTGAGATATTAGAATCTAATAATTCCTAATAATTCAAGTAGAGTAAGGTCACACAACCACAAAATATGGGTTTATCATTACTAAACAAACCATTATTAGGCACTACTACAAATATGGTCTTTAAAATCATTAGAAAAGGGCATTTAAAACTCTAAAAAAGTGTTGTTAATATCAACAGAAGATAAGGGGTCCCTTTTATCAGTGCTAAAAAAAGAACTGATAAAGGAAGTCTATTATCAACGCTAAAAAAGCACTGATAAAAGGGGCCTTTTATCAGTGCTAAAAAAAATCATTGATAAAATGGTCATTTATCAGCGTTTTTTTAGATTTGATAAAATACACCTTTTATGAGAACTTTTTTAAAAGCACTGATAAAAAGTCAAAAAAAATTAAAAAAAAATAAAAAAATATTTGAATCAGATCCACTTTTTAAGTGGCATTTGACCCCCCTTTAATAGTGCTAGCCCCCACTTGCACCCACTCATGCCCACACCACCCCAAGATTTGAACTCGAGATCTCCCCCACGTGTTTGAACCATTTACCACTCCTCCATGTTGATTTGTGATTTTTTATCCATTTCCTGATATATCTAATTATTTATATATATATTCACTTATATTTATTTTTATATTTATACAGATTTATATTAATATATATATATATATATATTTCGTTATATTAATATATATATATATATATGTATTCTTATATTAATATATATATATATATATATTTTTATCTATATATTTATTCGTATATTAATATATATTTATAAGATTAGTTTTAAATACCTTTATAAAATATTTTTTTATGTTTATAAATAAATACTTATATACATATATACAACATACATACAACATACATACACTTGTATATATTTTATATATGTGTGTTTATTTGTAAGTATAATTATACATATTTATATATATATATTTAAATGTATTATATATTCATATGTATATTCATATATATATATATTCATATGTGTATTTATATGTTAGAATATATAGATAATATATATTAGTTTGTTAATATAGACACAGACTAATACACACACACACACAAACATTACATACATAAATAAATATACAAATATTTTTATTTTAAATAAAACAGATATTATACGACCTATATATTGATACATATACTTTATATGTAAATATGTTTAATTATTTATTTACAAAATTAAATTTTTATGTGTGAATATATAAAAAATATGTATATATTATTATATATTTGATTATAAATAACATTACATTGTGAAAAAAGATAAAATATCAAATCCATAATATCAATAAGAATGTAATACCTTAGAATAAATTAAGTGCCCACTGAAAAATGGAAAAAGACCCCCTAAAATGAGGTTGAAATTCCATCGAATGTTAAAAAATGGGTATGCCGACTAGAACCACAGTTTTAGAGACCTTTTGGGCCTTTTTTGGCCTTGAAAAATGTAACAGAAGGTTCCCTTCTACCACCAAATCATAGAGATCATCACAAACATTGACTTGATGCACTGTAGAGATCAAATAATTACACGAATTAAAAGTTATGGTCGTTTGAAGTTTGAGTTTTGTTTTCAACTTATTTTTGATATTTTATTAATTTTATGATTTTTGTGTGTCTTCAAATTGTTATTAAATCATTATTAGTCAATGAGAATTATCAAATTATTATTTAATAATATTTTTAAAGTACTTTTAATCCATTTTCACTAAATTTATTATATATTAAAAGTAAATGTCTATTTATACTTATCTAGAACATATTTAAAAATATATATTATATTTCTATCAATATAATTATATTTATATATTAATATATTATATTTAATTATTATTTTTTGAAATATACCTTTTAAAAACTCTTGTAATAAAAGAGCTGATAAAGAACTCCATTTATCAGCGCTAATAAAAAAGCACTGATAAAGGGGGACCCTTTAACAACATTAAAAAAAGCAGTGATAAATGGGAACTTTTAACAACATTTTTTAGCATTGTTAAAAGTACCCTTTATCAGTGCTGATAAAGGTACCCCCATTATCACCACTTTTTTTAGTGTTATTAAAGGGTGGAACTATGAAAACCTAGTTTTTTGGTAGTGATCGCTAAAAAAGTGTGGATAATCAAGGCCCTATTAAAAGGGGATCCGTTTTATTAGTTCTAAAAAAAGCATTGATAATAAACCCTTCTATCAGCGCTAAACAGAAGCACTGATAAAAGATGTATTTATCAGTGATAAATAAAAGCATATATAAAAGGTTCCTTTTGTCAATGATTTTTTAAAAGCAATGATAATAGTTAAAAAAATTATAAAAAATCAGCAACTTATAGGGTTTTAACTACGCTCGACACCACTTTTAATAGTTATATGAAGCCCCACTAGCATGTGCCAACCACCATTTAACAATGATAGATCCCACCCCCTTCACCCCTACGCAAACCTGCCTCCATTTGGATTCGAACTTGAGATCTCTCCATTGCATTTCTACACCTTTATCACTCATCCATCTTGTTTTTTCTCCATTTAATGATAAATATATTTATTTTTCATATATATTTAGTTATATTTATTCATATATTAATATATACTAATATTAATATAGACATATATTAATATAAATATATAGTTATATTCAAATATACGTATTTAATCATATATTAATATATTTATACACATTAATAGTTATATTTATATATTTATTTGTATATTAATATACATATAATTATATTTTAGTTATTTGTATATTTATTCATATATAAAAATATATATTTTTAAGATTCATTTTAAATACATTTATAAAATATTATTTTTGTGTGTATAGACAAATAAATAAATAAATACATATATACAACACACACACATATTATATATGTGTATTTCTAAGTATAATTATACAAATTTATATTTATTTACATATATTATATATTAATATTTATCCATATATTTATATATATTTATATATATGTTTATATATATAGTTATATATATAAATATATTTAAATACATTTTTATTTATATTTCTATTTTTTTAAAATGGATATTAAATCTAAAAACCATTAAAACACATAAAAATGTTAAGAAACTTTGAAACCCCAAAAATCCCGAAAAACCATGAAACAACCATAACTTCTGATATGGGTGTGTGTTTCATGTCCAAAACCTGTCAAATTGAAGCTCATGAAATGTTATTAGATGTGATATGTTGTACAGGGCGAACAGACACCCGAATCAGAAGTTATAGCCTTCTGAATTTTAAGAAACTAGGGTCAGTGATAAAAAACTCAGTTTTGGAGGCCTTCTAGGCTATTTTGGGAATGAAAAACCCAAAAAATATCTTTTACCTCAGTTCAAAACCATATATTTCATAGATATTTTCACAGACTTCGATTTGATATGTGGTTGACCCCAAATGGACACTCCGATCAAAAGTTATGATCATTTGAAATTCAAATTACGTTTTCAACTTATTTTGGATATTTTGTTGATTTTTTGTTTTTTATATTCAAATTGTTATTAAATTACTATTACTCGATAATAGTTAAATAATTATTAAATAAAAAATATTTTTAATTATTTTCTAAGTCATTTTCACTAATTATATTATATATTAAGTGTAAATGCCAATTTTTTTATCTAAAACATATTTAAAATATATATAATATTTATATCAACATAAATATATTATTTTTAATTTGTTTTTGTAATATAAACTTTATCAGTTCTAGTAAAAATGTGCAGATAAATATGGATATTTATCAATGCTCCTAAAAAAGCACTGATAAAAGGGGTCCCTTTAACAACGCTAAAAAATTGCTGATAAAGGGGGTTCCATTATCAATACTGAAAAATCACTGATAAATGGATAAGTTTATCTTCAATTTTAGAACTTCTAAAAGTACCCTTAATCAATGTTTTTTTAGTACTGATAAAGATACCCCCTTTATTTCCACTTTTTTAGTGCTGTTAAAGGATGGCACTACAAAAATCCATTTTTGTGGTAGTGTCAACAGTGATTCAGAAGAATATTTGATTGAGTGGACTTAAAAAAATAACAAGGCCAATATGCATACTACATCTATAGGAAAAGGGTCTTGAAGAATTCTTCAAATAAGGTTTTTGAAGATCTATTGAAGAAATGATGGTTCCCATATAAAGAACACCACTAACTTTGGAAGATTGATTATTTCTTGCATGAAAATTTTGCACTAATTTTATGTGTTTTATAATAACTACAATGTTATAGTGAGAAAAAAATATATGAAACCACCTGATGATCACAGAAATGAGTAGGTTCTCACATCTAGACCAAACCTTGTAAAAATTCTCATGTGATTTTTAGTGATTTTATTTGTTTTCATAAGGTAAAGATGAGACTTCAAAGAATTAGGGATTGAGGTTTTAACCACAAAAAGAGGATGAATAAGAAAAGAATAATTCGTAAAAATTAACCACTTATTCACCCCCTCTCATTGGTTCATATGGTATGTGGATCTCTATAATAATATAAATACAATTATAATTATTTCTATTAGTTTTAATTATTATATCTATTATTAATATTTAATGATAATCATAATCATATTGTTACAAATTTTTTTAGTTTTCAATATTTATTTTCCATTATTAATGAAGGAGATGGGGCCCCACTTCGGTGGGAGGATCTCCTTTATCTTCAACCACTTCCATCTCCCCTGGTTCATCCTTACTAGCTATATGGCTTACCTTTATCATCGTAACACCACAATGGATCCTGCAGGACACCTACTGCTGTGTAACCACATCTCTTTGAGTTATTTTTAAATATGTTTTATGGAAAAAATATTTTTTAAAAAAATTTATAGGTTAAAAACATTTTAAAAAATTTGTATTAATGGTGGAAGGCCTACTTCCACCGTTCTACTAAAAAATAATAATAATTTAATTATATATGTTATTATATTTATAAATATATAGATTTTAATATTATGATATATATATATATATATATTGTGTTTTTTATATTCTTTAGATATATTTCAATAACATTTGAAACTGAAAATGGTATGTTTTTAAGAAATAATTTTTATGGCACTCAAATTTGATACATTTTTAAGAACTAAGTATGATTTCGAGTTGATCATTAAGTTGATATAAATATCATTTGGTGAATATGGGTCTTTAAGAGAGAAATGGTCATGGATGTTAAAGTGAATAGATATAATAAAATGTTAGTGAATAAAGGGTTTATATGATAATAAGGCATTGGATACAATGAAAACATTTCATCCTAGCCATCCACCTGGATCATGCCCACAACTTGGTTTGTTCATATGTGTCATGTGGTATTCAGTAGTTCATTTTGATCATTTCACCACTACCTTCTTGTCACGGGAATTTATTATCCCATAATTAATCCCCCTATTTTTTATGCGATGAATCAATCATTTTTTTCTTTGGATACTCCTTTAAATTCCTTACTTTCACTCTCACTTCTGAGTAACCCTGGAGTGACATCGAAGAACCTTGGTTTTAATCCATGTAACTACTTCTCATGGACTTCCAGTGGAGATCCTCACACTGCTCCATCATCTTAAATGAGATCTCATCCTGTGGTATATTTCTAATGGATATGCGATTCTCGTCTTCAGCGTGTATTCTTTGACAAACATTCATCATATCCAGAACCGGTTGTCACCAAGGAGCATCAACATGAAGATGTTATGTTTGTAACCAATATAATTTTTGGTGCTCAAATTTTAATCATTTTTAAGAACTAAGTATGGGTTCTGGTTGATCTTCAAGTTGATATAAATATCATTCAGTGAAAATGGGCGTTTAAGAGAGAAATGGTCAAGGAAGAGAAAATGGGTCTTTAGAGAGGTTCAAGGGAAAGAACCTCCTCTCTTGGGGATGAACTATCAAATATTCTCTAGAAAAGTACACGATAAGATGAAATCATCTCCATCACTTCAGCATAGATCATTGCCCGACTAAAGACCCCCTCCCCTTCATCACTCAGGCGAACAAGATGATTTTTGTGAGTACCATATAAAAAGAATCAAAATGAATTAGAAAATAGTATAATAAAAAAGAACTAATGGAAATTTATTGACTTACAATCTTATGAATCTCTCTTTCGCGTCAAGTAAGATACAATATAGACTTTATTTGATACCATGAATCATAATCGACCTGGTCTGGAAGAAATAATCACATCAATGGTACACCCTAGATATAAAACATGTCATTTATACACTTGTAGTCGAAATAATCGACATGTAATCGGCTCTAGTCTTCATCATTCCTCCCTATTGGCTTCATTCTAGGAAGATTCTATGTCTGTCTTGGGGGAAATGGAATTGGCTGAGCATAGAAAACCTGGTGCATGACTCTATTAGGATACTGTAACTCAACAATATGGAAGTGAACGAGGGTCACTAAAACCATAACATTATAAAGTATTGCAGTTTAGTATAGTGGAAATTGGTCCAGTATAGTCCAGTATGACATCCATGAAATCTAAAATGACATGTGACCATTGTATAAAAATATTCTTACTAAAAACAAAAATTGATGCTCTTATTAAATTTGTAAGAAATTGATATATTGTATATACATAAATAGTCAGGTAAGAGATGGTTGAACTTGAGGCGATATGCACCCGAATGGTGTGTCTGAACTGTGCTGAAATTGTGTCTCTAACACCACCTATAAAATAAAACATCAACTGTGAAAAATAATGAGAAATTAAATTCAATAAATCCTAGTATCATCAGAAACCAATATAGATGAGTGATCATAGTAGCATCGACGTAGAGCATCATGCAACACCCCCATAGTGAGCGATGGACCAGAAAGATGAGGTCAGAATGAGGGGATGCACTCCTATTCCCACATCTGAAGAAGGATGATGCATCCCCCAAGATCTATACGATCTCTATAGGATACCCTACATAATTCTCTATATGTGTATTCCAAGAAAGATGATACCTATATGTACATCCCATCCTAATCAATGTCCTCAAGTAGGGTTAGATACATCATGTGAACATACACCCCCTGAGCAATTAGAAAATTGGGTCCCTTAAACGAGCCACAATATATATGCATGGGAATAATTCTTGTCACTCTGGTCTTCAGTGTCATTTGGTAAATGTGTAATTTGCTCCTACAGCCAGGGCATAGAAATCGACCTTCCATCTACAGTCCTATGGTCGGCCAAAATTTCAACGCCTAGAAAATCTAAGCAAGGAGAGGCCAAGATGCACGAGTGGGTCTAATAATGGCTCCCCCTGGATAGGAAGACCAATAAGCATCGCCACATCCTCAAGGGTGATGGTCATCTATCCCTCAGGTAGGTGGAATGTGTGTGTCTCTAGAATCCACCTCTCCAAGAGGGAAGAAAAAAGGTGATGGTCGACAAATGTGAAATGAGATACGGTAATGTCGTAGAAGTCATCATAGTAAAAATATGGTCTAATGGCATGTGGAGGCTCAGTGTGTTGAAAATATTATTCTCGATGCACCCAGATCGGTTGAACCTCACCACCATCTAACATGACCTCGGAAACATGTCTATGCTACTCAGTTAGTAGTATGGTATCCTTTATCTGTATATAAAAATATTTAATGACTTATAAGTGTAAAATGTTAATATAAAATTATGGTCGGAAGAATATAATGAATTATAGAATGTAAGACATTCGATGTTTATTAACAATGTTTTATGATGTTATTTATTACCAAAAGTAATGGCCATGTCTTCATGTTTTTCAAATCATATTACTAAAGTGTTTTTAAGATATTATTTTACCTAGAAAAGGGTTTTTTGTAAGATATGGCTTTATATACTTATATATATATATAAATTTTGTCTTTTTTTTAAATTTTATTAGAAAACAATGTGATTTTTAATTTATGTATGATTTTTCACATGATGGTATGTTTCATGATTTTTTTTCACATGTACACTTTATAGTTTAGCCATCGAACGATTGAATATGCGTTAATTTCACCTCAAAATAACTTTTCATATTCGTTTTAATATGAGTATAAAAGGATTTTTTTTATTTTATAGTAATATTATATGGTGATGTCATAAATTTATACGAATTGAAGAATCTTATTCACAGATGCACATGCTACGATTCTATGGTTTATTTCCCACAAACTCTTTCCTAAAGTTCTCTTAGTGTTACAGAATCAGTTGTACTAACCACTATTGTTGGTTGTGTTCTATAATAATCTCCTCGGTCAGTTTGAATAACCTCCCCATAGTAGTACAAATAGGTAAAACATGAATCTCTATGTTGAAAATATTTTTTGATCATGATTTCGATAGTGTAACTAATATCGAAAAATATGGTTGATCATATAATATTTATTATACTAAAATTTTATAACATCTTTTTATACTACAATTTATGATACTATTTTGTCATTATTAAAATTTTATTAGAATATCAATCACATAATGTTTTGGAAAATAAAGTAAAAAAGAAGAGGTAACACCATATAATTTACAATATAAGAATATCATAATGGAGACAATGCATCATCATGGATGAGAGTGTGAACTCAAACCAACAATGTTTGGGCAACATTTCCAGGTATGACCTTCTTGATGACATATGGTGCATCTCAAACTTTTTCATTTTTCTTTAGGCCAGTCCATCTCATTCCACATCTTGCTGGCCTTTGGTCTCTTATGGTTATATAACCAGTTGATGTCAGGTATCTCTATCGACTAGCCATCAAGCATTATAAAATTAAGAAACACCCCAATAGGCATCTATGGTGAATAATAACAGTTAACAATGGTGTCCATCCAATACACTGAATCAACATATGCTTCTCATGATATTTTAATAGAGGCACATGCTGCGATGGCGTGTGCACATTGAAACCGTAAGGCCTAAAAGTTTCCACATTTACATTGCCTTTCTTCTAGTAATACAACCATTTTTTCACCAATTCTAATTTTGATTGGGTACGAATGCTCTTCAACATCAAATACAGAGTCTTCTCGGTGGAAATTCATGGCATGATAACCAATATCTTCATCAATATTCTTTTCAATCTCTCATTTCAAGTGCCTTCTATACCTTATCCCCTACTGAATTCCATTTGAGACTAGTTTTTGTCTATCAAAAAAGTAATTCACACAATGATATACTATCTGTTGAACTAGGGAAGTTATAGGTAACTTTTGAATCCCCTTGAAGACACCATTGATGCACTTCACAATATTTTTGGTCATGTGTTCGTACCTCTTCACCCCATCATATGCCAATGTCCATTTCTCTTTATAAATCTACATCATATAATCATACACTTCTTGATTAACCATGAGGATTTTTCTCAAAACATTCTATAAACTGCCTTTTATCTCGCTCATATTCTACACAGAAGTGATCATATTCCACATCAATTGTTTTTATCTTTATGTTGAAATAATAAAAAAAACAGACATTTCATACCTATCCTTGTGATTTCATTATTCATAGTTTTATTTGGAATGTTTTCCTCACATTTATAGAAATGTGTGTAATATAGAACCAATGATGTTAATTTGGGGGTCTCCATATATCAGGCTCTACATTGATTTCCTCACTGATTGCATGATGGTAATAAGATATCAAAAAGACACCCTGAATGTGGGTGAAATGGTTGCTGATACATGCAAAAAAACCAACTCCATGATTCATATATTTCCTTATCTAGAATGGAAATGTAAAGTTGAATAGGTGAATGATTTCCATCTTGGGTTTCCATAATTATCAATATGCCCTTGTATTTTCTATATAAAAACATTCCATCAATCTAAATGAACTGTTTGTTGAAACGAAATGCATAGATATAGGTAAGGAATTCCCAGAACAACCGATTAAATTGAAAACGAGTTGAATCAAGTTGGTTATATTGAGACACATGTTATTTTGTATCATGATATAAGACAAATTGGTTATGGTGCCTCAGTGTGGATAGAAATTGTGGCAACACCTGATACGAGTCATCCCAATTACCATAGACCATAATTGACTTATGTTTCACCATCCATTCCTTATTATAGGAAATATTATAACCAAATGTTTGTTGTATCCTCTCTTTCACAAGGGATATATAAATATCTTGGAATGTCCTAATCATCTCAATTATAATGGATGACCCAAATTATGCATCCAAAGAGGAATGATCTTATGTCAGGCTTGGCATAACTCATGTATGAGTTGACTCAATCCTCAAGATTCTCCAACATCCAAACGAAATATCCATAATTTCCCTCAAGAGAAATCTACAATCATCCTCATACTTATCACACATCATGAGATAATTATTGTGGATGGATTCTTGAACTATATATCTTCAGTTCCTCTAAATGTGAAATCTTTTTTATCATACTATTTAATTCATATTTACTTAGAAAATTCTTTCTGACATATAAGGTTTTTTATAGCTTACTAAACCTATCTGTTATAAGTCCCAAAAACATAGTTGCAGGTGTGAGTACATTGAAGTTGAATTCCAGAACACCAGCAATTACTTCTAACTAAGATAAAAAGAGTGGTGGATGATTTATTCTAGGTCGAGGCTGTTGTAGAACTAATGAATTTCAAGAAACTTTCTCCCCAACATCCTCTAGTCCCTCCTCATTAGCACTGTTGTAACCATCTATTCCATTATTAGGAAACCCCTCATAGGAATTCAGATTGAAATGTATATCTAGGAGATCATCTAGTTTGTACTCATCTGCATCATTTTCAATATGCTCAGTTTCATGGGGGTGTACCATATTCAACCATTATTATATGTCTACATCTTCGTACAAATGGACATTTTTGATGTCAAATAGAAACATCAACATTTAACTCCATCATGGTACCATATGACAGCTGATAAAATAAATTTATTGCTTGGAACCACTGCGCATCATAACCAATGGACAAGCTAGATGCCACATTGTTGCTGGTAATTTTAAATGTTTATAGATCAAAGACTTGATCTCTTGATCGGGTCCCAAATGTAAGGAAACACAAATTCTGTCTTGAAGGTCACTTAGGGTTACAAAATTAGTTGTACTAACAACTATTATTGGTTATGTATGGTAATAAGCTCCTTGATCAGTTTGAATAACCTCCCCGTAGTAGTACACATAGGCAAACATGACTCTCTACGTCAAAAAATGTTTTTCTGATCAAGATTAGTATAGTGTAAATAATATTTAAAATGCTGATTTATCATAAAATATTTATTAGAATGAAATTTTAGGATGACTTTTTATACCCTAAAATATGATAGTAATGTTTCATTATATAACACTTTATTAAAATATAAGTCACAGAATGTTTTGGAAACCATGGTAAAAAGAAGAGGAAACATCAAATTAGTTTATTTATTGTTGATAAAATGAAAATTATGATCATATAAAGTGAAATGAAGAAGAAAAAACGCTTTAAATAAAAAATTAATGTTTTATAACATACAATACATTCCTTATCATTTTTCAATAGAACGTGGTTTGGATGAGATGAGCTTTACTTCAGACATGAGGTAAAATCAAGTTTCTTTTTAATTGGAAACTTAATATCATATTTTAAAGAGATGTACTTAAATTTTGAACATTCAAAAACTTTATTCCTTCTAATGAAATATATTAGATTTCATGAGGAGGAAAAAATATTTAAAAGTTCAAAAGTTAAGTACACATCATTCGAAGATGTTGTTAAGTCACCAATTAAAAATAAGATGAATTTTACCTCATGTTCGAATTGAGGCTCATCTCATCCAAACCATGTGTTGTTGAAAAATTTCAAGGTATTTCTTATATGATTTAAAGAATTCATGTGTTATTTAATGTGTTTGTTCTTTTATATTTCACTTTATATGACCATAAATATCATTATGTAATCACTATATATATTCATTTTTAATCATATGTTATTCATTAATTAATCTATAATCAATCATTACCACCAATAACTATTATTTCTAAACTATATAATCTTTATGACACTAAAGTTTTAAAATGTTTTATTATATCCTAAACTATGATACTAATGCTTCTTAGTACAATTTTTACTTTGTTATTCATTTTTTAGTTACCAGTTAATCATTACTAAGGTGTTAATTAGTTAATCATTCTTCAATCACTCCATAATCATTCCTTATAAGGAATAAAATTAACTTTTTTATTATAGAAACACTTTTAAGGAAAAAGTGAAAAACTAAAGGTCACACTCATGGAGATGAAAATCCATGGGACAAAAGTTACACCCAAAAATCATTCTCATACACACCTTCAAAAAAATCTTGTTCCCTCTCAAAATCAAGAATCGAATCATCAGATACGAGACTAGATTTGTGGCTGATAGAGAGAGTATGTATCCTACCCAGCCTACCTTCCACCTATTGTCTGCCAATGTCCAATGAGGAAAATCCTATGTTGGAAAACTCTCTGGCCTTCCCTCACAAGTTTACCTTTCATTTTTGCTGATAGTATCCTCCTAGTATATCAAACTGAATGTGGGTAACCATAGAGACCTATAATATAGTCTGAACCCCCATAGCATCGATCATCCTCACATTAGATTTGAAGTGGGTCATAGTGGAAGTCACTTTTTCCCCCATATGAACCAACAACAACATTGATGCTCCCTTTGGCTCTATCAACCAATGCGTAACTTTGGAAAATTGGTTCATCCCTTCTCCCAGTAGGTTTAACCACACCATGATAAACATTGGCATATGAAGGACCAGAACCCCCTGAAACCACAATGGTTTCCTTGACCATCCTATCATCCCCTGGCTAGTGTGACTTCGGTACAATGGGAGGTGCATAAGAAGTAGAACCTGGTAGACCAGAAGGTCAGGATGGTTTTTCCTGGATAAAAGTGGCCAAACCCCGTTGGACGCCCAAAGGGGAGTGAATACCAACTAATGAAGATCTTGGACTGATCCAAACATCAGCAAAAGGCATTCCACGAGAAACCATAGGGTCTACGGGAGCATGGGAGTAAGTTTGATCCACCGCTCACCTTATTCAATCATTAATCAAATTATATTCATTAATTAATTTTTATTACCTAATAATTATATGTATTAATTTTTTAATCATAAGTTATTCATTAATTAATCAATACTTAATCATTACTAATAATAAGTATTAGTTCTAAACTATATATAACTAATTAAACTACTTAAAAAATAACAACTTTAAAACTAACTAAAAACAATTCAATTAATAATAATAACTTTCATTCTTTAATGTCATTTTCCTTGTCCATTTCATTTAATATCATCATAATTATCATTTTTTCATTGATAAATATACTAATTTAATTTTTTTTTCTTAGGTATTTTAGTAGTTTATAAAGAAAATATGAATCATCTAATGAATATACCCTAGGAGTGTCAAAACAAGAGTCCAATAAGGCCCATTTTCATGCACCTGTTCCCATTCGAGTATAGATTAAAGCCGTGTTTTCAAGATTTAACTCTAGGTACATCTGTGCCAGATCCACATCCACTTGTTTGTATCCAAACAGGGATTTGATTTCTTAAATAACCACATAATATTTATGCTAAAATTTTTTTAGAACATTTAATCCTAAGTTATTATATAGTTAATATGTACTTACTCATTACTAATAATAACTATTATTTCAAAATATATATAACTAAATAAACTACTTAATAAACAAAGTATTTAGAACTAACTAAACTACTTATAAAATGACATATTTAGAACTCAAAAAAACAATTAAATAAATAAGTAACTTTAAATTTAGTAAAACATACCTCTAAATGAAGATTCTCAAAAAAACCAAGACTTATTTTAGACCATAGAATCCACCGCATGCGAAATGGACTTTTTTAGGGAGAGAAACAATGTAATGTAGAGAGATGGGGGAAATGGAAGTGAGGAGAAGGGGGGGGGGAGAGCCCTTTTATAGGATGTTGAGGGAAATGTGGTAGCAGGGGTGATTCCTTACACATAATGTAAATGAAAAAGGATGCACCCCAACCACCTTTTCCTTGTCATCAATCTTGGTCAAAAGTGGAAGGGTAGGGAAGGCACCAGCACCACTGCCTCCTTTGGACATAAACTAAAAGGCGGTAGCACGCCTGCTACCTTTTAAGCATATTTTTTAAAAAACTTAACCTGGACATGTTTAATTTTTTTGGAGACACATTAAAAAAAACCCATCTTTTTTGTAGTGAATGAACTTGATCTCTAGACCCATCAACCACTCCTCCGCTGTGCTCTACTTCTATCATGAAATTATGGCCCTCCCCTATGCGCGATACCTTGTACAACATAATGAACTGTCCTTCACCCACACAACAGTCTTGCACCAGACCTGAATCCCTACTTTGTACCGTTATGATATTTCAAAACAAATTCATCATGGTTATTTTATGTGGGTGTTGATGGATGTTATTATTTTTGAATCATATTTAATTGAAAATAATTTTTTATTAATTGGTTATTTATTTATTCAATTATATTGGTGTCTATTTAATTTTATATCTAAGATTTTTTGGCATGCTTTGATTTCTACTTTAGTGATACCTAATAAGTAATTACAATTGGGATAACATTGTAGAATTTATTTATCTAGTGTTTGATCATGTGAATGTGTGAGAGAATCATAAGTTGAATGTGAGATAACTATGGATTAATAAATATATTAATTGAAAAATTAATATTTTGTGTTATTTATCTCCACACTTACATAAGTGACACCTCAAAAGTAATAATATATGAGGGATACCAAAAACTATAGATATATTTAATTTGTGAGAAATGTGACTTGATATTTCATAAATTGATTTTATTATAAAATTCAGACAATTTATTCATCATATTAGAGAATTATACATTGGATGATTCATGTAGAAAATTAGAGTATTGTTTAACATCAATGTGCCACATACTGACCTACAATGGGCCCACATAGGCCACCGACATATCCAAAGTGACACCCAAAACTGTATCCAATAGGTTAAGAGTTGTTGGTTAGCACCAATTAGGCATAATGTAATGAACCAACCTAGGTTGACCTAACCTGTCACCTAAGTTGGCCCGACACATAGCCCAAAGAACATTCCTAATCACTCTGGTTGGCGACAAGCACTGAGAATAACTAACTAGAACTTTGGAATGGTATTTCCACTGTTAAAAAAGAATAAACCACCCATAACATAGGATCTTAACACTGATATCATCAGAGTAAAAAACAAAAAATTAAGTAGATACCATAATTAATAACATACATCAAAGTACAAACATGCCACTACTAAGCATATACATGGTAGCTCAAAATAAACAATCCAAACTCAAAAGAAAGAGGATAATTTACAATCAAGTCCCAAGTGTAATCCAACAAGTAAAAAATACTGAAAAATGACTCAACATGAGTCCATCCTTGTGAGACCATGTCTCCTCCATAAATCACTAGACGGTGATAATCAAGAAGAGACACCCTGGAACATGGTGCCCTTCCCTTTACGTATTTCCAATAAAATGAAATTTGAAAATTCCCAAAAAGTTCACATAAAGGGAGTGAGAAAAAAGACTAGTATGATACCACCACAAATCTATTTAAGGCTTTTACCAAAGAAAAATAATAATTTTTTTAAAAAATATTTAAAACTAAACAAATTGAAAAAAAAATTCAAGTAAACCTTTAAAATTCATTTGATTTTTAATTTTTAAATAAAAAACGATTTTCCAAATATTTTCCCAATAAATTTAAAGAATGTAAATAAATCCACAAGGCACAGAATTCCAAAACATAGCTAAGAGGAATAACAAGGGTGAGCTTAACATAAACATCATACAACCATATAAATGGAATATAAAAAAATGGTCACAATACATATTATCACATAAAAATGGTACGAAACATTGTATAAACCATATTAACCAATTTAGAATGAGTAAGTGGACCTACATGCTCTAACCAATCAGCCTATGAGGAGTGATTAAACAAGTATACTAGCTGTCTATGAAATATAATCCCACACAATCTTCCTCAGGCCCAACTCCAAGAGCTCAAATGGTGTCTCAGCAACTAATATGAATCTCACATGGTATTCCTACCCAAAGGTTCACTTGGTCCCTTGGCAGTAAATGGAGTCTTTCACAGTCCTTCATTTGAAGGATCACATGATCCCTAAAACAAATACCACACTCAAACCCCAGTTAACCCATGGGATACTCTATTCCAACACATCACAAAAAAGTTCTCATATTAATAAAGCCATAAAAAACCCTTTTAATAAAAAATATCTCCAATTTAACAAAACAAAAATTTTAAGGTAAAATAATTTATCAAACCAATTTATAAATCCATTTGAAACAATAAAACCTCTTTGATCCACTTTATCATACACTTGGGGTGCACAAATGACACCCCTATTTGTAAAACCCTCTTTAAATACACAAATTTACAAAACAACCCCTAAAACACATCAAACATGGAATGCACAATAAGAATAAATAATTTTAATAGAAATTTAATCAATAAAAACCAAAGGTGATTAGAAATATAAAGGTATGCGATGGAAAACACCCTTACATAGAAACACATACCAAAGATTTGATCCAAAACTCATCGAATCCAACAATAACCACCAGGATGAGGTAGAAAAATCCTTTACAAATTCAAACCACATGAAATCAAACAAAAACATGTATTAATAACCATAAATTCATCATACAACACAATTAGTATTCCAAATATTCACAAAAATGGAAGCATAATGCTTAAGGAGGGTAAAAGAAGAAGAAATTAATGAGAAATCAACTTACCCAAATAAAAACCATGAATCCAAGAGGAAAATCACCAAGAAAGTAGGGGGAGTTCTCCATGACCAAGGAAGGTGGTCTATGCACACTAGAGGATTAAAAAGAACCCCAAAAACAAAAAAACACTTGATAGGGTAAATTTGGTATTTTCAGCATTTTTAGTAAACTAGATTATGTCTCACGGCTTGGCCTAACAGTTAGACAAACCATGGACCAACCAGAAACTGAAACTGTCGACACAAAATAGGCTACACAATTATCTCTAGGGTCTCTCATGGTTTTATATAACATTTCCAAACTATGCAAAACCACACATTCAAAACTACAGTACCCCTCGTACGGTTTCCACATAGTTCAGGAAAACAACGTGCTGACTGTGTAACCTAGTCTATCTCCCCCAAAACTCCTAGCTTCAATTCTCATAACATGGGAACTCTAAGAATGAACCCAAGTATAAATATAACTCAAAATTAGAAATATCGGTGACCTGGTGGGTGTCAAAAAATCCCCATCATGCCACTTTTCCTCCTTAGAAAGTCCTTAGGATTCACTAGAATAAAACAGGTGAGGCCACGACTCCCTCACCCAACCTTTTAGGTCCTATTTCTCATGGATATTACCACCACACTTCCAGAGCACCTAGACCAATGATATCACCTTCCAATTGAGACCCTTTTTATGAAAATCTCTGATATGAACTGGCTACTCCCCCATAGTGGAATCAGGCTATAACTCCAAATAGTCCCACTCCAACACTTGATATGGGCTTGGATGGTACATTTTTTGTTGGGAGATGTGGAAGAAGTCATGAATCTAGGTCAGTTGATTGGTCAATCCAATCAATAGGCTACCTTCCCATGATGCCCCACAACATGAAATTGCTTGAGAAAATTCAACGCTAAATTTCCTTTATTGCCTAAGTGATAGAATCCCAAATTAACAAATACCTATAGGAAAATATGATTACCAAACTAAAACTCCAATGGAATATGATGACAGCCAATATATGAATTTTGGTGTATCTGAGTTGTCACTAGCCATTTCTAAATTACACAAATTGTCACCGTCATCCCCTAGTTGAGGGTCAATCCAACCAAGGAGTTATCTCCTACCTCAGACCATCACAATGGATATTGTCATAGGTTCCCATACAACACCACAAATGGGGCCATCCCAATTGGGGCTTGATAACTGTTATTGTATTAATAATTGACTAATGATAGGTGCCTTTCCTGTGAACCACTAAAATCAAGCACAAATTCCCGCAACATATCCTTGAGACTCTGGATGGTCCACTCAAACTGACCATCTGTCTATAGGTGATATGTAGTGCCCAACCTCAACTGGGTTCCTATATATTTATAGAGTCCCTTCCAAAAGTGATATGTAAAACAAGAAACCCATTTTGACACTATCACTAATGAAACTCAATGAAGCTAAAAAACCTCTCGAAATGTATAGGTTTTCATGGTACTCTACATTCATTTACTCCCTAAGGTGTAGAAAATGGGATGATTTCATCAAAAAACCATCAATCACCCATATGAAATCTTCCCCACTTAGAGTACGAGGTAGAAAAATAAAAAAATACATAGATATATAATCTCATTTACAGAAAATAATGGAAAGTGGTTGCAATAACCTAGATGGTCTTTGATTATCAGCTTTGATCCACTAGTGGGTCAACCACATAGAAAAAAATTACGTGATAAAATATCTAATCTTGGGCCATCAATACCATCATCTCAAGGTATAAAACATCTTGGTCACCCCAGGGTGAACAACCCAACTAGAATGATGTGCCTAATGAATCACCTCCTACATCAATATCAAAGGAATAAACAACTACTTTTATAAGAGTAGATAACCATTAGGATGTTGAGACCAATCACCTGAAGTCTCCACAACATTTAAAGCATGACTAATCAGCTAAAATCTGAGGTTATATACCTACTTAGTCCTCACCCGATTGATAAGAGAGTGTGTAATCTACACACTATAAAAGAATAACCACCATACATCCCTTTATACATCTAATATCAGATCATAAAACAATATCATTATACCCCACTCATCCATTAATTCTCAAAAATCCCGCACTGGAAGCTTCCTGCTCAACCTATCAATAACCACATTTCCCTTCCTGGGCGTATAAATAATCTCAATATGAAAAATATGAATGTATTCCACCCAACACCTCTAATGTAGATTTAGGTATCTTTGAGTGAAAATGTTCCCCAGGATATTATGATCTAAATACATTCTAAAACACTCCCCAAAGAAGTAGTGTCTCCATGTCTTCATCCCAGACATAATAGACATCAATTCTAGGTCATGGGTGGGATAATTCTACTACTGTAGGAATAAATACTATGAAGTATAGGCTACCACATGGTTATACTGTATCACCACACACCCCAAAACCACATCGAACACATCACAAAACACCACATAAGATCACCAGTGCTTAGGTAGAATCAAAACAAGAGCTGATGTCAAAAGGATTTGCAACTGCTCAAAAGCGCTCTAGAACATATCATCCCTATAAAACATCACGCATTTCCTTGTCAAAGCCTTCAATAGAGAATAAATCATATGGAACTAATTGAATAATTGACTATAATATCCAGGAAATCCTAGAAGGCAATAGATCTTAACCACGTTCTTGGGCTACTCCCAAGAAATTACTGTTCAAACCGTCTCTTGATCCAATAATATCGTACCTCATAAATCATGTAACTTAGAATCCTAAATTTCTAAATACAAAACTAGTACTTGGGAAATTTGGATATATATTATTCTCTTTCAAAACATCCAAAACAACCACCATATTTTCTGAATTATCCTCCTCCATCTTAGAAGACACAAAGATGTCTTCCATAAACACAACTACGAAGGAGTCCAGAAAGCGATAAAAGATCTAGTTCATTAGAAAAAATAAACATGAAGAGAATTGGTAAGACCAAATAACATAACCAAATTATAAAAGTGTTTATACCAAATTCAAAAAGTAATATTTCAAACATACTCTTAATATACCCTCCACTGGTGGTACCTTGATCTTAGGTAAATTTTCAAAAACCAAAGGTCCCCTCTAAACTGGTCAAATATATCATCATTTTTGGAAAACATATATTTATTCTTTACTATCACCTAGTTAATCTTATGGTAGTATTTGAAAATTTGGAGTCTACCATATGACATCCTTGAAAATTGCACCGGAAAATCCCATAGTGACACACTCATATGGATAAAACCCTTTCCCTCAAGATCCTATAGATGAACTTTCACCTCCTTCAGCTCAACCAAATCTATCCTATAAGATAGTAAAGAAATCAGGTTCTTCCTAGGGAGTATTTCAATAATAAAATCAACCCCTAAATGGGGTATAAATTCTAAGAAATGCTATGAAAACACATCTAGGTACCTGTCCAAGACCACTAGAAGTTTACCAAAGGAACGATGCTTAAAAAAACAAGAAAAAACCTTGAAAACTAACAAAATATCATCCCCATATCTAAATAAACTGATCCAAAGCTCCCTAACTACTGATACCACATTCCTTGAAAGATGCAAGTACTCCCGTAATGTGTAAGTTAATAGTCCTTTCAATGATAATAGTTGACCAATTACTTTAAGATAATCAACCAATTAATGCTGATAATGAGGCCCAATATATCTAGCTCAAAAAATGTGGACCCAAATTACCTCTATGCTAGATACTACAACATGACACTCAGGGAACTTGAAACCTTTCTCCTCTTCCCTCTCTAATGAGGTTAGGAAATTCATGAATAGGGAATCAAATCAGTATACATAACCAAATAATTAATATAATTAAGTGAATTTAAATAATAGGATTCACCTGTGTCAAATAAAAATGTCACCATAGAATAATAAATAAACACCGCACTTAGAACTATGGACGAACCAAAATCCAATTCCTCTAGAATGAACTTTGTTTCATAGAGTCACCCATCATCAAACTTTATATGAGTCATCATTCTCTAATGATAACCCCCCTTACCATGAGGATGAGATCCTCCAAACATGGAAGTCACTAATTGAACCTAATATCTCTTTGAGAAAACAAATCTTTCAATGCTCCCATGAAAATACAACTAACAAAAATGTTAGATATGCCATGTTTTCCCACACTAGTGGAACACCCCCACGAGTTTCTAGGAAATTCTACCCAGTGTGTCCGATATGAACACAATGATAATAGAACACTAGTCTATGCCTCATAAGATCAATATAAGCTGACCCCAAAGACTATTGAACACTCTTTCCCCTACCTCTCTGAGACTCATCCCAATTCCACTTTTTCCTTGAAGGAGATCTCCAGATACTATCCAGTGAAGAAACACCACTGTGATGTATCTTTCTAGTCTAGTACACCTCTTCCTTCATTTCATTTTCAGCCACCTCTGAATAGGTTGGTAGAAACATAATAATGAGCATAAATATCATCTCAATCCTCAATCCCATCTCAAAATGTCGAGCCTTGAGATAAAAAATCATGAGGAGATATCAAGATACATAGACAAACTCAGTTAATCTAATGGAATAATACCCCATTGAATGATCACCCTGATCTAGCTCAAAAAACACATAGGCCTTCTATTCTTTCAAGGTCCTTGAGTAGAGATTCCAATTAAATGCCACTTTGAATGTGGTCCAAGAGAGATCCTCATGCTTCCCTAAAAGTACAATCAACACCCACCACTTTCTACCAAATATTTTTTGCAAAAAGGTGTAAAATACCACTTTAGAGGTATAAAGGATCTTCAAAAACTTAAAGATATAATCAATATAGTCCAACCACTCATTGGGAACATTGGGTCCCTTGCTTCCATGGAACACCAGAGGATTCTACCACAAATTCTCCTAATAATGGTTCGTGGTTCATGTCTACTCATTAATACTCATTTTACCAGAGCTTTGGATCATGTGAATCACAAAATCCCCAAAATATGGGTCTATGGGAGGGTTTTTCTATAGGGAACTCTCTGCTTCCCCATCTCGACATCTAGACAAGGTTCTTCTGGGAGGTATTGTCTGCAAGACACAAATCTCAATCTTTATCTAGTAGAATACAACAAAAAATCACAGATAAATTACCAAAATAAGACTCCCAACATGGGAATCATAAGAAAATTCAAAAATAAGGATAAAAAATATATAAACCCCATGACTGGGATAAAGAAATAACCACAATCTGAAACCACCCATAGAAACTCTAGGTTTGACCTAAAGAAGAGATTGCCATGAACTCCCCCATTCCAACCTCTCAAGTCCTAACAGTTCGAAATCAAAAATACAATTGAATCCCAAATAAAAATATATCTGATACCATTTTGTAATGAACCATCACGATTTGTCCCAACCCATCACCCATGTTGTCTCGCCACATATCCCATAATTGATTCTCGACTGCCATGGGCTGGAAATAAGAATAATGAATATAAAACTAACACTTGGGAACATTTTCTCCACTAGAAACAAGGATGAACCATCCATAAAATAGGATGGAAAAAATAATATCATAAGAGTTAATAATATAAAATTATTTATATAATATAAATAATGGAATACATTAAAGTACAAACATGCCACAACCAAACATATATATGGTATCTGAATATAAAAATCCAAACTCCAAAGAAATTGGCTCAATTCCAAAAAAGGACCAAGTATGAACCAAAGGGTAAAAAATACAAAAAATGAATCCCCATGAGTCCATCCCTACTAGACTATGTCTCCTCTACAAAACCCCAGATGATGGTAATCAAGAGGATACAACATGAAACAAGATTCCCCTTCCTTTACATGTGTTCTACAAAATGAAAATTTCAAACACCCAAAGAGGGACCAAGAAGGGTTTGAGGAACAAAACCTAGTAGGATACCACCATGAATCTATTTAATGATTTTATCCATGTAAAAAAATAAAATATTTTGTAAAAAAATCCAATACTAAACAACTTGAAAACAAACCAATTTCAAGTAAACCTTTAAAATCACTTTGATGTTTCCATTTTAAAGAAAAAATGGTTTTCTATATATTTTCCAAACACGGCTCAATAAAGTAAATAAATACACTAGGTATAACATTCCCAAACATAACTAAGAGTACTAACAAAGGTGATCATAACATCAACATCATATAACCATATAAATGAAAAAATGGGAATAATACATATCATCACATAAAAACAGAACTAAATATTACATAAAGCATATAATTTTTTTTAATCGAGTAAGTTCACATAGGGGATCTAGTCATTAGTCCTATAATGAGTGAGTAAACAAGTATGCTAGATAGATAAGTAATAGAAGCTCACACGATCTTCTTTGGTCCCCACTCCAAAAGCTCACACAGTCTCTTGGTAAAAATCATGGAAGCTCACATGATCTTCCCACCCAAAGGTTCACTTGGTCCCTTGAAAACAAATGGAGTATCTCATATTACTCCCTCTAAAAGGTTACTTGGTTCCTAGAATAAACGCATCTCTCAAAACCTAGTTAAACCATGTGCTGCAGCATACCAACACATCCCCAATAATTACACATATCAATTGATTCATAACACCAACCACTGAATAAATAACATTCCCAATTTAACAAAACACCCTTTCCAAGGTAAAATAACTTCTAAAAACAATTTTTAAATCCATTTGAAATAAAAAAACCACTTTTAGTCATTTTATAAAATATATAGGGTGCCCACATGCCACAAAATATTTGGAAAACCCTTTTTAAATAACCAAATTTCGAAAAAAACCCATGAAATACTTCAAAAAATGGAATACATATCAAGAATAAATCATTTTAATGGAAATTTAATAAATAAAAACCAAATGAAATTATAAATTTAAAGGTATTCCATGAAAAAAAACCTTAAATAAAGACACATAACTTAGATTCAGTCTAAAACTCATCACCTCCAATGATAACCACCTAGATGAGGTATAACAAGGTCCCAAACACCTAATCTAGGATAAATAATACAAAAAAACCCATTAATAACCCTACATTTATCGAAAACTATCCTTAGGGTTCCACATCTCCACAAAAATGGAAGAACAAGGCTTGATGATGGGAATGGAAGAAGAAATCAAGGAGAAATCAACTTACCTTAAGAAAAACAAGAATTATTCATGAGGAAAATAACCAAAGGAGATGGAGAGATCCATGTAAAATGGAATAGGGATACACACAATGGATGAGGAAAGAGAACCCCCAAAACAAAAAAACTAAATAGGGTAAATTTAGTAATTTCACCATTTTTAATGATATGGGTAGGGTCACACAATTTAGCCTAAAACTTAAAAAAACCATGCACCAACCATATAGGTGCCACTTTCCACCAAAAATAGGTCACAAAATTACCTCTAGGGTGTCACTTAGTATACAAGATCATGTTCAAACTATATAAAACTTCACTATAAAATCTACAACACCCCTTACATAGTTACCACATGATTTTTGAAAACCATGAACTAATAATTCACTCTAGTCTGTCTCCCTAGAAACTTCTACTTTTGACTCTCAGTACTTGGAAATTCTAAGAACACACTAAAGGATGAATAAAACTCAAAATTACACATAATATTTACCAGAAAAGTGTCACACATATCATAAAAATTTAAGGTCTTTGCTTAATTCACTTAAAACTATACAAAAAAAAACACACACAAATCTCTATATGTGACAAAGTATTATCATAAATAAACAATAATACATTCATGATCAACTTTTCAAATCCCAAAATGATTATGAGAAAACATATTCAAGGTAAAGTGAAAAAATACAGACCCAATAACCAACAAGAAGGTCCAACATGAACAAATAATAGAAAATGGTATCAAAATATAATCAATATTCCCTAAAAGATCCCACTATCATAGCTGATAAACACCACTAGACACCACCTGTACCAAGTCCTCTTAGATCATTATCATATAGCCCATACAGTTTATTATAAAAAACATGTGTGGGAAGCGCGCATGTAGGGGTGAGAATATACATACATAGTAGGACAACCAAAATCCCCAAGAAGTGAAGCATCAGTGATAAAGTCATATTGAATCCAAAAATAAGAAGATAAAAGAAAGGATAACACCCATATATTCTATTAACATACTAGTGTATAGTCTCAAACTCCCAACTAGCTAAAAAACTCTAAATTCAAAAATTTTAATTCAAAAGTCCGAATCAACTACATGATCATTCCCTTAGATGTTTCGGGAGGATCCCTTCCCAATAACAATCAGTGAAATAAAAACTATAGTGGAAGATCCCTGTCATGTACGAGATCTATGAGAGTATGAAATCCTATATTGATGGAGGATCCCTATATCATCTGATCTCTATCGATGATAAAATTATGCTCCATAGATAGAGGATCCCTGCACTAAAATTGTGGTTTAAATAAAAGACACTATTAGATTCCAAAGGTGAAAGATCCCAACCTTGTACTTATATGGGTGTAATTATACTCACCAAGATGATCATAGCCCCAACATGTGAGATAAAAACTCCACATATTAGTTTTTATGGGGAAAACCTATCTGAATGACGATTCTTTGGAAAAGGGAAGCACATGGAATTTTTTGTGGGTACCCGATTGTTTTGTCCCAATTCAGTCATCTAGACATGTTATGTCATTTAAATGGTGTGGCTCTGACTCACTACATGAATTATTGAAGGGTCACACTATGTGTCATGTCAACTACAGTACTTGATAAATACCCCATATTCTTGAGACATATCCTCATGAGAGTGTATGGGGTGTGTCTGAGAACACACATGATGCGTGGGGCCATATGGGTCCTTGGACATGTACTCCTCAATACAAGCCGAATTGGTCGAGTTTGGGTTGTACAACATGGGATTTGATCACATAGATGTGTTATATTTAACTCCTAAAGAATCCCTATATGTTGCATTAGAAAGACACATTATGTGTGTTATTACAAATTACACACCATATATTAGTGAATTTTATTGAAAGAAAATTTTATAACATGTCTTCAAATTTCAATGCCTCATTCATCAAGTCCACCTTGAATCTTGACTTTAACTCCCACAAATTGAGTTGGCTATCACCAATGGATAGCCATATCTATATTTTATCTACCATTCATCAGAAAACTAATTTGAAATCTCTTTCCATGTGATAACTATGATCTCGTATGACCTAACCCATGAATCATACTTCAATCACATCTCATTTTTATTTACATTATCATCATCTATCTTCTGTCACACCATGATACCCACTATGAATAAATAAGAAATAATATACAAAATAAAAAAGTGGTCACACTAAGAATTTGTACCGTGGAAATGGTTGAACCACTAGTAAACATTTTTGGGATGTGAAGCCAGTTCAGAGCACCATTAGCTCAATGAATCATAATTACATTTATCAAAAATTCAACTTGTGATAGGTGGCTGGGGTTGGTGTTTAGGAAACTATAGTTTATTTCTTTAGTAGAAGTGGGGCATTAGATGTTCTTATCTTCCAATGCTATCAAGGGTGGTCTAGAATATTCTTGAACTCTCTATAATGAATTCTATGGAAAGAATAATCTAAAAGTGTTTAGCATGGAAGGCTGTTGGGGTCAATAGTCTTATGAGAAATCAATATTAACATTCCATTTATAGGATCCTCCATCAATATAATAAGGTACTATGATCGACACAACAGACCCATTTCCAACAATATTTGGAATTGAACCTGATAAAGATATAAATAATCATTGAATAATGTATTTCAACATGAAATAGTTAATATGATTCTTGCATAGTGCATAAAGTTTTTACAGAGAGTTAAACACTTTGTAATGATATATTACAGATAGTTCCTATTAGTTTATTTGACTATTTTCACTTATGTGTATATAAATAATTAACAGTGGCTCTTCATGTACATGTAAAATACATGTCCAAATCATGTTAAATGTCATGAGTTAATTCAATGATTTATGTACTTCCATTTCATATATTAACATTTCTTGTGTTTCAATTACATTTATGGTTTTTGAGAAGGCGTGTACAAGGTCTAATTATTATATGGATAGTGGGAAGTTGCTTTCTAATTATGGTACACTTAATCTAAGTGGAATAAAATAAGAGGTTCATTTTTCTACTACACTGATTTACGCATGAAATTCTGGTGGGTTGATGATCATAATTCCAATGGTTTTATGAGTAGTCTGGGTGATTAGTTTTTTTGGAGAACATTTCTCATCCAACAATTTTTATTAGAGGGAGAGGTTCAGTACACCGATATTAGAAAATATATAGAATTAGATAAAGTGTTAACTAAATTCAAAAATTAAATATAATATATTTTAGCTTATAGAAGATATAGACTAAATACCATTTGATCAAGAAGGACTTATAAGTCCTATTTTTAAGATAAAAATTTTGATAATGGTGAACGATGAATGGGAATTCATAGATATGAATGTTTTGGTGTCGGTAAGAATGTATTTGGTAAAAGATGTTACTTTTAATATTCAGAAGAAAAAGATAGAAGCACATTTTTTGAATGTGTTGGTAGAAATATATGAAAAACCAATGACCATGAACAAAGTTTTCATGTTGTATAGATTATATGGATTAAAGTTTTTAGAAATAATACTATAGAAGATATTGTGATTGAGTTCAATATGATTCATTGGTAGATTTATTTGGTAAATGCAACCTTTGTTGATGATCCATGGGTGTTGATTGTTTTATCTTCACTTATAGAGATTTGGGATGAAATGGTTATTGATGTTAGTTACTATAGTGGAAAAATATATTTAGTATTTGATGATATTTGTAACATAGTATTGAAATAATAACCATGGAAAAGTGAAGTTCATGTATTGACTGGTTGTGATCTTAATACCAAATGAAGTGGAAGGTCACCCCATTGAAAATAAAAAATAAAACCAAAAGAATAAAAATAACATGAAAGTAGTAAAAGTAAGTAAAATAGTCATGTTCCAAACTATTATAAATTTTAGAATAAAGGAAATATCAGAAGATATAATAAGAGTTAAAATGAGAAAATTTAATGGAATTAAATGTATAGTTTTTTAGATTTTGTTAATACAATAGAAGAAAGAAAAATCCATTTTCTGATTTTGAATATTCTGGTAGAAGTTTGGGTGATTGAGTCTAGGGAATCCTATCATTAAATGGGTTATATATAGTGAATTATGAACTTTTTATCTAGGAATTTTAGTAATGTACAATAGGTATTTAGTGAAGTCCTAAAAGTTTCTGGAAAATTATTTTCCAACATGAAAATAAAGAAAAAATGATTCTTGAATTTAAGGAATATTCATTATATCCCTAACCACATATGAAATCTATTTTTTATTTAGAAACTTTATGATGTAGACTATGGGAATATTTAACCAAGGTGTAATGTATGGGACCCTTTACATGACCAAAATTCATATTGGATGATGGCTGATTGAAGTACAAATTCCATTGATCAAGAAGTATGATAATATAGGTTTGGTCATCTCAGTAAAAGGAACATGAAAGTTATAAAGGATAAGGTAGTAGTGAATCTTGATCACACTGTTATTGGAAGGTATGAAATTTTAGTTATGTAAAAATAGAATATTGTGGCATTCTATATATATTCTCAAAAGACTAGGAATTAGAAGTTAGAGATTGTATACTCAGATGTTTGGGGACCTAACCCTACTCAGTCTTATGGTAGTAGTCTCTAATTTATCACTTTAATTGATGATGATACTGGGAAATTATTTATTTAATTCCTAAATCAGATGTATTAAAGTGTTTTCTCAGAAAAATCATTGATATAAAGGTAATGGTGACAAAATTTGAAGTTCATCCCAACAAAAAATGCAGGTGAGTACACTGGATGAAACATTTAGAATTTATACAAGAAGGAATGAATAAGTCTTGAAAAGATTTTTCAAAGAACTCTATAATAAATTAGTGTATATTAAATAATAAATCATACTTTGATAGAGAGAGATCAAATCATGATGTTTCACTTGATCAATTTTAAATAAAATTTTGGTACAGACACTCAACATGATGAATCATCTCATCAATATAAGTCCATCATCGATAGTTGGGAAAGAACTTCTAGATGATCTATTTTCTGGAAAATAACCTAAAGTTCAACATATTAATTTCATTAGTAGTTTAGAATATATACATGTAAATTCCATGGATATAGAAAATCATGATTCGAAATCTAAAATATGTTTGTTCCTTTTTTATAGAGATGAACTTTTTGGATATCGCTAGTGGGATGGTGATAGGGAAAAAATCAAGAGAAGTTATATTGTCATTAATGAGATGGTTATATGTATAGATTAGAATATAGTGGAGTAAGAAGTTGAATTAAAATTATTATTTTAAGTTTAGGTTGATAAGAGTATTCATAACTATCAAAAATCAGAGAACTCCGATATAGGTGCTTAAGGAACCAAAAATATTAAACAAAAACCATTGGAATGACTATAAAGTTAAAGAAAATTGGAATCATAAGTGGGATCGCTGAAAGTGTAGGCCCGCATTCTGGTGATCCATTCGGCCAGCTGGTGTTTACGGAAAGCTCAGAATGGGATGATTTTGGAGAGGACCCAATCCTCTGGTGGATCCATTATTGTGCGTATTAGGAACCTACTTCTGGATATGGTCAAGCTTTTTTGTGGATGGCGGGAGGCTCCTACCTTGCATCACCTACTTCTCAATGTTACAGTCCCTCTTCTAACAAGTAATTCTCCAAGACCCCTCTGGGTTTGGTGGAATCCTCCAGCTTGCGGTTTAAAACTTAATATTGATGGCTCATGTCGCTTGGGAACCATTCGTGGATGTGGGGTTGTTCGGGAATCCAAAGGCGCAGTCATTATGGCCTTCTCTGCCTATCTGGGTAGCGGTTCCTTCATCCAGGAAGAGTATAAGGACACTCTTACTGGCCTCACCCTTTTCCAAAAGGACAATATCATTCTCTCTGAGGTGGAGACAGATTCCCTCATTCTGCATAATTCCTTAAAGGGTACTGGTTCCATCCCATGGTCAATATCCTATACTATTAGATGGTGTTTGTCTATGCTTCTCACTAACAACACCAAAGTGCTTCACACGTGGCATGAATGAATGAAATTGGCAGATCACCTTTACTCCTTGGCTGAGCCCAACTCCAACATTTACTGCATCTCGAACTTGGATCTCTTGAAACCATAGGGTGTGGATATCATACGAGGGGATTCCCTTGGGTTACATTATTTTAGACCTCCTTAGGCTTGTGCCAGTTTTTTATCTGTCCTTGGGGGTGCTTGTCCCCCTATTTTTGTATCTTAATAAATAAATAAATGATGATGATGATGACATAATGAAAAGATCCAAGTAGCCCAGGTCAATCTATTCAGTTGAGGAGATAAACTAGAATTAGGGGAATAGTGGAAAGGTTGGGACATGACTAAAGACTTCTACTCCCAACAGATGCATGCGAACCTAAAAATAAAAAGGATGTAGCTTCTTTTAGTAAATATAATTAGTTATATTCAACTATTAATGAGGTTATACGTTCATTAATTTTTAAAATAACTGTTGGAGTTGGTGCTCTATAACCAAATTTAATAGTACTTGGTTATGAATTTTCATCATTAATTAAGTATATTATCACATTATGATTATTCTAATGCTTGAAATTTTTATGGGATAATGTCCTATAAATATTTTTCTCACTGAAAGGTCTTAGAAGTTCCCTGCTATGATGAGAACCAGGAGGTGCCACAATAGTATTGTTGAATATTATTCTATGGTCGGATGATATTGTCTAATGGGACATATACAATATAGTCTATTAGGGGTCAGAGTCTCATAATACATTTAAACACTTTCTCAGGGTGTTTTCCATTAGAAATCTCCAATATTAAAGTTTATGATAACAAACCCATTAATATGAAATCCACATTTCAATGTTTCATTGAATTTTACAATTAGTGGACATGTGTATTGAACCTTATAATTTAAAATTATAATTAATTGATATGATGATATATGATCACAGTGAGGTAGGATGCATTGGTTTCATCAAGAGTGATATTTTATTAATGGATAATGAGAGAAAGGATTTATCCCTTTTGTCCCTTGATGAATGTTGATATCTCCAGACCGTTGATGAAATTGAACTGCCTAGATAAATCCATGTACATGGTGTTTAGTGGGAGATTTTATTTCCAAAAGTTCAATGAAAGATACATAAATCACATAGGTTTATGGAATAGATATACATCCTTATTGATTTTAAATATCACAATAAAGGCATTATATTACACAGTAAATGTTCATAGAGGTTTGGATGTCGTTGCAACATTAACTTATATCTATATTGGTGCCTTATCATGTTGATAGTAATTAAAAATATAATTTAAGTGGTTATGCCTAATTACACTGAGAAATATTCCTCGAGGGTTACACACTATGTGTATCCACAATCATAGTTAAATTTAGTTTTTTAACTGAAGAAGTTCTAAAAAATAATATTTATTTGGGGTTTGTTGATTGAAAAGATTTAATCACAAGATATTCAAAAGAAAAATTTAGTTAAATAATAATAAATATTTATTTACAAGGTTTGGAATATATATAATATTTATTATATTTATCGATGAATAATGAAATTATATTTATTTATTAAATAAATAGTCCTCATTCAAGGATTGATAAATGTCGACGGGGGAAAGTGAATCGAGCACAATGGTCCAATTGGAAATGATATAAATGATATTTATTTATATTGTAAATTTTATTTTAATGTAAATTAATTAATAATAATATTTTTTTTGGAAATGGATTAAACTAAATATTATAAATCTTGAATGATCTTGTGTGCAATTTTCCAACCCTAAACCTGCCATAAAAAATATATAATTGTAACACTTTACATAATTACTCTTATTGTGAACAATAGATTGGTAAATAAACTATAAATACCTATATATAGATATAGTTATCAAGAAAGTGGACTCTCTTACTCATATCTCATACCATTGAGAAAACATCAAGGGTTCTTCCTCCATCAAGAGGAATTCTGCTGTGATCAACCATGAACAACACAAGCGATCAAGATAGGTTGTGCTAGCACCTAATGATTCTATAGAGATTTTAATATGATTTAGTGAATGTTTGGATCAATGATCAATAGATTATCTACTTTGATATAATAACACAACGACAATGTAATGAAATCTATTCAACTAGATCACTAATGAAGAGGGAGTTATAAGTTTTGGTAATTCTATATCTACTCAAAAATTAATTATAAATTACAAGTAAAGATCCTCTTCTTGAGGTTAATAAATTTTATCTAGTCAAGTAAATTTTTGTTTTTATTTGAGAATTATTTTATTTATCATGCAAAGAAATTATTATTTATAGATTAAGAATAGAAATCTGAGTTGGATAAGCCACAAAGGAACCTTTGTTGTTCCTGGAACCTAAAAGTGGTATCAAATGGGTCACATGTTTAATTTATAAAAATTTATTTTATATTAAATGTTTTCATTAATTTTTTTTATTTTACTTCATAATGATTTTTTAATATCTGAACATTATCATTATAATGCAATAGGCTTTATAAATATAGATATTACATCATTTTTAATTAACATTCATTACATTACACAAATAACCACCTAATGATAATAAATGTATAATGTCTTTGAAAAAATGGAAATATAAACAACTATTTAATAAGACTTATACATAATTTATCATTTAGTTACTAATAACTATCACCCTTCTTAGGAATATCACACATAATACCTATCATCATATCATGCGGAAAAGAAACATAAGAAAGCATGCGATCAGATTCTCAGTAAGGGAAAGCAAGGAAAATATGTAAACATAACTAGTGGATAAGGTTATGATAAAATGATAATAACATATGAAAACCATACCCTATATATAAAAGATGAAAATATTGATTCATGGAAAAACTATTGGATGTTCATAAGACACGAATCATATGGAAATAAAAGAACGCAATCCATAAGAGAATAACATTGACACAAGACAAGGAATCATGATATACACATAATAATAGAAAATAATTTCCATAGTAGTAAAGGATAATTTCAAAGGATATCATAGTGGAATGGGTTCACTCTCAAACCATAATAGTATTCTAGGTTCACTCATAAGACCATCATATTAAAAAATCCTTTATTGAACTAGGTTCACTCTCCAATCTAATCCTTCTTATTTCATGAGATTATAATCTTTACCCAATGCATATTAAGTACATATAGGTACCACTTATCACATAATTAATACCATAAAAATGTGTGAAAAAATATGATGAAACATTCATCATATCAAAAACCAGGGCAAGAAATAGGTTTCAGAAGCATTGCATCATAGTATAACCTATATAAAAGAAATGGGTTTCATATACATTTCATCATAAAATAACCCGTGTAAAAGAAATGGGTTTTATAAAAATATCATAATCATAATAATAGAAAATATATATAAAAAATAAGGATGATAAAACCATATCATATCCCTCGTAAATCATAAGAAACACCAAATGTTTTTTTAATTGATGATTAAAAATCCCATAAAAAAATAAAATATTCTTGATGAAAATATCATTTCCATTTTGAAAAAACTATTTTAAAATTTTAGGACATACATAATATTAAAGATTTTTTTTTTCTTGAAATAAATACTGTAAAATTTTAATATAATCTTTAAAACATTGAGTGGTCATGATAGAGGGAAATTCTGTTCATTCTATAAACTTTAAACATAGGATTTATTTTATATTTTCGATAAAAGTTAAAAACCAATCATTCAAAAATGTAAATAATATCCATTTTAATTATTTTGATAAGAAAAAAATGGTTTAAATATATTTAATAAATCTTAAGATATTTGTAAAAACATATTTAATATATTTTTTTAAAGCATAGATAGAGAAGAAAAATCATTTTCCACCGAAGAGAGAGAAAATAAAATTTTCATTATAAAAACATATTTTTTATCCCAAGAGTACTTAAAGATAGGAAAATGAAAGGAAAAAATGTATTCCAAAGAAATAATCAGAGGATAACAAAATAAATTATTTTCTAGATAGTTAGATCATAAAGTTTCATCATCAACAAAACTGATAAACGATGAGGCTGTAACATAAAATATTTACCACTTTTTTATATTTTGAATAATATGATAAATTAATGATAAAAATAAAATGAAACTTTAAATATCATTAAAATAAGTATGTTCATGATATAAAATGTCAACCATAAGTATATACACATCATAAAATTAGATAGGTGAAAAACATATCTTATGTCCCAAAGAAGGCGATTTGAGTAAAAAATCCATTATCTTAAGTATTGGATTAATTTATTCACATTAGAACCTAATATATGATAAATATATTTTTTTATACATCTATTAAATAACCATAATATTATTTATCATACCATATACAATTTAATTAATATTTTTTATTAATAGTTTATCAATAATTCCTTGTTAAAGTCTTGTTTTGAGTAATAACTTCTTCATTTTTCATGTACGTTTTTGTTTAGTATTTTTAATCATTTTATTTTATCATGGTTAAATAATATCAATAATTATAACTATGATATAAATATTATATATATTCACAATATATTTATTTATAGTAATCCATTAAAGTTAGATATAGAAAATGAGTGACACCGTTCACAGAGATGGTAAGATGTACGTACACATGAATATTATTTCCATTTTCTCAATGGATAAACATAATTGAAGTTAAATAATATATATAATTTAATGATTAATAATTAAATCATATATATCACATGTGTGAATTAAATTTATCATTTATTACCTTCTATGTAAAGTGTTAGAGAAAAACAAATCACATTTCTTTGCGAGATGGTAATTCGCCGTCCACATGAACAATGTTATCATTTATTCAATTGATGGTAAGGTAAGAAGTTATCTGAAATTTCTATATTAAAGAATAATTAATATGAAATTAAAATCATATATCTATGTATAATTAATCCTTCTAGTGTTAGTTAAAACCGAATCACATCACATCGCGAGGCGATAGTCTACCGTGCACACGAGCGATGCTATCATATTCCCTACAGAATATAAAGCAAAAAGTTATATCTGATATTATAATAAAAAAGTATAATTATATCATAAATATAATATATAATCATTATATACCCCATTATATCTATATGTAAGACATGATGATTGAAGAAAATTAAGTCCCTTCGCAAGGCGGTAGGTTGTCGTACTCACGATCAACGATTTCATTGAACCTTTGAGGTAGGACGAGATGGTTTTAGGACATAAACCTAACATAAAAAATATCAGTATATGTAATATAATCAGTTTATTATATCATTTTCTTTGAATATAATTTTAAGACGGTGTAAAGAGAAATAATATAAAAGTTCGGTTAAGGATGTTACCTATTCTTCAGAAAACATCTTTAGGTTTGCACCAAAAGCATTTATAGGATGAATTTATGTTCCAAATATTAATATAGTATGAGGGGAATTAATTAAGGAAGTTATTTCATTAGGAATTATCTGAAGTAATTTGTTTTGGAAGTGTGAAGAGGAGAGTAGAGGTGGCGTACTTTTATAAGTGGGGGCAATGCCCCAAATGGATTTTTTTGAAAGAATAAAGTGAACCCATGTTTTCCCATTCCTAAAGGATCAAAAATGGATAATTATTTAAAAAATATGTAATAATGTCAAAATATATCTAGAAAATGGGGTTTGGAAAAGAATCTAGGTCATTTTACGCCTTATATTTTTAGTTTAACCCCTTGTAAACCCATTTTTACCTTAACCGTTGTAATTAAATTTTATTATTTTCACTATTCATTAGGGTCAAAAATTAATTTTAACTTATTAGATAATTTTATATATACTTATTCAAAATACTAAATCCATTTTTAAAAATTCATTTTATGTTAGTGATATAATTGAATTTAAAATTAAACCCATAGATGTGATGAAAAATCGGTTTTCCAAAGAGAAACGTTGCAAAAGATTAAAAAGTTATTATATCAATATTAAATGTGAAATTGACTAAAATGAACTATATTGGTTTAATTATAATATAATTAAACTGATTTTAATTTTAAAACCATTTTAATACAAAATATATCCTTATAAATTCTTTAAATGAAAAGGCAGTTTTCAATAGAAACCGACATTTTTAACTATTCAACCATAAATTAATCTTTTCAGAAAAATCCAAAAAATTTAACCAAATATATTTTTTAAAAACTTATTCAAAAAATTAATTTTATAAAATTTTAAAAAATAATTTTTTTATTTGTTCACTAAGTGAAATAAAAACATTTTTTTTGGAAATGTTTTTTCCAAACATATAAAGACATCATAAAAAATTAAGTAATTTTTTTAATATGTTTTATTTTTATAAAACCATTATATTTAATATTTTTAATGTTTTTATTCTCATTAATATCTCCTTGTTTAATTTGAATCTCATAATGAACATTTTAAACATTAATATAAATATTATATTGTGGTTTATTAGAACTCAGTATTACGTGTAGCACAAATAATTAGAGAAGTTAAATTTATTTCTAAAACATATTTCATAAAATAATAGGGTGTCAGATTATAACACCATTAAAAAGAATTTCATACTATAAATTTCATCAATTCAGTTCAAAAAACTGAGGGTACTTCTTCATCGTTACATCCATAAGGTCCCACATATCTTCCTCAAACTGGTGGTTTCACCATAAAATTTTAACAAGATGAGTGGTATTGTTTCATAGAAATTTATATATAAGATATAGAATCTCCACTATTTTTTTAAGAAAGATATTTCTATAGTGGTATGACCTATGATTTTAGTATATTTGAAGGGTCCGATATTTACTACCTCAAGAGAGATATATGGAAGATATCATGGAAATGAGAGTGGTTATATGGAAGTTCCAACCAATAAGATACCATTGTAATATGATCAAGAATTTCAAAGGGGCCCATAATCCTAAGGAATAGTTTTACCTTTATTTTAAATATCATTACCTTATTCCATATAGAAATTCTTAGAAACATATTTTCACTAACTTCAAATTCCAAATGACATCGATGATTATCAGTATAACTTATCTGCCAACTTTTTTCTACCCTTATGTTTTATTAAATGTATCTAACCTTATTTATTATTTATTTATATGTCACAGGTCCCAATATATTTATTTCTCCAACTTCATTATATAACTTCATAGATCAAAACTTATTTCCTTATAGGGATTCATAATGATCCATATGAATACTTGTTTGAAAGTTATTATTGTATAAAAACTCAACAATAGGAAGGTGTTGATTCCAACCACATTTTAAATATAATGAAAAATATATCAACATATCCTATAGGGTTTGAATTTTTACCCTAGACTGACCATATGTTTGAGGATGATACGTCGTGATTATACTCAACTCTGTACCAAGATCTTACTAAATACTTTTCCAAAATAACTAGGTAAACCGTAGATTCTAGTTAGACAGAATAAAATGTGGTACTGTAAGAAACCTTACCAATTCCTTAATGTATATCATTGAAAGAGGAAAAAATAGAATTATTATCTAATTTTGATTAAGTGTGATTTATTTTTAAGGTGATAATCTACAACCCATATATAATTATTCCCTTAAAATGTTTTGGGGAGTTTACCAAAAAATACATGGTGATATTTTCCCATTTTCATTCTAGTATGGGTAATGAATGTAGCATCACCTTATAATTTTTTCACTCAACCATAACTTGAAGACATATAAAGAATCAAGATAAAAAATATGTGATATCTATATTCATTACATCCCTCTAGAAATTATCTTTCAAGTCATTATACAACTTGTTACTTCCTGGATGAATATAGAACAATGGACTATAAGCCTCCTCTAATAACTCCTTACTCAAATCTGCTATGGGTGGAACACATACACGGTTTCTAAATCACATCATTCCATTAAAATCAAGGTAATGCTAAAGAAAATTTCTCACCTTCTTCTATAGATCTATACCATACTTCCACACCCCTTTAATCTTCACTTGGATATATGGTTGAACATTCATTTGATAAAGATATGATTTATACACTTCCATAAGAGTTCTCAGATCCATCCTGTAAAGGTCCAAAAATATTGTATCTTTTTTTGATCCTTATCATGGACAATCCCTCATGATCCTTTCAACTAAAATCATCATCCACCTTGTTTTATCTCCTAGGATTGTGATGTATTGAGTCGTCATAATATTTAATCCTCTCTTACCATCTACTCTGGTGCAAGTTTAAATACTTTTTTGTAAATATATAATTTTTTTTATCATTATATATGTCAACATTTTCCCATAAATATAATACCTCCATATATTTAATGAAAAAATAACCACAACTATCTTCAAATCATGAGTTGGGTAATTTTTATCATGAAACATTATTATTCATGAGGCATAATCTATAACTATGTCATTATGAATAATAATGCATCCCAATCACTTATTGGATGCATCACCAGTGATTATAAATACTTCTCCATTATAGGCTAACAAAAGCACATGTGCACTGAATTATATTCTCTTTAGTTCCTTCAAATTTTTCTTCCAATCACATGTCCAAAGGAACTAGTCTTACTTTCAAGTTAACATGTCTAGTGTATTATATATTCATGATATATTCCCCAAAAATCTTTGATAATATTCTACTAGATTAAGAAAACTTTGGATCTCAAACACCATGGTTGGTTTGGAACAATATTCAATAACCTTCACCTTTGATGGATCCTTTAATATACCCTCTATTGATATTATATGAGTCAAAATTGAAACCTTTTTCTAGTAAAAAGTAACACTTTGTAAATTTTACATACAAATTATAATTTCTCAGGTCTTTAGTAAAATTATAAAGTGGTCTTCATGCTTTTATTTTCTCTTTGAATAGATAAAATATCATCCATAAAAACTACCACAAACTAGTCAGGGTAATATTTGATAACTCTATTCATTAAATCTATGAAGTTAAAATGGGAATTATTAAGATTAAATTTAATCCCAATATACTCAAAATGTCCATACCCCGTATGAAATTTTTATTGGGAAAATATTTCTTACTAGCCCTAAATTGATTATATATAGAATGAGGTTAAATCTTAGAAAAGTATTAAGCTCTATGTAGTTGATCAAAAAAGTCATCAATACAATATAGTGGATACTTGTTCTTGATTTTGATCTTTTTAAACTCTCTATAATAAATTCAATGTCACATTGATCTATATTTCATTTTGAAAAAGAGAATGGGTGAACCCTAAGGTGACACAACAGGTTGAAAATATCCCTTGTAATGATTCACTAGAGTCATTTCTTCAATTACGACAAGTCAATTGGGGCCAATCTATAAGATGTTTTTGAAATAGGAGTGGAGATAGGTTCAAGTTCTATTGAAAATAAACTTCACGATTCAGTGGAAAACTAAGAAACACTTCTAGAATAAAATCTATAAATTCCTGCATAATAGACATATCATTGATGTTTAGTTTCTCCCCAATCATCTGATAAAGATTCCACTCTTGAATAGGAATTAAGAAACATTTAATCAATGTGGTTTTGATCGAATGTTTATATTTATCATCACACTAAAATACGATCATAGGTTAGTTTGGAATTTAAAATGTTACTTCCCTTCCTTGAAAATTGACATGGTATTTATGTAAAGAAATCCAATCCATGCCTAAAATAACATCAAATTCATCTAGAGAAAGATTAAAAAGATTTATAGGAAGCATATTGCCACAAACTTCAATTAGAGATGAATAATATTCTCAAGATGATATCATCATACCATTTGGTGTTTCCACTACTAATTCTATATCTAACAGTGTTGGTGGAATCTTTATAACCTTAGAAAATTATCCAGATTTAAAATAATAGGTATATATAGAGTAAAATAAGACATTAGTAGTTATTTAGGGGATGATAAGTTTAACATTCACCAAGTCATTATCCCTACCCTCATTAATAAAATTGATCATATGAGATTTCACCTTATCTCTCAGATTAATAGATTTCTAAAGTTAATAATCATCATTAACCTTTATGTTTAGGAACTAGTTATCATAATTACCATACCACTTTTATTTTAAACATTGTAGTGTGAGTGGTTCATTCTATGAAGATTTATCTCTATTTTCATTATAATTTAACTCCTTCCAATTAGTTCAGCATTCGATTTACAGATTACATTTCATTACCACCATAAAACATTTACCATTCCCCTTAAGACAATTTGATCTATGTTTCCTTCCATACTTTGAGCATCAAATAAAGATAATATTATTCCCTCTATGTTTCTTAGTGTTTCCCTGAAGTTCCATGATTCATTTATTATAAAAAATAAGTGATTTTTGGTTTACTAAAATCTCTATTTACACCTTGGGATCACATAGAATGATTTATTCATATCTATTGATATCTCTTAATTCCTATTCAGAGACATGGGTTTAATCCACTAAATAATTTAGAAACATTAATTTTAGTTTGGATGATAATTCTAGAAGCATACCTCACAAGTATCATAATAATACCCTCATAGATACTAGCTGATTAATCGTCCTTCTTCTTTATCTCTATGAATTAATTCTATATTATTATAAAAAGAATTAAAGGGAAGTACGTATTGAAAAATAATATCTTAAACTCATCCCACTATATGGAGTCAATTTCATCTTGTTACCTCATATCCTTGATGAGATTCCACTATTGATATGATAATTCTTCCAAATGATAGTCAACAAAAATTATTTTTTTATGTTCCAAGAACCAGAGAATAGAAAATATCTTTTCAATTTCACTGATCAATTTCTCAACAACTAGAGGATTGAAAAAACCACTAAAATATGGTGTACATTTCCTTATAAAGGGCTCAATAGAATATTTTCCCACCATTTCTAGTGTGGAAGTTTATAATGATTCATATATTGAAGAAGTCATGTGAGCATATAAATGATAATTTTCATTCCGAATCCAATAAAATTTGGTTTTTTAGGAGGATAATCATGGAATTATCTATTAAATTCATCATTAACATGGTTTCTTCATGTTCCAACCATAAAATAAAACTAAAAAGTATAGTGGGAGAAATAATAATCATAGTGGAAAAAACATAATCACGAAAAATCATTTATTGGATGTCTAAATCAAGAAATATTCTTTTAAATTTAGGACACCTATGGTTTATCCTAGGTTATTTGTTTTCATAATCTATTCAAATCCTTACTGATGTTTTGTACGGAAAATGTAAAGTAACTAAATAATATCCACGAAGTTTGTCAAACTAGGTGGCCTGTAAGGCTTATTTTCCTGTACCAGGTAACTCTCCAAGAAGGCCTAATGTGCCTTTTTCAATTTTATTACCCCTATATACATCAATTGTATAAACACATCCACTTTTAGTATCTAGATATGGATTCATTTCTAAGTAAACCAAATAATCTATTCCTTACCAAAACATTAGGATGCTACCCGACACTTAAACTTATCATAAGGGATATCACTAAGGTTTTATTACTATGGTTTACAAATATTAACTAAACCTATACATTGATATCAACTATAATGTACTAGGATTTTCATATATAGATATTATATCTATTTTTATAAACATTCATTACATTATAAAAACACACACCTAAGGATTGTAAAGGTATAGTTCCTTCGGAAACATGGAAACATAAACAAATGATTCATAAGGGTTTTAAATCATTTCCCACTTAGTTCCTCATAACTATAACCCTTCTTATAAATTTCACTCAAAATAACGATCCCTATATCATAAGGAAATGAAACATAATAAATGATAAGATTATATTCCTAGTGAGGGTAAATAAAGAAAAACATAAACACAATGAGAGAACACAGGCATTAGAACATGAGCATAACATATAAAAACATACCCTGCATATAATAGATCAAAATATTAAGATATGACAAAAATATAGAGAATTTATAAGACCTTAATTATAAGTAAATCAAAAATAATTATCCATGAGAGCATACTAGTGACATTAGACATGAAATTATGGAATACACATAAGCATGGAAAATCATTTCCATAGTTTTCATGGATCATTGAAAAGACTATTGTATTAGAATAAGTTTACTCCCCAAATCATCATAGTAGTCCAAGATTTCTACCAAGACTATTGTAGTATAAAAATTCTATTACTAAAATGGGTTTAATTTCTATTTTAGTCCTATTTGTTTCATAATCATTAACCAATTCATTGGAGGGAGATATAAGTCTCATCTATAACATAATGAAGATCATTAAAATGTGTACCGCAAAATCATAATACATTCATCATATAATAACCCAGGAAAAGAAATGAGTTTAACAATCATTATATCCTAGCATAACCCATGAAAAAGAAATGTGTTTTATATACACTTCTTCATAGAATAACCTATATAAAAGAAACATGTTTTACAAACATATCTTCATCATAGTCATAAAACATCCAGAGAAAAAATAATTATAGAGAAAATGTATCATATCACTAGTAAAACATAATAAACACCAAATTTTATTATTCTTTATGAATAGAAACTCCCTAAAAAATCATTAAAACATTTTTGAGAAAAATATCCTTTATATTTTGAAAACACATATTTTAAATATAAAAAATAGTAAATATTAAATAAAACATTTTATTTTCAAAAACGGTGGAATGTTTTAATAGAATATTTTAAACATTTACTGGCCACGATGGAGTAAAATTTAGTTCATTACATACACTTTAAAACAATGATTTCTTCTATATTTTCAGCAAAAGTCAAAAGTGCCTCATTCAATAAATGAAAAGAAGATTACTTTTAAAAAATTTTGAAAAAAAATTAAATCAAGGATATAAATCACTTTAAATAATATTAGGATATTTTTAAAACATCTTTAATACATTTTTTGGAAAACATGTTTATCAAATAAAAATCATTTTCAATCGAAGAGAGAAGAAAATATATTATTTTAAAAAACTTATTTGTAATCACTTGAATACTTAAAAAAATGAAAATAAAAGGAAAAAATATATTTTCAAGAAATAACTAGAGGATTAGAAAATAAATGAGTTTCTTAATATAACAAATCATAAGTTTTTATAATTGGAATCATAATCAGAAACAATCCCAATAAGTGTAAAACATATCTTATGTCCCAATGATTGAAATTTATGACAAAAATTGCTTACGTTAAGTCTCTAATTTCTTCCTATATGTTCAAACCCCATGTATAGTAAATTTAATTATATTATAAATCTATTATAGAACCATAATCATATGTAAAATTCCATATAATATTTACTTATGACTTTTTATTACCTGTTTATCTATAATTCGTTGTTAAAATCATGTTTTGGGTAATAAATTATTCTTTTTTCATGTATATTTTGGTTTTTTATTTTTGATCATTTTAATTTTATCATTGTTAAATAACAAAAATAATGTTAAAAATTATATATATAATATATATTAATTACATATATATTTATAGTAATCCATTAGGGTTATATATAGAAAATGAGTTACACCGTTTATGGAGATAGTAAGTCATACGTACACTTAAACGTTGTTTCCATATTATCAATGGATCAAAGGAAAGGAAGGTAAATATTATATATCCTTTATGGAGTCATTTTTATTTCATATATATCATATATATTAAATAAATTTACCTTTTTTTACCTTTAATGTAAATCATTAGTGAAAATAGAATTGCATTGCTTCGCGTGGCGGTTGTCTTCTATACACACGAATGAAATTATCATTTATTAAAGGGATAGTAAGGAAAGAAATTATATGATATATTTATTTTATATAATTATTAATATCTTACTAATATAATATATAAACATTAAATCAATCCTGATTTACTTCCTTGTAAAGTGTAAGTGAAGAACAAATCACATTACTTTGAGAGGCGGTTGTCCGTCGTACACACGAGCGGCGTTATCATATTCACTATGGAATGGAAAGGAAGAAGTTATATGTGATATTATAATAAAATAAGTATAATAATATCATAAATTACTTATATAATCATTATATATATCAATATGTTAAGCTTAAAAATTGGTTATTGAAAACAAATTATATTGTTTTGTAAGGTGGTAGTCTTCCGTACACATGATCAATGGGTTAATTTCCCATTTTAGGGAGGAAGAGATGATTATAAGCCAAAAAATTAACATAAAAAACTTATTATATGAAATATATTATGTTTAATATATCATCATGGTTTAATAACTTTTTTAGGATGTGGAAGGACAAATAAAATAAAATGATTAGTTAAGGACATTACCATTTCTTCAGACAACTTCTTTATGTTTTCAATTAATTCTTTATATGATAAATTTATAATAAAAAAGGGTCCTAGTAAGAGGTTATTGAATTAAGGAAGTTATTAGGGAAATTATTTTAAAAAAAATAGGTTTTTTAAGTGTGAAAAAAAGATGAGAACCTGTGCCTTTTTATAAGTTGGGAAAGGGCACACAAGATTTTTTTTGTAATGAATTAAGTGTTCCCACATTTTCCCTTGAAAAAGGATATTTTTTGGAAATTACAGAACATTATAGAATATTAATTATAAATATTTCCCTAAAATTAATTTTGTACATGTTTCTAGGTCATTTTATCCCTTACCGTTTTAGTTTAACCCATGGTAAAATCGTTTTACCTTAACTGTAATAATTATTATTTATTGTTTCACAATTCATTATGGTAAATAATTTATTTGAAATTTTTAAATAATAAAAAACAAACTTATTAAAAATATTTAATACATCTTTTAAAATTCAATTAACATAACATAAAAAATATAATTTAAAAATAATCTTATAGAGGTGAGGAAAAGAAGTTTTCCAATGAGAAAGATTTCAATGGCTTAAAAAGTCTTTATATAGAAAATAAATATTAAATTGATTCCAATGACTTATATGAGATTGATTATACTATAATTTATCTAATATAACATAAAAGAAATAAAAACAAATTTAAACTTTATAAATTATTTAAATTAAAATGTAGTTTTCAATAAAAACAATTAGTTTTCACAATTTATCAAAAAATCAATCTTTTCAAGAAAATATCAAAAATTAAACCTAAAATACTATTGAAATGTTGATTAAAAAAAATAATTTAAATTTTTCAGATATATACTATAATTTTTTAAAAAATTACTTTTATTATGGGTTCACTGAAATAATAAAGTCATTTTTTAAGAAAATATAAATTTCTAAACTTATAAATACTTAACAACAATTAAGTAACTTTTTATCAATATTTATTTTATATATAAAAAATCTTAATTAATATTTAATATTTTTATATTTTTATCTAGACCATCATGTTTAACAGATAGGTCATAATGGACATTTTAAATAGTAATATAAATATTATATTGTTGTTTGTTAGAACTCGGTCCTGCATGTAGTGTAAGCTACTAAATAAATTAAATTTATGTTTAAAAAATAATAAAATCAAAAGGTGTTATGTTGATATATTAACTTCTTCATTATCACTAACATAACTAGTAAATAGTTAATATTAAAATTAAGAAACACCTGAAAACACTATTTGAATTTTTCAAAGGTTCTTACTGGAGAAAACGAAAGAACATGACATTTAATGCCTAAATATCTGATATTTATTAGTATTTCAAGTCCATATATCAGGATAAAATTTGATATATTTGTGAAATAAGATCTAATATCTATAAAAAGAAGTTCTATGTGTAGATCCAGATATAATGGCACATGGTTGGAAGAAATACATGTTGTGCGACCACTGTACATGATGTGTAGTCCTTCCCTTCTTATTATCAAGAACTTAGGGTGTCCAAACATACCCTGTATTGGATACATGAAACAAGGATATACATTTCATGAAACTCAAAACCCACATGCCATGTAACGAGGAAAATATATTGTATACCTCAATCTCATCTACAATAGGCAACTCACCCAGTCTCTGGTGTGTTGTGCAAACATAGGTAAAATACAATACACATCGTGTAACCAATTACACACTATGTAGTTTGCAATAGATAGTGTGCCCATTTTTTCATGGATAAACAAAAAATATATAATTAAACCTATTCATATGTGTTCCCTATATCATTTATCTAATAGTATACACTATGTTATAGGATTGATAATAATATATTAAATCAATTTCCATGTTAAAATTTTAAAAAAGAACATGCAATTACCTCCAAATACACTAATGTAATTCATTAAATTTAAATGAAGTTAATTTTATTTAAAATTATAGATAATGGTTTGTTAATGATATTGAATGAAATTAAGATAAATTAAATTAATTTCACTAATTCATGGTGTATTATCTTTATTTATGAATAAATAGAATTAATTAATCACGATATTAAAAGATGTATTCTCATTTCATGTGTGTGGAAGATCAGGAGATTAGACCAACCCTACGATTTTGGTTGGTTTCTTTTAATTTATTATGGTTAAATTAAAATTTATGGAATGCATGTTATCCCCACCTCCTTATTATGTAAGGGCCTGCATGATTTTAGTTTTTTTATGTAAACAACTTTATCCATTCAATTTTATCACCCACACAAATGTGTTTAAGATATTATGAAAGGATGGGTATACAAAGAGAGAGGAGGTGGTCCATATCTAGGAAGTGAGGTGAATGAAATCTTAGTGACACATGAACCAAGGTGGAATTATACAACACAAACCAAACTAGTTTTCAAGGTGGTTTCCCATAGAGGTGATGGTTATTTTATCTTATTCTAGATAAACATACAATTAGAGAATATCATGATCATGAAAATTATATTTTCTTTTATGTTAGTTTCATGTTTAATTATTTATGTTTTTAGATTCTTCACTATCATCTAATAAACGAATTAACAAGTATGAAATATTAAATAAAATATAACTATATTATGCATGAATGTTTTATCAAATGTGGTTAATCACTTAAGTAAAATCCACCTAATTTTAACATTTAATGAGATAATATAAAATGTTATTTGTGAATAATGATAAAAATTTCTCAAATAAAATATTAATATGACATAACTTTCCACTACATATGTTATAATCAACCTCACAATACAAATCTCTTAACCAACCCATGTTGGGGTGATTTCAATTATCATGGATGTTTTGGCTTAATGTTTTGGGTTGAATTAACATGGTTCACATCAAGGTTTTATATTCTAAGAATAAATTAGTATAACTATGATGAAAATGTTGATGATTTTTTTCTATATTTTAGGACTAGGGAGTACACTTAATGAATCAAAGAACTACAAGTTTGTGTATTTAGAAAGTTATACAGACCTGAAACCTTTAAAGTAACTTATCAGGACCAAGTATGTGTTATGAGAATGGGAATATGGATCCTTTCCACTATAATATCTAAGTAAAAAGATATTTTAAAACTAATGGGGTGGGATATTATGTTTTGAAAAAAATTGTTTATGATTAATGTAATTTAATTAAATTGAAATTTCATAATCGATTATGTAATCCAAGAAGAAATAATCATCTAATCTTAATTTTTAGAAATTAAAAATCAAATGAATTTAAAAATATCACATTGATATATAGTAGATAAGTATACCCTTGTCACAAGAATGAATTTTTAGTAATAGTATAGGTTATTATGTGTTATTCTAATCCACAAATAGAAAATTTTCATGCTATAAACCCCACTTCATAAGTTGATTTCTAAAGAGGCTATTGATAATGATGTATCTATCTATACAATATATATATATGATTCAATTAATTACCAATGGTTTATGTTATCTTCCATGTACAATGAGATTATAATGAAATATGAGGATATGGATGAGCATATCAACATTTCTCATATTCATGATATCTATCATGATAAGGTGGTCTCAAAGTGATATGAGAAATCCAATTTACTATTCACATGAAACATTAGAGAGTCGGTGCTAGATGGGCCACATGTAGTGAGATGATTTTCTATATTTATCACCTTTACATCTTGGGTTTTAAGATCCTTGATGAGTTTCACCTAGATCTCATTCTGTCCTCACTACCCAAAAACCTATTTTGTGTTATTGTGAATTATATTATAGGAAATAATGAGAAGAAACTTTCAGTTTTATTACTCTTATTCACAAAGTAGATAAAAACATGGGTCATGAAAAACCCATTGTTCTTATGGTGAATAAGAAGAAAAAGAATAAGGAAAAGGGGAAGAGCACTTATTTCAAGTCTAAGGCTCCATAACAACATCCTTCCAAGAAGAATATGATCGAGAGGCAATGAAAGGAATAAGATATGGTATGTTTTACATGTGGCAACTAGTGACATTGGAAGTGAAATTGAACGCAACAAAAGAAGAATGGGAAAGCTTTAGGTGATTTTGTTATTGAGTGTAATCTTTTTATATAAAGGTTGGGTATCAGATACATCATATAGTGCTCAAAATTATTTATAAATATAGGAAAAAAGTATATTCTAGAAAGTTACCAAATTTGAGGTGGATCTACACGCTCAAAAAAGTGAGGTTGAATTCTCTATCCATTAGAAACTTCCATCTCACATTTTCAATAGGATTAATTTTTGTTTTAAAGAATTTTTATTATGTTCCTACTATTACTTAGAACATCATATATTTTTTCTATCTAGACATGTAAGGATTTATTTTAATTTTTAGAAAAAAATAGTGACTATTTCTATAAATAAAACATATTTTATTGAATTGAACAATTTAATAATGGTCTTTAAGTACTGAATTACAAAAAAAATATTGGTAATTGACAAAGAAAAAAAGTATTCAAGAATAATTTAACACCCAGTTGTGGTATCACTGTCTAGGTAAAAAAAACTAGAAGAATTTGAAAAAGATATATCAATATGGTTACTTAGACACTTTTGATCTAAATCCAATTAAAATATGTTACACTTTTTTAGATAGAGATATGACCTAACCAAAATTTTACAGTCAAGGTGAAAGAGACATATAACTTCTATAATTGGTACATATAGATGTGTGTGGACCTTTTCAAGTAGAAAATAGAGGAGGATTCTCATAATTTATTTCTTTTGCCAATGAATTTATTAGGTATGGTTATATTAACATGCTTATGTATAAGTTTTAATCTTTTGATAAGTTCAAGGAGTTTAAGAATTATGTTTAGAATAATCTTGGTAATAAGATAAAGAAACATCAATTAGATTGAGGTGGTGAATATCTTAACTAATAATCTATCATCCTTCTGTGGGAGTATAATATTTTGTCCCAATTAACTCTATATTATACACTACATTGGAATAGTGTTATGATAGAGACCCAAAGCTTGATGTACATCGAAATTACAATAATTTTGAAGAATAATTAATACATGACAAAAATAGACGCCCAAAGACCGTATTAGTTTAGTGTCTTAGGAAACTCAGAACATAATCTTCTAATCATGGAGAAAGATCTTCAACATCTCCCATATAGATCTTCCCCTTTGGTTTTCTTACCTAAAAACTTTATTTATATCCTGGGGAAAAGAAAACATAAAAAGGGGTGAACTAAAATTCTCAGTAAGGGTAAACATGGAGAACATAAAACAATACCTAAACATTTGAACGTAAGAACATGAAAATAAAACATCAAAATCATGAGTAATGACATAAATCTTGGTAGTGCATAAGGCATAGATAAAAAAAGAACATTAATCATGATAAAATATCATGGGGAATAAAACATATAATTGTGGCAAACCATTAAGCACATGATATGATTTCCATATTATCCAAGGAATTACTTCCAAGACCATCATAGTGGACAAAGTCCCTTACTGAATCGAGTTCACTCCTCATTCTAGTCCTGTATCACTGAACCATATTAACTGGCCGTTCTAGCCATGTCTATCTCATGAGATATAAATCTTTACCAAATTAATTGGAGGGAGATATAGGTCCCAACCATCTCATAATGGAATCATTCTTACGTGTGCCACATCATAAACATAAATCATTCATCATAACCCAACGAATAAAATGGGATTCATAAACATCATCCCATCATAACATCATCCATATAAAACAAATGGATATCGTTTAATCATAAGAAAAGTGAAACCATGTAAATAATAGAGACATTATACTTGAAACATACACATATTAAATAATGTCATATTATATGGAAAATGGTTTTGATAAAACACATGAAATGAATTTTTGAGGAAAATATCTTTTCTTATTCAAAATCATTTTCTTTTCACAAAATGCCATGCAATTTTTAAAGAAAAGGATTTTGTTGAAAATAGTCATGAAATCTTGTAGAGTATGCTTTATGAAAATAATTCGTTATAAAACCGTAAAAATCCATTTTTTGCCATATAAGTTAAAAAAAATTCTCCTCGTACTTTTAACGGAAAGGTCAAAAAGTACCACGTATGGTAAACAAAAGGAAGATTCCTTCCATAACACAAAGTTAAAGCCAAAAGGGGTAAAAATGACTTTAAACATACATGGAAGAATATTAAACACTTTATGAAAACATTTTTATGGAAATGGATGAAAACTATAACCCCAGTAAATACTTACGAATAAACAATCTCGGATAAGAACGAGATTGAAATAATTATCCCTTACCATAGGTCCAATTTCTTTCGTATGTGTCCCAAACTCCTGTATAGTGGTTTTAAACATATTATTAACTTGTAACAGAACCATAATAATATTTATGATTTCATATATGATTCACTTATGACTTTATATTACCCGTTCTTTTGTCAATTCCATGTTAAAGCAGCATTTTGGTTAAAATCGTTTCATTTATCGTACGTGTTTGAAAATGTTGTTCTTGATATTATTACTTATATCTTGATTTACTTAATTCAAGAATGTAAAAAATTATTTATATATAACATACATATTCATCATATAATTATATATTTTAGATCAATAAATGGAATGAAATACACCTTTCATGGAGACGGTAAGTCCTATGTACGCATGAACGATGTCTTCATTTCCTTATTCAATTGAATGGAATTAAGTAATTGAAAGATATATGTAAATAAATACAGTATCATTATTATTTCATATATTTCAGGATTGTTTATTATATATAATTTTTAATCATTATTGAATGGTTAACATGGAGAATGAATCTCATCGTGTCGTGGAGACAGTAATCCGTATGTACACACGAGCGATGATATCGTTCCCATAATTATTGAATGGAATTGGAGTGGATGATATAATATTTAAAAATCAGTATTATGTTATTATAACCATACATAGTTATTCTTTACACCATTATACACATCCATGTAAGGTGGTGGTGGAAAAACAGATTACACCACGACGTGGAGACGATATTCTGTACGTACGCACGCGCGGTGATTTCATTTTCCGTAGGATGGATAGAAGATGAAATAGGGTTGTTTCATATTTATAATAACATATAAGTATATTATTTATACTTATGTTATTACTTTATAATGAAACAAATAAATAAGATGAAGTAGAAGAAGAAATAAACTTGAAAGAATCGGTAGAAGAGATTACCTCTTCCTCGACGTTCCTCTTTTAAACTTCCTCTTAGGTCACTATAGTTGGTCTTTTGAGAAGACCAGAACATATTTGATATAACTAGAGATGTTGATATGATAAATTGGTAGGGGTTGGCCGATATTTAAGGCTTAAAATTGTGTGTGGAGGATAGGGAGGTGGTTCTCTTTTATAAGGGAGGAGAGGGGCACCTTTGGAAACATAAGAAATATTAATTTATAATAAATTCCAACCCCACTAAAAAACCTCCAAAAATGACTCAATAAGAAGATTATATGAGATAGGGTTGTAATCGCATCAACCAATAAAATTTATAAATGTTGTTAATTTATTTTAAACCTTTTAAAAATGATTTATCCTTATTTAATCTATTTAATTTTATTTGTGGTAATAGTATTCTAAATTTTAAATTATCATAAATAATTACTTATGTGTCGTGAATTGTACATAATTGGATACTTTATGACATTTTAGACCATATAAATGTAAATTTATAATGTTTAAATATTTTTGTGATTTTTAAACAATTTTATAATATGTTATTTTTATAAAATAACAATAGTGTCAGTTTTAAAACTATTCATTTATTTGAATTTAAATAAAATATAAAAAGAGGATATATTCAGAAAAAAATACTTAATAGATTCCTAATATGTCATATTCATCTATAAAATTCGTGGATCACATTAAATAGTTCATATAATATTTATTTTAATATTTTTAAAACCATTTATTTGATCTTTCAATCAATAAAATAATTTCAACATCACTATTGTGTCATCAATAATGATAATTATTTAATCCCTAAAATTTTTAAATAAATTCAAATTATGTAGATAATGTTATTAGATTTCTGGAGACTATTCATTTTCGATGTTTTATGAAGTTTATCACTAAATTAAAATTATTACACTTATAAGATATAAGAGAGTGACATGTTGTCACTTTATTTGGTTTTAATTATAATTAAATCATTTTCATGGTCAATAGTCTATAAAACGAATATATTCTGACCCTTAGGTGATATGGGTAGACTTTTATTCATCCAATAGAATTTTGGAAGGTGTTAGGATAATTTTATAATCTTATTTTTACCCTTAATTACCCAATTCACCTTTAACTGTAGTAAATAAAAATTACCGTAGTTACTATTCATAATGTCAAAAAAATAAAATTAACCTATTAACATAATTTGGACTCTCTGAATCCAAACATGGAATCCATTTTTCAAAATTCAAAACATATAAGTCGCAGTAATTAATTTAAAATTAATCTCGTTGTTTATAAAATGGGTTTTAAAAGTTAAAACATTGTCAAAGATTGAAATGTTTTTACCTACGAATTCAATATAAAATTATTGGTAATGACATGAATTATGTTAAATGGTAAAAATATATTCTATTTATACTTTAAAACCATTAAATATTATAATTTAACCATATAAAGTATCTCGATGAAAAAAGTTGTTTCTAATTAAAATTTAGCATATTTTTATTATTCATCAAAATAATAAACTTATCATAAAAATATCAAAAAACTATCCAAAGTAAATTTTTGTATCCTGATTCCAAATAATAATTTTATATTGTCAAATTTAACTTATAAATATGTCAAAAACTAGATTTAAAGTGGATGCGCCATCAAAAGGCGACAAAACTGCATTTTTTGAAAAATACTCATTTTACCCGAACACATTATTTTGTTCTCATGCCATGTTCTATAAAATGTGTAAGATGAATTAAAAGGTCATAAAATTAAAAATTTAGTTACTACTATTCATAATGGCTAGTTCATAATAATATTATAAAAACATATCTTTGTTTAGTGAAACCCAGTATTGCGTACTACACACGCTATCGAGGAAGGTTGTGATTGCGTGTAATGCAAGCCAAGTCAGGGCTGCATGTAGTGAAACCTCCCTTTGGTGTTTCATATAACCTAATCAAAACTTATTTCATTTATACATTAAACAAAATCTATACTTAATGTTGCGTAGAATAATTTCCACAAAACGAACTTGAAATTCTGTGTAACATGATATAAGAACAGTGTTGTGTATACTGTGAGCTAATACGATGTTGCGTATAGTACAAGATAATCTTGGTGTAGTGTACAATATAAGACATCAAAGAAATTAAAAAATAATATATCTCATAAAATATCGGGGTGTTACATTCTACCCCCCTTAAAATGAAATTTTCCCTTGAAATTTGCCAGGGTTATAAATCGTTATTACTTGAAAGTTTTATTCATAGAAACCCACATCGTAGAAATGAATACTAAAACTTAATTTTAAAAAGTGAAGTATGAAACATAACGGTTACCCAAATTAACTCATCATTGGGTTTCCACATAGGATAACATAGGTGAAAATATGGAAATGGAAGAGAAATATAACCATCAACTTCTGATGAAGAGTGGTAGTGGACATGGCTATGAAAAATCCAACAATCACAAAGCCATAAATTTGTGATCATCTAAGTTACCATCTGATTCATTGAATATGAGGGTACTAAGACAACATTTTTGGGTTTTAAGATCATTTCCCTAATGTTGTAGAATTAAAAGAAATACTTACATGATTTTGGTACAATCTCACTATTGTTTGTGCCTTGAACAATTTCCACTTCATCTCTTCAAGAAATGAAGTTGAATTTGTCTTCTGTGAAGTGTTAGCAGATCATGTGATAGAATGATAGGTCATTCCATCTGTCTCAAACATAAGTTTAGAAAAATTTATATACATAAATCCATATTATGGTGAGATTAACCATATATGATTCAAAAAACAGACTTATACTTCAACTATCATACTCCTTAATAAAATAAAACTAATTTCTACTAACCAGGGACTTCCTGTAGGCCAGTGGTATGTGATAAAGGCCTGTCGCACTTTGGTTGTGGGTTCGATTTCCTCATCTTTGTCCAACATGATGGGTTTTCACCCATCTTACGAGTTTTCCTTTTTCTAAAACTATACTATTACAACATTCTAGAAATAATATCAAAAATTTCTAGCCTTAAACAATACTATCTGATGTCCAACTTAATGCATTCCAACCTTTAGGCTTATCAGAAATACTTCTGTCCAATCTCATAGTATACAGAAAATGACTACTAGAATGGTCATCAACCGATCATGTGAATACCATCATTTATCCCCATATATCATAAGATATATCTTGTTGGTCACATTCCAAACATTTTAATTACTTAATCATGTATTCTTTTGAAAAATGAATACCCATTGAACCTTAGTGAAAACATGAATGCTGTCAAAAGTTAACTCTTTCCACTTACCAAAATCCCAAAATTTTTATATACTCAAACCATGATATCACTTTGTATTTATATCAATCATGAGCTCTTTAATAATATCCAAAATATTGTTTTATCCTTATCCATTCATTATGCACATATCACCTTCTTTCCAAAAATATCTGAATAACCTTTCATGTTTACCGGTACCATTCAATATATACTTTCAAATACTTTAGAAAAAAATAGTGTAACAATCCTTAGATGTTTCTTTATTCAATAATACCATTAACATAACTCTTGGTAAACATACACTCATTCCACTACTTTCATAAACCATTGACCGAGCTTCATCATTTTATTCCTCAACACTTCTTTCATCTCATATATCATTTGTAGTTTCTTCATCATCATCAACATAAATACTACTCATATGACCATGCTAATTCTCTTCAAAAAATTTTACCTTAGGGAAATGGTTTGCATAATGCCCATACATTCCAAATCTAAAACATTTAATCTTTGCTGATGTCATAGCAATACCATTATCCATTTCCATGGTGTTAACTGAACCTTTACCTTTGCACTTACTGGCTTTGTGTCCTTATTTTCCACACCCAAATCATCTTCCAGTTCCTTTGAAACATTCTCCTTGATGCCTCTTCCCACATGATTTACATGAGGGAAATTGAACTTTCATTCCTCTATGATCATCATGAAACTCCATCTTTCTCTTATTATCCAAGTCAAGAAACTTAACAAAGTTGATATTATTGATCATATTATGAGATAGCTGATTAGGAATAATAATGATGTTCGCCTTCCAAATCCCATTTCATTTGGATTCTTAGAAACAATATCATTCCATTATCCATCATATTATCCATTAACATGAATATTCCGCTTTCCAGCCATTTTATAAAACCCAAAATGAATAGTGTTCGAGGAAAAAATTACTCTAGGAAAACACCATAATAATGGGGAGTACTTTCAATCTATAACATCTTAGGTTTAATCATAGGTTATTCATGACTGTTATCATAATTCTACTACTGAAACCTATACTTATACATACCCTTAGGGACATCCCTAGACATACCTTAGAAATATATCTAGAGATCTCACTTAAAGTTTTCGCATCCTAGTTTCCAAAGGTTTACTAACACTTTGCTCTGATACCAACTATAGAGAACCAGAGCTTGACGTACATAGACATTACAATAATTTTTCAGAATAATTAATACATGAAAAAAACATACGCCCAAAGACCGTATTAGTTTAGTGTCTTTGGAAACTCAGAACATAATATTCAAATCATGGTGAAAGATCTTCCACATCTCTCATACAGATCTTCCCCTTTGGTTTTCTTACCTAAAACCTTTCTTTATATCATGAGAAAAATAAAACATAAAAAGGGGTGAGCTCAAATGATTAGTAAGGGTAAACATGGAGAACATAAAACAATCCCTAAACATTTTAACCTAAGGACATTAACATAAAACATCAAATTCATGAGTAATGACATAAATCTTGGCAGTGCATAAGGCATAGATCAAAAAAGAACTTTAATCTTGATAAAATAGAATTGGGAAAAGCATGTAATTGTGGAAAACCATTAAGAACATGATATTATTTCCGTAGTATCCAAGGCATTTATTCCAATACCATCATAGTGGACAAAGTCCCTTACTAAATCGAGTTCACTCCTCATTCCAGTCCTGTATCACTGAATCAGATTAACTTGCCGTTCCAGCCATGTCTATCTCATGAGATATAAATCTTTACCCAATGCATTGGAGGGAGATATAGGTCCCACCCATCTCATAATTAAATCATTCTTATGTGTTCCACAACATAAACATAAATAATTCATCATAACCCAAAGAATAAAATGGGTTTCATAAACATCATCCCATCATAACATAATCAATATAGAACAAATGGATATCATTTCATCATAAGAAAAGTAAAACCATGTAAATCATAGAGACATTATACTTGAAACATACACATATGAAATAATTTCATCTTATATGGAAAATGGTTTTTATAAAACACTTGAAATGAATTCTTGAGGAAAATATCCTTTCTTCTTCAACATCATTTTATTTTCACAAAATTCCATGAAATTTTAAAAGAAAAGGATTTTGTTGAAAATATTCATGAAATATTGTAGAGTATGATTTATGAAAATAAGTCATTATAAATCCTTAAAAATCCATTCATGCCGTATAAGTAAAAAAACATTCTCCTTGTACTTTTATCGGAAAAGTCAAAAAGTACCACGTATGGTAAACAAAAGCAAGATTTCTTCCATAACACAAAGTAAAAGTCAATAGGGGTAAAAATGAATTCAAATATAAATTTAAGAATATTAAACACTTTATGAAACCATTTTTATGGACATGGATGAAAAATATAACCCCAGAAAATACTTACGGATAAACAATCTCAGATAAGAACGAGATTGGAATAATTATCCCTTACCTTAGGTCCAATTTCTTCCGTACATGTCCAAACTCCTGTATAGTGGTTTTAAACATATTATTAACTTATAACAGAACCATAATAGTATTTATGATATCATATATGATTCACTTAGGACTTTATATTACCGGTTCTTTTGTCAATTCCATGTTAAAGCAGCATTTTGGGTAAAATCATTTCATTTATCGTACGTGTTTGGACTTGTTGTCCTTGATATTATTACTTATATCTTGATTTACTTAATTCTAGAATTTAAAACATGATTTATATATAAGATATATATTCATAATATAATTATATATGGTAGATCAATAAATGGAATGAAATACACGGTTCATGGAGACGGTAGGCCGTACGTACGCATGAACGCCTTTTTCATTTCCTTATTGAATTGAATGGAATTAAGTAAATGAAACATATATGTAAATACATGAACTATCATTATTATGTCATATCTTTCATGATTATTTATTATACATACTTTATAATCATTATTTAATGGTTATCATGGAGAATGAATCTCATAGCGTCGTGGAGATGGTAATCCGTACATACACACGAGCGATGATATCATTCTCATAATTATTGAATGGAATTGGAGTGGATGATATAATATCTCAGAATCATTATGATGTTATAATAACCATATATAGTTATTCTTTACACCATTATACCCATCCAAGTAAGGTGGTGGTGGAAAAATAGATTACACCCCAGCGTGGAGACGGTATTCCGTACGTATGTACGCACGGTGATTTTGTTTTCCTTAGGATGGATAGAAGGTGAAATAGGGTAGTTTCATATTCATAATAACATATCAGTATATTATTGATACTGATTTTATTACTTTATAATGAAACAAATAAATAATAGGAAGTAGAAGAAGAAAGAAACTTGAATGAATCGGTAGAAGAGATTAGCTCTTCCTTGACGTTCCTCTTTTAAACTTCCTCTTAGGGCACTAGATTTGGTCTCTGGAGAAGACCATAACCTATTTGATATAACTAGAGATGTTTAGAAGATAAATGGGTAGGGTTTCATCGATATTGAAGGCTCAAAATTGTGTGTGGAGGAGAGGGAGGAGGTTCCCTTTTATAAGGGAGGAGAGGGGCACCTTTGGAAACATAAGAAAAACTAATTTATAATAAATTCCAAACCCACTTAAAAACCTCAAAAATGACTCTATTCAAAGATGATATGAGATAGGGTTGTAATATCATCAAACAATAAAATTTATACATGTTTTGAATTAATTTTAAACCATATCAAATTGATTTATCCTTATTTAATCTATTTAATTTTATTTGTTGTAATAATATTCTAAATTTTAAATTGTTATAAATAATTACATATGTGTTGTAAATTGTCCATAATTGTATAATTCATGACATTTTAGACAATATAAATATAAATTTATAATTTTTAAATATTTTTGTGATTTTTAAACAATTTTATAATATATTATTTTTATAAAATAACAATAGTGTCAATTTTGAAAATATTCATTTATTTGAATTTAAATAAAATCTACACAAAGGTTATATTCGAAAACAAATATTTAATATGTTCCTAATATGTCATATTCATCTAGAAAATTATTTGATCAAATTAAATATTTCATATATATTTATTTTAATATTTTTAAAACCATTTATTTGATATTTCAATCAATAAAATAATTTCAACATCACTTTTGTGTTATCATTAATGATAATTATTTAATCCCTAAAAATTATAAATAAATTCACATGATATAGATAATTTTATTATATTTCTGGATAATATTAATGTTTCAAGGTTTATGAAGGTTATCACGAAATTAAAATTATTAAACTTATACGATATAAGAGAGTGACATGTTGTCACTTTCTTTGGTTTTAATTATAATTATATCATTTTCATGGTCAATAGTCCATGAAAAGAATCTATTATGACACTTAGGTGACATGGATAGACTTTTATTCATCCAATATAATTTTTTCAGGTGTTAGGGTAATTTTATAATCTTATTTTTACCCTTAATTACTCGATTTACCTTTAACTGTAGTAAATAAAAATTACCGTAGTTACTATTCATAATGTCAAAATAATAAAAGCAACCTATTAATATAATTTAAACCCACTGAATCCAAACATGGAATCCATTCTTAAAAAATTAAAACACATAATTTTCAGTAATTAATTTAAAATTAATCCCGTTGTTAAGAAAACAGGTTTTAAAAGTTAAAACATTGTCAAAGATTGAAATGTTTTTACATATGAATTCAATATCAAATTAATGGTAATGACATGAATTATATTAAATGGTAAAAATATATTCTATTTATACTTTAAAACTATTCAATATTATAATTTAACCATATAAAGTATCTCAATGAAAAACTTTGTTTTTTATTAAAATTAAGCGTATTTTCACTATTCATCAAAATAAGAAACTTATCATAAAAATATCAAAAATCTATCCAAAGTAAATTTTTATATCCTGATTCCAAATAAGAATTTTATATTGTAAAATTTAACTTATAAACATGTCAAAAACTAGATTGAAAGTTGGTGCGCCATCAAAAGGCGGCAAAATTGCATTTTTTGAAAAATACTCATTTTACCTGAAAACATTATTTTGTTCTCATAACATTTTCTTTAAAATTTGTAATATGAATTATAATTTCATAAAATTCAAAATGTAGTTACTAATATTCATAACTACTAGTTCATAATAATATTATACCAATATATCATTGTTTAGTGAAACCCGATATTGCGTACTACACACGCTATCGAGGAAGGTTACGATTGGGTGTAATGGAAGACAAGTCAGGGATGAGTGTAGTGAAAGCTCTCTTTGGTGTTTCATATAACAAAATCAAAACTTAATTTTATTTATACATTAAAAAAAATCTATAGTTAATGTTGCGCAAAATAATTTCCACAAAACAAACTTGAAATTGTGTGTAACATGAGCCAAGAATAGTGTTGTGTATACTGCAAGCTAATATGGTGTTGCATATAGTACAAGATAATCTCGATGTAGTGTACAATATAAGACATCAAAGAAATTAAAAAATAATATATCTCATAAAATCTCGGGGTGTTACAGTTAGTTAAAGGGGTAATCATAAACTACTAGACATGATCAGGTCTATGATGAGTTACTCAATCCTTCCATTATCCTTTTGGGGATATTCATTATATAATACATAATACTTACTAAATTGAGTACCAACTAAAGAGGAAAAATATATTTCCTTTGAGTTATATAATGAAAAGAACCCTCTATTATCACATGTTTGTTCATGGGGTTGTGAGGTGATTGTAAAGTCTTGATCATGTAAAAAACTAACTACTCAAGGGAAAAAGTGTATCTTTATAGGGTATCATAAGGAAACAAGGGTATACTATCTATATAAACATTTTAAGAAGATAAAAAGTCTCACTAGATAAGACTTACTTCATGATCGTGAGTATATCATCAGAGAGGATAGTGTGATCAAGATTGAATTCAATAAAGTTGATGCTCAAGATACACTAGAGGTGGTACATGAAAAAATTGCATAGGTCCCCATGGAATAAGCTATTCCTGTAACATATGTATTGTGTAAGAGAACTAGAGAGGTAAGAGAAACATAGTGATATTCTTTTATAGTCATTGATGTCAGTGACCCATTATTGATTGAAAATAATGATCCTCTCTCTTAAAATGAGGCAATAGAGAGATCCGAGGCTTCAAGATAGAAAGAATACATGAATTCTGATACGAATTCTATGTATTAATACCATGTTAGGGTTCTAATCGATCTACTAGCTGACATAAATCCCATTGGGTGTAAATAGGTATTAAGGATAAAACTAGCCATAGAATATAAATTAAATATCATAAAAGAATGACTAGTGGATAACAGGTTTAGAAAATGTTAAACAATTGAATATAATGAAACCTTTTATATAATTCCAATATTTAAATTCATCATAATTTTTCCAAATAAGTTTTCTAGGACTATGATATTTAGCATATGGATTTCAAACTACTTTCCTTAATGGGCACCATCCGGAGGATGTGTATATGAAAAAACAATAAGGGTATATGACACTTGGAAATTACAATAAGGTATGATTGTTTATATATCCATTTATGGATGAAAAAAATATTCTAGGACCTGTAATATTTGGTTTGGTGAAGCCATAAAAGAATTTGGTTTTATTAATAGTGAATGTGAACCATATGTTTATAAATGGTACATACAAGAGGTTAAGGAATGGTTAAGAAAGTTCTTTTCTTTAAATTACATAGTTGAAGAAGCCTAAATTATAGGGATCTATAACATGTGTGATAGATCTAAGAGGCTACTTGGACTAATCCAAAGGAAAAAAATTGACTTGATATTAAAGAGGTTTAGAAAGGAAAATTCCAAGAGGGAATTGTTTATAGTATGCCATGGTATATATATTTTTAAGAAAATATATCTTTCAGACATAAGAGGAAAGAGGGAGAAGGAGTAAGATCTCATAAGATTCTATGATAGGATCTATCATGTATACTATGATGTGCAATATTCTTGATGGCGCCTATGCTTGAGCGTGGTAGGAAGATATCAAGAAGATCTAGGTGAACAATATTGGACTACAATTAAGGATGTCCTTAAGTATTTGAGGTGAACTAGGGATCTATTACTTATGTATGGAGGAGATGAATAGATAGTCATCAAGGGTTAAATATATTCTAGATTTCAGATAGATTAAAATGATATTAAGTTGTATTCTAGATATTTATTTTGTCTCAACAGAGGATTTGTGAGCTGGAATAGCTCAAAGAAGCTAGTTTTCATTCACTCCATAGTGAAGTATGATTACATCATGACTTACTATACATACATAGAAGAAGTTTGGATTCAATTTTTTTCTAATAGATTGACGTTGTTCTTATAAGTCATGAAACCCTCACAATTTATTATGATAATACTACAACAGTGACTCCTTCCAAAGAGATACGGTCACATAAAAAGAAAAATCACATACTTCCTAAGTTTCATATCTTGAGATATTTTTCTCAATGAGGTGAAGTTTATCTGAGTAGGGCATCAATATAGAAAAATTTGGTAGACCCCCTGACCAAGGATTTATCTTAGTAGAGGCCTGAGTATCATGTGAGATCTAGTGAACTAATAGTTGTTGTTAGTTGTCTCTAGTGTAAGTGAGAGTGTCTAGAGTTGGTTCCCTAGAACCAAGTTTCATATTTTTTATGTGTTTTCATCATTAACAAAGTTTCTTATCACATCATGATTATTCCTCTTCATGACATTTATATGTGGTAATGTTCTAAGAATATGCGTCACACTGAAAGGCCACAGTAGTTTTACACTATTTTGAAAACCGGGAGGTTATACCATAGTATTCTCGAATATTGTACTATGATATGAGATATGAGTTTTTAGAATAGAACCATCAATATGAAATCTACATTTACAGGTGTCATTAGATATTACTTTTAGTGGACATGTGTATTGATATTTATAATTTGATAATATTATTAATGGATATCATGAATCATATAATTTTATGTATTGATGAAAACCATGAAAAAATATGATTTCAATGAGGAAGGATGCATTGGGTACGCATGAGTGAGATTTCATTAATGGATAATGTGAGAAATGATTTATCCCTTCTATCTCTTAAAAAATTTGATATCTTGTTCCATTTGATGGAATTTAACTACCAATATAAATCCATGTCCATGGAGTTTAGTGGGTGAGTTCATTTCTATAAATTCAAATAAAGAGGAATCGAGCACATAAGTTGATGGCACTGACAAGAAACTTACTTGATTTAGGATCTCATGATAAATGGATTATATTATATGATAAATGTTCATAGGAGGTTGAATGTCATTGTGATATTAAATTATTTATCTATGGATACCTTGGAATGTGTCTAGATTCTAACCTTTGCCTTTAAGTGGATATTCCTAATTCCACTAAGAAAGACGATAAGACAGTCACACACTATATGTATTCTCAATCTTAGTTAAATACAAGAATTTAATTTAACAAGTTAGAATAAAAAATATTTATTTAGGTTTTGTTAATATCTCTAATAAAATCCCAAGCTATTCTAAATGGCAGTTGAGTTAAATAATAAAAAGTATTTATTTTCATGTTTTGGAATATATAGAGTATTTATTATATTTATCTATGAATAATTTAGTGATATTTATTTGTTAAATAAATAGTCATTATTCAAGGATTGATAAATATTGAAAAGGGAAATCATATCAAACTTAATGTTGCAATTGGAAATGGTATAAATGATATTTATTTATATTATTAATGTTTTTAAAATGATATATGATTTATAATAATAATAATAATATTAATATGTTGTTAACTAAGAATTATAAATTCATAAGAGTCTTGTGGATAATTTTACAACCCTAAATCTTCCATAATAGATATTCAATTTCATCACCTTCCATAATCACTCTTTTTTTCACAATAGGTAGAGATAGAATATCTTCATTCATCGACTGATTTCTAGAGATCTGGAATGCAATATCTCTTCCTTCTCTCTCAATTCATCATGATAACATCCTGAGTTTTTCCTCTTTCAAGAAGAATTATTCTACGATTAACCACAAATAATTTAAGTGATCGGGATTGGCTATTCTAGAACGCAAATATTCCTTAACAATGTTCAAATATTGGGGTGCACATGTGGATCACTACTAAAGATATTCTACCTCTGGATCCTAAAGCATAATGATGATGTGATGAGATCTAGTAAAATAGATAACCAGTGAAGAGGGAATTAATAATTAAGTAAATTCTATATCTGATCATAAATTAATTATAAATTACATGTTATGATCCTCTTATTTTGGTTTTAGAGTTCTCTATAGTCATGAAATATATGGGTTTTTATTGTATATAGTGTTATTTTTCATTTGAATCAATTATTATTCATAGATTAAGGCTAAAATATGAGTTGGTAATGGAAAAAAGTTGCTTCTACTACACTAGGAACCTACAAGAACCTGGGAGACACATGGATTACTAGAGGGTGAAAAGGAACATGAAAATTAGTGGGTTTACTGGATCAAAGATGAATATGATAACATAAAAAGATATAAATCATGACTAGTAGTGAAGGGATTTCAATATAATGAAGGAGTAAATTTCTGGGAAATATTCTCATCTGTAGTTAAATATTATACAATATCCACAATTCTGGGAATAGTTGCATTAGAAAATTTGTATATAGAGAAGATAAATGTTAAAATATCCTACTTTTATGGTGATTTAGAAGTGGGAATTTATATGAAACAACCAATAGGTGTTCCAAAAGAAAAAAAATACAAATTTGGTATGTAAATTGAATACAATATTGTAAAATTAAAGTAATCACCAAAATAATGGAAAATAAATTTTATGGGTTTATAATAGAAAAGCTATTTAGTAGGTTTAATATTTATCATTTCTATAACTAAGAGAAATGGGATTACACGACTTTAATAAATTTTCTTTTGTATGTTGATGAGATGTTGTTGGTAGAACTATATATATAAAAGATTCAGAAATTGAAAAAAAGTTCTTCTGAAGTTCCATAATTAAAGATCTCAAGCAATTAAAGAAGATAATTTTGATTAGTATAGAAAAAGATAGGAAGAACATATCATTAGTTCTTTCTCATAAGGAGTATGTCCAAAAAATATTTGAATGGTTTGGCATGGAAGAATGAAAACCGTTCTCCACCCCACTTGCTGGACACTTAAAACTATCCAAATCACAAGAATCTATAATGGAATATGAGAGTTAGTGAATGGAGAAGGTTCCTTATGCATCAATGGTTTGATGTTTGATGTACACAATGATTTTTAATTGACAAAATATTTATTTTTTAGTGGGAGTGGTAATTATATTTATGTAAAACCTTGGAATGAAACATTTTAAATCCATCAGGTTGATCCTTTAGTATTTGAAAGGATCAAAATATCATTCCCTTTGTTTTGGGTTGGAAGATCCATTAAAAGGTTTTTGTGATGCAAAATTTACAGGAGACTTAGATAGTTGGAAGAGAAAAATAGGGTTTATATTTAATTATAAAGGGGAAAAAATTAGTTGGATGCCATTATTATAGAATATTATTACATTAATTATAATGAAATAACAGTATATAGTAGAAATAAAAACTGGGAAGGAGATGGTTTGGATGAAGTATTTGAAGAAGGAATTATGAAGAATTTAGGACGAAGGGATTTTTTTCTTTGATAGCCAATGTTTTGTCCGCTTGACTAAAAATCTAGTTTTCAATGAATAAACAAATAACATGAACCTAAAGTACCAATTCATCAAGAATATAATTGAGGAAAAAGTGTAGATCTCAAAATTATCAATGATAGTCGAAATTTAGTGGACATGTTCAATAAGTATTTAACAAAAAAAATTATGGGGTCGAATTATGCCTTAGTAGGGCTTGGGTGAATAGAATAAGGATAAGATTTAGGAACACTACCACTATAGAGGAAGGATAGATTTTTTCTATAGAGGCTTTCTGATACTTTTACCTAAAATATGTCTTCATGTGAGATATTATTAGGATGTAAAGTCATGTTCAGAGAATTATAAGTTCATATCATTATATTTATGTACATCATAAATGGAATTAGAATAAGGTTAATGAACTTGGTGTGTAGGATGATGCAATTCATATCTTCAACATCCATGGTTTCATATAAAGTTCATATCTTCCAATTACATCTTAGGTGGTCTAGAATGTTGGTGAAATCTCTAGAAGGAAATATTTGGAAATAAGAATCTAAAAGTTCTTATCAGAGAAATCATTTGAGTTTAATAATGTTATTAGAAATCATCGATGAAATTTTATTTAGAGGATCCCTTAGGAAGATTGGAAGGTTGTGTGGCTAATATAACAAGATAAGTTTCTTTTAAATTATTATGGGGACCGACCTGAAAAAAGAGAGTTAAAAAATGATTAAGGAATATGATTGGGGACCAATTCATGCATAGAGAATTATTGTTTTACAGAGTTTTAATAATTTTATAATGATATATTACTATTTTTATTATTCAGCTGATTTAATTTTGTTAACTTTCATATATATAAAGAATTCATAGTGGATCCTCCCATGAATGTAGGAAAAAAGTACAAAGCATATTAAATTTTATGTGTCCTTTAATTTCTTATATAATTATGTTTCATGTTTTACCATTGCTCGTGTTTAAGTTACATTTATTCATTTTTTTAAGGTGTGTGAAAGGTAAAATTGGTGTAGTGGGTAGGGTGTAGTGACTTCCTACTACCGGTACACTTATCCTAAGGGGAACCAAAGTTTCATATTTTTTTCACTATTATGTTTTGTGTGTAAATTGTTGGTGGGTAAACAATCATAATTCCATTAGTTTTATTAATAGTATAGGTTATGAGTTTTTCATTTGACTGATTCTCTTATAAAATAAGAAAACATTAGTGATGAACTTTCATATAATAGAGGGGGAAATCCACAAAACATCCATGTGAGAAAAAATTTGTTGTGTTTTTTTGGCTATCATTCATCGAAGGAATTCATAGATGCGAGATCAAAAAGATTGTTCCAATATTTATGTTTAAAAAATATATTAATAAAAATTAAATCATGAACAAATGTGAAAGAAAATTATTATTTTTGGATTAGTTTACTCAGGATTAATCTGTAATCGCATCCATATCAAATATATAGATAAAAATCATAAATAAATACATACTATAAGAATAAATAGATCATTGGTGAAGAACACATTTGATAGAGTTCCCATAAAATAATCCATTGCATTCCCTATTTTCTCTATGAAGATCCATGATAAATAGATGAAGAAGGGAATCCTATGTCATCATTATTAGAGATTTCTGGATACAAAGACATCCATGAACATCAACACCAACAAGATCTCTCCCTCCCTCCCTGAAAATATATAGGGGTTTGTGTCTACCCATAAGGATTCATCATATAGAATATTAAATACAAAATTAATAGGTTAATTGTAACTTAAATAAATTAAATTAATATTTTAAATTATTTATTTTATTCCATCCCATGACTTCACATCATCCTAAATACTGATGTGAATAAAACTCATTTCATTCTTAGGGAAAATCCCACATACAAAACATAAAAGTGGTCTTAGTTTTCCCATTAGAGGTCCTGATCAAAAGATATGGAATAATTCACACATGAGTATAATAAATATTTAAATAAATTTAAATAATTATCAATGAGGTTCAAAAGACCCCCTAATAACTACACCACCACAAAAATAATATTCAAGGTCACTCATAAAAATATTTTAGAGGGCCCAAACCCAAAAAACATGGTTTTTTCTTTCTCCCCACATTTAGATATTTCACCTCTAAAGTATAACTCACTGAAAAGGTATAATTACCATGCTTGTATCTTGTTCTCATGATCATATGAGTTCTCCTAGATATTACCATGCCACCATAAGACACACACTAGGTGATTCATTCACCATAAGAAGATATTTTTTCCAATCCATGATCTCCAAAAGGTAATCCACAAGTTTTACTACATATTCAAAATTTATCTAAGCCTAGTCAATAACTTGTTTTAGATCATGCATGTATATCCTCAGCCATGAAACATAGAAGGCATCATAGTCTTGGTCAAATTGTTATTGTAAATCTTGGTAGTATGAAACCATGTGAACCTTATATAGAATATATGATAGATTGATGTAACTCATAGATAATTGTCCACCTTATAAAATCTCAATAATATAGACTGAGGTGATGTAGTAACCCCAACCCCAGTAGCCCAGATCTAGAGTCTACTTTATTATATTAGAATAAGATATGATGAATAATATCATAGAGGATTGAATGTTTTAGTAATCTTAGTAAATTATATATATACTTGTAATTATCATTACATTTTAAAACATAAAATACACAATGAATTTTCTTTAAGATTGATATTATTCACCATAGTGTATCCCTGAACATCAATCTCAAAGCACTTTCTCGTATCATGGAGAAAATAAAACATAATAAATGGGTGAACTAAGGTTCTTGATAAGGGAAATCACACAAAAAATATAAATAAATATGGAATAATAAATAGGTAAAGGAAAATAACTAAAACACCTTCCATTTAATCAATAACTTGAGCATAATATCACATGAATAAATAATGATCAAATAATTCCATATAAATAATCACATGACCATGAAAGCTAACCAAATATATTCTAACTAATATAACAATCACATGAAATTTCAATAAATGAATTCATAATGATTGAATTAATAGTGATAAAAATATAGAACATACTATTGAGGCTTATATTCCAAGACATATAATACCACCAAGGCGTTTCTTCCAATAAATCTATATAAATGGGTAAGTCCTAGACCAAAACACAATATAGTTTGTCTCATGAGACCTAATGATACATATATGGGCTATATAAGGACCCTCCAATCACTTAATATGTTTAATTAATTTCTCATATGAAAGGGGTGAAACATAATGCACACAAAAAGTCATATCTAAACAAGCATACAAAATGTAAATACTTTTCCCATTCAAGAAACATAATCATAAACTATACAAAGTATGGTGAATGGTATCAGAATAGTACATCCTCAGTAAAACTGAACACAATCCATCCAAATAAAGAATAATGATGATAATAATTCAACATTTCCCCAGTGAGTCAGAATTACAGTCAATTTATGATGAAATTGATGATTAAAATTTCCACGAAAATATCATTAAAAACAATCATGTGGAAAATTACCTTTTATTTGTAGATAAAATTTTAAAATGAATAGTTCACAAAAAAATTAGAAAAAAATTTAATTTATTTTATTTAAAAAAATTATAAAATAAAATCTAAAAAATTTATTTCTTATGATGGTGAAAATTTGCATTCATGCTGTAAATGTTAAAATAATGATTAATTTCACATTTTTTAGAAAATCTAAACATATAACTTTTTTAAAACAACATGAATATTACTTTAATTTTTTTAAAATAATTAAAAAAGGGAAAAAGGTCATTAATAAATTATTTTGAAAAGGTTAAAAAATATTTGAATCATTTTTAGGAAATTTGGGTTTTGATGAAAAAGAAATTCCAATCAAAGATCAAAATAAAGTCATTTTTTCATAAAAATATTTTCTCAATAATTTTAAGTACAAAAAAGTGAAAAAATGGTATTATTACATAAAATTTTTCATGAATAACCACAAGTAAAGAAAATATATTTATTTTAAGATGGTGATTTTATATTATTTCCCCAGGAGATTATTAAATAAAAACAATCCCAAATAATGATGAGATTGTTAAATAAACCCCCACCACTTTAGAAAATTTTGAATCATAAGACCCATGAATGAAATAAATTTGAGTGAAACATTTAATACCATAAAGATAAATTTATTCATGATATAACATATCAAAAGGGTAAGTATATATGCAACAAAATGAAATAAGTGGTGAATATGGAATATGTCTCATTGAAGTAAAAGTAAGATGAGAAACCCATATATTAAGTCCAACTCGTGATACTCATTATTTATCTTCCTAAATAATAAACTTATGTTAATTATTTAATTTATTAATATCCTATTTAAATTTTATTAATCTTTTTATTTAAAATTTTACCATATTATATATGATTACTTAATCAATTAATTTTACATTTATAATTTCTTCGATATTTGGCTTATGTGTCAAAAATGACATGGTAGGTAGAATATGGTCAAATTAGTCATTATTTAAACATTAATAGAATAATAATAAAATAATTATCTTATTTACACATAAATTATACTTTTAAAAACAATCATGAAATATGGTTATGAAAAATCAACTATATTTCAATCATGGAGACAATATACCGTCCAAACACATTAATAAAATTTCTATTTTTCAACGATAATTATGAAAAAAAGTTATGTTATATTTTATATTTAAATAATGATAATAATATCATATATATCATATTATTTCTTTAAAAATATTTATATATTTCATTCATTTGTTTTGTTTATGAAAATAGATTCACATCACTTTGTGAAGGTGGTAGTCAACACATACACGAACGACATTATCTTGTTTTTGGGTAAGAAATAAAATGAAATATTATCTTTTAAGAATGATAAATATGTAATTATTATAATAATTATTTAATTTATATCACATATATTCATTATAATTATCCCTATTAACTTATATTTAAATAATTAGTGAAAAATGAATCACATTGCATCATGAGGAGGTAGTTCATCGTACAGACAAGCGATGTTATCGTACCCCCTATGGAATGGAAAGTAAAATGGTATATATGAAATGTGACTAAATATTTATAATTATGTTATAAATATCATATTTATAAATTATATCAATCATCATACCAAACAATGAGAGTTGTTGATGGAAAATTTGTTACATTAGTTAGTGAGGCGGTAGTCCACTGTACATATAAGCGATGCAATCGTTTAACATTTGAGGGAAGAGAATAAGGATACATGTAATTATATTAACATAATAACATCTAAGTACATGGTATATAATTTTTATTATATAATCATAAATTAATAATATTTTAATGAGGTGAAAGAAGAAATAAAACAAAAATTCATAGTTAGGAATCTTACCTCTTCTCAAACCACCACTTTAAGATCATACCTAAAGTATTCCTCGAATAGATTTATTAATAAAAAAGGATTCTAGTATGAGTGGAATGCAGTTATGAAGTTATTTTTTAGATATTTTTTGAACCCAAAGGTTTTGAAGGGGTGAAGAAGAGAGGATAAGGGTGGACCTTTATAATTGAGGAGAGTGTCCCCCTTGAAATTTTTGTATGGTATAAGGTGTACTCACATTTTTCACAAAGAAAAGGGTAAAATTGGAGTATTATAGATCCCTATACATTATAAGGTCTAAATATTTTCATAAAAAACATCTTATATTAGTTGTTTAGGTTATTTTAAACTTATCATTTTAATTTAACCCCAAGGTAAATCTATTTTTACCTTAACTGTGATAAATATTTTTTGTTGCTTGTACTATTTATTTTGGTAAAAAATTAATATGACCTTACTAGATAATTTATATTATTATTCATCTAAATATAGAATCAAATTTTACAAATTCCCTTCAAAAAATTGAAAAAATATATTTTAAAATTAATCCCATAGTTGCAACGAAAAACAAGTTTTCAAAGAGAAAATGTTCAAAAGTTTACAACGTATTAATATAAAAAATCAATATTAAAAGGATTAAAATGTAAAAAATTAGATTAATAAATATATAATTTCTCTAATTTTAATTTAATACTAATTTAATATATAATTTAAATTAATAAATAATTTAAACATTAAGATAGTTTCCATTTAAAATTTATTATTTTCACTATTCATCAAAAAATGAATCTTTTTATAAAAATCCCAAAAATTCAACCTAGGATAATATTTATATTATAATTTAAAATATGAATTTTAATTAGTTAAATAGTAAAAATTAATTATAAATTATGTGCACAAATCCAGACCAAACCGCCTTTTTGAAAATGCATTTTTTAGAAAACATTACCTTTTCTTTGAAATGGTTATAATTTAATCTCTGATGAATATATATAAATTTTATTTATTTTATAATTGTGTAAAATCTGTAATTCTAATAATTTTTTTACTAATAATCCTCACATCCTATTTAGTGGCTCGGTTATAAGGTAATTTTTAAATAATAATATTTCAATAGAGTATCATGTATCGTTCAAACCCGGTGTTACATGCATTGAAAGCTATAAAATACATTGAATTTATTTTTTAAAAAATATATCATAAAGTATATATATTTTATATTCCTTTTTATTCTTTTTTTATGTCATTTACTATATTGAATATTATTTTCGTATTTTAAAATCTCAATGTTTTACATTTGACCCATGTAAATAAATTGTGTCCTCGTAATTTAATATTGATCTTGTTAATCAAGGTGTCGTCATTTCAACATAACATTCGTGAATTTCGACATCATGAGAAGGGTTAATAAAACATCATTTTTTTTAATATAGAAGGTAAATTAAAAGTTTACATGGAATAAAATATAACTAGGTTTCTATGTAGGAGAACATTGGTGGAAAGTGAATATATTGACATGAAAGAAAATAATAAATGATTACAAAGAGTGATATATGTCACTAATAATAAGAAAGTGAATGACCAATGTAAATTGAAGGACGTAAAAACCATAAATTTTAATGATTTAATAGACTATTGGTTCAATATAAATTAAAGTATTATGATAGAATTTTGTTTCAATATCATTTTCCTTGAGATGAGTAATTCTTTTAACATATAGACTAAGAATAAATGTAAATATACATAATTGATATATCTTTATTTCATAGGCACAATTTCATATTTTGGTTATAATTATATCATTTTCCACATCATTTCTTACTATAATAAGCGAATATCAAAGAAGAATTTTTTATTCCCAAAGCACTAAAATTAACATTTAAGGCATCCAATGTTCCATAAAAGAGTGAAAATTATTTTTATATATTAATAAATATTTTCTTGAAAAATATGGTCACCATAACTTATCCAATACAATAAAATAATCTCAAAACCTCAACAGGGACACCATTTGTTCAACATTAATATTTATCCATCAAATAATTTAACAAAAAACAATGACATATTAACCAGGAGATAACATAGGTTTGTTGTAGGATGTAAACCCTTATCATAATTAAGTTGGGGGTTCAATACCCATGGCCTTGATTGATGTGATAGGTTGTCACCTAGCAAGCACATTAACCTTTTTATAAAACCATATTAATTTAATTCTAATAATGTTACCAAATTGTAATAACCCATAATTACCCCAACATTAAATATTAGATGAATCTTTAATATTAAAAATACCTTTATAAAAACCCCTTTATCATTATTATTTCTTCATAAGGAATATATTAATTGTTATCCTCCCTAAATCATGGGTTTTTAAGATGTTTGACTCATCATTAAATCACTTTTCATGGTCATGAGTTCCATTCAACATATGCTCTCAAAGTCTATAAGAGATGTTACTGATGTAAAATCCGTATATGTTTCATGATTATTATAACAAGAATGTAATTAATAAAATAATTTTATAATATATTTCTTGGATCCAAATACACAAGAACATTAATCACCCCACTTTGGTTTTATCAATAACATAAAATTGACCTTGATACCTTAGATTATTCTAAGGTTTATTCCCTTGATTCTTAGGGAATTAATTTTCATATATTCTTATCTCTTTACAGGGGAATTATTACACATTATTGGATTCCTTATTCCCCTTGAAATCCTGAGCATGGTGGCCTTTTTCCTAAAACTTAAAGAAAAATCATTTTCCTTTCAAGTATGTACCAAAGTGTTTTTTAGTACAAGTATCACATATTATAAAGTAGATCTTTCCCTTACTAACTTTATCCATATTTTTCTACACTTTAATCTTATTATCTTACTTCCCTTTGAAGTCATAAGTCTGGGGTAATTATTTCTTTATCTTGATATCACATGATACTATATCCTAATATGATGATAAATTTTGTAAGACTTGTGCACTTCATATGATTTTTCTGATCCAATCAATGAAATAGTCAATATTTCTCTTTGGATTATGTATGTAGTTAGAAGAATTCCTTTATAACCTTATAATGTTTTCTTTATACTTATAAATATTTTCCTATTTATTCTATCTTATACTAAAGAAATATCATTCCGTATCCACTCATTGCACTTGAGGAAAATATTTCTCCCAAAACAGTACCTTGAGATCCTTCTATTCCATACTTTTTATTTCTTCTTCATCCTTCGTTTTTTGAATCAATGAACACCATTGGTCCGTATTTCCTAATATACAATAAAATTACATGACAACTTTTTCCCTTTTATTACTTCCCAAAGATAGAAATATCTTCTCTAAGAAACATATCCATTCCTAAGCTAAAAAAGGATTTGTAGTCCCATTTAATTATGGTGGTTTATGATGTATGAAGTGGTATAACATTGTTACACCATGTGGGGTATCAATATGATACTCCATAAAAGACATTTTATTACACATAAAGTTACTCAGATGCCCCAATATGGTTATAATTTAATCCATTCTAGTTGCATCTCCTACTCCAGCTTCATTATCTTTCCTAGGAAGTCAATCCCCAAAGGGATTTTGAGCATTGATATGGTTACAATTCATTCCATTATATGCTATTTATAAATAATGGAATACCCGATATTAGATCATAAAATTATAAAACAAAATTTATAATCCTAAAACTATTGAGGTACTAATCATAATTTAAAAATTTTATGCATAGATAATCTATTAATTAAAAATATGGTTTTTTGGGATATTTTTATTTTCAACCCCTTTATAATGGTTTGTAAATAAAATTTTATTTATCTTAATAATATCACCTAAGAGTGTCAAACAAGGTGTTATATAAGTCCCATTATCATACACCAGGTGATGATAGGATCAAAACCAATGAACCCTTTAAAATCTACATAATATCATTCTTAACAAAACTTTAATATATTTTTATTTACTTATCCTAAAATTATATAATAGGTTTATGTTACCTAATTTTTTTCCCTAAATATAGTTCATAAGGTTTCTACTAAAATTCCTCTAATACCATCTATAGTGACCATGGTCCAAGTACCCCAGGGCCTATGTATACTCTATTACATTAGCATAAGATATAAGAAATAAAATCTTGATTATAAACTAAATGAGTCTTATTTTAATTATTTTTATATTAATATTGATGTGTTTTAATGTCCATAAACAACAGTTTTAGTGTATTTTATTAATTTAAATTCATTTCACAACATTGTGCAATTCATGTCTAAAATATCCATTTAGGATCAATAAATCATAAGAATTTTGAATTCATTATTTTAAATATTTGAATTTTATATTTTGAGATATAATTTTAAGTTTTTTTAGAAAATTTTTTTGAGGATCAATGGATTAATCATTTGAGATGATAGACATTTGTATCAATGAATTAAAAAGTTTCTGGATAAATCATAATGGGCCTTTGCCACATCAAATAAAATTGGTGCCCAAAATTAAAGCTCAATGAAGTCAAAATTTAAACTTTATAAGGATAAAGTTATGAGGATAATTTAATTAAACTATTTAAAGAGAAAATTATGAAATTTTTAAGGAGATCTATAGATCCCATGTAGACATTTAATTTTTGGGCCATATTTGAAGGCCTATAAAATCAGCCCACCTTTTCGAGAATAAAATCCTAATAAATGCTCTAATTGGAATGAAAATTTGACAGATATTATAAGAAACATGAATTAAGATATTTATATGATATTATATATTAATATTTGGACATATTCAATATAAATTTGACATCTCAAAAATGGGGATGAATTTGGATGATTTTTCTAGTCATCTTTGAAAATTCAACTGTTCTTTTATTTATCACCCTCCTTTAAACTATCCTAATTAATGGGGAAGGAATTTATTGAGAGGAGATAGACCCTAGGACCCAATATTTCCTTTTTAAGGATCTTATGGTGAATTTTTTTGAGGATATATGTTTTTATTTCAATAGAAATTTTACGTTTTCATTTTGTAATCGCATCTTCAATTTTTCCAATGTATGTTTTTTCATTCACCATCATTTCTTAATAAAATTTATTCATATTATAATGATTTTACTAATTTTTATTTTTTATTAATATCACTTTGATAAAATTTTATTCAGGAGTTAATCCATTCACATCTTATTTTGTGAAATTCTTCCCACAATGGTGGAGTGATCATTATTTTACTGCTTTTATTCTTCAATTCCTCCCTCATGAGTCTACTACCAACTTCCATCGATATAATAACAAAAGTGAAGGACTAAAACTATTATGGGTGGATCCAAGGTCATATAAAAGGTATATATTTAATGTTATTTAATGTAATTTATTATTTAAATATTTTCATTTGACAAGTTACATTTTTATTAATCTTTTACAACTTTAACTATTACACATTATGAGTGCTCTTATGATCAATTTCTTTTGAGTTCTCATTAAAATGAAAATATAAGTGAATTTTTTTAGCTTTTTAATTATGTAGTTATTAAATTAATGAATTATTTTGGATAATTATCTCATTTTTTGGATACATTTTTAATTAAAGAGATATAATTTTCTATGAAATGAAATTCATCCAACCCACCCCAAGTGATAACATATAATCAAATAATTATATTAAATTTCATTTACTTAATTATTTAAAACTATTTAATTATCAAATCAATAAAAACCCAAGTTTTCAAATTCATATCTAAATCTCCTCTAAAAAATATTTGCTTCTTTATGTTTATTTTTATGTCTATGAGGATTTTTTAACCCAAGATGTTCTACAAGAGACTACTTACAACATATAACACTCGTAAATTTTGGTTCAACCAAATTAAAAAACTATTTCCATGTACCCAAGTATGTCATCTTATAAACTCATTATGTTATTCTCCATTTCAATTTTTCTCCTCCCCTTTCTCTTATACATTCACCTTTCTCTTTGTGTGAATCCAGAAAATTTCAAAACCAAATTTCTATATACTCCAATGGAATATATTTATCATTACACCACCTTAAAATCATGATTGAGTCAAATTGGAAATTAATATTTGGAAGCCCCTAACTTAGGGAATTTTTTTATAAACCCTTGAATGAATACCCCACACTTAGTGACATGTAAAATCATTTGGATGATGAATTCTCAAAGAATAAATTTCAATCCCTCTCAAGGATGGTTGAAGAGATCATAATTTATGAAGTACATAATGTCCAAACTCTTATCCAGCCCAGTACCCAATATGTTTTGAAAAAATTATGTGAATAAATGGATAAAATTAATATATAAGTTCCATCAATGAGAATTGAGCTACATAGAATTGAAACAATTATAGAACCCATACCCATTCAAGTTTTCTATTCCCCGTTATTGATAGAAAAATCTCATCACTCACAAACCTACCATGAAAAAATTCAAGTTGTGAATATTTATAATATTGGTAAATCTAATGAAAAATTTGGACAATTTATCCTCAAAACATTTGAGGATTTAAAATTATAAGAAAATAATGAAGGCAAAACTTTAAAATTAGAGAAATAAGATCTTGAAATTAATGTGAATTTGTTAGAGAATATTAAAAGTTACTTGAAGTAAACATTGGAATTTTTTGAAGGATAACTAAATCCTGATGAGATTTATTTTATATAATCACATGAGGGAAACTTGTATCCATGGATGAAATCTCTTTTATATGTCCCCAATAGTGATTTTTAGGACAACCAATCAATAAAACATTGGGATAAATAACAATATTTCAGTCCCTACCCATTCGTGACACTGATATGTAAAATTTGGTGGTTGAATATTATTTTGAAATAGAACAAATTATATTTATAAATTTTATATAATGAAAATGAATACGATTAAATGTCCTGACCCGTGACTTAATATCCAATAAAAACAAATCTAAAAGTTATTACCATTACTTACCAACAAAAGTATCCCCTCATAGGGTATAACTGTGAACTTTTATTTGGAATTAATTTTTCTCTTGAAACCAAAAAATTATTAATCATCATTGATGTGTTAGGAAAGACCATATAAGCAATCAGATCAACCATTTTTAATATTCCTTGGATTTTCCAATTTTTTTTGTAGAACAAAGGATTGTACATGATAGAAATTATAAAAAAATAATCAATATTAATATAGTAGAAGTGTTGAAAAATGGAATTCTTAAAATATTGAAAGTTGGTATCAGATTTGTTTGGGGGTCCAAGTTGAGATGACGACTTCAAAATAAGTGATTTTTGGGAGGAAACCTGGATTTTGTGTTTATTTTATTTTTTATTTTTTTTGTCGAGGGAACCCACCTTGGTATTTCTAATGTAATGTAATCTAATTTTTTTTTTGAGATTTAGTAGATGAATCATTTAGTATATCAAAACAAAACCCATGATTTTTAATGTTCAAACCCATCAATCAATCATCCCCGAAGAGTCTATATGTGACGTGATTCCAAAGTGTTCAATTTATTGTTTATGGGTAATCAACATAAAACTAGGTTATTTTGTACAATAATTTCTTTTAAAATCACTTCCCCCATATTTTTATCAATTCTAATATCTCTATTCTTTTATCTTTCAACAATAATGGCAGTGCCATTATAAGATGAAGGAGTGAAAATCTAGTATTTTGAAAACCAATAAACTGGGATTTTATGATAAATATTAAATTCAATGAAAAAGATTAAATTAATTATCCTTTAATTAATTAATGTACATTATAAAACATGAAAACTTATTTTCAAATGATTTTGAATTCCTTTATTATGATTTTTATTCATGTTTATGGTAAAAAACATAGTGTTTTTGGAATGTGCGGTTTTCTGATGTGATTTTTCAAGGTTAAAATTTTCATCCTCTTAAGAAAAATGACATAATGAATGTGCATTGTATTTTGAGAGTATGTTTGAGTTATTGGGTCCCTTTTACCATATAATGGGGTTGGGGGTAACTTTTAGTTTAATTTTGATTATAAAATAAAAAATAAAAACAATGACTATGTAGAGTAATCTTTTTCATATTGAGTGATTTTTTTTCATTTGGGGATCATGACTCCATAGTTGAATTTCCCACATTTAGGCTTTAAATATATATTATAGATCATTGAATTGAAATTATGTTTGGAGTTTGGAAGTTGTGGATTGTGACCCCATATATTTCTTTCCAAGAGTTTGAATTTTCATCTTTATTGTGGTAAAAAATAAAAAAAATAAAGTGATAAAATTGGATAATTATATTAAGGTTTAATGTGATTCTCACATAGTGCTTCCATTTTTCCCATTAAATATGAAAATGGGCCCCATGTATTTTTTTATGGACACCACACTATCATGCATAATTGAAATGAGATGAAATGTGATGATGAATTTGAACAAAGGAATGAGATCGGTCATGGGATATGTTTGTGATCCTAACTTGTATGAAATAATATTTTATATGTTTCATTATTTTTTGTAATTATGTCTTTTGGTGAGAAAATTCTATTAATTTTTTCGAAAAAGGTAATTCAATTTCATATTTTGAAAAAACTATTTCTTAGGAATAGAAAAACTAAGGTTGGGGGTTTGATTAGAAAATGAAATAGGATAATATTTATTGTTTATATATTAATATTTATGTGTTTAAATTTACATAAACACTGATGTTAGTTCATTTTATTAATTGAACTTCATTTCACAACATTGTGAAATTCAGGTCTAAGGTGTCAAATTTCCCCTAAGATATTATTAGATTGTGGAGGACATTATTTTAATTATTTGAATTTTTAACATCCCCAGCTTCCACGGTACGTTTCTCTTTGAATAATGCAATAGATTGCGCTGTATAAAACTTTGAGTTCTAGCACACCACAAACAATTAAACTAGCCATTATGAATAGTAATACCCACCTTTTGAAATTTTACAAATATTATTTTTCAAAATGGAATTGTTGGATGATTATCATATTTTCAATTTCTATATACACCCTGGTATCACTAAGATGTATAAATATTAGAAGGATCATTTTTAATGGGACCACATGAAAAGGGATATTGCATATTATGTGTCAAGATGTATGTTATTTCAACAAGTTAAGGCTAGAAGACAACATATTGGACGAGTCAACAATCCTCTTCCCATAATTGAGTGGGAATGAGTTGATAGTATGATTGAATTTTTCAGGGGGCTACCAAAGACTCCTAGAAAGAATGATGCAATATGGGTCATTGTTGATCATCTTACCAAGTCAGCACATTTTCTTATTATAAGAGAAGATTTACCACTTGAACCTTTATAAATACTATATATTATTGAAGTTATAAGACTTCATTGTGTACCCATATCGATTGTTTCTGATTGTGATCCCCATTTTACATCAAGATTCTGGAAAAGTATTTTGAAATATTTTGATACTGAACTTCATTTGATCACATTCTACCACCCTCAAACTGATGGAAAATCAAAACGAACTATTAAAAACATAGAAGAAATGTTGAGATCCTGCTCACCTGACTTTCAAGGTATGTGGAATCAATATTTTCCTCTGGTAGAATTTTCCTATAATAATAGCTTTCATTCAAGTATTCAGATGGAACTATTTAAAGCATTATATGGAAAGAGATGTTGCACACTAACTTGTTGGGATGGTGTTGGTGAAAGAAAACTCGTAGGCCCAGAACTTGTTGATAAAACAATGGAAAATGTAAAGATTATCCAATCCCACAATAAAGCAGCTCAAAGTAGGAAAAAGAGAAATGCAGATAACCAAAGGAAGGATTTGGAATTTCATGTAGGAGATCATGTTTTCTTGAAGGTATCTCCATGGAAGGGTGTTGTATGATTTTGTAAGAAGGGTAAATTAAGTCCCAGGTACATAAGACATTTCAAAATTCAAGAACGAATTGGAGTTGTAGCTTACCATTTGGAAATGCCTCTAAGTCTATCCAAAGTTTATGATGTGTTCCATGTATCACTATTGAGAAAATATATTCCTGACCCAAAAAATGTTCTCACCTATGAAGAAATAGAACTTGAACCAGATCTGTCTTATTGTGAAGAGCCTATCAAGATTCTCGATACCAGAGAACAAGTGCTATGAAACCAGACGAATCGTCTGGTAAAAGTTCTTTGGAGAAACCATAATATGGAAGAGGTAATGTGGGAACCTGGGAAACTTATAATGAAGAACCACCTGAATTTTTTTATGTAGTATTATTATAGAAATTTTGAGGACTAAATTATTTTAAGGAGGGAGGAATGTAACACCCCAAGCTTTAACGGTGCGTTTCTCTTTGAATAATACAACAGCTTTCGCTGTATGCAACTTTGAGTTCTAGCACATCATGACCTATCAAACTAGCCATTATGAATATTAATACCCATTTTTTGAAAATTATTAATTTCTTTTTTCAAAATGGACTATATTTTTGGATTTGGAATATCAAAATTAGTATAGGGTAATTTTTTGGTATTTTTATGAAAACGTTCAATTTTGGATGAATAGTGAAAAATATTGTGATATTGTTTAAAACATAATTTTTATTTAAATAATTTTATTCTTATTTTAAATTTATTATAGGTCAAAATAGATACATAATACCTATGTTACTTCAATATAATTCATTGATGTTATTTTATAATAAGATTAGACGTTTAAAATTTTATTGAACCTTTTAATGTCTTTTACCCACCTTCTAAGAACATTAAACAATTTGCAAAAACATAATTTTACCACATATGTGAATTGAATTTAAAAAATCTGAGAGAAACGGTTGAAATTAGTAAGTAAAATTTGGTTCAATAGGATGAAAATAATTTTTGGTGAATAGTAACTTTTGAATTTTATTTACCACTGTTAAAAGTAAATAGGGTAATTAAAGGTAAAAACGATATTATAATTACCCTAACATATGTCATAATTTTATTAGATAAGTTTTTTTGACCAAAATTATCCTTATGAATAAAATATTATTTTATTTGATCCACTTGGATTAGATTAGGAAATTTATTATTATTTTATTTAAAGAAGAATTAAAAGTATTAAATTCATTGTTTAATAACTAATCCATTTTTAATATAGGTTTATACATACGATAAATTCAGCTATAAATATTCATTATAAATCTACAAAGATTTCCTAACTAATGGAATTTTATTTATAATTTTTATACATTAAATAATTAAATTTATTTATGACGCAATGATGATACAGTAATTACCTTATTAATAAAATATTAATCTAATTGATTTATAAATATACAAATAAATATAAATTGAGACATTTGATGCATTAAACTAATTTTATTTGTTAATATGACAAGTTTGGATTGATTTAATTTATTTTTTTCAAAGTAATCATGTTTTATTCACTTTCACAAAAACCAAATACTAAATAGTGTCAAAATTGACATAAATAAGTTTTTAAAACAAATAATATACTATTAATTGATATAATATTTCTAAAAATATAAGGTTCAGAAAAAGGAATTAGATAAGGTTATATATGTCAATAATGAACAATTTGGGTTTCCCTTGGCTTTTTATAGAAAGTTTATTAACTATTTATTATAAGAATGCAAGAATACATGGTAAAAGCTAAACTATTTAACTATGAGTTAAATATAAAAGATAAGGTTAATATGGTGACCTAAACCTATATAAAACCTATTGTTTGAGAGGTTTTCGACACATCCCCACTTTATCCCAAAAATAAATTCTTTTGGATCAATTATAAACTGAATATGATTATATATTAAATTAATATTTCTATCTTTTCCTAAAGTGACTGTCACCTCTCTTATAAAAGGGTTCTTACCCTTCTCTTAAAATTACACCTCCAAATCCATTTGGATCGGCCAAAACATGATCAAATATCCTCCCAAATACCCTAAACTCAACCCAGAGGCCTCAATTTGATCAGAATAAAACCTAATAAAGCATTTTTATCAAATCAAAAGGAACCCCCCGAAGAAGAGGTAATAATTGCATCACATCCTTCAAAGTGCTTTTCTTCTTCCACTTCCTATTTATTTGTTGTTTTCAGACCAATGTAACAAATACAGTACCTTCTAAATAATGTGATGTTATTATAAATATGGTACAACCATATTAATTATTATATTCATCCTATGAACGACAAATTCACCATACGTGCGTACGTACGCCTTACCATCACCAAGTCATGGGGTTGTTTTTTATTCAACACTTTATTATTTGGATGGGTATAAAAATGAGTATAATTGATATAAATAAAAAATATAACATGTTTAAGATTCTGTATATAAGATATACCATCCAATTATATACTATTTTACTATTAGTATAATGATATTATCGCTCGTGCGTACGTAAATATTACAATCTCCACAAACACGATAAGATTCATTTTCTCCATAATAACCATTCAAGAATAATTTTCATTTGATGATTAAAAATAATGTTTAGGAACTTAATGTCATTCTGTATAAGAATCAAATACATCCTATCCATAATAAAGATTACTTATGTAACAAAACATATAAAGGAAAACAAATCAGTTAACACATAAAACAATGATACTACTTAAATATCATTAACAAAGAAATATTAGATGTTAATATATGATATCATATTTGTGTATGTGGTTATTTTATAATTTAATAATAATTATTGAACTAATATACAGAAGGTTAAAGTACCATCAGCTAAGGAAATGTTCAAGGTAAGGGTTAAATTTATAATCTCTTCATTATCCTAGGTTGTTTATACGTAATCATCTACTGGGAATCCTTTATCATTCTCATATGTATTCCTTAAAAATGTATTCTAAAACATTTTTACTATTTCCTAGAATATGGGTTAAATTCATTTATTCCATTTTTTGAATTTTTATAAAATGTTTTGAAAGTAATCTTTCCTTTGTTTTTGAAACAAGGCACTTTATGACATTTTCGACAAATTAAGGTAAGAATTTTTTTTAAACTCATATGGTGGGTGTGGATATTTTCCACCATTATAATACCTTCGATGTTTCCCTTACAATATTATAAGAATAATTTCATAATAAATGTTTTCTATTATAATTTTGTGACTTTTACTGATTTCAAAATAAAATGAGATATTTCTCACAAATGGTTTTTATTTCATCTATGCAAACATCCTTTGATGGATTTTACACTTGTTTGAAGTTGATTTATTTTGAAACAATCTTCCATATTTTGTTGAAGGTTCTGTGATATGTTTTACTATGTATGTGTTATTTTTATACCTTTCATGGTTTATGGTTAAAGTATTAACATTTTATATGATAGTTTTAATATAAATGTTTATGTTAGGTTTCAACCATTTCATATAAAGAATGCATTGGACTTAGTAAGTGACAGGTGAAGCCTAATATAGATCCTCAATGCATTGGTAGGTCTCCTGAGACAAACTAGTGTCTTGGCCTAAGGTCTTGAAAAAATATTACTTGTAGTCTTTGAACGAGACCTTGACTCTGTGGTTATGATGTCCGACATTTTCCATTCCATCATTATGAAATTAGATATTAATATTAGATGTGATTTTTCGACTAGTAGAATATCCATGTGAATAAGTAAATGGGATTATTTGATTTATCTTTCCCATATTATTCTAAAGTTTAATTTTAAATGGCTTTAATTTTAGTCTTATACACTACCTTAAAAATGTTTATGCTTATTTATGATATTTTCACTATATTCTTATCCTTACTGAGCATCTAAGCTCACCCCTTTCTTATGTTTTATTTTTACTAGGATGTGAAGAAGTATATTATGATTAACCTATAGGGATAGGGAAAAGGATATGAGTGTGTTCAAAGGGGACACAATTTTGTTTTTTTATTTCATGATTTAATGTAAAACAAATGTATGTATCTAGTACATACAAGGATACTAAACTAATCGGTCATTCGAGACTTAATCTTTTGTGATCATGCTAATGTTATGTAATAATACACAGACTCTGGGTAACTAGGGTCAGGTTGTTGCAGTTGGTATCAGAAGAAGTTTAGTACAAACCTTGGAAATAATATTTTGAATGTCTCTGATTAGAAAATATTAACCTAAGATATAATTTGAGGATTAGTATAGAATAACTTCGTAAAATTTAGATAATTTTTTGATTTTGTGAATTTTCCAAGAAATACATCCCTATCTAGATACGAGCAGGTAGAGGATGCTCTGGAACATATGTACCTAGGAGTGAAAACTCTGACAAGGAGTTTCGGGCTTGACCTGGGGTATCTTGGTATATGAAATTAGGCTTTGCTGCACTCTTGGTTACAACACTCCCAGGGGTTATTCTTAGGACAATTGAAATTTTATTTAAAAACCCTTACAAAATATTTATGAGAAAATACATCCTCAAAGAAATTTTTTTATGAATATGGATTATATATATAAACTATTCAATTTATGTTAGGTATTTTATTAGTTTGGAATTATTTATTGCGATTCATAAACTAATCTAATGTATGACATTGTTTAGAAATGGTTCCTAGTGGAAGGAATAGACACCATATCAATGCACATAATCCATGTAGGGATTTTCCACCAACTAAATTTAATTATAGTGGAGCTAGTGATGCAAATGGTGCTAAATAATTTATAACCATACAGGAAAAAATCACTCAGGTTATGAATAATAACCTTACCCGTATGGAGCACCCTGATCCATATCATGGGGGATCAATGTTAGACTGCTTCATGAGGCAACAAACACTAACATTCAATGGGACTACAAATATATTTGTAGCTGAGAAATGGATAAGTTCTTTAGTGAAAATAATTCATGTTTTGGGGAGTAGCAAAAGGTAAAACGTTTTCATGGTGGTTTATCACCATACAGGAGATACAGATCAATGGTGGTCATTAATTTAAAAAAAAAGAAGGATGAAGAAGTATCAAATATGGAATTGAGGGAGTTTAAATATCTTTTCATAGAAAAATACATTACTTGTGACCATCAAGCGGATATGAAAATACAATTTCTGAGTCTGAGGAAAAAGGAGGATGAGAATATCACAAAGTATGAGGCTAAATTTACAAGGTTAGCAAGGCATGCATCAGATTATATACATAACCGAAGGTGTAATATTGATAGATTCTTTGATGGGTTAAAACCATTTCTCCATAGAGGATTAGTCTCACAGTCCTTCCCATCGTATGAAGATATTGTCTCATGTGCTATCAAGATAGAAAAGGAATTCTCTAAGTCTTACGACATTAAAGCAAAGCAAAAGAAGAAGATATTTACTAGACACTCTGGAAATGTAAATAAGGGTAAGAAGGGAAAAGATGAACTTCCATACTGTAGTAAACATAGGAAGAAACACCACGGTACTTGCCAGAAGGGAATGAGAGTCTATTACAAGTGTGGTGAAAATGGCCACTAAGCCCATGATTGTAAGGGAAAGAAAGAGGCTGTCGATGTTGAATGATACAAACTGTATTGAAATGGGGAATTATGAAAATGAATGTCCTATGTGCCAAGGAAACTTACCTCAGAAAAGGAAAAGGGTGTAAGGCCAAGCTTATGCGATCACTAATGCGGAGTTCGAAGCTTCGAATGATGTGACGATAGGAAATTTAATGGTTTCCTCATAATTAACCAATGATTTATTTGAATCACGATTGTTACATTATTTTATATCTTCCTAGTTTGCTAAGAAAATTAGATATTTCCAATTTTATTTAACAAGGGAGTTTTCAGTCAAAACTATTTAAGGAATTATCATCGCAACAATGTTTTTTGAATCAGTTCCCATTAGGGAATATAGAAGGGCTTTATCTTCTGATCTCACCATCATACCCAGGATTTAATTTGATATAATCCTTAGTATAGATTAGATTTCCGACCATGATGCAAAAATTTATTATAAGATGAAGGAGGATAAAATTTTCAATGATGATTATGATACCTTATATTTAGATCAGAAAAGTCACTATCTGATTCTTATCTAGATCTACTCCTAGTAGCTCTACTAAATTCAATTATTGGGGAGGAAGAGAGTGAAATAACTATGGGTGAGGAAATAAATGTTCAAATAGTGAATGTACATATTGTGTAAGAATATGTTGATGTGTTTTTAGAGGATTTACCTAGAAATCCTCCAGAATGATAGATTGAGTTATCCATTGATTTAATTCCTAGTTCAAGGACCACAACAAATACCCCTTATAGAATGGCCACTATGTAATTAGTGGAACTAAAGAAACAATTATATTAATTGAGTAATAAAGGATTTATTCTCCCAAGTGTTTCTCCATGGTGAGACCTTGTCCTTTTTGTAAATAAGAAAGATGGATCAATGAGGTTTGGAATTGAATACAAAGAAATAAATTCTATAACAATAAAGAAAAAGTATCCCCTACCTCACATTGATGATTTATTCGATCAAGATAATGAATCTCAATATTTTTCCAAGATTGAACTTCGATCATGATATCATCAGTTGTGTGTGAAGAAGGAAAACATTTCGAAGACAACAATTCTTACCAAGTATAGGCATTAGGAGTTTACAATAATGCCTTTTGGACTAACTAATGCACCCTCTTTCTTCATGGATCTAATGAATAGATTTTTCAAGGAATGTCTTGATTAATTTGTAGTGGTTTTTATTGATGATACATTGGTATAATCCAAAATCTATGAAAATCATGAAAATCACTTGCAAACTATTCTAAAGACTCTTAGAATAAATGAATTATATGGGAGGTTTAGAAAGTGTGAATTTTGGCTTCATGAGATTTATTTTCTGGTTCATATTGTCTCTAAGGATGGAATATATATTGATCCTTTAAATACAAGCCAAATAAAAGAATGGATAGCACCTGTGAGTATAACCGAGGTATGCAGTTTTATTGGTTTAGCGGGTTATTATTGGCATTTCGTCCAGAATATTTCCTGACTGGCTAACCCATTAACCAAGCTCACATGTAAAGGGGTTAAATTTTTTTGGACAAAAGAGTGAAGAATGTTTTGATGAACTAAAGAGAATATTTGTCAATGCTCTTATCTTGAATCTACCATTGGGGAATGATGGGTTTGTTATTTATAGTGATGCTTCAAAGAAAGGACTTGGATGTGTCCTTATGCAGAATGATGGAGTTATTAACTATGCATCACGAAAGCTAAAAAATCATGAACAAAACTATCCTACTCATGATTTTGAGTTAGTAACTGAAATATTTTCTTTGAATATATGGAGACACTATCTCTATGGTTAAAAATGTGAGATATATACCGATCACAAGATTTTGAAGTATATTTTTTCTCACAAAAAGAACTCAACATGAGGCAAAGGGGAAGTCTTTAAATACTCAAGGATTACGATTGCACTATACACTACCACCCATGGAAGGAAAATAAGGTTGAAGATGCTTTAATCAGAAATGATTATAGAGTTTTGAACAAGATGAGAGTTGAAAGGGATCATATGTTTATGGATCTTGTAAAGATGGATATGGGAATAATCATGGGAGGTGAAACATCAATACTTTTTCAAATGGTTGCCAATCCATCTTTATTAGAAAGGACAAAAAGTTCTTAGACTGATGATGCGGAGTTTGAAAAGAAAATTAAAGCTATGAATGATGGGATATTGATCGACGTTGTATATGTAGATGGAATTTTAAAATTTGGGAAGAGAATTTTTTTTCTTGATATACCAGTTCTAAAAAAGGAATTCTTGGATGATGCTCATAACTCCAATTTCTTTATACACCCTAGTAGCACTAAGATGTTTAGATATTTGAAGGAATTTTTTTTGTGGGACCACATGAGAAGGGATATTATTGATTATTTTTCAAGATGTATGGTTTGTCAACATGTTAAGGCTAGAAGACAACATACTGGAGGGGTCATGAAAACTTTTCCCATTCCTGAGTGGAAATTGGATGGTATTACGATGGACATTGTCATAGGGATACCGAAGACTCCTAGAAGGAATGATGAAATATGGGTCATTATTAATCATCTAACCAAGTTAACACATTTTATTGGTATAAGAGAATATTTACCACTTGAACATTTAGTAAGACTATATATTAATGATGTTTTAAGACTTCATGGTGTACCCATATCGATTGTTTCTAATCATGACCCCATTTTACATCAAGATTCTGGAAAATTATTTAAAAATATTTGGATACTGAACTTTGTTTGAACATTGTATACCACCCTAAAATAGATGGATTATTAGAACAGACTATTCAAACCTTAGTAGACATGTTGAGATCTTTCTCACTTGACTTTCAAGGTATGTGGTATCAATATTTAACTCAGGTAGAATTTTCATATAACAATAGCTTCCATTCAAGTATTCATATGGCACTATATGAAGCGTTATATGGAAAGAGATGTCGCACACCAACTTGTTGGGATGATATTGGTGAAATAAAACCCGTGGGCCCAGAACTTGTTTAGGAAACAATGGAAAAGGTGAAGATTATCCAAACCCACATCAAAGCAGCTCAAAGTAGAAAAAAGATCCATGCCAATAAATGAAGGAAGGATTAAGAATTTCAAGTAGGAGATCTTATTTTCATGAAGGTTTCTCTAAGGAAGGGTGTTGTACGATTTGGTAATAAGGGTAAATTAAGTCCCAGGTACATCAGACCTTTTGAAATTCTAGAACGAATTGAAGTGGTAGCTTACCGTTTGGTAATGCCTCTAAATATCTCTAAATTTTATGATGTGTTCAGCATATCTCTATTGAGAAAATAAATGCCTGACCCAACGAATGCACTCATCTATGAAGAAATAGAACTTTAACCCAATCTGTTTTATTGTGAAGAGTCTTTCAAGATTCTTAATACCATAGAACAAGTGCCGAAAAACTGGACGACTCGTCTGGTAAAAGTTATATGGAGAAACCATAAGATGGAAGAGGCAATGTGGGAACCTGAGAAACTTATGATAAAGAACCAACCAAATCTTTTTATGCAGTAGTATTCTAGAAATTTTGAGGATGAAATTATTTAAAGGAGGGAAGAATGTAACACCCCATGCTTCCATGGTAGTCTCTCTTTAAATAATGTAATAGCTTTCACTTTACACAACTTTGAGTTATTGCACACCACGACCAATCCAACTAACCATTATGAATAGTAATATACAATTTTTTAAATATTATAAATTTCATTTTTCACAATGGACTTCATTCTTGGATTTGGAATATCAAAATTAACTTAGGGTAAAGTTTTGGTATTTTTCTGACAACTTTCAATTTTTGATGAATAGTGAAAAACATTGTGTCATTGTTTAAAACCTAATTTTTTATATAAATAATTATTTATTTTATTTAAATTTATTTTAGATCAAAATAGATACTAAATACCTATATTAGTTCAATGTAATTAATTGGAGTTATTTTTTAATAAGATTAGACGTATAAAATTTTATTGAACTGTTTAGGGTCTTTTACCCACATTCTAGGCACATTAGTAAATTTACATAAAACATAATTTTACAACTTTTATGAATTGAATTTCAAAAATCTGAGAGACACGGTTGACATTAGTAAGTAAAATGTGGTTCAATAGGATGAAAGTAATATTTTGTTAATAGTAACTTTTGAATTTTATTTACCACGGTTAAAAGTAAACATGGTAGTTAAAAGAAAAAATGATATTATAATTACCCTAACACTTGTTCTAATTCTATTGGGTAAGTTTTTTTAAACCACAATAAACCTTATGAATTAAATATTATACACTTGGATTAGATTATGACATTTATTATTATTTAATTTAAAGAAGAGTTAAAAGTGTTAAATTCAATGTTTAATAACTAAATTTTTTTTAATATTGGGTAATATATAAGATAAATTAGACTATAAATATTCACTAGAAATATAAAAATATTTCATACATAATTTTACTTTATTTATAATTTTTAGACATTAAATAATTAAATTTCTTTATGACACAATGATGATGCAGTAATTACCTTGTTAATAAAATATTAAAATAATTGATATTATAAATATACAAATAAATGTAAATTGAGACTTTTGATACATTAAACTAATTTTATAAGTTAATATATTTTTTTCTAATTAATCATGTTTTTTTGACTTTCGCAAAAACCAAATACTAAATAGTGTCAAAATTGACATAAATGAGTTTTTAAAACAAATACTATATTATTATTTGATATAATATTCCTAAAATATAAGGTTTTGAAAAATGACTTATATAAGGTTACATATGTCAATAATTAACCACTTGGGTTTCTCTTGGATTTTTATAGTAACTTTATTAACCATTTATTATAATTATACAATAATACATGATAAAACCTAAACCATTTAACTAAGAGTTAAATCTAAAAGATAAGGTTAATATGGTGAGCTAAACTTGTATAAAATCCTATTGGTTGAGAGGTTTCTAACCCATCCCAACCTTATCATCCAAATAAATTATTTTGGATCCTTTATAAACCGAATATGATTGTATAATAAATTAATATTTCAAGCTTTTCCTAAAGTGACCCTAACCTCTATTATAAAAGGGTACTTTCGCTTCCCTCAAAATCACACATCCAAATCCATTTGGCTCAGCCAAACCCTACTCAAATATCCTCCAAAATACCATCAATTCAACCTAGAGCCTTTACTTTGATAATAATCCAACCCAAGGATCCCTTTTAATCAAATCAAAAGGAAGCACCCAAAGAATAGGTAATAATTTCATCACCCCTTTCAATGTTATTTTCTTCTTCCACTTCCTATTTCTTTGTTTTTTCCATACCAAAGTAATAAATCCAGTACATTCTAAAAACTGTGATGTTATTATAAATATGGTACAACCATATTAATTATTCTATCCATCCTATGAATGAAAAATTCACCATACGTGCGTACGTACGACTTACCGTCTCCACGTCATGGTGTAGTTTTTTATTCAACACTTCACTATTTGGATGGGAATAATAATGAGTATAATTGTTGTAAATAACAAATATAACAAGTTAATGATTATATATATATGATATAACTTTTAATTATATATGATTTTAAAATCAGTAGAATGATATTATCAATCATGCATATGTACGGATTACAGTCTCCAAGAACGAGATAAGATTCATTTCCCCATCGTAACCATTCAATAATAATTTTCAGTTGATGATTAAAAAAATGTTTAAGAACTTAATATCATTATTTATATGAATCAAATATATCCTATCCGTAACAAACAGGAATTACGTAACAAATCATATAATAGAAAATGGATCTGTTAACACCCGAAATAATGATACTATTGAAATATCAATAACAAAGAAATTTTAGAAGATCATATATGATATCATATTTATATATATGGTTTTTTATAATTTAATAACAATAATTCAACTATTATAAATGAGTTTAAATTACCCTATACTAAGTAAATGTTCAAGGTAAGGGTTAATTTTACAATCTCTTTATTATCTGAGGTTGTTTATACGTAAGCATCTACTAGGAATCCTTTATCATTCTTATTCATGTCCCCTAAAAATGTATTCAACTTTTTTTAATATTTACTAGATTATGGGTTAAAGTAATTTATACCCTTATTTTACTTTTTATAAATTTCTTCGAAAGTAATATTTTCTTTATTTTCTCAAACAAGGTATATTATAACTTTTTTGATAAATTAAGGTAAGAATGTTTTTTAAATTATACGACAGATGTGGCTATTTTCGGCCGGTATACCACTTTAGAAGTTTCCCTTACAAGATTATAAGAATATTTTCAAAATAAATGTTTTATTTTAAAATTATGTGACTTTTAAATGATTTCAAAATAGAAAGATATCTTTCTCTCAAATGCTTTTGATTTCAACTATGTCAACATCCTTTGATGTATTTTACACTTGTTTGAAGTTGTTTAATTATGATAAAATCTTCCATATTGTATTGAAGGTTTTGTGATATGTTTGACTGTAAATGTGTTATTTATATACCATTCATAGGTTATGGTTAAATTATTATAATTTTTTAGAATAATTTTAATACGAATGTTTATGTTAATTTTTAACCCTTTCATATGAGGAATTCATTGGACTTTGTAAGTGACTAGTGGAGCCCACTATAGCTCCTCGATTCATCAGTAGGTCTCATGAGACAAACTAGTGTCTTGGAACAAGGCCATGAAAAAAATCATATTGGTAGTCTAGGTATGAGGCCTTGACTATGTGGTTATGATGTCCGACATTATGTATTCCATAATTATGAAATTAGCTATTGATATTACATGGGATCATTAGACTAGTAGAACATTCATGCGAATAAGTAAATGACATTATTTGATTTACCATTTCCATATTATTATGATGTTTTATTTTAAAATGCTTTTGTTTTAGTCTTATACATTTCATTATATGTTTATGCTTATTTATGATAGTTTATACTATATTACTATCCTTACTGAGCATCCGAACTCATCCCATTCTTGAATTAATGACATGAAATTTTCTATTAAAATAAATTCATCCAATCCACCGCAAGTGATAACCTTAGATAAAATAATTATATTAAAGAGAATTTGCATAAGTCTTTAAGAATATTTGTAACGTCCCCGACACAGAAGCCACTAAACCGGTGCTCCGAGCTGGGTGGTTACATGACCTTAAGCGCGCCTCCCCGTACGCCAAAGGCTGCCGACTAGCAACAGAGGTCGATGTAGTCAAGTGGGGAGACTGTACCCCCTTTTTATTAGAGTAATCCACAACAGAAATAAAACAAATAGCAGAAACAATGACCAACAACAAGGAACATGTATAATAACCAAATCCAATAACAATAAATATGCCATGTCATACTACATGTGCAAGAGTGAACAAAAGACCCAAAATAAAGACAACATCCAAAATCCCCCAAAATTGTCCCGACTCCCAGTACGGATCCTCCACCAAGTGCTACCCATGTCCACTCAGCTATAGAGAAAGGACCCCTGCCCTTGTCCTGACCTGTAAACATGAAGTCTGCTCGGGTACCCAACGACGACCCGAGAAGGGTGTGATTACAACTCAGTAGGCCACCACCAACGTTGTCTACAAAATATCCAGTAATAACAGGTAGTGCATGCAAAAGGAATACGAATGATAAATGCCAAGTAATTAATTAAGGTTCCATTGACTAGTTTAAAGCCAAGACATTACCACATTTATTAACATTCATTTCACATCAATTTCCATCACTTACCATTTCATCACATTCAATGGGTTAATCATATTCATCATGTTACATGGGTCTAAGGCCAACAATCACGTGCCAGAGGGTAAAAACGTTGTTATCCTATCTCACTAGGACTAACCCCTCATAGAAACAATAACCTCACCTCAAAGCCTTAGTCCGAGTGGATGCAACCATTAAGAGAATATACCCTTAGCCCCCTTTCCTAACCTGTGCATTTAGGGTGGAGTTTAGAGCCTCAGTCTTCACTCGACCAATGGGCGTAGATCCTCATGTCATACCCCACTCTACGAATCCATGTGCAAATTCTTATATATAAGTAAAAATCAACCTTCCAACCATTTCCCATTGGCAATCATCATTGACAAAAACCCACATGGGAAACCACATCATGCCTTAACCCAATAACACATTAGCATTTCACATCATTTAACCATTCACCCAATTCCCATGTGTTATGCCTATCTCACAAAGCATTTCATCCTAGACCCATAATATATCCCATTATGGTCTTTAATAAATTTACAAATTAACCCCTTTAACTCGTTCATCATTTCCATGAATCTACCATAAATTCCAATTCAAATAACACTAAGGTTAGTTTCCATGTCTAGGGGCATAACCTAACTTCCTTCCCAAGTTTCACCAATCATGCCAACATCTTCATCATGGGCTCTACATTTTATTACAACAAGTTCACTTGTTTAATTAACAATCCCTAGTCCAGGAAAAGCTAGCACATCCCATGGATGGCCCCCAATTAGGTCAAGTCCATCCCAACACATCCCATGGGGATCGTGAGGGTTCCCATTATGCCATTTTAACCACTATTATTACCAATCATGCCAAGGCCATCAAAACATAACCAAGGGAAAACAAGAACACAAGTAAACATGCAAAAAAACCCTAATTAACCATGGGATATAACTTGTAGACCACCTACCTCAAATCCGTGGTTGAACGCACCCTCAATCGAGTCCTTAGACCTTGATTCGACCAACCCTTGGAGATTCAACCTAGAACTCACCCAGAAGATAAGGTTTTAGGGTTTCAGAACAAGAGAGGGAATAAATACAAACCCTAAACCAAGAAAAGAACCAAGGATGAGGTTAGCCTTACCTGGAGCTTCAATCCACAACCAACGGTGCTCTAAATGGCCAAGAAACAAGGAATATTGATTTCTTGGAGTCCTTGGGAGGCTTGGTCCGCACCTAGGGTGACGAGGAGAAGATGGGAGGAAACTCCCAAGTTGAGGTTATAAAGCCCATAATGGATAACTTGTGATTTTCCCAAACTTAAGTGGCCACACGGTTTAGCCGCACGGTTTGGAAAACCATGGGAAAAATGTGCACACGCCACTGCCCGAAGGAGGAGGAGTCACACGATTTATCCACACAGTTTGGAAAACCGTGCGCAAACAGTGCGTTCACTTCTGTCCAGAGGAGGGAGCATCGCACAACTTAGTCTGGGCAGGCCACATGGTTTGTCTGACCGTGCACAGGCCGTGCGCCTTGGTCTTCTTTGCCCAGACTTCCCTTCTTCCATGCCCCGAGCCCCCGGAACACCCCCAAGGCCTCTCACACTTTCAATAAACCTTTTAAAATACCAAAATCAAGGGTTTAACCCAGAACACAACAAAAACAGACCATTCCAAAAAACGGGATCTTACAACCCCCACCTTATAACGGCTCGTCCTCGAGCCGAGCTTCCAAGCCTCATTGATCCACCGAAGAGAAGGGTTTGGGCCACTGATCTCGCATATTCGATTCTCTCTCCCAAGTTTATTCCTAAACTTTCCCATGATACCATAGTATTCACACCAATGGCACAACCTTGCCTCGCAAGACCTTTTCACTATGATCCACCACACGAATCGGATGCTCCTGAAAGGACGCATCGACCTCAAGCTCCACATCCTCAACATCAACCACGTGAGATAAGTCAGGGTGATACCGTCAAAGTTTTGACACATGAAACACATCATGAATCCCACCATACCACTATGGAAGAGCCAACCGGTAAACCACTGGTCCGATCCTCTCCACGATCTCTAAAGGTCCCACATACCTGGGTGCCAACTGACCCTACTTCCGAATCCGTCGGTGACCCAACCTTGGAAACACCCGAAGGGACACTTTATCACCCACCCCAAACTCAAGAGGTCTATGCCTCCGATCTGCATACGACTTTTTCCTACTCTGAGCCGTAGCAATTCGCTTCCTGATCAACTGAACTGTCTCTGAAGTCTCCAACACGAGACCCGACCCCAACAACTCAGATTCACCGGCCTCTAGCCATTACAACGGGGATCTACATGGTCTCCCATAGAGTGCCACAAAGGGTTCCATCTGAATTGTAGCTTGAAAACTGTTGTTGTAGGCAAACTCAAAAAACATTAGGTGCCTCTCCCAAGAACCAATGAAATCCAATACACAAGCTCTTAAAATTTCTTCCAACACTTGGATCGTACGCTCCGACTGTCCGTCCGTCTGCGGGTGGAAAGCCATACTCAAAAACACATGCGTGCCTAGCGCTTTTTGCAACCCTTTCTAGAAACGTGATGTGAAACACAGATCTCAGTCTGAAACTATGGTGCGTAGAACACCATGCAACAAAACTCTTTCCTGAACATACATCTCACCCAACTGGTCGACTGTAAAGGTATCCTGAATCGGTAATAAGTGATACAATTTTGTAAACTGATCCACAACCACCCAGATTGCATCATTATTATGTGGAATCCTCGAAAGACCCATGACAAAATCCATCGTTACATCATCCCACTTCCATTCTGGAATGGGAAATGGATGCAATAAACCACCTGGGCGTTGATGCTCGGCCTTCACCTACTGACAGGTAAGACACCGTGCCACAAAGCCCACAACTTCCTTCTTCATTCCAGGCCACCAAAACTACCTTCGGAGATCATGGTACATCTTGGACAAACCAGGATGCACTTCCCACTTCGATGCATGAAACTCAGGCATCAACTCTTCCTGCAAAGACTTTGGAACAACCACACGATCACGAACACGAGCAACACCATCCACACCGACTGTCCAACCAGAAGGTAGATCCCCACATTTAAGCTTTTCCTTCATGCTCAAACACTCAGGATCACCAAGCTGAATTTTCTTAACCCGACTCAAAAGCATCGACTCCATCTTTAAGAAAGCAAGAGTGACCTGACCATTCTCCTCCTGCATCTCTAGGTGCATCTCTGAAAAACAAGGCCATCACCTTCCACGTGGTGCTAGACTCCTGAACCGCCTAATTCTGAAACTTCCTGATCAGAGCATCAACAACACTATTTCCCTTTCCTAGCATGTAAACCAAATCAAAGTCGAGATAATGGAGATATTTAACCCATATTCACTGCCAAAGATTCAGATCCCACTATGAAAATATGTACTTTAAACTCTTATGATCGGTGAACACGGTAAACTGTTCTACCAACAAATAGTGCCTCCAGCACTTCAAGGCATACACTAATGCATCCAACTCAAGATCATGAGTGGGATAGTTCCGATCATGGGGTATCAACTGCCTTGACCCATAAGCCACAACCCGCTCATCCTGTATCAACACTGCCCCAATTCTGACTTCGGACGCATCACAAAACACGATGTACTTCTTACACGGACTGGGTAAGATCAAGATAGGTGCGGTTGTGAACCACCTCTTCAACTCTTGAAAGGCATTCTCACAAACCTCAGTCCACTATAACCTGATTCCATTCTTGTTTAAGCCCGAGAGTGGTGCTTCCATGTGAGAGAAACCCAGGATGAACCTTCGATAACACCCAACCAAACCCAGAAAACTCCAAACATCAAAAACTTTTCTGGGATGCTCCCAAGATACAACTGCTTGAACCTTCTCTGGATCCACTGACACACCTACCTCCGAGATTATGTGACCTAGAAAATGTACCTCACCTATCCAGAATTGACACTTTGATAGCTTGGCGTATAGTCGATGCTCTCTTAACATACCCAAGATGATGTCAAGATGCGGGGCATGATTGTCATGAGTTTTCGAGTACACTAAGATGTAATCAACAAAAACAACCACAAACTGATCTAGATAGGGATTGAAGATCCGGTTCATCAACTCCATAAACACCACCATTGCATTGGTCAAGCCGAAAGGCATTACCACAAACTCAAAGATCCCATACTAACTCCAGAAGGCTGACAGTGGTATGTCAGAAGACCTCACCCTCAACTGGTGATTACCTGACCTCAGATCTATCTTAGAAAACACTGATGCACCCATAAACTAATCAAACAGGTCATCAATTCTAGGAAGAGGGTACCGATTTTTCAACGTCATCTGGTTCAACTTCCGATAGTCAACACATAGCCTTAACGACCCATCGGCCTTCTTAGAAAAAAGCACGGGAGATCCCTTAGGATACGTACTAGGACGGATAAACCCCTTACGATCCAACTCTTCAAGCTATACCTTTAGCTCATGGAGTTCTACCGGTGCCATTCTATATGGAAGAATAGAAACTAGCTCCACTCTCAGCAGCAACTCAATCGTGAACTCGACATCCCTCTCGGCTGGTAACCCCGAGAAATCCTTAGGAAACACGTCCTGAAACTGATCCACCATAGGATGGAAAATAGACTGCTTCCCTCTTCCATCATCACCAAGCCTGGGACATGCCACTTGAGCCGTGAGTTCACTCATATGTTGAACCAATGGTCCTACATGACCTACTCGAACATCCCACTCGTCACAGTGGACATAATCATAACCTTCAAGTGACCTGAACGATACTCTACGATGGTAATAGTCTATGTGTGCTCGATACAACACCAAGCAATCCATTCCGAATATTAGTTCAAAACCTAACATCTCGAGAATGAACAAATACCACAGAAAACGATACCCGCCAACTTCCAAGGCACACCCCTTTCACTACTTGATATCCTCAACCCACACCCCCAATGGAGTGTCAATTGACATAACTCCGCACACCCTTTCCATAGGTAAACCCAGAAATACCATAAGTTGAACAGAGACAAAAGAGTGTCTGGCACCTGTGTCAAAAAATGCACTAGAAAACGTAGAAGCTATAAGGATCGTAACTGGAACAGTCGATGGTCCGGCCTCGCCGTTACCTGGCATAAACTGAACTGCCTGAAGCTAACTCACCCCTCTACCCTAGGCTCCAGCCTGAACGACCTGTGCTGCACTACCCTGCTGGCATGAGTGATCTTGCCCTGGAGTTCCACGTCCACCACCCCTACCAGTACGGCCCGTGGAGCTCCAGCTGTCTGCCTGATACGGGGCAACCGACCCCCTTCCCGTATCCGGTACCTACCTTCCACAATCATTCTCACCTGCCTGTTGAGGATTCCTGAAGAACCTCTGCATATGTCCCATCCTGCCACACGAACAACACTCAACTAGAGGTCGAGGAAACTGACCACGCATATGCCCCGGACTACCGCATTGATGGTAGAACACCTGATTCCCACCCTGAGAGGCTGACCCTCTCATCCAGCCACTTTTCACACTTCTACCATGCTGTGAGCTCTCATAGTGTCACTTCTGACCCTCAGTAGCTGCACTACTCGTCTACCCCACTGGCACCACAAGCCCACTACCCAAATCTCCCTTCAGGTTTCCTTCCGAGAACAATGCCTGATCTACTACCTATGTGATCCTCTTCAAGCGGAAGATGTTTACTTGAGACCTGATCTCATGTCTCAGCCCATCCTAGAAACGCCTTGCTACTGCTGCCTCATCCCCTACTAACATTGGGACAAAGCGTCTCAAATCGGTGAAGTGACTAGCATAGTCCATCACCGATAGAGATCCCTGAGTCAGGCTCATAAACTCTACAGCCCACTCCTACCTCAACGTCTCTAGGTTGAAATGCTCCAGAAACTTTTCCTGAAAAACCTTCCACGACATTCCCTCAGCCTGCTCGATTTGAGCTTGAATGTCCCACTAATGCCTAGCCTGGACCCACAACATATACGTATCCATCTTTACCTGCTTCTCAAAAGGGGTCTCTAGAAGGTCCAATATCATCTGGACAGACTCTAACCAGAACTCCACTACCTCTGGCCCACCCTCTCTGGTGAAAGTCGGAGGGTGCTACAGTTGGAATTCCCTGGTTAGTTCAAACATACTCGGTGCACCCCAATCTGGGTCCTGATCCATCATTTTGATAAGGCGGGCCAAGTTCCCCCAGAACTGGTCTTCTCCACCTTCATTGATTACAACATTTTCTCGCCCCTCTACTGGAGGAGTATTCTCAGCAACATCCTCCTGTTGCCCAGCTGGTACCCGACATCATGGTGGAATTTCTCTACAATGCCAAGCACGAGATTTAGCACACATATGATAAACCTTCAAGACTCTGTCACAAACTCTTTACTAGCCACAACATCCTATTTTCATATACTAACCCAACAATATTTTCCAACTTTTATTTCAAACCCTTATATTTCATTAACATCATTTACTCATCTGTTTCATTTCATTCTTCTCATTATTTCTTGGTTTCATGAAATGCATGATGCACCCTACTTTCCTACCTCACACACCCGCCCCGTGCATGTGCCTAACACAATGCATGTCACCTATCTCCCTAGGTTCCTACAATGATGCATGAATGAAAATCCTCGTGCCGTTAAGGACATGAGCCAAATATCGTAAAGAAGTTACATCAAACCACATGTGCATCACTCAACGGTGAAATATCATCAACTATAACAACACAAACCCAAGAAAAACAATTCCCACCCAGGGTGACTTGGGTTTTCTATCATACATGGGTCAGCTACTCCCAAGCATGAGCTCATTTCCAAGGCCCGACATGTCCTAACCCTTGGATACCAATCCCAAATAAAAAGACCTCAGAGAAGGAGAAGAAATAACTCCTATGATACCACTTTGTAACGTCCCCGACCTGGAAGCCACTAAACCATTACTCCAAGACGAGTGGTTACATGACCTTAAGCACGCCTCCCCATATGCCAAAGGCTGCCGACTAGCAGCGGGGGTCGATGTAGTCATGTGGGAAGACTATACCCCCTTTTTATCAGAGTAATCCACAACAAAAATAAACCAAATAACGGAAAGAATAACCAACAACAAAGAACATGTATAACAACCAAATCTAATAACAATAAATATTCCATGTAATACTACAAGTGCAAGAGTGAACAAAAGCCCCAAAAGAAATACAACAACCAAAATCCCCAAAAATGGTCCCGACTCCCTGTCTGGATCCTCCACCAAGTGCAACCCATGTCCACTCAGCAATCTAGCAAGGAACCATTCCCTTGTCCTGACCTGCAAACATGAAGTCTGCTCGGGTACCCAATGGCAGCCCAAGCAGGGTGTGAGTACAACTCAGTAGGCCACCACTAACGGTGTCTACAAAATATCCAGTAATAATAGGTAGTGCATGTAAAAGGAATATGAATGATAAATTCCAAGTAATTATTAAGGTTCCATTAACTAGTTCAAATCCAAGCCATTACCACATTCATTACCATTCATTTCACATCAATTACCATCACTTACTATTTCATCACATTCCATGGGTTAATCATAGTCATCATATTACATGGGTCTAAGGCCAACAATCACATTCAAGAGGGTAAACACGTCATTATACTATCTCACTAGGACTAACCCCTCATAGCAACCAGAACCTCCCCTCGAAGCCTCAGTTCGGGTGGATGAAACCATTAGGAGAATAGACCCTCAGTCCCCTTTCCTAACCCATGCATTGAGGGTGGAGTTTAGAGCCTCAGTCTTCACTCGACCCATGGGTGTAAATCCTCATGTCATACCCCACTCTACGAAGCCATGTCCACATGGATATATATAAGTAACCATCAACCTTCCAACCATTGCCCATTGGAAATCATCATTCACAACAACCCACAGGGGAAACCATATCATGCCTTAACCCATTAACACATTACCATTTCACGTCATTTAACCATTCACTCAATTCCCATGGGTTATGCCTATCTCACTAAGCATTTCATCCTAGACCCATAATCTATCCCATTATGGTCTTTAATCAATTTACAAAAAAACCCCTTTAACCTGTTCATAAATTCTATGAATCTACCATAAATTCCAAATCAAATAACCCTAAGGTTAGTTTCCAAGTCTAGGTGCATCCCCTAACTTCCTTCCGAAGTTTCACCAATCATGCCAACATCTTCATCACGGGCTCTACATTTTATTGCAATATGGTCACTTGTTTAATTAACAATCCCTAGCCCAGTAAAAGCCGACACATCCCATGGATGGCCCCCAATTAGGTCAAGTCCATCCCAACACATCCCACAGGGATCATGAGGGTTCCTATTGTTCCATTTTAACCACTATTATTACAAATCATGCCAAGGCCATCAAAACATAACCAAGAGAAAACAAGAACACAAGTAAACATGCACAAAAACCCTAATTAACCATGGGATATAACTTGTAGACCACCTACCTCGAATCCGCGATTGAACGCACCCTCAATCGAGTCCTTAGACCTCGATTCGACCAACCCTTGGAGATTCAACCTAGAACTCACCCAAAAGATAAGGTTTTAGGGTTTCGGAACAAGAGAGGGAATAAATACAAACCCCAAACCAAGAAAAGAACCAAGGATGAGGTTAGCCTTACCTGGAGCTTCAATCCACAACCAACGGTGCTCTAAATGGCCAAGAAACAAGGAATATTGATTTCTTGGAGTCCTTGGGAGGCTTGGTCCGCACCTAGGGTGAAGAAGAGAATATGGGGGCAAATCCCGAGTTGTGGTTACAACTCCCAGAGTAGCAAACTTGTAATTTTTCCAAACTTAAGTGGCCGCACGATATAGCCACACGGTTTGGAAAACCGTTCGCACGCCACTTCCCAAAGGAGGAGGAGTTGCATGATTTAGCCACACTGTTTGGAAAACCGTGCGCAAACCGTGCGCTCGCTTCTATCCATAGGGGGGAGGGTCGCATGGCTTGTCTGACCGTGCACATGCCATGCGCCTTGGTCTACTTTGCCTAGACTTCCCTTCTTACGAGCCCCGAGCCCCCGGAGCACCCCCAAGACCACTCACACTTTCAAGAAACATTTTAAAGTCCAAAAAGAAAGGGTTTAACCTAGAAAACAAAAAAAACATACCTTTCCAAAAACTGGGATCTTACAATATTTAATTATCCACTCATTTCAAAACCAATTGGGAAAATTTATTTCCAAATTACCACTATAGAATATATAATTTTGTAGGTTTATTCTTAGTTATTAGAGTATTCAATAACCCAAGTTATTATATAACAATCAATATCACCATATAACTTAGGTATATTTGGGAGAAACCACATCCAAAAGAACTACATAGTTTAGTAATCATGGTAAAATAGATATATACTTGATATTTACATTAAATTTTAAAACATAAATTAAATAAATAATTTTCTTTGAGAACTAAAGTATTCCCTTTAGTGTATCTCTTCATATAAATCATGGAAAACTTCCTTGTATCATATAGAAAATAACTCATAAGAAAGTGGTGAGATTAGATACTCAGTACGGTTAATCATATAGAGTAAGCTATGAATAAATAAGACATAACCAATATGGAAAGGTAAATAACTAAAAAAAAATTCATTTAATCATTAACAAGAAAATAATTTGGCAAGAATAAATTATGATAAAATAATTCCATAAAAATAATCACATGAGAAGGAATCTTATCCATGAATATTCAAAGTAGTCAAATAATAACATAGATTATGAATTACTGAATTCATAGTGTTGTAATTTATAATTCTAGACATCTAAAACACACTATTGAGGATTTGTTCCAGAACATATAATACCATTGAGTCCTTTTACTATGAAATAAAAAAATGGGTAAGGATATGGAAAAAACCCATTCCCTTTTGTATCATGGAGACTATCAATGAATCTAGGGGATATAGAGGCCCCTATATGTTACTCAATAGGTCTAATTCATTACTCATATTAAAGGGGTGAAATATAATGCACATAAACACTTTTATTTAAAGTAGAATATGAAATATAAATACTTTCCCTAATTGAAAATCATAATCATAAAATATCCAGAGTAAATTAAATAGTATCAAAATAGTACATCCTCATTCAAAATGATCATAAACTATTATATCCCAGACCCATATTCCACTAAAAGGTTCCCTGAGCCTGGTTGGCCACATGGCCTGAAGCGCATCTCCCTGAATGCTAGTGGATTCCAACTAGTAGTGAGGGCCTAGGGTGAGTCTGTGGAGAGAATATTCCCTATTAACAGTGTGTAACACAACATAATAGAAACATTAGTCAAATAGTGGAATCATTAAATCATACAAAAAATAGATACACAATAAGAATAAATTACAATATCAAAAGGAAAATCAGATACAAATATGATGATAATACATCTCATATGTCTCGACGAGAGTATACAAAAAATGTATACAAATAATATATAAAATACTTGTCACAAAAGTAAAAAAGTCCAAAAGTATCTTGCTAGAATCAGGAGCCTCAACATGGTCCCTTTATCTCATGCTCCAAAGAAACAATCAGGAGCCCAAAGTTAGGCTCTCTCCCTTATCAACACATGTAATCATATAGTCTGTTTGGTACCCAAAGGTGGCCCAAACATGGCGTGAGACTAAATATGAGTAGGAAATCACCCATGTTACATGACATATAGTTAATTAATATATATAACAATAGTTTTCATGAAGATATATAACAAATAAATTTTTTACTCAAAAGTAAACATCCTTTAATTCTGGGTACTCATTTTATAACCAATCCACTTAACAATTCATTTAAGTAATTGTATATGATATAAGAGGCATGATTGTATCATTTATAATCATGATCATTCTAATAAATATTTCATTTATTCAACAAGTATTGGAACCTATCATAAATCTCTATGTTCCCTGTAAAAACACGAATCCAAGGATGCCTAAACGGGTCATCCATAAGAGTAAGTCAATATTGAAGCCAAGTTTTTCCTTTGTCTTGGAAGAAGCATCATATAATTCATTTCATTACTTAATCCACTTAGAGCCTATTTCCATCCCTAAAATTCTTAAGTTGGAATACAAGTATCACTCTAGGTGTAATATGAAAAAACACCATATGAGCTCATCCATGGAGAACCTCCCAAGAACCCAGGTATCACTCTAGGTGTGGTATAATGTCCCATCCACTTGAGTCCATCCTTAACAGTCCACTAAGGGAGCCCAAGTATCACCAATGGAATACATAATCAAATTACCTTGTGTTTGTACATGGAAGTACATAAGGAATCCAAGTTTCACTCTCCATATAACAATAAAATCTTCTATTATTCTATCATTAAAAAACATGTATCACTCGGGTATAAAAGTAAATTTCCAAATGAGTCCATCCATGGAATTATCATATAAATCCATGTGTCCCCCATGAAAAATGAGCTTTTTACCAATTCAATTCAATTTGTCAGTTCCATGTAAAAATATCATTTAACATTTAATGGTTAATACCAAAAAAATATCATTTTCAACTCACCTAAAAAGGTGACTTCAGTCATTGGGATAATATAGAAGGATTAATCTTAATTTACCCACATATGAAAATATTTATAATTATATTTTCTGGCTTAAATAAACTATTACACGACATATTATATATCTATATAACATGGGAATAAAAATATAAGGATAAATTCATTATTAATCATGAAATTTCATAGCAAGGGATAATCACAGAAGGCTTTCCTCTAATTACTCACATGGGAAAAAAATTAAAGAAAAAACTCAATATTAACAAGCTATTGCATGGAAAATATCTATATTCATGTCATCTATTACCTACTCCTTATCAATTAAATTAAAATTCCATTAAACCATTTAAAACCCAATCTATATAAATACACACTTCAAGGGAATCCAAGTTTCAAAATCCACCTATAGGGGTATAGTTAAAATAATCAACACACCCATGGGGTGGTTCTGTTTCAAGTTCTTTAAACAAAAACTAAACATCTAAATTATTATTTAATTACAAGGGTTATGCCTATCATTTAAAATATTTAATTTCATTTAAAGGACACACCTATAAATTTGACGCATGGAATAATGAAATATATAAACACCTCTACTTTTAAAAAAAGGAATGATACTACCTATCTTAGGTCCGTAGTTGATATCTCATCCAGTATCAGCTCTTGATTCGGCTCAGATTAGGGAAAAAATGATGAAAAAATGAAGAAACTAGCAATAGAAAAAATTATCTTCCTCTTAAATAATGCAACTATTACCAAGAATAATTACATAATATTAAAAATAAACTATGAAATCATAGATATAGATCCAATGAGACATATGATACTTGAATCAGACACCAGATGAAGGTGGAGGATCAATTCCAACTTTAGGCCTCAAAATTAGTTCTCAACATTGAATGATATATCCATGGAAAGATATAATAAATTAGGTTTATAAATAAGAATTAACATAAGGGGAAATTTTGAATTCTACACAAAATTGTGCATAACATGGTTTGGCCAAACTGTGTGCCAACCGTGCAAGGGTACCTTTAGGGTATGGGAACCTAAATGGGTTCCTCACATGGTTTGACTAACTATTATGAAACCCTGAGAAAATCATCTATTAAATTTTTTGATCTTGATTCACAACCATATGGAAAAACTGGCATGGTTTACTGTAACTGTACTCTAGGTCATTTCACTCCAAATTTGGGATCATACCTCTAAACAGTCCCCGTACACACTCGATACCTCTATACCCTAAAAGGGCATTCATATGAGTCCATATTTAAACACTTAAACTTAGAAAAGATGGAAAATAAAGGATACATACCTCAAAGTAGAACTGGGTTGTTAAATATTTCATCTAAAGAAAGAATAAGGATGATAAAATAGATCATATCCCTATTGGAACAGAATTACAATTAATGGTTTATGAAATTTATCTAAATAATTACCCTGAAAATATCCATAGAAACAATCTTGTAGAAAATAGACTTTTCATTTGAAAATATACTTTTGAAATAAAAATTTCTCAAAAAATTATGTAAATAATTAAATTTGAAAAATACATATTAAATCATATAATATAATATTTGAAACATTTATTGGTCAGGATGATTAAAAATTATGTTCATTTTGTACATGTTAACAGAAAGATGCCTTTCACATTTTCAGTAAAATCCAAATGAGAATTGTTCTGAATATGTCATGAAGATTACTTCCATAACAATATTTAGGAATTATAAATTGTTAAAAATTTCATCAAATAATCATTTCAATAAGGGTAAAAACATTTTTGAAAACATTTTTATAAAATTTGGGTTTTGGTGAAAAAGGATTTCTAATCAACGAGAGAAATAAAGTTGAATTTTATTAAAAACAATTTCTCAACCATTTTAAGTACCAAATAGTAGAAAATGGTACTATTATAGGAAAAAGTTCTTGAATAACCAACTTTTTTGAAAATATTTTTATTTTAATATAGATATATAAAATATTTCACCTAAGGGAGACTTAAACAAAAACAATTCTGAATAAAGATAAGATTGTGAAAAAAGCCTTAACAATTTTTAACTTTTGAATCATAAGACACATGGGAGAAATAAATTTGAATATGAACTTAAATACCATGAATATAAATATATTCATGATATATCATATCAAAAGGGTAATTATTTACACCACACAAATGAAATAAGTGTATAATATGACATTTGTATCATAAAATTTAAAGTGAGATGAGAAACCCTTACTTTGAGTCTGACTCACCACATAAGTTCTTTATATTCATGAATTACAAATTTATGATAATTATTTACTTTATTAATAACCTTTTTCGCATTTATTATTAATTTTATTTTACCTATTAACCTATAATATATTATTACTTAATCAATTATTTTTATGTCGGATGTTTTGATGATATGTGGATTATGTGTCAAAAATGACTGTGGTAGGTGGAAAATGATCGAAGTTGTCATTATATAAACATTTTCATAATAATAATAATGAAATAATTATAATATTTATATATCAAATATTATTTGTAAAACTATCATCATTGATGGTTATTAAAAATTAAATATGTTATAATCATAGAGATGGTTGGTTGTACGTATGCATGAGTAGTGTTTTAAGTTTTCAATGATCATTATGGATAGAAGTTACGAAATATTTTTTCATTAATAAAATATAATAATATCATATATACTGTATTATTTATTTAAATACAATTATAAATATTATCCATGTGGTGTGGTGATGAAGAGATATTCATATCGCTTCATGAAGGCAATAGCCCACACATACATGAACAATGTAATCATTTTCAGTGTAAGAAATAAAATGATATATTATCTTTTCATAATGATGAATATGTAATTAATATCATAATTATTTAATTTATATCACATATATTCATTAACATCATCTTTATTACCTCTAATTTAAATCGTTAGTGAAAACAAATCACCTCAATTCGTGAGGTGGTAGTCTGTCATACACACGAGATACATTATTGTATCCCCTAAAGATTGAAAAGTAAAAAGGAATATAAGATATACGTACTATATAAGTATAATTATTTTATAAATATCATATATAAACCTTATATCCATCATCAAACCCAAATGTGAGAGGAGTTGATGGAAAACATGTCATATCGGTTTGTGATGTGGTAGTCTGCCGTACACACGAGAGATGTGATCATTTTGCATTTGAGGGAAGAGAAGATGGATACATGTCATACCATTAACATAATAACATATAATTGTATTATATATATTTTTTTGTTATATAATCATAATAAAAAATATTTTTAGGAGGTGAAATAATAAATAAAATAAAAATGCATAGGTAAGAATTTTACCTATACTCGGACCACCTCTTTTGGATTATACCTAAAGTATTCCTCGAATATATTTATGAAAAAAAGATTCTAGGATTAAGGGATGAAATTTAGTATTATTTTTTGATAATTATTATCAAAAAAGGGTTTTAATGTGTTAATAATAGAGGATACGATGTGGCAATTTATAAGTGAGGTGAGTGACACACTTGTAAGTTTTGAAAGGAAAAGAGTGTTCATACATTTTATAGTTCCCAATGAGTTAAAAAATAGTGTATTATAGATAATTATACATGATAATTTATAATTATATCCATAAAATATTTTTAATATAACTTTTTAGGCCATTACAACCCTTATCATTTAAGTTTAACCGCCGATAAATAAGTTTTGACCATAACTTCAGTAAATAATGTTTACTATTTTTAATATTAATTAGGGTAAAAAATTAAGATGTATGTTTTAGATAATATAAATTATTATTATTAAAAATATGGAATAAGATTTTCCAAATTCTATCCACATAATTAAAAAAATTTAATTTAATATTATTCTCATAAACACTATGAGAAATCGGGTTTTCAAGGAGAAAATGTTCAAAATTTTACAATGGTACTATATCAAAATTAAATACGAAACAAATTCCAATGAACTAAATTGTATTAATATATATAAAATTTATATAATTTTACTTTTAATGAAATTTCCAATATAATTTAACTTTTTAAACAATTTAAACAAAAGGGAATGTTTTAATTAAAATTCAGTATTTTAAACTATTCATCGAAAAAGAAGCTTTTCTAATAATATAAAAAATACACCCATTTTTAAATTTTTTATTATGAATAAAAAATGTAGTTTATTTTTTTAAAGTTTCTAAAATTGGTAAACATTGAATATAAATTATGTGCTCCAAGTGAGACTAAATCACCTTTTAGAAAAATACAGTTTTTTAGAAAACATCTTTTTTATTTCAAATGGTTATAATTTTGTCTCTATTCAATATTTATACCTTTTATTTATTTAATAAATTTTTAAAACATGAACTTTTAATAATTTAGTTTGTACTATTTATAGCTACCATTTTAACGACTAGGTTATAATGGTAATGTTTAAATAATACTATTTTAATACAGTATCGTGTTTCATTCTAACCCAATGCAATATACAATGCAAGCCATTTAGGAGATTCAATTTATTTGAAAAATATATATCATAATTTCTTAGGATATTAAATTTCTTTCTATTCTTGGTTTTATGTGTCACACACACTATCAAATATGATGTTCATATTTTAAAATCTCAAGGTGTTACAAGTGACTCTTTAGAATCACATCATCACTCTCCTCAAACACCAAGGTCCTCCACTGAACATATGAATAAGAAATATGAGGTATTTGGGTAATCCTAATCAATTCCTAAATGGTATTCTAATCCTAATTCATCACATTCACCAACCATTTTCCCATGAATGAAGACTTTTCCAACTTGTACCGACAAAAAGGTTACCTACATGTTATTCTATAAAGGGTATCAAACAGATCCATGAATGTAAGAGAGTGGAAACTATTATTATACATAAAAATACACCAGTGGTAAAATGTCATCTCTATTCCATCTAAAATCCAATCCAAAAGCTCTCAACATACCCTATATAACCTATATAGTTTTCTCTGTTTGGACATTATTGTATGGGTGAAATTTTATTATCATCCGAAACTATGTCTCAAAATTCTTCTATAATTCTTTCGACAACTGGGATGTAAATCAGGTTACATGGTCCGAGATAAATGTTGAGTGTACTCCATGAAGTTGGAAAATATTATTTATGCACAATTTTCTAGTAATTCTACAAAATTATATTTCTTGATCGTAAGAATGTGATTTGACTTAGCGTGTTAGAAAAAAATAACCAAGATATCATCATGACCCCACATTTTATCATGGATATCCTATCCAGAAATCCAAGAATTTGTTATCTTATTTCAATTATTGAAAGTCTATAGATTGCTTTAATCCTAATGGAACCTGATTCCCAACCTTTACTTACTTAAAGGTAATGTATTGAGATATTGACTCCACATAATTCCTCTTCATCACTGACAACCTAAACTATTTTTGGAGATCCTGGTACATATTTGAAGTTCCCAATTAGGATCTAAGTATCACTGAGAGGGCGAGGGGGTGAATCAGTGATGTCTTTTCCATTTTATGTTTCCTTCTTATTGAAACAACCGTCGCCTCCTGTCAAAGAGTTTCTTCTATTCTGAAGACACACAACCACATGAACACAAGATTTACAAGGTTTACTACTCAACAAGAGTAGCTATATCCTTCGTATGGTATGAAAATAATCTAGTACCACACAATGCACTAGAAAACAACCATTTGATGTGTAATACAATAAGTAGGATATAATCTTACACTTGTGTATCACTTGGAAAACAATCCGCAAGTGTGTGTGAACCATCTTAGCACAAATATTGAATTACAGTATTTCAGTGCATCTTTAGAATTGAGCAGGTGTATTCTATGAAGTACAAATCTTCACATTCATACCCAGAAGTCAGTAAGAACTATCTTATACACAACTTAATAGGTGTGCAGACCCCAAATATTTCACGCACTCTTTTAGGTGTCCTGCACACAACTTTTATTAGAGGTGAACAATATTTGACTTTTGTCGCCAAACACCTATTACGCGCAAATCCCTTCTTGCACATAACTTTTCCATCTTGCACACAACTTTCTTCTTGCGTGAAACTTTTCCTTCTTATGCACAACTCAATCTCTTTCACACCCTATACTTTTCTTAATATTTTTTCCGCACCTCAAAGCTCTAGATTTTGATAAGTGTCGAGCATTATCAATTTGAGGGGGTAACCTCTTATTTATAGACTGCGTTGATCCCTATGTGCAAAATCCCCAACAGGTTGCGCAAGATCCCGACGTATCATGGAAAACCCCTATTGATGTCGCCTTTAGCGTGGAAATATCTTTCGTGCCCACCTAAACTTTCATGCACTTTTGAAATCTTTTGCACACTTCCTTCCTTTGCGATTTTTTGATGTTTGAACCACAAATTATTCCTGGCACGCAAAACCCTGTTTTCTGTCGCCTTTGGCGCACTAGTTTCTTTCAAGGCACCCTTCTCTTTCACGCCAATTCTCCAATCTTTCCCAAAACCTTTTCTTTTGCGCCAATTCTTCAATATTTCACACACTTCTTGACTTTTCTATATTTTTATGTTCAAATCATGGAACTCCACTTGCGTGCAACACACCTAGACAAAATAAAACATACACACATCATCCTTTCCCAAAAATACCTTTCTTCATATCCCGATTTTCAAGCCCTAAAATTTGGAAAACACTAGAAAACGGTGCCTCCTTAAACTGTTCTTTTGTGCTGCCTCCAAATTTTCATTTCCTTTTTCATTGCACTCTTCACTACATACCATAACCATTCTTCACCTTTCATCACTAAATCCACCATCGTGATATGTATCCTTTAATAGTTCAGCTTTAGCATCGTTAGAGTTATAATGGAATGTACGGAAACTTATCTATCTTCCAGCAGCATCATTCCTTTCAATCAAAACTGTATGACTGGCATCATCATTTCTCCCCCTTTCTTCATAAGTCTTGTATCTAAAGTTCTCAGAACTTAAGATATTTGTGAAATAAAAATCAGCAAAGCATCTTCTGATTTAATGTCCATTAAAAAGTGATGTGATTTATATTTTTTGACAAAAAAAGACAATACTCTGCAATAGAAAACTCTTCTTACTTCTTTCTCCATCCAACTTGGTCCAAAAAATCTCTCCCTTTGGTTTTTTTTGTCAACCAAGATTCATAAATCACTAAACATTGTGAACTTATTCAATGGATTTCTTATCAACAATTCGAAGACTATGTGAGCAAACTTATTGTAGGAAACAATAACTATTGATAGTGTAATGACCCAATCTTTTTATTAATTTTTGATTCCTAAATTTTGTGTGTTATTTTATACTCAACAGAACATTATTTTTTAATTAATGAAGTGAGTATAATTAAATGAGACCACTGGGTTTCTACGGTTATATGACTATCGGTCAATATGACCTTTGGAAGCTAAACCCCTAACGTTACAATTTTTTGTTTATAAATACGAGTGATCTTGGTTAATTAATACAGAATGATGTTTCAATGGCCACATCCAGTAGGATCGAGCCATTTTAATCCCATATAACAGAACTTGGGAAGGAGGTAGCACCACTGAGATTTTCTCTAGACCAAACCCAAGCCTAACTTTATCATGTGATGCTGGAACGGAATCGCCTTCGTGAGAAGTTCAAGCTGATAGAAATCACCACTCGGGCAATGTTGGTCGAACCGCCCCAAGATTCTTTCACCATAGCACACCTTACACTTAGGTCTTATGATGGTGTTATAAGGGGATATGTAACGAGACCCTATCTTTTTTATGTAATCCTTTGATATAATTAAATTTTTTGATTTCTTCTTATGTTGAAGTTTGTGAATTTTCAATTGACTGGATAAATATAAGATGTATATTATTGATGTTTTTTTGAAAAAAATTGGTATTTTAAAATATTTATATAAACATTAAATAATTAATAATGTGTAATTATTTTTAAAAAATTGTCTTCTACTGTTGTGTTCAGTAAGAAATTTAGTGTCTAATAAGATCAACTTAATTTTTGGTGAATAGTAAACTGTGAATAATGATTTTACGCTTATGATTAGAAATGTTACCAAATGGATTATGTAACCTCACTTAAGAAAGTATTGATATAATTTAGGTAGATTTATTAAGTAATGTGATTCAATAAAATAGGTAAATAACTGTTTCAGAAATTATTAGTCAAGTATTTGTTTTTTCGGGTGAATAGCGTTTTTCATTTAAAAAATAAATTAAAAATATTTAGAAAATTATTTTCATAAAACGGAGTTCATTTTTGAATTCATATCATCAATATTATGTTAAGGTGATTTGTGGGTATTTTTCTGAAAAAATTGATTTTTCGGTGAATAGTGAAAATACAGTTTTTATTTTCAGGTGTTTAATGACATCATTAAGGATGTAATAATTATGTAATCATTCTGCTATACCTATGAATAGTAAGATAAGGTACGGGGTGTCCCATGTAGAGAATACAATGGGAAAATACCATGGGCAAGCCCATGGTTTTTCCAATACCACCGATGAGGTGTCCCATGACAATTAATGATTTGTTCCCTCACTTCCCCTATAAATACCAAGCCTTTCCCTCATCCATTTCATTAATAAATCATCACCAAATAAGTTCTGGTATATTTATATCCCAAGGAGTCCTCCCAATGTGCCATCAAGCCTCCCAAGATCCCGACCTTCACGATTTTGAAGTTACTCTTCAAGGTAATGGATCATTTCACCCTCCTCTTTTAAGTCATGAATTCCTTTTTGTTGTGTCTTCTAATTTTCATCCCTTTATATTGAGGGTATGTCCTTATATTTTCTCATTTATGTCCATTTCATGTCTAATTATTTAGAAACCCTTTCTGCTCTCATCAATTTGTTTTCTGAATATTTAAGTGACGCCGTTAGGCTGTCGAATTTCTCACAAAACAAATCGCATCTTCTTTTTTCTTTCATGTTTACTTTTCATGTGGTGTTTCATTCAAATATTCATACAATAATCTTATTAAGTACCCATAATTTATTATGAATTATTTATGAGTGATTGACCCTTGTCCCCTCTCTTTTCAATGTTTTGTAAAACCGTGTTATATAGCCGTTATGTTGTAGAAAGTGTCGTCTCAAAATTTCTATCTCTTTCTCTCAAGAAATTATCTTATTTTATTTATGTGAATAACCAGACCTATTTCATTTCAATGGGTGTTCATAAATATATAAATATGATATATTTGATTCTGGAATTTACATACACATAACCCTCACTCCATTTCCATGGGTTATAAATGACATAAAGATCTTATTTTTAAGCTCTTTTTAAACGTCATGATTTTGACACGAAACCCATTTCATTGATTCTATTTGGGTTATTTATTTAATGTTTTATTATGATCTATGTGGATCACATGAAAGTAAAGAAATATTAAGGGTGATCCCTAATAGCGCACTAATGCATTGGGTAAATAATTAATCTCTAGAGATGATATGTTTCACGATACCTTGGCGAATAACCTTGGTAATTTTTATGACTCCTTGGGGATGGACCTTTGTGATATGCTCATGAATGTATAAATGAAATGTAGAATCCACATATTCAAGTTATTTTCATTATGATATTCCTATTCTTTCATTTATCTTGTCTTTATGTTCTTATCAAGTTCGTATTGATATCACAAGTAAACTGATTCCCTTGTTTACCCTTACTAGGCCTTCTGTTCACCCTTTCCTTTGAAAGTATGTATCCAGGTTATGAGATGTAGTAATTGTACTTAAGATGAACTTATGATGAATCCTTACAAGTTTATTAGAAGAATGTTTTATGTTGTATTCATGTTTTATTGTTCCTGATTTCCCTGACAGTAGACTTTAAAGATCCTCTGTATGTAAAATGTAATGAAAAGTTATGTATTAAAAAGGCGAGATGCCATAGTTGGTATCAAAGGATTGTTTGGTTATTTATGGAAATTAGGATATGAAAACTTCAAGAATAATCCTATAGAAAAGTTTAAATATAAGAAAACTTCCTGTTATTTTGGTGACTATTGAGTAAGTGGTTTATCAAGAAAATACATCCCTGTAAGGATACAAGCATGTAGAGGCAGCTCTTTTACATAGGTACATAGGAGTGAAAACTCTGACAAGGAGTTTCAAGATTGACCCGAGGTATCCTGGTACATGAAAACAAGCCTTACTTCACTCTTGGTTACAACACTCTTGGGGGATATATTTGGTCAATCACCTTATTTTTATGAATCAATATGAAGGAATTATAGAGAAATGTACCTTTTTAAGCATGAAGTTTTAAGACATAAAATACATTATTGTTAAAATATTCATAAATGAAATAAGTTTCTCACTACGGTTTTATTCCTTAGAAATGGTGGGAAATAGGAGGAACCATGAAAATGGTGACTACAATGGATCATGCGCTGACAGCCCTCTGATGGAAGCCGTAATGGAAATATTCATGAGAATGATGAACCAATTGACTGAAGTTATGGGAAATAACTTGAATCAAGATGAGATAACAATATCACCGCAAAGGGAACAACATTCTGTTGAGTCTTTTATGCATCAACGACCAGCAACCTTCAGTGGATCGACTGAACCATTGATTACTAAGTAGTGGATTAGCTCTATCAAGAAGATCTTTCTTGTGCTCCGCTGTTCCAAGCAAGAGAAGGTCACCCTGGCTGTCTATCGCTTAGAAGAATAAGCTGATCAGTGGTGGGAACTAATAAAAAACATGAGGCAAATATTGGAGGTTTAAGCTATGGAGTGGTTAGAGTTTAGAGGGATATTGTTCAGTAAGTATTTCCCTCATTCCATGATAACATGGATGGAGAAGGAGTTTCTTGAGATGAAGCAGAAGGAGAATGAATCTATCAGAAACTATGAGATGAACTTCACCTGACATTCATGATATACCTCTAGCTTTGTCATGGATCCAAATGGCAAGGTTGATAGATTCTTCGGTGGACTGAGACCTCATATGCGGATGAATCTAGCCAACCAAGACTATGAGAGCTATGAGGAGATCGTTCAGAGTGCAATGAAGGTCCAGCTGGATTTTGGTGAGACATAGTGGTCTCATAAATCAAGAGACGGTAAGTGATCGATGGAGCCTATCTTAAATAGGAATTTTGATCAGGGAAGAGGAGAAAATCAAGTGAAACATTCCGCATGTAATAAATGTGTGAAGAAGCATTTGGGGAACTGCTTGCTCGGGAGCGAGAAATGCTAAAAGTGTGGAAGATATGGCCATTTGTGAGGAATTGTCATAGTGAGGTGAAACCTCAACTTCCAAATAGTAACGACATGGAGAAGATGGTGCATGCCCTACCTGATGTCTAGTACTTTAAGTGTGGACAATGCGGGCACTTTTCCAATCACTATCCAAATCCAAGGGTAGTGGAGGGGAACCACCATCAGCCTCTGCAAAGGCCAAGGGATCAAGGCTGTGCTTTCTCTATCACGACAGCTGGAGTAGAAGATCCAAATTATATGGTAGCAGGTAATCTTTTTGTTCTCTCAAAACTAGCAAGTACTTTGTTTTATTATGGTTCTACGCATTCCTTTATTTCTTTTATGTTTGCAAAGAATTTAGAATCAACCCCCGATTTTCTAAAAGAAGAGTTATCAGTCAAGAATCCTGGTGGGATTATCCAGGAATACAGTGTTTAGAACTCTAGTATTTAATTTAGTGAGAACAATCTTATCACAAATATAGTAGTCATTACCATGTTGGAATTCGACATTATACTAGGGATGGACTTGCTATCAATGTATAATGCTAATATCAAATGCAGAAGTAAGGAAATCTCAGTAGTCTTGAATTGAAAATCTCTGGTTATCTTACAAGGAGAGATATCTCAACCTAATTATTGTCTAGAGGAACCCCCTATATCCTTCTTTTTGGAGTTGATTAGTGAAGAAGAAGAATAAGATAAGAGATTAAGGATAGAAACTATCCCCATCATCCAAGAATATATTAACGTATTTTTTGAGGAGTTCCCTAGACCTCCCCTAGAAAGAGAGGTAGAGTTCTCCATTGAACTCATACCTGGATCTCATCTGATATCAAAGACCCTCTATAGGAAGGAAAATGTGGAGCTGAAGGAATTAAAGAAACAACTCCAAGATCTTTTGGAGATGGGGTTTATCTGACAAAATGCGTTTCCTTGGGGATAACCTGTTCTATTTGTAAAGAAGAAGGATAGATCGATGCGGCTATGCATTGATTAGAGAGAACTGGACAAGATCACAGCAAAGTACAAATACCCTCTTCCAAGAATTGATGACTTATTTGACCAACTTTGTAGGGCTCAATTCTTCTCTAAGATTGATCTTCGATCTATTTATCATCAATTGAGGGTGAAGAAACCTGATATTCCAAAAAACTACCTTCCAATTAAGATATGATCATTATGAGTTTGTTGTTATGACCTTTAGACTGACTAATGCACCTACCATTTTTATGGATTTGATGAATAGAGTCTTTAAGGACTACCTTGATAACTTTGTGGTAGTTTTTATTGATGATATTATGATATATTCCAAAAGTCGCGAGGAGCATGAGGATCATCTAAGAGATATTTTGCAATCTCTGTAGAAGGAGAGGATTTTTGGGAAGTTTAAAAAATGTAAATTTTGGTTACAACAAGTTTCTTTCCTGGAGCACATTGTAACCAATGAAGGAATCATAGTTGAACCTAAAAAGACAAAAGTTATATAGATGTGGCCTCAACTAACAACAATAACTAAGATTCAAAGTTTCATTGGATTAACAGGATATTATAAGAGGTTTTTGGAAGACATTTCATGACTTTCTAATCCATTAACCATGTTAACTCGAAAATGGGTAAAGTACATATGGACAAAGGAGTGTGAGGAAAGCTTCGAAGAGCTGAAGAAGATACTGGTTACCGCACCCATGTTAACTCTTCCCTCAAGTGGAGAAGGATTTGTTATATTTAGTGATGCATCATTAAAAGGGCTTGGGTGTGTCCTCATGAAAAATGACAAGGTCATCGCTTATGAATCTCGTCAGTTGAAGAATGATGAGCAGAATTATTCTACGCATGACCTGGGGATGGCTACAGTCGTTTTTTGATCTGAAAATATAGAGGCACTACCTTTATGGGGAGAAATGTGATATATACACAGACCATCAATGTTTGAAGTATATTTTCACACAAAATAAATTGAAAATGAGAGAAAGGAGATGGTTGGAAGTTCTCAATGACTATGACTGTTCAATTTATTATCATCCAGGAAGGGCAAACAAAGTTTCTGATGCATTAAGAAGGAAAGTCCGAGTTGTTTTTTCCATGATGTGGATTCAAAGAGATCCTTTGATCTATAACCTAGTAAAGATGTACTTGGGAATTATAAGGAAAGGGACATCATCAACCCTAACCCAAATGATTTATCAACCGTTATTACTTGAGAAGATCAAGAAAGCTCATAAAGAAGATCATTTGTTACAGAATAAGTTTGAGGCTATAAATTATGGGAAGTTTCTTGAGTTCAATGTTGATCAAGAAGGTGTACCGAAATTTTGTACAAGATTACGTGTTCCATCTTTTCCAGAAATAAAGAAGGAGGAGATGAATGAAGCTCATAGCTCTACTTTCTCTATACATCCTGGAAGCACAAAGATATATAGGGACCTTCATAATCATTATTAGCGGGATAATATGAAAAGGTAGATTGCTGACTACACTTTAAGGTGCCTAGTATGTCAGCATGTGAAGGAAGAGTGAGAACTTCATAAAGGGGTATTGACACCACTACCCATACCAGCATGGATGTGGGATAGTATCACTATGGACTTCATCACTAGTCTTCCAAGAAATTCCAAAGGAAACAATGCGATATGGGTTATTTTGGACCGTCTCACCAAGACTTCCCATTTTATCTCCATTTAGGAAGATTTATCTCTTGATCAACTTTCTAGGTTTACGTGAAGGAAGTGGTAAGGCTGTATGGAGTTCTACTTTCTATCATATCTGATCATGATCCAAGGTTGACATCAAAATTCTGGAGAAGTCTTCAACATGCTCTGAGCACTGAATTGAATTTCAGTATGGCCTATCACCCCCAAACCGATGGCCAATCTTAAAGGACTATTCAAACACGTGAGGATATGCTGAGATTGTGCCCAATGGAATTTAAGGGTGGATGGGATCAACATCTCCCTTTAGTTGAGTTCTCTTACAACAAAAACTTCCACTCAAGCATTGAAATGGCACCCTATGAATCTCTATATGGGAAGTGATGTAGAACTCCAACTTGTTGGGATGAAGCTAGTGGGAGAAAGATTCTTGGGCCTAATCTTGTGCAAGAGATGAGAGAAAAAGTCCATGCCATCCAACAACACATTAAGGCTGCTCAAAGTCGGAGAAAGAGCTATGCTGAAAAAAGTCAAATGGACTTGGTGTTTGATGTCGATGATAAGGTATTTATTTAAATTTCACCTTGGAAGTGGATTCATGCGGTCTGGGAAGTAAGGGAAGATCAACCCTTGGTACATTGGCCCCTATGAAATCCTTGATTGCATGGGAGCACTGGACTATTGACATGAACTTCCTCCAAATCTAGCACAAGTTCATGCTGTCTTCCACGTAATCCTCTTGAGGAAGTACATAACTGACCCTTCACATGTACTAAATCCAGATGTGGTACAACTGGAACATGACCTCTCTTATGAGGAGAAGCTGATGGACATCTTGGATCATAGATACAAGGTTCTACGCAACAAGGCTACCCACCTTGTTAAGGTGTTGAGGAGGAACCACAAATATGAAGAAGCCATGTGGGAACTAGAGGAGTGTATGAGGAAAAAGTACCCACACCTTTTCTCTTCTGAGGGTATGAGTTAAAAATTTCAGGGATAAAATTTCTTATGGGGGGAAGAATGTAACGACCCGAACTTTTTATTAATTTTTATTTCCTAAACTTTATGTGTTATTTTATACTCAAAAAAACTATTTTTTTAATTAATGAAGTGAGTATAATTAAATGAGGCCATTGGGTTTTGACTGTTATATGATCGTTGGTCAATATGACCGTTGGAATCTAAACCCTTAACGTTACAATTTTTTTGTTTATAAATACAAGTGATCTTGGTTAATTAATACAGAAAGAGGTTTAGATGGCCTCATCCAGAAGGCTTGGGTTGTTCGAAGCCCATCTGACAGAACTTGGAAAGGAGTTAGCAGCACTGGGCTTTGCTCTGGACCAAACCCAAGCCTAACTTTATCGTGTAAAGCTAGAATGGAATCGCCTACAAGAGAAGTTCAAGCAGATAGAAATCACCACTCGGGCAGTTTTGGCCGAACTGCCCCAAGATTCTATCACCTTAGCACACATTACACTTAGGTCCTATGCTAGTGTTATAAGGGGCTATGTAACAAGACCTTAGTTGCCTTATATAATGTTTTGATATAAATAAAAATTGTGATTTCTTCTTATAGTGAAGTTTGTGAATTTTCAAATGTCCTGATAAATATAGGATGTATATTATTGATGTTTTTCTTTTGAAAAAAGGATATTTTAAAATGTTTATGTAAACCTTAAATAATTAATAATGTGTAATGATTTTCAAAAAATGGTCTTCTATAGTTGTGTTAAGTAAGAAATTTAGAATCTAATAAGATCTACATAATTTTTGGTGAATAGTAAACTATGAATATAGATTCTACACTTATGATTAGTAATGTGACCAAATGGATTATGTAACATCACTTAAGAATGTATTGATATAATTTAGGAACCTTGATTAAGTAATGTTATTCAATAAAATATGTAAATAACTGTTTCAGAAATTATTAGTCAAGTATTAGTTTAATTGGGTGAATAGTGTTTCTTATTTAAAAATTAAATTAAAAATATTTAGAAAAATATTTTTATAAAATGAAGTTCATTTTGGAATTCTGAGCATCGATATTAGGTTAAAGTGATTTTTGGGGATTTTTCTGAAAAAATTGAATTTTTGGTGAATAGTGAAAATACAGTTTTTAGTTTCAGGAGTTTAATGACATCATTAAGGATGTAATAATTATGTAATCATTCTTGTATACTTATGAATAGTAAGATAAGGAATGAGGTGTCCCAACTAGCCAATACCATGGGCAAGCCCATGGTTTTTCCAATACCACCGATGAGGTGTCCCTTGGCAATTAATGATATGTTCCCTCACTTCCCCTATAAATACTAAGACATTACCTAAACTATTTCATTCCAAAATCTTCCTCAACGAATTTATGGTCTATTTACCTCCCACATATTCCTCCCAAGGTGCCCTTAAGCCTCCCAAGGTCCCAACCTTCTAGCATTCGAAGTTACTCTTCAAGGCAAGGGATCCTTTCACCCTCCTCTTTTAAGTCATGAATTACTTTATGTTGTGTCTTATAATTTACATCTATTTATGTTGAGATTATTTCATTATATGTTCTCAGTTCTGTCCATTTCATGTCTAATTGTAGAGATACCCTTTCTGCTCTCATCAATTTGTTTTCTGAATATTTAAGTGACGTCGTTAGGCTGCCAAATTTCTCGTAAAAGAAATCACATCTTCTCTTTAATTTCATGTTTCCTTTTCATGTGGTATTAAATTAAAATATTCATACCATGATATTATTCAGTACCCATACTATGTTATGAATTATTTATGTGCAGTTGACCCTTTTCCCCTCTGTTTTCAATGTTTTGTAAAACCATGTTATATGGCCGTTATGCTGCAGAAAGTTTCGTCTCAAAATTTATATCTCTCTCTCTAGAAATTATCTTATTCTATTTATGTGAATACCCAGATCTATTTTGTTTCTATGAGTGTTCATAAATATATAAATATGATATATTTGATTTGGGAATTTACATACATATAACCCTCACTCCCTTTCTATGGGTTATAAATGACATAATGATCTTATTTTTGAGCTTTTTTAAATGTCATGATTTTGACACATAACCCATTTCTTTGATTCTATTTTGGTTATTTATGAAATGTTTTATTATGATATATGTGTCTCAAATGAAAGTAAATATATATTAAGGGTGCTCCCTGATATCTCTCTAATACATTTGGTAATGAATTAATCTCTAGAGATGAAAAGTTTAATGATACCTTAGTGAATAACCTTGGTAATTTTTATGACCACTTGGGGATGGACCTTGGTGATATGATCATGAATGTCTAAATGAAATGTAGATGCCACATATTCAAGTAATTATTCAAGCTATTTTCATTATGATATGCCTATTCTTTCATTGCCCTTGTCTTTATATTTTTTATCAAGTTCGTATTGATATCACAAGTAAATTGATTCCCTTGTTTACCCTTACTGGGCATTCTACTCACCCTTTCCTTTGAATGTATGTATCCAAGTTATGAGATCAAATAATTGTACTTAGTATAAACTTATGATGAAGCCTTATAAGTGGATTAGAAGAATGTTTTATGTTGTATTCAAGTTTTATTGTGCCTGATTTCCAAGACACTAGACTTTAAATATCCTCTGTATGTAAAATGTAATGAAAAGTTATGTATTAAAAGGGTGGGATGACATAGATAGCCAAAACAATGCTATCCAAAATCAGTGACTTGGAAATATCATGATCATATCTCCTCATCCTTCTCATCCTTCTTCAGAACATCTTTCAAGCTTCTACTTCAACATTCATCACTTCTTCTACTCTCCTAGAAAACAACATTGTTTCCTACAACCAATCCAACAAAAGCTAGAATAGTTCACACATATATATGATGGATTCAAGCTTACCCACAACTCCCCTTTATGCATGCTTCCATAATGATAGATTTATGACATAATTCTCCCCCTTTGACAAAACTTTCCAAAGTCAAGATGAGAGTGCGGACAGAAACACATACCTTAACCTTGATGAGAATGAGGTTGGACACCCATGTTGAACCTCAATTTTACAAATGGTTCTTTCGGTAATAATTTTGTGAATATATCATCAACTTGTTCAGATTTAGGAACATACTCCCGCCTTAATTCATTATTCTCCACCAGATCTTTGATGAAGTGGTACTTTATATCAATGTGTTTTGAACGATAATGTTGTACCATATATCTTGTAAGATTTATTGCACTCTAATTATCACAACCCAAGAGAAATGGTATCTTTACATTAACAATTAGATCTTCCAATTAAGTCTTCATCCACATTAGTTGAGTTGCATCTTGATTAGTAGAAACATACTCAGCTTCAGATATGCTACGATTTATGGTATTCTATTTCTTAGTATGCAAACTAACACAACATTTCCCCAGAAATACAACTCCACCAGATGTGGATCTTCGATCATCAACATTTCCCGCCGAATCAGCATCAAAATACCCAAATAGATCAATATTATCTTATCCATCATACCTGATCCCAGAATACTTTGTTCCTTTGATATATCTGAGAATTATTTCTCTAGTAATCAGATGTGATTTTATAGGAGCACTCTAAAATCTTACACTTAAATCGACAACATAGATGATGTCGTGTCTTGAGGCTGTCAAATACAACAAACTTCTAATCAGGTTTCAAAACTCTTTATGATCAACTTCCTTGCCTTCTCCATCTTTAGAAAACTTGGTTTCCGCTAAAATAGGTGTAGAAACTGGTTTTGAATTTTCTATGCCAACTTCTTCAGAAGATCCTTAACATACTTTTCTTGAGAAATAAAGACGTGATTCTTTTTCTGTGAAATTTGTATCCCAAGAAAGTATTTCATTTCACCCAGCATGGAAATCTCAAAAAACTTCTTCATATCCTTAGAAAATTTTTCACATGATCTTTCATTATTTTCAGCAATGATAATGTCATCGACATAGACAATAACGATCAGTGAAAACTCCTGACACTCCTTGATGTAAATATTGCTATCAACTCTACCTTTCTTAAAATTCATCTTCTTCAAGCAAGTATATAATTTAGAATACCAGGCCCTCAGAGCCTATTTTTTCCCATACAAATCCTTCTTCAACCTGCACACATAACTTTCATTCTTTCCAATAACAAATCAACAAGGTTGATCAATGTAAAATTCCTCATCAAGGTCACCATTCAAGAATGCAGATTTTACATCCATTTGAAAGATTTTGTAACCTTGTTGTGCAGTAATAGTAAGAAAGATTTTGATAGTTTTTAATCTTTCCATCGAAGTAATGGTTTCATCAAAATCAATGCCATCAATTTGTGAATACCCTTTGCAAACCAATCTTGCTTTGTTTCTTATTACTTTACCTTCTTCATTCAGCTTGTTCCGGAAAACCAACTCTATAGCAATAACATTCTTGTTGTCCAGCTTGGGTACAAGTTCCCAAGTATCATTCTTCTCTATCTGATCAGGTTCTTAATTCATATAATGAATGTAACGACCCGAAATTTTGAATAAATATTGTTTCCGAATTTTGTGTGTTATTTTATTTTATTTTTAATACTCAACAAAACTGTTTCATTAGATAACATGAGTATAATTAAAATGAGACTTTTGGGTTTTTTACTATTATATGACCATTGGTCAATATGACCGCTCTGAACTAAACGTTTCAATTTTGTCTCTAAATACAAGTAATCTTGGTTAATTAATATAGAAAGAAGATTCAATGGCCTCATTGAGTAGTCTTGGACCGATCAAAGCCCATCTAAAAGAACTTGGGAAGGAGGTAGCACAACTGGGATTTGCTCTGGATCAAACCCAAGCCGAACTTCATCGTGTGATGCTAGAACGGAATAACCTTTGCGAGAAGTTCAAACTGATAGAAATTACTACTCGTGCGATGTTGGCCGAGCCTCCATCAGATTCTCTCACCATAGAACACCTTACACTTAGGTCCTATGCTGGTGTGATAAGGGGTATGTAAGGAGACCATAACTGCCTTGTGTAACCCTTTGTTTTAAATAAAAATTTCGATTTCTTCTTTTGATGAAGTTTATGAATTTTCAAATGACCGGATAAATATAGTATGCATATTTTTGATGAATTTTAGAAAAAGGATATTTTAAAAATGTTTATGAAAACCTTAAATAATTAAAAATGTGTAATGATTTTCAAAAAATGGTCTTCTAAAATTATGTTCAGTACGAAATTTGGAGTCTAATAAGATCAACTTAAATTTTGATGAATAGTAAATTATGAATAGTGATTTTATGCTTAGGATTAGTAATGTGACCAAATGGATTAGTAATTTCACTCAAAGAAAGTTTTAATATAATTTAGACACCTAGATTAAGTAATGTGATTCAATAAAACGGGTAAATAAAAGTTTCGTAAATTATTATTCAAGTATTAGTTTTTTCGAGAGAATAGTGTTTTTTGATTAAAAATTAAATTAAAAATATTTAGAAAATTATTTTTATAAAATGGATTTCATTTTTGAACTCAGAGCATCGATATTTTGTTAAGGTAATTTTTTGGGGTTTTTTCTGAAAAAAATGAATTTTCGGTGAATAGTGTATTTATTTAAAAATTAAATTAAAAATATTTAGAAAATTATTTTTATTAAATGGAGTTCATTTTTGAAATCAGAGCATTGATATTTGGTTAATGTGAAATTTTGGGATTTTTTTGAGAAAGTTGAATTTTCAGTGAATAGTAAAAATACAGTTTTTAAGTTACGGGTGTTTAATGACATCATTAAAAGATGTATTAAGTATGTAATAAATATGTCAGACTTATTAATAGTTAGATAAGGTATGAGGTGTCCCAAGTGGCCAATACCATGGGCAAATACCATGGGAAAGCTTATGGTTTTGCCAAAACCACTAATGACGTGTCCCTTTGCCTTTAATGCCTTGTCCCCTCACTTTCCCTAAAAATACCAAGAAATACTCTCATCCGTTAGACTCCCCACTCCCCCCAACGAAGTTATGGTCTCATTACCTCCCAAGGAGTCCTCCCAAGGTGCCCCCAAGCCCTCAAGGTCCCAACCTTTGAGTTTTAAGAGTTACGTTTTAAAGGTAAGGGATCCGACCCCCTCTCTTTCTTTCCAAGTGATATCTTTTATGTAATTTCTTTTATGCTCCATTTTCTTATGTTGGATGATGTTTTTTTATATTCATTATAATGTCCTGTTTTATGTTCACATGACGAGAGACCCCCTCTTACTCTCATAATTTCATTTTATGAAAGTTTAAGTGGCGCCGTTAGGCTGCCGAAAGTTTTGTAACGAATTCTTTCACCCTTCTCATTTTCAAGTTCTATTTTCTTTTCAAGACTTTCAAGTTCCTTTTTATTATGTTAGGGTATGATATCTATATCTATCATACTTATAGTTTATGATCATATTATGAGGGACCCCATTTTATCTCTTCAATTCAGTATTTTGAAGTTTTAAGTGGCACCGTTAGGCTGCCGAATTTTTAAGTGGTTCTTTCACCCTTCTCATTTTGAAGTTCTACTTTCATGTCAAGTCTTTCAAGTTCCTTTTTATTATGTTGGGGAATTATCTCTATATCTATCATACTAATCTTTTATGTTCACATGATGAGATACCCTATTTTATCTCGTCAATTCATTTTTTGAAGTTTAAGAGATGCCGTTAGGCTGCCGAATTTTCATAAGAGAAATCTTATTTTTTTCTTCCTTTCATGTTCATAATTTCATATGGTAAATATTTCAAATTTCATTACCATGATCATATATCCTTCATATTCTGTCCCTATACTGTTTTATGGATCATTTATGAGTGGGTGACCTATTTCCCCTCTCTTTTCAATGTTCTCTAAAACCCCGAAACATAGCTGTTATGGTGCATAATTTTCATCTCAAAATGCCTCTCTCTTTTCGCAAAATTATTTTATGTTATAAAGTGAATACTCAAAGATCATATTTATACAGGGGTATTCACATATATATCAAAATTTTATATTTTAAATTATGGGATTTAAATACATGAGACCCGCTCTCCCCTTCTGTGGGTTTTAAAGTGACGTAAAGATCATGTCTTTAAAGCAGTTTTTAAAACGTTATGATTATGAAATGAAACCCATTTATTTTATTCTATATGGGTTATTTATGAAATTTTTGATGATGATATATGTGGATCAAGTGACAATAAAGGAAAATTTAAGGGTGTTCCCTGATAGCGCTCTAATGCATTGGGTAATGATGTAACCACTAGAGATTCCAATTTTCACGATATCTTGGTGAATAACCTTGGTAATTTTCAAATGACACCTTGGGGATGGACCTTGGTGATATGTTCATGATTGTCTATGTTAAATGATGTAGCCACATCTTAATGTTATGAAAATTGTTATTTTTATTATTATATGCCTCATGATTTCTTTCTCATGCCTTAAAGTTCTTTTTCATGACCTTATTGAAGTATATCAAGTTCACATGTAAAATGTTTCTCTTGTTTCCCTTACTGGGCCTTCTGCTCACCCTTTCTTTTGATGTATGTCCCCTGGTTATGAGATTCAGTTATGAACCTAGGATGAACATGAGGAGAATCCTTTCCAGTGTTTAAGAAGAATGTTTTTTGTTTTCATGTTTTAAGTTCCTGGTTTCCAAGACACTAAACCTTAAAGATCCTCAGTTTTGTAAAATGTAGTGAATGTTTATGTGATAAAAGGAGGGATGCTATAATGAACCCATTCTAGATGATCAAATTATTCATTTACATCCTTCATTTCAACTTTTTAATAAAGAGAAGTATGTGATATAGCATTTTTTGTTCTTCTTTTTTAAACCCTCTGATGTTTATCTCCAATAATGTCTTGAGCCTCCACTTGTTTACTTAGCCTAGGATGAGTTGTTTGAACTTTATCCTCATCACTTGAGATTTTTGAGTCAGATTCCTCTTCTTGAGTAGAATTAATGTAGTCTGTAGAATTATCGGAATTGTTAACAAAATCTTCTCTATCCTGCAAAACTTCCACGTCAACATATGACTAATTTTCTTTCTCAACATTTTCAATAACTTTTACATATGAAGAATCAAAAATTATTCATGTTTCTTTGTTGAGGCATCTATATCCTCTTCCTTCTAGAGCATAGACAAGAAAAAATCCACCATCTCTTCTTTCCTCAAACTTTCCAAGGTTTCCTCCTTTCTTCTTTATAATGCATGGACTCCCAAAAACACTCAAGTGTTTCAAACTTGTTGTTTTCCATAGAAAATTTTATATGGAGTAATATCTGAGTTAGCCCTATAGAAACATCGGTTCTGAATATACACAGCAGTGCTTATGGATTGCCTATAATAATAATGATAAAGACTATGTTCAAGTAACACAGTTCTCCCTATTTCCACTAGACATCGATTCTTTTTTTCAGCAACCCCATTTTGTTGAGGTGTGTATGGTGAACTGAACTCATGCCGAATTCCTTGTTTCTCAAGATAAATTTCAATATATTCATTCTTATACTCCTCACCATTATCAGTTCTCAACTTCTTCACTGAATACTCACATTCCTTCTATGCTTTCCTCCTGAAACTCTTAAACATTTTCAGAGCATCTGACTTATGTATCATGTACATAACACAAGTAATGCGAGTAAAGTTGTTAATGAAAGTAATGAAGTACTTATCTTTATTTTCTTATTGCTTTCTCACTGGTCCAGAAATATTAGAGTTTATGAGTTTCGAGGGTCTTTTTGAGAAAATTTCAACTCTCTTGGGAATAGAGTTTGTAATCTTCCCTTTCTCATAAATAGTGAAACACCAATCTCTTTTTCTTGATAAATCCAGCATATATCATACATTGTCTCTCTTTGATAAATTGCACATATTTCTCTGACACATATGTCCCAGCCTTTTATGCCATAACTTATTTTCATCTGCCATACCAATGTAACAAGAGTTCTGCACTTCACCAACTTAGAAAAAATTTCCTCTTGTACATTGAACTCGTGTAATTATATTTCCATCATTTTCACTTTTCACAACAAATCTATCTTTTATAAAGATAAATTTGTTGCCCTCATCACAGAGTTTTGACAAACTAAGCAGGTTAGGTTTGAGCCCGTTAACATATTATGTTTTTCTATATTTCATCTTTTCTTTTCCAATGATGGCTGATGCAACACCTTTGATCCTTAGAGATTCATCATTTCCAAATTTCATTGTTCCTTCTTTAAAGTCTCACATTCTTTAGCAGCTTTAAGTCTCTTGTCATATGAGAAGAACACCCACTTTCAAGAATGCATGGACGTTCTCGTTTTGTTTCTTTCAATGAAGTTTCGAAAACAAGATATTTTTGTTCTTCCTTTTATTCCAATTTCTGTTGCGCTTCCTCCAATTTCATTGCAAAGACAATGTGTTCTATCCAGAAAACAATAAACTCTTTCTTTTCAGACTTATCAGACCTTCACCATTTAGCTTTTAAAAATTCCAGCTTTTGAGAATTATTAAGAAACTTCTATTTCTATGGTAACACACTAAGGCAGCCCTTGGAAAGATGTATAGGACGATCACATCTTTCACAAATAATTTCCAGTGGTTAGAACCTATTCTCAAATTTCACACCAATCTTATTAGATATCTTCTAAAATTTTTTTAAAGACTTTATATTTTGAAAGGATTGACTCCCCATCAATCCTTGTCTTTCAAAACGTGTGGAATATTTGTAATGTTGTTGGTTTTACCAACACATATTTTCCATGTGTCCGAATCCACCACAATACCAGCAGTAACCATTGAAAGAATATTTTCCTCTGAAACTTCGATACTGACCAGATTTGTGAACAAGTTTCTCAACAACCTTCTTAATAGAACTATGCTGACCATCAACCATTATGTTTTCATTTGTATCTCCCATTATATGTTCAGATTTATCATCACCAGAAGTATTAGATGTCTTTCTTGACTGTTGATTTTTATGCACTTCTGATTTTTCAGCATTGCTGACTTTGGACACATACATGATCTTTCCAGACTTGTTATTATCAGAACTAGTTCCGTATTTCATTTAAACCTATGAAGGTAACTTTTGTGGATCCTTATTTGGATCATTATTACTGGAAAATTCACCACTTCTGAGATAGAATTTTCGAAATTGATATTCATTTCATTAACTTTATAAATTTTGTGTTGGACAAGTTCCAACTCTTCTTCTTTTTTCCTTCAACTTTACTTCAAGATGATCATTGCGATTATTTTCATTCTCAAAATAATTCTTCAGATCATCAATCTCATATTCCAAATTGATTTTCCCATCATAAAAAATTCATTCATTGTTTAATGTGGAATTTTCATTTATCAACTTCTTGTTTTCCTTCTCAAGTCTTATGATCTTTCTCAAACATTCCTTCAATTCTTATTTCAGATACTGTTCATGTTGAGTTTATTATTCTTCAGTACTACTACTATCATAATCATCATTATTCAATGTTGCAAAAAAGGTACTCTCTCTAGCTTTCTTAGCAATATATTTTTCTGATCCAGTATGACTATCATCATCTACCTCACTTTCTGAAAACAAGCTTCTTCTTTTTGATTTGAAGAACATTTTATCCTTACCTCTTCCAGAATATATATCTTTTCTACCATGTCTCTTCGATGACGTTCTTTGTCTTCTGTCTTCTTCATCACCGTCTTCATCTTTCCCTTTTTGAGGAAAATTATCCACAAAGTGGCCAACAACTCCACATTAATAATATTTTAAAGGGAGTTTCCCTTTGTATTTCCATGTTCCTATTTTTAACATTTTTATAAAAAAGGATATTATTTCATCCAAACATTGAAATACCTTGTTTTCAGAGTCAGATTCACCAGATTTACATTCAATATGAATTTTCTTTGACTTCTCTTTCTTTACAGACTTGAAAGACATTTCTCTATCGGATTTTTTATTTTCTCTTCACAGTCTTCTCCCTTCACATATCATTTGTTATGAGAGTGCTATGTAAATCATCTAGAGATAATGTTTCAAGGTCTATGTATTCCAGTGATGACTATTTATCATCAAATTTGTTGGGAAGAATTTTCAAGATCTTATCAATAATAGTAGAATCTTCCAACTTTTCACCAAGACATCTAATTGTACTGAAAATGTCATTTACATTGGTAAATAAGTCCCCAACAGAATGAAATTCTCCCATTTTCAAGTCTCCATACTTTAACCTCCATATTTGTAGTTTTTCCTTCTTTACTTTTGTTTTTCCTTCATAGATTATCTTCAACTTATCCCAAATTCCTTTAGCTATAGCCACACCTTTTACTCTTAAAAACTCACTCTCAGAAAGAGATGAGAGTAATTCATTTTTAGCTCTTCGATCATTCTCAAGATTCTTATTATCAGCAGGTGTAAGAGGAACCTTGTCATCAATAGGAGGAAATACATCAGTTGTAGTTTCAAGAAATTCATATCCAAGAGACATAAGATAAGGCGTCATTCTATCCTTCCAGATGTGATAGTTATTTCCATCAAAAATAGGAATCCCCTTACTGTTCACGTAATTTAAATTCTCCATAACAACTTCTCTTTAAACAATTCAACAATGAATAAACAAAGGGAACCTCCCTCTGATTCCAATTGAAGTTCCCAATCCAGATCTAAGTATCACTAAGAGGGGGTGGAGGTGAATTAGTGATGTCTTTTCCACTTTATGTTTCCTTTTTTTTGAAACAACCTTCACCTCCTGTTAAAGAGTTTCTTCTTTACTGAACACACACAACCACATGAACACAATATTTACAAGGGTCACTACTCAACAAGAGTATCTATGTCCTTAGTATGGTATGGAAATAACCCAGTACCACACAATCCACTAGAAAACAATCGTTTGATGTGGAATATATCGAGTAGGATATACCCTTACACTCATGTAGCACTTGGAGAATAATATGCATGTGTGTGTGCACCCTCTTAGCACAAATATGGAATTACAGTATTTCAGTGCTTCTTTACAATTGAGCAGGTGTATTATATGAAGTACAAATCTTCACTTTCTTACCTAGATGCCAGTAAGAACTGTCTTACACACAACAAAATACATATGAAGAGCCCAAATCTTTCATGCACTCTTTTAGGTGTCTTGTGCGAAACTTTAATTCAAGATGCACATGATTTGAATTTTGTCACAAAACACCTCTTACGTGCAACTCTCTTCTTGCGCGCAAATTTTTCTATCTTGCGCGCAACTTTCTTCTTGTGTGAAACTTTTCCTTCTTACGCGCAACTCAATTTCTTTCATACACTGTCCTTTTCATAAAATGTTTCCACACCTCAGAGCTAGGGATTTCACTTAGTATCGAGCATTATCAATGTGAGGGGGCCACCTCTTATTTATAGACCCCATTGATCCCTATGCACAAAATCCTCAATGGTTCGCACAAGATCCTAATGCATCACGCAAAACCCCGATTGACATCGCCTTTGGCGTGGAAATATCTTTCGTGCCCGCCTCATCTTTCACGCACTTTGGAAATATTTCACGAGCTCCCTTCCTTGGATATTTTCCTAAGTTAAAGCTGTGAATTATTACTAACACAAAAAATCCCATTTTCCATCACCTTTGGGGCACTAGTTTCTTTGGAGCCAACCTTCTCTTTCACACCAATTCTCCAATATTTTAGGCCACCTTCTCTTTCACGCCGATTCTCTAATATTTCACGCACTTCTTTCCTTTTATAGATTTTGATGTTCAGATCATGGAACTCCACTTATGTGCAACATACCAAGCAATCTTAAAACATGCGCGCAACATCCTTTCCCAAAAACACCTTTCTTCATCTCCCGAATTTTAGGCCCTAAAATTTGGAAAACACTGGAAAACATAGCCTCCTTAAACTATTCGTTTGTGCTGCCTCTAGATTGTCCTTTTCTTTGTCATTTATCTCTTCACAACATCCCATAACCATTCTTCAGCTTTCATCACAAAATCAACCATTGTGATATGCCTCCGTTGATAGTCCAAATTTAGCATAGTCAGAGTTACAATGGAAAGTATTGAAACATCCCTATCTTTCAATAGCATCATTATTTCCAATAAAATCTTTATATGATTGGCTTCATCATTTCTCCCCCTTTCTTTATAAGGATTGGATCACAAGTTCTCATAACTTATGATATTTGTGAAATAAAAATCAGCATGTAATCCTTTGATTTAATTTTCGTTACAAATTGTATTGATTTATATTCACTGACAACAAAATACAAGACTCTGTAACAAAAAACCCTTCTTACTTCCTTCTCCATCCAACTTGGTCCCAACAATATTTACTACATTAGGATGTACCTCTAGGGGGGATGTATGTAACATTATTTTTACCTCCTCCAAAAATGATATTGGAACAAAATATTTCCTTAATAATAGAATGACATTCTCTTCACCTTCAAATAATTTAACATGAGGATTCGTTATATATATCTAATCACACATGATTTGAAAATAACCTTATATAAGATGTGATTCCATTACACAATGTAGAAGAAAAGGGGTGACTACCATCAATCAGATGTTTTATTCTCCACCCCCAACCACTAAGGATAATTTTAATGAGGGAAAATGCTCTAATGCATAGCTCGAAAAATATGAATGAGTCCTTGAAATGAAATCATCTTCCAACTTACTACCCTTTCCAAGAGTCTATATTTTCTCTAAAGGATTATCCGATAGGAAATATAGACTCCACCATGGACTTATTTTAAGATCTCTTTGAGTGAATATGTATATGAGACTCTTCTGTTTCAAATAATTAATAAACAATTATGTAATAAGGTAGTGTCACTATGTCTTCAGGGTGAACACAAAAACTTATATCCCTAAGTCATAGGTTGAATTGTTCTACTTATGAGGCCTCATGTGGCTAAATTCATAGGCTATCACTTGTATTATTTGTATCAAAACACACGAAATAATTTTTATAGATTCATCACATAATAATAGGTAATCAACCACCTATTTTGGAAAATTTGGAATGGAAGTTATTGTCAACCTCTATTTTAACTACTTGAGGGACTTCTGTAACTTCTATAAATAGACAAATGGATACACCTTTTAGAAAAAATTAGTCATGTTTTTTTGTCCCAATGAATTCTAGAATGAATATTTTTTTAATATCACCTTAATATAATAAATAACCTCAACTATGTCACATTCCTGGGAGGATCACAAGAAACAACAGCCTTGATATTTTTTGGGTCCTATAACAAAAACTCATATGAGATTAAAGATTCCATAAACTGGACCTCTCTAATCCAGATATAACACTCAAATATTTTTTTATGCATTCTATAAAAACATCCAGGGAGTTACTCACACCAATTTCAATTACCATGTAATCACAATGATGTAGAGAAATCAGAATGTTGTCTTCAATATATCCTTCTCGCATCACTAAAATTGGAGATATACCGACCTAAGGTAAATATTTTAGAACTACCTATACCCTTTCAACTGATCAATATGTTATCAATCCTTTATAGTAGATATTTATTCTTAATATTCACCTGATTTAGATGATCATAATCCACACATAACCTCAGGATCCCATCCACCTTCTCATCAAATAATATAAGTTCTACTAATGGGGACACACTAGGTATGATAATTTATTTTTTCTAAAGGTCCTAAAACTACTCCCTCAGCACTTGAAGCTTGGTGAGATCCATTTTATATGATACTAAAGATATCATAGTTTTCTCTAGGAGTAAGTCAATATAGATATAGACGTATCAATGATGATATAATCCAATTAAGACTTCAAGAAGGAAATTTGGGTACTAAATTACTATAATAAAGAAGTAAACATCAACTTAGTATATTATTATCATGATTTAGGATAGAAAATCGATGTGAACATTAAGGTAATCTACTAAATATGATCCCAACCTTTTCTTCCTGGAATTACTTTTTTTCCCAGTAAAATAAAATCTCAACCCATTTTCCAGGGTTTACCATATCCTCTAAGCAAAATAATCAATTTGGTACTGGGATTAAAACAACCAGGACATTTGTAACATCCCATGTTTTGAACCAAAAGAAAAAGTAAGGGAAATCATCTTTTTCCATTAGCAGGGCATGCCGATTTAAAAATTGAGTGTCAAAACTTTTTATTTCTAATAGTTGACATTACGATGAGTATCTTGAAGAAATTAAATTAAATTAATTAAATTAAAATTAAAATAGAAATAAATTAAATTAAGGGTAAATGCCCAATTTATGACTTTGAAATATTTTATGAAATATTTTTAGAGTTAGATGCTGAGTCAGTGTGGGATTCTGAGAGCCATAAACCCTCGATGTTGATAGAATAAAAACATTAAATATATTCTATTCATAGGTTTGTGCATTTTTTCCCCAAAAAAATGATTTAATACCCAAATGGTACATCATATGAGAAATTTGAGAGCATTGTTAGGCTTGAAACACTTAGTTTACATGAGGGAGTGTCTAACTTTGATGCACATCAGGTGTTTGGAAACCTCCCATGTGATAATGCGCTCTTTATTTTTAATTAATTTATTATTACATTTTTAATAAAATAAATAATTATTTTCAGAAAAAAAGTGCATCATATGATTAATCTGAGACCATAATTAGGTCAGAGATGTGGGGATTACCCTAGGCCGGGTATAAATTTTGTGAGCATTAGATGTTTTGTTCGATCTTAACTGAGGATAATTTATTTGGTATTTAAATAATTTTGTTGAATGTTATAAATAATAATAATAATTTTATTATTAATATTATTATTTGTGTTGAATGAAATGAAAATATGATTCCACTTTTAATAAATTGTGTTGCGGTGTAAATAATAAGTCGTAAATGTAATAATTGTGATATTATTAAGTGTTATAATTAAATAAAAACATGCAATAAATATTAATTTAATAACCGTTAACCCCTATTACTGGTTATTGTTTTTAAGTTTTTAAATTGTGTCATTGATGGGTTATATTAAATAATAATAATAACAATTCTTATTATTATTAGATTAAGACAAAAAAAACTGGTGTATATATATATGTGGATTAAATATATTTGTATATATATACATATACAGGTGTATATAAATGTCTTTACAGATGTTTATATATATATGGGTGGATAATTATTGTTGGGTTAGACAAAACATTATTAATTGTCCCATATAAATGCAATTATGAGGTTAATTTATTTACATGATAGTTTTAATGAAAGTTTTGAATGTACTATTCATGTTGATAATTATGACAGACATTTAATAATAATAATAAAATATTGGTGTTATTATTATTTTTATTAATTGGGGAAAATAATATGGGTGTGTATATATATGAAATATATATATATATATATATATATATATATAAATTTATCTATGTCCATGCGTAGGTTTAAAAAAAATAAAAAAATAAAAATATTTCTACGTTATGAGGAATCCTACTATGGGTCATGAGAAACTATTAAATAACTTAAGTAGTTGCATGGGATTTATGTAAAATAATTCATCATGCCCTATCATAAGTTTGAGGTAATAATAATTAAAAAGGATTAAAAGGAATAAAAATAAATTTAAAGAAATCAAAAGAGATAAAAAATAATGAAAATAAATTATAAAATAAAAAGCAGACGTGGGAAGAGTAAAAATAATTAAAAATGGATTTAGCCATTTTTATTATTATTATTTTTCTGATTCTTCCTTCCCTCCTCTTCCCTTTTATTTTATTATTTTTCTTTAGTTTTCTTTTTTTACTTCTTTACTTTCTCTTTTTTCTCTTCACTCCCTCTCATATTCTATGCGTCATTCCCCCTCCTCTACAAGTGGTGCACTACAACCTGTTACTATATCAGAATCCCACTACACCTCAAGTTCTTCTACATTTTAAATTACATCAAAATCAATATGATTCTCTTGGTATGGATAACCTTCTGTACCAAGAATCTTTGAGTTTCATCCACTTTCTATCACACGATCTATCACGGAAGGTTTTTACCTGAAATTGGGATTTTTGTAAATCCTCTGATTTCTCCGATTTTAGGTCAAATAAAAGGTTATCGTGCAGTGTAGGATATAATACAATTATAAGGTAAGGTGTCTACTCTCTTTCCCATCGTTTTGTTATGTCTTTTAATTCGTAAATTTTTGCTTCTCATTTCTGTCTACCGGTGTCACTCAACTTTACTCAATCTAACTTAATTAAACAACTTTTCTTAACTTATTCAATATTTTTTTGAGGTGAACCAAATTGTTTAAATTGTTGCAACATCATTGGATACCCCTTTGGGTGTAAGAGAGTAATCAGTCTAAATCCTGTTATCCCCAAATAATTAATTTATTAAATTCATGTGTTTGCATGACACTCTTTAGTAGAGTTTTAAATCAAATAAATTATTTACGATAAATGTGAACCATGAAATTTGGTGTTTTATTTATTTTTATGCATAATGATTCCTTGTTAAAATTCTTTTCATGCTTTGCAATTATAATATAACAAATGATTTTTTATTCTGCCTTCATTGATAAAGTGTTTTTCCTTGATAAATCTTGGACCATGATATTAAATTAATTGGTTAATTTATTTTCTACAATATTAATGTAATGTTTTGAAATTAAACTTATATAATGGAGGTGTGATGATTTTAACCCAAAATGTGATGAGTTTTTCTCTTTAGTCATCTTTTGGTGTTGATATATTTATTGTGCTACATATATTTAGTTGTAACTACTGGGATTAAATAATCATGAAATGTCTGGATTGTAATAGCTTAAATTTATTTGTTACAATTATAAATCCATACTCTGTGATATATACTTCTTTTAAATCTAATTAAATCTAGGGAGGGGGGAGAGAACATGGGTTCCATATTAAGGACCCACACATGGACTCTCCTTTCTTGATTGGTTACCACACTTTGTGCGAGGGAGATGATGTATTTGGATTTTTAAGATGAGGGTTTCCCTAGGTTTTCTATATACTAATGAGTGATACTGGTTCCCTAAGGGACAATCAAGTATGGACCCATTATAAAAGTGGCTACACTAATCCTCATGTGGTACTTGAAACCTAATGTGTGATACCTGATATGAACTCTTGATACAACCATGCCTTGATTGATACTCGGTCTTTCAGAAGATTTACATGGACGAGCTCAGTATTATTGAATAAGTTGAAGGATGTAAAATAGAGATAAATTTGTGATGACCATAGAATCCAAATCTAAACATTAATATAATAAGAATGATAATGTGAGGAAGGTTTTTATTGATGATACTTTGAGTTCCTTGTGAATTGTGATACCTCTCTGGTGCCTTGAGCACACATTGTTTGACACATAAATTTGACCCCAAGCTCTAGAACAGGCTCTAGAATATGCTCCATTTAGTCTACCTTCTGTATTCTAGGCTTTTATATATGTATACACATATACATCCTACTTTACACAGTTACTTTATTTAGATTCTCAGCTTAGAATGAATCAGGTGATATGGGAAGGGTGCTATTGAGAACCCAGACCCAGTTATATTTTTTTTATTATGTTTATTTAATTTCTACTGTTTACCATACAATAGAACACTTCTTTTTTACAGAGTGATATAGAATTTCCTAGACACAGTTGGTGCTATCTTACTGGGATTTTATCTCACTCCCTGCTCGGGCACCGTTTGGTACCCAAGTAGACTTTATCCTCACACATATGGATATTTGGAAGCATATTGCTTCTAGTGGTTGAGTGTTGTTTGGTGATTGGAATGGAGATTGGGGGCAGAGGACTGAGCCTTTGATCGAGATGCAGTTGTTAAATTTTTTTTCTTTTTTAGTTACAACTTCGATTGCATGCTTGTATTCATATTTCCTATAATTTTACTTTTTTAAAGACATCATATAATGACATGATTTTGTATCAAGTATTATTTATCACCTTTTGAAGTTATTATTTATTCAGTTGGGATTATTTATTTTCTTTTGCTACAGTTTTCTTATTTATATGAATTCGCTACTTGTTATAAATTTCCATTTCTTTCAATGTGTATTAACTTTCACCTATCAGGGAATATTCTCCCCAACAGACACATTAAAAACGGCCTCGCTGCTAGTCGATAGCCTCTAGAATTCGGGGAGATGCTCTTGAGGTTATGTGGCCAACCCAGCTCGAAGCACCCTTTAGGTGGCACCCGAGATAGGGATGCTACAACATTCCAATATAGGAGTTAAAATTCCACATATAATCTACAAAAATGTCCAAAAAGATAGTTTCTACACTAATTTCTAAGTCACATGTCCAAAAGTAGTTAGTGATCATAAATTAACCTATAGTAGGATTCTCTAGCCATAATGGTGAGGTAAGAGGCTCTACAAGTATCCTGAATTCTCAAGAAAAGGAAAAATAAAAATAGGTAATGTATCATTTCTATGTATATTGAAACATATTCTATGAAGTAAAATACATAAACTATAAATCATATCATTCTAGGATCATCTTGATTATATGATTTAGCTTCTCGTATCTGATCGCATCCATGATCACCAACTCTATGAACCTGAAGGGTCTAGATAGAGGTGGTGTTATAGGTATCATATCAAATCCTTGACCACTCCTAAGATATATTTAGCTTATCTACCATGAATACCACCATTTGGTTCCTTATACTTGCACGACATCCTCTATATTGATGGCCCAACCACAAAGTGCTTACATGATGCTGCTTAGAGTATTTTAAAATCCGGATTGACATAACATCACCCATAATAGGTATATTATCACATATACTTAGGCTATCTGGATCCTCATCAAGATCCATAAGCATGATGTCAACTGCTTCCTATGATTTTTGAGTCCTACGTCTTCTACCTTATGCCAAAAGGTATGGATCACCCGATAATTGAGCCATGTTATTCCTTTGAAAATCAGGAAGAACAATCATCATATGTAAACCATCATATGATATTAAAGGATAAAAACAAATCTTGGTATAACATTAATCATACAATTAATACATGTAAAATGAACATTCAAGATTCTCTATGGGTCCTAGTACTGCTCATTGTCCTCCCAGAGGAAACACATCCTGAACAGGCCCCTTGAATTGAGACATCATCGGTGATTTTATCGTCATCAGGATCTAGTCACGGGATCCTATTTAACTCCCCATGATTTTATTTTATATTTTCTTCTAAAAATAACACTAAATTCGATGTCCTATAACACACACAACATTGAGATTTAACAGGAAATGAAAAATTATTATTTAAATAGAGATGTAGCAACCAAGATGTTGGGTTTTGGGGTATGAATAGGAATAATCACATTATAAAAAATATGTATAAATATTATATATAATGTCAATTTATATATTATTTTATAATAAATAAGTACTAAATTTTCAGTAAAGTCATTTTATTCTTCAAAAATGAATTTTATTCGGAAATGGTTTTTATTTCATTTTGTGAATAGATATTACAATTAACCATTGCTACTTTTAGAAAATTTATTTGATGAATTTGAAAAAAAATTATACATGTATTACATAATAATATTAGGATGAAATATTAATATTTTTTTTAAAATATTGATCTTAGAGTGAATAGTGAAAATGCCATTTTTTAGAAAATTATCATTTCTTTCAGTTAAATCAAGTAATTTTAAAATCCCAAAATATTATAAATTGTGTTCTAAATTGAAATAATATCTATTTTATTAAAAATTATCTAAATAAATCCATTTTAATCAAAATTATATTTTATTTTGGTATATGTTCAATTTAATGTTGAAAAACACAATTATTTAAAAACAATTTTTCAATATATTTTATACATTTTTATTAATTTTTTTCTTTCAATTTTATTAATTGAGTCATGAAAAATTCATTCCATATTTGGAATCATCGAGTTAAAAATTATAAAATAGTTTAGTTTAATTTATAATCATAATGAATAGTTACCATGTTAAAGTTTATCACCATGGTAATGGGTAAAACATGTCAATTTATGTTAAAACTATGTGATACAGTCTAAAAATAAACCCAACACATGCCTTTATTTCATTTTAAGAGATTAATTAAACTATATACAGCCTAAATTTGAATATATGGAATTTTATTCCATTTTCCTTTAGTAATGGAATTTATATCATTTTATGTAAAAAATAATGACAAAATGTCACTCTATTTATTTTAATATCCCTAATGTATTTTAATTATGATAAAAAGAAGTTATTTTAAATTATTAATGTTAATATTTATTAGGGACACACTATTTGTATGATAGTATTTTTTATTAATGATATAATGTCCTTAAATTCTTATACAATGATGATATAGTGCTTGTGAAAGAAGTAGACAAATCAAAGTTAATGAATTAAAAAAATAAGAAAAATCATATGTTTTAGATAAATTGGGCAATTACATAATTTTAGTAATTAATTATAAAGTGAAATTATTGGTAAACTTTTGTATATTCTAATCCCATTTATGTCTTTATGTCTTTGAATTAATATTAAATGAATAGTCTCAAAAATACATTTAATGATATTTTAGGATTAAAATTATATTATGAAATAATTCAAAAATAAAATATTTGATATAAAGAATTAAATTAGGATTTTTAATGGTCCAAAATTTCATTTGTGGACCATATTTGATCCACTTTTCAACGTAAATGTAAATTTATGACCCTTAAAGTCTGGAAAATATGTTACCACTGTTAAGGTTAAAAAGAGTTAATGACGAGTTAAACCACAATATAAGGCATGAAATGATACTTAAATATGTATAATTTTTTTGAAGCAATATAGATATTTTCATGTACTAACTTATAAATTATGTCCATCTGGTTCTGATTTACTTGATTAAGGTATATATTGTATTTTATTATTTTATGTAATTTATAGGGTGTACTTTCCCTCACTTATAAAAGAGAACCAATTAACCCCTATTATTCACACATATTTAATCATTTATCTCCACCAATACCTCTGAAATTCATTTACCAATCTTTCTCTCCATGACTTAGAGGATTTGATCTCATCAAAGGACCTGACTAGAAGGCTTAAAGTGTAATCCAAAGGTGGTTTTTTAAGAAGATATATAACTCTTAATCGAGTGTTTTTATTTTATTTACTATTATAACTACTTAAATAATTCTATTAATATTATCATATAATAAAAAAAGTTCCATAAATATACTAAAATGTTATTATTACATAGTTAATTCCCTTAGTCACATCCTTCCCATCCTATGGAAAATAAAAACATTGCGTGCGTGTACGTACGAACTACTATTTCCATGTAGTGGTGTAGTTTGGTTTTCCTCACCATTTTACTTGGATGGATATAAAGGTAAAATTTATGAATATATATAATATTTATGAAACAATTATAATTATAGAGACATAATATATCATCTACCTTATTTCCCTTCCATCTATTGGAAAATGATAATGTCTCTCAAGTGTAAGTGTGGTTTACCACCTCTAAAAAGTGATGTTATTAATTTTTCTATTAATAATATAAATGGATGTTTATGAAATTGAATATAAATATTAAAACATATATTAAGTAAATTATTAAATTTATCAAAATTATGCAACCGTTTGAAAACTCTATTAATCATATAAAATAATCCAATATAATGTTAGAGAAATCGACTGAACAACTTTAAGTTGTTTATGTAAGAAATAGAAATTAAATGAAGGGATTTCAAATGATTATAATATGACCTTAAAAAAATTGTATATAGATAAAAAATTACTTTTTATTTATTAAATAAATTTATATTTATTATAAAGGAGGATCAAACATTTATGTCCAAGAGGAGACATAAGGAAAGGGAATTTTTTTCCTTCAGATTTCCAGATTAATGAGGCATGTTTATATTATGCACTAAATTTTGTTTTTATAATGTATATACCCCAACTTTGAAATATTATATAACCAATTAATATTTATTCATGTTATTTAAATTTTCAATTTATTCTCACTCTTTTTATGGGTTTTGATTGAAAAGTTATTAAAGTTTTAAGTTATTTATTTTACAATCCCATTTTATTTCGGGATTGATTATGCACAGATTTCCTTTGGTGAAAAAATATATGATACTATTCTCCTATAACCCATATAATTTATTTGAATATGTTTTTTGGGTTTAAATGTATATTTTATATTTATTCACTTTTTGGATCAAGAATTAACAAGTAAGTTACATGTAAGGGAAATTCTTTTAAAAATCTTGTTATGAAGCTTTCCTTCTAACTCTTTTTCTTCCATGTAAATATTTTCTTTAAAATGTGTCCAAAAATGTTTTTATTATTACAAAAAGATTTATTTAAGTCATTTTTACCATGTTTTACATTCTATTAAAATCATTAAAAGGGATCTTCTGGTCATTTTTTTAATGAGGCACCTTTTAACAAAGGTGTGAACAAAAATTATTTTATTAACCTACACCATATGAATATATTTTCTCATTTTAATTAATATTAATTTATTTTAAGATACATTTATTATATTTTCATGGTTATTTTTAATTATAATATTTTTTGGAATATTTTTTTAATTTTTATTTAAAATGATATGAAAATAAAAGGCAATTATTTCTTAAAAATTGAAAAGAATTTTGAAAAGTGATTTATTACAACCTTATTACATGAATTTAAAAAGAATTTATATTTAATATTTTCCTTCTAGTATTATTTAATAATGTATTGTTTTTACTAAAAAAACTTCATTTATAAATAAATTTTTGTCTTCTAACATCCTTTACTAAAAATGTTTTATTCATTGTTTTGAGATCATTCAATTTCTTTTGATCATGTACTCTTTCAATCTAAATTAATCATTAGACAATAATTTTATCATTAATTTACATATTTTTAATATAATTGATGAATTCAAAATCATTATTATTTCATTCATGATATTTTAACCATATACCATTTATATATATCGTACTAGTTGAAGAAGCTTATTAAGTTATTTTTTTATAGGGAAATATTAATGTACCATATTATTTATTAAATAAAAATAATTATTGACTTATAATTCCTTTTTAATATGAACTATATTGGTCCTTAAAAATATTTTGAATGTAAAGTATGTGTAAGTTGTGGGCGGGGCATGGTTATAGATATCTCTTTAATGCATCGACATCTCTCATGGGACAAAATATTTTTCCACATTAGATTGTTATTTAGTTTACACATACCCATTAATTAATAATGGTGTCTTTCCTTAATAGTAATATTCCTAATAACTTGTCCAATTCCTTGATTAAACATTCATGAATCGGTGGATATATGAATTTACTTTATTAAGAATTTATTTTACATTATACATGTGATAACTATGTTGATATTATCCATAGGCGTTCATTGAAATAAAATTCTTGATTTAATGACATGTGCTTTGATTATCTTCTCTGACATATTTATTATACCTTTATTATTCAAGAATGAATATAATTTATGAAACCCTTAATAATAATTTTAAGTATATTTTTATTTCTCTTCCTTTCCTCGAGATATGATGAAGGAATATTTCAAGGAATTTCATGGTTTCAAGAAATTTATTCATGATATGTATTTCATTTTAAATTTAATATATAATGAACGTATGTATCTAGTTTTACAAAATTGGTAAATGATCGATCTTGGGTGGCGAGATCCCTTGTATATTATACCAAAGTAATAAGTAAACATAGAATCTAGGTTACTAGAATTGGGGTGTTGTAGTTGGTATCAAAGTAAGCTTAAGAGAACACTTTGGTTCTATATTTTATATTGACAAAACTAAAATGAGCATTATAATAATTACAAAGAGTATTTGTAAACTTTTACCATAATAAATATTTTTTTGAATGATCAAAATTCATTATGAATTTGGGATAACTAAGTGAGTTCCATTTTTCAGTGATGATGCGTAGAGGAATAATGGGATTAAAAATTTGTGGTCAATGCATGGATTACCATATCAAGAATTCCAAAACAATATGTGTTGGAGCTGATAAGATAATGAAAATATTAGGGAAACTGACTTAGGTTCTGATTGATATCCTTGCCCATATGGAGAATCCAAGAATGATATAATATAGAGAGAAGTATCTTATAATTATTTCTATCCAGGTATCTTGATTTATGACAACTAATATGAACCTAAATAAATTTTCTAACAATAATATAAAAGTGGAGTTTCATGATTCTTCAGGTGATAAAGGCTATGGAAGGAAAAAGATTTAATATCCCACTTTTCATGTATGTGGGGGTAATCACATAGGAAAATTTTTAAATGGATCGTGAGTTAATTACATGTTTCTAGAAAAATTCCATCATGCTCATAATTTTAAATTCATGAAAGAATAAATTAATTTCCATTGGTTTAACTATAAGGATATAGGGTGTTTTACAACAAATATACCAAGAATCAAATATGACCTTGACAATTTTGTATATTAATGACATCCAAAAAATACTGTAATTATTATTTAGTATGTGATAATTACATGAGAATTAATCTTGAATATTTAAGATAAAATTAGTTTTTAATAAATTTAATAAATACAAATGTTGATTTTCTGATGTTAATTTTTAAGGAAAAATTTTCTCCTTGGATGGAATATCAAAAGATCTCTTCAAGATAATATGAAATTAAATAATATAACAAATGGATGAATATAACCTTTATGTATTATTATTGGGGGTAATTATGGTTAAATTATAGAATATATGATTTTGATATAGTATTATTTTTCATTGGTAGTTCATTATGAGGATTAAGAGAAAAAATTGAAGGATTGTTCTTATAATATTCATTTAAATGGAAAAATTAGAAAATTTTAGTTTTTGAAACTTGTATTGAATGGTTTCAATCACTCCAAAAAGTGATATTTATGAAAAATTGATATTATTTGAGATATTTATTAAAGAATTTATATGTGACCATTATGTTTATTATGGGATTTGAAAATGTGATACATGGGGATTTTTACTGCATTTTTTATAGAATATCTTTGATAAAATAGTTTTTAGAATATGTTATTAGGGAATATGTGACTATTTATGTTATAAAAGATGTTTTCGGGATTAATTTTTATATAGATTTATTCATACTTATTATTATTTTAGCTTGTTCTAACCATTTTAGTTATATAAATGAGAAATAATTTTTCATATTATGGTTGATTAAAACATTATTTTAGTGCATTATTTTTGTAAATTTTATCATGATCATGATGATGCACATATAAAGAAAGAATTATTGCTATAAAATGAGAAGAAATCATATAAGTAAATTTTATCATATTTTATGTCATAATTGTAAAGGAATTTATTAATCTCAAGAATACTAATGATAAATCTATCAAGTCTTATTTGAAAATTAAAACTCAACCCCCAAGGTAATTTTTTAAATCTAATTTGAAAGTACGAGTCTTATAGAGATACACGCATAATAAGTTTCCTAGTCATAACCTAGAAATTACAGTTTATGATAAAATCTATATATTATTTTATGAATATGTTATATTTATATTAGAAAATAAAAATAAAAATTGTGAGGGTAAAATTATATAAGGAGAGGATAATTCAACACCCTCATTTAAATTTTCATTTAAAAATAACATTTCGATCAATAGTGTGTAGAACATGGAACACTGATCTTAAACGAACTAAAAAACAATATTATTTAAACATGGTTCTTATAACATAGTCTTTGGGTTGATAACAAATTTATTAAAAATATGTATAAAGGATTTATATAATGATTTTTTTGACTAATTCAAATAAAAAATTAATCAGTTTTTGATAAAGTTATTTTATACATTAAATGGCACTTTAAAAAAAATCATTTCTTTTTGTGGATAAATATTATAATAATTTATTAAAACTTTTAGAAAATATATTTGAAAATTTTTCATCCTTTATAAAATTATTTTATCGAAATATAATTAAGATTAAGTTTCAATAATTCTTAAAGAGATTGATTTTGAGTGAATAGTAAAAAATACCGATTTTAGAAAATCAATTATTTATTTTCTTTAAATAAATTAATTTAAAAGTCACATTATGTTTTTAATTTTGTTTTAATGTAAAATATAATAAATTTTGTTAAATATTATCTATATAATTTCAGGGGAATAAACATAAAATTTTATTTTTATTTAAGTTCAATTTTATTATTAAAAAAAGTAATTTAATAAAAGTATTTTTTATTATGTTTTATGAATTTGTATTAATATTGATTTATTAAACTTATAGAAGTTTAATAATGAAAAAATTATTCTATATTTGGAATCAAAATGTTCGAATTTGGTAAATAGGTAAATTTCATTTTTTATCATAATGAATAGTTACCATGGTAAATGTCTATCACTATGGTAATGTGTAAAATAAATAAATTATGGTTAAAACTACGAGATAAGGTCTCAAAATCAACCCAAAACTTAAATTTGTTTCATTTCATGATATGAATTCAATCATACCAATATTGACATCGATTATATGTCATTTTGGTTCTAGTTTCCTTTAATAATGATATTTTTATTATTTTAATTAAAGAATAAATACAAAATGCCACTCACATTCTTTTAGTACCTATAATATTTATTTATTAAGATAAAATGTTATTAAAATATATTATAAAGGTTTATTTTTAATATGAATATATTATTTTTAAATTTTAAATTATTTTCAAATTTTAGTAATGATGTAATTTCCTTAAATGCTTACGCAATTTCGAGAATGTGCTTATACAAGCAAGAGAAAAATCAACGTAAATAATTTAAAAAAAAATAAAATTATTATATTTTGCATTAATTATGGTATTAGTGGAATTAAATAAGTAATAATTAATTATAATTAATGGTAAAGGTGTTCATATTTTAATTAATATGGTGTCTTGATTCCTTTGAAGTCAAATTAAATTAATCGTTATCAAAATTATTTTAATGAAATTTTATGATAAAAAATATTTTATTTAATGATTTAAAAAAATAAATAAATATGAAATGTTCTATGTTAAATGTTTTAAAATTTCATCCATGGAATTGTTTTGTCCAACTTTTTACCATATAAGTAAATATATGGCCCTTAAAGGCTAAAAAATAAATTATCATGGTTAAGGTATAAATGACGTATCGAGGGGGTTAAACCATAAGATAATGTTTAAAATGAAATTGAAAAATGTTTAAAATTTATTGGTTGAAGTTTTTTCTAAATATTCATTTCATAAATATTAAATTATAGAATTTTTTTCCACTTTACATGATTTTGATACATATTATATTGAATTTTTTTAGTAATTCCATGTGCGTCGTTTCCCTAACTTTTAAATGGGAACCACATATCCTCTCTTATGAGCACCTATTGAGATAATTATATTAAAAAATACCTACCCAAATACCTTAAATAACTTCCCTTACATGTCTTATACTCTTTGTTCTCATCAAAGGACTAACATATAATGCTTAAGGTGTAAGTTAAAGGTGGTTTTTCGTAGAAGAGTTATAACTCTTAACTGTGTGTTTTCAATTTATTTCCTATTATAACCACTTCAAATCATCTATAACCAACCTCATATAATGAAATAAGTTTGTTCCATATAATTAAATGTTATAATAATGGTGGAACATACCTTATTCCCCTTTCCCCCATCCTCTGTCTAATTAAAATATCGCTCACACGCATGTATGACCTATCATCGCCACATAACGACATAATTCATTTTTCATAACCATTATACTTAGATTCTTATGAAGGTAGAATTTATGGATATGTAATATATTTATTACATAATAATTATCTTTTATATATAATATAAAATCTACCTTCTTACCCTTTCATTCATCGTAAAATGATAACATTTCTCATGCCTATGTGTGGAATAGCACATCCACGAAGAGATTGATATGATTATCTATTTTAACTATGAATGGATGATTCTAGAATTTTATACAATGAAAATAAATTATAATAATGAAATTATTAACATTCTAAAAATGATGGAATCATTTCATAAATCCTTTAACGACATATAATATTATAAATCAATTTTAGATAAATTGGTCGAATAACAATAAGTGCACGACATAAGAAATAATTTTTAAATAAATGAATTTCAAATTATTTTAAAAGGAAATTTATGAATAAAATATATACTAGAAAGTTTTTTAATGAATTAATTAAATATTTAAATTCTTTATACATGAGTATCAAACCTATATGACAAAGTGGAGATCCATAGTAAGGGTAAATTTGCGCCATTTCCACATTAAAGAGACTTATTTATATTATGAATCAAATTTCATTCATATTGTGTATATACCACCCATTTGAAATATTATTTCATTAATTACTCTTTATTAATGGTATTTAAAATGTTAATTCATTTTCACTATTTTAGGTATTTTGATTCAAAATTTATTAATGTTGTAAGAGATTTATTTTAAAATCTCATTTTATTTTGGGATTGTTTATGTAAAAATTTCCATTCTGTAAACAATATGTTTATAATATCTATAAATGAATATATTTTATTCTTATCTAATTATGTGTTTTATTTACATATCTATTTTCTATTTAATATTTTGTTAGATCAAGAGTCAATAAGTAAGTTACATGTAAGGGACTCTCTTTTGGGAATCTTTTTTTGAAGTTTTCCTTCCAAATATTTTTTTGTCTCTGTCCATATTTTCAATAAAATGATTTCAATAATATTTTTACTGTTATAAAAATATTTAATAAAGAAATTTAACCCATTTTTAATTTCTATAAAAATATTTAAAATGAATCTTCTTGTCATTTTCTGAATGAGGTACTTTTTACTAAAGGTGTGAAAAAATATTTATTTTAATGTACACCAACATAAATGACTTTTCACACTATAGTGAATAATATAAGATTTGATGTATTATTTAAAATTTCTATGGTTATTTTCAAATAATATATTTTTCTCAATATTATTGTAATTTTTATTTAAAATTATTTAAAATGAAAATATATTATTTTCTTTAAGGAATGAAATGAATTTTGAAAAGATATTTATGACTCTGTTCTTAAATAAAATTATAAGGGAGTTATTTATAATGTATTTATTATTATTTATTTTCAAAAATTATCGGTTTCACTAGAAAACCTTCAAATATGATGAATTTATGGTTTCTATCATCCGTTACTGATAATATATTTTACCTTAATTTTAGATCATTCAAATTATTTTGATCATATTATTTATCACTCTCTAATATTCAATAGATTTTATTTTTCTCCTTCAAATCAATATTTTAAATACCATGGATAAATTAGGAATCCTTTATATTAATTTGACGACGTTTCAACCATATTTCATTTCTATAAATGGTATCAATTGATGAAATATTATTAAGTCTATTATCTCATTTATTGGATAAATATAAATGTTCCATATTCTTGATTTAATATGGATAATTGTTGACATATAATTAATTTTGAGAATTAATTTTATTAATCATTCAAAATATCAGTGTTGAATTGGATTGGAAAGTGACAGTTGAGACCAGATTATAGATATCCCCTCGATGCATTGACAAATCTTATGAGAAAAAATATGTTAAAACATTATATTTGTATTTAGTTTAAACCTAAAAATTTATTAATAATGAGATATTAGTTGAGAGACCTCGATGGTAATATTCATTATAAATTGGATATGTCCTTGGTGGAATGTTCTTTAATTTCTATATTTTTGGATATCTATTATTAAAAAATCAGTTACCATTATCCATGTGATTTCTATATTGATTTTATCCATTGATGTTCATTGAAATAATGTTTTTGATTGAATGTCATGTGTTTTGATTATACACTCTTCCATATTTATATGGTTTTAATTATTCATGTCAACTTCTTCTATATACAAACCTTAGCTAATATCTGAGATCACCCTTTATTCATTTTTCTTTCCCTATGATGTGACTAATGAATCATTGGATAATTTGTAAGGATCCTAGAATGTTTTTCAGAATATGTTTTTAATTTACAATGTAATATAGATGTAACGGATGTATCTAGTTTTCCAAAAATATAAATTGACTTATCATGGGTGGTGTGATCCATTGTATCTTGTACCATTGTAATATTTGAGCTCCAAATATTGGAACTAGATTTTAGGTGTTATATCCTCTCTATTTTTATTCATAGAGGAATCCTGAAATTGTCATGATGTACCACCATCTTAGAGAATATTTGTGGAACTTACTGAAGAAGGACATGGAAACCACAACCCATTCCTATACGATGAAATCCTCAATGTTTTCCCTGAAACCAGTGTCTATTGGTAAAAAATTTGTAGAATTGTTACTAAAATCTTAGTGAATGGATACGTTGGCTTCTACACCATCTCTTGGGTCCCTGGTCCTGGAGATGAACCCAAATAATTTACACTCTATCTCCCTATACCCCAAACTAATCCCCACACAACTAATAACTCCAATCACCATCCCTAAGATAAAACCTCTTTTGATACCACTCAATCAAATTTTCAGCTATCGAGGCCCCAAATAGGTCAAAGAAATGAAATAAGTGGCACCCTAATCCTACAAAAAATAGGATAGGGGTTGGGAACTAGAACCGAGTTGGAGAAACACACAAATGGGTGGCCTTAGCCCAATGCACCTACACACACATCTCAGTATATACCAGATTAACACAATAAAAAATTAACTAGAATAATAATTGCCTTTATGAAACTAATATTTTCATATATTTTATAATTTAATTCATTCATATTAATCCTAACATAGTGTTATTTTATTGGCCATTGTATCATTTTCACGTGTTTGTGATGTTTTGAGATTAATTGTAAAAATAACCTTATTTTCGAATTTAACTATTTTATTTTTATTCCGCATTTCATTCATAACTTATGAACTGATTAAAATTTAAAAATTACATTTTTAGAGTTTAATACAGCTTTATCTTCATTTTATAATTCTTTACTGAATGCTCAATCAATTATTTAGAGGCCCAAAATCACCTCACAATCGGAGTCTTGAAAACTGGGCATAGATCGAGACATATTTGAACATGGGAATATTGATCAATGTGGGTATGTCCAATAAAGATAAAATTGGACACGTAAGTGTATAAGAAATTAGTTATCAACATTCATGATGGATTAAATCCACGAATTTGTTGTTTTAAGGGTAATAGTGGCTTGGTAATTTGATGTTTTTAAATATAAAGAGTCACATGGAACGAATTAATATCATGGAGTAAATAGGACATAACATATTCATTTAATGGAAAATAAATCTTAAATGTTTAGGGTTCACATGGGTGTCAATGTGGAATAACTTTCAAGAATATTCCATTCTAAAATTCCTCCATTACTGGCGTCAAAAAAGGCTCGAACATCTAGAAGACAAAATTGGAGTGAAAATTTATATCCCATTTTCTCCATAAATACTTATCTCATATCCCTTTATAAATGATATAAATTCTAAGGTGGAAAGGTGTATTTTAGTTTTTGTAATAGTTTTTCATATTTTCAATATATATTATCTTAGTAATCTTCTTCTTCTATGCATTTATGTTCTTTTGAATTTTATGTTTCTCCCACCATAATTATTTTATATCCAAGTTTATGGAGAGATAACCTTCACCGTTGTTCGAGGGGGGAAGTGTTGGTGTTTGAGTTTGTTGAAATTTAATTATTTATCCTATATTTTCTGAGATTTTTGTAGTGGTTAAATTTATTATGGTGAGATTTTCCTCCAATTTCTGTAATATTGTTTTCTTCCTCCCCATTTAATCATTTTCATTCTCATTGATATCTAAGTCATTCAAATATTAGAGTTTGGACTTGGTACTAATGTGGAAGAGATTATTTCTACAAGCAGAGGTCTTAGTGTAGGGTAATACCATTCAAATGACAGGGTTTAGAGTAAAAGGTTTGAATTATACATTGAATATAATAATACACAATTTCTTTTGAATGATAATGATAAAACCACCATGAAACCATGAGAAAAATGGTTTTTGTCTACTGACATATTTTTTTAATTTCTTCCTTTTATTTATGTTTTTTATTTTCATATTTATATTAAATTATATTCATATTAACTGAATATTTAATACACCCCTTTTATATAAGTTTTATAGTTTTATATTAGTTAGTTTAAAATAGTGACAGTAGAATGGATGTGTGTGTTAGTCTCATCACTATGATCGACCCTAGGGTGCACACTATGGTGCATTATTATGAAAAAAAGAAATTAATTGATTAGTGGTTCATGAAAAATAACTATCATCATGAATTCTAAAACCTCTTGAACTTCACAATGAGTAAGGAAATAAATTCATGTTAAAGGTTAAAAAATACAATTCTAATAACCAACAAGAAGGCCCATCCTAGAAAGATGAGGGAAAATAGTATCCACACAAAATCATCAGTCCATCTAGAATCTTACTATTAAAATAATTGATAAGAACACATAGAAACACTAAGTACACCTATATCTCTTTCATATAGCCTATGGTCTGTATCATTCATGACTTGTGTGGGTGAAGCCAAATCATGGGTATGTATAGACAAACATAGTAGGACTCCCAAAAATTACTACGAAGTAAAAAAATCAATCATAATATCAGCATGAACCTATAACCATGAAGGTAACATAAGAGATAACACCTTGATATCCTCAAAGAAGGATACACTTACCAGTGTAAAGTCTCAAACTCAAAACTATCCAAAACACTCATCATCCGTAGACTCTAATCCAAAAGTCTCAAATAGCTACAATGTCATTCCCCCAGATGATATTAGAGGATCCATGTTCCATGATTATGGATGAAATAAACACTCCAATGGTAGATCCCATATCCTATTTAATGTATATTAAGGAGAAAAATCCTACATCAATAGAGGATCCATTTACCATTAAAGCTCTCTGGATGGGAGAAATTCTACTCTACCAATAGAGGATCACGTACCTATATATGTGTGTGAAATACCTAAGTATATAAAATTATTCAGTTGAAAGATTCAAAAAACATACTTATATGGGACAAATTCTACTCACCAAGAGGATCCTAGTACAAATAGGTGAGATAACAACTCCAATTGGGAATTTTGATGGGGGAAGCCTTTTTAAACGAATGTTTTTTATGAAAAAGGGAAGAACATATAATTTTATATTATTAAACGATGTATTGTCCCATTTTGGACACCTAGAAATATTCTATAATTCTATATCAAACTTCTAAGCCTCACTTCATGACATGTAGAAGGTTCCCACATTGCGTGATAACCACCAAGGTACTTAGTGTGAACCCTATATACTCGAGTTGTGTCCCTATAAGAGTATAAGTGGTGTGTCCCAAAACACATGGTGTGTGGGGAAACACAACTCCCTGGGCATGTACTCCTCAGTACACACCAAACTAGATGGGTTAGGGTGACATGGCCATGTGATATTTAACTCCCACAGAAACCCTAGTAACTATATTAATAATAAATAAAACAAGATTCCTTTCAAAATACATTATATATAGTCATAAGTTTTTTAGAAAGAAATCAATATGATATATCTTCCATGTTCAATGCATCCTTCATTAAATCTTCCATGAATCATGTCAGTAACTCTTGAAAACCATGTTATCTTCCATAAATTTCTACCTAAAAGCTAGATTATGTCAACCATTTATCATAAAAATGTTTCAATATTGCCTTATATAGGAAAACCACAATCTATTACACCCTTTCTCATAAATATATCTTCAAATAGACATACTCCTAATTTCTGTTATCATCATCTAGTATTTTCTATGCCAAAATCCCCATTTCAAATCCATGAACAATGATATGTGAAAATAAAAAGTGATCTCAAAATGAATTTTATACGTAAAAAAGATCTAACCACCAGTGAAAGTGAATACTAGTGATGAAAATTCATATAATGGTGGTATAAATCTAAAAAACAACCAAGTGATAAACAGACATTGGATTTATTTTTCTGTCCATTATTCATTGAATGAAATAAAATAACCAAGGTAAAAATGATCATTTTGTGAATGATGTTTAAGAAGAATAATAAAATAAATAAATTCCTAAATCAATATTCTATAAAATTATTGATTTATGATTAATTTTCATAATACTAATCTATAATTTCATCGATATCAAAAATAGGGATAAAAATCATAAAATAAAGTCCTACCTCAAGAATGAATCTATCAATGGAAAAGAATGAAATCCATAGAATTCTATTTGAATATTTCTCATTCAATCCATGATATATATATGAATAATAAAATCCCATGTTGTTTTCATAGATGATTCCTAGACACTAATACCTCCACCAATGTTAAGACTATCATGAGACCTCAATACATCACTCACATTATCTGAGGTTTCGAGGTTCCCCATAGGGATTCATCATAGTGAGTATTAAATAAAAAACACCTATGTTAATGATAAATTAAATAAATTAATTAAATATGATTAGTATTTTATTTAATTTATTTTATTCTTTCCTATAACAATGTATCATCCCATGTTCAGTGTGATCGAAACTTTGGTCATCCCTAGCATAAAATACACATTTTAAAATCAATAGCAGTCTCAGTTTTCTAATCTAAGGGCACGATCATAAGATATGGACTAACACACATATGAGTATAATATATATTTTAAAAAAAACATAAATAATATCCATTGTGGTTAAAAAGACCCTCAATAATTACTCCATTACTAAAATAAATTTCAAGGGCATTCATAAAAAAATTCAAAGGTCCCAAACACGACAATCAGGGTAATAGATTTAAGAAGTATACATGATAGTATTCTCAATACATTACGAATCAAAAATAATTAAATAAATAATAATTCATATGTGTAAATAAAATAATTTACAACACATGCACTTGATTGAGAGTCACAACTCCATCAACGTAATCTTCACTTATCTAGATTTAAATAGTTATATTTTTCTTATGTAGTTTATTTTATTTATATAATTTTCTATTTTGATCACATTCAAATTTCATCTACTTAAACATTATTAAAAGATGATATTACTAATATCTACATACAATTTCCATATGCTATTGACTCAACTTCAACTACTACAATAGTTATTAGGTTACAAATTTTATAAATTTGGTGCACCATAATAGCACCTACAAAATTGTGAGTTCCATTTTTAGGGATAATTATAGCATTATAAAGTCCTTAATATTGAGTGATTTAATATAAAACTAAAAAAACTCATAAAAATATATTACAACTCTGGGTACTTTTACCATTTTAGTAAAAAATCAAGACACATGAAGACAAAAATGGCATAGTCAACATGACACGTTTACAAAAAACACTCATCCTACCCACCCACAATGCATGGTATAAATTATAACTTGTCACCTACCATGATTTATAGAGGAAATTATTAAAATTTTAATGATGATTATTCATGTAAATTTCATAATATATTGTGTAATTGTTTTCCATATTATGATATTAGTTCATTATCAAAATATTATTATTCTCAAAATAGAGATATTTTAAAAAATATAGTGATAAATAATTCATAGACTCTAACTAGTTTATATGACCTTTTAGAGAAATTTTAAAATGTGAAAGAATATTTTCAAAACCCTACAAAACATGAACCACCATGTACACTAAAGGATGATACTAAATTTAACCAATTATTATATGAATCCATTACTTTAACAGTATAGTACACATTGTTTATAAACATGATTGAGATAAATATAAGGTTTGAAATTTAAAAAGGAAATGAAAATTTTGGTTCTAAACTAAAAAATATAGAAAATCAAACGTGTCATCTTGATAAATTGACCTCCTCATAAAAACGTGACACCTAGACCTAGAACATTTTTTTATTAGGAAAGTGTGGTAGAGGTTCCACTTTAACAAAATACATTTCTTGATTCTGATGATGATTCTATATTAATTGACCATTCTTCATATCACACCATAGATTAATAAAAAACATAGTTTTATTCTTATATTCCAATAACATTTCAAGAATACGAGAGCTTGGTCTTAGACTCTGTTAGATATAATGGTCCATCAGAAAATGTGATTTCATGTCCCTCACTCATGAGTTCACAAACCTAATTTCCTAAGGTGGAAATGGATTCCTTTTTTTTTATATCTTTTTATAAATTTTTAGGAATATAATATATTTATGTTTATGGAGGATAATGAATTGATATTTTTCATTACTTTTATATAGTTATAATTGAACCAAGATACCATGGATTGGTATATACAAGAGGAAGATTCTTCTAATAACCTCAAATAACCTCATTATTAAGATCACTATGAGTTAAACACATGTTCCAAAAAAATAGTGCCTGAAATAGTTTAGGGTCCAAACAATATGCTCATGATTATACCATAGGACACTTAGAACATTTTATAAACATTGGAGGAATATAATTACTTAGAGGATTTTATGTTCTTGTTAACACATATTCCAACAAGAAAACATATGAGGGTAATATTGAAGGAAATATGATTTAAAATATAATTCAGGGAATAATATAGCCACCTACTCAACTTGATATTCCCCACATACTCTATAAATTTAGGTTAATATCACATCACATGAAATATACATAGATGGTAAAAAAAATCATAACCTACTAGTATTGAATGAAACTATAGAATATGAAATAAGTTTCAGACTAGAAAATTTAAATATTTTCATCGTCATTGTTGAAAAAAATAGGTGATATGTTTCAACCAATATGTTAATTATTTTATGTGATGGATACAATCCAATTACTATAGATGTTTGTAAAGGAAATATTTTCCCCTATGCACACACAAAGAGGTAATATTTATTATTTTCATGATAAATTTCTATACCCCAAATTAAATTATTCCCTACGTTTCTATTCATGTGGTTATTTAACCACCTTTTAAAATGGGCTACTTTTTTTATTCCACACACATATTTTTCCAATAGGTTTTCATTGAAAAATCCTGTTGATTGTAGGATAATTACCTTCTGAATTAACATATTCGACAATTCAATTTATAAAAAAACAAATACACATTATACATTTAAATTTTAATTTGGTGGAGTTTTATAAATGTTTGAATAGATAGGAAGTAAAAATAGTGATTAATGTAATGAAACCCATCATTATTTAATCATTATTTCACTATATTCTAATTTATTTCATTTAGTTTTTATGTAATAAAATTGAATTCATTAGCTTTAACCTATTTTTTTCTAACATAATAGTGGATTTGAATTCATCTCATATATATTTATCACCCAAAGTTTTATCAAATTATTTCGTTATATCATTTATATGATGTAGATATGAGTTTTATATGTGTATATTTTACCATATACATCAATTTTAGAGTATTATTGAATACAAAAAGACCTCTATGTATCTATCTGTAATTACTCAGGGAGGTGTTACTCCTTTTGTTATATTTTATTTACATTTATAAATACACCATGTAAAATAATTAATTAATAAAAAAACGAGAAAATATAACATTCTAATCATATTTAAATCCACATAATTTTTTTTATTATAGTATCATAGTCAGGGATACAACACTTTTTAAACTTGTTATTTTCTGAGTAGATGAGTCCTATTTAAAATTAGTTTATAATTTATATAATAATTTTAGATGAATATTGATAACATTATATGATTTTAAAAAGTTTTTTTAATCTTGTTTAATTTTGAGACACATAATTACACTAATGATCATCAAGGAATCTTACATCATATTTCTATACTCATAAGGACTTGCCCCATTTTTTTGTATCACTTTCTATTTAATTTTTTTTCTCAAGGGATCATAACCTTGTTATGGATTTTATATTGTTACTTGTTTTTCATAAAAATGATATGAATGTTGATTTTTTTTAAAATAATTAAGAAAATTATTTATTTTGTTCAACCCCATTGAATAAATGAGATGCGCTTACATTTTCTTCACTGTGTAGCCCTTAGAGTCCAAGAAGACTCCATTTTAAGATAAACCCAAATCCCATATCATTCCATTCCCATATCTTGAATATTTTTATGATGGTTTTTAATCTATGTATGGGGGAAAGATTCGTTCATGGAGAGGTTTGTTGGAGAGATATGAACTACTTTTTTTCACATATATAGACATTATCTCACATTATTATATGTGTTTATTTTCATAATATATCAATTTATTACACATATATTTTTCTATAAGAATATAAATTTTTTGGTTCAAAAAATGAGTACACATGTGGTTATTATGTTTTAAACATCACATTAATGGATACATATAGAAGTTATGTCTCATTAATTCAGTATATTAAGAGTATTTATATGAGGAAAGTTCATTGAGTTTCTTTTACTTATGATATACTTGTGTATTTTTTATATAGAACATTTTATTATATTTATTTATGAGGGATGTAGAGTTTTTTATCACTTATTATTATTATTATTATTACATTTTATGCAGTTTTATCCCTTTATTCATATAGCTCATTTTTATATCATCATTTAACTGTGATAAGAAACAATTTAACTGTGGGGGAGTGAGATTTTTAGGGATACACTTTGATTGATAGATATCATGCATATATTTCATTATTAAACCCTCATCTTACACAAAATTTTTATTTTTTTTGAACCATCTTCACAAAAATTCAAAGATAATTTGAACCTAATGAAATTATCTCAATATTGGTGAAATATTTTGAAATCAAATTAGTGGATCTATGAAATTCCTGGAAATAACATGTTAAGCATTCATGTGTATGTGAATTGAGTATATATTTGATTCAAATTATCTTAAGTGATAAAAGTTATGGTGAGTTAGGTCACATTGATACATGATCATAGATTCAGGTTTTGAAAAGAATATAGGTGAAGGAAAAATTATTATTTAAAATTAGAGTTTCAAAGGAATCATGATATTTTAGGGGTAGAAGGAATGATTTTTTTGAACTTGTAGTAATGTTGTTTTAACTCAGAGGTGTTTTCATTATGTTCTTTCTTGATTTTTTCCCAAATGTGTAAACTTTTATGTGTGGGGGGATTTATGAACATGGAAATAACACATAAACTTTTACACTTTTGGGAAAAAATCAAGAAAGAACATAATGAACATGGGGTGGTTGATCATGTGTGTGATCATGTGTGTGAGGGGATTTATGAACAACTCCTTGTATGTGAAATAGTTTTCATCAGATTTTCAGTTATAATTGTTAACCATGGGGTGGTTGTTGACGAATTTGGCTTGCATTATTATTCATAGTGATTTATAGTGGCTGTTAGTGACACATTTTATATTTTGGTTTCTATTGTGTTCACATTTGGATGTTATTCATGTGATTAGAAAGAATTAATGGTGCTTTCATTTGTGTTTTACAAATAGAAAGAAACATTGTTTTGGTGTTTTAAAAAATTTGATGGCATTTTCATGTTATTATTTTGGAACAATATTTGATTGCCAATATATTAATATTAATTGGATGCTTATTTATTTAATTAAATATGTCAATTTAATTTTTTATCTAGGATTTATACAAATTATTTTGTTCCAACATTTGTGATATTTACTAAGTAATCATGTGTGATATAATATCAATAATTTTATTTATTTAGTTTTTTATCATGTGTGTGATATAATTGTAAGTTTCACCTGAGCGAATTTTAAATATATAATCATTTTAATTGAAAAATATATATTTTGTGTTATTTATATGCAAACTTCCATAAGTGAAACCAAATATGTAATCTTATGTGAGGTATCCTCACATAGATTAATATATTTACTTTATTAGAAATGAGTTTTGATAATTCAATAATTTATTCGACTTGAATCATCAAGAAAATAATCCAATTAGAGAATCTGTGGTTAGATGATTTTTTTTGTGAAAAATTAGAGTATCATATAACCTTAGATAGTGAGAGATGATAAAATTCAATAAAATTTATAATTAGTTGGAATTAAATAAATAAATAGTTAGATGAGGGAATAAAAGAGATTGAATCACATGCAATTAAACTTGAGCCCCAACTCTCACACAATCATAATAACCTACCTCACTGTAAATAATTTTATTTTTTTGGTTTGTTTATTTTATTTTTGGAATTACTATTTTTAATAAAATTTAAAATTTATCTATAAAATAATTATTCAAATAGGATATTATTAGTGTCTACACACATTCTCTTTGTGATATTGACCCCACTTCCATTGCTATTGTAGTTAGTAGGTAATTTTGTTTTTCAAAATTTGGCTATCCATGAGAGTGCATGCCAAAAAACTATGAATGTATATAAAGATTTGGATTTCATGGGTTCTCCATAGGCTTTATATTCTTCATTACTTGAGAGTGGTGTAATTATCTTTTTTCTATATCTTGAGATCTATTTGGACTGATTGAGACGTGGATGCTATGATATATTAATGTGAATACCTTGACCTTAGTACTATATTAGTACCAAAATATTAGTGATAATTATAGTAGTTGGGATCTTTTTTCTCTATAGAGGTTGAATTTTACTTTATATCAAATATATATTTTATTATTTTAGAATATGATAGGTTCCCATCATTTTATGATGAGACCACCACCTATGTTTAGAATGTGGGTGTGACCCAGCATCGGGGTAGTATTTGGACCATTTAATGGCCACATTAGTAGACCCTTAACCTATCATCTATATGGTTATGGATGATACAAATATAATATATGGGACTTTTTTAGTTGAGGTTATGGTATATGTTGTTTTTTTGGATGCACAAGTGGTGGATTTGGATATAATAGATGTGGAATTATAGAAGGATATGGGTTGGAATAATGACATTTTACATTAATACTTTTTATATGGGGAGAATCCTTTGGGTGATTCATCAAGTAGATCTATTGGACTTCAACCATCCACTATGATGGTCTCAATTTTCATGTTTATACATTACACTCATGGATTCACTAACATCCTCTTTTCACATTGAAACTATTATGGTTCTAGTGGGGAAACCCATTGCATATTTTACAGTCACCTATACTTGTACACATTATATAATCAATTCATTTTAATTTTATTTTTATAGAGTAATGTTGGTCGTGGTGTTATATAGATTTATATAGGATAATTGGGGGTTTCACCATAGAATCATCAACTTATATCATATAAAATGAATAAAGTTCTAATGGGGGTGGTGTTATCTAATATTTGATTATAGGATATTGTGTTCACTATTTCATTGGTAGTTATCATTTTTATACTTTTATGGTTCCTAGAATTTATGTATATGATTAATTTCTTTGTTTATTACTAATGTTATATATATATTATTCATTCCATGGGTTTTAACATTTATTACTTATGTTTAAATACTATTGGGTAATTTATTCCATAAATTTGATTTTACCCACATAATTTTCTTCCATACCATAGATTATTAGATCCAAGATTGGGGTGTTACACTTATACATTCATATAGTCTTGTTAGGGGCCTCAGTGGAATAATATCATGAAATATTTGTATCGAAAAAGATTTATGATGTTGTTTTGAGTATACACATGTATCTATAATATGGTATTGATAAGGTTATTATATTTTAAATCCAATATATTAAGTAGGCAAGAGAAATTGGCTATAAAATTAAATAGACTCTACATTATATAAAATAACCTTAAACACCTATGAATCATTTTTTGGGGGAAGTGTATTGGAAAAAATTAATAATCCTAGGTATGATATATAAATATTTAATTTTCATTTAGGTATTCGAAATTATGTTTTCTAATGATGGGGTGATGTAACACATCAAATAAATTTAGGATTAATAAGTATATATTAATTTTCATCCATGTCCTTCTATTTCTAATGATTATATATGGTTCATTATCAGAGGGTTTTTTCATGGGGACATAAAGTAAGCAATTATAGCTAGTCATCAGAGGGTTGAACTTGTAGACTTGAAAATGGATGAGGATTAGGATTAAAAATTCCAACATTTAAAATGAATTTTATCATAGTGATATGTGGAATTATAATTTAATGAGGTTATTAGGTGTTAAATATACAGTATTGAGATAACATTCTGATTTGTTCAGGTGAAAATGAATCATTATATTCCCTAGAAATGATTTTGTTTCAAGGAAAACTATACATTAGTGGGAACATTTATGGGAGAGATATATTAGAAAATGGTTTAGTAAAACGTGAATTAAGATGGCCTAAATAGTGAGTTACAATTTTTAACCCTTACAATCATGTTTTAAATGGGGTTGTTCACCACCATTTTGGGGATATCCATTATCTAAGAGTTCAGTGTGAGATTTATGAGCTTAGTACATTATTCACTATATATATTGATTGATTATGTGTTATTGTAAAATCATTTGAAATTTTTGATTCATCTATATATTCAAATTCAAATGAGTTCTTAAATCCTGAATACTTATAAAAATGTGATAGAGTGAAAAAATATTACAGAGAGTTTATTTATTTAAACATGTTCACATAATGATCTGTACTAGAGGGATAGTGGCTAAATTGGGGCTAATTCTGAAGGGGAGTATTTTATTTAGCAGGTTAGCGATGTTTTTTGAGTGAATATTTATCAAGAACCAACATAGTCTTAGTCTTTAAAGTGAATAGTTTATGACCATTGGGTGATAACCAAGGTCTTGTTTAATTCTTATGAGGGAGTATGGACTATTGAAAATATGAGGGGAAATAAGGTAATATAGTAGTGTAAGGTACAACCTATTAATTTTTACAACTCATTAATAATATATTCTTTATCAAAAATGGTTTTCATAGTATCCATATTTCTCTAATAAATAGAAATTTTCATTATAACAACAAAACAAATTAATTGATGTCATTATAGGTTACCAATTCAAGGAAGAATTGATCATGGGAAGAAATCATTTGATATAATATATCCACAATAGAAACTAATTTTTCATAATAATCCAAATTTTAGGCTTCAAGACTTCCATAGAAGAGCAAAACACTTCGGGTAGTTGAATTTGTTTGAAGTGGGTAGTGGTGGAGTTGAAATTAAGGCTGAGGATACTCTAGAATATCAAATAAGAGATCTAAACATTAATCATCTTATTAATTTTTCTCTTATTAGGTATCAATTTTAGATGATATTGTATTCATGTGGATATCATGTATGGTCTTTATATTTTTAAATTACATCCCTTCTATATTTTTAGTGACATTGGGTTATTTTATAACTATAATCACATTCCTTTATTTTGTTATTTTTTGGAGTCATATTTTTTGAATAGATATAAATTTTATATTTCATTATATGGTTGATTTTTTCACTGGTTTTTGGAGATTATTTATTATTATGATCATAACTTGATACTAATTTATTATAAAAGAAAATGTTTTTGAGAAATAAGAAAGATATGACCTATTTTCTCTTTGTATGAGGCGAGTTTTGAAATTTTATTGTGTATTTGTTTGTGATCTATAGTTTTAATGGTTTATAAAATATATGGATAATATAGGCTGATATAGTAAATATATCAAAGGTTACATGTCAAGGGTATTTCTATTATATAGGTTTTTTGATAAATGATTAAAAATTTTCATAGTAAATTTCTCTTCTGGGTTCTTTTGATCTTAGTAGTTTTTTTATTTTCCTATCACATTATATTTTTATCGATTTTTAGTGGTAAGTGTTGTTAAGATTTGGGTTTTCTATGTTTTTTGATTATTTTATTTTGTGATATTTTCCATTAGTAAGGATTCTAGGTAGAGATGTCTCCTTTTACTTTTATTTTGATGAACTTATTATTGATCATTGATTGAGTTTTATGTGTTTTTAGTTATAAGTTCGAATTGATTCCCAAGTTTTTTATAGTTTTCTTATCTCATGATTTTATAATATACTTTGAAGTTATTCTTTAATATTAAATTTGAGATAATATGGATTTAGGATGATATTTTTAGAGATAAAATGTATTAAAGGTGGATAGGCTACATATATTTTTTTGTTAGTGGTGGATGATTTTAGTAATGTTTTAATAATTATGATATAGAAAAGTTTTAAACTTATGAATTCTTTAATGTCTTAAAAAATATGAGTTTTGATGTTTAGGAAGAATATAGTGTAAAATTATTCATTTTTTACTCTAGGGAAAAAATTAAACTTTTCCCAAGTAAATTGTTTTAGACATAGGATTAAATTCCATAATTAATATTGAAATATTGGGTTTACCTTGGGGTATGAGTTTCTTTTGTTATGAGAAAGTGAAATTTTAGTCCCTTTTTGTGGTATAAGGGAGTTATGGTGGTAGTTGAGATATTTTTCTTTAAAATATGGAATTAGGGAATCATTTTTAATTCAATTCTTCCAATATTTTCTCAATTTAGGTGATTTGTTGTGATTTATTTAGGGAATGGAAGATCCTATTGGAGTTTGGGTGACAACAATGTTCGGTGCCATCCCCTTTTTATTAGATTTAGAGTTATTTTCTTGTTAGTACCACAAGGCCGAATACCCTATGGTGGTGGGGGATGAATTAGGGTATAAAAGATTTAAACCTCTGCCCCTTTGGATCTTGTTTTACTGTTATGAAAACTCTCTACTTTCTCATTCTCGTAGCAATGTTTAAGCAGACATTAAATCACGCAAAGGACACAAAATTTTTTACTTGGTTCATCCTCATGGGGTTACATCCAAGGAGCATATACTGGTAATGTGACGATGTACAAAATCAACTATAAGAACACTACTGTTTACAATGTCTGAAGCAAACTCACAGTCCCTTCTAATTTACAACCAATCATAATATGAATGCTCACTACTCCCTCAACTAATGTGTGCTCACTAATTTTTCATAATATCCACTCATTGTTTAAAGACATGTAGGTCCCTTTATTATCACAAATTAATTCCTCATTCTCTATATGTAGATGCTCCGTTGATGACCAACGTTCACCTGCAGATGAATCTTACTTTTCACCAGAGTACTGGGAAATATTCTAACATTCGTGCATCCCTAGAATGATAGGCCCACTTCTATAATCCTGGAATGCTTATCTATGATTTTTCATGCTTCTCCATGACTGGTGCACAAGTTTCAACTAACCACTTTCACAACACTCCCTTTTCCAACTCAGAGCTTGGGCGCCTCACACATTTTTTTTTGAGAAAACTAGTATTAGCGTTCAACTATCAACTGGCACACAAATTCTGAATAACCTTATACTTGCGCGCCCACACCACCACGTGCATAGTCAAACCACCTGCGCAAATGGAGCTCTAATTTTCTCTAATTATTGAGATTCTTTAAAAATTAGGAGGGGTATCCCTCTATTAATAGGAATTTTGGGAACTCTATGAAATGGTGCACAAGTCTCCTCACTAGTGGAAAAAACGTTTAACACGTCAGCATTTTTCACGTCAGTTTTATATAACCGACTAGCAAAGCTGTAATGATCGAGATATCATGTCGGTTATTTTATAACCGATATGATATATCAATCCAGATCCATATTTTACATCGGTAATAAAATAAATGACATAAAATATATGGAGATTAGTTATTTTTATGTAGGTTATAGTATAAACGATGTAAAAATTAAATCTAGTGTGCTTTATCACGATGGTTATAAAATAACTGACATGATAAAGGAAAGATCAGATCTATATCACGATGGTTATTTTATAACCGGCACGATAAAGGAATGCTCGACACTTTACCATGTCGGTTATAAAAAAACCGACGTGATAAAGCCAATCTCAAAAATTTATCATGTCGGTATAAAGCGACATATATCACGTCGTGTAGTTTTTTACCGATGTGATAAATATTTGTCTATGTCGGTTATTAAATAACTAAAGTTATAAAAAATTAAAAAAATAGTTTATCATGGTAGTTATTAAATAACTGATGTGCTAAATATTTTAAATGATTTATCGCACTTCATATTCAGTCATTTTGTTTTCTTCGATCGGGCGACCTATGACTCATCTCTCTCACACAGAAAACCTAGAATCGATTCATCAAGGTAGTGCCCTCCCGCCCCATTTTTACAACATCATTCTTCATATTTATTATTATCAAATCTTTCAGGATGCCTCATAACACTCAAGTAAGCCTCACAGGACTCCTTTTCAGTTTTTTTCCGTGATTCCCTAAACTAATTTGTTGAGATGTGGTTTTTCTTTGGTCTTGCTATCATGGTTAGTTTCATAATGTTCATATATACCATAATAAATTCTTTTCTAGTAAAATAAACCAATGGAAGTGATATCATGCAAGTTTACAATTTTTGTTTGTTCTGTCATGTGTGTGCGCGCATATAGGGGGTTTCCAAGGGGGTGGAGGGCAGTGCAAGTGGGTGGGGGTGTCTAGGGGGGTTGGGTGGGCTGTCCAGTTGGGTGGGGGTGTCCAAGGGGTGTCAAAGGGGGTGGGGGTGGTGTCTAGGGGGTGAGGGGGTTGTCCAAGGGGGTTGGGGGTGTCTAAGGGGGTGTAGGGGATGTCAAAGGGGGTGAAGGTGGTGTCTAGGGGGTGTGGGGGCTATCCAAAGGGGGTGGGGGTTTTCTAGAGGGTTCGGGGGGGGGGGGGGGGTAGTCCAGGGGTGTGTGTGTGGGGGGGGGGGGGTCAGGGTGGGGGGGGGGGTGTCCAAGGGGGTCGGTGGGTGGGCTGCCCAAGGGGGTGGGTGGGTGGGGGTGCTGTCCAAGGGGGTGGGGGCCTGTCCAGAGGCTTTGGGGCATTGTCTGGGGGGGGGGGGGGCTATTCAGAGGGTTGGGGGATGTCTAGGGGTGTCCATGGGGGTGGTGTCCAGGAGGGGTGGGGGTGTCCAAGGGGGGGGGGGGGGCTGTCTAGATGTGTGGGAAGCTGTCCCGGGGGTGGGGGCTGTCCAGAGGGGTGGGGGGGGGGGAGCTGTCCAAGGGGGTGTGGTGTCCAGGGGGTGTCGAAGGGGGTGGGGGTGGTGTCCAAAGGTCTTGGGGGGCTGTCCAGAGGTTTGGGGGTTTCCAGGGTGTCCATTGTGGTGGTGGGGGTGCTAGGGGGGGGGGGGCAGTCCAGGGGGAGTGTGTGTGTGTGTGTGGGGGGGGGTGGGGGTGTTGAAGGGGGTGGGGGGCTGTCCAAGGGGGTGGGTGGGTGGGTGGGGTGATGTCCAAGGGGGTGGGGTCCATTCCAAAGGGTTTGGGGAGTTGTCCGGGGGGTGGATTTCTAGAGGGTTGGGGGTGCCCATGGGGTGTCCAAGGGGGTAAGAGGCGAGGGTGGTGTCCCGGAGGGGTGGGGGTGTCCAAGGGGGTGGGGGGGGGGGGGGGGCTGTCTAGAGGTGTGTGTGTGTGTGTGGGGGGGGGGGGGGCTGTCCCGAGTTGTGGGGGGCTATCCAAGGGGGTGGTGGTGTCTAGGGGTTGTCCAAGGGGGTGGGGGTGGTGTCCAGGGGGTGGTGGTGTCCAAGGGGGTGGTGGTGTCCTGGGGGTGTCCAAGGGGGTGGGGGATAAGTGTGGATTGGGATTTACTATTGCATCATGGTTTGTGATATTATGACATGATGATTGTATTGTTTCATGGATATTCGGCTCTAATTAATTAGTGTAGTTTAAGGGGGTGGGGGTGGTGTCCAAGGTGGTGGGGGGTGGTGTCCAAGGGGGTTGGTACAATCAATGTTTGAGGTTTACACTATGATTTTTTAGGGATTCAAGCATTATGAAAAGATGAGGGGTGTTGAAATATGATTCTATTTGGTTATATATATTTTGACCATTCATTGACTATGAAAAAATTATTGGTTATGGGGGACACCATGTTGTGGTTTTCAAAGATGCCCAGTTATCCTGACCCCATTATGCCGTGATGATAGGCTTTAATATGTGATTTTCTCCATCTGAGTTTTTTATTTTAAATTTGATTAGATTCTCAAGTTTAATCCATTTTCTCCAATTTTCTATCAACCATTAGAGGCCCCATAGTTTTCATGGATTCCATGGAATTTACTTAAATAAGTTACTTATTCCATGTTCTTCTTCCTTTATTCTTTGTTTCTTTTTTCCTTCTTCATCTACTTCTTCTTGTCCTTCATTCCTTCTATTATTAGGGATGTTTGTTCATTTTTAAATTGATTGTTTAATAGTAGTCGATGTGTTCTAGGGTTATTAGGAGGGGTGGGGGTGTCCAAGGGGGGGGGGTGGTGGGGCTGTCCAGAGGGGTGGGGGGGGGGGGGGGCTATGCAAGGGGGTGGTGGTGTTTAGGGGTGTCCAAGGGTGTGAGGGGTGGTGTCCAAGGGGGTGGGGGAGTGCAGGGGTTTGGGGAGTGTCCAGGGGGGTGTCCAAGAGGGTAGGGGTGGGGGTGGAGTCCAGGAGGGGTGGGGGTGATATCCATGGGGTGGGGGTGGTGTCCAGGGGGGTGGGGGCTGTCTAGAGGGGGGGGGTTTCTGGAGGTTTCAAATCGATAGGATCTGTGTAATTTTCAGTAGTGAATGTATACATATTTTAATATTTATACTTCATATTTTTTTTACGAAAGGGTAAATTTAGTATCCAGTTTCACCAGTATGTATTCTCTGTGAACCTTAAGAAGAAAGGATCTAAGATGAATTTAAAACTGTTATGTCAAACTATATTTTCTTTTTAAAATCATATTCAAGAATATTTTTTTAATATGAATAGATTTGTTTTATATTTCAAAATTGTTTTTCATTCTAATTATTATTTTTTTCATATAAACATATATTTTTCTTATCTTAAATAGATTTATAATTTTGATATTTTTTATAGGTAATAATGAGTCGAAGTTGGATTAAAGAACATCGAATGAGCAATTAATATGAGGAAGGCGTTGATGCATTTTTGGAATTTTCTACATTAAATGTTCCATGTTGTGACATTTTTTCTGTCCATGCCTGAAATGATTGAATATGAAGAAGTTAAAAAGTATAGAGATAAAAGATCCTCTGATTTTTCATGGTTTTAATCTGAGTTAAAACCCTTGGATTTGTCATGGTGAAACTGGATGGAATGTCACGAATGATGATGATTCCCAAGATGGAGACTCTCCTGGAATTGAAGAAATGATTCGAGATATTCCAGTTGAACAAATTGAGATAGAACCGACAGTTCCACGTCTATATGGTGATGCTGAAAAATCATTATATCCCGGTTGTACAGATTTTATAGTTTTGTCAGCATTGTTGAGATTGATTAACATGAAGGAGAAATAAGGATGGATTGACATTAGTTTTACAGAGCTACTACAATTGATGAAATACATTCTTCTAAAAGATAACGATCTTCCAGATTCCCATTATAACAAGAAAATATTATTCCTAATGGGATTGGCATACAAGAAAATACATGCCTGTCCGAATGACTGTATGATATATAGGAAGGAATATGAATTTCTTTCAGAGTGTCCTAAATGTGGGAAATCACGGTATAAGGTGAAAGAAAAATCACAGGCTGATGTAGAGATTATAAAGATCCCTTCAAAGGTATTTTGGTATGTTCCTATAAGTAATCATTTCAAATGTTTATTTGATAATTCACATGATTTAAAAAGGTTAAGACGACATGTTAATTAGGGGTTATGTGATGGAAAAATCCATCATCTAGCTGATTTTCCATAGTGGAAGAAAATTGATGAGCAGTATCCTACAACTGGAATGTAATTTAGAAATCATAGACTAGGGTTGTGAACAGATGGAATTGATCCATACTGAACCCTCAGTAGCACACATAGTTCATGGACTATTTTATTGGTAATTTACAACCTCTCTCCTGAAGTTTGTATGAATCGAAAATATGTCATGTTGAGTATAATGATCTCTGGTCCGAAGCAACCCGACAATGATATTTATATTTTATTGTCACCATTGATTGATGATTTGAAACTTTTATGGGAGGATGGTATTAGGGTGTATGATTCTTATAAAATAAAATATTTTCAACTGCATGAAGTGCTTTTGTTCACTATAAATGACTTCCTAGAATATGGAAATTTGTCTGGATATAGTGTTAAAGGGCATAAAGCACGTGCAATTTGTGAACAAAAGACTTCATATTGTCAATTGCATCATGGGAGGAAAATAGTGTACATGGGGCATCGAATGTTTTTGCCTATGGACCACTCTTATAGAAGACTAAAAAAGGAATTCAATGGATCACAAGAATTTGATATTTCTCCAAAACCTTTATCCCCAGATTTGTATTTTTGAGAGGGTGAAAAACCTTGATGTGACACTGGGAAAGACACATAAATCTGGTAATGATAGAAATATTTGGAAGAAAAGGTCAATATTTTTTGAGCTATCAAATTGGAGATATCATGAAGTAAAACATAATATTGATTCCATGAAAGTGGAGAAGAATATCTGGGATAGTTTGATTGGAACATTTTTAGATATTAAAGGAAAGAGTAAACATGGGTTGAATGAAAGATTAGACTTACTATCAGTAGGAATATGTTTGTAGTTATCTCCCACTCCTAACGGAAGACAAACAATTCTTCCCCTGGCTTGTTATACATTATTTAAGAGGGAGAAAATTATATTTTTTTAGTGTATTCATGATATCAAATTGCCTCAAGGTTATTCTTCAAATTTAAAAAACTTTGTCTCATTTAAGGACTTGAAGTTGTTAGGTATGAAATCTTATAATTTTCATGTAATGATGCAATAACTTATACCAGTTGCATTGTGTTTAATATTGCCCATCTGTGTCAGAAATACTATAATGAAGTTGTGTTATTTTTTCAATTCAATTTGTAATAAGGTGATTGTTGTGAATTCTTTGAACATTTAGGAAAAGAATGCAATTTGTGTACTTTGTGAATTGGAAATGTATTTTCTTCCTACTTTTTATGATATAATGGTGCATTTAATGATTCATCTGGTTTGAGAAATAATGCTTTGTGGACCTATATATCTTCGTTGGATGTATATTTTTGAATGGTATATGAAAATATTGAAGGAGTATGTTAAGAATCCATATCGACCTGAACCCTTTATTATTGAAAAGTATATTTATGAGGAGGATTCAAAGTTTTGTACGAGATAATTGGTCGTGGCACAACACATAGGTTTGCATCAATCTCACCATGAACGAGTTAATAATGATAGAAAGGGGATTCGTGGCTTGAAATTCAAATTGTTGTTAGCTGAACAGATGAAGAAGTTAGAATCATACATCTTGAATAACATAGCATATGCTTATCCATATATCACATTGCATATTAATGAGTTGAAACAATGTCATCCAAAGAAGAATGAAATGTGTATTTTGAATGAGCACAACAAAATATTTTTGTCATGGTTAAAAAAGACTTGAATGGTAGATCTGATGTATCAAAGAATTTAAAATGGATAGTGGGTGGTCCATGTTTAAATGTGATAACATGGTCCGATTATGACATTAATGGCTATAAATTTCATATGAAATCTCAGGACAATAGAAGTGTAGTTCAGAATAGTAGTGTATTAGTGTTTGCAGAAGCAATGCATTTTTCGAGTGCTAAGGAAAAAAACCCAATTTCAAAATCAAGTGCATATTATGGAGTGATTGAAGACATATGAGAGGTTTATTACATTAAACGTAATGTTCCTATTTTTAATAGTAAATGGTTTATCGGTAACAACAGTGTCAGACATGATGAATTTGGAATGACAGTTGTTAATATGAATATATTGGAAGACACAACTGATTCTTTTTTAATGGAAACACATGAAAAACAAATTTTCTATGTAGTAGATTAATCAGATATGTAGTGGGTTGTTGTTTTACAAAGGAAAAAACAATATGTTGGTGAGGATGAACTTGATGAAGATTCGGATTTATGTGAGATCCCTACTTCTATGGAAAGATTAACAGAACATAATGATGAGCATGTGGAAGATATGTTGTGTTCCATAAGGAACGATCATGATGATTGAATTTGGAAAAACAATCTATTTGTACATTCCTAAAATTACAGGTAACATTTGTTTATTTCTTGTTTACATTTATTATTTTCCTAAAATGTTAGATATTGTAAGTTTTTTATTTATTAAAACATGTATTAAAACAAAATAAATATATGTTTTTGTTTGTTTTAATTTTGTTTAGTTTACTTTATCATGTTTACCATTACATATATTATATATCTATTATTTTTGTTCAGTGAAAATGAATTTACCATGTTAACCATGTTTACCAGGTTTACCATGTTTACCATGTTTACCATATTGACCATCATTACCATCTTTACCATTGTTTAACATGCTTACCATATTAACAATGTTTACTTTTATGTAACTTAGTACAATTTTCTATTTTCTGATTACAGTATTATGGTAATATATGAATTTGTATATTTGTGAACTAATGTTTGGTTTTTTTGATATGAAGGATAATGAAAGATCAATCAGTTGATCAACCACATGATTCTGTAGATGAGCATATTTTTCATACCTCTGTAGAGGAACATTCACATTCTCCTCTAGATGTTCCCCAATATTCCTCATGTACCCCCATTACGACAAAGAGTTCAAGAGTTGGTAAATGTGGGTGCACACATTTAACAAAATTATCACTTGACCATATGCAGGATCAGAGGATACTCATTGAGTTTTATGAGGATGATATTCCTAGAGGTCCAAAATCCAAATATTTTAAGAGTTTTGTATCAACTCAGGGTAAGAGAAAAGTAAGAATTTTGTATGATGACTGGAGAAGTGTAGACAAAGCGATAATCTCTCAGTTCTGGGAGACAATTTTGGTAAGATCTTTTGATATTGTTTACCTATTCTTTAAATGTTTCTAGTATATATAATATGTTTAACCTCTTCTTTATCAGAGAACATTTGATATTCTTGAAACTGGAGGAGTCAAGAAGAAATGCTTATCGATGGCTTCTAGGAGATGGAGGGATTTCAAATAAACCCTCACATTTGATTTCATTTTTGGTCATAGGTGTCATGACAATCCATGTCGTATATATCATTTCATAGATGAAGACATAAGGATACCCTTTTTTGAAAGTAAAAGAAAAGATTCATTTTTGGTAAGGGAAATGTAAACTTTTATAAGATTTCTTATGTAAATGATCTTTTTAATGTTTTGTTAATATTTCTTATTCTTAATTTACAGAAAACAAGGAAATCTCATGAGGAGATCGAATCTAAAAATGTATACCCTCACAGTTTATCACAAGGAGGGTATACATTATTAGAAGAACACATGATGGTGTAAAAAATAAAAAAACTAAAAGCCGAGTCTTCAAGCTCTAGAGAGGTGGCCCCTCCATCCCCTCCATATAGACATGAAAAATGGAAGAGAGCTAAGATGGGAAAAAAAGGGAAATATCTTTCGGAATATTCAAGAATCATAGCTGAGAGGATTGTAAGATATCTATTTTTTATTTAAGTTAACTATTTTTATCCTATAATTTCTATCATTACATAAATGTTCAATTAAATAATATAGGATTCCCTTGAGGAGTAGAGCTCACGGGGGGTATTTGCAGCTGTTGGGAGGAAAGATATTTTATCTGCATCATTGGGAAATCCAGAATATCCGGTTCATGTAAAAGGATATCCAGCATGTGTATTGGTAAGAAAAGTGTTGCCATGTTCATTAACATCTCACGTTGAGGGTGTTTATAAAAAAAATATAATCCTTGGAGGCTGAAGTTCATAATATTAATGTGATGATGGAGGAAATTATTAGAGTGTCGGTACAATTTATGTTTGCAGACATGCAAAGAAAATTTTAGACTGCAGCTCCCACTCCTCCACCTCCCACTTCTAACCCCATTATTTATCCTCCTCCTCCGCCAGTAGCTCCCACTCCCCCACCTCATCCTGCGGACCCCATTTTTTATCCTAATCTTCCGCCGCAACTTCCTACTTATTGCGAGTTGTATTTTGATGATCCTCAACATCATATAGTTGCATATGGGTTGGTATATTGTATAGAAGATACAGTTCATCATCAACAATTAGAGGTATAGAATCAAAGGGTCATTGTACATGATATTATAGAGAGATCAGCTCGAGTACCATTACCTACAGATGCGGTGACGAAAGTTGGAAATAGTATCTTCCAATTTTAAATTTGGCCATCTAGACTTCTTTGACTCATTACCATAAGGGTATGTATGTTATATCTTCTATTATATTTTTTATTAAAGATGTTTTATCACTTGAAACTAATATATTTTTCTATTTATTTTTAAAGGAAAAATTCAATGGTAAATAAATACTATATAGACAACAAAAAAGACAATTTGATATGACATCAGATACATATTCTAGTAGTCTTGATGAATTGTCAAGATATTCAAATTTATTGGTGGATCATTATGAGTTTTCAATGGAAGCTCATGTTTGTGGATGTGCAATAACTGTGGGAATTGTGAAAACTGATATCATGGAGGTTGTTACTAGAGATATGTTGGGAATCAACGTGGTGCAAATTTTTTCCATGCAAGTATTAACACATTTCCCCTACGTTGTATTTATTAAAAATGTATACTTATGTCTTTTTTGTATTAGGTATCTTTATAAATTTTTTTAGAAGAATGAGCGGATTGATGTATATGGATTCATGGATCCACATTTGATTTCCCCTGAATCATGTGCATTCGATGAGGAACAAAGAATTATTTATATTAATGAAAGAAGTGAACAGAATAAAGCCAGAAAATGTTGGATGATACCTTTTTGTGAGAGGTATGAAACACATCTCTCTAAAAGAGTTCATTATATTTTAACATAAAAAACCACTAACCTAAAATTTTCTTTTATCAGTGATCATTGGATGTTAGGGTTTTTTTTTCACAAGAGAGAAAACACTTTATTGGATATGATCTGTCCATGGTGATTGCGGGAATGTTTTAAGAAAATGTTGGAAAAGTAAGTTTCAATTTCTCAATAGTTTTATATATTATAATGAATTTTAATTTTATCCCATTCGTATTATTTTCTAACAGGGGATGGGTCTACTTTTGAAAAAAATACAAAGAAATGGAGTGCAAATATCAAATATGTAAATGTAAAGGTAAATATCCATTTATAATTTGTACCTTTTGATTTTTTACATAAAAATAATATATTGAATTTACACTCATTCAAACAGAATTTTCTTGAACAACAAGGCGTCATCGAATGCAGATATTATATGTTAAGATATATGAATGAAATAATAACAGCTGGGACAATTGAGAACTTTGACCTGGTAAGATTTCCTTTTAATGTCTTCCATAATATTTCATTTGATTTATTCATTATACACGTTAACTAATATCCTTTTAATTTGTATCTATTTTATGACCATCAACCCTATAGTGCTCAAGGTGTTAAACACTTACAAGTGGAATTGTCAAATTATTTTACAGGTTTGATTGAATATTAGTTGTTTGTAGTGTAAAATAAAATTTTGAATATTGTCATTGTAATTGTGTATTTGGTAGTGGTTTAGGTTGGATTTAGTTTTTTTAAGTTGACATTGTATGTTTTGAATGTTATATATGTGAATGTTTAATTTTTCTCTACTTCTTGTTTTGGTCTACTTATGATTTTTTTTGTATGGATTCTGGTCTAAGGGGGAGGGGTTACAAGGGTGTGGTGAGTGTTTAGTGGGGTGGGGAGTATCCAGGGGTGTGGGAGGGATGTTCTGTGGGGGGGGGGGAGTCCATGGGTGGGAGAATTTCCAGGAGGGTGGAAGGACTGTCTAGTGGAGTGGGGTGCTGTCCAGGGGGTGTCTAGGGGTGTGGGGGTGTCTTGTGGGGTGAGCGGGGTTTCCAAGGGTGTGGGAGGGTTGTCTAGTGGGGGGGGGGGGTCCAGGGTGTCCATGGGGATGGGGGGGGGGGGGGGCAGTCCAGGGGTTGGGAGAGGAGTCGCTGCCATCCCTCGGGGGGCTGAACGCCACTGGAAGGTACACATCACTCCCCACATGCGAAGCTGGAGCTCTCAAAATGTTTCACCAATGATTTCTTCCCCTGTATACATCATTCATTCAATCAATTTAATGCCAGTATAACAAGGGGGAAACACCGTCTTGTGTGATGGTGTTTTCCCCTGGTTATAATTGCATCAAAGTGATAGAATGAATGATGTTTACATAGGAAGAAAGCATTGGTGGAACATTTTGAGAGCTCAAGCTTCGCATGTGGGAGTGATGAGTATCTTTCAGAGGCGTTCAGCCCCCTGAGGGATAGCAGAGCCTCCTCTCCCAACACCAGCTATCCAGGGGATATCCAAGGGTTGGGGGAAGTCCATGGGTGGGGGGTGTCCAGGGGTGTGGTGGGGGATATCCAGTGGGGTGGGAGGGAGTCCAGGAGGGTGGGAGGGATGTCTAGGTGAGTGGGGGATGTCCAGGGGGTTTCCAGGGGTGTAGGGGGTTTCCCAAGGGGTAGGGGGCAGTCCAAGGGTGTGGGGGGTGTCCAGGGGCGTGGTGGGGGTTGTCCAGTAGGGTGGGGGGGGGGGGGGGGGTTCTGATCTGGTTTTGGTCAGGTTTTGGTCTGTTTTTGGTATGGGGTGTCCAGTGAGGTGGGGGGGTGTCCAAGGGTGTGGTGGGGCCTGTCTGGTGGGGTGGGAGGGTGTCCAAGATGGGGGGAGGGATGTCTAGGTGAGTGGGTGGATGTCCAGGGGTGTGGGGGGATGTCCAAGGGGTGGGGGGAAGTATAGGGGTGGGGGCGGGGGTGTCTAGGGGTGCGATGGGGGCTATCCAGTGGGGGGGGGGGTCTGGTATGTTTCTGATAACTTTTTGGTTTGTTTCAGGGGTGTGGGAGGGCTGTCTAGGGGTGTGGGGGTGCTTTCTAGGGGGTGGGGGGTATACAAGACGGTGGGGGGGGGGGGGGTTGTCCAGGGGTGTGGGGGCTGTTCAGGGGGTGGTGGGGTAGTCCAGGGTTGTGGGGGCTGTCCGGGGGGGGGGGTGAAGTACAAGGGTGTGAGGGTTGTCCAGGAGGGTGGGGGGTGGGGGGGGGGGGTTGTCAAGGGGTGTGGGGGCTATCTAGGGGGTGGGGGAGTATAAGGGTTTGGGGGGTATCCAGGAGGGTGGGGTAGTCCAGGGGTGTGGGGGATGTCCAAAGGGTGGGTGGGGGCAGTCCAGGGGTGTGGGGGTGTCCAGGAGTGTGGTGAGAGCTATCTAGTGTGGGGGGGGGGGGTATATAGGAGTGTGTGAGTGTTGTATAGAGGGTGGGGGTATATCAGAGGGTGGGGGGGGGGGGGGGTTGTCCAGGGGTATAGGGGGTTGTCCAAGGGGTGGTGGGGTTTTCCAGGGGTGTGGGGGGATGTCCAGGGGGTGGGTGGCAGTCCAGGGGTGTGGGGGGAGGGGAGTCTAGGGGTGTGGGCGGCTCTCCCGAGGGTGGGGGAAGTCCAATGGTGGGGGTGGGGGGGGGGGTGTCCAAGAGGGTGGGGGGTGTCCAGGGGTGTGGGGGGATGCCCAAAGGGTGGGGGTAGTCTAGGGGTGGGGGTGGGGGTGTCTAGGGGTGTGGTGGGGGCTGTCCAGTGGGGTGGGGGGATTCTGGTCTAATTTGGTAACATTTTGGTCTGTTTTAGGGGTGTGGGAGGGCTATCCAGGGGTGTGGGAGTGTTGTTCAGGCGTTGGGGGTTGGGGGGGGGGGTTGTCTAGGGGTGTGTGGGGATGTCCATAGGGTGGAGGGGTTGTCCAAGGGTGTGGGGGGCTGTCCAGGGGGTGGGGGCAGTCCAGGGGTGTGGGGGTGTCGAGGAGGGTGGGGGGTTGTCCAGGGGTGTGGGGGGGGGGGGGGGTATCCAGGGGGTGGGGGCAGTCCAGGGGTGTGGGGGTGTCCAGGAGGGGGGGGGGGGGGGGGGTTGGCCCGGGGTGTGGGGGGCTTTCCATGTGGTGGGGAGATGTATAGGGGTGTGTGGGGGTGTCCAGGTGTGTGGTGGGGCTATCTAGTGCGGGGGGGGGGGGTTCTGGTATGTTTTTGCCATCTTTTTGGTCTATTTCAGGGGTGTGGGAGGGTTACCAGGGGCGTGGGAGTGCTGTCCAGGGGGTGGAGAGTATACAGGAGGGTGGGGGGGTTTTACAGAGGTGTGGGGGGCTGTCAAGGGGTGGTGGGATTGTCCAGGGGTGTGGGGGGATGTCCAGGGGGTGGGGGGCAGTCCAGGGGTGGGGGGGGGTGTCCGGGGGTGTGGTGGGGGCTGTCCAGTGTGGAGGGGGGGGGGGTCTGGTCCAGTTTTGGTAAACATTTTATTTTTCTCATGTCATTTGGCTGGTCACATCATGGGTTAGGTATTATTTTAAATTTTTTTTATATCGGTTATGAAATAACCGACGTAAAAAATGCATTGGTATTAGGTTTAACGTCAGTTATTTGGAAACTGACATAATAACTTCATGGAAAATGGTTTTTACTTCCGTTATTTTATAACCAATGTAATAAATTGGAATGGATTGTTTTTTAGGTTGGTTATAAAATAACCGACATCGTAGATATGTTTTTACGTCGGTTATTTTATAACCGACTTTGGAAACCGCTTGATAGACAGGTTTATCACATCGGTCATAAAAATAACTGAGGTCATAAATGCTTTAGAGTAGGGATTTATGACGTCAGTTATATAATAACCGATGTGAAAGGGTATATACCACGTCAGTTATTAAATAACTAATGTAATAAAACATGACTCTGAAGCGTTTTCCACATTGGGTTTTTATCAACTGATGTGAAAAACACTTCAGATTTGTGTTTTTTACGTCGGTTGTAAGATAACTGATGTAAAAAACTATGTTTATAACGTCACATGTCAAAACGTCAGCCAAAATATGATGTTAAAAATAAAAAATAACCACCATAAAAAATGTTTTCTATATTAGTGCCTCTCAACGTACAAGCCCATCCGCCCTAGTCTATGTCGCCCTAGTCACCTTGCGTGCCCAAATTAAAACTTGGGCACCCCACTTTACATTGCCATATTTTTATATTTTGATCTTGAAAAACATATGGCACACTAGTTTCCAAGCCTATAAGACACCGGTGTGAAAATCCCTTTTTCAAAAAACACTTTGATCCATTTGTCAATTTTGATGTCCAAACATTTGGCAAGCACTGGAAAATGGTGCCACCTTGTATATGCTCTTTTTGTACCACCTCTAAACCATCCATTCCTTTTTGAGGTTCTTCAATCCATAATGGATTGTTGAAAAAATCCATTGAACTTGAAAACTCACCATGTAAACCCCCTTTGTCAAAAAATTCTTACATCATGGTCTGCTTTGTCAACAAACACAACAAAGAGGCCCCACTTTGTCAACAAACACAATCACCTCAAAAATGATTCAATGATACCTTGGAGGATTTTTTTCCCAAACCTTACAATGGTTTTTAACTATTCTAATTAAATATTAACTATAAATAACCATCCTTAAACATTACATAATTATGATTTAATTCAACAATGATAATTTAGGATCTTTTTAGGTTTAGAGTTTTAGTGAATTAGGACTAAATCTTACAATGTAAACCCATAAATTTCATGGGGGATTTTACAATCAGTATCCACTTTTTACACAAAAGGAAACACTTTTGAAATAAATCATTAAAGTTTTTCCTGGTAAAAATATTCCTGAATTTCATCTATACTTCTTCCTTTATCTTACCCATCCTCATTCCCTATGAGAAACATTTCCAAAAATTTGGATGAGGACAAAAATCATTGTAAGGAAAATAAACCAAGGAAAGAAAATTTTAGTCCATTAATAATTATAAACCCATGAAATCATTTTCTAAACATTATACTTTTCACCCAAAAACATAAATTCATTAACATACCTCATGAAATCATAAGGTTTTTGAAAACTTCTTTGAAGTCATAAGTCATAAAAGAAACTTGTTGCATCCATATCATACTTACATTTCATCATTCAAAGCTACATAAGGAGTAAACTTCATGGTTTTATTTTTAATACCTATCAAAATGTATTCCCTAAATCTCTTTTTAGAAACCTTATCATTTAACTCCATCTCATTACGTAATGCATTGGAGAGCTATCACAGGCTAACCTACCCTCAGTTTAACATGGAACCACCCATATGCATAAGAAATTCCAAAGAACCATAATAATAAAAAAATTAACAAACATAAAGGAAAAATATTATTTCCACATGTCAATCATAAGATATCATTTCAATATATTGACATAATCTATCAATTTTTAAAACACATTTAAAACATTTGAAAAGTATAATTTTGAATAAAAGTGTTCCATACGACTTCAAAACTTTTGAAAGGAAATATAATTTATAACATTCATGTATATATAAATAAAACCTTAAAAATATTTTGAAAACATGGACATAAAGTAGAAATATTATATAAGAATAAATCATCAAACCATAAAAACAACGTCTTTAGTTAAAAGTCCCTAACCACTTGAGAAACACTTGAATACGAATAATTAAAGAATTACATTTAAATAGAATATTAAACATCATGACAATATTTTAATTCATGTTATGACCTGTAAAAATGATTTTATGTACTCTTTATAGGATAATAAAGGTTCATAACATCAAGATATGCCTCAATGAATGGAGATAGAGATGAGATCCCTTACCTTAAGTCCGACTCGCCACGTAAAAGTTTTATATTCCTGAATAATAAACATTGGTTAATTTATTCTTTCTTAAGAATATTTTATAGTTTTATTATTCATTTTATTTCACTTATTACCATTTTATAAAAATTACATAATTATTTAAGTTCATATTGGACGTTTTGTCAATATTCAGTACATGAGTCGAAAATGAACTTTTATGATGTAAATTGTAAATGTGTTCATAAGTACATCATATACATAATAATATTCGTAACATAATAATCAATTTTATAAATCAATTATACTGTTAAATAAAACCATATATTTATGGTATGAAAAATGAACAACGTTATATTCATGGAGACTATAGGCCATACCTATGCATGAGTAACGTTTTACATTTTTCATTGGTAATTATGGATAAAAGGTAATTGTTATTTTATATTTACATAAATATTATAATATTAGTTACACTATAAATATAATTTAAATATATTTATTTATATCATACATGTGATGTGGTGAATAAAAATGATTCACATTGCTTCCTGGAGGTGATATTTGAAATGTACGCCCGAATGTTGTTATCAGTTTTCTGTGTAAGGAAAGTAAGAACATAATTAAAATATTATAATTTTAAAATTATAAAAATGTATTTAATATAATATATAAATATATAACTAATAATTATAACTAGTTGTATATAAGATAATGAAAAATGAACAATATCGATTCACGAGGCTGTAGCTCGCCATACACTAGATTGAAATGTTCATTTCCCAATTGATGAAATTAGAGATGGATTTATGTGATAATATGAACATAAAAAATCTCAGTATATTTAGGATATCAGAGTTACAGTTCATCATGGATGAAGGAAATTTAAAGGAAATGGATGATTAAATTAAATTATAACACTTAAAAAATGATACATATTCTTCGGTTGATCACCTTTGAAGAGCTACTTAATACTCTAAGAAGGGTGTTCTTATTAAAATAATTCCCCAAGAGTGTGAGAAAAAGATAATATTGAGGGTTTTGTTCAGATCATGGCTATAAAAAATTGTTCTTTAAGTGTCATTATTAGAGATGAGTGGGTACATTTTTATAGGAGAGGGTAGGGGCACCCTTGGAAACTCATAATATATTAAATTAATTAAAATTAATTTATTTTATAAATATTACTAAAACAAGATTTATTTAAAATATAAGATAAGTATAGTTCGAAATAATCTTATCCAAAATTTTTTTAGCATTTATTGTATTTATTTTTACCCTTTTTTGTTTTGTTTACCCTTAAATTTTCTTTTTTACTTTTAATTGTGGTAACAACATATTAAATATTAAGAGTCTATAAATGCTAATTATATGGGGAAAATTATCAATAATTGGAAACATTATGAACTTATTGACCTTATTATATCCAATTTTTAATTTGGAAATATATTTAGATTTTTTAAATAATTTTATAAATTATTATTTTTATAAAATATGATTATGTCAATTCTGACACTATTCATTTTATTGAATTTAAATAAAATCTAAAAAGAGAAATAAATTCGAAAAAACCAGTTAATATTCATATAACATGTCATAGTATCCTAATTTTTTTTGGATGTACTCAAATATTTTAAATTATATTTATTTTAATATTATTGTTATTATTTATTTGATAGTTCCTTTAATAAATCTATTATTGAATCATCATTATTTGATAAATAAATTTAATTATTTATTTACTAAAAATTATAAATAAATTACCACGATGTAGGTAATATTTTTAGATTTCTAATGACTATTTATTTTTTAAGAGATCACTTATACAACACCATATTAAAATTGTTTTATTAATAAGAGACATGTTTCTGATATTTTTATTTTTACTTTAAATAAAATGTTATTAAGGTCCCGATCACACCAAAGTGGCTTCCAAAGGCCATAGTTTACGCCCAAGTATTGTATTGGTTAGATATAACTCATCAAGTAAGATTATGACAATTATTAGGGTAGTTTTATGTTACTATAATATTATTTTTACCCTTATTTACCTGATTTACCCTTTAATCATGGTAAATAAAATACTAAAGTTACTATTCACTAAAAAATATTTTGATCCTATTAGAATAAATTTCATGCTATTTATAAAAATGTATGTCTATTTTTTGAAATTCAATTCACAGAAGTGGTTAAATTTGGATTAACACTAATCCTATTGACAGATCAAGAAAACAAGTTTTTTAAAATTGAAAACCATCAAAAGATTAGCATGAGTTTATATCTGATTTAAATGTATAATTACTTACATTTAAATAAATTGGATTAAATTATAAAACAATAATCTAATTAAACTTTAAATCTAATTAAAATAAAAATATAATTATATAAATAAATTAGAAAAAAAATACTTTTGAATTAAAATGCAATCTTTTTCACTATTCATTAAAAAAATGAATTTTATCATAAAAATAAAAAAAACTCAAAAAAGTAAATTTTGATGTCCTACTTCCAAATAATAATTATATTTTTTCAAATATAACCTATAAAAGTGTCAAAACCAGATTTAAATTGTGTTCTCCATCAAAAGGTTGTAAAACTACATTTTTAGAAAAACACTTATTTTATACGTAAAATTGAATTTGTTTTTATATAATGTCTAAAAAACACATAATATGAATTTTAGATATTATATTGAATTAATATTTGATTAATATATTCCAACAATAGTGATTTTATTATTTTATAAACACAATTATTGACACTTAAATAGATTTTCATAAAAACACATCATTTATATTCAATTGTGTTTTATTTACATTTCTAATTAATTTCTTACTAATGAATCATTATATAAACATTTGTAATCCATATATTCATAATTTATTGAATATTATTCATTTCCACCATTCTAAGGGGTATGTGATAACCACAACTTAAAATATTAATATTAATAATATATTTTTATAACTCATTCTTGTGCGTAATGTAAGATTTTAAAGAAACCCATTCTTTCATGTCAAAAATCATGAATTTTAAATTGAAATTACTATATAATTCATAAATAATAATAAATTTGAAAAAGTATTTTTCTATAATTACATGGATTTTACATCCTTCCCCCCTTTTGGAAATTTTAACCTCACAATTTTAAATTTGGTCTCAGTAAATAAGGTTTCACTTTTTGAAATTACTTCATTGAAATCCAAAATTAGAAAAATAATTAATAAAGGTTACACTTTAAATTAATGGAAGTGATGTAAAAATGTCATATGAGATAACAAATACTATAATTCCATGTAGTAAAACATTAATATGGAATAAAAACTAACCATAATGTTTTGATGGAGAGTGATAAAAAACATGATTAGGAGAAGGTTAACAATTAGAAAACTACAAACATGTGATGGGTTAAACGGTCTTTGATTTCATAGTCAGAAAAGTAAATAAAAAACATTTTTTTATAAATATCCTTTTCAAAAATTTGTGGAATTTATTTACTATATAGACTAAGATCTTATGGCAATACACTTACTTGACATGTAGAGTTTCATCCTTTAATGAAATTCCACAAAAAACTCTTCTTTTTACCCAAATGAGGAGTATTTAAGAGGATTTTTTTCACACCATAATCAATAGAATCAACATCTAAAGAATCAGATAATCCACAAAAGATTAATTAACTATTCATCATGTCTTGAAACATTAACCAAAACTAAATTTTATTGATAAAAAATATAACTCCAAAAATATAATATACTTTAAAAGAATAATGAAAACGTTTAATCTCCGAAATTACAAAGTAATACCCAAATCCTAACATAGGCCATTCAAACAAATAATAATCCTTATAATTCCTTTAAAAAATTATAAGTAAGATTAAATCAAGAAAATCATAAGGATTTAATTAAATAATCTTCCAAGATAAGTTCAAACATTTAAATCCAAATTACATCAACCACTCTTAATGTCTCATACCAAAAATGTAATTTAGAAAATCACATATTTTCCAAGACAGGTTAATCATTTCCATAAATATCCCAAAGTATCTAAATTACACTATAAAAACATATATTGTTCCATAATAAAATTCAACCATTTCTCCTCAAATAAAATCCCATAATATTATATTTTCCTTAGGAATATAGGGTTCAAAAAATAGTTAACGTTTTCCAAAATAAAAGTTTTCACTTAATACCCCAATAATTTTCCTATACCAATGAAATACATTTGATAAAACAAATGTTCCAAAAATCAACTTATTCTTATCCCATCAATTTTTTTAACTAAAAATAAAATGGAACACTAATCAAGAACTTCTCATGGGCTAGTGGTAGATAATAAATCATTGTTTTACTTCAGTTATGGGTTCTATTTCCACATCCTTTTCGAATGTGACATGTTGTCACCTTTTTACGGGTTGTCCTTTTCCTATAATTATATTATTTTATATCATTCCCAAAATTAGATAAAATTATCAAAAATAACCAAAACATTTTTTATCCTCAAATTTTATCTTATACCTTTCATTTTGAAACCCAGAATGTAATAACCCATAATTACCCGAAAATAAAATATCCAATAAACCCTAATGGTTATCCATAAATTTTTAATTATGTCCACAGAAGAAAAGATAAGTCTTCATTAAATATAATTTTTACATAACAAACTGTTGGTTTAGACATACTAGAAAAAAGTCAACCAAAGTAATACCATAATCAAAATAGTATTAATACATTTAAACATTTCATTACCCTATAGTATACCATAACTCTAAAATCCTTTATATTTGAACTCTTTAATCATTAAGCATTATTCATGATCCTTTATCCATTATTTTCCATATTAATCTTTAATACTTATTTCTTAAAAATTGAAAAATTAATCATATACTATGATTAAATAATTTCCAAACATGAGGCAAGAAATAATTCAGACCTTTCATAGGTTATTTTTAGTTTTCTCATCTTCAATTGGAATGATATTCAGTATTACTAAACATATATTTGTACTGTCCTCCTGATCCTATTCACAAAACTTCTTTGTTGGACATTGATTTTCATAATGAACATACTCCCCACATTGGAAACATTAAATTAATAATTTGAAATGAACATCTTTCCCTCTTATAGAGTCAACCGATCTCTTCTTTTTTTCGTGGAAGTTTATTTCTTTATAAAATTAATTACCACATATATAACACTGTCTTGTCCCTTTAAAACATTTTCCCAAGTGTTTATTTCCACATAATAGACACACATTTCATTGAATATACTTACCTATATGATTATTAACTAAAAATCCATAAGGATTCATTTATATCATATATGATGAATTAGAAAACTCACCATGGTTTAAGTAGTTAATCATGAATTATGATAGTTGGTTTATAATAACCATGAGAGTTCTCATTGTTGCTTTTATTTTATTTAGATTCTTGTTAAGAAAACAACCACATTTTCCATCAAATCCATTTTTACTTTGGTTCCATTGGGATCCAACCATTTAGCAAAATCAAAGTGGTTGGTGTGAGTATATCAATAAAATCATCATATACTATCTTATAAGAAAGATAAACACTAGGATATACATATTCATGTTATCTCAAACTCATTATATTTATCTAAAATAACTATTAATCTTTCTATTATACTAACCATTGTGGTTATATATAACTTGTAACTTATTCTTAAATACCACCCTAACTTCTATGGTTATCTAAACTGACATTTGATACCATCTATAAGGCCCCATACTTAAACATTACATAATATTGAGGTATTTCTTGAATTCATAATAAGAATATTTTCAAATTTATATTTCTAGAGAATTAAAAAAAAACTATAACAACTTAGACCCATACGTTTCATGTGGATAATTACACTCAATATCCACTTTTTTAGTAAAAGAAACCATTTTAAAATAAACAATTAATTCATTTTCTTGATAAAAATCTTCATAACATTCATCTTGTATTCTTATTTTCTCTTAAGAATCATTATAACCTATGTAAAACATTTCTAAAACCAGGAATGAGCAAAAAAATAGAAGTAAGGGATATAAAATAAGGAAATAAAATGTTAGTCCATGAATACTTATAAACCCATGAAATGATTTTCACAAAACCGTAATTTTTACCCATAAAACATAAACTCTTTAACATACCTCATGAAATCTTAAGATTCTTGAAAAAAATATTAGAATTAATATAACAGAATGGAAACTTGTTACATCCATATCATACATAAATTGTATATTACACAACTACATAGAGAGTAACCTTCATGGTTACATTTGGAATACCCATCATAGTATATTCCCTAAATTTCATAGGTGAAACCTAATCATTTAACTCCATCTCATTACCCAATGCATTGGAGAACTATCACGGGCTCACCTACCCTATGTTTAACATGGAATAACTCATATACATTATAAATACACAAGAAACATAATAATTAAAAATTAACAAGAAAAATGGAAAAATAAATTTCCACATTTCAATCACAAGATATCATTTCAAGATATTGACATAATCAATCCAAATTTAAAACACATTATAAAAATTTAAAAAGAATATTTTTAAATCAACGTTTCCCATTCAATTTTGAAATTATTTAAAGGAAATTACATTTAAAACATTCATGTATATATAAATAAATCCTTAAAACCATTTTGAACGCATCGACATAAAATATAAAGATTTTATATGAATAAATCATCAAACCATTAAAATGAGGTTTTTAGTTAATAAGTCCCTAACCACTTGAGAAACAGTTCACTAAGAATACTTAAGGAATAAAATTTATACATAAGATTAAACATCATGATAATATACTAATTCATGCTATGATGTGTCAAAAGGGTTGTGTTTATCACTTATAGGATAATAAAGGTTCATAACATCAAGATATGCCTCAATGAAAGAAGATTGAGACGAAAATACCTACCTTGAGTCTGACTCATCACATACAATTATTATACTCCTGAATATAAAAATTTGGTAAATTTAAAATTTTTTATAACCTTTTAATGTTTAATATTTCTTTTATATCACTTATTACCATGTTATAAAAATTACATAATTATTTAAGATCATATTAGGCGTTTTGTCGATATTTGGTACTTGAGTGGAAAACGAACTTGTTATGATGTAAATTGTCCGTGTGTTCATAATTAAATTATCTATAGAAAAATATTCATCACATAATAATCACTTTTATACAAAAATTATACTATAAAATCAAAACATTTATTTATGGTATAAAAAATGAACAACGTTATATTCATGGAGACGGTAGGCCATACGTATGCATGAGTAACGTCTTCCACTTTTCATTGATCATTATGGAAATAAGGTAATTATTATTTTATATTTGGAGAATAATTATAATATTATTAAAATAATTATAATAATTTAAATATATTTATATATATCATACAAGTGATGTGAAAAAAAAATATAATTTATATCGCTCCGTGGTGGTGATGGTTCACACGTACTCATGAACAACGTTATCATTTTTATGTGTTTGTAAAGTAAGAAGATAATTAAAATATTATTATTTTAGAATGATATATATGTCATTAATATCATATATAAACATTTATTTCATAATTATAACTAGTATATAGATGGTAATGAAAAATGAACTATATCGGTTCGTGAGGCGGTAGTCCGCCGTACATACGAACAAAATCTTCATTTACCATTTGGTGAAATTGGAGACGTATTTAAGTGATGATTTTAACATAATAAAATCTATGTTTATTGAGTATATTAGAGTTATTAGTTCATCATGTATAAATGATATTTAAATAAAATGGATGAATAAATAAAATTGAAACAATTAAAAAAATGATACCTCTTCTTCGATTGATCACTTGTGAAGAACAACTTAACACCTCTAATAAGGATGTTATGACTAAAATAAGGCCTCAAGAATGTGGGTAGGTATTATAGGAAGGGGTTTTGAAAGATATTGGTCTAATGAAATGGTTCTTGAATTGTGAGTATTAGAGAAGAGTGGGTACCTTTTTATAGGGGGAGGGGCAACCTTGGAAACTCATAAAATATTGAATTCATATAAATTAATTTCTTAATCCAATTGACATCGAATTGAATAATTTTTATATTTATAAATCCTATAATCACATAATTTTAAGACATTTATTAAGTTTATTTTAAACCTTATTTTTTGTATTACCGTAAAATCTTCTTTTTTAATTTTAATCGTGGTAACAATATTTTAAATATTAAGAGGCCATAAAATTTACTTATATGTTATCAATTACTCATAATTGGATACTTTATGAGCTTTTAGACCTTATTATATCCACATTTAAATGTTATAATATTTTTATTATTCATTAATAATTTAATAAATTATAATTTTATAAAATATCAATTATGTCAATATGAATACTATTTATTTTATTAAATTTAAATAAAATCGAAATAGATATATAACTTTAAAAGAAATATTTTAATATACTTATAAAATTTCATATTCACCTAGGAAATTAGTAAAAGGCATCAAATATTTCAAATTATATTTAATTTAAGTTTATTAGTATCATTTATTTGATTCTCCATTAATAAATCTATTATTTCATAATCATTGGGTGATAAGTAAATGTAATTATTTATTTTATAAAAATTATAAATAAATTACCATGATGTAGGTAATAGTTTTATATTTATAATGAATATATATTATCTAAGATATCACTTATATAACACCATATTAAAATTGTTTCAGTAATAGGAGACATGTTTATGATATTCTTATTGTTACATTAAGTAAAATGTTATTAATGTAATACTCACCCCAAGTGGATTCCAAAGGACACACTTTCAGAAAAATTATTTTCTTGGTTGACCATATTTCATCTAATAAGATTAGGAAAAGTCTTAAGGTTTTTTTATATTATTATTATATTATTTTTACCATTATTTACATGATTTTCACTTTAACTGTGGTAAATAAAATACCGAAATTACTATTCACAAAAAATTACAATGATACTAATATACCAAAATTTTTATATGAATAAAAACCATTTATGTTCATTTTTTAGAATTTAATTCACAAAAGTGGTTAAATTATGTTTAACACTAATACTATTAACAAATTGACAAAATGTGTTTTTAAAAAGTAAAAACCACTGAAATATTGACATGTGTAATATCCAATTTAAGTATATAGTTAATTATAATGAAAATAATGGATTAAATGATAAAAAAAATAATCTAATTAAACATTTATACTAATTAAAAGGAAAATATAACTATATTAATAAAATAGATGGAAAACACTTCTGAATTAAAATGTAGTATTTTTTTATTATTCATTAAAAAATGAATTTTATCAAAAAAATACCAAAATTAAATAAATGTAATTTTTATGTCCCAATTCGAAAGAAGGAGATTATTTTTTCAAATATAAATTATAAAAGTGTCAAAAACCATATTTAAAATGGGTTTTCCCTTAAAAGGTGGTAAAACTATATTTTTAGAAACACTCATTTTATCCGTAAAATTCTATTTGTTCGTATATAATATTTATAAAACACATAAGATGAATTTTAAATATTATACTGAATTAATATTTCATTAATATAATCCAAAAAGATTACTTTGATTATTTTATAAACACAATTATTCACACTCAAATAGTTGTTCATAAAAATACATTCTTTTTATTCAATTGATTTTGATTTAAATTTACAAATAATTTTATAACCAATGAATCATTATAAAATCATGTGTAAACCATATTTTCATAATATTTTTAATGTCATTAATTCCCTCCATTCTAACGGAAATATAATAACTACAACTTAAAATAATAATATTAATAATATATTACTTTTTTGTATAACTCAGTCTTGTGTTCAAAGTAAGACTTTGAAGAAACCCATTGTTGCGTGTTGGGTATGCTATCAGACATAGAATACATTTTAAAGTAAAATTACAATCTAATTCATAAATATTAATAAATATAGAAAATTATTATTCTATAACTACCTAGGATGTTACATTAACATTCTAGATAAGTGAATATGATTATATTACTTATATATATAATTTTAAGATCATGATACCATTCACTTTTATACATTTAAACATACACTATCCAATGTTTAATTATTCTATTATTTCATTGACTAATTTTCAAGTTATTTATCTTTTTTTTCGTGATCATTTAATTTATTAAAGAGTTAATTTATGGTAGTGGATAAAATGTTAGAGTTTTTTGTATGTATTTTCTATATAAATTTTTTATTTTTTTATTGAATTTTAATATCACAACTTTTTATTTGATGTTTTTTTAATCCTTTGGAATCATTCTTTATTTTGATATTTTGAAAGGTGGTACTATCCAAAGTTATGAAATCTCAGCACAGATAACCACCTTGGTAAACATGTTAGGATGCATCACATGGCTTCAAGAACATTACTTATTCACTAAACTCTAATAAATAGGGTTGTGGTAGACTACATTATCATTAGGGGATAAATGATCCTCAAATTACAGCAACCAACTACATGAAATGAGATGTGTTGATATTTAGAAAACAAAAAAAAACATTTTTCAAGTGAATATAGTGGCCAAAATGTTTTATAAATAAAATAACAATATGATTTAACATGTCATAACTAAAATAAAATAGATATCAAACACCTATATAGTATAGATAGTTGGACTACTATAATTACAAATGTCCAATAACTTGCACGACACTCAACCAAGAAACTCCAATGATTTAACGCCCATGAATAAGTTATTTTCAACACACCATGAAAATGATATCAATATTTACAATGAGATATGTGGGTGTGGATTAGTAACACCATACCTAGTAGGGTTTCCCCAAATCACTTATATTCTTTCTCAAGTGTGATCTATCACAAAATATGTACCAAATAAAACTTGGAATATAATTTAATCAAATTATAAATATCAATTTAACAAATAGTTCTTATAAGATATAACATTATTAAAAAAAACAGATAAATGTTTTCCCAAAACAAAGGTAACCCCACATAGTTAATGAATAAATTAATTTAGTTAATTAGCTATAATAATCCTCTATAATTCTGAAAAATATGAATCTATAATCCTGGCGGTACTTATATGTGACAATAACATCACCCATCATTTACCCTCATCCACCTAGATGTTTTTTTATCATCATCCATTCCTCACCCATACCATATACCATGAATAATTTTATCCATGTAAATTTCTAATACTACTGGTTATTATACATCCCTTTCATCCATTTTGGAAAAAAATATAGTTGTTTCTCAGACCCAATATTTATTTATTTCCAAAATCCAATTTTATTCTTGGGAATAGTTTTCCAGGTAAAATCCATATAATTATTATATCTTAAATTCAAAAAAAATTATATCATATATTGTTCGAAAAATTATTTTTTACCAAATCCTAGGTTTATTAAACAAATCAATTTTAAAAATCAAATTTTCATTTTTTATAAAATCCTGTAATCCATAATTTCTATAAAATCCCCAAAAACATTAATTTTTAAAAATTTAAAAATAATTAATTTTATCAAATCAATTAATATAGAAAATTATTTTATATGTTTTATGTCAAGATAAAATATTTTAAACACAAATTAATCCCACGTCATGGAATCATAATTAATAGGGAAAGGAATCAGATCCAAAAACCATAGATAAAAAAATCTAGGAACTTTTAATACATATTGATAATTCAATAAAACTCTTTATATAATGTAAGAAAACTCAACAACAAGATATCATTATCACGATTCATGTATTAAAAATTTAATATCCATGATTATATTGTTCAAGATCTAATTTGACCTAATATATCCACCAAGAGAGTGAGGGAGAGAGTCATATTGAAGAACTAAGGAGATCAAATATTTCTTACATACGACATAGTGATGGTTCATTATACCTAGAGAGAATCTAATTGACTTATGATTGAGGATCCCTAAAACTTCACCAAGAATCCTTATATTTGGAAATACATGAATCAAGGTGTAAATGATAGTCAATGGAGGGTAATTGAGATATTAAAAGACAAATAACTAATTTTTCTACCCAAATAAATGATTCTGCCATATGATTAGGCTAACCATGCATCAAAATATGAAACAAATTCTGATACTAAAAAGTATCTTACCTATTAAGATTTTAGGGTTCACTAACCACATATCTAATATTTCATGTGCATTTGGCTAAAAACCATGATGAGAAAATATCATTCAAGGTTTTTGAAATGTAAACCTAACCATTATTCAATAAAAAACAATCCAGAAAAGTTATATTTTAGTTTAAAATCCATCAAAACTCAAATGAAAACTTACATGCATATTCTAAGGAATCAAAATTCTCCCTAATACAGGACATTTCATCCTTTAAAATCACTAGGCTCTATATTTAGTGAATAAATATGGTAATTACTTTCATACATGATCTCATCTTTTCCATGTGTAATATCCCATATTTACCATAATTATTTTTATATATTTTCATTTTTAATTCAATATATTAATATTAATTTTTTTATTTTGTTTATAATGATTTTATACAAGAATATATATATATATATATATCATGTATGTTTATTCCTTTACATGATTTTATTTAAAATATTTATTCAAGAATAATGAAATTTAATGAATAATATTTATTTATTCAAATGGTTTAATAAAATATATTTTATTGTATTCTTGATTATTTTTACACATATAATTTTGTTTTATAACTACATTAATTTTATTAATAGTGTTATTTTTATATCATATTTTAATTTTTAATTTGGTTATTGTTATATAATTGTGAACAAAGTATAATATATTTTTTCCACATTATAAAATTAAAACAAATAACTATTGAAATTAATATCATTTTCTATGTATAATATGATATAATAAATGGTTAACTATCAGTTTTACACTAAAATAATATTTTAACTTCAATTTTTAATTTTCATATTTGTTTAGTTAATTTATAAATAATTATTATCAAATTATAAGAAAATATTTATTTCATTAAAAACTTTACATTAAAAAATATAAACAATATGTTTTATAATAAAATAAAATTTCTATGTATTTTTTATTTTTACTCGAAAATGTAATTTTTTATATGTATAGTGACTAATTATCAAAACAATTTTATTAAAATTTCATAATGTAATTGTTATAAAAGTAAAATGGTTATTGATATAACATTGTATGTTATGTCTTTATGAGAATGGATGAATGAGAAAATGGGGGTGAATTTACCTTTTATAAAATTTTAAACTACTTGAGAAAATTACATTAATGATGTTGAAATAGAAAGATAAATGAACAATAAGATTTATATATTAGTTCTGATCTAAATGATCCAACTCCACTCTTAAACCCTCCCAAACACAGAGAGAGATGTTACCCACTATAATGGATTCTCTTAACATTGAAGAGAGTAACAATATTTTACAACTACATTTATAAACCCTTGATGTACAACCAAAACTAAATTTTCCACACTAGGAGTCACAAACCAACTAGACCAACTTATTTAACATGGATTCACAACACAAAACCGTTATTTATTTTTTCAAGATGGAGATAAAACCCAAATAGTGTTTCCTTTTTCAACCTCATGGAACAACCCCAAAAGTCCCGCCTTTTTCAATCTGGAGGCACTACATAAATCTTGAATTTTTTATTAGAATCAAAATATGAAAATACTACATTTTAATGATTGAATAACTTGAAATTATTTTTCATGGATAATAATAAAAATAATTAAGTACTATATATACCAGATGAAAAAGAAAGGTTCAAAGTGTCAAGGAATCAAGGTTTTCTCTAGCAGTAATGGATCAAATGATTAAAGTTAAAAAAGATCAATATTTGATCACCAAGGTATATAACATAGTATATCTCCCAAAAATACTCAACCTTGATCACTTGATATGATTCTGTTGAACTCAATATATGTAGTTTTTTCAATAACAAAAGATTCATAATTTGAATACTGTTCTATATCTTATTTTCCAAATCATCACACACATGAAAATTCAATAAATTACTTTAGTGTTTTTGGATGTTTCTATATCACTTGAATTATATATTTTATACACAATAAAATTATTCCCATGTAGGTTTACATCGATAATATGTAAAACTAAAATAGTCTATACAATAAGAACATGTTATAAGATTTAATAAAATAGTTAATAAGATCATTAAAACAAATACAAATGTTATTTAAAACTTACCATAACATATATGAGATAGTGTTTTAATATTTTTTATTAAAAAAAATCCTAGTTTACTATGTCTTGAAGTCTTATATAGAAGTATTACGCTCAGTAGGCTTAGTCATTGAAAATTATTACACTTCACCTTGAAGTATTATGATCAAGATACATTCATATTAGAAGTATTATGATAAATTCTCCAAAGAATTATTCTCATTAATATTCCATTTTTTGGCCTTAGTGAAGTCATATGATAATGAATTAAGACATACACGCAATTAATTCACTCATGCCTTTTTTATTTTACTTTTTGAATTTGATAATTGGACTTAACAATATGTATATTAATTCAAATAAGAACACTTTACTGCAATTTAAAAATATCTCCCAATAAATTTCTATTGGTTCAAAAACATTATCAATCATTTAGAGAATAATTAAATCAAGATAAACATATGAATATAGAATATTACAAATCCATTAGATGACATTATGTAATAAAGTGGGATCAACACATTGAAAAATTATAGCATCATATGGCAGGTGGAATTTTTTTCTTTTCATAGGTTCATTTTTCATCTTGTGGTTAATTCATTTTTCTTCCGACAATAACTTGTCTTTTCTTTTTGTAGTTTATTGGTTTTTATACAAGCTTTGACTTGACTTTTTGAAATGTGGCTAGTTAGATTTTTAAGGTCCAGTCACTTTGTTTTTCAATGTCTGTTCACTTGGTATTTCAATGTGTGGTAGGTTTATAATTTTCCAAATTTTCACTCTTGTTCATTTCCATACGTATCAAAATTTTAATAATATACTAAAAAAGGCCTACAATAGACTTAATGTGAATTATGTTACAGGGAATAATATATTGAAATAAAATCTATGAAAAATTATAATTATGAAAATGAAAATTTTAATTATCAAGACCTAAAAAAAATTGAATTTTTAATCCACAATAACATTCTCACCATATTGATAATTATAAAACAAGATGAAAATTTTTCTCTGTATTTGAAATTGATCAAAATGATTAAACAAATGTACCTTCCATAAATATAAAAATGATTGATGATATATTATAGGGAAATAAATAAAAACATATAATATTAACATCAAACATGAAAAGATTCTCCTCAATGATTATTTAGAAAGAAACTAACCATGAAAGTTACATCCAACAAATTACTATGTTTCCCCAAAATTATTGAATTTTAAAACTGTACATGAAAACATAAAAAGATACATTTGTATAATTAAATAAATTATTATAGAAAAATACTTTCAAAACCTCCAAGAACAATGAAAATATATCACGAATATTAATGTATTACATATAATTATTTTCTAAAAATTACATATCATACAACTATAATAGAATAATGTATCCAGAAGTATAAAATCTTATCATGCATACTGATAAAATTAAAAAATTAGTGAAATAATAGTTTAAATTCCTATAAAATTTATATATAGATCATACCAAGTTCAAACTTTATTTTTTATAATTATATAATTAATGGAGTTTTGTAAAAATATCATCATATTGATCTTATTTAAAAACATATTAAAAAATGATATTATCTTTTTGGATATGATATCTAGTAAATAGATACATATAATCAATATTTTTCTTCATAGAGCACCACAAAGTATTATTAGAGGTATAATTGTAGAATTATTATTGAAATAAATCAGGATCTTCTCAAAATAAAAAAAATAGAAAGTGTTTCTTTAATCCTTAAAGTCCATGAACAAAAAGAAGCAATAACAAAATACTCACTCTCAACAGTTTATACAGATATTTGATTCTACTTCTTATATATCCATGAAAGTAAAAATTTACCATTAAATTGACACATATATGATGTTATTTTGTTATCAATTTTGAAAACACCAAAATTAGACTGTGAAAAAAATGGATATTTTAAATGAAATATGCATATGATAATTATCATATTTATTCCCTTCTAGAATTCATAAGGTGATTTTTTAAGAATTTTTTAGGTAAAATTATATTTGAAACATGAAAATATGTGTCAATATATTGTTATTAGAAATATTTTTCCAAATAACACACTTTTAACATTTTCCAAAAAAAATCTTGAAAATTTCCATTTTTTTCTTTCCTCAATATAATTTTTTGTTTTGTCATAATAGTAGAAAATTATTATTATATCCATTTTTTTGAAAAACTTTATAAATTTAAAGATATGATAACTCACCCACACTATCATGTCTAATTGATAAAATTAAATATCCTATTTCATTTTAATCCAATTTACAGTAGGAAATAAGTTTAGACAAATTATTAGATTTATGTGCAGGAAAATGTGTCCATGTAAATGTACTATAGTCATAAAAAATAGAAAACACATATCTATTTCCTCTAATACTAGCAGTTTTCATGGTTCTAAATGAATCTTAATGTCAAAGTAGATGTATTCTATAAGATTTTACCTCTTAGAAAAATTCAATGAATCATTATGTTTATAAAAATTTAATAATGAATCACAAACATAGGTGTGGTATGGTTTTAAATAAAGTTTATCCAACAAATTTTTCTTTATGGAATTATTGGGTAGAAATATAATTTTTTATGAACCAATATTCCAATCCATAAAATATTATCTGATTGTACAATATTTAAAAAGTTGAATTTAGGTTCAGTTAACTTAATCAAATTAATTTATTATGTATTGTTGACAATTTTTTGAATAAAATAAGACATATTCTTCTTAAAAAATCACACAATTTTCATTTTATAATTTAAATTTCATATTATCATCACAAATATATGAGGTACTAATTAAATTGTGATTTAAAACATAAACAAACAGAACTATTGAAATAAAAAATTTAATTTAAATTCAAACATATTTAAATCCTTTTACATTTACCATTGAATTGTCACTAAAAGTAACAATACTATTATAAATATCATTAATATATATAAATTTAGAGATATTACTCGGAATATGTCAAGAAAACCCATCATCCATGTACGACAGAAACTTTTTTATGCTCCTAAGAAATGTTTCTTACAGAAAAAGATTTATGATGTATGTGGTACCCATTTAAATTTAGGACCAATTGAGTTAGAAAAATAATTATTTGGTAAAAAAATTTACATTAATAAAAATTTTATAAGAAACTTAGAAGAAAATATTTTTTAAATAATTTTATTAGTTTTCTAAGAGATTATGAAAGTCTCAAGGAACATTTTTTACACACTATCCATTCATTTTCCATCTAAAGTATGTAATGATTGAAACCATTCAAAATAAACCTATAATAAATAAGGATTTATAATTATTTAGTAAAATATTATCATATCTAAGACTATTTTTTGTTTTTTCCTTTTTATTTAAACACAAAATTTTATCATAACTTTGTCTTACTTGATCCAAAATGGATGGATCTTCCTTTAAAAATTCATTTTTATGAATATGTTTATCAATTTATTCCAAATAATAATAAAAATTAATTATTTTAGATTCACCATTTTGAGATTGACATTCTTTATATATAATATTTTAATATTTAATAGTTTTCAGATCAGTACGTAATTTATAATCTAATCTCGAAGGAGTTTTTTTTTCATTTTCAGAAGAAATATCCTTACGTTTTCTCTCAAATATTTTGAATAATATGTTTATCTTTTTATATTAATGGTTGATTATATCAATATCTTCATTAAAGTTATCTTTATATGGATTAGGATCAGATTCAAAAGAGGTAGAAAAATTATATCCATTGGACTATCTTAAAGAAGCCATTAGTTGTGGTTTTTTGATTCTTTTCGTATAAAAGATTCATCCCTTGGATGTGGATATGGTTTTTAACACATAAAATTCCATTAATTCCCTTTACTATTTTTAATGTTATCTCTTATTCTTATTATTCTTGAGTTGGGTAATTTTAGACTTGATCTTCCTTCTTTCAATGCCTTTATAAAAAATAAATTCATTATCATCATTATGTTTATTTCACTTTTAACTCCATGGGTAATTAATTTTATTTTTTCATGAGTATCCTTTATTTCTTCTTCATTGGGTAACATATAAAACTTAGTTTCTTTCACTGATTTTCAATTATAAACCAAAATAGTGAGTGGTAACCTGGATTCTTGATTAAAAGGAAATAATGTTTTTTTAATGTTCTTCTCAAGCAGTATTTTTAAATTAAAACTAATATATTGGAAAATAATTAATAAGATCATATTGAGTATAATCTTTAAAATTATTAATTTCATCTATTGATACCTTTTTAGCATGACATTTCTTTGTAAGGCTCTTAAAACTCTTTTAACCAGAATATATTTATCTAAAAATTCCGCAAAATCACTCACACCATTTAAAATAATTGTAAGTATATATATGAAATTTGAGAAACTATCTCTTGTTATCCCATTTATAATTATTTATAATCACCTCTTAATATTCCCAATTTAGTAATTATATATTTATTAGAACATAAATGAATAATTTTCAGTATTTTCTAAATTATTTATATTTTTTCACGGAGAAACAAAACTATACACATTCCTATTAATTTAAAAATACAAAATAATCATAAATTTTTAATTTACAATATAATTTAATATATCATTAACAACTAATGATTTATGATCAACTGCAAGTAGTTTTTATGGTTTCACCAATATTTTAAAACTGTTAATGGTGAGGGGTTTATGAAAATCCTGCACATGAGATTTCTAGTATCCAAAATCAGTTTCATTTAAGAGTGGAGGTATTTTAGTTAACCAACCATCATTCAAAATAATTTATTCTATAATGAACCAAACTCTTATAAATTAAGTTTCCATTGTGAATGAATTAATGTCTTATAAAGTAATAAAGTTATAGAACACACATGCACTAATTTGGCTATTTTTAATAGTTATATGGTCTTTCAAATTAAAAATACTCTTAACATTAATAAAAATTGATAATATTTCCACTTAATAGAGATCATATTATTAATATTTATATTACGGTATGATAAATTCCAGTTGATACATATAAAAGAAGTGATGACTTTAACCAGTAGAATCATACCCTATGAATCCAATTTATTGGAGATTTTTAGAGAGATAAAATAAAAATGATTTTACATTGATCAATCCCAAAATGTGATTCAATAAATAAATAATCAATTGAGCTGTTTACTAGATAATTTCATGCTCATCAAGATCCCTACCCAAACCATGTATACTGAACAACCCTAATAAAATCTCACCATTGAGCACCTTACCCTTAGGGCTTTCAATGGTGTAATAATGTTTATATGTATATAGAACCTAAAAGTATGAATTTTTATATTTTATTTTAATTAAACAGTGATTATAATTAACCCTTTTTAATATTACTTTTTAAATGGTTAGATAATGAGTTTGGTAAAAATTATATTTTTATACGATGAAACACAAAATGTATTTTGGGGAAATGTATAGTTTCAATAAAGACAATGTATTTTAATTAATTAAATATTTTTTGAGGTAAATAATATTTTAATAAAATATTTTTATTTAATATATTTATTATATATAAATGATAATATAATTGTATGAAGTCAAAAAAACTTTTAAAGGAAAAAAATTATTGTTGTCAAAAAACTAGTATTTTTTTAATAAAATATGAATTTTGATATAAAAGTTAAATTCAAATACATAGATATTTTTTTTGATAAAATAAATATTATTTTTGAAATCAGCATGAAAAAATTACCCAATGGTGATTTGTTCATAATTTTCAAAGACCGTGAAGCTTTTGGGTCAAAATTAAACATGGTATAAATATAAGCTGTGTTTTATGGCATTAAAATGACCCAAAAGTGATGTAATGTATTCCGTAAAGGGTATCAAAAACAAAGTATATACCCCCATTAAATTTTTTTTGAAGTTATTTGATTAATTTTGTAAACCATTTATGAATCCTCACACACCATTATTGTATATTATGGTTTTAAAATCAATTATGGGTGAACATGACCCACTTCCACATCACCAAGGGTAATATTTCAATGATATAGTTTCTTCAAAATAGTAAAACAATGAAAACAACTCAACTTTTGTAGAAACCATGGGAATAAACAGGGTATGGTTTTTTTGTTTTGAATACTTTATTGTGTTGATTCCAAAACCTATATTTGGAATTTATAAAGAAATCCCCTCTCTTTTTATATATAAACAAATAAAAAAACCCATTTATATTTACTAAAAAACCACAAAGCACGAAATTAATCTTAAATTTACTCTATATATCCCTCACAAGGATCTATCAATCTCTCAACGTGCTTCTTTTAATATTTTGGAAACACCCATCCAATATAAGGGTCCTATACTTATCATATTTATTCAATATTATTCTTTATTGAATTCCCTTTTTATTACAAATTATTCACATTGAAATATATAATTACATATACCTCTTACTAAACCTATTATTTCTAAGTGATTAGAAAACCATTTCACTCTCATTAAGACCTCTCAGAAATATTTGAGTACCCCTATTATGCTATTGAAATTATCCAATTATTTTCCATGGAAAAATTTTGTTCTCTGAATACTCATATCCATTTCCACTCATGGGTATTAATACAGAGGTACATATCCTTTTTATTGTGTAATTTTAAATATTAATTCCAAAATAAAATACATTGGATTAAATGTGATAAAACATGATCATATATTGAATAATCTCTATGGAACACTTATACATGTTCATGATATGAAAGTGACAGGTTGGCGCAAAATTATATATCCATCAAATGAACATGGAAGTGTTTTAATATCATTGTATTCCTTGTATGGTGAATTTGAGTTTATCCTAATCACAATATGTTATGGCTTAATTGTAGTTATGCTTGACTTATGTTTATGATTCCATGTATAAATTTGTTTCCACATTCCCATGTTGCCTTTAACGTATCAACACATATCTTGCTTTGATTTTTATGTTTATGATTATCATATATTTTATGTAACAATGAAATTTTTGTTCACTAAAACGCAATATTATCTTCATGTTATGATGTTTTTTAATTTCTTTTCTAGGATTTATAAATCACACCTTTCATATGCCTGTCCCTAGGTTATTCTGTGTAGTTTTAGAAGAAAACCTAATTTTTAGAAGAATGTTATGAAATTTTTCAATAGGGTTTTTGTAAACATGTATGATGTTGATTTTATATATACCTAATATCATAGAGACATTGGGATTAATAATCTTTTTGTATTTTTTATATGTACATATATCATGAAATATGTTGTATTAAATATACGAGTTTTAATAGTTGGTATCAGAGTAAAGTCCAATTAGTTTTAGAATCAGGATTAGAACACACTAGAGAAAGTTTTAGGGATGACACTAAACATATGAAAAAATATTCAAATTAAGGTAAATTATATATTAAATAGTTTACAAGAAAATAAATCACTATTTTAAAACTAAATGTATATGTGTCTCTAGCACAAATTTACCTAGGGGTAAAAACCATGAAAACAACGTAATGATCAGGACTCAATTGTGAAATAGTGCATGATAGTAGGACATTATATGATCCTAGTTTGACACTCATGGGGGATATTATTTTTAAATCTATATGATCATTAAGAAATATTATTAAAGGAATAGAAATCATTGACAATATTTTATATTATGAAATAGATCATTAATAACTTAGAATGAAGCCTAGAAATTATCAGTTAAGTAATGTATTTCATTTATGAGTTATCTATTTAATGTTAATGGTTTATCATTTATGTTTTTCATAGTTTAAAAATAATAATCCCTAATTTTACCTTTATTCTATTTAATGTCAATAAATTGGAGGAGCAAGTCAAAAACCAATATGAGGGTGTTTCATCTCTCCCAAAACATGTGTTCTGGTTAGGAATCACTACTTCCTGGTGGTTTCCATTGGATTTAACTATGGAACCAGAAACACCCAATGGTTCTTTATCAAAAGGGAACTTCTTTCCCAAGGTAGTATACTTAAGAACATACATTGGTTAATAGGATGGGAGGTCAGAATCATCACACCCTTTTTGGGAGAATTATTTCCTAATTTGGGACTCTCTTATAGATTTGAGATATTTTCATGAATCCTTATTGATTCACCAAGTATAACGTATGTTTCTATTATAATGTGAAATAAACTATTAGCATTTGGTAAATTTAGAATAATCTGTATGTATTCAAGGTTCTTCATTAATGGAGATATCCGTATGTATTTGAGGTTCACCCTCAATGTACCCATTATATACTATTTAGAGATTATTTTTACCATTTTTATGATGATATTGGGTTTTAAGACACTTAGAGGGGAACTATATAATTTATTGTCTTATTGGGAGATGAATGTTTGTTTTGATGTTGGTATCAAACATATAATTTTGATACATACATTTCCTTGTGAAAGGAATCAGAACTATCATAGTTCGATTCCATTTAATGAGCCAAATCATTCCTTTTAAAGTCATGTGATATGGGCCTAACCTTATAGTTTAATATCATATGGTAAGGACATCTAAGTAAGAAGGTTCTTAGTCAAAGGTTAGTGTTGAAATTATTCCTATGTTTCCTAAGGAACCTGGAAAAGATATAAGTGTCCAAGTTGGAATAGACCCTGTTAGGAATATGGACCATGAATAAAAGTGTTGTTTTGGAGTGTCTGGTTTGAACCTTGGGGAGGCTTCCAACATATCCCATTAGGATGGGAATCAAAACCCACGTAGTTTGGTGAGTCTCTTAGGGGTGTATGATCTTTTTATAGAAATTGGATGGTGCTTACTCCTAAATATGATTCCCCTGTATCACGGTCAATGAGAGATGTCTTAACTCACAGAGATTGGGGGGGGGGATTAATTCGAGGATTATTTCTAAGGAGGATTTCTAGATTAAGGGAATTGAGTTAGGATTCCTAAAGAGTATATCCTGTGGTCTCAGGCCCTGGGTGAAGGATTCCTATATATCCCAGTTATGGTGGGAATCAGAATTCTTGAATTTCAAGAAAGGAGGGATAATGCAGTTGTCGTGATCATCACAAATCTCTAATACCACATGAGTCCTTATTAGTATATGAAAAAAGAGGATGTGAAAGTTTTAACAAAGAACACATTCTCTCTTCCAATGATGGAAGAGGGTGGGCCTATGATCAAATAATCTAAGGTGATGGTGGGAGAGGGCACGGAGCAATGAACCCTTAAAGGTGCAATGAAAATGATGGTCATGGGATTTGGTCCGAAAGTCTTGGGGATTACTCTATGAGGAATTCCCAAAAATTGGTCATGGTAGGGGAGGGAGACATTTCTTTTGATCAAAATTGAAATTAGGTGTGAACTGTTGCTTTCCTAATAGGGGCCTGAGGCTTCGGGTTTTAGAGAAAATAAGGGATGTGCATGACCTGAACCCTAATGACCTAAACCAGGAACTCCCCAACACTATTACTGGGATAATGGTTCATGTCATGACCAATATAGAAACCCATATACAATCAATGAATTCGGAATCCATTATAAAACAAATTTGGGAAACCTATGACTATGGATATACAAACCGAAATAGGAGACACGATGATGTGGCCTTCCAAAGAGTTTGGTAAATCTAGATGTTTTGGTAGAGGTTTTAACATAATCTATCTCATACAAGGGAGACAAAAAAGAGGAATCCTTCCAATGAATTACATCGAATAAATCTTTATTAAAGTCTTTTATAGGTTGAAGAGATAACGTGAATTAAAGAGGGGCACCCAATTAGGTATCTCAAGTGAAAGTGTGGGCACATAGTTTGGCAGGGAGATCTGATGTTTTATTTAGTGAATAAGAAAATGGATGTTAAAACATGGGCAATACTGGACTGAATCCTTCAAGAGTATTCATAGGTATTCCCAAAAGTGTGGCTCTCAAGTTCCATTGAGAGGAATGGGTGTCGCGTAAGTGGTTCTGATTTAGATAGGTTAGGAACTTTTGGTGCGCAAGTGTTATGGATTACAAACACTAAAGGGACTTGTGTTCTATAATACTCTTTTTATTCCCCCACCATATGTGTTAATGAATTACCTTGACGGTTTCATAAGATTGGGGGAATCAGTAGGGTGACTAGAGCAACAATTGGGCTTCCAGGAAATTTGTTTGTATAAATGAAGACCCCAAGGGTCTATTTATAGGACAAAATAAGTCCTTGGGAGAAAAGATTTTAGTCACACTAGTGGGCTGTGTGCTAACTTTTTGGGGCACTAGTGGCTACATTCCGATGGTGACTTGGCTCAATTGGGGCGATTTCAAACATGACCCTTTTCAAATCATGAAATTCTTTATGTATTTTCTCTTCTTTTTTCTAAGGCATTTCCTTTTTTCACTTTTTCATCTATGGGATAGAACAAAGTGTCAAAAAAATCCCACCCTTAGAATTAGATTCATTTAGAATGAAAAGAATATATTTATAAGGTAATTATAGATAACTTTGACACATTTCAAAATAATTTAGATTACTTTTGATCTACGTCATTTTTGGAAGGGTTCTCAAGTTTTCTCTAAATCCATGGGGCCTTGATAGAATACTTTGACTATTTATAGGGTTGTATGGAGAACCCTTCAAACTTTGTGTCTTTTGAATTTTTTTTATTTCTTGATATTTACCAAACCATACAAAATTTAGGTCAAATGAGATGATAATTGACTTTTTTCCGATGTTCTCTTTGTGGGGTTTCAGCCTGGTGATTACAATGTTTATTTTTAAGGGTGGTTTAGAGTCACTCATATTGGAATAATAAGGATAGTGTGACCATAAATTTTGAAATTAAATCCCAAACAAGGATTAGTGGATATGAGTTGATCAAATATTTTTTAGATACATCCATGTGGAATCTTGAGTGATGATATTTATGGTCCTTAAATCTAAAACATGATGTATAAACATAGAAGAGTTATTTTCTGAGAAAGAGGTTACCATTTCATGATAAACCAATTATGGGGGTCGTATTATGATGGGCCAATAGGGGCATGTGATACATATAAATATAGTGGTATCCTTTGACTAATAGGCCGCTTATATACGTGAATTTTATGAAAGGCCACCTAAGGGCACAAACTTCATAGCTAGACAAAATAGATATCAATAGTTTTGACATTTTATAGTTGATAGTCAAGGATAATTAAGATTTGGGTGACTCAAGACAACCCCAACTGATTTTTACAAGGAAATAGATCTAAAAATAAAGAGCCAACTATGACGACATTTTCCATGAAGGGGGAACCAATCCTACAAAAAATTGGTGTGTGAAGAATTGTTAATTTTTTTTAGAAAGGGGCCTTATGAAATTGTTTTGTGTAGTCTAGAGGAATGGAGTAAAGAAATTATGATATGAAGTTTCAAGTCATGCTATAAGAACATTAGAAGGATTTAATTTATGGACTTTAGCCTTGACCAATGCTTTATGAGTCTCTAATTTTATGATTTTCTTTTCCAAAAAACATTCTACCATATTCAAGTATGGGTATGGAGAAATGGAAACTATGATTTGGAAATATAATGATCCGAAGAATGACATGGGAAAAAAGGGATTATAGCTTTGAAAGAGGTCTCTTCCAAAAAATGAAGTTACCACTATTTAGAAAACACATTATGGGGGTGGTACTATGCAGTTCCAAATGGGGGGATATGTTGCATAGACAAATAGTGGATTCCTTTGACTGACAGACCCGTTATGTATATGAATTTTATGCAAGGACACTAGGGAACATATTTTATAGATAGGAAAATGAGTTCTCGAGAATTTGACATTTTATTGCTAAAAGTCGATGAATGTTTATGAAGATTTGGATTTTCCCAAGAACAATATTTTTTATGAAGAAAAATACTCGAATACATAATGATTATTTACAATCACGATTTCCAAAGAATTAGAGGAATCAGATTTCTAAAATGTTCTGACCGAAACGTAGGATGTACGATGTCTTTAGTTTTAGGTCATGCCACTAGGACAATAAAATTATGGAAAAAATAGATGATATATGGTCAAATGATCCAAGGTTATTTCAAGATGCCTGGAACTTATATAGAATAGAAATGTGTAAACCATAGTCTTGGAATCTTATAGGCTTGGAGAAAGGATACATGACAAGTATACAATAGATGAACTCTTTAAAATATGTGTTCCTACATACCGTCATTAATGTTAAAAGGGACAGAAGATGCTTCTCCAAAGAATGAAGTTACCAGTATTTTACAAACCAAGTATGGGGTTATATTATGTAGGGCCGACTAGGGTTATATACTACATAGTTAAACAATGGCATCATTTAACTGAGTGGCCTATTATGTAGACAAAATTTATACAAGTCCACATGGGAACATACTTCATATTCAGGAAAAAGAGCTATCAGGTATTATATATTACATCACCAGAAACCAAAGTAAAATTATGAATGTCTAAAAGTACTTGAGATTAAGAGTATGAAATGTGAAAGGGGTAATTTCCAATGCATAGGGGAAATATTATGAATGAAATTTGACATAAATATGGAGTTACATACATAGATCTGGCTCATATGTAAAATGGTGACATTTCTTGTTTACTTGATGGGTTCTCTAAGGAGAGTACCCAACATAAGATCTCCAGTATAGATTTTAAATTTTATACAGGCGAGGGAGAATTTTATTTTATCTCATGGATGGGACTAAGGTTTAAGACCCAGTCTTCACTACGTATCTCAATAGGATGAGAATAAATCCTTACATTGTTATTTGAGTATAGTATAGTTTAAATTCATATAGTGAATACATTAAGGGTTTTGATATGAAGTGAATTTGAATCTCCTCGTATATATATAACTCTTATATAAAAGAAAAGATGATTTTTCAAATCACTCTATAGCTGGGTCTAGGATTTAAAATCTGCATGTCACTACATATCTCATATAGATGAGAATAATGCTACACGTAGTTATTGTAGGTCCATGCAATTTGTTATCATGTGGTGAGGTCAATAAGAGATTCCGATGTGAAATGATATATTGAAACTGGACTAGGGGATAAAACCCAAGTTTCCCTATGTATCTTTATGGAGCAAGAATGAAACCACACATAGTTCTTGAGGTTGTTCCCCATACCAATCACATTTTGATGTGGCGAAGATGGATTTTTTTTTATTCTGGCTAGGCCTATGATTGGAAAACTGGGTGTCTCTACATATCCCATTGGAATGAGAATCTTTCCACACTTAGTTCTTGGGAAAATTGTTCCCCACACCAATTGAGTTTGATGTGAGAGACATAGGCTTCCATCATATTCCAAAATAATGGTGAAACTAAGAACACAAGATGGTTTGAAGATCAAACCACATATCTTGGATGTGTACTCTGTATATATTTGATTAATATATATGAAGAAAATAGAAAACAAAATTATTTAACATTGAGGTTGGGCCCAAGATTTGAGATCCAAGGGTCTCTATATATCCCATTGGAATGAGAATAAATCCTCAAAAAGTTATTGAAACAAGGTCTTTATGCATATTTGATTAAAAAAGAGGGATTAATGAAACTCATGCCCTAGTAAGGAGTTGAAATAATTTGTGTAATGCTTGTGCATGGAAGCTAATCATATTTTATTTAAAGAACCACATGAAATACCAATTTGCATTATCATATGGGATTTATTAACGTCCAATGAAGAAGATATTAACTATACATTTTAATGTCATTTAGAGAATACAAATGATGTCATGTAGATTTACATCTTGTGACAAGGGCAATGATGCTACACATTTTAACATCATGTAACATGGATGCATATGGTTGATATGCAGTTTAATGTCTTGAAACTAGTAAATTATGTTAGGAAGTTTCATGTAATGCAGTGAGGACATTACTCTGTGTGATTACACTAAGTAATTATTTATGAATCTTGCATTGTTTGTAGTTTTAATAAGTTCTCCATACAATTAGATTAGGGAATAAGCTCCATTAGAGTAGAAGTTATGTATAGAGTAAAGTCCTTACCACTTTGGCTCAAGATTTGTAGGCTTCTTTCCTAGTATCATCAAACTCATGAGAACTAATTCCAATTATCCTTGAAGAAATGAGAAGAGGTGAACTTTCTTATTAAAAGATTGTTCTATTCTATTCTCAAAGACTTCCAAATGATACAAAGTATGAAATATCTTTTCATATAATCATTATATCTCATCAAATCACTTGAAATATAGTTCATATATAGATAAATAATCATAGATTGAAACTCATAGTGAAAGAAATTTAATTTCAATAGAAAAAACTACTTCTGTTCCATAAACCATTGAATATGAAGTTTCCCAAGTGGTAGTATGTGTAGTAGTATGATAAGCCCATAATGCATGAAAAAGTGTACCAGGACAATATTTCATATCTTTATCCACCATTTTATGGAGTATATTTGATAGGGTCTGGTTTAAATCCTCTATCTATGCATTGGTCACTGCATGATAGCGAGATGAATGGTTGGATTCGATATCGTTCTCATGATATAACTTATATTCCTCAACAGAATAGAAATTGTTGTATTTTTCTATCAATATGGTATGCGGGATGAAAAATATGGTAATGAAATTATCTCAAAAAATCTAACAAAGCTTTTGTCTCCTACTTCTTTGATAGGTATTTACCCTTCCCATTTGGAGAAGAAATCTGTAGCAATAAGAATATAATTAAAATTATTATCCGTATCTGGAGGATAAGGTTCACTACATCCATTCCTCATGTAAAAAATGGCTAGGAGTATTTAGCCATGTGTAGCAACTCTAGGGGTTGATGAATGAAGTTTGAATGCACTTGGAAGGGGTGAAACTTCTTGGAGAAATATGTGAAATCTTATGTCATTGAAGGCACATAGTATCCAATACTTCAAATTTGATCAGAGAGCCTATGCCCAGACTAGTGAGAACCACAAGCTCCTGCATGCAATTCTTTCATGATAACTACCGTTTCTTCTCTATCAATACACCTGAAGAGGATTCCATAAAAGTCTCATTTTTAGACAATCATTTGGGGATCTGGGCTATCATAAAGAGGTAAATTGACCACTCATCACTAGATTTTCCTTTTCCTAGATCTATTAGGTGGATGTTTTCAATTTCAAAGGTATTATTTTATAGGTGTCATCCATCCTATATTATGAACATATGGCTCAAAAATATGTCTAATTTCATTAAGTTCCTCCATTCAAGTTCGAACAAAAGGTGAAACCACACGATGATGGGAAATACTGAAGATTTTCTCATCCTTATTTAGATCTTCCAGGGCTATGGATGAATTAGCCAATGCACCAGCTTTGGCATTTTGTGATCACAAGACATATGATAATATTGGATCTGAGGGAAATTCAGCCATTAACCCTCTGACATAATCACAAGAATGGATTAACTCTTATTATATAATATTATAATCCTCATTGATCTATTTGTTTACCAATTATAAATCACCATTCACTATTAGGAGGTTCACTTGGACCTAGAGTTCCAATTCTAGGCCTATAATGAGAGCTTGATATTCTTTGTCATTGTTGGTACCACCTTCTGATTATTGGAAGTAATATGGAAACTCTACTTGATTTAGGGGAGAAAATTATAATTCCTAACCCAACTTTGTTGAGTTTAGGACCTTCCATTTTCTTCCCCATTAGGCTTATGGATACACCATCAAAGTGCATCTCTAATATTTTGGAACTATCTTTAATATTGAATATTTCATTATCAGGATGTTCAGTATTCAAAGATTTCTCCTATGTAGAAGAGTGTTTTGCAATTAATTATGCTAAGAATTATCCTTTTACTACCTTCTGAGTCACAAATTGGATACAAAACTATTGAAAAATAACTTCCCATCATGCCAAACATCCTGTAAGCAGAGGACGACTAAGGATAAATTTGAGTGGGTTATTGGGAAATACTAAGTGGACCTCGTGATGTTATGTGTAGTTCCTTATATTTTGAGCTACAAAGATTAATGTCAGGCACCACTTATCAATACTTAAATATCGAGTCTCCATGTCAAGAATGGTTTGATGGAGATAGTAAAGGATATTCTCATTCCCAACATCATTCTTTTGTTCAAGTAATTCACCCAGTGTCTGCTATAAAGATATCACATAAAGAATAAGTAAATTTCCTTCAACAACTAGCATTAATACCAGTTGGATCAAGAGATATATCTTGAGGGTTTCAAATACCTCTTGGATATATTCATTCCATTGATAATGAACATCCTTATTCATTAATCTGGTGATGGGTAAACACTTTATTTCCAAATTGGCGATAAAGTGTCGAATATAGGCCATGTTTTTTTGAATTCCTATTAATTCCTTAAAATTTGGAGGAGGCGGCATGGCATGGATTTACCTTTTCTTCTCAGGATCAACTACGATGCCAAGATGGCATACAAAAAAACAGAGAAATTTTCCGAAGGTTACCCCCAAAATCACATTTCAAGTGATTCATCTTCAAATTATGTTTCCAATGATTACTGAATATGGTCTCTAGATTAGTGCGATGATCATAACATTTTCCGAATTTAAAAAATATATCTTCCACATATCATTTGATAGATTTTCCACTGATGGTTTTGAAGATATGGGGCATGGCATGTTGATACGTTTGACCAACAATTTTGAAGACAAAGGGCATTACATGATAGAAAAACACACCTTGAGGGGCTATGAAGTATGTGGACTCCTCATCTTCTGGGGCCATCCATACTTGATTATACCCTGAGGATCCATCCCTGAAGGAAAGAGCTTCATAGCTAGATGTTTCAAAAATTAGGAGCTCATTGATAAGAACTGGGAAGTCCTCTTTGGGACAATGCTAGTTGAGATCTCTATAATCTATGCATACAATGATTTCACCATTATCCATTTTATTTAGGAAATTATTGGCTAGACATTTGAGATATTTCACCTCCCTAAAAAATTTATCTTTGATAAGCTTGTCAACTTCATCTTCAATTTTAGATTCAAGAGTTTGGTGTGTTCTTCTTGATTCCTACTTAAATCCTCGATGCTCTTCGGGGAAACCCAAATGATTTGATGATAAATTGGGTTTAAGGCCTAAAATATTAATATAGTTACAGGAAAATATATTTTAGTGTTTATTTATAAATTATGTATACATATCTTTCTCTTAAGAAGTCATAACCGCACTAATTATAGTATTAAATGGATCTTCTTCTATACACAAATTTATTTTTCTGATCTCATCCATAGTGCTGGGGACACCTTCCTCCAATACTGGAGGGGCTTCGTTAAGATATTGTTATTATTCTTCTTCCTCATGTGTCACTTCTTTGGTTTCTTCTTTAAGGGTATATGATAAAGCAAAACTTTCAGAGATACGGGATGAGTCATTATTTTAACATCCTGAAGAAGAGGGAACCATTTTTGACCCTACTAAAAATGATGGGTCTTCCTGGAGTATTGAATTGATAATGAATGATTGGGAATAAAAATCTATGTATTCCCCTACTAACAAGACAACTTATTCTAGTCTGGATGATGAAGAAAAGACTTGCTAATGTTCGGTGGATGAGATGAAGAAATTACCATTGAATCATTCACTATCAACAAATTCTCCCATGCTATTAGGATCGATGATCAAAACTGAAATTATGGAAGTCACTGGAAAAGTTCATGGATTTGGGTCTATCCATTCAATTTGATTGAGAGGAAACAAATACTCTATACTCATATTTTTTAATGGGTTATCTAGGATCTTTTCTAGACCCATCATATCATTGATTCTTGTTACATCCTTTTCCACAGACATTTTTTTTATAGAATTCTTCCTTAATATACTCATATTCCCACATTTTGAATAGTGCCTTGTCACCATCCAATGTACCAATTTTACCACTGAAGCAACACTTGAGAAAATGGTGATATGATGAAGTAATGGAAACATATTCATATAGCCAAGTCCTTCCAAGTAGAATGTTGAATGTTGTGTCTTGTAAGACAACCATGAAATCTAAATTAGAAACAAGATCCCCAAAATGAGTTCTGAGCGTAATCTCGCCTCGTGGTTCTTGTTCATTCTTGTCATATCCTTGAAACATTGGAGTGCAAGGAGAGAAGTTAGATTTAGTGACACTTAATCGATAATGTGTACAGATGGGAATGAGGTTGACTCATGAGCCATTATAAAT